>CP142454.1:8395000-9637500 GCA_038049695.1 Cinnamomum chago | reverse complement strand
ATCTGTCATCCTACTAAAAGACAAAAAGACTTCAAAAAAAAAAAAATCTTTTACCTGCCACAAAATTAAAAAAAAAGGTGAATTTTAAAATTTTATATTTTTTTGATAAAAACGTCTTTTCTTTTATTAACTCTTAGGGCACGTTTGTGCAAAAGCAACTTCCATAGAAAGATAAAATTGTCACATCAGCAAATTTTATGGTTTTTAAATACCTTAGAAAATGTTTTTTGAGGAAATTAGAAATACATGTTTGGTGCAAAAAGTTTTTTCTTGATAAATTGGTGCTAATGTTGTTTAGTGCAGTTGCAGATTTTTCAGTGAAAATTACTGTTTTGAAAACTAATGGGTATGTACATCGGTATGCTAGTGGGGATGGGAGGGGAGGGGGGAGAAAGAGGTAGTTGGGTTGAGTGAAGGTTGGAGTGAGGAAATGGGAGGTCGGTTTTACGTGGAAATGGACTTCTCCTCCGAAAGTCTATTTTCATGCCTAGCAAGAAAAAAACTGATGTGGTGAAAAACTAGTTTTATAGAAAATACGGCACCAAACACATGCAAAAAAAGTTTTTCGTAGAATATCACTTTCTTTTTCGAGGAAACGGACTACACAAATGTGCCCTTAAAAGTGACCCTTTGTGCCGTGCTATGGAAACTTGGATGAACATAAAAGTTTTTTCATATTTTGCTAAAAAACCAAGTCCTCACATCGCCCAATCGATGCTAAAACAAGTCGGTTCATTTTATTTTATTTATTTTTCTTTTCCTTGAGAAATATGTGGAAAAAACGTGTATGCAATTCCGCCCTCTCTAGATTAAATTCGTCAAGTAGATGAAAGTAAACCCTTCCTATTTCAAATAAGAAAAACCTAGTTACTTCAATGTGACTTCTCCTCTCCTGTACTCTTTCCTCTTGGGAGTTAAAACAAATACTCCATGTAAATCAAACCGTCTCCACTACTTTCTGTATTAATTCTAGTGCTAGCTATTCAAGCCTTTATCGTCGTGCCATAAAATAACCTAAACTATGATTCCTTTCAGTAACTTTTCATCGATATTGTCGTCAATGTTCCCAAAATATCATGATAATTATCATATAGGATATATTTCTAATCACAATAATACTAATATAAATCTTAAAATACACAAGAAATTTCCAATATAATTAGCAACTGATAAATTTTTTTTGGGAATTTTGCATGTACAGCTGTGGATTTAGACCCCCTAAACAGTTTAGGTTTAAAATATTCCCTATGTGATATCTTAAAGCGATGCACAATGGATGTCCTATATCTATAAGTATAAGATGTTGTACCTTTTTAGTATGAAAAGCTTTATGGTAAATGTTTAAATTTCTTCAATTAGGTAAATATCAAATCTAAATGCAATAATACCCTAAAAATCTCAAAAGTTTTAATTCATCCTCATGGACGAGGAGGTAGATTATATCTAGGTTCGAGCTTGGATTGTAACTACGTACTGAGATCGCAGAAATTACCATCTTAATAAAAGAGGGTGAGTTAGATGCAGCCATTGAAGGTTGATCCATACGTACAAAGTTTCCCGACAAACCACTGAATGATTGCAACTACAACAATGACAGATGGTATACATTCAAAGGCTGATATCGTTTACAGGGAGAAGAAAAGCACTTGATGAACGTTCACCATCATTCCTCTCACAGTCTCACCTCCCGAATTCAATTCGTTCTCCCGCGGTGTATGTTACCTACCCCTAGCTTTTATTGTCCATCCTGCAAGCTACAGTAGTGCACAGTACACGAGGCCTTATTCCTCCAACCAAACGGGCCCTTACATACATACAGCTGTTGTCCAAACCACATTCATTTCATTTCTACCACCACCCAAGTACATCTTCCCTAGCCATCTTTCACTTTCCTCCATTCTCTCTAACCATGGCTGCAAATCCTTTGTGGAAGGTGATCTTCTCTTTCGTGTTCCTCTCCATATTGTGCACCCAACGTGCAAGAAGCCAAGTTGAAGGAATGGGCTCGCAGCTCATGAGCGACGCCCTCGAGTGGCCATCCACACCATCCATCTACGACTTGGATGATGTGGGTGATGATGATATGGATGTGGAAGATGGTGGCATGAGTAGAAGGTCACTCTACTGGCGTAGGCACTACTTCATATCTTATGGTGCTCTCTCAGCCAACAGAATCCCATGCCCACCTCGCTCTGGAAGATCTTACTACACCCACAACTGTTACAAGCAAAGGGGTCCGGCGCACCCATATGTTAGAGGGTGCTCGGTCATCACTAGGTGTAGGAGAGATGTCTACTAAGTACTTGTACTAGATTGTGTTTTATGGGTTACTTGTGTCTAGTAATATTTGTTTATTAGAAGGTTGGGGTGAATTGTGTAGATCTGTTGAGTGTATGGGGCTTTGTTTGGGGGTTCCATCTCAAGTTGTCTGCATTTTCTAGGAAATGTTTTATTTGCTTATGATATTGATCATCGGATGTTAGTTATAATGTAGGATGTGGAGGGGAGTGGATTTGACAATGCATGTGTATATGTTTAGAAGTGAAATAAATTATATGCCATTTGGGTTTGTGGTTTTGGGATAAATTTTTATTGGGTGTTTCTCATTCATGTAGACTATTATAGTTAAATGTTTGATGTTATGAATGTGATATGTGGAGTATGTGTGTATGTACATAAACAGAAAAGGGTTTCCTTCTATTTTCCAATAGTTCTTTCTGTTTCTTGTTGGTGTTCTGCTTCAACAATATGGAAAGTATAAACAGATTTGATTTGTATGGGGTGATCGGGGCATGCGGTAGTTGATCTGTAACATAGATTTGATGCATCTAAGGTTTGTGAATCTTTCAATCTCTGATTGAAACAAACCCTGCACGGAAGAACTGTAGTACTCTTGTTTATAATAAGCTGCGTACCCTTATCTCTATCACTATTAAATTTTTGTAACTATCATTAAGATCGTTTAGATTTGAAGGGTTCAAGTTTAGGTCTAATGAGAGGAACTATCTTCAGCATCTTGGCATCCTCTATTGGAATTCTTGTCATGATTGACCGGCATAATGTATTACGGTGGGTCTCGTGTTGTCAGTGAGTGCACGCGGCCCAGATCGTTAAAAGATGTGGTGTTTTGTCACCGCTTACATGAAATGAAAGACCGTGAAAAAGTTGGTGCTTTTTATGGAGTTGTGTGGCCCCACTGAGTTCGATCTGCTTATTTTTGAACAACTCGCTGGATCGGAAGTACTGGTCCGGCCCGGGTCTGTTCAAGTCAGACCTCCTTCTCTTTTCTCATCATCAAGAAGTTTACTGGTCCATGCATTGGAGAAAATAAGACTTGGAGTTCTTCTCCTTCACCTTCTTCAACCATTCTCCTCTTGTAGACAAGAGAATCACCTCCATTATCTTCCACCCTTCTCCACTTCAAGTTTCTTGTTGAGGTAAGGGCCAAAACACCTCCTTTTGTGTTTATAGAAGTGCATTAGAGTCAAAAGACTCTTGGACATTCATACATGCATATTCATATAGTTTTTCATGTGTATTTGTGTGATTAGGGTTTGGTGATTTGGGGTTTTTGGGTTTCTTGAGTCAAGTGTGAAGTAAAGCTTTGGAAAACTCTTATTTGAGGCAAGTATAAGCATTAATGTAGATTTATATCTTGTTTATTTTCATTGATTCCAAGAAACCCTTACTCAATGTTCTTAGTTCTTAATAAATGATGGATTTGGTTTATTAAATAATTTATAATGATGGAAATTAATGAAATGGGGTTGTATGATGAAAAGGGAGCAAAAAGGCTCTATTTTGTGTAGGTAATAAAGTGAGAATAAATTAGAAATGAATGGGAGGAGGAACAAATGAGAATCCTGAGTCCATGAATTCTGGACAATTCGTTCAAACGAACTGCCTAGCTGGTGCATGCATGGTCGAACTGAACTGCCTAGCTGGTGCATGGCCGAACCGAACTGCCTAGCTGGTGCATGGCCGAACTGAATTGCCTAGCTGGTATATTGCCTAACTGGCGAACTAGCGTAGCGCCGATCTACCGAGCTGCCTTTTGAAACACAGTTCGAGCGAACAGAAAAGATCGCTCGAACAAACACCTCTCTGGATGGGTCTGCTCGAGCGACCATCTTTCTAGAACCCTCGCTTAAGCAAACAAAATGAAGCGGGCGAGCGACCCACCTTCTGGATTGGGTCCGTTCGAACGATCTTGGGGTTCGCCTGATGATGTAACTGGCCCCTTTTGACCCAATTTTAGGGTAAATTATCACCCTTAATATATCTTAACCCATCTTAAACGTCCCAAATTGGTAATTAAGGTGCTTACCCCTATCCCATAGGAAGTTAGGAATCTTTGAGACTTTATGACCATAAAAATGGAACCATTAACCTTATTAATTTGGACCAATGGATATTCATTAGTCCGATACTATGCCATGAGGGTTAATTTGGAACTTCAAAGTACTTCTCATAATTAGTGACATCTAAGAAAGTAGTAATACGTTGATTTTCCAAACCTACTCTGTATTGGACGGTAAAAGACCGAATTTAATAGTATAGTACTAGCAAAAGACACCCGTGCTTAGCACGGGCAACATATTTTATGATGTGAAAAATGTAAAAATAGTAATCCACTATGATGAAACCGAGTTATTTAGATATGGTCATATTGTAAGCCGGTTAGATTTCTCCATGTGTGTTTGATTGGCATTCATGGAGTGAATAAAATAGGAGAGATAGATAATTTAGTGGCATTTATCATATTAAAAAGACATTACCATTCTTAACATGAATAATAACATTTTTAGAAGGGGAAAAGAAGATTTTAATTAAGAAATGAAATGGGCTATAATGATTTGGTATCATGGTGGTCTCTCTCTCTTTAAGAGATGGGTAAGAGAAGAAGGGTAGGTTAATGAGCAATTGATGGAGTAATAAATGAATTGTAGAGTCAAAATCAATTGGAAATGTCAAAATCAATTGAGAAATTGAGGCTGATCTATAAATTGAAATCAGTCTGCAATATATATATATAGATGTCTTTATAATATTAATTAAAAGAAAATAAATATAAAATATAAAATTATTTTTTAGAATTATAGTATTTATCTAAAATAATATGCATATATATTATTTAGTATTCAAAGAATTCTATACCTGAGAATTTATTCAAAGAAGTAAGTACTATTATAGTATTTATAAGCTGTAAACTATATATGAATTAACTTTAAGGCAAAAATAGTTGGAAAAAAAAACATTTTAAGTTAAAATAGTATTAATCTCATTTCTTATTAAGTCATAAAACTAAATTTCGAAAATGTATATAAAAATATAATATTTTTTTAAAATTTTATAAATTCTAATATGTGTTGCTATTATTAAAAAAGTAGCTCTATTTAAATGTAAAATAAATAAAAATAATTTTAAATTAAAGAAATATGAATCCCTCTATGACTAATATACATGTTGGCCTGAATAACTATCTTTTTTTTTCTTTTTTGGAAATTGAAGAATAGCCACCACTTAAAGTCCGTTTCCTCTGAGGCTCTAACCCAGAGATGAAGTTTAACCCTCTTTGCTAATGCAATTGGAAAACCACTAACCAAAACCTAGTTATTCATCTTCATCTGAATATGACGTGATTGTTGTTCAAGCCAGCATTATATATGAGTGCCACTACCATTTCATTTTAAAATTGATTAAATAGCCTTCAAAATTAAGGAAAGATTAATGCAATAGGTGTTAGAAAATGGCCTGAACAGATTGAGAGATACTAATAGTGCTTTTTGTAGTACTGTAGTATTAACATGTACATATACTTTTTTTTTCCCTGTTGACAAGTGCTAAGGAAATAGAACTTGAAACAGATACATATTATACATGGAGGAACCAAACATCTTCACCATTGTTGAGAACCATTAAATCGAACCAACATATATATAATTATATCTTGTGACAAAAAAACTTCACACAATTACGAAGAAAGAATACAAAAACACCATATGCTGTGATACAAGCCAGGAAAATTTGCAATGTGGGTGCACTTCTTCCACGAGGTAACAGTGGATAAATAATACCAGCACAAACCATATTAAACTCAAACACCACCCAGATCAAAGTGGTATTTGGTGTTGGGTTTAAGCCATCTTCTTCACGTGGTGATCTTATATTATCTCTCTATAATGATCCCTTATACATACTGTGGTATTATATATTTTAGATAGCTATAATGCAAATTAGGCATCTTAATACAACCGTCTAACTTGACAAACTCATACATGGTAGGGCTCAATTATAACTTTGACCCAAATTCATATTGAAATTATAAAAATAGAACAAAATATGCAAAACCCAATATCCCAAACTAATCTATTAGCATAGAATAATTTAGAGAATCAAAAGGACAAAACCTCGTCTCTAAAATCAAATGTTAACAACTCTAATTCGCCTTTTAGGCGAAAAAAAACAAAAGCATGATAACTGAAGTGAAAGGAAAAGATTGACTTACTGCGAATCTCGAAAGAAGGCGTGATTTCCCGATTGAGGAATTTTTGATTAATGGAACTTGAAGAGGTAGTTAGCGAGGAAAAGACACGTGAGAATTTAAAACCCAGAAAAACTAAAAAAAAAAAAAAAGGATAACAATAGGGAGGAGCAGAGTCTTACTATTCATTGCTACTTTGAAGAATTCAAGGAATATTCTTTGTATATTTTATTAGAGATGTAAGAAGCAAGATCTCCACAAGAAGGTGATATGCTAAAGTAACTCAAATAACTCAAGTACCATGCTAAAAAAAATTATTGTACAATAGAGATTAGAGAAGATATGAAACTATGAAAGCCTTTGTTACCCATCTATCATGAATCATTAGAAAAGGAAAAAGTTTTGGGCCTCTGGCTACATAATACATGTGCTTTTATATAAGTCAAGAAGAGAGTCAGTCATTTTGCAACTTGCAACTTAATTCAAATAAAGATGAAACGGGCTAAAGTGAAACGGATCCGGGCTAATATTGTGGATACTTAAATGTTAATTAACTTAAATGCATTTAAGTTACGATTAGAAGAAACTAAATTGGATATGGAAAGGAGGGGAGTGGGGACAAGAATGAGAAGGGAATGCAATGTCAACATTAATTAGCTAGAGTTGGTCAAAATCAAATTGAAATTGATCCTCGATTTCTCAATTGAACTCTTTTCGCTTCATATATAATAATTGGTTCGTAAATTACATTGATTCCTTTAAGATACTGCATTTCATATTGGAGTATAATGTTTATTGACAATAAATTCTCATCTGTAGGTTAGTTACCTCTTTAGTATTTATTGAGATTCGATAATTTGCATTTAATTCATATTGTCAATATTACGTACTAAATTTGGTATTCATTGGGAATGTCGGATTGAGTAAGTATTGTGAAAAATGCAATTAATATTCGATTTGGTTATGATTAAATGAATACAAACTTACTCAAACTCACTTCTTATTCGATTATTATTTGATTCAATCGAGTCGGCACTACTTAACTTCGACCTCGTGATACCCGACCGGGTTAAACTCGGTTTAGTTATTCGAAGACTACTGCAGTAAGTCATCTGAAGCACCGGAACTCCAAACCCGAGTAGCCAGCTAGCCTTTGGCCGGGCCGCTGGTGACATCCCAACTAGATTTGCTTTCATTTGAGAGGATGTGCTTAAGGTAGTAGCCAATTTGTATGTTTTTATTATACTTGATTCACAATACATGAATTATTCATTTCGCACAACTTAACGAGTTGATACTTATCGTTGACATTTGTTAATTTATTTGTCTTAAATTCAATTTGATACATTATGTGTTTCCTTATTATTGCATATACTTGCTTAATCGTCGTATTAATGATGCTACTATTGGTGTCACAGTCCCAGGTGCAGCCTCCAGCCTTGAGAAGGCCGAAGAGAGAGAGGAGGGTACCCAAAAGGTACCTTCAGGACTAGAGGAATGACTTGAGCCTGAGGCCAAATAGATCTGTCATCTTCGCAGAGCGCGATTATCTTTTGGAGTCTATAAAAGCGTGTGGTCAGCACCTTTTGTGTGGGCCACACTTAGATGAATAATGATTCTTTTGTTATACTTTTGGTATTGCTGTATAGGGTTCTTTATACACCTTCTTTTGTAGAACATGTACATATTCGTATAATTCTTTTATATTAAACTTGAAATGTTAAATGGGCTGAATGAGAATTTGATACCTCACAAGAATGAATTACAGCTTCCGCTATTACTAATTACTGTTGATGTGTGGTTATGAGTTCTGACTCACGTGTGTTGAAAGTTGTTTTCTCTCCTTCATGTGTTGTATTTGGCTCGAGACAAGTACAGCACGTGGGAGTATGTGTGACACATCTCGGAGATTATCCTAGGCCAAGGTGATTTGGGACTGAGATGTGACAAAAAAAAAAAAAGGATATTCCTATAGAACAGTGTTTAAACCTGACATTGGCATATGAACTAATCAAATTTAAGTATTTTATAGATAACTGTTCATGCCATATTGGAGGGTCACGTGAAATCACACAAATACATTGGAGTATATATTTTATACGACCATGCATATCACACTATTGTTGTAATAGCACATCTCCGAAAAATATTTAAACTACAATTATTATGGGATAAATACCACATTTAAGGGCAGTTCTATGGTCAATATAACTAAAAATAAGGGTCACGGGAACAACGTACCCAGACGATGCCTCTTGAATCTTGATCTCTGATCAAGTCCACTTGTGATCAGGTAAAATCTCTCCTGTTTAATATACTTTCAACTTTCAAGTAAAAAGAGAAAAAAAATAATAATAGCACCCACAATGGGCGCTGCTTATCCAAAACCTAGACCACTCAAAAATAAATGTTTTCCTACGCTAGAGAGGCCAACTTGGGCCCACCTTTGTTTGGTGTAGCCCCTTTGATAATCTTTACATCCCATGGTTTAGCATCACACCCAATTTTACACTCATCGAACCCTCAGTCACCGTTGGTTTGGATCTCCAAAAAATCTATAGTATAGATGTCATTAAACTTTCACGATTATTAAATTAAAGGCTACGATAATCTGGTTGGGCTGATTCTTTGGCTTTCCCGCGTCCACAAGAAAACATTTCTATCTGCCCTTCTCCCATTGGCAATTGGGTCTTACAAGCTAAATTACATATGAGCAATATGTACTTTGCTGGTAGGAAAATATTCTCCAATAAGAGTTGGCATATTTTCGTATGTTTTACAAATGATCTATCTCATATTGGACCTATTCCTTGTTGAAAGAAATTAAAAAATACTCATTGCTTTAGGACTCGCCCAAGAAAGTATTAATTTTGATTGGTTAAAATTCTGCATGAGCATGCCTCATCGAGGAGTCTCACTAATTTCTTGTGCATCCATACTTCATTGCCCCATATACAGGGGTGCAGACCCATGTGGCTGAAGATATCCACATGTTGTTTGTTGGTGTGAAACAGTGATTCCTCGAAAATCATGATCATCTTATTAATGGGCTTGCGTGTAATGCGGGGATTCTTTATAGAAAGTGCCACGGGTAGCCCCAAAGTAGCGGTTTAGGCCTTTCCAGGAAAAGGTTGACTACTATGGTGAGGAAAACTCATTAATATCAAAACTACAAAAGTTTACACATGCAAGATCCAGATATGCAGATGGCCTTAAAATCATGAAAAAGATTTTTGTTCTTTCAAATAAAATTGGGACACATTTTCATAATTTATCCAAATTATGAATGGATCAACATTGGAATTTGAACTACATGTCATTGGCTTGAAATCTTAGATCTAAAAACTCAGCTCCATTGTGAAAAAAATGTCATATTCACCTAAGAAACTCATAAAAACGAATTATGTCCTTTAACAAAAAGAAAGTAAAACAAAAATAAACTGTCTCTCTAGCAAACCAAGAGCACTTGTATGAACCACCCTCCAATTGCAAACTGCAAATTGCAATAAATTACTGATCTAATTAAGTAACTCTGGCTAGGATTTTTCAATCAAAGGTCAAACACTCAAATTAATGGCAGATAAGATCAAAGCGTTCTAGGTTCCTCATCAATAAGGGCACATTAATGACATGCATATAGAAAGTTGAATGACTTGAGTTATTGAAATAATCAATGGCCATACCTGATACCTACTTGCATTTTCAAACTGTTCATACCTGACTTCCCGGGGATCTTTGGGAGCCTTTCTTGGACGAATCTGGGGTCGCCACATAAAGGGGTCTTGCTGCTGCCTCTGCCCCCTTACGTGGCGACCCCTGAATCTTTGGAAACAGGGAATACATTTCGGACTTCCCACCAACCTCAAAAAACCAATGGGCACAAGAAAACACACCAATGTATAAAATAATTAAACTCCCAATGGTATTATATCAATTGATTACATTTACTAATAACCCACTCAAAATAGATTAATAGAAGATACTAAACTGAAATAGAATAAAATGCAACCATCTTTTTGACTAGAATAAATTTATGGGTTTCTTGATTGATAAACATATTTTGGAAACCACAACTAAAAAGGTCAACACCTAACCAAAAAACCTAAACGGAAACCATTAAACCTCATTTATTGAACATTACCAATCTCATTAATAATATATAAACTTAACACACAAAAGTCCATGATCCAACTGGCTTTTGGTTTGGGCAACTTGGCACTCAAGTGTAGTCATCCAAACAACTGCCCGTCCATAGTCAGCTGCCCAACCAAGGGACAGTTGTAAGAAAAGAATATCCCCAAAAAAAAAAAAAAAAATCAACTTTCTTCTTTATCCTTCTCCCTTTCTCCACTCCATCCCTGCTTTATTTCTTGTTACACATCTTACATTACCGTCATCAACTATACTGACATGAGTTCTTGAGAGAAACAGGGTTATTTAGTTTAGTGGGGTCTAAAACAACAGGGCAATCCACATTAATGTAGAACTTTGGCTTCACCAATTTCCCCAAAACATAAGCTCTAGCCGTGACCATTAAACTCAGTTTCAATGGGACAGGCACGTTCGCATTGCCCGTGGAGCTACTCAAACTTGACCCAGCTCCATACGAAGGGACCTCACTGCCAATAACAACCACGTTCATAGCTCTTTGACTCTTCCTAGATTCAAAGAACTTCTTAACCTGCACCACCCACAAAGAAAACATTCAATTAAGACAAGGTAATAAATCTCGTCCCCCAACCATCCAACCAAAGCATGTGGCATTAGCAGAGACTATATAAATATTTTTCAACACTCCCGACACATTTCAGTATGGATCCTGTAGTAGATTTGCTCTCATACCAAGTTAATTAATTTTCTCTGCTAACCAATCTCATTAAAACCTGAGAAGTTATCAGAGGTAGTGGAAATACTTTATAAAAAGAAGAGAGATCGACAAGATGATGGAAAAAAAAATAAATGGAAAAGATGAACTGGGTTCCGATGATTACTTCTCCTTTTGCTAAAGTGAGTCGAGAGAAGGAGAGATCGAGAGGAATCGATTCCACATGGACCCCGAAGAACGTAGCTATGTTTCTGAACGTGAACGTTACTGTAGAATTCAAGGATATCATGTCTGTGGGAACTCCAGTTGCATCCGTCCCCGCTTGAATCACAAACCTCTCGAACGTGATGCTCTGTAGATTGAAAAAAAAAAAGAAAAAAAAAAAAGAGTGAAAATGGCAGTCTAATCACTCCAAGATCAGAAGCCCATATGACATAATCTCAATTGGGCAGATGTAAATCACCTTCATGGAGATGTGGGGCTTTTTAGAGTGACTTGTTCCCCAGAGGATTAGAGAGAAAATGGAGAAGAGGAGGATGAATCCGAGAACAAAAGCAAGGAAGTAGTAACGACGAGGAAGAGGCTTGTTTATGTCCTCATCTTCAAGGAGGCCTTCTTCTTCAATGGCAGGGTAGTCCTTGAGGGAGATTCGAGAGGGGTTGTTTTGGGAGAGTTTGCGGGTGGTAGAGGAGTGACGAGGGGAGGCGGTGGGGCTGAGGGCGACGGGTGTGGAGTGAAAGGAGGTGGTGGTCTTGTCGCCGTCGTGGGAGTCGCCATATGGGCTCTGGACGTAGTAGACGGGCCTTCGAGGAGAGGGAGCCGGTGAGGAGGGTGCGAGGCTTGTGACCTCCGAGTCTGTTTTCGCATGCATCTCTCTCCTTCTTCTCTTTCTTTCTAATTTTGTTGTTAGAGAGTATCGAATTAGAACAAGTTAAAGGCTTTTATTGTGTGGCATATGGAAGCTGTGGGGGAGGGGGGGCCTGCTTATGGTGGATTGAAAAAGTCAATCATTATTTTATTATACCTTTTGCACATTAACAATTGCAAAAAAAATAAAAAAATGGATAGCGTTTATATAGATATAAAATATTTAACAATACCAACTAACATTCTCTCATCGAAAGTCAAATCTCAATCCATGCATTAGCCCATTGATCAAAATTGTGTAAGATTGGCTCACCACTATGATAGTTTATGACCTCGATCAAAATTGCAATCAAACTAGATATTACCATCTCATGGGTGGTCTACTTTTTTCTTGGATGGGCAAAAGATATGGTTACACTCCACAAGAAAAGGACCTGTTAAATGATTAGGATCATTCAATGATTAATCTAACATGTGGGTTATTTTAAATGGTTTCATGCATCAAAATGTCCCGGGGGGAGGGGGGGGGGGGGATTAATCATGCGGGTTATTTTAAATGGTTCCATGCATCAAAATGGCGGGGGGGGGGGGAGGGGGGACGGACTACTAGATTTTTCAAATGGGGGCTGAGCCGGACAGGCTACATAGCTCTAATGCGATTTATCCAAAACTACTGGGGGGGGGGGGGGGGGTGGTTTGTGGGAAGATGAGAAAGCTTTATAAGTAGCGTATAAATGGAAGATTAATTGAGGCATAGTTTTGTTATTTGTGGGACCCATTGGACCAACTCCCTATATTTGAGAACTAATCATAAAAAAGATAATGAAATCCCATTTAAATTTGTAAGATGCAATGATATTTAAAATATGATTTTATATATTACATATATTGAGTTCAAAGTTTTTATAAGCAATTTAAAATATGATATTTCCCTGTGCTTTGGTAGTGACTGGTGAGTAGGGGTAGGTTCGGGCGGTTATGCGTTTTCTAGACTTTGAGTTGGGCCGGGTTTGGAGCTAGTTAGGGTTTTGAGTTCCGCTTTATTTATCTTTGACTTTACTTAATAAATCCTTCAATATAAAACCAGAGCATAACAATATGCATAACATGATTTACGTCATGAGTTAAGAATGGCCTATAATGACTAATTTATGAAAAGAGGGATCACAATAAACAACATTAGAAGAAGATGGAAAATGACTTGTTATCTCAATAGTAGGGGGTGTCAGTTCTCGCCTGTGTGCCTAGGGCATCTACCCTTCCCTCATATGAGGTCCCCTTACCTGGCCGAGGCCTCTTTCCCTCACCCAAGGCCTCTCTCATTAGTGTGGGTTCATTGGGTCCTAGACCCTTGATTTGGGGTAAAAAGAAAAAAAATGTAAAAAACATTTGTAGGGCAAAAAGAGAACTATATATACTATATTTTTTCATGTTTCTCTTGTGATTCTTAGTGGGAATTTAATAGAATGAGATCATTTCTCTTTGCTTTTTGGGTCTAATATTTAAGCCTTATATTAGATTGAAAACTAGAAAAATGTCCCACTGTGAAAAAAGAATCTGATGGACTCTGTATCATAAACAATGTAAGGATGTCAAGGATTTTTGACAAGCCATGGCCGGTTGCCACAGCATGTCCCTCCCCTCATTCCACCCCCCCCCCCCCGCCCCCGACCATCAAAACCGAAACACGTTTCCACGGAAAAGGCGACAGTTTTCTGCAGAAACACGGCTTTTCCAGCGTTTGGAGCCGCAAGATGGCCCACCATATAAAACCCGTTTCCTCGGTCTTTCTCAAAATGGGATGACAGAAAAACAACGGACGAGATCTTCCATCTCCCTCAAATGATCTTCATTCCAAATCCGGCTTCTATCTCAACCTTCATCTCCATCTTTCTCTATTACTCAATCCATCTCCATCTCCATCTCCATCTCCATCTCCATCTCCAGAACCCCATTTCAATTATTCAATTTCCAAACCCTAAACAGTATACCCAAATCGTAACCCTACACCTAAACCCAATCCAAATCCTTACCTGAACCCAAATTGACCCATCCCTATCTCCATACCATCTCTATCTCAGATTTGATTTGCATTTCTGTTCTGGAGTTTGGGTTGCCCAAGGTAGGGAAGGAGAGAGATGTAGCCAGCAACCACTCAACATCGTTCCTAGGCATTTCCAATAGCATTGACGAAGGTCTCCATCTCCATCGTTCCTGTCGGATTGTAATGTCTCTTTCTTTGAAGAAAAAAATAAACTATTGTGTTGTGTTCTTGTTGTGGATCATGTTAAATTTTATTTTTCTGTGTTCTGTTGTTCTTATTGTTGATGATGTGGGGTTTGATTGTTCTACTCTTGTTGGATTTAATTGGATTCTATTAATTTATTGATTGTTATGTTGAATGTGATTTTGCTGCTATTGTTGATAATTTTTCTCTGCAATGTTAATTCGGCAGCCATTTCATTAAAGAACACGAAACACAGAATTTTGACAACCACAGAAAACCTTTTCCGTGGGCATTCATTTCCATAGATTTTGTGATACAAATGGGTTAATGTTTAATATCAAAATTTTGTAATAGCTCCACTCACTTGATTTTTCTTATATATTCATTAGGGAAGGGTTTCAACTCACACTCTCAATATCATCGGATCAGGCTCCAAATCCTCTCCAGCTACTTTCTAGGTTTCTCAATAGATTTTTTTTCTTGTTTCATGGCGAATACGCAGAGAGGCGCTCTCTATGGCCAAGGCCCTTTGAGATCTAGGTATTCTCTCTCTTTCTCCCTCAAATCCCTTCCAAATATTTGATTTTTTTTTTCAATCTCTTTCTTCCTTTCTTGTTTTTGCGTTTTAAATCTATATCTTTTTTGGCTTTGAATTTCATTTCAGAGAAGGTATTAGCACGAGATCGGTTGGGAATTCTGATGAGATACAGTTGAGGATTGATCCGATTCATGGTGATTTGGATGAAGAGATCGATGGCCTCCGTGGAAAAATCAAGCAGTTGAAAACCGTAAGATTCTTCTTGTTGTTGTTATATTTATTGTTGGTAGTTTATGCAATTCAATTTGAAGAAGAGGATTTGGGGGAAAAGAAGGAAATTTTTTTTTTGATATCTTCTCCCCAGCTCATATGTATGAATTACGAAAGCTGAAATTGAAAGATTTCATGGAAATTAAAATTGAAAGATTCCATGGCATTGAAATATTGATTAGATTAGCCTTCTCTAGTGCATCCTGCTATGAAATTGGCTGCAAAGCTAATGAGTCCACATGTATGAATTATGGGAAGAAACACCCTATGCCGGGATATTCTCCTGCAAAGTATGTATAAGAAAAATCTAAAGTAGTAGTGCTATCAAGACAGGGACTTACCTTCTCGTAACAACACAATACTATCTTTATATCTGTCCTGTGTCATGTGGGCAACACAGTTCATGTAGGCATCTATAGAATTAGAATGCCCCAGTTTTCTGGTTTGAACTACGTTTAATATGTTAAAATTATTCAGGTTGTATCAGTAAAAATTTGAGTAAGTGAACAGAGAGAGGTATTCTTGTAATAAAATGAAGAAACTGCAATAAGTAGAGATTAAAGTTCGACTATAGAAGAAGCATTAAAAAATGGTTTTGTTCCATGACAGAATTAAGCATAATAATCAACGTAATATTGAAAACTTGTGAAGGAATACAAAGTTTGAAATCAAAGTTTTAACTTAATTGTTACCCCTATAAGCTTTATAGTTTCTGAATGTAAATGTGTATTATCCCTGTACGTACCATTTTATCAACTCTTTGCCAGTCATTTTTGTTTCCTTTAATCACTTCTAAATCAACTCTTCCACCAGCCTCACCAAACTCCCTAGATTTGTTGTGAAAACCACACCCGGAGAATCCACTGCTACTTCAAAAAATCTCTCCTAACCTGTACAAAACTTATGCTGCGACGCTATGATGCACGGATACTTCAAAATGGGCAACGTATCGTGTCGTATCGTATCCGATACTTCACTTTTTATGTGTAAAATCCGTATCCCTGCCGTGTCTATGGCGTGTCCTTGCCGTATCCATGCCGTATCTGGGCATCATAGCTGCGACGGCCTATTCACTACACTATAATCAGCCATTCAGCCTCCACAATCAGCCCAACTGAGACACCCAACTGCGCTCGAAATCGCTTATTTCTAATTTTATCCTTCCTAGTTTTAACACACATCCACTTCAATATTCTTATCTCTGCTACATCCATTTTGTGCATTTGCTACTTTTTGATTGACCAACATTCTGCTTCATAGGTCATAGTTGGTTTAATCGTTGTCCTGTACAACTTTTCTTTCAATCTCGTTGGCATTCGCTGGTTACAAAGAACTCCAAAAGCAAGTCTCCACTTCAACCATCCCGCTTTTATCCTATGTTTGACATCTTCATCAATCTCCCCATCATTACTAATTATAGAGCCAAGGTAACGGAAAGAATCACTTTGTGGTATCTCATGGTCTTCAATTCTCACAGTAGTTTCAACTTTTTTTATATCCCCACTGAAGTTGCAATCCATATATTCTGTCTTTGGACTCTAAAGCCTTCCGCCATCTTTCGGGTTTTGCATTTACACCATCTCTTGATTCATCTACCAACATAATATCATATGCAAATAACATGTACCAAGGTACCTTTTTTTTGAATATGAGCAATTAACTCATCCATAATCAATGCAAATAGATTAGGGCTTAGGGCTGACCCCTAATACAAACCTATGGTCACTGGGAACTCCCTTGTCTCTCCACAAGTAGTTTTCATACTCGTTATTGCTCCTTCATACATGTCTTTAATAATGTCAATATAACCTCTTGGAACATTCCTTTTATTTAAATCGATGAAGATCATATGCAGATTTTTCCTCTTTGCTCGATATTTTTCTGTTAATTGCCTAAGTGAGAAGATAGTTTTCAGATATCTTGGTCTTCTGTCTAAGTCTTTGCTCCATTACTCTCTCACATAGCTTCATAGTATGACTCAGAAGTTTAATCTCACGATAGTTGGTACAGTTTTGTTTATCTCCCTTGTTCTTATATATAGGTACTACAACACTTCTTCTCCATTCATCCGGCATTTTCTTTCTCATTAATTTCTTATTGAAAAGTCTAGTAAGCCAAATCTCCCCAACTTCTCCTAAGCATTTCCAAGCATTAATCGGGATGTCATCTGGACCCGTAGCTTTTCCCGTCTTCATTTGTTTTAATGCTTTCCTTACTTCCACCACTCTAATTCTACGGGAAAAAAAAAGTATGCTTTACTATTGAAATGCCCTCTTTTGTTCTTGTCTCCGATATAGTCTTTATTTTCTGAGATGTACATGATTACCAAATTCTAACCAGAGCTCTAAAGAAAAACCATCACTAACAAGCTCTTAAGCCAAACCAGAAGTCAGCACACTTAAAGCTCAAGAATTAGTACACTTCTATTCCTATTCCATGGAAACCATGCAACATTTCTTCAAATTCTGGTCTCACTAACTACCCCAAAAAACATGATAAATGTGTTATAACCTCTTGCACACCCACTGCATTTCATGTGCATTGTTTTCTTGATCGTATTACTGAGTGGTAGACTTGGTGAGCATCTGTGGATGTTATCTCTCTTAACCCTATATGGAACATTTCTTTTGTCCTCTTGTTTGTTTTGTTATGTGGTCTCTTACTTAAGTATGACACTGCAGGTAGCTCAAGAAATTGAATCTGAGGCAAAGTTTCAAAATGATTTCATATCTCAATTGGTGAGTCACTGGCTTATTCTACATTTTACCTTCCAGTGTTTTCTTGGTTGACGGAACATGTGTATCTCTTAATTCATTTGGTAATTGTTTGTTGTTGATGTAAACTGTCAGGAAGTAAGAATTTTTTTTTTATTATATATTTATGACTGGATCAGTGGTTCAAAAAAAGTGGGTTGCTCGTAGTGGTACATGTGTCATATGACAACATTAGGTACCATCTTAGAAATTCATAAGACAAAATTTAGGACAATACTTTCTCCAAACCTTTTCTTTTTAATTTTTAGGGCCCATTTGCCTACTATATTTATTTAAAATGATCATTATGATATTTAATTACATGGTTAATTTGACATAATATATTTATCATTCAAAATAAAGAAAAAGGCATAACAGAGATTTCTTATACAATCTGATCATGCCCTATTGATTTGAATCTTCAAAATCGAATTGTGTTTAAGAAATTGAAACACTTGTCTTAAGCACCTTTGTTTTTCCCCTTATTCATATAAAATAATCACATTGGCCAGGGGTAAAAACTTATATTATCTTAGGGAAGGCACTAGTGGTGTCTTTCTAATCACCCCAATCACTCTTTAGAAGTAACATGTGAATTGCAGCAGACAGAATGTTGGCAATTGTTAGTGGGAAAAAAAGAAAAGTTCTATATCATGGCGGTTGTCTTCTCCAACCGTTGTTTACCTATCTGGTTCTTGCATATGAGCCTACAGAGCTTTTAGAAAAGTCCACTGAGTGTCTGAGCCTGATAAATCCAGACTTTTATTGAGTACTTCCTCTATAATTTTCTTTGATGTTAGAATGTATAAGTTTTTAGTGGAATGCACATAGGCATTTCTCCTGTGGTGGAATTTGCATAGGTATTTCTCCTGTGGATAGTTATTTGGTGGCATGTGCATAGTTATTTCTCCTGTGGTGGTTTATTACTGAATGTTACTTTTGGTTTAAATTATACATAAATTTGAAATACCTTCTTTTACAGCAGAGAAGGCTTTTCTTCTTTTTATTCCTCTTAAAATCATGGCAAAAAGATATATATATATATATATATATATGGGAGGTACTCCTGTGAGAATCTCTCATCTTAGTATGAGAGATAAGGTGGGGGCCCTCACATTTAAGTTGTTGGCATTGGATATGGATGTGAGGGCCCCCACCTTATCTCTCATAGTAAGGTGAGAGTGTCTCTCACAAGAGCACCTCCCTATATATATATAGTGCATATGAATATTCTCCATATATATATATATTTGTTTATATGTCATGGTTTATATAACAACCTTTGTTCGGTCTCTTTGATGTCTTGCATTTTTTTTCTTTGGTTTTAATTTCTTATTTCTATAAATTACATCAAAGGTTATTATCATCATGCTCTAAATCATTATTATTGTGGCCTATAAACAGCAAATGACATTGATCAAAGCTCAAGCAGGGGTTAAGAACAACATGAGAAGGTTGAACAAGAGCATCATCCAAAAGGGCTCAAACCATGTCATGCACGTTGTCCTCTTTGCTCTTCTTTGTTTCTTTGTAGTATATTTCTGGTCCAAATTTTCTAGAAGATGAGGATCTGATAGAAGTGAATTTTAGAATTCATTAGTGTCTCAACATTCTTCAATCATATATAAGTTCATTGTAAAGCCTTCTCGAATTGTTATGGCTGCATGTGTTTACAATCCAGAAGCTGATATCTTTTGTTCCAGAGCGTCATCATTGTATTTAAACATTTGTACTGGTAAGATAATCTGTGTTGTTTCTGAAGCCTCAGTCTTCTCAAAATTTAGCTAGGCATGGCCAAGTGAAGCAGGATAGTTTCTCTCAAAGATGTGTTGGCGCTAGTTGTGCTTAGCTAGTACCTTGTGTCTTGTATCCATCTCTAACGCCAAACATGCTTTACAACTCTCAATCGGAGATCACAGAATAGAGAGTTATGAAGAAAAGCATCTTTATTTCCTAATTTTCATCGTTGAAGCTTATAGACCAAAGTGTGTGGTTGGCCTGATGGTCTTACATCTCTGCCTTGAAGAAAAGTTCATTTTTTATGGATTTTGTAAGCCTTCTATAGCCACCTTGCCAGTTTGATGATGCAAGTGTCCCCATTGGAAAAGCATATTTATTTCCTAATTTTTCATTGTTGAAGCCTAATCCTATGTGTGATTGGTTGGCTTGTACATTTCTAAATCTCTTCCTTGAGTAAAGCTCACTGTATAGGTTTCTTGAATATTTTAATGCAAACAGACCGTTTGATAAATCCACTGGTCGAGGCCTACGCATGACAGTACTAACACTTCTTAATGAAGGAAACATGGATTCAACAACCCCCCAAAAGAAGAAGGGAGACATGGTCTCTGCCTGAACTAGGTACAAATTCCAGTAAGACTTCTGGTTTCACGGCATGGCATTAATCTCATAATTTCTGTTAAATGCTGAGTTTTTTTAGTTGTTAGAAACATTGCAGCATGTGATTATGTTTGGCCTATTTTAAGTGGAACTATGGTGTTTTCGACCATGCCGTGAAATACAATGGGTTTGCTGCCAGTTTTCTTCTGCAGTAAATCTTTCAGAGAGTTCACAACATCTGAACCATTGGATCATTAATTAACCAATCGCATTAGGTTCCACATCATTTTGCTGCCAGTCTAGCTGGAAGGGCATTTACTGGGTTTTACATAATGGTGACCCAACTCCATGGATGATGCCTCCTGGGACTGTCTGATCTTCTCTTAATCGAGGACATCCACAATCCATGCAGTCAAAAAGTTCTCATTGTGTCCAATGTTGCCAGACTTGTACAAGGAGAAGCAGTCCCCACGGTCCTTTGGATTTGGGCATTCCTCCCCTTCCTCAGGATCCCTCCATGCACCTTGGTGTCTAATTCCTGACCAACTGGCTTCCCACTTGTACGCATACTGATAACCCATTAATATGAATAACCTTCAAAAGATTTGAGAGTGGGCCCTACCATCATGATTCCTTCTGCGGAATGGACAGGGTTCATATGATGCATTATCTACTGGGACACGTTACACATGAGAACCGTACATCGCATTGGCTGTGGGTGAATTGCAAAGGTGGGACCCGCCTCAACCACCGTCCAAATGCGCCATTCACCCAAGCCATACCAACCCAACCAATTTTGTCATTCATAATAATAAAGGTATGACCGTTTGCATATAGAATGCATAGGAATCAATGTATATGAATTCATGCCAAAAGTGGTTAAAATTAAATGAAAATCCAAGGTGAATATATAAAAGATGACCATAAAAAAACCTCTCATTCAAAAACTCCAAAATGATGGTAGAGTTTGATATAAAGATATCCTACCATAAAGAGACACTGGTGATTAAATCTCAAAATGAGGGTAGATATTGTTGTAAAAAACTAAAAATATCCTAACATAAAGAGAAATTGAGGATTTGATTTTGAGAGAAAATAGGGATATATATTGATTGGTCAAGTAAACTTTAAAAATTTGATGGAGGCAAGATGGAAATAATTAAGAGTTCTCTACAAGAGGGTATGCCACATGTCATTATGAAAGTACAAGAGAGAGCACAGTGCATCGCTCTCTCACGAGACGGATGCTGCTGTAATATATATAATAAGAAGATATGTCATGTGTCATTGCAAAAGCCAAAGAGAAAGCGCCATGTCTCGCTCTCTCACAAGACGGTGGTGCTTTAATATATATATATATATTTATTTGTAGATGGATTTCTGAGCTATGTCCATCTACTGTTGTTAACAATGGGGCGAAAGCATTAGAAATCTAGTGATTGTGCAGGCGACCTAACTAGCCCATATGCATTATTCTTTTATTATTTAAGATACGCTTATCTATGTTGTATCCTAACGTAACACCTGACGTGTGGCATAAAGCACTCCACACCCAGATTTGATAAACAAGACTCAACTAATTTGAGAAGCGTGATGGTTGAATATTTTGTTGTGTAATTTGATCCATTGTATTTTTAAAATTACAATTGGCAGATTTGGTCTAGAACCACAATTTATACTCATAAGTTGTGGGTTTGAAACTACACTATCATAGTGGGGCCACATGAAAATTTATCCAGCTTTCTCTCATAACCCGGAGGAATGGAGACTTGTCTTATAAAAAAAAAAATGTCAAAAGATGATCAGAGAATAATTTTCACTAGCGTTATATAAAAAGACACACAAACACACACAAAAATAAAATGGTTTTTAATTATGTACACTTTCTGGAGAGAGCCCAACAACACACCGCAATATGGAATTCTGTCACAACATAATAATGAAATGTACTGTTAAAGCATGGGAATCTCATCACCCTCCATAACCAGTGTGACAGATCCTCTTTAATCCTCAGGACCTCAACCATCTCTCACATAATTACAGAAAGATGAAGTGATAAAGAGAGATTTACTATTCCCCTCCCTCGTAAAGATGAAGTGATAAAGAGAGATTTACTATTCCCCTCCCTCTTTCTCATGTGAAGCAGAAGAAGAATGATGAAGAAGGCATCTAAGCTCCAAAACCTTTCAAGTGCTGCAGCAGCTCTTCTATTATTCTCCCTTCATCTCTTCTTCACTGCTTCCACATCTTTCAAGGTACCCTTTTATTTTTTTCCTTCATTGCCTTCCATCTCTAAAATAAAACCATTCCTCTTCTCTGAGTCTTTATATGTTCACAGGTGGGGGAGACTTGTTTAGCAGATGGAAATTGTGACTCGGGTTTACACTGCGAGACATGCATGGCAAACGGTAATATGCGGCCCAGATGCACTCGGGTCCAGCCTCTCAATCCGATTTCCAAGGTGGGATTTGGAAAGATTGGTAGATTCTTCTTAAAAATTCTCATATCATCATGATATTTTCTTCTACTTCTGCTTATCTTTTATTTAATTTTTGATGTTGTTCTTTTGCGTAATATTGATGAAAAGGTAAAGGGGCTTCCATTCAACCAGTATTCGTGGCTAACAACGCATAATGCATTTGCACTTTTGGGAGCAAGATCAGGAACAGGAGGCCTTCTTGTTACTGAAACCAACCAGCAGGATTCCATTACCACTCAGCTAAATGTATTTTGCTATTTGCTGATTGCTCTTTTTTTTTTAATTTCCTTTTTTTTTTTTTTTTTGCCTTTTCTTCTCCCTCTTTTTGTTTCTTTTCTTGGTGGAGCAAGAAAGAAGGAAGAGAAGCAAAGAAAGAAAGAAAGAAAGAAGTAAAAGGTTGAGTGCTGGGCAGTGTTTTTTAACTGCCTAAAGCTACCACTTCTAAAAAAAAATTGGCTGAGTAGTAGTTATACCTCAACCTACAGACCCCTCCCAGCTAGTCCCACTTGCCGCCTGAGGTGTCAAGAATCTGAACTTACCCATAGACCCACAGCTTACATGAGCCAGATGTGGTTCGTGAATACTAATGCACACCACATCAAGTGGGTTGGGTTTAACCCATTTAATAAACAAGTAGGATTTGAGTTGGGTATGAACTCTCAGAAGTCAGACCCCTCCCTTCCGACCCGACCCTCTATACCCAGTTTAACTCCTTTTTGAAACCCCTACCAATAACAACTGGTTTCTTGTTGCAGAACGGTGTTAGAGGATTGATGCTTGATATGTATGACTTCAACAATGACATTTGGTTGTGTCACTCCTTTGGCGGCCAATGCTACAATTTCACAGCATTTGTAAGTGTACTGGGTAATTTTTTTTTTAATCGCAAACTAATTGTTAGAATCTGATTAATAGACTTCTTCAATCAGCAACCTGCAATCAATGTGCTGAAAGAAATTCAAATGTTCCTCGATGCGAACCCATCAGAGATTGTCACAATTTTCATTGAAGATTATGTGGCGTCTCCTCAAGGCCTAACCAAGGTCTTCAATGCCGCTGGCCTAAGAAAATTCTGGTTTCCAGTCTCTAGGATGCCAAAAAATGGAGGTAATTGGCCCGTGATTGATGATATGATTAGTAAGAATCAGCGTCTGGTGGTATTCACCTCAAAATCATCAAAGGAAGCTTCTGAAGGCATCGCATATGAGTGGCGATATGTAGTTGAAAACCAATGTAAGCCATGTTTACTCTGCATTTGTAAATTCCATATAAACTTAAACCTCATTTCAAAGTACAACATGCCATAAACAACTAAACAATCTCTCAGTACATCATTCTGGGATTTCAGATTCAGTAGACTTCAACAGAGATAGTTATGTCTTAGGAAACAAGTATTGCTTTTGCTTATGTCTTAGAACCAAGTATTGCTTACACTGTTGTTTCACTATCTGAACATGATATTCACAATTGTTACATCCCTTCTAGCATAGCCATCCGATTAACTGCTTTGAAGTTGTGGGGGTTTGTGACTCTAAGGAAGCTAAGGTTTTAGCTATTCTAAAATCTCTTTGGTGTTTTTTGATGTACTACCATGACAATCTTATTGTGGAGAGTGATTCTTCTAATGCAATGAGTTAAGTTTCGAATCGGAAGGCTTATCTATGGAAGTTTCAGTTCATCTTCAATGAAATCCGGGTTTGATCCACCGCCATTAATGTTAGCTTTCAGCATAAGAGTAGGTTATCAAATATGATGGCGGACGCTTTAGCCAAGCAAGGTGTTGAGAGAGTTTCCTCTTGAGAGGGTTTTATTATGTAGTTGTGGTGTGAGGGGGTACATTACTCTTGTACCATTGTGTTTCTTTCCCCTTTTTCTTTTATTCTTGTACTCTTTATTTGTATCTTTTCTTTTTTAATATAAGTTATTGTTACCGATCAAATAAAAAAAAAAAAAAACTGCTTTGAAGTGGGCATATCATCATATGTAAGACCCAACCAAATTTTCTCCAAAGTTTGAGAAAATGGCGATCATCAAAACTATTACAAAGATGTATAAATCAGCAAACTATCCAGATTATATGCTTACACTCCCATATATAATTAGTTCAACAAATTATTCCAGTGGATGTCAATATTTATGATATGCATCTAATATGCAATGGCCAGCGAAAAGATATTTGACTTGAAGAATTTCGCAGCTTCCAGATCACTTGACTCAATCCCAAATCAGTGGTCAAATCACACCCACATACAGCATTGACTGAATTAAAGAACAGATCTTTAGACCTCTACAATAAATCTGCCCAATTAGCCATAAAACTCCAAATGAAGTTCAATCTTATTTGAAAAGACTTCTGAATCCCAGTCAGCCATTGCATCTCTTTTATAGAAAGAAATAAGAAGAGACATGTTAAACTTAAACCATTGATTTGATCACAATCTAATCCTATTAATACAAAAAGTTTCCCAAGAGCTCTAAACAAAAATAGAGAGAAGATGATAAATTGAATACAAGAAGAAAGTAAAGAAAAGAAATGAAACGAGAAACTTTGAAGAGAACTTGCCTTTAATTGAGTCCAGGTCTCGCTGGCCTGTAGGCTGTAGGTTATGATCCCCCGCCCCCCCCCCCAATTGTAATTTTGAATTTCTATAATCCCTGTCTCCTCAAAGAGTAATGCTACATGGACAAACTTTTTGGCCCGAATTTTGGCCAACCCCCATGGTTTGCATTGAATATCATAGTGATATTCAATGCAAACCATGGGGGTTGGCCAAAATTCGGGCCAAAAAGTTTGTCCAAGTAGACTTTTTGCTCCTCAAAATCCTATCTCCTCAACTTTATATCTTATGCTACTTTGTACTTGTGTTTGAGTTATCAATTGTAAACTTAAGAAATGGTCTTTGATTTCTCATACCTAATGCATGGAGCGTCCAACTTTGTTGATCCTTATTTTCTAGTTTCATCAGTTTTGGTTAATCAGTTTTGTGGTATGCTGAAATTGCAGATGGGGACGGCGGGATGAAAACAGGCTCTTGTCCTAACCGTGCGGAGTCATCTCCTATGAACACCAAAACTAGATCACTTGTTTTGCAGAACTACTTCCCCAATGCTCCCAATTTGGGGAGGGCGTGCAGTGATAATTCAGCTCCGCTGATTAGCATGATGAACACCTGCTTTGAATCAGCCGGTAAACGGTGGCCCAACTTCATTGCAGTTGATTTCTACAAGGTATAGCTCTCTTCAATAAAACATTAAAAAAAAAAAAAAGACAGACAAAATGAATCACTTTTATCAATTCTACTTCTTTTAAAACCTTTTCAATTATGACATGGTTTACTAATAAACATTTTGGGTTGTAGAGAAGTGATGGAGGGGGAGCCCCAGAGGCTGTAGATAAGGCAAATGGGCAGCTAATTTGTGGCTGTAGCAATGTTGCCTCTTGCAAGGTCAGATAAGATTTTCTAAACTTCTCTTTTGTGAATTCTTTGTTGTCTTACTTTAGGTGATGATTCATAGATGAACACAATAGAAAATGGTCCCATGTTGTATGGGCTTGATATTACTACAGGCAAGAAGCTGATACCCAAACATCGCGTGGTTACGGCAAGGAAATGTCCATCCATGGGTATAGTAGGGACATGCCATGATAAAGCAAGAACCCGAACTTTACTTGTAAAAAGTGAAGGATCAAATCCGATATGACATGATACATTGCCTATTTTTGGATTACGGGGGTATCATAGGCATTAAGTGTTTATATCACTGAAAACTAGACCTGAACCAGTGAGTGACTCAGTTGTGTCATGTACTTGGCCGAGTCTCAAAAATGAAAACATGGTTTAAAATCTGTAAACAAAATATTTCAGTTTTAAGAACTTTCACTAAGTGACTAGGCCAAGAATCAAGTCTCAACTAAGCCCCATCAATAATCATGATTTACTCTAGTCACTTCGAGTCATGTCAAGGGTTTAAACAGTGCTAGTTGATCAAATATCAATGGCATTCTGATTCCCACTTGCTCTCTCCCTTTAAGAGATGCTTGGATCAAACTTAGCTGGCACATTACCATCATGGTATTATTGTCACCCAAACACGCTTTAACTCTTTTGAGTAACAATGCTCATCAGACGTATACTTTATCCTAGAAGGGGATTTTTGACCACCCACCTTATCTACTTTACATGGAAATAATAAAGAGTTAGATTAGAAGTTTTCATTCATCAGGTTGTGTCTGTACATGAAAACTTTCAATGATAGGATAATCCGAGTCCTTTAAATCAAGCCCAAGCCCAGCTTAAGTCTGGCTCACTTTGGACTGGATTTGGGCTGGTTTTTTGGACCATAGCTGGATTGACACACTAACTTTTGGCCCAGTAGTTAATGGGCCAGGCCTCACAACATATATATATATATATAGCATAAAGGTTTATAAATCTTGTAACTGGGCTGGGCCTGGTGGCAACTTCAAAAGGCTGGGGGCTGGATTTGGTCTGATAATTAAATGGGCCAGACTTTATATGCTTTGGCTCAGCCTTGCCCGGCTCACGAACAACTACACTCCACCGAGTTAGACTTAATTAATGGTGTTTAATGTCACATGCTGAATCTGGGCTAAGCTTATGTAATGGATCCAGATACTCTGGCTCTGCAAAAAAAATGTTCTCTCCCGTTATTTTAGAAAGGACATATGGCAAGGTTTCTGGAAACTAACCAGTTATGGAAAAACCAGGTCCGTTGGATGGTTCTGGTTTAAGGTGATGAAATGAAATGGATGTTAATAAAAAATTTCTATTTTAATCATCTACTTAAGTACCTTACATCAGACAGCAGACAACATCCACTCAATATAACTTGGATTTAGATGGTTGGATTGAAAAGCAGTAGGCTCTGCAATGCAGACTGTTCTACATGTTCTGCTGCTAGGGTTTAGTGCTTACTCAACTAATTCTAGATGCCACTCACTACCTTGCTGAACATGGTTCTAGATGTTATAATTCTAGATATTGGTTTGAGCATCTTCACTTAGTTATGTGAATTTGTCTAAATCTTTGTTTTCTTTGCTGAATAATATGGAGTAATAACCCCAGTATCTTTTCCCTTGTTCTGATGTTCTTTGGCAGCCAAACTCCAGTTTCGGTGCATGCAATTTGCCTGAGGCCGCAGGTTTTGTACTTAGCACGTCTACCCCAGTAATTGTGACACCTGAGTCCAGTGCTGCTTCAAGTGTTAAAGAATCATTTACATGGTGGTGGTTGTTGTTTAAGATAATGTTCATGGCTATTCTATCATTATGATTTATTAAAATTTAAATGCTTTATCTTCTGACGTGGGAAAAAAAGTACACTTGTTATAAGATTTGCTAACTCATTTATTTTATGTAGTTGTTGGGTAAGTACATATGATGGGTTTTAACTATTTCCCTCTCTGGGGTGATCATCTTTCTGTTCTCTTATGAGAGAGAGATTAGGCAATATCTCTAACCTGATAAACTTGCTAAAAAAGATATAATCCCTGCAGAGTTACCTGATTGTGTGTGTGTGTGAGCTTGGTTTTTTTTTATTTTGGAACAAGAAGAGTGTGCATATGTAATACATTTATGATGAATCTCTAATCAAATCATGGGCCCTAAGAGTGTGCGCATATATAATACATATGTAAGAGGGCCATTCTGTTACGCACACTTCTGATAGAAATTTCACTTGCCAAAAATTTCAGAAAAGATGGATGTCAGGATATGTCATTACCAAATTCTTCAATTCATTGGAAAAACAATCCAACTCCCACCAAATTTTTTGGTGGTGTGGAATCACAGAATGGCATTGCTTACTCCCTTAAGTTCTGAAACTCGTAATGGTAATTGTTAGAAAGTTTGAAAAGAATTAGACGTAATATTATTTTCAAAAAGATCCTTAAGGATTCTTCACTGGTTTTATCCTAGGATTTGAAAATTCCACATTTGGCAATTGTATGGGCCAGTGGAAATCCTCATTTTTTGAGGATTTCCAGGTCCATCCCTCCCACATAGGATTTAAGAATCCTCAATTTTGCATATTTACTCACTGACACCAATTTTTCTCAGTTATATACATCAATGCATACCAATTTCGACGTGAAATTCTCACTATACAAATCCTCATTGAGGAACCCTTAAAATCTACGGCAGTGAGGAATTCTCACGCCTAGGGATTCCTCAAATGTTACCAAACATGCCCTTTAAGTTTTCAACAGATCCTCTCCCAGTAGTCAATCAAACAAATGGGAACCCCTCCTCATCAGCAAGCAGGTCCTACTCCAATTATTGTAGAAACAAACAGAAAAAAGAGGACCATTGGATGCTAAAATTGATCGAATTAAACTTTCAATTAGACCACCCTTTTCTATGGCTAATAACATTGAGTCAATGACTAATGGACCCCATGCTCATTAACCAGCTTAGCACATGGATGAGAGTGGACCCACTTGAACCACCCTTTAATCCAAGATGTTCCTGTGTCTATATACACCCTCATAAGGTTTTCGACCTCCTGACTTGGAGCCAATTGGCACCATCGTCGAATCCACATTGTCCAAAGTCACCATCGTTGAATCGACATTGCCCACAATGATCACATTTTATGGGTCCCACCTACATCTGCATGGAGAGTAGAGAGTCTGGAGACCCCCTTGGGCTTGTGCTGTGCCACTCCACATGTATCCTTGTCTCATTTGTGAGCTTCCTTTTGCAGGCCACATCACTATCGAATAGCCCACCTGGGTGGGATGCCAGCCAATTGTTATAAATAGTTGTATATGGTGTCCTTGAACTAATTAAGGTGCATCTGCTAAGCATAGGATTCCTTACATGATGGGTCCATCGTTTGAAGTCCAGACCATCAACTTGATGGGACGGTAGCATAAGAGAATTGTAAGTGGCTAAACGGATCAAAAACCTAAAAAGACAATGAAAAATGAAAAATGAAAAATTATATGATCCTTGGTCAAAATTGTGATACAAGGTCGAGAAACCATGGTCTCAATTTTATCAAAATTGGAGTGATATGCACCGTTTAGACATAGAAAAGGGTGGCGGGTAAATTCCCCTGTAGCCCTAGTGTGGTAGTGTTGTTTTGAATCTATAACCTCCGGGTGCAAACTATGGTTTTAGGCCAACCGAGTTATCCCTTGAGGTTAATTCAAAATATTAACTTTGGTGGCTTTCAATTGAAAACGGTAATTGCATTTTTCTAAAAGTCATTTAACTTTAAACTCCCTAATTTGGATGCATTCGATTTATTCCCTTGCCAAAGGTTTATTTGCAAGTGGCTATAAGAAAATATGGAAACCACTGACACAGGGAAACAGGTGCCACATCAGATCAGATGGATTGCTCTACCCATTACTCAAAAAGCAAGAAAATGAGACCCAATCACTCGCCACTGGCCAGTCCAAACTCCCAATTTCTAGCAAGTCAAAAATCCCCATTAATGAACACAACTAATGTATCAAATCAACCAAGCTCTTTCTTAAACTAGACTTTGACGTCTCCTCTCAACCATAATTCCAAATTCCATGCCAAAATAACACCCAAAAGAAAGTGCTTTGGGAGGTGGGCCCATGGTTCACGGCTCCATTGATTCACATTGGAGTTTCCAATTCTTAATTTGGAACTGATCTCGATCAGAAAATTTGATAAGAGTAGATTCATTTGATTTGCTCTTCAATTTGTCTAATTCCGATTTTGAGCTCAACAAATTCAATGAACTAAGTATTTAAGCTATCTGTTTATCACAAGAGCACACATCTAACACTCAAAATAACTGTTTCGTTTTATATTTACTGTAGGTCAAATTTTATTTAAAGCAAGGTTGGGTCTACCAACATATTGATCATGTCTGAAACACAGTTAAGATAAGAGACAAAGTATAATCCATGTTTTAATGGTGATTATTCTTAAATGGCGGGGCTAACTCTGATCGCAGCTAGATATAGACTATTGTGTTTTTTATGAAATTATAGGACTCAGCTTAGTGAACTTTACGAGAGTTTGCTAGCAGTTCAAACTCAACATTTGTTCAGAATAAGCTATTTGTTAGTTGGAAGGCTTTATTAGTGAACTAGGTAAAGACTTGGGCCTCTTTCAATACTTCTCATTTTCTTTAGTAACAGAATTGAAGCCCTCATTCCTCATCCTTTCAGTTGCTAGTTCCAACAATGAGCCCCTTTCAACTGTGGTTTTCACTCACAACAAGGGCCTCTCATATTTTTCCCAAACCACAGAGACAACAACCCCAAGAGGAAGGTGAGCCAGTCCATTCTGACCTAATCTCAACCCCCATGCAACAAAGCCAATGCCCAAAATAAGAAAACAAGGTCACTAAAGCCCACACCTGCAATTCATTGATGGGGGGCCAAAACAGGCCAACCCAAGAACAACTTTTCCAGCTGGCAGAGTTCCTCCACTTGCCATCCTGCCTCCCAATGCCCATGCCATGGAAGATGCTTTGCTGGAAAGCCCCCCATGTGAGCATGGGCCCTCACAACTGATAATTCCAACCCCATTAAGAGGAAAAAAGTTTTTTGTCCTGAAACTTTAATCAGAGGAAATTTCAGTAGGATACACTGAACAACCATGCAGCCTTTCCAAAGATTGGGATTGCAGTGGAGTTCAATTCATTGTCTTCTTCAACAGAAAATCCGTTAAAGTGCTTGTAACTTCAAATGGTACTACCCCATGTTGCTCGGTGGTGTGTGTGTGTGTGTGTGTATATATATATATATATATATATATATATATATAATATTATTCTCTTCTCAACAGAAATAAAGTGTCAGCGGTTGTATAGTAAGTTCCTAGTGATCATTGTTAAGTTGCAAACTAGAAAGACTGCTTGAATACTACAACAAAACATTGGTTATTTGTTTTGCTCATTATGGATACTAGAATGGGAATTTTTAAATAAACAACTGCCTATCTTTAATTTTTACCCATAGCCACATCAATTAATTTGAGGATCTCGGTCAGCCACCTTGATAGGCACCTTAATTCTCTTGTATCTAAAGTTGTCTAGAGTAAAACCAAGGACATTAATCCTGATAGTATTAATTCAAATTTAATGGTCCTTTTATGCTTGATGCCCTAAATTTACTATGAACCAGAATAGATCCATGAAAATTTTCACTCTTTCACAACAAAATAGCACATAAGTTACCATCCAGTCCAAAACCACCTACTACTGGCAGTCAAGTTGGTTGACTGAGATTTCAAGATCAATGAGATAGCAATTTGTAAAGCTTACAAAGGAGGTGGTTATTTATAATTGTCAAGAAATACAAGTGCCATCTGTAAGATTCCCTATGAACCACATTCGTCCTAATTTTGAGTGAGCTTACCTCTTAAATATGGGTAAGATAAAGTTCTCAAAGACAGCCCAAGTTAGATGGGATAAGGTTCTAATGACAAAGGAATATTGCTCTTCTACCATTTTCATATTATTGAAGGGATTTCTGAATGGCACTGTCTTCCATGTCTTTTATTTGTTGTTTCAACGAAAGATAGAAATTTACATATTTGCCTGATTCGTAAGTAATACCAATATATCCATTGGGATATCAATTTATCCTCTGTTTAATGAAGACTGAATCGAGGGGGAACGGTATTATAGAATGTAGATTTTACAGTTACTTTTCCAATTTGAATTATATTTCCCAGTATCCCTTCTTCCAGCTTATCCTCTGTATTAGCAAGAATAATGAAATCCAAAAACAAAACAAAGGGATAGTGACAATAGAAGTTGGGAGCCTCAAAATATAAGCTTAGAATTCCAAATGATGACTACAAAAAAACAATGGTCAATTCCAACATACAGAAAAGGCTCATGATACACAAGTTCTATTTGGAAAGAAACTTCAATCAGGGTATCTGAATGAAAATATAAACAGTATACAGAGCGTAGCCTACATATTACAAAGTTACATATAGTATAAGCTAGCTTGGAACAACAAATTTAACTATAGATATCGGATTTGTATGGACCAGCTCTGAATTGATGAAGATAAAACATGCAAAAGATCGTGATTCACCTTTTACTTGTGCTTAAAAGGATTAAAAGAAGAGGCATTCCGGATGGGAAGTTCAAATCTTGATGATCCAGCTAACCTTGTTGCTTTCTCCACCATGTCTTACTGTCGTGAGCGCTGCTTTCACACCCACTACTATCTCCTACTCTGTTGCTCGCTTCTCTATCAATTTTGAATTCTCCTGTGGACTGTCACGGTGTGTACGCCCCTGATCTCGCCCACCTCGTCGATCCTGAAATGAGATAAACAGCCCATTGAAAAGGACACAGTAATCAGTTTCAGTGCCATCTGATATGGATTTAAACCTTAAACCATACCCCACAAGGCACATGATATTGGATACAGAACGCTGTGTTTTGTCATGAAATTGTCAACATGGTTGGGACGGTGGCATTTGAATTCCAGGCTAAGACAATGAGTGGAGAGAGACATTAAATACGAAAAAAGGAGCATTCTTGTTTAAAACAGGAAGTACAAGAATGCAGAAGAAGATAATTGAAATATATATAACACTTAGACAACAGGTATATGAATTTGAAATATAAAGGAAGTTCAATGCACCAATATTGGAGGCTATGACATCATAGAGCCTAGAGTGAATTTGTTACTAGACCAAAACAAAAATGCAGGATACATGGCCTCTGAGTAAAGATATACAACTCACTGCAAAAGTGCCCATGGTGAAAAGACAGTAGCACTAATGCAGCATAGATTAGGGAACATTGAGTTCTGAACTAGAAACATCATCTACTTATATTTCATATCAGTTATAATTATAGAGATAAAGAAAATGAGAGGCGTGTAGCACTCTTCCTTAATTTTTACACTCAATGGTATTAATAAAAGAAGAAATGCATGAATGGTTCCCAGCTGGTTAGGGATGTGTGTAGTTTGTATTGGCGTGTGAATTCTAGTCCCTTGTAAAAGGTAAGTATGCATGAAATAATAACCTAGTTGTATGCAAAATGGCAGAAGAAGAATATAGAATATCAAAATGTTTAAATAGTTAGAAAAAGGCCTGCATAGATAAATGAATATCAAGGTTTTCTTCAAATGGATAATTAAAAGATTAATATTAAAGGTTTAAAAAAAGTTAAAAAGAAAATGGAGGACATACATCTCGGACAGGAAAATCATCGACTTCGAGCATGTGTATCACATGCCCCATCTTCGGCCTTTTCTGTGCATCTGGGTCCACGCATCTTAGTGCCACCAAGAGAGCCCTCTTCAATGACCTAGAGGTTGGTTTCTCAGGCATCTTAGGATCTAACACTCCATCAAGATTTCGGCTTCCAACCATAGCTTTAAGCCACTCAACCAAATTGACCTGAAAATACCAATGAAAGTTTAGAAGCCATATATAGAAAACCTGGAGTCTTTGGCAAGCATTAAATTTATCTAGCACTACAAACAAGTAATCTTTATTGTAATTTAATACTAACCTCTCCAGGAGGCCTGCTGTAATCTACTGGGTTTCTCCCAGAAATTATCTCCATAATAAGAATTCCAAAACTATATACATCACTCCTTTCATTCAACATACCAGTACTAGCATACTCAGGAGCCACATAGCTGTGAAAACAGAAACAAAATGTAATCATCCCTAGTCCTTGTAGTGCCCTAGTTCTCATCAAAACAAATGAAAATTACAGTTAAAAAAAGAAAATCTATACTGACCCAAATGTTCCCATCACACGAGTTGTGACATAGCTCCTCTCCGAGCCCAAGACCTTGGCAAGCCCAAAGTCCGAGACCTTGGGGTTCCATTGCTTATCAAGTAATATGTTGCTTGACTTGACATCACGGTGGACGACCTTGGGTTCGAGTCCTTCGTGTAGGTACGTCAATCTGCATAAAGAGAAGAACAATCTGAATAAGACAGCCCCAAGATCTGATTTGATCAAATAAATGACTAACAGTATACCCTTTTGCCGTTCCAAGAATAATGTTCATTCGAATCTCCCATGTAAGAGGGCTATAAGGCCCCACTTCCCCATGAAGCCATTGTTCCAAGTTGCCATTGTCCACATATTCGTAAACAAGCATCCTAGTACAGCCAAAACAAGAAGACGAAGACATAACTCTCCAGTGCTAAATCCACCAAAGTATAATTACTGGTAAAATATTCATATCCAATGCTTTAATAAATCACATCTACTCTCGCATTGTCATTAACCAAGATCTAACTAAAAGGAGAAGAGCACAGCAAAGATAAGCACCTATAAGCTCCCTCAGCACAATACCCAAGCAATCTCACTAGATTCTTATGTCGAACACGCCCAATTGCTTCAACTTCAACCTTAAATTCCTTCTCTGCTTGACCCCTGTGGAAACAATTCTATCACTGACATATCATCTGCAATACTGACATTCATCCTAAAAGAAAGAGTAAGTGACGGTCCAATTCACAACAAAACCAGCATTCAAAGCCAATGTAGCAGAAATATGGCATCAGCATTACATTTCTAAAATTGGTGTGTTCCATAAATGACTCCTAACTCAAATTATCAAAAGCCAACTACTAATACCAAGTCAATTGATATAACTTGTGAAAAAACACTGAACATAGAAATTCAGAGATTCTTCCTCTAACAAATTGCCTAACTCACAACAAACTACCATTCAAACCCAATGTAGGACATAAAGAACAACAGCATTACACTTCCAAAATGAAGTTTTCTCCGTATATGAGTCCTAACACAAATTCTCAAATACCAACTATGAACACCAACTCAATTCTGCATGGGTATTGTGAAAAAACACACTACACAAAAGAATTGAGAAAACGGTACCTGTTATTAAGCAAGTTCTTGACAGCAATCTGAGTATTGTCTTCCAATACACCTCTGTACACAATTCCATACCCACCTTCCCCAATCACGTTCTCGTCTGCAAACCCACTAGTCGAGTCCTCAAGCTCTCTGAGAGTGTACCAATGCCCCCAACCCAAGTGAGAGACCTCTGGAACCACGGCGGGGACCTGGTCCCCCGACCGGCACTCACCGCTCCCATGTGCAGAACCACCGTAATTGCGCTCCGGGTACGAAATCCGGTGGTCTTTACCAATCTCAATGTGAATTCTGTGAAGCCCAACTGGACTTTCTTCTTCATAGGGTAGAAGTGCTAGGCGCTCGGCCGCAGCCATGGGTTCCGATTCCGGCAACGGATTTGGATGCAAATGGGAGTTGGGTTTGGTGTCAACTCGGATTTCTTGGATTTCCTTGGACACATTTGGGACAGAGGGTTTCTGGGAGGTTTTGGACTTGGTGCCATTGCGCTTGGAGGTTAGCCAGAGGGAGATGAGGAAGAGGATGAGAACGAAGGCAGCGCCTAAGCAGATTCCTACCACGACAGAGAGGTGGAGACCAAAAATTGAAGTGCGCTTGGAGAGCTGATCACTAGGCAAAGCATCTCCGTGATCAGACATTCTAGAAAAGATGTAGTCTTGTGAAATGTGGTTTCTTCTATGCAATGTCTTCGCCTAGAGCCAGGAAGAGAGATGAAAGAGAGAAGATGGTGAATTCTAAGAAATGGGTTTTGTTGGGAATTGTGATTTCTTCAAAGTAATGTCTTTGGATAGAGCCAGGAAGAGAGGTGAAAGAGAGGAGAAGGTGAATTCTAAGAAATGGGTTTTGTTGGGAATTGTGATTTCTTCAAAGTAATGTCTTTGGTTAAAGCCAGGAAGAGAGGTGAAAGAGAGGAGATAGTGAATTCTAAGAACTGGGGTTTGGAGATGATGAGAGCAAAGACGAAAAAGCAAGCAAGGTGGCTGTGAATTCTGACTAATTTTTAGAATGGAATGGAAAGAAATGATGATTGGATTTTATATTCTTCGAGAGAGAGAGAGAGAGAGAGGTGGATTTTAGGGAGGCTGGACAGGAAGAAGATGAAGTGAACAATTCAAGGAAAAAATAATGTAGGAGAAAAAAAAATACAAAAGAAGGGTGTAATGGATGTAGGAAGAACGAGAAAGTTGTCCACTTTTCTTTTTCCTTTTCTGTAGATTGAATGATTGGAAGTGAGGTAGTAGAGCTGTTGAGAAGTTTGTCTGAGAGGTGAGTTTTGTTTGGAAGCAGATAAGAAATAAAGAGAGAGATTTATTAAGGAGAAAATCAAGAGAGGGAGAGATGAGAGTAGTGTGAGGATGGGGGTGTTTTGTAGTTGAGGAGAGTAAAGAAGGAGGAGAAGAGAGTATGAGGAACGAACGTGGCAGCTGTCATGATGGGACGCTTGGGACAGGAGAGACCCTCCACTTCCACTTTTAATATGGGAAGTAAAAACATGACCTCTTGCTGTCGTCACTGGTGTTGACAGAGACATCTAAAGATTGATAATAAAAAAAAAAAAAAAAAAAAAAAAATCCCAATTTTATTTGATCAAAATCCTTGAATTGATCATGTGGAAAATGCATAACCATATTAGATTGTGTTTGGATTGAGTTACCAGTTTTTTTTTTTTTTGGTAAGCTAGTTAGCAGGTTAATTCAGATTTTGTCACCCCCCTCCTAAAAGATTTTGCATCCATCAGCCAGCTCATCCTTTTCTGATGATCAATATAAGCCCCTCCCCCCTCTATTGTCCTCTTGAATTAGCATGGATCCAATTTAGATACTCACCAAGTTTTATATGCTATTTATTTGTTCTTGCATAATTTGACATCTAACTTTATATTGGCTATTATTTGGGTGAAATTTGAATAATGCCTCTGCACACAAATGAGGCATTTGATGTGGGCTATTTAGATCAAAGGAAGGTGGACTTGACGATGGCATGGGGCCATTCCTATTTATTTTTGTTAAATGAATTGGTTGATTTAAAGTTTTTCTTTTTTCCGTCGAGATTTCTTACTTCGTTTTTTTTTTTTAAATCTTTTGTAGTGGCTTTAAGTAGAGTTTGACCATTTAACAACAAAAGGATGAGGTTTAACTACTTAATTAAATTCTCACACTTTTCCTATGCAAAGTCTAAAGTATCATCAATTGATTGTTGCAAGTTTATTGCATGTTTATATGTGGAAGAGGCAGTAATGTGGATTTCTTCCACCTTTCCGTACCCTAGCCAAGGAGCTTTGGAGAGCCCACACATAGGGAAAAGAGAGTTCACACCAGAGTAGAAAGAGCGAAAATCAATTCTAGACATGTAGGTGCATGTAGGATTGCTAACCAACCAACCAACCATTTGTTCTCTAAATGGAAGGCTATAAATTAGATGTAAGTCAAACATCACTATTCTCAAATTATGAAATAGATGAGATGTTTTCACCCCCGAAGTCAACGGGTTCTATATCTGTAGGCTATTTTCAATTTCACCCTTGAGTAATGGCTGAATTAATAGTTTGAGAGAAGGACATAGACGACGTTGATATTTTGAAATATCACATTATATATAGCAATATGGTGATATTTTCAAAATTTGAGTTGATATGAAGAAAATATTATGATTTTTTTTATAATATATAAATAAAGATTCTAAAAATATATATTTTGATTTTGCAGCATCTTTATGGCAAAATATCCTAAAAAATTTCCCATGTTTGGATATAAAACGACATATCTCAAGACAATAATTTCACTATAAGATATTTGTGCACAACTGGGTCTTACACACAGCCGCCAGACACCCAACCTGAATGACTGGGTCTGAACTCATTTCATACCCAATAAAGGCTCTTTGCTGTTTGGGTTTGGATTTTCTTAAACCACTATTCCACGAGTCACAGTCACACACAAGTTCGTGGTTGAATGGGCTTCGGTGGGGGTCACTTACTGTCCAATAAACAAATCACAAAAGAACAGAATCACAGATAGTTTAAAATAGCATCGGGTTTGACGAGATAAAGAAGAATCTGAAGTGGTTTTGTTTAATATATAGCTGCAGGACTTTGGCTCAGCATATAGCAACTTTGATTGGCCTGAGGCACATCGAATTTAGGATGATTTCTGCCTCTCAGATGATATCCCAATGTGAAGGCTATCAGTGTTGATAAGTAGCCGATATTTACGTCCGAAGGGATTATTCCGACCATAAGAATTGAAAACTCTCAAATAACACAAAATATAAAAATAAAAAGAGAAAAGTGGCAGGCCCCGGATAACTTTCTAGTCGATCAAGAACACCCGCTTTTTTTTTTTTTTTTTTTGGAATCTTTACTAAACCAATTGCAGAACAAGGAATTTGTGGTCAAATTAGCTCCACTAAACTTAGACACCCTAGTTCCACCCTTGTTTTCCCAAGAATTTGAGTTTCCTGAGGTGATGGGTGGATATTCAATTTTTATTAAAGAGTAGATTATTTGATTTTTTTTTCTTCTTTTTAAGTTGGCACGGTGGCTAAGGGTAACGACCTAACCTACCCGCCCAAAGGTCAATCCTAGTCTTTTTTGGATATTCACCGTTGGCTTTTCATTTTTAACAACTTATAGAGATGGAATTGAAAGAAATCCAATTATATGAAACAAGCATGCCCTCGAAAAATAGAAAATGACTTTTTTAGTTTCTTATCACAACATTTAGCCATTGTCAAAGAGGGGCGAAAACAGCACAACCCAACACAACCCTAAATTAGCATGATCTGATCTGTGTATGGGACATAAAATGCAAGTGAACCACAACCATTTACCCGATTATCACACAGTAAAGTATTATATGCACTTATTTATACTGGATAATACATATTCTATGAGCAAAATTGATACGTGAGAATCACCTTGTAAAGCTCACCTGGAGTCATTCAATCATTAGATAATTTTATGTTTTGTGATGAATACATTTCTTTCCCATTTCAAACCAATTTTGAATGAGTTAAGACAAGCACCAAATTAATTTGAGGGCAGTGGTTGTTTCTCTATATTAAATAAATATCACAAAGCAATACATTAAGTGTTGTGGGCTTTTTTATATTTTAGATATGCATCAGGATCTTAAGAGTTATTTTTTAAATCTAAGTTAACAATATTCTATTGTTGCAAAAATAAATTTCTTTTTTTAATTTTTGGTACTTATTGAAAAATGCATAATTTTTTTTTTTTTTTTTTTGCTGGTCTAGCCTCTTCAACAACAGACGATTCTCCCCAACTTCAAAGTAGCAATGGACGGATTCTTAATCATGGTACTAGCCAACCTTGTCATGAAAAAAATTTGCCAGATGATTGTAGGACTAAAGTTGGTACCAATTGGGAGGGTTTATGAAGGTCAAATACTAAACTGGGGGCCCATGTAAGCCGACATGAAAACCACTTTTGGCTAAAAAGGATAACTCGACACTCATGATATTTCATCATAACTGAAAAAGGGTGAAAATGGGAGTAAAACAAAACAAATGACCGTTACCTATGGCAATGAGATGATGAGATGATTTGAACTAAAAGCCGGAAGACGTAGCTTTTTTTTTTCTTGCTATAAGTGGGTTTTCAATTTTTTAGGCTAAATTAATCCTTTCGGCTCAGAGAAATGCTGCAAACCGTGGTCCTAATCCAACTGAGCTACCTCGTTTGTGATGTCTACTTATCCTGAAATTTTCATGAGAGCATTTCTAAATTTCCTAGGTCCCACCCATCAACAATAAATCCACGTTACATAGGGAAAAAAAATGCATCATGGGGTTCCTCTTTGGGCCATTTGTTGCGGTCATGTGTTGCTTTTATGAATGCTCGCCGTTAAATTGGAAATTAAGAATTTTTTAAAATTGCAATTAAAAATTTCCGACTATGAAGTTTCCATAAAAATATACCTCCGGACAAACTACTCTTGTAAAATAATTCATGAATTATGAGCTCTAGGTTGCAACAGTGAGCACCTTCCATTGTGCTAGAGCTTTCATCTTAATCGTCTTTCGTCAAAATTTACTTCAATATAAGTTTGGCTGGTGGCATGATAAATTGTTATATTATAAGGAATTCAAGTGTCTTAGTGTGATCAATTTAATTTTATTCAAGTGAAATTTAATAAAGACAAGTGAAGGATGAAGGGTTTAGATTTTCATATGCGAGCTCCAAGAACTCGGACTCCATGAATCTTTATGCATGTGTCCTACCTTGTGTTTGCAGAAGACTACTTGGAGGGCTAACCAAGCACAATTAGTGAGAGAGGCCCATCATTTGGACCCCAAGAATATGATCTGTTTCTCCATTACTTGTTAAATCTGGAACATGCTGTTTGTGTAGGCCAGGAAACAAGTTTTATGGCATTTGTTCTGCGCATCTGTACACTAATCCTCTGGTTTATATAGAATATCCTTGAAGAAAGTTTTGCATTTTTTTAATCTTCAAGGTTTTTTTGGATGAGGTTGCTTGATGGGTGGTGACCCACGGTAGTGGCAGGACACAAGTTAGCTCGTAGCGGGTCAATCCATTGGCAAGAATCTAGTGGATTAGTACTTATAATCTCTTAAATAGAAATGGGTTGAGCCATCAATGACACCCCTAATAGCATGTGTTAGTAACTCCATTTGTGCTGTTCACAGTATGTTAATAATAAGAAGTTTCCATGTCAAACATTCAACAAAATTAAAGGTATTCTTAGTCATGAAATGAAAGGTTAAACGAAGATTCCGAATGAACAGAAATGCTCTCGTTTAAAGAAGAAGAAAAGATCATAATAGAAGTGGTTTACCTTCCCAAATCTCTTCACAGGCACTCATTCAATCATGTAGAACCATCTTAATCTGGCTTAAAATCCAACTTATCCTTTTATTTCATCTTGTCCCAATTTTAGAATAGAAAGCATTGTTGTTAGAATAGAAAGCAATAGCCATGTGATAATCGGCTCCATCTAGAGTTGCAGAAATAAACGGCCCAATGTATGTAGTCTTTACCACGTATTAAATGAAAGAACCAAGACATAACTTGTAGCCATAAGGAAATTAATATGGAGATGGACTATTGGATCTTTGATCGGGTGCTCAAATGGCCCCAATTAGTCTTGGCAATTGCATCTTTATTCAATCCATGATGAAGGGCTAGAGGAGTGACCGACCGGCTTGGAATATGAACATGAATGGGTTACCTAACTATCAACAAATCACAAGGAAATGAATACCTAGCCACCACCTAATCCATCCTATCTCACCACTCTAATGATCCTTCAACAAGTCTTATTCTATCCTTACATTAACTCGTCAAGAGCCTGACATTGCAATTATATGGTCTTCATGGAAGGAAAGAAATGAAAGAAAAAACATTAGATAAAAACAAAACAAAACAAAAACAGGGGATTGAGGAGGTGATGGAGCTTTTTGGAAGCTAGAGTAGCTAGCACACATTGGACAATAACAAAGAGAATTCAAAGATACCATTGCCATGGCGGACATCATCATGAGTTGTCAAGTTCAATGTAAGAGGGGAAAGAGATCTCTCCTACTACACGACGATTCAAGTTCACAATGTGGATGGGGCAGTAAAAGGTAAAGCGAGATGTGCAGGAGTTGGGAGAGTTTTGAGGAATGAAAAAGTGAGGCTGTTGTGTACTTTCTCAGCAGTAGTAGGCATCAAGGATTCCAACTAGGGTACAACATTGGTAGTAAGAGTTCGGAGTTTCTTGGTAAGCCACAGCTCTATGACTCAACTAGCAAAGACCAAGCTAAATAAAGACATACAGATTACTGCACATGGTATCCCCACTAAGGTCCTGAGTTGCTTTTGGAGCTTGTAGGTGTTCTGTGCTTAAGACTGTCTTACCCATTTTATGATGTTCATGCAAATATTCCAAAAACTTGAGGATTCTGGGTTAATTAAATGCTTGGATAAAGATTTGTTTACTTACAACCTTTGGGTCCCACTGTTAATGGACCTATAAGATATTGATAATGATTTGTCATCAGAACTTAGACATCTCCTTGCATTCATGTTGAGTATGGGGACACTGATCCTTGGCTGTCTTTGGAACTTACGTTTCATTTGAGTGTTTACCCATTTGCACTACAACTGACTAATATTTAGCAATCTCTTGGGTCAAATAATCCAGATGGGTCAAATTATTCACAAGAAGTCCACGTTTTCTAACTATTTAACCTAGTAGTGGATTTTCATATCCAACAGTTTATATTCATAGAGCTAGGGAAAAGAGAATGGACTATAGCCGCATGAATTTCACCCAAAGAGAATTAAGATTCCTGCGTTTAGGAAGGAACCAAACTCAAATTATGGAGTGCACTATGCAGGAGATATTGATGATCTGAATTGTTGGCATGTAGGCCCTATGGCCTATACAAGATGGCCACAACAGAGCCTTGGCTCATTGATTTAGTCAGCTGGAAGTCTCTCCAACTCCTCTGTTTATTTCTCACAAACTTTGTAACGAATCTGGAGATCTGTTCCCCTGAAAAACTTGCATTCGATCTTTGGGAGATCAGTGATAAAAGAAACCCTCTGATTCATGGGTTAGAGACAGAAAATCAAGCAGACGCAGTCTTTATCCTTCAATCATTAAGGTTGTTTTTTCTTTGTTCCTTTTGTTTTACTTTGTACTGTTCTGGAGATGTTCACTTTTCTGATACATTCATTGTAAATTCCCCTTTAGGAGTACAAATATTTACTTAACTGACTATTGAAGAGATATTGTGATGGTTGATGCCTAATTCCCAAGGAAGTCATTTGCCAGGTCTTTCCATATTTTTTTTGTGCACTAATATATTCTGTAAGCCATCCTACTGTAATTTGTTTTAGAGGGATATACTGATTAATGGCGCCTTCAGGAATTTAAGTAAGTGGGGTCAACAAAAGACTTAACTTCCGCAAATCGAATAATTTATTTTTTCCTTTATCAACATCTGTCATCTACTTTGGATAATTCGATAAATATAATATAAAATTTTCAAATAATCTATTTACGATAATCCGACAAAGATAATATCGAATTCTCAAAAAAAAAAAAATCTTAATACATTGTTAATAATAGTCCTTAATCCAAAAGAAAAATCAAAATACATAAACTCCTACAGCTATCATCAACAACCTTTTATGTGTTGAAATCATTGCATAATAGTTTTATTATCAACACTAGCAAATACATCATTTTTAACATATGTGACTAAACAGTCATTCATCCATTGATCTCTCAGTTGGTTACGCAACATATTCTTTACATACTTCATTGCTGAAAAAGGTCTTTTCACTGTCACAGTCACTATGGTAAAATCAAAGCCAATTTTATAAGCAAATAAACAAATTGGTATGTGATATCCTTCTTTGTCTCCACTAATTTCCTAACAATGTCACAAATTAAATTTAAGTTCTAAAAACTCATTGCTAGAATGCATGTGATAAGCAATGTAGGCCTATTATTTATTTATTTATTTATTTTGTCAAACAGTTGGCTCATTAACTTAGACGATGAGTATTTTATGATGACTTTTGTTCACTACCACAACAACAAGGAAAATGTGTAAAGTTAGCAAATGTGGGATGAAACTCTTAAATTAAATGGGGACAAAAGCTTCTCATAAGTTCAATTCATGACATCAAAAATTTTATTTTTAAATATTTTTTCAGTTCTCAGTAGGGTCAATTGACCCCACTGTGATCAATGTGGCGTCGCCCATGGATATACCGTGCAAGATATAGAGCCTTGGTTCTTGTGTTTATGACCTTTAAGTAGATAGCCTTGAGCAAAGTAGATAACCTTGAGCCCAGGGGATGAAACTTCACTAATACCAGCCAAAAAAAAAAAAATGTACTGTGAGTTTTCGAGTTTTCCTTGTCACCACTATTTTCAACGTTCCTTTGTTAATTCTTCGATAATGAACTACATGGTTTTCTTCCACCATGTTTGCCTCAGTACGTGCATGCTCCCAAATGCGGAGAAAGAATGCATTTGACCATGAAAAATAAACCTTGCCAAACCAGTTGAACCTACTTTGTGAAAAGAAGCACTTAGCCAACCTAGTTAGATGAGATATGGTTCATTGAAACACGAGTCTGGTTGGAGCAGAGTTGGATTGATCCATGATAAGGATATTTGATGATAGGGAAGGAAGAATACAAGGAAACATGGTGACTGAAAGAATTAAGTGGAGAAGAACACGAAACTGATGGTAGGGATTTACAATATGATTGTACTGATGATCATGATTTATTTATATGAAAGAAGATAAAACAAGATTTATACAAAATTTTAGAAGATTAGAGGAATAGAAAGGAGGAAAACATAAAACTACAATAAGGTGAAAGGAGAATGGAACATAAGAAGAAAAAAAGAAGATTAATGATAAAACCATGTAGCAGCTTGACATTGTGGATTACTCATACAAAGGTTTGACGGCAAATTCACTCCACTCCGGTTGGATTCTCTCACACCACACTCACCAAAACAATTAAAACTTTCTCGGGGCTTTCTCAAGGACAAAGAAGCTGCCCATTTACATACATCAACTTCAGGGTTACTCTTAGGGCTAACAATGCAGAATTTCTAAAAAGTGTAGAGGAGCTGGGCGTAAGGAATTGGGCCTGGTCTCTCTTGCTAAGCATGTTGCTACATCCATTAATGAGGAAGACTAAGGTTAACGAGGGAGGATTTGGTTGACAAGGAACACGACAGATAAAAGTAAAAGACAAAGGGAAGACATTATTTTCAAAATAAAAGACTTATGAACTGATGACTTTGTAAAGTATGTTATCAAAGTGCAATCAGTCTCTGCATTTGCATTTGATATTAACGTTGACAACTGCTCTTGTCACATGTAAATCTAGAGTTATCTTGGAGCGAATAGACGAAAGAAAAATAAGAGAAAAGAAGCCACTCATGTAATTTCAGTATTTATCAATATTCACTTCAATGACACAGTGATTAGAACAAAAAAATTCATTTGACACGGGCTCCTTGATCCTTGTGTCAAAACAGGTGGTACAGGATTATCCAGAGGCCAAAAACCTAGTTCATGTGAAGGTGGGCCTATCTGTGGTGCTATATATGTCTTTAGATAGATGATGTCCATCCAGTTAATATAATTCTTCATATCACTTTTCTTACTTGGCCGTCCTTTCTCTTGGTGGCACTGAGATTGAATCATTGAATCGTACTCCACTGGTGGGTGACCCAGTCCCTTGTGTCATATTTTTCTTCATCAGGTTTTGTCTTTCATGATGTGTTCCCTGTTAATATATTTCATTCCATATTATATTTTATTTGACTTAATCTATTAAAACGATGTGCATAAACCATGGTCACATCATAACATTTGGAAGTTGGGGTTCAAAAATTGTAGGCAGTAGTACTTGGGAGATTAACTGGCCTATCTTCTGTGATGTGTACCAAGAGAATAATTAGTTGCAGGTTTTGAAATATTATTGATGATTAGGTGCACACTATGCATTTTATTCCTTGCTGTTTAGTTGACATCATGCTATTAAACAATACTTGGCAACTTGAGAAAAGTAGAAGTTTAAATTCCTATGGGTTACCAATACAACTATTGTTGTTTAAATTTTCTAATCTGGGACTTACAATTGGACAGGGAACTGGCTCTGGTTCTTTGGTTGGAATAGCACAAAGGACTAGGCATCCAGATCAGCAGAAAGAAGTCAAAAAGCAATTGCATAGTCTATATTGCTTATAATTTGTCACAGAGAGTTATGTCTGTTTCCACTAATGGAAACTGATGTCTTACCCTCCTTGTGGCATATTTTAAGGTTTTTTACCCTTTGCAAATTCACCCTGCAGTATCATGTTCATGTGCTCTCAGTCAAGTTACTACTTACTAGCCCAGCAAGTTTAGCTCATTGCCTGGGACTTGAGACATGTAAGGCGTGTCTTCTTTGAATCCAACTAGTCACGCTTAGTGATATGAGTTTGCTATCATACTATTGGCATAAGACTTTATCTTGGTTGATATTTGTTGATTTCTAATATAAAATAACCGAAGATGTTACCAAAGATCAATCTAGAGCATCATTGGATGTTGCAAAAGTGATGACACTAAAATTCTGTCTTATTCATGCAAGATACTACTTGAGAATTTGAAACATTAATTGAAGGCTGTGTAATAGAACAAAATTACAGATATCATGACTGTGAGACTTTGTGGTACCATGTCCTGGTTGCTCTGGTACTTTTGAGTGCCCCCTTGTTTCCAGTTTAGCGTCTACTTCGAACAATGAAATACCTACAGATCTACAGGCAGAGAATGAATCTGAGAGTAATTTCTAGTGCAGAATGCATTGCCCTAGACGATGATGGAACAAAATTATCCCCAGTCATGATAGATAACCAGGTAATTGTCACCGAGGAGGAAAGAGAAGAATAAATTGAGAATGAATGAGGTATCCTCTTAATGACCGAGCCCTCCTTCATACATGTATTCCATCCTATATAAAATGTGCATGAGGCTGATTCTGGTCTATCATGATAGCCGTCCATCTTTGCATTTGGTAAATATGGACTGTTCATTTGATGGGCCCTACTGTGGATGATGTGCTGTAGTAAATACCATAACAAGCAGACAATTGTAGCTGCTGGGTGCAGCCTTCTAATGGACTGTGAAAGTAAAATGGTTAGTGGTCCAAATTCGAAGGAAGAGTTTATTTGTCAGGATTCTAGGATGCCATAATCAGCATAGTTTGTTTTAAAAATAAAACAACGAAATTTATATTCTAATGATTAAATTTCTTTAGTTAAGCAATCCTACCAAAACCTCGGGCTTTGGTATCAAAGTCAATCAGTCGTAAGTTAGAGTCCGAGAATGAATGACTCCACACTAAAAAAATATGCGTCACCAAAGTGCACCCTTAGGGAGAGTATTGAGGGCTCTACACACCCGAACGGGAGTATTGAAAAGTATTTATGCTGCCTTTACTAAGGCCCTTGAGATTTTAGTAGGAATGGCTAGCTAAGGGAATTTGAAACTAATTTACATTCATTTACTTGTGGAGGGTAAGTGAGCATCCTACTTACATGGAATCTACTTGTACCTTTACAAGAATAATACTAATTATCTTGTTTTTGCCAAGTTTGATTGACAAAGGGTCTGCTGTTTGCTGTTTTTTTTTTTTTTTTTTTTTTTTTTTTGTATCCTATCCCAGCTAAGGGAAGGGGGCTATAACTTAAGAGAGAGCCCGCATATACACGAAAAAAAAGCCCACACAAGTGGGAAAGGAGCTCACAAAGCGGGGAGAAATGACGTAATAACCAGGGTTCGAACCCCGAACAGCCGGATAAGAACTGACGCTTCTCACCACTCGGGTAAGGTTTTTATTTGATGTGTATTGCCTCGTGCATCACGAAGGGTAATCTTGTGTGCGGTGTTTTTTTTTTTTTTTTTTTCCTGTGATTTCAATCCAAAAAGAAAAGAGAGAATTGTGGGTAGTTTCCCATTACACTATTGATGGATGTAGACTTGTAGTTATTGTACAGTGTGAGAATGTCACTTGAGAGAGTTTGTTTGGCAGCTTGAACGAGACAGTGAAGATCTGGGATTGTTGTTCTTATGGGTAAGAACAGCTGAAGGGTCTTAATTGCTGTTTGATCAGAAGAACGATTAATCTCAACATTATGTCCATAATCATCATCATCACCGCCATCATGAAAATAATACATTCAGTTGTAAAGACAGTCTTGTTGGTACAGAAGGGTCAGCATTACATCATACCATGAACTGCACTGCAGGGTGGTCCTCAGCCTCATGGAGAGCCCAAAAATGGCAGGATTCCCTTTAAAGGTTCCTGGAAAAAGCTAGTTTACTTGAACACTACCCTTAAACAGCTCCATACAATGATGGCACATAGGTCGATTTATAATAAAAGATCAAGCCAGTTGTTCGAACTGTACAACTTGCCTCACCTGTGCTTCTCAATAGTTGTTCAGTGGGATAATCTTAATCATTTAATTAATCGCAAATAGAATCAGTGGACAATATCAGTTATAATGTAATATGGTCGCTATGTTTTAGCCCAAGTCTGGCCAAGAAAATGATTTCTTACTTCATAGGCTTCAAAAGTTCATCTAGTTTCTGACCCAGATTAATCAGCATATGATTGCATCTTTTGGCCCAGAAGGCCAAACCCCACCAGTTGTGGCCCTAGACCTACCGTCGTGGACCTGAAGCAGTGATAGAAACATGACACTAGCAACTGTTTATCTGGTATTATATGTACTTAAAAATATAATCATGCTTAAGTTCGAACATGAGTTGAGCATGATCCAAGTTTCAGATAAGATATTCAAATTTTATTCTCGAGCTTGATTAAATGCTTTTAAGCCATGCTAGAGCTCATACGATTATGATCAAGATGTGCTTGGGCTGAGCTGAAGTATGAGCTCAAATTCTGCACTTCAGTAGCCAATTTGCTCTCAATTCCAAACTCCAATCTCTATGTTTGTTATTTATTAAAGTTTGTCTCATCGAACAGCCTTCAGTTGTTTTTGTTTGGTGCACTCGGACTGTGTCAGTTGTGGCTGGAACTAATAAAGGTCCGAGTTAAGTGAATTGAACTCATTGTATCCTAGAGGCAGATTTGCAGGCCCTGAAGGAGCATTTTACTGAAATTCAGTTATCGCGCTTCAAAGATGAAGCGGTAGCTCAGCCTCAACTCACTTCTGTTGGCTCCCTTGTTTATATATTCTGTATGTCTAAACCGATCTTTTAAGGTAAGCCATTTTTGGATCTTTGGAATTTGGTTACCCTGCCTCTGGTCACAGTAACTGTGATTATCTGCTATTGGTTATATATAATACCGTTTGAGTGTGTAACAAAAAAAGGAACAAGCATAAATGCCTAAATGGGCCTGCGGCAAATTGGATCCACTATCCATTGGGCATTACCAAAATTTGTGGTTGTATCATATATAAGATATACTAAGCATGTTGTACACTCTTAAGACAGGAAGTTGTAACAAATCGCATGTATTTAAGGCCCACCCATGAGGGTATCCGACCCAGCCTGCAAGGGCCCTCGGAAGGCCCACAAAGTAGGGGTTTTTGCCCTTGGAAATCCCAAGGGTAGGGTAGGATGAGATTTTGCAGGCCCACCAATTTAAGGACTGGGCTAGGACAATAGAAGGCCCTGCCTGGATTGGAAGATGATCTACTATTTGATAGATGAATTTAGACCATTATTGGTAGAGTGGTATTACCTATATGTGAGGCACAATAGTAAATTCACCTAGACCATCCAGTCATATGTTTGTGTTTTATAGTCCTTTTTTCCTACTTTTTCTTTCTCCTTTTTCTCCTTGTATGGCAGATATGTTAAGATTGGACAGTCCCTCACTCCCTTGAGCCAAACCATTCAGTTATGGGTTAGCTTTGGCTTGAACTTTTGCCTATAATCCATAGGTTGGGCTCGTGCTGTCCAGCCTGTCCTCGATTGCATCGTGAAGGGAGGCCATTTTAATTGAAAAGGTGGGATTGGGGAACAAAAGGCATTGATTGTAATTTAAGGGTCGCTAGAGAAGAGGGGAGGATAAAAAAACTTCTCCAGTAAAACACAGTTTTCCCGTTTGGATCTACTAGGAGAAAAGTAAACTTCCTATTAATAACTTCTCTTAAATGTAAGAAAAATTTTTCTTTGGAGAGGGTGGAGAAAAAGCCTTCTCTCAAGCCTGTTTGTTCACAGGAGAGTAGTAGTAAAAGAGGAGTCGGGGTCAAATCAAAAGTAAAATTAAAATTAAAGAGGAGGGGTCAGAGTAAAAGGCAATACAGAATAGCCATTGGAAGTTTACTTTACCATCCCCTTTTTCCATCCAAATACCTATAAAGTAAATCTTTATGTCCCATCAGTTTTATCTTTCTTTCACTTCCTCCATTCAAATGCCCACAAAGTAACAGACTCGATAGTATAACTACAATTTCTGTTGCCCTATGATGTTGCCCTATGAACTTAAAGGGCACTTATTTTGAATGGTTCGGACCTCAAAAGGTGGGGCACACTATGGAGTGCAACTTATTATATTGGAAAAAGTCTCACATCCCATATCGTTAAGTAATGAGTTTGACGGGGCTTCATGTATCTATTTGGACATTTCACCTATAAGCTTTTGGATTGATGCATGACATTAGAGTTGATTCTTATCATTCTTCTGTAGCCCACAGGCCACATGGCAGCCCCATCATTTTTTATCTAATGGCACAACTCACTTTGAGGGATGTTCTGAAGTTGTTTTAGATATAAAAATTGAATCTAAATAGCTGTCGAATAATTCCTCGGAATTGAAAGAACGAGAAATCTTTCTAAGTAATTATCTGGTTAAAAAATTGACGTGGATGCTGAGTGCTGCCACTCTAGAATGACTACGTGCCACGTGAGTATCTACCACGTGTCACATTATTGTGCAAAAATGAATTATCCACAGGGACCACAATTCCATAGCTAGAATCAATGCCAACTAGGTTGGCAACTTTACACTCAAACAAATCAGTTATAAAACATAAAGTGATTAGACTAAAACTAATCCACCTTTGTCTCTTTATCCTCAAAAGGAGAACAATTTCTGGTTAAGTAAACTTTGTCTAATCCATTCATTATCCAAAGATGTTTATACAGAAGGCATAGCTGTAGCTTTAACTCTTTAATGTATTTTATCATACTTAATGCAGTGTGATAGGTTACAGGGGGTTTCTAGAGAGTTGAGCAAGGACTCCTCAGTCCCCAGTCCATGTTCAGTTCATGTTCCCCTGGTAACATGGACAGACTATACAGAATTTCTCAAGAAGAATAAGCTAATGTTTGTCTTTACTGACACATTCCTGTTATCATTTTCTTTCTTTCTCTCTTGGGCAGTGAAACCAACCATTGGAATGGGCAGATAGCTTTGGACATCACAAGGTTTTGTATAATCCGGGTTGATATTAGTTTTATTGTATTATTATATGATGAGATCATGGAAAGATACTTTAAATGGACGGTCTTTAAGGAACACTTTAGGAAAGTTCTCACTTGATTTAGGTTATTGAAATTCTAAAAAGATTGGGGAGAGACCCCTTCCATGTAAAGGGGGTCAGAAGTCAGATTTTTTGTTTAATTGCATAGATTTTGAGAGAGGGAGAAAGTATAAAGAATTGGTTGTGTGAAGGGCGCTATTTTCAGTACTCTGAAAGGCTTGTGTTCTGATTTCAATCCCTTCACAAGGACACTTCAAGATTTTTCTTCATGTTTTACTCAATAGTTCATTTAAAAAATTAGGAAGGGAATCAAAAGGAGCTCCTGTTATATTATGTTGGAACTCGTTCATTTATTTTGTGACCCATTCATTTTTTAGATATCTCAATTGATTCCTTACACTTGGGGCCATTTTTTTTTTTTTGTGTGTGATATTTGAGAATGGCTTTAATCCAAATAGATATACCCTCTGAATGAATCAAAACCTGGTTTTTTTTTTCTTTTTCAATATATTATTGAGAGTGTCTATTAGAGGGGATATCCATATTGTATAATTCTTGATGTTTCAATCGACACTCGCAATTGGATAAATTCTCAGGTTTGAATCTGACCAACCAACCCAACTCAAACCCACCCCACCAATCCTTTGGTACCATACCCACTTATGATGCTGTATAAATCCTCCATCTTCCAACCCATTGTACGTACAACACAATAATTCTCAGCTTTATGTTGTTTCTCAGAAATGACCCTCACATAGTTTAGAGCAAAGCCCATGCCCGGAGAAAGAGGATCAGTGTCAAGCAACAAATTGGACAAAAGCTAAACATATCTGATTTCAATCCTATTTTGAAGAACAGTAAAATATTACTTTTCACAACCTAGGGCTAGGGGTGGCATCTTCTTAGTTCCCTGCTACCTCAATCAAGTAATTCAAAGTTTAAGTTGGCCCTTTTTAACTTTCCGAAGTTAGAACCAACACTTTCAACCTAATTATTTTGGACCTACCAACCAACTAGCCTCGGTAATTCAAGACTCATATTAGAAAATTCTATGTTTGATATCTGATGTAGAAGTGTGAGTCATGTGCAACACAGTTAAGTTAATACATGGGTCATGTCCAAAATGGATAAATACATGGTGGTCAACTTGATCCGATCCATAGCCCAATGAGTGAGGTAGGACTGTATAGAGTCATTGTACTAAAAGTCTAAAACTAATAAACATCAGTAATCGGTAGTGGTATTTGTAGTAGAAGACTAGCTCCTGGTAGTGGTAATCCGACACAGAGGAATTCCGTACGGGGGCAGAGGGTTTTTTTTGGTTTTGAGTCAAAGGTATTATAGGCAGTCAAAGGCTTAGCTGGTACACGTGTGTAGCAGATGGAGCACGTGCATTGGGAAACAAATGGAAACCCAAATGCCTGGTTGACCGCAGACAACGTGGACTGCGGGGCGTGGCCTTGCGGGGCGCACTGTCACCCCCTCCCTCGCACGCGTACTAAACGACATCACCGCTTTGCATGTGACAGATTCTTCGAGCTTATGTACGTGTGTGTATGCTGCATTTATATTTATATATACATGAATACATATCACAAGAGCTATTTTGTCCCCCTGACAAGTGGGCTCCACAATGGCTGCCTCTCATCCTTACATTTCTTTGTGGGGAAAATGGAATAATGTGTTAAAAGATTTTTACAAAACAAACAAAAGCAAAGGAGATAGATCGAGATTACAAGTGTGTGGATTTGGGAGCATTGCTGTAAATATCCTAAGAACATTGTGATGAATAACCAAAATAGCATATTCCTAGTAATGATCTCTCAGTCTTGACTCCAATTGTGAGGAATGCGCCGAGCGTAAGATCCAGGCACGTTTGGCAAATAGTATGGCAGTGGATTTCTCTTTATTTTTCGTGTTTTGAAGATTTTTCATTTTTGGTTGGTAGAGGATTTTGATATGAATGACATGAGTTTTCCTCTCATGTAATTATTTGCACAATTAGAAACCACCCCACCCCCCACCCGGCCCCCGTTTGGACGGAGTGCTATAGTGTAGCTACAGTGCATGATACGTTAATGTGGCTTTGGCCCTTTTTTATATTTTTAATGCATCTTTTGGGTCCCACAATCAACATCCAAACCGTTAATAATGTGTAAACAATCCAAAACGGGCATGTCACCAAATTTTAGCCGGTGATTCATTTTTTATCTTGAGATATATGCAAAAATGTCCAAATCGTTAGAAGACCAAATTTTGAGATTCTGTTGGGCTAAAACCGAGATGGAGACCATTCCATTCTTTTTTATTTTTTGGTTCCTGTGGGGCCCACAATCATAATCTAAGCCGGTAGTTATTTTTGGAAGGTCAAACACGGCTAATTGACCAAATTTCAACCATTGATCCTTACCAGATCGTGAGATATTTGCAAAAAAATTCAGGTACTAAAATATTAATTTCTTATTCTTGTGGGCTCCCTTTGCACGATCTGAACCGTTCATATTTTCTAGATGACCACAAACAACTTTGAGGTGAAAGTTGAGGTCTTAGTTTTTTATGAATTTTGAAAAATTTTATAAAAATGTTGATTACCATTGGATCATATATTCTATAATTTATAGAAATCCTGCCTTCATCTAAACATGAAACTCTCATTAGGAATCCTACTTAAGGATTTTGACCTTTTTTAGAGATGAAGAAAATCCTCTCAATAGAGGATTTTTCCTCGTTTACCAAATGTGCCGTAAATGAGATCTAGAAATATCCAAAGTGTAAGCCTCGGTAAACTATCTCATCTGCTCGATACATATAGCCTTCCATCTTTTAGATTTTAATCCACCGGTTAGAAACGGTTGGGTGAGTATTAAATTTATACTTTTATCAATACATGAAAAGCAGTGAGTGTGAGAGGCTGGATTGGACGCTCACTTGAGATTTTTTTTATCTTCAAAACACTTCTATCATAGAAATGGACTAAGATACGTGGAAGTAATTTTTTATAGTGTTCAATGGTTATACTCATTTATCACTTATTTTTATTATGCAAAATAATTTATTTTTCAAGAAGTTCTCAATATTATCCTAGGAAAAATAATAACTAGGGAATAATAATTTTCTTGATAATTTCTTAAGATTATAGTTTTTATTAGAATGAACTGTGTCACAAGTTATAGAATATATAAGAATAGTATGTTTTTTTTTACCCAGCTTAGGGGTTGAGATCCAAGTAGGGCTGCAAACGGATATTCAATTCTCCGATTATCCGGAAGTTCCGACCCGCAAAAAAATGGGTCTCTTAATTTAGGTTCCGATTGATAAATGGGTCCAGTTCCAAGTTCATATAGGTTCCGACCTGTGGGCTCAGGACTCGGCATATGAGTCTTTGATATTGCAATTTGTATTTTAAAACCAACTCTTTTAGGGCATTCTTATGTATAATACTGGATGTTGTATACTTGATGCATTGTTATAAGTTGAATGATATATTTATTAAAAAATGAAGAATAAAGAGAAAATAAAATTGATTTTGAAACTATATTCGAGTCTTCTAGGTGGACCCGGTTTCTGAACCGGAACCGGGTTTTCTCATGAAAATTGGGTCCGGAACCGACAAAACAGATTTCTATTAAAGACCGGATCCGGAACCGAAACCACTATGTAAAAACAGGTCTGAGTCCACTATGGTTCCGATTTGGAACTGTCTCATTTGCAACCCTAGATACAAGCCTTCTGGTGAGAGAAGAATACCTTAAGGGCACGTTTGGTAAACGGTGAAGAATCCTATATTTAGAGGATTCTCTCCATCTCCAAAGAAAGCCACAATCCTCAAGTAGAATTCCCAATGAAAGTTCCATGTTTGGATGGAGGGAGGATTCTTATAAGTTGTAGAATGTATGATCCAATTGATGTTTATACAAATATCTCAAGATAAAGTAAGGATCAACGGTTGTAATTTGGTCACCTTACCGTGTTTGACCGTCCAGAACTAATGACCGGTTTTGATCTTGATTGTGGACCCCACATAAACCCAAAAATGAGAAAAAACGGACTGTTTTCAATAATAGTTTGCACAGTAAGACATTTTGGCACATAACTGAAAATTTAAGATGAATTAACGGCTGATATTTGGTGAAGTAACCGTTTTGGAGTTTTTAAAGATGACTAACGGTTTGGATCTTGATTAGGGAATCTAAAAGGTACATTCCCAAAGCAAAAACTTATTAGGATCACATTACTACTTACCTTCACTGTCACTTATCGTCACTGTCCCTCACGGTTTTGCAAATATCTCAAGATCTAAGATGAATCAATGGCTGAAATTTTGGGACATAGCCGTTATGGACCTTATTAACACAATTAACGGTTCAGATCTTGATCTTGGGGCCCACAGGAACCAGAAAATCGAAAAAAACAGACTGGATTTAATCCCGTTTTTTGGCCCACAGCATATCAGAATTGTCATCTAATGGTTTGGACGATTTTGCAAATGTCTCAAGATCTAAGATGAATCAACGGCTGAAATTTTGGGAGATGGCCGTTTTGGACCTTCTTAACAATAATATCGGTTCAGATCTTGATTGTGGGGCCCATAAAAACCAAAAAAATGCAAAAACCGGTCTGCCCTCTATTAACGCCCAAAAGTACTGTAGCTCAGCAAATCCCCTCTTGCGCGGAATCCATGAATCCGATGGGGGGGCGTCCGACTCTACAAATATTCAAAAGGGTGGATTTCTGCAATCCATCCTCTTCAAATTCATGCCATTCCAAACAAGGAAATCCGCGCGATTGTGGATTTTGGGCGAGGAATCCGTGGCGAAGACCGTTGCCAAACATGCCCTAAGTGATGTAGCATGGCCCTTAGATGAGGAAAGGTGCCTATCCAAATTCGAATTCAAGACAGGTTGGTAAGAACTTTTTTTTTAAGAGTAAGTTAGGTATTCATTTTCTCAGTAAAATTAGTATACAAAAGGAGAGGTCTAAAACCCAACATGGGTGTTTGACACTCCCTATGGGACGTACCCCATAACAATCAAAGCAAATGATACAATATTGCAGAGAAAGATATATTTAAAGTCTGGATTCTATTCCGAGCATCAGCTTCCTGCCACTCACATTTCATACGATGATAGTCATGTGTTGCGATTCTTTGGAGTGGGCTTCTCTTTAATAGTGATCCCAGTTGGGCGTGGTTTGTGTCGGAGCTGGGCGCGGTTTGTGTTTACAACTCTTACCACGAGGGTAAGAGACAATTTCTTACGAGATTAGTATTTGATAAAAAGAAAAGGAAGTTGAATATAGTAACTTCGTGGATTTTGATACCCAAGAGCAAAATAAAAAAATCAACTAATAAACAATACCAAGGATAGAATTGGATCAAGGTGGAGACACCCAAGTAAATTGTAGGTAATTGTGGAGTTCAGAGGCGATAGTTGGTTCTCCCTTGATCATCAATCCGTGCCCTACCAATCAGACAGAACGGTATGAGCACCAATAAAAAATAAAAAATCCTCCCTTGACTCATCTTCATGGAACTCTTGGATGCATTGTTCTAGTATCATTATCTCCGTGCATAAAGTCCAAGGCCTGGTTGTGCCATTAATTCAATGGCAGAAGCTATGGCAAGGGCTAATACAATAATGACAACCACTGATGACCCTGTAATAGTGGCAACCGCCAATACAATTCTGGATAGTGTGATGTGAGAGCTATGAGGAAGGAAAAATAAATAAATAAAAGCAATCAAATAAATGCTTGATACATGAAAGACGCTTTATTTGAAATTTATGACATTTATCAAATTACTATTTTTTTTAAATGAAATTGAGGCGCTGTTTCATTGGGCAGGTTTGATAACGAAATCTACAGTAAAAATATTTCTCATTCCACTATTATATATTATATCCAAGTTTGACTGTTGTAAATTATTGATTTTTTACACCTAAAACCTACAATTAATATCATCCTAGAATTTGATCTCTCTTTGGATATGCAAATCCTACGTGCAAAAGGGGTGGGTATAAAGTCAAAATCCCACCCCCACTTCCTACCATTTCGACCTCTTTCGTAAACTCACATATTGCTACGATAGATTGAATGTTTGGAGAGATAAAGGGATCAAAGTATAACTAAAAAAATAAGATGAAAATTTTTAAGATTTATTAAAATTTAATATCAGGATTCCGGTTTGAAATGATTTTAAGCTATGTGAGTGATAAACAACACATTTTATGGCACTTAAAAATTCACAAGTTGAAAAAAAATCCAGAAAGAAGACGACCTATGAGTATTGACACATTGAAAAAAGACATACTGTTGTTACTATTAAAATAACTTTAGAAATGATTGATTAAAAGGTTGAAATGAATAGATGGGTTGTTAATTATCCACAAATTTTGGTGTTCAATACCAAACATGGATTGATGAAATCATCGGTGTCTCCACACTCACAACCAAATGTGGAATGCATGGAATCATTAACTATGTAAATTCTTGGCAAGAATCTTACTTCTCTGTTGGAAGAGATGAATCCTAAATCATACAGATTCCTCTTCGGTTATTAAACGTGCCCTTAGTGAAATTTCTGCTAGGAATTTACCGTGTCTAGGAATTCTTGGACATGATGTGACATGCTTTTCATTGGAATTTGTGAATTTCATATTTCTTTATTATCATTTATGGATTCCGGCCATATGAAATGTCTCCTTTAATTTTTAAAAATTCATAAATTTCACTCTTTATTTTGGTGAAATTCCTGGATGCTTAAGCCAAAGGAGCATCCCGGAATTCCACTGTGCCTGGGTTCTTAAAATTTCAGCATAGAAACATGTACTGAGTGTTAATAAATGCTAAGTGCTGGTAAAATAATCTATTGAGGTTGGCCTTACAAACAAGCCACATGGCTTGTGACTACTGAGTCCGGATCCTCTGTCTGAAATCCCATTTTGGGGTTCCGTAGGGATAATTTGGATCATCTGTCTTTTGAATTAAAACTAAATATCTACTGATAGAGGGGATGGGATTCACTGTGAATGGTCCAAATTACCTCGATGTAGATTGTAGCCTGAACACGAAGTTCTCAAAAGTATTACTCGGTTCCGTATTACATCGGCAATAGAGGATACAGAAAACAACTTCAATGCATTGCAGATTGCCCAAGTCTCAAGTACACAACATGGGTGCGTATCATCATATCCACCCACCGATTTGGTAGTCAAGGGGACTGGAAAATTGGACCACACTCCCCCAAGCCATTCAAAACCTTGCAACATTTCCCACTTTATTAAATGGCCTTTTGCTTTTCTATTGCTTGAGACTTACTACTGGAGGAGAAAGATTTCAGAAAGAGCAACTAGCTGGCCATCTACCATACATATCTAGAAGACTAGAATCGATGGCATTCAACCATCCCTCCCACCACTAATTAATATATTGCTTTATCTGTTCGTTCAAACCCTTTTATAATAATCCTTCCCTTCATTTGATGTGAACGTCAGTAAGATTTTAGATAAAGTAAGCCACAAAAAGCGCCACAACTGTAAACAAAGTCGCTGTCCCAAACTTGGGCATAATATTACAATATTTGCTTGAAGAAGAATTGTATCCAACGACCTGACTGGATGTACAGTTAGTTTCATGGGGCTCAGGAGGCCGATCTTTCATTAGTGGAGCTCCTTTTGCATTCTCTGCCCTTTATAATCTGGCGTCATGCCTAATTTTAAGGTCTTCGACCTTTTTGATCACCGTAAATTGAATCTCAATAAAATTTAAGGTCTTCAACTTTATACTATGGGCTAGAATAATTTAATGTGTCTGATTTCTTTTCTTCTTTTTTTTCCATGATCCTTTTCAATGAATAGGCCTTTCTATCCGTTCTACCATACCTCCAAATATATATGATGATGGGGATATCCCTAAAATCTTTGACCGACAGGACTAATCCCACATTGACACCCTTAACCCACTTAAATTCACACTGGATAAATCGAAAGTGTCTCAAACACAAGGCATGTCACTCCACCAGCTCCCAGTGGAAAAGGATCACCTGAATGGTCTAAACAGGAGAGGGTGCCACATGATGAGGAGAAGTTTTTTTCTTTTACAGAGGAGATGAGATGTCATTGAGTTGACATCTCTCCTCCCATGTTGCACTCTCCCATGTTGCACTCATGAGTGGTCCAAACAGATTTTCTCTGTTTGGACCAAACAAGGAATCCTTTTACGCTCCCGGTGGGATGGGATAAGAGGAAAGATCTAACTAGAGAGGTGTGAAAATAATACAGCAAATATAGGCAAAATAGACAAAATGATTCTAGCAGTACTTTACATTCATTCGTCACTCTACTTTTAGTAATAAGAAAGTTCAACTATTCTCCCTGCCAGTCATGCCCCAATAGTTTGACCAGAAAACCTCAAATATCCAACATTTTCTTATAGAGCAGTGTGGAGTTTTCAATGCCGGAGTATCAGAGGCTTTTGAAGCACATTGCTATAGATCATTCAACGAGCTCTACATTTCAAATCTAAACGTATCAGAATCAATATCCTACCTTGCACTATCATCGAGCAAAATATGAATGACTCCTGTACCATCAAATTATCATGTGAAAAACATGATTTGACTCTCTTTTTTATTTTCATAACTTGTTTTCACAAGATTAATGTGAGGGTGGTGACAACTGACAAGTGTGATTGAATACAATTTTACGTAATGGTAGTTCGAGTGGCACCTTGACCTTGAAGGGTTAGAATTTTCAAACATGGGCCCACTGAGATTTGTTATAATGCAACAAATATTGATCATCCCTTTCAAACCAAGACTCATCCTACAAATCAACCTCTCTCATTGCCAAACTGAATGCATGAAGATCAAGCGATATGGGTGGATGGGTGGGTTTTGCTGCTGTACTCAAATGATAGTAGCCTATAATTTTTAGATCCTCAAAAATTTAATGCGGACACATAATGCCCATTTTAGTGCAATAAAACGCAACACCGGCCTCTACTAATAAATGTGTATTAGATCAATGACAGGTGGGCCACCGATACGGAAACCCAAAATCAATCCAAAGTAAAAGCAAACAAAAGTCGACTACTGAGAAGCTGCTCTCAGTCCTCATCAACCCAGAGAGCATAAAAGGCGCATGTGACCGAGGTTGAAAAACAAACCACGAGTTAAGGGCCGGTTACAAGAAATGGTTGGGAAATGCACGTGTGGCAAGTCAGATAGGAGCAGCTTCAGTCGCGTGGGTATGTCTCGGACTTAAAAAGAGTTAAGACCCTTTGCTTCAAAAGAGTGCACACACAGACACAGGGGAAAGAGAAAGAGATAGAGAAAGGGAGAGGGAGCAGAAAAAGGGTGAGTTTGACAAACAAGCAACTCAGAGAATTTGCAGAGGGCAAGAAGTCCTTTTGCAACAGCTGAGACAGGATGCTCTGAATTCTGATCCCCCCTCTGCCAATAGAAGAAAGAAACAAGTCCTAAACATACATAGGATCAGAAAGAAAGAGAAGAGGGAGGAGAACTGAAGTAGTACTAGCTAGTAGGGTAGGAGGGATATATAGTGAGAGGGATGCCTGGGAATGTGGCGCCTCTGGACACAGGGGTCCAACTCCAGATCCCATACCACTTCAGGTGCCCCATCTCCTTGGAGCTGATGCGAGACCCAGTCACGGTCAGCACCGGGCAGACCTACGACCGAACCAGCATCGAGTCATGGATAGCCACGGGCAACACCACCTGCCCGGTCACACGTGCCATTCTCACGGACTTCACCCTCATCCCCAACCACACCCTCCGCCGCCTCATCCAGGAATGGTGCGTCGCCAACCGCTCCTCCGGCGTCGAGCGCATCCCCACCCCTAAGCAGCCCGCCGACCCCGCCCTCCTCCGCTCCCTCCTCCTCCTGTCCTCCTCCCCCGACCACCCCCTCGACTCCCGCCTCTCCGCCCTCCGCCGCCTCCGCTCCCTCGCCCGCGACTCCGATAAGAACCGCTCCGCCATCTCCACCGCTGACACCCGAGACAAACTCCTCTCCCTCCTCTTCTCCTCCCACGACGCCGGAGACGGATTGCCGGAGGAGGCCCTCGCCCTACTCGTCATGATCCTCCCTTTATCGGAATCTGAGTGCCTCTCCGTCGCCTCCCAGCCGGACCGGCTGGCGTTCCTCACTTCCACCCTTCTCTCCAACTCCTCCGTCCAGGTCCGCATCAACGCCGCGGCGCTCCTCGAGAGCGTCGCCTCCGGGCCGGAGCTCCGGGTCCTCGTCGGAAATGCCGACGAGGTCTTTGATGGTCTGGTGAGAATCCTCAACCACCCAATTGCGGCGTATCCGAGGGCTCTGAAGATTGGAATCAAGGCCTTGTTTTCGCTCTGCCTGGCGAAGCAGAACCGGCAGAAGGCGGTGGCCGCTGGGGCGGCGGAGGCGCTGGTCGACCGGCTGGCTGACTTCGAGAGGTGCGACGTGGAGAGGGCGCTCGCCACCGTGGAGTTGCTCTGCCGGGTACCGGCGGGCTGCGCGGCGCTAGCGGCGCACGCGCTTACGGTGCCGCTGCTGGTGAAGATTATATTGAAAGTGTCGGAGCGGGCGACGGAGCATGCGGCGGGGGCGCTGCAGGCGCTCTGCTCCGCCTCGGAGCGGCTGCAGCAGGAGGCTGTGGCGGCGGGGGTGGTGACGCAATTGCTGCTGCTTGTGCAGAGCGATTGCACCGACCGGGCGAAGAGGAAGGCGCAGCTGCTGTTGAAGCTGCTCCGGAGCGCATGGCCGGAGGATTCCATTACCAATTCGGATGATTTCGCTTGCACCGATGTGGCCCCATTTTGATGATGATGATGATGATTCTTCTTCTTCTTCTTCATTCAATCTTACCCATTTTCATAAAAAGAAAAAAAAAATTGTTATCTTGTTACAGTGAGAGAGAGAGAGAATTAGAGAAGATGATGGAGTCTAAATTTGGATTAAAAATATGTATTTATGTATGTATGAATGTATGTATGTACCCATTTTGTTTAAATGCTAAAAGAATAGAGATGCTGCTGATGCTGATTGATTAATTGTTAACAAGAATATATTCTCATGGCTGCTGATTTCTTTATTCAATTTCACCTATTATCTTCATTAGAGAATGTATATATATATAGGAAGTATAAGAAAACAACGAGAGAGAGAGAGAGAGCGAGCGCGAGCTGATGGGTCTAAAAAGATAATATATTTATATGTAAAATAATCAGTTTTATTTTCATGGAGCAACCTTTTAAAAAAAAAAAAAAAAATTTAGGAACCTTTCATGAGCCTATATGGATGCATTTCAATTATTAAGAAGGGAATTGGTAAGACTAAGACATGAAATAGAGTAAGATCGTTAATTTTGTCAGCCTAATTCTCTTAACCTTTAATTTTGGGACCTTTGCTACTTTGGTGGCAAGGTATGAATGTAAGTGACTTTTTTTTTTTTTTTTTTTTAAACCAAACTCTCGCTGATGACAAGTATGAAATTGAGATAGGTGCGGTGCATAGGAGGGTTGGTGTATACAGACATCAGACATGAATGTAAGCGGTTTTTCTTCTACCAAATTTTAATTGATTATAGGTGTGCAATTGAGGCAAGTGCAATGCATGGGAGGATAGGTGGATGCAAAGGTTTTATTTAATCATGGGTGTTGAGCCCTTCAAATGTTCTTTTCCAGGAAAAAAGAAAATACGGACATGGGTCGTCTTTGGAAAACTCTATTAAGCATCTATCTACTTACATTTTATTTAAACCCCAAAAGTAAAGAGATGCTGTTGGTGATAATTGATTAATTTTAATAAGAATACTATTCTGCCTCCTGCTGGTACTAACATGATTTGTTTAAGCCATCATTTAAAGTAGTTTAAAAGCTGTTCTGCTTTTGCAGAAGAACTCAAATTCATGTGTTCTGTTTTTTTTATAATGATAGGAGTAATGAAAACAAAAAAAAGAAGGATCATTTGCTGTGGTGGTGGTTAGTGGGCTTTTGTGGTGGGATGCAATTCACTGTTTTTGTGAAAGGGATTGGTGTGGGAATCATGCACAGAGCGTGCAAGTCCATCCATGTAGGCGGAAAAATTATTGCATCTCTTTCTAAGTTCAAAAAGGAAGGAGGAAGAGATGAAAGGGGTAGGGGGGAAGGAAAAAATTAAAAGAAGATGGGGTGGTGGTGGGTCACATGGAAATGGAGTGTAATCGTGGCATCACATGGTTTGGTCTTTTGGAAATGGACCGAAGTGGTGGTCACACGAAACCCACTTTTGTCTTAAAGGTGCTTCCCCTTGCTAATTTTAAGTAGACCACTTGCCATGATATCTACCCAATCCAGTTTAATGTTAGGATGGATTTGTAAGGCAAGTGTCTTTCAAGCATAGTCATAAGAAAGAGGTTTTTTTATTTTATTTTATATATAAATGGGACTCTAGCTTTTGTACAATCCCAAAAAAGCAACTTGTATTTGATGGTTTCACTAAAGCCTCCCTTTGAATAATGGTCAAAGCTACAAAAATAACCAGGATCATTTCACTCTCCAGATTTTTTCTTTTTAACCAGTTTTGCTCTACTCTTTAACTAAAAGGTTGAAAGTAAAATTAAAAAAAAACTACTAATATTATGCATGTCATAGTTGGCATTCAGTTTCCCAAAACTTGGGATAAAGTCCCACCAAATAGAAAGATGTGATTGATTGATGACCCATTGAGCATTTTTAATCCATCTGCAAACGTTGAATGCTCCTTTTCAGACTTTCACATATGGGGCTCACCTTCAACCAACCCAACAGGTTTTTATATGTACAATAGGACCCTTGGATGGAATTGATTCTACTTCACACTCTTTTGGATATTATTTACCTATGAGTTTTATCGCTAAAAGTTTACACAATTATTTTCTTAAACATTATTCACCACTTGAATTATCCGAAGCCATTTAGAAGTTCTCCACCATTATTTTCGTGATTGTATTGCGACATTTTTTATTTTTGAGATGTTTTCAAATCTCAAGAATTATTAAATGAATACCATTTTATTAAAAAAAAGTCATGATAATAGCACAATATCTTCAAAATATCAGCACTTGACACTAACTTAAGAGGTGATTTTTAAATTTCGTATCTTTTGATATGACCTCTCTTTTTCTCTTGTCTTTTAAAACGAGAATTTACTTCAATTCACTTTTTTGATAATACAAAGTATCACCCACCCATATGAGTTACCAATTCACTTTAATTACCAAAACAGGTCCAATAATCTTCCACTACTTTAGATTGCTTTTTTGAAAAAAAGGACATAATGCTAACTTTGTGAACCTGTGAGTCCCATCATAGACAATAGGCTTTTAGGTTGAAGGCATGTTAATTACCATCCCAAACAAAGGCCATAAGATGAGTCCAGATCCTTTAAGGCTTGAACTTAGAGAAATTCTTAGTTGAAGGAGCGGAACTCTACAAAAGGGTCCATTGAGTCGCTCAAAATGAACATCCTACACATGGATGAATTACCTCAAAGCTTTTATTGAATTAGATTTGGTCTCATCGTAAAATGGCCACTGATTAATGACATGATTAATGAAAATGATTAATTCTACATAGGATTGTATTGATCATGTCATTAATCAAATAACCGATCTTATGGTGAGACCAAATTCTATTGTAGTGAAATTTAGGGATAACAATGACAAGGCGACCATTCATTTTGAGTGGCTAGAATTTTCAATAGATGGGTCTTAGTACCATACAGTTTCTCTCCTTCAACTCATGATTTTTCTAATACAACTTCAGCCGATTCAGACTCTAATTTTGCATATAACAAATTCAGATCTCATAATAATGACTTCTTACCTTAGTGGTAAGATACGTCACTTCTTACGAGCATATCCAGAGTTTCAATTTGCACAAATACCTTTTCCTCACAAGATGACTGTTCTACCTCAATCGAGGTCTACCTCCCTCACTGCAGAGCTGCACTCCTATTAACTCAGGATTTCTAAAGATTGTAGCTGTGGAGGATCCGAAATAGTAAATTCACTCAGACGCCTCTTCTTTACATAGTCTTGTCAGCCTTTGAATCCTGCTCTGTATCCTAATCGTTTTTTGAGAAGAGAAGAGAAAAGGGTTAAAGCAACAAAGGATCAAGTCTTCTTTTATAGTACATATGAATAGCCATCCAATATATTCATTTGGTAGTACAACTAGAACGAAGAAACCTACGAGAACGCAAGGAAAAAAAAAAGCTAGAGCCGTTGGATTCCCAAATTGAAATGAATCCTATACCCTGCTCCCCACTTGCTAAATTAAAGTGTACTTACAATCAATTGACTGCTGATAACCTGGGTTGCATAGCTACCTCTTAAAATGGATGCCAGCTTACTTTATTTAATAATACCTATTAAATTAAAAAACAGATGCAATGAGAGTAGAAAATTTAGTTTTGGTGCTCATCCAAAAAAAAAAAAAATGCTATTGGATCATAGGTGAGCCATACACTGGCTAACATAAACTTATAAGATTTTATTTAAAACCCTTTAACACTTCTAAGGTCAGAGATACACGTGATTGGGCAACCCCACTTCTCACCCAAATTGCCAAGGATCATTCTTTGGATCTCTCTCGTCACGAGTGCGATGTCTTCTCCACACATGATGAATCTTCTCTCCCCACATGTACGGGTGCACCCATGAACCCAGCCTGCTTTGGGTTAAAAAAAAAAAAAAAGGAACATTTTTTTCTTTGAACGAAGACTATTTTTTATACTATTGATTCACTAAACATTTTTTTTTTTTTTTTTATCTGTTTCCTTTTCTTTTTTTTTTTATTTGACATGAGGCCAAAACTTTACAATTAGCTTGAAAATTCTCTAGCCATGTCAGTAGGCTTTTCTCTTCATTTTACTTATTAACACGGATGGATGGGTGAATGTTATCGTTGAAAGGTCGCGTGACAGTGTAGTGTACGTAGTTTGTGTGTGACCCCCATCCAAGGTGTGTCTGTTAGTTGCAGAGCCAAGATCCGGAAGATCAGAGAGAGCATGAAAAGACAATAATAAAGAAAAATGAGTGCAAACAAAAACCTCCAGCCCTAGTTAGAGGTCATGGAGTTTTTATGACAACTAAAAATCTGTCTTCACTTTTGTCCTTAGTGCTCAGTACACTCTGCAAGAAGGAAGGAAGGTGCAAATTGGGAGTTCCAAAAGAAAGAAATTAAACAGGGTAATTCTATTTTAGGTGTCTTTTTTTATTGAAATAATGAAACTATTTATTTTTTGCGATTTTTATGAAAAGTAGTTCCAAAGAGTTTATATGGTATTAGAGGTATGGTTTTTCAACTATAAGAGACTTAAAAATAGGAAGATGCAACATGATGGACTCTAAAGATATGTTAAATTCTATTATGTTTGAAGCAGGGTTTGAAATAAGATTATATTAGAATTTTGATTAGATTTTCTTATAGTTGACTACTATATAATTGGATGTTTTTACTAGTGAAATTGAATAAAATTTAGGATAATGTAATCCCCTAATTATTATTGGTGTCATTGTTTTAGTTAGATGAATAAGAGATTAAATGGCTTTGTAATAAAAAAAAAGTTTCTTATTTACTTTATGTTTGAGAAGGAAGGTTGGTTTCTGATAAAGGCAGTTTTACTTTTCTGTTTTTACTATAACTAAGTTTAACAAACGCTTGGTCTTCTCACCCAAGGAGACCGAAGCGAGGGCGGTCTTCTTTGCTCTTATGATTGCCAAAGCTAATGAGGTGGTGGATGTGCTCAATAGTTGCTATGAATGGGCTATCAAACCAATAATTTTAGATATTAAAGACTTAGTCTCATCTTTTGACTATGTCAAATTTTCTTTTGTTCCCAAGTCTAAGAAAAATACTTAGTCTCATCCTTTGCCTATGTCAGATTTTTTTTCTGTTCCTAAGTCTAAGAATGAGGGTGTTTGCATGCTTGTTAAATGAAGTATAGCTTGAATCAGAGATTTATTTTTGGATTGGGGTACAGACTAAGTGGGGATGAGTAAGTGGTTTGTTGTTGTTGTTGTATCTCCCTTTTTTTATGTTGTATTGGCTTTTGTTTCTTAATGAAATTCCATTAAAAAAAAGTGTAACAAGCATTCATGTGAGGGAAGTAGCGAGGGGAGAGTGGTTTTGTGAGAGAGAAGTGTAGATACATAAAGAGAGAAAACGTAAAGAGAAGAAAAAGAAATCGAAGGTGAAGAACTTTCATCTTACATAAGTGGATGTGTACACAACACTAAACCAAGTGAACTTTTTTCTTTTTAATTCTTCCATATGATTTGCCTTTGTTTTTATTTTTTATTTTTATGATTGCTTTGATAAAGAATTTGGATTAGGAAAATAGTGGTTTTAGCTATTTTAGAATATTTCTAATACCTAATGTGAGGATAATCTCATTGATGGTATCATTGGATTAGATTGAATTGACATTGCACTCTACCAATTAGTATTGTAGTTCTCATAAACATACGGTGAATATTCTAATCTAATCTTTTTAATTTTTCATGCTTCTCTCTTCTCTCATTTTACTTGAACTTAACTTTGTGGTTCATGATTCATGAACTTCTGTCCATGCATAAAACATAATCAAGTTTAGGGGTGCACTTCAAGTCTTCAACACCACCTTGTGTAAAATGGTGGAAATGGACAGGATTTGCATGACAGGCTACCTAGCCTTCTGCATTCATATATCAAGTATACTTTTCCCATAAAAGATGTGTACCAAATCATGTTCTCCACTTAGACAATCTTTTATTGAAGTAGAAATTCTTCACGGAGGCAATAGAATCAAACATTTTAAAATTTTGTCATTCAGCTGGTTATGAACATGTGTGTGTAAGTCAAGTGCATATTGTAAAAAATGAGAAAAAATAAGCCATTTTGTTAAATCAAAATATCTTATTCATTTTCCACTAGAACATGTTGCTCAATATATATTAAATCCTGCCATTTCATGAAGCAACAAACTTAGAATCTAAATATGCTTTGGGTCCTACCAGTTCCACATTAATTAAGCCCATTCAAACCCCGAATAAAGCAAAATTTGAGAGCTTCATCCCGAGCAGTGCAAAGAATGATTGTTTATCGCCAATATACAACTATCAATTTAGTCAAGGAAATTCTCCCACGTCATAGATTTTTGGCTTTCATGTGCCAGAAAATGAAATATTGGCAGAAGTGTGGAAAAATGAAGTAGACCTTAGACAATGGAGCAATATTCATCGACATGAACCTATCCTACAGAACAAGCAGAAATTCAAAAACATGTGGTCCAGACCTGATGAGAAAACCTGTCCCGTATCTGGCCATAAAATTACAAATGGTGGGTCTCACCCAATTCATGGAATTGAAGTGGCAGGGGTTCTCAGCCATGGACATGAGTGGAAAGGTGCATTGTTCAAACTTCAAAATACTGGGGTGGTGCCTGTCAATAGAGATAACACAATCAAAGGTAGAACAGGGTCCAAACAGTGTTTAATTCACATGACCCAATGTGTCGAATCGATGTAACATATCTTTTGGACCATTTGCTAAAGGTCCAAAAGCAGGCTGTCAATGAAAGGACATTTGGTCTACCTAGTCTTCTTAATAAAGAGCATCTAAGAAGTGGTCTCAGATGATAATAGTAACAGGATGGATTGAAGAAAGTAAAGGGGTAACACTTTCTTTCACTTTCTTTCATCTAGTTGCCTGACCAACTTAAGCAAGCCATCATCAATTGCTAACAGAGACTTCAGGACTGTTAATGGTGCTGCTGTCAATGGGCAATTGGACATTAATATGATCCTGATTGTAACTTGTGAGAGGTTTTAGGGTAGGGCCCGGGGGCCGGGCCTTTACAGCATGAGCTGTTATCATGTTGTTTATAAAGCTTGGGCTCTAAGGGAGCCATTTGTAAGAATTTTCTTAATTGCTATTAAACATGCATTGACAGATAAAACTTACAGCATAAATTCAGGTATGGTTAAACTTTTCTAATCATTGCAAAGGTTTCACGGGTTTTATCATTTATGTGGATTGATGACTTCGAGTTTGCTTGGGTAAAGGGGAATGAATAGGTGGAGATAATGGAGGTGGTTGTGGATGAGGCTGTTAAGGGGCCTTGCAATTGAGGAGTCCAAGCTTGGATCTGAGTTTGACATGAAGTCTAGTTGTTGGATCTTGATCCTCCCGTTCGAAAAATTAACAGCGGGAGTCTGCCATTTTAAAGCCTGTTAGTAAAGTAGATCCGGACCCTAACTTTATAGTGGGCCAAATTCATGTTTAAAGCTAGAAAGGAATCAAGCCAAAGGATAGGCAGTGGCAGCAGAGCCAGGAATTTCTTCGAACGGAGCAAAAATGTTCGACTGACATAATGTAACTCATTGCATTTGTTTTTCAAATAACAACCCCATAAATTAAGAAAAAAAGAGAATCTATTAGTTCTTTTATAAGTAAGGTGTTAGCTGAATCTCATTAAAAACAAGAAGTTAAAACTCTAACGTATGAAAACACAAATTTTGTCTACATAGTACATACAGTGATACACATGAGGCCATCGTCATTTTAATTTGTCTAACTCTAAAGCACACGCAAGATGGCCTATGAGTTAAGAAAAGATTATCCTCTTTTAAATTTTTAAACTTATATTTTGTTAAGATCTCTCTTGACTTTTAAGTGGTTTTCCTAAAGGACATTTTCCAATTAAGATTAGTTTCCCTTTTCACTAACTTTGACAAAAAAAAATGTCCTAGATCATTTCACTACAACATGATTGCAATTTGGCATTTTAAAATTCAAACTAATCTACATAAAAGTCTCTGTAATTGAAAGTGGTCCCTTGGATCATCTGTTAATTTAGTTGTTGACCACCATCCATTCAAAGGGTTAGGGTTTTCCCTATCTCACAAATTCAAATGTAAGTGGCAAGAAAGATGAAAAAAAGCTGATGGGACTTGTACTTATACTTTATTCTCAATTCTATATGGGTATTTTATAGATGGATTAATCTAAAGTTCAAACCCATGTACTCTTTCTATACATGTGGATTTTTGGGTATTTTATAAATAAATTTACTATACATCAATATTCAAGGAAATGATGACAAAAAATCAAATTTGTTCTTACTACATTTGCCATGAATATTACAATGATTTAGTCTTTATTTCCCTATTGATAGTTTTATTTATTGAAATACATATTGAAAGAAAAAAATGAGAACCACTTGAAAGCCGAGCAATTCGATATATATATATATATTTTTGGCAAATAGAGCAATGAGATCTTAAGTAGTTGATTTGAGAACTCAAGTGGTAAGGAAATTTTTTTTTTTTAGAGTGTTGGGAGGAGATGAGAAGCAATTAAGGAAACATAAACCCGCTTTTTGAGGGATATGAATCCATCCTTACTCGTCTGTTTTCTTTGGAAGACAAAAGTTTAGCATACTGAAAATATTTATAAGGAATTTCAAATTCTCTTTCCCACAATTGAATTGAATAAAATGCTGATGAAACCCCCATCCCTTTGTCACTGAGGATAGGTCAATTTCAAACGGCCAAAACTATTGATCTGATATCGTCTAGTCGTGCATGAGTACTCATTTCAAAGTTATCAACTTACTTTATGAGATGGGCAATTGTTTCAAGGTGCAATGAGGCCGCTTCAAAGGTTAAAAACACAGTTTTGTGCAAAATTTGCTATTTGTAAATTTTTTTATATTTGCTATTTGTAAATCTTTTTTATTCTTCTTAGTATTGGGATTGAGTTTGAATTTTCTTGGAAGGTCCTGCAAAGTAATTTAGAGTTAAGTTTGATGGTGTTTATATATTTTGGACTTTTTTTTTTTTATAATATTTACTATTTTGAAAAAGTTAGGATTCCGGGGTTATATTTAAGACAATGTTATGTTGCTAGCCCGAATAATACGAAACTCAATTATCTTTGGGGTTCTTTTTTTTTTTTTTTTCCTTGTAGATTCAATGTTTTGTTATTAGGTTGAGGAAGCCTTTCACCCTTTGCCCACCATAAATAAATTTGGATTCAAGCCAAACCCAGTCTAGATTCAGGCACGTCAACAACATTTTGTTCTACGATTTTCTTCAGTACTTTTTGTCCACAACTTTTTGCACATCTAAACTGCCCAGAGTAGAATCTGGTACGAGGAGAAGAGAAAAAAGACAGACTTGCAGTCCAAACTTGTAATGCTCGCTCTAGACAACCATGACACTTTGAATTTCTATTTGTAAGTGTCTAAATATTACGGACTTAATTAAATGGATATTAAGTTTCTAGTATTGCTGTAAAACATTTTTTAGAAAGGATTAACTGCCTGAGACCTGAAAGGAAAAGAAGGAGACAAAAGTCAGAGGCCCTAGCTGCAGTCAGCCGAATGCACTCCGATGCCTAAATTAATGCAGTCATTAAACAAATGATGAGTGACAGAGGCGGATGTGGTATGAATCCAGGCCCCCAGTGGATTTCTAAGTTTCAATTATAATTTTGGTGGGGCCCACTAATTTTTTCCATAAGGCCCCCAGTGAATTTTTTGGGCCCCCAATGGATTTTTGTAGCCCAATATTAACTTTAGGTATTCCATATTCTTGTCCTCCCTAATTTTGATTGTTTTAATCACTTTCTTGTAGCATCACTGCGTTCTCAGTCTCCTACAAGAGCTAATAACAAGGAAAATTAACAGCAGTCATCGCTGAAAACAGTTAAGATAAATTAGTATGCAAAGGCGGAGGTAATTCCCAGCCCCCAAGTGACTTTTTGGAAAAAAAAATTATGTATACAAAGTTAGGTCCAAATCAATTAGGCCCCCAATGACATTGAATCAGGCCCCCCAATGAAAACTCGTAGAGAACAATTGTGATAAATAAATATGTCTTTTTTTATTGCTTGAAATTATTATATTATATTTGTTCCATATAAAAGGTTTGGGGTAAATCTGCACAGTATTTGTCCTTGCTAGGCATGATTTGCAATACAGTGGAAATCTACAAACTATCTGTCTTTGAATGCACCTTTCTGTGTATTAGTTACTAATAGTGTATGTAAAAGGTTCACTACTTTTTTTGTGTATTGTTTTTTCTCAAGCATGAAGAAAAAAAGAAGAAAAAATCATTTGCAATCATATAAATAACCCAAAAAAAATTTCCGGGGGCAACCTACTACTTAATCATGCCCCCAATGATTTTGAATCCTGGATCCGCCACTAATGAGTGAGTGAAAAAGAAGAGAGAGTTTAGAGTATGAACGTATCTGGTAACATACTCCTTGTGGGTTTACCTCATGCATATATATATAGGGAGAAGTCTCTTCAGATTGTTCCCTTGGTGGAGGTAGGTGGAAGTACTGTCCCTTTGCCCCATACTATGTTTTCTTGGTGGAGGTAGGTGGAGGCATTGCCCTATCGGATCATGCTCTGACTTCTCCTATTAATGTGACGTGATCGTTAAATAAGGACAACCTCTTATCATTATCCGGCGCCCTTTCTATTTGTCAGTACGTTCTGCAATGTAGCCGTGGCTTTATAGGAGTACAATCATAGCCTAGTATTCATCTCAGTTGGTTGTGCCGAGCTGAAGATGATACTGAGACCGGACATGGACGCCTCCTGGCACTGTTGTCGAGGTGCCTTATACCGAGACCGAGGCGAGTCCAGCTGATACTCCTACTGAAGCTAATTCAAGCTCGGTGCTAACTGTCACTGTTACCGAACTGGATGTATCTTGGTACTTCTGCAAAGCTTGGATACCGAGATCAAGATAAGTCAAGTCAGTACTATTACCGAGATTAGCGTAACCATTCTCTCAAGAGAACGCCCCACACACTACTAATCATTTTCTTAACTTCCAACTGACCCTACCATGGTACTTCTGTTAACGTCTCTTAAGTTTCTAATGAAGTTCCTCCTAAAAAAATACCTTCAACTGACCCAACAAATTCCTTCTTTTTTTACCACCCAATCTAACTATCTAAGGGGCTAAGGATCATTTCTCAAAGTTTGTGTTTTGTTGGATGTCATGAACGTTCTCAATGGTTGCTATGATTAGGCTATTAACCCAATAATTTTTGATATCAAAAGACTTAGTCTCATCTTTTGCCTACAGATTTTCTTTCATTCCTAGGTTAAAAAATGAGGGTACTCACATGCTTGCTAAACTAAATTATTGTTAAAACTAAATTATTGCTTGAATCAAAACTTTAGGTTGGACAGGGGTAGAGACTAGGCACTGATGGATAAGTGGTTTGTTGTTGTTTCGCCCTTTTTCCTGTTGTTGTCTTGATGTTGGTTTCTTAATGAAATTCTATTTACCAAAAAAAAAAAAATGGAAAAAAGAGTGAAAGGCCTTGGGTGAGTTAAGGGGGCCATGAGCGAAGTGGGCATTCCCAAGGTTCGAAGGCCTCCCTCCCTAAAATTCTTCTTTGATAGAAACAAATACCAAGATCATAACAAATTTTACATGGATTTGACTGAGTCCAACCTCATAGTGTCCATTTGGGCTTCGAGATTCGTAAAGGTGGTGAAGTAACTGTTTACGATTGAGATTGCTGGGCCTGACTGTGTCCATTCACGATCGACCTTTATTGGAGACAGAGTGTTATTTTCAGTCAAAGGAAATGCAAAAGGAGGATAAATGAATGATGCGTAGGTTGACCTGCCTCCAGCTTGCTTGACCCGTTCAGCACTCTCATGATCATATATAGTGCCTTACAGAAAAATATAATGAAATTGGACCGTAGTTATGAAATCTGGTGAGATTGGGTTGGGTCCAGGGAGAATTCTGGTCTGGACTCACTCTCACCTGGGGGCCACAGTGTACTCCGATCCGGACAAACTCCTAACCCTACCTAAATTTATACTAAATACCCAAACTCAAACCTTTTTCTAGACTCAAATCAAGATCTAACATCAGACCCCAATCATGAAACACATGATAAACCCTAATTTACTTGGACAAATGATCATATACTAAAACTAAGGGTTTTGCTTTAATTTTGATACTTATCTCATGCAAGCCTGCCTACTTTATCACTTTATCGAAACTTGCTACTTGCGTCCGACTCCCCTAGTTTTCAAAGTTCCTTTTAAGCAATAGGCTTTTTTCTTTCCAAACTCTATCATTTCCTTTTTACTCAAATTCTCACCTCAAATATAATACAAGGCTCTCCTAAGCTCAAGTTTAGAAAAAAAAAGATCGTAAGCTCATGCTTGTGGGGCCCACCTTTGGTCCATTCAAATGGACCAAACACACGACTTTCCTAAATTACATATGTCCACCAACTTTCGATCAAATCCGAATTTACTGGACCGTTGGATCGACTATGTATCAATCCAAATGGATCGTTGACCATTAAACTTTTGGACCCATATGAAGATGATAGAAATTGCATTTGGGGCTGATTTTTTGTAGAGAGGAAGAGCCCAGAGAGTCCTTGAAATCCCCCCACCCCCATCCCCATGTGGGCCCCACCACACACTTGAGCTTATCTTATCATAAGCTTGAGCTTAGGAGAGATGCCCCCAATAACCCAACAATATCAAAAAAGAAAAAAGAGCACAGTAGACATCATTTGGGTCATCTAACTTTTGAAAATGAAGTAGGGAAAAAAAAAAATGAAAAAGCATTATTAGAATACCATCACATAGACCACATTCTTTTGCTAATGGGAAGAGATCATAGCTAAAATTCACTCCATCTATTTACGATCAACTGTAACCACACATAAATTGAACAGAAATATTGGAACTTAAGACAGTATATCAATCCATATCTTTTCTTGTTGCTCTGGCCAACTATAGGCTAATGTTCATTCCATGTGGCTGGTATCCACCAGTGCTGATTGCCACCATCCAGTAGGACCAATGCAACCTGGACCATCAGTGCTTACTTGAGCGCGCAAGAATAGTTTTGTTGCAACAATAATCAAAGTAATAATTCTAGAATGGTCTCAGATGCTGTATAAAAATCCTTCAGTAGATACAAATGAGCTCTTCCTCGTTTCTCTTGCTCTTCAGTTAAACTATTATTAATCATAGGGGTTTCTCTTAGATTATATACACATGTACTCTTATAATCTTTTTAACTTTTGCTTTCTTTCTAAAATTTGTAGATATTTTTTAATGCATAAATACTTAAGTTGCAATGTTCACCATACTTGTGATGAGCACCCGTTATTATGCTAGTATATAAATAAGGAGAGGGTATTGGGTATTGAGATCCTCCTGTAAAAAGCTCAGAGACCTGAACTTGAACCCGAATTTAATCTACTATTTTAGGTGGCGTTGGATGTATTTATGAGATCTGACATGGTTCCTATGTGTTGGATATGGATGCTGTATCCGCTAAGAATTGATGATTGCGATGCAGACCCAAGACAACGTGTAAGGCTCTTATGAGTATAATCAAATCAGTGGACTTTTTTTCTTTTTTGGTATAAGAAAGGGTGACTTCATTAAAAAAAAAGGAAGCCAACAAATAAGCTACGACATAAAAAAAAAAACTCGGACACTAACAAGAAAAATAAACCTGTTGAGAGCATGAATAGGCCAAGCTTAAGCTCTTAAAGGTATCATTTTTGGGACATGACTGTAGTAAGTTTCAGATTTTGAGGCTGAAACTTGTGTTTTTGGAGGTCCACTAAATTCCAGGGCACCATTATGTTGGATGATATTGAGAATAGGCCCAAGCTTAAGCTCTTAAAGGTATTATTTTTGGGACATGACTGTAGTAAGTTTCAAATTTTGAGGTTGATACTTGTGTTTTGGAGGTCCGCCAAAATGCATGGCACCATTATGTTGAATGATATTGAGATGTGGAGATGTGATCTCTTGGGGTGAATGGTGCATGGTTTTGTAACTTTTGTTGGGGAGAGGCCAGTGGAACCCATTAAGGAGGAGGTGTAGGAGCTGGAAAGGGGCACACTTGGATGGGTGCCCAGCTGATATGAAATTCAAAAGGATTTGAGTACGGGCCCCACTAGCTGGGTCAATCCTTCCGGCACATAGGTTTAAATGGTTACCTTCTTACCCAATTTATAGATAAGCTTCGATGAGCTTGTTCAATTGAGATAAGGCTACTATTGTGACAATGAAAAACTTGTTTGATTGAGAATAGGCCTCAACACATGCAGAGGCCAATTTATGATTATGATTGTTTGGGATAAGTCCAAGCTTAATGTTATTTACCAGTTAATAGATTGTTCTTGACCATAACCAAATTTCAGGCATAACCAGCCAGTAAATGGTTATGCCTTTGCTGATCCAGTCACGCAGTCATTAGTCCTACTCTGTTCAGGATGATAATAGTTTGGGTACATCTTGTACCTAGATCTAAACCAGAATTTAGCAATAGGGACACATGCTCATATATGAATTCAAATTGAACGCCTCAATCTTGACCCAACCAGAGTAAGGGCCAGTAGCTGGCCAAAGTAGAGGTCGATTTCTTCTTCTTCTTTTTTTTTCTCCTTTCTCTCTCTTTTTTATACTCACTCATGCATAATATGTAGCTATGGATATTCAGATCCCTGAATGAAATCAATGGCCCTGAAGGCCTGAAAACGGACTCAGATCTTATTAGCAATGTATTGGACCTAAGCCCAAGTCATAATTAGAACTAGGCCCAAATAATGGACCCTTGCCCAGACACTTTGTTTGATGTCCTTTGAGTACTCGGTTATTCATTGACCCCTCTTCATCCTTAACCTAAAGAGTTTCTAAGAGTTCTAAACATTGGCTTCTTTAATATGGAGGTAAAGTTGGAGTAAAGATGAAGATGTACAAATGATCATCAAATGATCTCTCCTTTCATGGAAATGATTACATGTCTGCTACCTAGTGAATCCAATTCTAGCAAAATGGGTGTGTCACCTACATTTTATTTTCCTTTGATTGGTGGTGTCACCAACATCTCCACCTCATATCCTTGATGCTCTTTTGTTCTAATTAACTTTCCTTTTAGGTCTGTTTGGCATCATTCCTATTTGTGGGATGAGAAAGGACTATTTTGATAATATTCTATCCTGAAAATGAGTTATGAATTATTTGTTTGGTATCATTTTCTAAAACCTATTTCCAACGTACAAAATTCATAAAATTCCTATTTAATTCATGGAATTGAACTCCTAAGAACTTCATTATAAAATAAATACCCAACCATCATCCTTCAAAAACCAGGGCCTCATCTACAACTGTCTCTTGTATCCTTCACCCTCACTACGTACACTTCTGTCCAAACAAATAGAGAGAGGAGAGACGGACAGAGGATGTGAGAGGAGAGACCGATAAGGGAGCATGGGCATACCCAAGTACATTCTTTTAAGGGCAGGCGCCCCCTTCAAACCTGGTCTTTTCCAAAACCCATATGAAAGTTTAAGGCTCACTTCCAAAATCCACCTAAAAATTTTATGGGTCTGCCACTAAAGCCCACACGAAAATCCTGGGTTTGCCAATACGAGTGTTCATGAGCAGGTTTGGGGTATATCCAGGCCCAGCCTGCCTTTACAAACACTTGCCTAGGCCTGGCCCAAGCCCAACATGGGCCATACAAGTTAGGCCTGAGCCCGCCCATTTCATCATTTGGGCCTGGCCGTACCAGGTTTTAATCGTTTTGTAGGCATTTGAGTACTAGTTAAATTAAATTACATGCATTTATTACGTGGGCCTGGCCCGTCCGTGCTATGGGCTATCTATCATTTAATCCAATCCCGGCCCAAAGCGGGCTAGGCCCCCGTATTTGGGTCACAGAGAGGGGGAGGTGCAGAAACAGGCCTCAGATTCTTCCAGGAAGATCGGGAACAAAATGAGCGCGCAGCAGATGATGAAACCAAAACCTGGATTACCAAACCAAGGCTATGCAGAGTGTTAGAGAGTGGGGAGAGACAGAAGGGAGAAATACCATGAGAGAGAAACGTGTGCAGAGAGGAGCCGCAGAAAGAAAGAGGAAAGTGAGGGAGAGGCGAGAGATAGAAAGAGGGCCCAGATGGGAGGGGGCGAGAGAGAAATGTAAAAAATGATTGTCAATAGTTTCGCAATTTTCGTGATCACACGACTTGTTTCCCAAATGTTTTCATCAAAAACGGTTGAATAATTTCATCCAAACAACTTTGAGGACTAGTAAATAAAGGGGTTAAATACCAAGATCGTGTGATTGACGTGGTAATTTCTCCTCCTCTTATTCCATGTTCAAGCCTTTTTCATGGACTTAATTGTCGGGAACTTAGTGGGCTCAACTGAAAGTAGAGGTTTTCAACTCTCTCTCTCTCTCTCTCTCTCAACGTGATATTAGGTGCTTTCTCCCTTACAAACTCGGCTCTTGGGCAATAAGTGGATTGACTTTGAATTTTGGCACCAATCAAAGGATTCAAAACGATGACTATGGTTCCCACTAATTCCTCAACAGTAACCACATTAGAAACCTGCTGGAAAAGTTCTTGTCGGTGAAAAATGCTGGGGCATTTTTCAAGTTCTTTTTTTAAAGTTATCTAGATAAAGTGCATAATAAATTAATTTTAGATTATTTCAAGTGATAAATTAAAATAAATTTTCCTAGGTAAATATAAATTATTTTAAATTTTAAGGTTTTCCCCTTTCTTGTTTTTATCTAATATTATTATGAGCTTTCTTGCAGTATATTCAGCTTGGGGTAAGAGGGTATATAGAGTATCATGTTCGGTATCTCTACTCTTATTTTTATAGAATTACGTAAACAAAACCTAAAAAAAGAAAAAGAGTCTAGAGCTTTTATTTTCACAACCCCTGAGGCCTTTCATTTTAAGAGGGTTTGTCTCTATTTTCTTTAAACAGGTAAAAGGCTAAATTGTGTGTCAAACACTCTTATTTCTAAAACCTGTAGCTGTTCAATATATTTAGACAAATAGAGATTAGAAATAGAGATACCAAACATGGACTTATAAGATAAAATACCGACAACAATTCTGGAGCATATAAGATCTCATTGTTGCAATTGCCAGTCTAGTATGTGGGCCCACAAAATGAAAGTTTGGTACAATGGTGGTTAAATGTTGTCCAATTGTTGCAACTTTTACAGGGAGAAAATGTACATAAATAATCAAGTGTGAGATTTTTTTTTCTATTAACAACATTAGCTTTATATATTAATTGATAAAAAGATTTCAAAATGCCAAGAAGATCACAATCAAAACAAGAATTTGATGCATAAGAGCATTATACCACAGCAACATAAACACACTACCTAAACTTAGGACTAAAAAAAACGATTTTTATCTATTCCAAGATTCACTACGGAGTCTGCCATCCCATTAGCAGCCTACGCACACCATATAAAACTACTAGCAGCGGCCCGCCACTGCTTGGAAAAGACCCATTCAAGGTCAGAGTAACAGTGTTTTATAACATGCATGCTTATGACGCGGGATCTTCAAATGCTTTGACTAAGAGAAATTCCAAGTTAAAAGGAGTGAATCTACAGTGAGAATTCGCATTTTCGAGGAGTGGGGGAAGACTAGGGTCGATCCCCAATCATCCAGGTGAGAGGCGGGATTACCAACACCTGGGCAACCCCTTGTTCGCCTATAGCTGCTCACTTGGGGCCACTAAAATGACCACAGTTGGAAAATCCCACTAGTTAGACGAATAAGGCGAGCTTAACTTTCAACTTCCATTAGTTATAGCAAAGAAAACATTGGTGATGGAGAGACAAAAATGAAATGGCAAAGAAGAAGGCCCATGCTGTGAGTCCCACTGGATGAAGGGAGGGTCGGACATCCAAACACTACCATTTTAGATTGTCATGTGGACAACTATGCGTTTTTCTCTCATTCAAACCTTCTTTGATTGTTCGTTTGCCATTTCCACATTGGCTGCTTTTCCTTTGAAAATGGTTAATGATTGCAGTCAATCTTGGTTTTAAACCAATAACATTGTATTCAATTCGTCACATTTGGCATCCCTACTTTTCAATGGGTGGAAAAGTGGCTCTACCTCTCTATTAATTCAAAGAAGTGATATAGTGAAGCTTATTCTATAGTCTAAGCCCTTTTGGCCTAATTATGCATAACTACTATAGTTTAAAAAGTGCTTTTAATACCAGCTTTTACTTTTATTTAGATCAGTCTTTTTTTTTTCTTGAATGGTTAGATCTAGGCCTTTTGCTCAACATTTATATATCTATAGTGAAGAAGTTACTCCTTTGATTCCTTGACTTTAAAATGATCATTAGTATGGGAGTTGCTAAAGTCTAGTGGACCAATTAGAAGTGGCAATGCTTACTTTGAACCGCCAATCTGACCTCATCATTTGGGGATCAAGTTATTTTGGGTTGGATTCAAGTTGAATCTGTTCCGGCTGTTCGTCCCAACATTCCAACCCTCGGCCTCAACCTGAGATTTTAATTGAGGTCTGAGCTGACCCTCCCAACTTCTGGGTCAGGTTTAAATTGACATTTTGAATCTAAACAATAAATAGGAGAGTTTTGGGTGGAGCACTCAAGCACAACTCTAACCCAATCCAATTCTTGATTAGCAAATTGGGTTTGGGTTGCATTGGCGGATCAGGGTGCAGTAGCTAGGTTGGGTTGGCTTTAAGTAAGTTAGATAACATTTGAGTCATCCATAACCCTTTTTATTTATTAATTGGGTCAAGAATACTAATTAAAATGTAAGTAGATTTTTCGAGAAATCACAGAAAATTTAGCTTATTGAGAAATTTTCTATTGTGGAAAAGCAGTCAAGTTTTCCATGCCTTTGCCATGGAAACGTGGCTCAGCAACGTACCCTAGGAGTAAGCTTTTCATCACAAAGGGACATTCATGTTATTTTCATTAAATTGATTTTGACCAAAAGGGTCACCTTGAAAATTATGAAGTTGGCTAGGTTCTAAAAAATAATTGTCAGTACCATTAGCATTCAAGGATGACCTTTTCAATGTGTTTTTTAGTCTCTTCTGCTGTTAGATCTCCTCTCCTCTCTCTCTCTTCCTTGACCTCTGTTGTACAACTGCATCTGGGCCCTTTGGTTCTTTTGGGGGGATGTTTTTAATTCCTTGTCTTTTATGACTTCTTTTGCAACTTAGCGAAAAAAAAAAAAGGAAGAATGTTAGTACTCATATTCTCCTTTTGATAATTTGACCAGAAGGAAGGGACTATGGAACCAAGTTTTCCGATAATTTTTTATATATAAAGACTCCCATCCCATCAATACAAGTTCCATCTCCCCATTCGACTCAAGGAAAGGGAAAGAAAGAAGATATGGGAGCCCAAAGCTGTGTAACTGTTTTAAGGGGTGTCTTGATTGTGCTCTTCATGCTTTCGATGATGGCTTCGACAGGGTGGTGCGGTCGCATGATGAACGGTCACATGATTGGTGTTCGAAGCATGCTTCAGAAAGGACCTGTTCCTCCTCTAGGGCGTTCACCTTGTCACAACATGATAAAGCATTCCAATCAGACACAACTCTCTCAACCAGATGACGATATTATATGTTAAATTCTATAGAAGAAGATTGAGGTTCTTGTTGATCTAATTCTGATCATTCGTTTGTTCATAAGCTCCCACTCATAAAGATTTTGGAGATTTGAGGTCTTTTGATGTGATCACTTACTTTGCTTTCTGAATTTGTATTTTATATGCATGAGAGAGAGAGAGAGAGAGAGAGAGAGAGATCAGTTTTGCCAACTCCAATAGAATTTGGGGCAGTCATCAGGTTATATACTAGCCAACATGCATGTGATTTACACGTGATTTTGCTAGGTTTTTTTGCATTTTAGCTACATGTTATACATTCTATCAATCTTAGCACATATACAAGTTTGAGCAGAATTATGAGAGGTGTAGATTTTTTAGGCAGGCTAAAGCAATGGATTTATGGAATTGACATGAGATAAATTGGAGAATTAGGACTCGGAGAGCACTTGAATACTGAAATCTCTTGTTATATGAAGGAATTAATTTCTTGTTAGTGACTTTCTTGATGATGCAATGGATTGATAAAATGGGCTCCAACTTGTTGGGTTGAGCCCATCCTATCATTCAAGAGAAGATCATAACTAAAACTTATGCCTGCGTGAATGTAAATCTTCACAGCAAGCCCCAATTAAGTAGGGGCTAGAAAAACTTATGAGTTTCTTCTTTTCTAGTTCCAAATATATACTTGTGTTTATTTAAAACAAAAAAACTATATAGGTGTTTTTGGTCTTTGAAATTTAATATGGGTTTGTGGATTGAATCCGCTGACTGAGGCTAGACCTGCTGAGAGCCTGAGCTTAAATGAAACATGATATTTCAATTTTCATTCAGGCTTGGGTTAGAGTTTGGGCATAACCATCCCAGTCTGTTCAGCCCCAGTTGAGAGAGAGAGAGAGAGAGAATTGGTTGTGTGGACCCAAGAAATCATCACAGACCCTTTATTTATTTTTTATCTGCTGAATTTGTGCCCATGAGGTTTCAAAAGGTATCAGCTAGCAAACTAACCTTTTGGTGAGGCCTATTTTCCATCCAAGTAGGTGGTGAGCTCCAGGCAGTGCGCCACCTGGATGGATTTATAGGCCTACACGAATTACTAGTCTCTCACGGATCAGGCCATCCAGGGCTTGACTTGATCCAGACCCAAGTTCGGTTGGATTAGTGCTGTATTTTTTAGTTAGTGGCGGTGGGTCTGGGCTTGTTTTTCTAGACATATGACTAAAAGGGTGACGGTGGTTAGCATTGCATGCTTAAAGGCCTGGCTTAGCCTGACATATTTAGCACAAAAGAGCATATTTTACAAGTTTTTCTATGTCTAGGTCTAAGTTGTATGCCCTGTATGTAGGCCTGTCAATGGGACGGGCTGAGACTGTGCATGGCCGGGTTGTCCAATCCCGTTCCGAATATTGGACAGGCCTATCAAGGGTTGTCCAATCCTAGACCTAAATTGAGCTGACCTATGTCAAATCTCATCCCGTGGGCCTGTGCTTTAGTACGATCATGAATGTAAGATCACGATCATGAATCTAATTATTCCTATATTGTCACCAGATTTTAAACTTTCCTCCTTTTTTCCAGACTTGGAACCGGCAATACGGTGCAACAAGCAACATGACGAACATGTAGCTTTGTGGGGAATAATCATTTTTATTTTGGAAGATGTACTTTGCAGTTCTGGCATCAACTTTTTTCTTAATTTTTTTTTATTGCTAACTCACTAATCACAGCCGTGAGTTGCATGCTCACAGTAAGTAATGCCAAAAATGTATGAGTTGAGAATTGAGAGTTTTATGTCTCACTTGTTTGGATGGGTGTCACAGAGATATAAATCTAGGTCTTTGTTTGCTTTCTCACGCACCTCAGTTATTGTATTTTTCTAAAGTATTCTAAAATTAAATATTTTAAAATTATAAAACATGATTTTTTAAACTAAAAATTAGTAAAATACCTTATAGCTGGGCCGGGCCTAAACGGGCTGGGCAGGCTCTACCCAGTCCCAATCCCATTTTCGCAGGGCTTTCAAATAATTGTCCAAGCTCGGCCCAATGGGCTCAAAGTTTTTTAAAAGCCCTGTGATTTTGGGCTTCAGCCGGGCTGGGTACCCATTTCAACGGACTAAACTGACAGGCCTACTTGTATCTAGTGTCGGCAAAACCTAACCCGATCCAACCCAACCCGACCCACATATGACCAGCATAATATACGAGTCGATCGCAAGTCAGACTTTTCTGACCTGCATAATATATGAGTCAATCACAAGTCAGATTTTTTTAACCCGCATTTAAGCGGGTTGGGTTAGGGTCAACCCATGTAAACCCGCAACTAACCTTTTTTTTATTTTCCTTCCAAAATGCATATATATTAAATGGATAATTATTTCAATGCATGGGCAAAAAAATTGGACTCTTTTTTTTGTTTTTGTTTTTTCAGATGGAAAACTAAGTAACTAGCCTTAGATGAAATGAAGTTGGACATAGTTTAAGAAATTCATAAATAGGCTAGGGTTTGCACGAATCGGTTCAATGCATGGGAAATAAAAAGGTTAATTACATAACCAGCCTCATATGTTTTCGAAATGAAGTTAGACACGGTTTAAGCACTTATAAATAGGTTAGAGTTTGCACGAATTGGTTCAATGCATGGGAAACAAAAAGGTTAATTAACCTTGACCCCCACTTTTGCCCAATGGGAAGCTAGGTAAGGACCTCTAATAGTCGTTAACATGAAATTAGGGTCAAGCTAAGCTTACAAGTCAATAATGGTTAGGACGAGGTAAATGGTCGGGTGGGTTGACTCATTAAAAAGGATGCGGGTTATGTGGGTCAACCCGACCCACAGAGGGTGCGGATTATGGGTATATGAGTGTCTGACCCGCTTAACAAATGGATCCGGCCCATTCACCACCAATATGGCTGTATCTTGATCCAGGTCTAAATGTTAGGCCCGATAACTAAACAGGCTTGCATTGGGCAAGTGCTGGTCGAGCCCAGCTAGCTGGACTATGAACACTCCTAATTACCACCATTGCGTGTGCATTGGCAATATAAAAAACAACACTAAACGGATGATCTAACCATACTTTTCGATGCTTTACTTTATTAAGAACACTGGGTTTTTCTCTACCCAAACCCTCTATAAAGTCTGAGGTTCTGCCCTATGATCATAACTATTAAGAAATATATCATTATTCATTCGTCTTATACTCTATCATTGTAGGTCCCAAACTGGACCATTTAAGAACATTTGATCAGTGGGCCGCTTTTTAAGCAGTGCCCAATCTATTGTGGCTTGCATAAGCCCATATGTAAAACTTACCGGTGTTTGCGGTTCGGGGATTCGGACGTGTTAAGCGCGGCCCAAGCCCAGCTCAGTAATGTTTGGGTATGAATTTTAGCCTCACCTTGGCCTTGTGGGCCTACATATAAGCTCAAGTAGAGTCCTTGTAGAAAGTCTAGAATCAAGTCTGGGGTTTTAGGTGAGATTTTACTAATTTGTGTTAAATGTGGACCATTACCTTTGCTTTATTTCACTGATCCTTAACTATTTAAATGGGTATCAACTAAAATGAATTTTGTGATCTGTCTCTTTATTAAATGGGCTTAGTTTAATGCCCTTCCTCTTTCGCATGAGGCTGAAAGTCTTCCCAGCTTGGTCCATTGACAACCCAAGCTTATTGAGAACAGATATGTGCTGCTGACATTGGCAGCTAACACCTAATTTAATATTTGTGATGCCCACTTTTGCAAACCCATCCATATCAGATTGACCCTCTGTATAGGAATTGGCCGAAATCTCACTTCACAATATATGAAATATAAAGATATATCTTATGCACATTAAAAATCCTGTATGGCACATTGGCACTCCTGAAGTGTAAATTTGGGCCAATCTCTATATAGAAGAGTCCATTTTATATTTATATGAATAGGTTAAATCATGCAAAGTTAGGTTCCCATTTATGTTAAATAAGGCAGATCACTCCCATCAACACTACGCACATGGCAGCATAGGATAGTTTCTAGAGATGTAAATAGGTCGGTTTCGGTCTGGGTCTGGGTCCATCGTGGATTTGGAATTGAAACGAAACCGTTAATGAGAAGATGGAATCAGAACCGGGTATATGGGACGGGTCCGGGTCCGGGTCTAAATAGAAAATGATGTAGGAAAAAAAAACTTGTTTTTAGGAGAGATTCTAAAAAATTGAGGTCATATGTCGGGTTCCGGGTCGATGGGTAGGAATAAATTAAAGGTAGAACCAAACCCGGACCTGTTTACTTATGGGGCCTAAATAAGGACCCAAATTCGATTTTCAATGGGTTGGAACCTCCTGATAATCGGCGAATCGGGAGACCCATATACCTCCCTAATACTTTCTCTATCTAAACTGTGGACTCGTCTGGGGATATTATCCATTAGTGTGCCTCTGAACTCTAAAGTCTGAGCAGCTCAAAAACTCATCTTTCCTTATTTATTAGCTAAGGGAGAATTATCATCATTGTGAGTATAAAATATTGATTCGACGGCGAGATCAACACCGATTGAAGTGAGATTTGGCCTATAAATTTTAGAATTGGATCCGCCTCCAATGGATCTATAAGACTGGGGTTAGATATTTAACCTGGCATGATCCAGATTCTGAATTGCAAGAAGTGGTTAAGCTGACGGATGGCATGCATGGGGAACCATCTGCTTCTGTATTGGATATTTTTGGATCATGTTCGGTGTGCAGTATAGTTTGTGATATTTACTTTGTATGACTCTGTTTGGAAACGATTGACACCATGGTTTGAAGTAGATTTTAGCAAGTGCCGGCCAATGAATGTTCACGTGAACTTGATCATTTTTGCTGAACCAGATTCTCGCTTTTAGTTACTGATAGAAGCCATAGTTCAAAACTCCAAATACATCTTCACATGAGAAAGCACTTGGACATTTGGGGTGGACAGTGGGGGATGGAAGACTCGCGCATGAAGCAAGGAGGGAGAGACCCAAGGATAGATCCTGGTCATTTGGGTCATCAGGGCAAGAGGCGGGGTTTCCAATCAAGTAGGCAAAACCCCATTCTCACAAGAGTTGGGATCACCTATCACAGTTGTTACACCTTCACCGTGAGTGGATCAATAACAGTCCGTCACGTCATCAAAAATTTAGGTGATTTTTTTTCAATTGATTTTTAAAAAAAATTAACTTCAAAATCACCTAAATTACATCTTACACTTTTAGTCCGCGATTTAACTCAGACTCACACACCAAGTCAACTAAGTGATAGAGTAGGCTAAATTAGGTAAAACTCCCCAGAGTTACTTGACTCGATGCCCCTTTCCCATTTACTTGGGCGAGTGAGTTTTTAGATCTATGGTTTTGGCCATTGCTAAACAAGGGTTTTAAGTGGATTCGATGGACTATGGATTGGCCCAGATGAGTCATGTCAAAATCTAACTTTGTTTCTGGTAATGTAGTGTTGTTTTTGGTAATGGTCAGGCGAATCTTAGACAGTTAGACCTGTCCCTCCTTGCTTTTAGCCCACCTGGTACACTTACTGGTACAGGCCGGATTCAGTTGGGCTCCATAGGCGTTATATTGAGTGTTTTGAAAGAAAAGGTATTAATTATTGTTAAAGGTTTATATATATATATATATATATATATATATGATTTATTAGAATCGTAAATATGTCGTAAACAGGACAGAGTTAAGTGAGTGCACCCTAATGCCAACCTGGCCCGAACCTGTCAAAACCACAACCATGCTCTAAGAGTCTGGAACGGACTCCGTTCCAGCTATCACACGAAACTGTGTAACAAATTCCTACAATTTCATTGTGTGTCTCACATATAGATATTACAGACCATCCAAAATGAATCCCATCCCCTTTATATCTGGGTTCTTGAGTTTTAGTTTAAAAGGAAAGGATCGCCGTAAGATTGGTCACATGACAAAAATTGTGATGAACATTGTTGAAAAAGAGCCCAGATCCAAGGCCCATCAAGATCCAAGCTCACAGACCCATCAAGCTCTTCCTAGTAAATCTCAAGATTGCTCCACCCAGTCAAATGCATAACAGAACCGAACTTATCTCAGTGATTTGAATTCAATATTTGAATATTCAATCTCATTCAAATACTCATTCAATCTCTCCACATATTCTGTAATTGTATCTCATCCTGTTTTATTTAAAGCAATGTAAATCACAGGAATCAATCAATGAAAATAGATTATTCATCAAATCTTTCTTTTGTCTTTATGGTATCAGAGCTCTACCAAGGTAATCCTTGAGAATTCCCTCTCCTCTCTTCTACTCTCACCTTCTATTTCTCGTCACTCTATTTGCTGCAACAAAAAAAAAAAGAAAAAAGAAAAAATCCAACTTGCAGCTTCTCATCTCCCATCATGTCATCTCCAATTCTTTCTTCTTCTAAATATCCCTACCCAGCCTCTCTAAACATTGCCAACTTTGTCTCCATCAAACTTACTTCCAACAATTTTCTTCTTTGGAAAATCCAATTTATGGGATTACTGGAAAGCCAAGAGATGACTGGCTTCATCGACGTCAACCATCCTATGCCAGCACCTGAGATAACAACTGAAGGGAATACTACCACAAATCCCACCAGTTATGGATCCCCTAATCTGAATCAAGCCTTTGTAGGACAGCGATTCAACACTGGAAACTTTAACAATAAGAAAGGGAAGCAACAACAGCATGGGTTTACTTCTAAAGGACGTGGCTTCACTCAGTCCAACCCATCTATGAATGATGGAATACTAGGAGATAAACCACAGGAAAACAAACAAGGCAATACCAGTCTTTTAGTCTGTCAGATTTGCCATAAACCTAATCATACAGCTTCAAGATGTTGGTATCGTTACAGTCAGCCAAAGGAATCCGAAAATATGGCCCAAGCTATGGCAGCAATGAATCTGGCAGATAGTCAAGATGCAAGTTGGTTTCCTGACACCGGTGCATCTGCTCACATGACTGCGTCCACTGGTAAGCTTCAGAATTTCCACAAGTATCATGGTCATGAAAAAATTCTTGTAGGCAATGGAAACTGTCTTGACATCACACACATTGGCACTACCTCAATCAAGAATGGAACTCATGACCTACATTTAAACAATGTTTTGGTAGTTCCAGAAACCAAGAAGAATCTTTTATCTGTGTCTCAACTTACATCTGAATATCCTTATCTTTTTGAATTCTCATCCATTGGATTTTTTATCAAGGACAGAAACACAGGTAGAACAGTAGCACATGGACCTCGAAGTGGTGGCCTTTATGCACTCAAGTCAAACAAAGAAGAGGCATTTTTTTCAAACAGATTTCGTGTTACCTCAGATGAAGTGTGGCACCAACGTTTGGGTCATCCTCAAAAGGCAGTACTTGACCATCTCAAACTCAATAAGTTTATTGTTAGCAACAATGCAAATAATAAGTTTAAGAAACTTTGCAGTAGTTGTCCGCTAGTAAAGTCCTGTCGTTTACCTTTTCTAATTCTTGATGGACATTCATATGAGTTACTTAGTGTGATCCATTGTGATTTGTGGGGGCCTGCCCCAGTGACTTCTTTTCAAGGATTTCGATATTATGTTATTTTTATTGATGAATGTACTCGTTTCACATGGCATTTTCCACTACCGCACAAATCTGATTTTTTACCATGTCTAACTGCATTTCTTCTATTCATTGAGACTCATATATGATAAAAGAATTAAGGTTTTCCAATCTGATGGTGGAGGAGAATTTCAAAGCAAAGCGTTTCTCTCGCTATTACTTAGTAAAGGAATCAGACATCAAATGTCATGTCCTCATACCGCTGCACAAAATGGCCTGGTAGAAAGAAAACATCGGAATATCACTGAACTTGGACTTACAATGTTGTTTCACAGTCGTGTTCCCTTGAAATTTTGGGTCGAAGCTTTTGGTACTGCAGCTTGGTTAATTAATCGCCAACCATCTAGAGTGCTCGATTGGAGGAGTCCTTTTTACAGCTTGAATGGAAAATGACCGAACTATACATCCTTGCGAGTATTTGGATGTCGTTGCTTTCCTTGCTTGCGGGATTACACCAAGCACAAATTTGAACCTCGATCTCTTCCTTGCATCTTCTTGGGATATAGTATCTCTCACAAAGGGTATAGGTGTTATCATCCACCCACTGGTCGTGTCTACATCTCTAGACATGTAGTCTTTGATGAAATCACACTTCCATTCAGAGAATATGATTCCTTATGTCCACCACCTATGACTACTGACACTATTACTACTTTCTCTGAATGGTTCACAGGTTGCCCCGACTCCATTTCTATCTCTGAGTCATCTCCAACATTTGATGCACCACGGTTGTCCACAGAGGTTGACTCACCCCTGTCTCCAACTCAGCTTCCAGAATACGCTATACCCATCTCGGCTCCTCTTGCGTCTGAAGCACCAGCTGCTGCACAACACATCCACGACGCAGCTGCATCTTCTTCCCATGTGATTCCATCTGCAGCCACGCCACATAGCACCACCCATGACCCACCATCTCCATTCACCTCCAATCCTGATAGTGCTCAACCACCTCAACCCACCTCATTTCCTCTCTCAAATTTTGCTCCACTTCCTCATCAACATAGTATGACAACCAGATCTAGTGTTGGCAGTCTCAAGCCAAATTCTCGTTATTTTAATGACGATTTTGCTTGTGCTGCTGAATTACTTCCCTCGCCCCCTAAAACCATCAAATCTGCAATTAAACACCCCGGATGGCTCCGGGCTATGCAAGAAGAAATGGATGCTTTAAACAAAAATCAAACATGGGACTTGTGCCTCGCATGCCTGACATGAATATAATTGGATGCAAGTGGGTGTACAAAGTCAAGCTTCATGCAGATGGGAGTCTAGAGAGACTCAAAGCTCGACTTGTGGCTAAAGACTTTAATCAAATTCTTGGCCTTGATTTCTCTGAAACGTTCTCTCCTGTTGTCAAACCGGTCACAATAAGAATTGTTCTCACCATTGCTCTTACACATGACTGGGTCATTTGCCAACTCGACGTAAAAAATGCATTCTTGCATGGGCACTTACGTGAAACAGTCTACATGGACCAACCACCCGGCTTCAAAGATCCATTGCAACCGGGTCATGTCTGTCAACTTAAGCAGACTCTATATGGCTTAAGACAAGGTCCCCGGGCTTGGTTTGATCTCTTCAACACCTTCTTGCTTGCTATAGGATTTTCTTACAGTACAGCTGACCCATCGTTGTTTATTTGCCATAGTCACTTTGGCACAATTCTTCTTCTCTTATATGTCGATGACATTATCCTCACAGGTAACAATCCGAACCTCCTCAATCAGTTTATTCTCAAACTTGGGACCAAGTTTGCTATGAAAGACCTTGGCCCACTTCCTTGGCGTAGAGGTTAAATCCTTTTCTGATGGAATCATCCTTTCCCAGGCCAAGTATGCTTCAGATCTTCTCCAGCGGGCCCACATGCAGACCTCCAAACCCATTTCTACTCCAATGGTCACCAAGTATAGATCTTCCCCTCATGGTGATGAGTTCTTTGCCGACCCTCAATTCTACCGGAGCATTGTGGGTGGGTTACAATATCTGACTTTTACCTGCCCTGACATCTCATATGCAGTTAATTATGTTTGTCAGTTTATGCAAAGTCCAACTAACATTCACTTCAAATTTGTTAAACGCATTTTGCGATATATCAGAGGCACTTTGGATCACAGGGTTCGGTTGTTGGCTCACAATCCTCTCCTCTTAAATGGGTTCTCTGACGCGGACTGGGCGGGTTACCCAACTACAAGGCGATCCACTATCGGATTTTGTACGTATTTAGGGGGAAATTGCATCTCTTGGAGTGCTAAAAAGCAGCCCACAGTAGCCCGTTCTAGCACAGAACCAGAATATCAAGCCCTTGCCTCAACTACCGCTGAGCTCACTTGGCTCACTTACATTCTTCGTGACATCGGCCTCCATTTGTCTCGCCCTCCTCTCTTATACTGTGACAATATCTCTGTTCTTCAGCTGACAGTCAATCCCATATTCCATGCCAGAACCAAACATGTGGAAATCGACTACCATTTCGTACGCAAAAAGGTGGCCTCTAGTTCTCTTGTGACGCAATTTATTCCCTCTCCACAACAAGTTGCTGACATATTTACAAAGCCCCTTCTTCGGAAGGCATTTCATCTTCTACGGACCAAACTTGGTCTTTGGCAAGTAACCCATCCAAGTTTGAGGGAGCATGTTGAAAAAGAGCCCAGATCCAAGACCCATCAAGATCCAAGCTCACAGACCCATCAAGCTCTTCCTAGCAAATCTCAAGATTGCTCCACCCAGTCAAATGCATAGCAGAACCGAACTTATCTCAGTGATTTGAATTCAATATTTGAATATTCAATCTCATTCAAATACTCATTCAATCTCTCCACATATTCTGTAATTGTATCTCATCCTGTTTTATTTAAAGCAATATAAATCACAGGAATCAATCAATGAAAATAGATTATTCATCAAATCTTTCTTTTGTCTTTAAACATCACGTTAGCAACAATGCCATGTCAGCGCCTAGTCAAGTTTCTAACATGTGCTCAATCAGACAATGGGATCCCCTCTTATTGAATGAAACCTGAAGATCTAAATATAAAGGGGATGATATTCATCTTGAACGGCCTAAATTTATTTCTATATGGGCCCCATCAGGGAGCTCCTGAAATTTGTTACATGGTTCTGTGTAATAGCTACAACTTCTATTTCGCATTTTGACTTGAGACATCTACCAAATCTTTAAAAGACATATGGCCTTGTTGTCTAGTTGTTCACATGGAATATATAGGAATTCAAAGGAGCTCGAAGAGGGAAGGGGTGAAGGACACGGGGCATCGGGTTTAGATGGGACTTTAAATCTCCTATGATTTGAATTAGTTTGAAGGTGGCTGGTTAATATTCCCATCTACCCTTGATTCAATTTTAGTAAAGAGAGGTTTTCATTTTTTGATATTACCTTTGCATCTACATTCTTAACCATTTTTAGAAATATGAGTCCTATAATCCCTATGAATTCAATTACATGAAACAAACAGGCTCTTTATTTATTTATTTGCTATCATGGACTACCGATGGGAATAATACAGTGAGACATATATATATGCCTAGGGATCAATGCCTGGGATGCTATAAGATGAGACGCCTCTTTTGCCACTAGGTTGTGAGGCATTTCTCAAAATGAAGAGGCCTTTAGAGCTTTGTTTGTAAACATAGAATACATTGGAATTTATATTTAAATGATCTCAACTTTAAGATTATTAAAGGGACCAGGAGTGAAAAATATGAAATGGAACATTGACAATCCTAAAATTTAAATTACTAGTACTCTATGCAAATGTACAAGCCCTAGGGTTCTTTTGGAAACCTAATCTATTTGAGATAGAGTTTATTCGATTAGATACGTTTAAATTAGAGCATTTGCAAATAGATTGTTTGGTAAGACTATCTACATGTATTATTATTATAAATAAAAAAAAGGTATAGTTTATGAAGATTAAAGAAAATTATACTGCCGGCGTTTGCATCAACCTTACTTTTCTTCTGTTGCTCTCAACTTGATATATCATGCTTTTTTTGGTCTGCTGTAACAGAGGTAATGTCATACATGACAATCCAACGAGTACTCTCATGATCCCGTATCCCTTAGCTGGGCCACCAGGAACACACGGTAATGCAATATTGTTAGCCCTTAGTTGCAGGGGCAGCGTTACTTGGTCCACAGTGGGGTCAATTGACCTCACTGAGATATGAAATAATATTAAAAAAATTATTTTGATCCCAATCAATTAAAAAGTTTAACCCTTTTCAAGTCCTCCAAAAGCCATTTATTGTTGTTCACATGTTCTCTCTTGCAAAAGTTGTCTCCAACTTTTTTTTCAATTTTTTATTATCTTTTTGTCCTTTTATTAAAAAATTGTATCTACCTTTTTACATTTCTCTCTTCTTTTTTGTGTGCCGTGATTGGACTGGTGTCTTGTTGGGTTAAGAAATTAGACTACTATAGTATTATTTTATCTTGTCCTAGCCTCCTAGGTATAGTATTTCAAACAGATCTGAACCATTGAATTTTGCAATTAATTGATTTTCCTCTCTACTATGCACTAAATGTATGTGTATATACATTAGTACATGTCAAATTTAATATTTCTTATGCGCTTAGATTTCTCCGTGCATAGATATTAGGAGTTTATGTATTTGAATTTTCTTTTTGGATTAAGAACTATTAGTAATAATGTATTAAAATTTTTATTTATTTTTATTTAAGAATTAAATATTATCTTTGTCGGATTCTCGAAAATAGATTATTTGAGAATTTTATATTATGTATGTCGAATTATCGAAAGTAAATGATTGATGTTGATAAAGGAGAAAATAAATTTATTTGATTTGTAGAAGTTATATCTTTTGTTGACCCACTTACTCGAATCCCTAAATTCCCACTGACTTGAATTCCTAAAGTCACCTTGCATTAATTCTTGCTGGTGCCCATTATGAGCTTCAACTGAATTGATGTAATCTCTTTACCCAAAAAGAAAAAAATATATTTGTGATGTAATAGGCGATCCTTGAAACTCAAACGTGGCAGTGTCGGATTCAAATTGTCATATCGTATTCATGAAGTTGATAAACTAAGCCCATAATTAAGAGGTTGGCTTCTTCTTTTTTTTTTTTCACCACAGCCAAAGAGGGGCTTGACCCAAGAGAGTGCCCACTTACACACACGGAAAGATAACCCACCCAATTGGAAAGGAGGCCTACACAAGCTAGAAGAAAGTCCAGATAAATGGAAAAGGAGCCCGCACAAACGGAAAGATGTATGATGTACGTACCGGTGGAGCCAGGTAACAACTTATGCTCCTTACCACTCGGGTAAAGAGCCGTTCTTAAGTTCTTGTTGGGTTGGTAAGTGTAATTAGACACGTTGGATCACGTTTAGATTGAGTTTGTGGATTGAATCACAATAATGGACTCAACTTAAAACCAACTCATTTATTAATTGGATGAGAAATGTCGGTCCCACCACAACTCCAAAAGAAAAGAAAATGCCAACTCAAACCCTACTTATTCGGGTCAAGATTAGGTCTGGCTGATGGTTCGATTTAGGAATTTCCAATATTCCCTGTTTGCATATGGATTTTATATCAGAAGTGTTTTAAAATGTATATTCAAGGTGAATATACAAAAAAAGAATATCAAATAACATCTCCTTTAATACAAAGCAAATAAGGGAAGATGAGAAATGAATGTCACGGCGTCATGCTAGTAAACCTAGGAAACCTGAAAATTAGTCAAGGTTCCATCAATATCTCCATTTGTACCTCTTACCTCATGTCATTCACACTTTATCTCTTAAATAATCTTTCTATAGAGCTCTTTCGACTATAAACTCCAATGTATACAATTCCTATGTATTTAATGCAAATGTATTCTAATGCAAACAAATGGGCATTAAAATACAAATGAATTCATGTTGAAATGAACTCAACCAAAGAATTATTAAAGAGTTTAGGGGTGAACGATATGAGAAGAGGATTGTAGGCTATAAGGTGAAGATGTTATGAAAACCTTCACTTTTCTATGTATTCAATTCCTAATTAAGTGTGGTTAGGAAGTCCAGTTATAACATGGAGGTCTTGCCTTCGAAAATTCCTTTAAGGTTTTACTCGATACATAGGGCTAGTGGGTGGTTCTATGTATACGTGAGTTTACCAATGATCAACTAAAGGGAGGTCGGAGGGTTTCCATGTTACAAAAAAAAAAAAAAAAAAAAAATCCTAATTAAGTGTTGTTGGGTATTCATTTTTCATCTTCTTTCGATTCAATTTTCCAAAGAAAATGTTATTTGATGCTCACTTTTGGAAATCCACCTATGATCTTTATTTTCAACCACTTATAATATGAATAATATGTATTTGATTTCTATGTATCTAATGCAAACAGTCAAGCCCTTTGGTGAAATCCACTCACATCCCCTCTTAAATAAAGTTGTCTGTAATAAGGGAAAGAATCAGCCCTTGTAAGATTATCCTATCTTTTAATTTCATGGCCTTAAATTTTAATGCTTTCTAACTCTAAAAATTTATTTTAGATTCAAGCCAACGTTGAGTAAAGGTTCAAAGAGCATAAAATTGAGCGAGGTGCGAGATAAAGGGGAGCTAAGGTTTTGAAAATGGTTGTATTGATCAAGGTCAATTGGGCCCCATAGCATAAGAGAAATCTTCTCTTTGAAAAACGAGATCAGTTGCTATCCATTTTAGGTTTTGAATCAGTCATGGCCATAACTTCTAAAACCTTGACATAAACTTTTTTACTCCCACTAGGATGTAGCCTTGGATCACCAATCTTCCGTCTGGTCTCTAGCTTGCTTATCTTCGCATGATAAGCAAGCTTCAAACATTGGAAGATGGACTCCTTCTTTCTAAAATTGGTTGCTTGATTGCCATGCCACACGCAAATATCAAAGAAAGTTAGGGTTGTTTGGTTGTGTTTGGTAATCCGCAATAATCCACTTATTCTATTCACTTTTCTATCTCATCCAAAGGAAAAAAAATAACTCCCACAACTAATTAATTAAACTCAAACGTATGACAACCCCAACTGCTGTCCCCATTCCCAAGTCTCAACCATCTAATTAACCTGTTCCAAATAAATAAAGGCAAGCAAATTTATTATCATTATTATTCATTACCAATAAGGCAAGCTACTATTAAACAGATGAAAATTTCAAGTAGTGTGCCACATGCCCCTCCATGTCATCCATATCGAGTGGAGATTGTGTAATAATTTTCTAGAACTCTATCACGGAGCCCAAATACAGACCATCTGGATTTTTAAAGGTGAATGCCATCCCCTCCAATCACACTCCTTAACTTTCAACTTAAAAGGAGTGGATCCTACTAAATGATTGAGCACCATAGATGATGGAAATGTTCCAACACCATCTCGGTCAAAATATCACATTTTGCCCTTTTAATTGGAACTCGAGGATATATCGTGTTAGGAATGAGATTCATCTTAGATGGTCTCAATATCTCTACGTGGGCTCCTGTTGAATGGGGTTAGGATTCCAGACAAATGTTACAAGGTTCCCTGTGTATTAGCAGCCACATAGGATCTTGTGATTGGCCGGCCCTGCTTCTCTCAGCATGAGTAAGATGACGCACGCGTACGTGCAAGTGGTGAGACCTCTATCAAACGGAAACATGCACGCATGCTGTCCCATTTGTCGGATGTCGTTGATTTGTCCACGTGGCATGTGATGGTGGGCCCAGCAAAGGACAAGCAGGAGAAACGACCATGTCCGGCATTTGCACGTGTGAGGTTGGAGGGCAAAGCTACGTCCGTCGTGTCTGAATTTCAAAACTCCACAACCGATACCCCTCTTCCAAGTCTCAACCGTCCAACTACATTCAAACCTATATTGTAAAGACATTCAATTTTTCTTTTACGTTTTTTTTTTTTCTCTAACAGGGAGTATCTCCGTCACTGATCTCTTTTAGCACCTGACTAAATTTCTTCTCAACAAATTCATTGGGCTAAAATAGCCTGGCATCCTAACACTTTGGCCGTCTTTGATGTTGAGACTTCTCCCCAACCAACAGTGCTACGTACCAAGCATTGGTATATTATAGATACATAGGAATGCGTAAAGTAGGGATAAAGTAAAGTAAACAATAAATTTGGAGTGAGCATGTTATTTATTTCTGTACCCCAATAATGACCATTCACATAAAATGGCCCAGCATAGGTGACTGACGTACGTGGTATAAACCCAACCATGGAAATGACCTCTTGAAGGGAAAAAAAATTTCCACTTCCTAGCTAGATTGCATGTCATAAGGACCACCAGATCGGATCCAGAAGATATCCGCGAACCAATACACAGGTATTTGATGTGGCCTGACAATTCCCACTATTATTACCTCACAAGAGAGGGAGTACAGTACAGAGACAGATCATATTGGGTCTTGTTAATTTGCAGGACATGCCAATATTTTGAGAGAAGTTGGGTGGCTATTAATAGTTTGTACAACTAACAGCTAGAACTTCACAAGTCACAACCAACCAAACAATAGATTAACTCAACTGCCCGGGACACGGGTTACAGTTTTCCCTTGGAAGTCTAAAATTTTGGAAGCCAAAATGAGGCAAATAGTTTTCTTTGTTTTTTTATTTTTTTTACTTATATGATGGATGTATCTATCTTTAACAAAATAGGGCTAATTCCCGAAGTGATATCCGTTAAATCCACACAAATACACACCTTGTAAATTTCAGACAGTTTCAAATACAAGATATGGAGAGCAAAATCATCCCTCATTCCACTCCACCAGCTCCCATGTGGATATGTAGTTAATTCTAGAAAATTTGAAATTTAGCAAATTAGTCAATTAGGAGCATGAAATAGTTCAAGAGGTCACGATCATCTCATCCCACACACAAAAGAGCAATAATGGAGTGTACTCAATAGAGCATGAGAAAAGGCCGGGCAACCAAAGAATAAAACACCCACAGGAAGAATGATCCATGGGCTGATAATTTAGGATAGTTTACCATTCCCTCTCATGTAATGTAAAAAAATAAATAATAAATAAACAAAGATAAGAATAAATTAGCCAGTTTTAATTTGACTCGGAATATAAAAATTAAAAAATTAAAAGATAAAATATTTAAGATCATAGTTTTGAAGAGTCGCTAAAAACATGCTATTTCTACTGATGTCAATTAACTTCTTAAATAATTTTTAATCTTAACAAGCTACGAAATTAGCTTCATGATCTTTCCAGTATATTACTAGACACCTCTATATCTAATAATTAACTAAAAATTAAAACCTTTGTGATTATAATTAAATCTATAAACTAGAATAAAACAAAAACAGAAAATATTGAATAAACACTTCTTTGCATATGAAAATTGTTTTGACTGCTGAACTTGAAGAAAAAGGTAAAAAACTTATTATTGAAGATACATGAAGTGGCAGAATTGTAGGTAATAGTATGAGACGAGAGGAATGAAAAGAACAATGAAGGGAATTTGACATTTCAATGCCCCTTAAACATTTAATCCTCGATTTTTTAACTAAAAGTCCCTAAATGTTATAGTAGAGTTGTTTGACTCTGGTACACTCTTCTTCTTTTTTTACTTTTTTACCCATGATATCATGGGTTTCATTAGCTTGTCAACTTTTAACATTTGGATACCATAATATCATGGGTTTTTAAAACTCCCATATTTTCATGGGATCAAGGGTAAAAAAGTGTATATATATATATATATATATATAAAAAAGGTGTACCAAAGTCAAAACGACTCTGGTGACATTTACAGAATTTTAGTTATGTTATTAGAGATTGAGTGTTTAAGGGACATTGAAATGTTAAATTCCCAAAAATGAATACACAAGTATATGTTCTAAATTCTAAATAAAGGGTAAAGAATCAAGAATAAAGGCCTTTTGACTTTGGTAGTTTACATTTTAAAATGGGTCTTTTTTTCTTTTCCTTTGGTTGTAAGGTAGCGTAGTATATAAAAGTTAAAATATTAACTGAGTCCTTATAAAATAGAGGTTCACATAAAAATCTTTTGAAATTAAGGAATGAAAAATTAACGAGACTTAGGGCACAGTCAACCAATTCTTCATATATATATATATATATATGGGGTTAAATTGCCATTGAAATTTTAACACAGTTAAATCAAGGAATAGGAAATCTAATAAGAGTAATTTTTGGGGTGACCTTAATTCATAAGAAGACCTTTCTATCTGCTCTCCTCCCACAGATAGAGGCCTTCCTTCATGAACTGGACCGCTCAAAAACCATATGTAATCCGCTTGTTGGTGAAGAATTTCCTCTTTGTTTACTTAGTGGAGGTAGCTCGGCTGAGTCGCCAAGTCAATTCAAGCAGTGAAGAGAAACAAATTCATTGACTAAAGAATTTTTTTTTTTTTTTATTATGAGGCAGATAGCCAGCTAAGGGAGAGCGTTGCATTGACGTGAGAGCTTCATTTAACATGCCCATCCACCCTATTTATTTCTTCCCCATGAACCCCTTTAAATCCATCAACCAACGCCAATATCACCCCTCAAGCCCCAATCTCATCCCCCTCCACTTGTAGCTATCGCTAACACACAATAAAGAAAAAAAAACACAAGAAGGCCCCCCAGACCCAGAGTACCCATCCCCCACGACCTCCCAAACACAAACACCCTTCCAAAACCAAAACCAAGAAGAAAAAACAGAAAAAATGCCTTCCACTCCATTACCAGACTTCTCCAGCTCGGTCAAGCTCAAGTACGTGAAGCTCGGCTATCAGTACCTAGTCAACCACTTCCTCACCTTCCTTCTAGTCCCTCTCATGGCCGCCGTTGTCGTCCAAGTCATCCGTCTCGGCCCCGACGAGATCATCTCCATCTGGAACTCCCTTCAATTTAGTCTCATCCAAATCTTCTCCTCCGTTTTCCTCATTGTCTTCTTCGCCACCCTCTACTTCATGTCCAAGCCTCGCCCCATCTACTTAGTCGACTACTCATGCTTCAAACCACCTGTCCAATACCGGGTCCCTTCTTCCACCTTCATGGAGCACTCCAGGCTCGTCAACAACGACGCCAAGAGCGTCGATTTCCAGATGAGGATCTTGGAGCGGTCGGGGCTTGGAGAAGAGACTTGTCTCCCTCCAGCCACCCATTACATCCCACCAAACCCCTCCATGGAGACCGCAAGAGCTGAGGCACAACTGGTCATCTTCTCCGCCATTGATTCTCTCATGGAGAAGACTGGAATCAAGCCCAAGGACATCGACGTGCTGGTCGTTAATTGTAGTTTATTCTCTCCCACCCCATCTCTCTCTGCCATGGTTATTAACAAGTACAAGATGAGGAGCAATATAAGGAGCTTCAATTTATCAGGGATGGGTTGCAGTGCAGGTGTGATTTCGCTCGATCTCGCAAGAGACCTGCTGCAAGTCCACCCAAATTCTTTTGCTTTGGTGATCAGCACTGAGATCATCACACCCAATTGGTACTTGGGGAATCAACGATCGATGTTGCTCCCCAATTGCCTCTTCCGGATGGGCGCCGCCGCCATCCTTCTCTCAAACAGGCGGCGGGACAGCAGTCGGTCCAAGTACCGGCTGCTCCATGTCGTTCGAACCCACAAAGGCGGCGACGACAAGGCCTACCGGTGCGTCTATGAGGAAGAAGACCCTCAGGGCAAGGTCGGAATCTCCCTCTCCAAAGATCTAATGGCGATTGCCGGCGAAGCGTTGAAGGCGAACATCACCACCATGGGTCCTCTAGTCCTCCCTGCTTCGGAGCAGCTCCTCTTCCTCTTCACCCTCATCGGCCGAAAAATCTTCAACCCCAAGTGGAAACCTTACATCCCAGACTTCAAGCAGGCGTTCGAGCACTTCTGCATCCACGCCGGCGGCCGGGCTGTAATCGATGAGCTGGAGAAGAACCTCCAGCTATCAACGCAGCACGTCGAGGCGTCGAGAATGACTCTCCACCGCTTTGGAAACACCTCTTCTTCGTCCTTGTGGTATGAATTGAGTTACATCGAGGCCAAGGGGAGGATGAAGAAGGGCGACCGAGTGTGGCAGATCGCCTTCGGCAGTGGCTTCAAGTGTAACAGCGCCGTCTGGAAGTGTAACCGGACTATCCGAACGCCCACCGACGGGCCATGGTCGGATTGCATCCATAAGTACCCGGTTCACATCCCGGAGGTGGTCAAGTTCTAAATTTGCAATGCCTTGGGCAATCTTTCTCCTTTCTCTTGTTCATTATTTTTTAGATATTGTTCTATCATAAAACCTATGCGATGCTGCTTCTTCTTCCTCATTCCACTAATGGAGTTGTCCGAAAAGAGTAATTGCATGAAGGAGACAGAGCAAAAGTAAAGGCTATGAAGATGACAGCCATGGGACCATCATCTGCAAGCTTAGTCATTTATAGGAGGGGTTTTGTTAGTTGTTACAGCTTTGCCTGTTGTCATGAACTCATGATGGTATATGTTTGTTAGTGTCTTTTAAAAGACCTTTTGGGTGCAAACCGCGTCCAACATCTGTATTTATCTACTGTGTGTGTGTACGAAATTTGGTTTTTGTATGGACTATGATCAAGGTAAACAGTAAAAAGACTTTTTATCTCTATTCATCAGTTTTTTCTGCATCTTTCATTTCAGTGATTGAGCAGTGAAATAAGAGTTGGTCAGGAAGGTTGGTGAAACTCCAAATTGATGAAAATAATTGTCTCCACTCTTCATGGCTATCGGAAATGTTGGATTCATCATTGTCTTCTTTGCATATAAAACCATTAATTAATTTCTTTTCTTATTGATAAATCTTACTGTGAACCTAGCTTTTGTTGGGGGGGGGGGGTGTCTCAGCAATGGTTTCTTTGAAAGTTATCAATGTATAAGAATCCATATTCACGATTTTTATATAGGGGAGGTGTGACATATTTGGGGTAGATGTAGGGGAAATAATCAAGTGCCCATGGTGAATATTAGCACCATGCATCTGGAAAGCCGTCACGGGTAATGGGTGAAATTCAGAGGTGGGCCCAGCTCTTGGATTTTCAGAATGCAGGATGCTCATACACACCGCCGTGTGCCGGTGAAAATCTTCCAGAGATGTAGATCAGTAGATGGACCTAGACATTGTAAATGCCTCTTCACACAACAATTATTATTAATATGTTGCTAACTGACCGATCAACATGTGAATGGCATTGGTGCATGAAAGTCAATTTCTCCATGTGTGTAGATGGCCACTCAGAGGAAAAGTTTTGACAACTCAAGGATAAGGGTTTCTCCACCCATATATAGATCTAACCTCAAGAAAAATAGGTGAGCCAAAGAATTCGAGAAAAAAAAATAGCAAGAATTTTTATAAATTAAAAAGTACAATTCATCCGACGATTTAGCCCACGAAGGACTTGAATGGAAAATCAAAATTCATGATTTGGGGGTGGCCATCTAATAATTATTTTGGATAATGACCTTTATTTATTGAATTCTAACTCCAGTCGACTGTGAAGATTTGGACAATGTGTAAGCTTAGCATTTTGTCTTGTCCCATTGTAATAATGTTCCAGTAAATGCACCCATATGAAACAGTTGGCAGTCTTCTTTCTTGTGTGTTACTCTAGTCGGCCTTAATTGCTTTCCAACAGCAGGTGAATGTCGGACCGAATGGATTGAGGCTTTTCATGGGTTAGGATTCGATTTTCTGGTTATTGGTGGCCTTTCATTCAAAGGTACGGGTGTAACGATTTACCAACTTAAGAGCAGACAAGCAGTGACTAATAAAAGAAAGAGAAGCTTTGAACTCGATAAGACTTTGGGTTTTGGGGCCAGTGAAATTTTTATGAGGAAATAAGCACCGAGTGAAGCATGAGCCAGCCTCGACAATTTTGAATGGTACAATACTACAATCTCTTTCTGGCTCTGAAAACCCTAACATGTCAGACCCATGTTTGGGCATGTGGCTTAAGAACTCCTGAAAATTCCTAGTGACTCCCAGACTCTGTCGTCACTGGGATATGGGATATGTGTCCCCCCTCCAAATCACCTATTTATAATAGGAGTCATTAAAAATAAATATTGTCCCCTCCATGGACATATTTTTAAATATTAATTTCTCATCCCAATGTTAGTTTGAGCATGTTACTGATAATGTGCTAATAAACTATCATTCATGTAATCAATTTTATAGGAAGATCAACTCCTTGTTTTCAAGTGGGATATCAATATATATTATTAGAGGGTGTGAATCTCATTTTGAACAATTTGAATTATCAGTAGGTCGGCTCTATGGCTCTATGGTGGTGTTACTTCCACACTTACCACTCATAGGAAGCATGTATTAGACAATTAAGGGCCTATTTGATTAAAGGCATTTTTGACAAGGAATTGTGACATGCCTATACTTATTATTCTTTGGACATTTCAAATACTCCGTTTGATGCAAGAATTTAGAGCTCCAACCCATATGTATTCTAAATGCTAAAGGGGAGTTGAGCATTTGGAGGGGGGCAGCATCTGAAATTCTAGTACTCTCCTAGATAAGAATTCTCACAATTCTTCCAAACAAACAAGCCCCAAGAGATTTATATTCCTTAGACATGATTTTAAACATTAGTTGATGCAGCCAATGGATATATTGGCGTGTTAATTGTTTCAGACCTATATAATCGATATATTATCTATTTACTTTACAGTTGTTCAAATTGAAACTAATATGGGCTATCATTTTATTTGGTGAAAATGGAATCAAGATTGAAAAAGGCTCAGACTCGTGAAGTTGTTTATATTTACTATTTTTTAGAAGCATTTGCTATTGAACTTATTTGAGTCATCTTTTCTTTTGAAAGTTAATTTAGACCATATAAAAAAATTAAAACACAAAAAAAAAAAAAAAAAACCCACTAATATAAAACCAGGACTCCTCTACCTAGTTACAACAGAATTGGTGAACGAGATCAATTATTCAAAAGTATATATATAATGTTTGGCAACATTCAAGGAAAACAAACAAATCTAAATGATACAAGAATGAAGACTGAGTCCTAGTAATCAATTTAATGAGGGGTAAAAAAGCTCTTATCTTGGGGGAAAAAAAGCAGCAAACAACGAAAAAAAAAAAGAAATAGAATAATGATACAAGTAATCAAATGCACAACCTAATTAAGTGAGGTAAAAGAAATTTAGAAGCAAATGCTGCACAAAGATGGTGAGAGGGATCACATAACAAACAACATCTTGTATCTCCTTGAAGTGAAAATGCATTCGAACAAGAAGTGTGGACAAAAAAAATAATAATAAAGCCAAGCAAAAACCAAGTGATATGATCACCATTGTTGCTTGGGGGAGGTATCGTTGGGTAAAAGAAGAAGAACCCCAACCCCATTTTTTTAACAGAACCAAGATAATTTATCCACACAAACTAAAGTGACCCTCGAATAGCATTGGATTGAATTGAATTAACCATCCACTCCAAAAGTTCCACTCAAACAACTGGAGCTCTAGTTTGATTTTTAAAAATATTGCTGTACGCAATATGTCAGGGTGGGTTGGCTCATTAAATCATCATGGCCCCATAAAAACTGTGGAGTCTTAAGAAAGTATATGCCCAACTCTAGTACTGATCATTTGAGAATTTCTTACTACACAGATCTTGTGGCTATCATGTGTTAGCCGCATGGCCCACATGCCAACAGTATCCCCTGATGGTTACTCATCATCCAAATGTGCCCTTCGATATATAAATATCAGGGCTCCACCTATGCAACAAGAAGGAAACTCGATCCACCGGACTTGCTTTTGGTGGTTGTGTGTGGGGTTGGTTGGGCTTGGTTGATTGAGAAATTTGGACCCGCAACACAGTTGGACCCATTCCCCATTTTACGGTGCAAGAAGGGCAATGTGGCACATACATGGTTTTGTTTGCCAACTAGATAGAAATTAATGTTATAGATAAAAGCATCTACTATACTATAATACATCTTGCTAGTTCTAATCATCCAATTTGAGATCCTAATAATCATCTAAAGATAATCTCATTTTCGTCCTCCATTTCATAAACTAAGACAGGATGGCCATGCAAATGTGCTATCCAATTAATGAGCTTAACGAGGCCTACCTAAATACTATGTGGCTTCAGATTTGCTGCCCAATGAGCCTAATGAGGCCTACATAAATACCATGTGGCTTGTTTTGTTGCCTATTATAAAAGAAATTCTTGCAATTATTTAAAAGAAATGTCCTAAATTTTAGTTTGAGGCTCAACCTAATTACTAAAACCCTATGCCGGAACCTGGCCCATGTGCACCCCTATGCAAGCATATGCGGCCAATGGGCCTATAGTGACATACAGCATATGTGTCATGCCAGTGGGCCCATCACCCAAAGGGAAGACTGAGTATATTGCTGATCGTTTGATCCATCAGATAAGTATTCTGTCTGTATTCTGACCTTACCTTCCAATATTTATGGCATTATATACCTTTGGTGTGTTTGATGCCCTCGCATATTCAGCTTCTTGATTTTATTATTGAGTCTTTTTGTATATACCCCCCTAAGGTTTATATGATTTGTAAATAGGCCCATGTGGTTTTTGTATTTGTAAATAGGCCCCTGCTCTTTCATTTTAATACCTTTTATGTCCCCAAAATCAATATTTCTAATGGAAATAGATAATCACTATGAGATTTATGTTGAGCTTTTATAAAAATAACAGCTTTGCCTTTACATCCATTAAACAAAAATGAGTATATTATTATTTATAAAAATATCATTATTTTATTCCAAGTCCCAATTGTCTCTCTTAATAACTCTTTAATGCAAATGGAGTTTGATCATGTATTTTGAAACTTTCATTAATCTAATGGTCAGTCATGCATGGATTAAATCAATTATAACCAACTATATATAAGCACATGCTTTCACTGTTATTATGATTGATTTGAATATAATGAAATAGGCTCTATATTGATAAAAATAAATTTATATACGGTTATTATCTCCCACTAAATGTAATTATTAATGTTACAAGCTTAAGAGGAAAATAGGTCTAAGTTTTTTAAATTTATACATATTGAGATAAAGAGATGGACAAAAGTGTTATTTCACTCTAAAAACTTCTGGTGGTTGGAAAGCTACTAATTTTGAAAACACGAAATGTATTAAATTGAAAAAGCAAGAGCCTATTTATTAATATTAAAATAATAAAGGTCTATTTACAAATCCTACAAATCTTAGCGGGGTATATACCGAAAGCGCTTTATTATTTCTAACATAGTTCACGGTACTCCTAGCCCGTCCCATTCCAGCTTAAATCCTCTGTTCCCCAAACTCATAACCAATTCCTAAGGGTCACTGACTTAGAATTTAATTAAACAGTTCGAAATAAATGCCAACAACCTCTTATTTGAGCCTACCAAATCTTACCCAAACAAGAATTGGAGTCACGATCATATTGATCAGTATAGTATAAAACATGTGTAGGTTTTGGAAAGTACTGCAAATATTTGGGTTGCATGGATCGAACATAAATTAAGAGTCGTGTGAATATCATTGTGATACATTAAGTATATAAGCAATTAATTTTTTTTTATTTTTTTTATTTAACTGTGCGCGCACACGTGTTTTAATCGAACAGTAAGAATTAATATAACAAGTTTAGAATTTGTATCATTGTGGATCCACACCAGTAGTCATGGTGCCATCAGCATTGGATTATATATTTCTCATCCTCTTGTCAATCCAACATTACATACTACCCCATCTGCAACGGATTCCTGTTTTGGGTCAAAACTGTTTACAGTTCCTCCATGTTCATGTTCTCTACAAAACCATGGATCCATATTTTTATTTATAACTTATCAACCATTGCAGCTAACCGATGAAATGTTTGGATCTCCATGCGTGTTTAGATGTAGGTTGAATTGAAGTAAAGTGTGAAGCATTAAATCAAGAGATAATACAATATAGGGGTTTATGATAGGAATTTTTTTTTGGGGTTGTGAGAGAGAAATAAAATATAAGGGGTTATGGTGGCCTTTTATTTTTAGTTGTTTGATTGGAAATCTTTTTAAATTTTTATATAAAAGGAGGATATTTTTTGTCTTTCAATTGGAGAAAGGAAACTGCTTTTTTACCTTTAAAAAAAAAATGAATGAGAAAATTTTGAAATTATGGACTTTTAATATGAATTCTTGCCTTTTCTTGCATGAATAATAATGGAGGCTACTCTTAACTTTACTAGCAAAACACCACCAAAACACACAACTCCATGGAAGAGTTGAACAAAATCATTTATTGCTACATTATGCATTCACTCTGATGGGAACTCCTATATTAGAAGTGTGAACGCATTTATACCTTAATGAACTTGAGAACCTAGAGACGGTACCATTTGAACAGACTGTGTATAGAGCTCAATTCCCATTTGCCATACAACTGGTGGGCCCCACCAGGACCATTAAATCCAACAAGATAGCAGTACACCAAACCGTTGAGAATGAGATAGTGCAACTGTCGTACCCCACATGGAATAGACGTTGAGATGGTCTTTAATGAAGAAATTAGGGTTTTGCATATCTAAACCTCCAACCACCACCGTCTCATCCAACTTTTTCTTGTCCAAACATTTTTTTTTTTGTCTTTTTCATCTGACTATCTATCATTCTCAGCATTATTTAGGGGCGGTGTTAGTCTCTAATTTTAATTAAATGCTGATTGGTATTGGTCGCTGTGGAAATATTTTCCTACATGGTGGTTGCTCTTGAATGATGATGCACAATCCTACCATGCTCTACTAATAAAATCCCTGTACCAGCGATTGGACACATGGCAAACATCACTTTTGATCCAATTGAAATTCTCATTTGTTGCAAGGAAACAATTATATATAAATGAAGCGAAGTAAATCTAATTAGAAATCGAGTACATTCTATCCAATTGATTTTTATCATTAAAAACAGACATTGACTCCAGTGGACCCTAATGACTCTAGCTAAGACCCTAATGACTCTGATGACCCTCCCGGAACTATTTGTATCTCTTCATGAATTTGATTTTGACCAACCTTTTCCTTTCGTCTCCCACAATTAATACCTCAAGCAAATTCATCTCCTTTCATTTAATTTATGTTCTATCCTTTTGTATCCCTTGACATTCCTTGCATCCGTCTTTGCCTCCCATTTCTTTAATCACACAAAGGAGACGGTCATTTCTCTTTAAACACACCTAATTATCTTTCTTACAAACACATATTCTCTTTAAATAAATAAATATATATATATATATAATAAATGGCCTCAATGACTCCACATCTAATGTGTAACAGATAAAGAATTTACTCTCACAATTTTCACATTTATATGTCTTATAGTAACTGCTAGATTCTTTATTCATACCAATCAAAGAGAATTAAAAGGACTACTCTCTCCATGACGTCCATGCTTCATATATCAAGATCTCTGCTTTTCACAGAGGATTGATTCTCTTCTGCATATATTACTGCATATTTCTTTCCTCTCTAGGTTTTACCTCATTTGTTTCTCTTTTTGGTTGCATGATGAAGATTCTGATTGAATATTTTGTAGGCATTTTCTCATGTAACTTCTCTAGAGCATAAAAAGAAAACCTATCAACCTTTAGATGAGGTGCCGCCTCCTTCAACTTGTTGATACTTTTGAGTGCTTAAATGCTTCTTTTTCACATGTATGGAGTGGGCACTTTCATCTAACATTAGTTCCTCCTTCACATATTGGCACTCTGGAAGGAACCCCCCTTCCAAGGGCAGTTACCTACATTTCTAACTTTACAGATGTGAACAAGGGTGAATTCTTTGACCTTTACATATCAAACCTTGAATTCTTTTAAAGTCAGCTTATATTAATTTAATATTTTCTCATTATTTATAGGTTTCTATATGTCACCTTTCATGATGCACCGTGACTCTAGCTATTCTTTTTACTGGATTATGTAAACTGTAAAAATGACATGGTAATTCTCATGTGTAAGAGCAACATCTTTATAATGTTAGTTTCTTATTATGGAGTGCTTGGACTAATATCGAGATCTATCCTATCTTCTGAGGTACATGTCTAGGGGTTGGCTGGGCTCTAATGGGTCCAATCCCCTTGAGTGTGTAAAAGTAAAACAAAGGAACGTTAATTATAAATGGGTAAAACAGCTTGATCCAACTATTCATTTTCATGATGCATACCTGGTTTTTTTCCTCTTGGGTTTCATTTGTTTGGAAGCTATAGTTTGATGTTCTCTTTTAAAGTACTTGCTTCTGATGATTTTTTGGATAAAGATTTACATATTTTTCTTTCATTTCTATTGGATAATGTGTTATATCTGCATATATAATAAAATCCTTAAATTGGAAACGTGTTTCACATTTTTTTAAATTCATTTATGTTATTGTTTTTTTAAATTTATATTCTCTCAATAATATTTCAAAGAAAACAAAAAAAAAAATATGTCAAAGAAAATTATAATCCTAAAACTACCATGTAAGCTTTGCTATGTCTTTATTTTTCCAAGCTTATTTCTATTCTAATTTTCTTTTGGTTTCTACATTAATTTTAAGAGTTGGTATCATTCCATCAGCATCCATCACTCTCGAACTCCCCATATGAGGAAGGAGAAGATGGAGAACAACAACAGTATGAAGGTATATTTTTTTCAATGGTATATCATTTTAAAAAGAAATAACTTGAATGGGCATTCTTAATTGCAAGAAAACTCAAGCTATTATTATATCTTTCAAAAGTAAGATCTAAGGTTTTGATATTTATCATAGCTAACTCATGTAAAACTCATTTGATTTTTACATTTATTTCTACTCTAATCTATACATTTATAACTTTTTCTCTCTTTATGCTTAAAAACTTTATCAAAAATTAAAATAAGTGAGAATTATAAATTCATATTTTATTTATAGATTCCATAAGTTTAACTTATTTTTTCTTCTTTATATTTTGATATATAAAACTTAAGAATGATGAATAATATAATTATTTTTCTTTTAGATATTTTTCCTCCCCAATAATATATATCAAGTTTTAAATAATTTTTTCCTTTTGGGCCTGGGCTTAGCCCGGGCCTTCATTGCTAGTGCTAATGACAGTGATTGGATGAGTGATTATCAGTTAGTCACATTATTTCCACAGTTAATATCTTATGTTGAATGTCACAGTGATGATCATGATTCTTTACTGCAATCCCATTTATGGGTTACACCAGATTGTTTTCTACTGTAAAAATAAGTTTATGTCTACTCAACACATATTTAAGATCAAGGTTAATTATATTCCAAACGCCGTAATATTCAAATTATCGCCTGTGATTGTAGCCTCAGTGGCACAAATCTACTTATTAGAAAAATGTTATCGTATCGCGGGGTAATCAAGATTGAGGGGTTTTCCCCTGATATCATTGAGAAACATAAGAATCTATGTTAAAATGGGCTACAACCGTAACAAAATTTATAGGGGTGGGGTGGAGAATATAAGATGGAGATGTAGATGATACATTATAATTTTCTTGTGTTTGATAAGCTAGGGTGATGGGTTTTGGTAAATCATCTTCCAAACAGATTATTTGATGGTCATGGTGGATCTTTTACCAATTTTCGTTAGTACTCTGCAAGTAGTGTCCATAGGATATATAATGAAACACATTCCACAAAGATCACAAATAATATCGTGATATGTTCAAAACATCTGTGAAATTTGTAACAGGGCTATCAATTCAATCGGATTTGATCAACCACCCCCCAGTCTAGCATTCGGGTCCAATTAATAGATAAGTCTCTGAAAGTAGTTAATAATGGTGATGTGGAATTATTGACTTTATGCTATGACTATTACCCTAAGAAAGACTTAATACAGGGCTATTGGAGTTGGGTCTGAACACGAGCATAAACATTACATTCTATGATGCACGGATACTTCGAAATGGATAACATATCGTGTCGTATCATATTCGATATTTCACTTTTTATGTGTAAAATCCGTATCCTTGCCGTGTCTATGGCGTATCCTATCCGTATCCATGCCGTATCTAGGCGTCATAGATTACATTACACCCAAAACGGACCTGAAAACAGGGCCAAAACGGACACCATGTGTACCAGTGTCGACTTGAACCCAGTTTTGCACTATGTACCTGCAGCTGAAATATTAGTCCTAAACTAACATCTCAACTTCCACTTCTTTCACAAGATTTAGTTTTAATGAAAATCATTTTCAATAAAATAACAAAATAGAGCATAAAAAGAGATGAGAATGGGGTTCTGATAAATCTTATCTTTCTAAACAAACCCACAGAAAATCGATACAATTTAGCCAAACCCTTCACACAATGGGGTGATATACCACACAGCCAAAACAAAAAATGGACCTGATTGATACACCATTGTTTGAAAGTTGAGCAAGATATCAATATGGGTCCGTAAAATCACCAATCATGATACATGACCTATTGTGTTCAAATGACACCCCACCCGATCAACAGTTTTGATAGTGCTGGATGTTTTCGGTGATAGTCTCAACAGTTGCTTATAGATTAATTTTCCATCAACATTTCAGTTCAAGGCTGGAATGCTTGAACATTCTATGCACCACTGTAATTTTCCTCCAGTTATTTGGTTCGGGTCATGGTTGGGAGTATTGCCCCACAATTTTGATGATTGGTGTCCTCTCAATTTTTCTGGATTGCACACACAAGCTCTGTTTGCATAGTAGGAAAGTGAACTTTCCAGGTTTATTCTTTTTCTTTTTGGGGTTGGTTTGGCTACATGTAATCATTGAAAATGACCAATAAAGGAACCAAATCAATTGAAACACTTCAACGAAAGTTGTTTTTATGTTTGGCTATCAGAAATGCTATCAGATAAAGTGCGTTTAACTTTGCTCAACTGCATGGAAAATACCCAATCTCAAGGTTAAAAGAAGTCACATTGGTCTATATGTAGAAAATAGAATTAACCTACTTCCAACCACACCTAATGTAGCTCACTAATCCGATTTCAATTGTTAAATGGTGAAAATTGCCTCCTAACTCCAGTCAATGACACAATAATAAATTACTGAAATTAGATCATCTAACGGCCGAACAATTATATTCCCTCAAAGTCGATCAAATGGTATAAAAGTCCCCAAACAACGAATCTTCCTTATTTCAGTCGCTGCTCTAGACACGAGCAGAAGATGAAAAGAGCTGCTATTGCAATGAAATAAATAAATTACCCGGTGATTTTCCACTCTAATGTCACACATTTTCTGCTCGTCCTGGGCAAACTTTACACGCTGAGGGTTTTTCCTCAAAAAATGATGCAGTTCAGCTATCTATTTATAGAATCGTTCTTGGTTACTCTGATGAAGGCATCAAATCCATGGTGTTGGACCTCGCCCACACATTTTTGTCAAACTTTTTTATTGACTTCAATTCCTTACTTTCATTGATTTTGAACTGTTAACAAATGTCGCACTTTTATCAAATCCCTCGATCAACAGAATTCTGATAGCTTCCAATCCATTCTGAAAGGTGAAGTCCAGCTGAATCACAAAGAAAACAAACATTTAGAATCAAAGTTTAGACCCCCTTCACACTATGGCTGGATTTGGGCAGAAAGCCTAGCATTGCAGTGCAGGGTTTCTGCCTTCTATCATTTAGGTAAGTAGTTCTGATTTTAGGCTCCATTTGATCACCAAAGCCCATGAAAATAACAACACAGGATATACACAGTGCTATCATTAATAGTAATTCCACGTCAATAGAGTGCCAAAAGGCTGAATCGTGGCTGGAAAGTCTGAATCACAACTGTCCTGATTTAAGACTTTCATACATCTTGCTGCGTTGTTTCAATGGAATTTGGCTATCAATTATATAGCCTTAAAATTTGAATATGCCAAGTCACCTTGACATTTAAATATTCCAATGTATTAAATTAGTGGATGCAGAACCATGTAATATTTCATCCTTTGGGCTTCCAATACAATAATACTAGACAACTGTGATAATTACAATGCAATTTTTTTCCAATCCAATGCATCCTTAATACTAAAAGTATTGGCCAATGATACGACTATTATCTTGTCTAAGGGTGTATACCCACCTCTTCACGTTCTTGTCTATTGAAGGGTCGAAGAACAAAGTTGACAGGATCCATTTTTCCAGGTGGCCGTCCAATGCCTTTTTAAGAAATGTCATAGACGTCAAATTTGTAGCAATGATAAATAACAGACAATAATGAACAAGAAGGCAATGCTTTGTAATATCCATTCCCTACCTATCCTTAATCTTGGAAATTCACGACTCCCTTTCAAGCGGTCAATGACACTTCTCATCCTGGGGTCAAACAAAACAAAGAATAACATTACAAACTTGCATTACAGTCTAGGACTGTCAATGGATCTCTGATTACCCGGGTACCCAAAGGACCAGACTGGAAAAATCTGGGTATGGACCCGCTTTGGACCCAATTGTCAATCAGGTTAAAAAAGAAGGCCTACAACCAAATACCCATGCACCCAAGTGATATATACAGAAATAATATTATATAATGATCATGGCAGTTCATGATGGCAAACAAGAAGTTCCAAGTTCAAATCTTGTGCCTGTCTTACCCTTGTATCAGCATTTTAAACTTGGCATAGTCCAAGTCGCGTGTATTGCGACCCAGCCGAGTATAAAAGGGTTCAAAACCATATTTTTTGGTATTCTCAGCTGTTCATGGTGGCAAACAAGAAGTCCCAAGTTCAAGTCTTGTGCCTGTCTTACCATTATATCAGCATTTTAAACTCGGCATAGTCCAAGTCAAGCAATATTGCGACCCATCCCGGCATAGTCCAAGTCGAGCAATATTGCGACCCATCCGAGTATATAAGGGTTCAAAACCATATCCTTTGGTATTCTCTCTTCTCTTGCCTGGGAAAGCTTCTAACACCTAGCTCTACACCTTGGTTGTTTGAGATCAAGACCTTGTTTTTGGTAAGATTTAGCGTGAAGTAAGACCAAGTCTACTATTCACACTAAAGAGGGGCTTTGGTTTTGAACTTCTTGATGTAAATTTCAACTTTCAACATGCATAATAAGCTTAGATCTCATTTAATGAGGAATGTTTTCCTTGGAAATGATTTTTTCACCAAATATTTTTGGAACAATTTTTTTCATAATAATTTTTCTTTCAAAAATTTTATGGTGAGAAAATCACGTTAGCTTATTATGCATGTTGGAAGTTGAAATTTACAGCAAGAGGCTCAAATCCAAAACTCCTCGTTAGTGTGAATGCTAGACTCGATTTTATTCACGCATTTCAACAAAAACTAGGTCTTGATCTCAAACAATCAAGGTTAGGGCTTCTCACAGGTGTTAGCAGCTTTCCCATGCAAGGAGATGAAGAGAGAATGCCAAAAAAAATAGAGTTTTTGACCCTTTTATACTCAGCTGCATCAGAGTACTGTTGTGTCATGCATAGAGGACCCACTCATTATTTGTCAGTAAAATAGCCTACATAATTTCCTTTTTATTTTCCTTGAACTAGCAATAGAAAATTTATTAATATAAAAAAAAGATACAAAATAAAGCTCACTCGATACAAGAGAGAGAAAGGCGTTACGGAAATAAAGTTGCAAAAACATAAAATATGTTGAAAATAAAGTAAAAAATTAAAACATGGAACCAAATAGCCTATAAATCCCACTAGTTCTACATTGAATGTACTCTTGAAGCAAATCTCCCTTAAACCGAAAACAAAAAATGCAAAAGCATTCTCAGCATAAAATATAAATATATATAAATGCTTCAAAATCCATGTTACTCCAGACACCACAATTTGAACAAATCCTCTGTACAACTCTATTAATCTTGAAACTGCCTCTGCACAGCACCACTTCAAATAAATTGACTGAACTACAGATGTCATAGTTTCCTATCTATGATATATTTAAGTTAAAAATGGAAAGTTAGACTTGTGCTTAAGGGCAAGGCAATGGTGATGCATTCTCCCATTTCGGATGGATCCAGGATTGAAGTACATGAAAGCCTGTTTCCTGTTACGTACAAATCTAGCACACAAAAAGAAAGGAACAGTGCTCTATTTCTAAGCCATTTTTACACATGAAGAAAAATTGGGCAACTTATGTTCCTAGTGCTAGAAATGGTCTAAAAAGGACTTTTTTCAGTATGAACTAATTATTCAACAAAATGCCTAGTCTAGATGGGAACTGATCGTCCCACCAAGACAACCAAGCAAGATGAAGCCCCAACTTAACGAGTGGTCAAGTATTGCAAGAAAAAAAAAATCTTTAGAAAGCAACAGGATGCTGTCCACTAGAAAAAGCCTCCCACTAAACCTATCCTTCAAGGTCTACACCTCACTCCTCCCTTGTCACTGCAATACAAAGACTTTCATGTAACCTTGGTCAAAATAAATCATTCAGAGCATCCTTTTCTTTAGTTAATTTTGTTTTATTTTCAGATTCTTGTGACCCATAATTGATCATTGTGATTTTATTGAAGGATCGATCATAATATCATTGTGATTTCCTGAGCTGTGACTTAACTTGTCATGTCTAATTCCCTATTCTTCCTACCCTTTTGTACTTTTCCTATGTTTACAACGTAGTTATATATACCCGTTTCCTTTAGGTCCAAAATGTTTCCAAAAGACATCCAAAAATGTAGATCTGAATAACTGGTATATTTCCTAATGCAATAAGAATGATGATGATAATAGTAGTGATAAACTAATAACAATAACATCGAACATTGTGGACAAACAATATACCCATTGTGACCGCCGTGTCCCCCTTTTGGCAGTAAACGCAAAGTTGCAAAAGGCAAATCCATGTCATCATACATCTGTAGAAAAGAAAGCAATAGCTTTAAGGACAAAAGAGAGAAAAGGAACAAAAAACTCATTTTAGAAAATAGAACAATATACACTTGTAATGTCTTTGAGTGTATATATTAATCCTCATTAGAAAAGAATGGGGAAATGATCATTCTTTACCAAAAGCACTTGATTCAGTGGTATGTTGAAATATGAAACAAGCGATCCAACCTTCACAAATAAAACCACAGGTAAACTACAAAAAACAAGCAGACAGCAACAGAAGTCCAAGTCCTTTTGAATAACCACTTCAAAAATAAAGTCCTTTCAAATAATCTTACTTACAGACTCACCGCTTGCATTCATGAAAGTTTGTGGTTTGGCAAGCATAACTGGAACATTTGCAATAAAACCTACGTAAGAGGTAAAATACCAATCAGATTCCATAATTCTTGGCATCAATTGTTTGATAGTTTTTCAAAAGGTTGGTCCCATCATGAATATGTCACAGGCAAAATGATTCTCGCAAGATAAGGACCCTAGCCACTGGACCAATAGAATGTTAAAACCAAAGACTGAAAAACAGATTATATTCAAGTTTGCTTTCAAATGAGAAGAAAACCATTATGGCATGGCAAAACCCTAAAGTAAACTGTGTCAAACCAAAGATAAAACAAAATAAAATTAAGTTTGACTCCATTAACTACCAACTCATTTCACAAGCCAATAACGAATGTTCTTGTTTCCACAAAACCAAACCAAGTTTGTTAGAAGTTATTTTTGACTCCACACAATCCGGGCAATCAATGTGGTGTCATCAATTTCATCATATAAAATACTTTTGCAAAGCCATTGCCACCACTAAGGAGCAGTCATAAACTGTATCCATTTTCATGACATTACACATGGACATGATGTACATGATCATGGCAACCACTTTGATGACATTACACATGGAGTGGTTTTTCCACAATGAAATCCAGTAAGTGAGTTTGGTCAAGTGTTTATAGAAAATTCTTCTGCCCAAAGACCACATGATCAACAATTTGACAAGTCATCAGTATCGAGATGATGCCTTCCTGAAAAAAAATATATTCGCTCAATAATGATTATTCTTCCTTATCCAGAAATATTCAGACATGCATGTCACAATTTTTGGCCAAATAATTGAGCATAAAGGTCTCACCTTGACCATGACATGGGTATGAATTTAGGCAGAGGAGATAAAATTTGTCAGCTAAAGTTGCACCTGATAAATACTCCTGACAAAATTATGACTCAACAATGCAAATATTTTAACGGTCTGCTGATAGATACAGTTAAGTACTTATTTTTCAACACCAGGGACTGCTCATCCAACTTGTCATAGCAGGAAAAGCCCACATTAGAGATGCAGCAGGACAGGGTCACAGCCCATTCTTAGAAATCCTTCAGTGGAGCCGACTTTGAAATCCAAACCACTCAAAATAACTGTCCCACTCTCACTTTGTTCTATCAGAATTATGTACACTTTCAGATTGGTCATATCTAATATTCATAAGATTATAATTTTTTCACTCAATCACGTCTATAACTCTAATAGGAATGAAACTTTTATTCACAGATCAAGGTGGGTAGGTTGTCTGGAGTGGGAGCGGCTTCAATTTCAAACTTTTTTCCTTGACAGAATTTGATTTCAAAATCAATAAGCAACCCATGTACAAAATAAGTGTAGTAGAGATGAGAATGTTGAGGTGGATAAGTGGTAAAACTAGGAAGGCTTTGAATCATAATAAGAGTTGTCGAGAACATTTAAGGGTGGCATCAATAGATGATAAAATAAAAGAAACCCATTTGAGATAGTCTGGACATGTCCAACGCAGCCTATCAATGATGCTATTGAGGAAAAGTTTTTAAATACAGATTGATGACCTAATAGGCGGAAGGGGCAGGGTGAAGAGGATGTGGATGGAAGTAGTAACAATAGATGTGAATAAATGCAAACTCTTCCAAAATTTGGTTTCAGGATATATATTGGAATGGACAAACATAATTAATTTAGCCAACCTCAACATAGTTGAAACAAGGCTTTGATATTGATGATGCGGATGATTATGAGAGATTGATTTAACTTCAAAGGGGCCAATAATCTACTTGAGTCCTAACTTCCTTGGAGTTCATAGTAATGGGGATTTTAGCTATTAACTTGCACTTAAATATATATATGGGGTCAGCTCTCCTAAGCTGAAGCTTAGGATAAGGTAAGCTCAATTATGTAGTGGGGCCCACCTGGGGACGCACATGGGGATGGGAATTGGGGGGATTTCAAGGACTCCCTGGGACCCTCCTCCCTACAAAAAATCAGCCCCAACCATGGTTTTTATTATCTCCATCCGGGCACCAAAAGTTTAATGGTCATCCAATGGTCCGGTAAATTCGGATTTGACCAAAAGTTGGTGGACATGTGCAATTTAAGGGGGTCGTGTGTTTGGTCTATTTGGATGGACCAAGGGTGGGCTCCAAGAAGCATTAACTTACAGAATCTTATCATAAGCTTAAGCTTAAGAGAACCTGGCCCCATATATATATAAATACACACACACAATTCTAAGCTCAAGCTTAGGATGAGGTAAGCTCAAGTGTGTGGTGAGGCCCACTTGGGGACCCTCATGGGGATGGGGATGGGGATGGGAGAAATTTCAAAGGCTCCCTGTGATCATCCTCTCTGCAAAAAATTGGCTCCAACAGTGATTTCTATCATCTTCATATGGGCTCAAAAGTTTAATGGTCAATAGTCCATTCGGATTGATACATAGTCAATCCAACGGTCTAGTAAAATTGAATATGACCGAAAATTGGTGAACATGTGCAATTTAGGGGGGTCATGTGTTTGGTCCATTTGGATGGAGCAAAAGTGAGCCCCATAAGCATGAGCTTTCGAGATTTTATCCTAAGCTTGAACTTAGGAAAACCTTGCTTGCGCACGCGCTATATATATATATATAGAGAGAGAGAGAAAAAAAAAATATTCAAGTGAGGGATTCCCTCACCATGTGTAGTGAGGGACTCCCCTTTTTGGGGAAGTTTCAAGTACAAAAGGGATTTTGTACTTTTTGAGAGTACACCCTTCTGTACTTAAAACTTCCCAAAAAGGAGAGTCCCTCACCACACATGGTGAGGGAATCCCTCACTTGAATAACCCTAATATATACGAAGCAGATTTAATCATATGGGATGAAGCTCCGATGCTGAGTCGCTACGCCTTTGACGCTGTTGATCGAACATTTAAAGACATTCTGCAAAATACGAGTAACTGTTCCTCGGAAAAGGTGTTTGGAGGAAAATTATTCGTACTTGGGGGAGATTTCAAACAGATACTGCCGGTTATAACAAAGGGGGGCCGTGAACAGATAGTTGGAGCTTCGTTGCCGAGGTCGAGTATTTGGAAATATTGCCAGGTTTTACATTTGAATATAAATATGCGTGTTAGGACAAACAATGTTTCTGAAACTCTACGATCTCGGTTACATGATTTCACGGAGTGGATTAAGATGGTTGGCGAGGGAAAGGTGTCCGGGACATGTTTTGGAAATGATTATGATCCAACTGGATTAAAATCCCAGATGAGTTTCTCATACGAAATGATGAAAGGGGAGTACAGCTGCTTATTGAATCAACTTATCCGGAACTAATTGATAGGTATCGTGATTCGTCCTACTTAAGTGAGCGTGGAATACTTGCTCCGAAAAACATCGATGTCGACCAGCTGAACTCGATGATGTTATCAATGATACCAGGAGAAAGGCGGGTATTTTATAGTGCAGACAAGCTATGTCCTACATCAGGAGAATGGATCATGTTTTGCACCCTCCGGAGTTTCTGAATTCTCTGGACTTGCCGGGATTACCAAGTCATGCTCTTGAGTTAAAAGATGGAGCTCCGATAATGTTGTTGCGAAGCTTGAATCAGTCTTTGGGATTGTGCAACGGTACCCGATTAGTTGTTCACAAGATGGGGGACAGAGTCATACAAGCTAAAGTCATGACAGGTTCCCGCATTGGAGAAATTGTATTGATAAGTCGTATTGACCTAACATCGGCGTCTGGTGATTCGACATTCGAAATGAAAAGAAGACAATTTCCTATCAAGCTGGCATTTGCAATGACCATAAATAAGAGTCAGGGACAAACGCTAAAAAATGTGGGTGTGTACCTCCCAAATCCTATATTTTCACATGGCCAGCTATATGTAGCTTTGTCGCGTGTTACATCTTCGTCAGGTTTGAAGATGCTGCTTATCAATAAACAAGGGATGCCAAATAATATCACCAAAAATATTGTGTACAGGGAAGTCTTCAACGATATACACAATTAAAACATGTAATGAGATTTGATATCTGTTGAATTTAATGTATAGATACATATGGACAAAGATTGGTTGAATTTTTCTTAAATTGTCGATAATTATATTTTATCGTGCGGTTGCTTAATTGTCGTTATGTTCATTTTACAAGTATTTTATCATGTGTGTCAAGTTTATAACTTTCTTACTATGTTGTTGCCAATTTGAATGAACTGTTGTTGCTTTCATTTAAATGATAATAAATGGAATATTGTTTCAAAACTAAACCAGATAAAATGGGTGCACCTCTCAAATATTGTCGTGGCCATGACTCTCTACGTGTTAGGGAGTGGACGGATGAGTTCGAACGTAAGCCGTTTGAGCATGACACCCTAATATCAAAGCATAGCTCACGCAAAATACAACTGGCCCGGTGGTTGAGAGAGTGTGGAAACTTCATCCCCGAAAGATATGTAATGATAAAAATTGCCCAGACATTGCCACCAGCTTGGGATGCTGCAAAAAGGCGGATATTTGAAATTTTGCGACCATGGCATGCGGTGGAGTTTGTCGACCTATTGCAGTCATTTGAAAAATATATTCAGCCATCGTGGATACAGTTCAGGAAAGAGAAAATGGTTGAAGGAACGTGTGTTAGGGATCATTTGCTGAAGAAGGAACAGTTGTTCTACGATCTCAAAAGAAGAGGATTTGAACCGAACATTGTAGATCTGGTACGTTCCATAGTAAGCACTCTACCACCTCCTTGGCCGGTGCAAGACATCCACGCTAAGTTGAAGACTAATTTCGTAGACATGAGGGAATTGGGGGAAATGTTGGAAGAAATCGAGTTGGACCTTATAACGGTGAAGGCTTTAGAAGATTTAGAGGATGTACTGAACAGCAACAACACCGTATGAAAGGAGATCTCCACATTTCAGGTAAAAATGTCCTCCTATGATAACTACTGAGATGGAATCAGATGAATATTTTCCATTAACATAATATTTAATTATTTACAAACTTATTAAACGGGTTTTTATATGCCTACAGGTCCAGCGCGTATTACTTGAAAGATGGAGTTACGATTACTCGGCATGAATGGTTTGTTTGATATTGACTGTGTTATGATTAGTAACTATTTTAGATTTTTATAGATTAATGTAAACGTTTCAAGATTTGAATTCAGTGCCTTCTCATTTGTAGAATTCGAACGAATGTTTATATTGTGAACCTTGTGTTATTAAAATTACATTTACACTCATTTACTATGTTGTTCTATTTTTAATGTGTCTTTCATTTATTTTTTTTGCACCTGCCCGCCCGAGTTTCAGCAAGATCCATTTATACCTCGCGTAAATAATAAAACATCTAGAAAAACTCATAAAAATCGAAATAACATCAAAGAAATGACCAAACAGTTTTCTAAATAAATTATTTAATAAAAATAATGCATCGTATTCTGTGTGTTTAATGATTTTGTGGTCCGTGCTGTGTTGCTAGTATATATATATGAGACTGTTTTATAGGTTAATTTCACTATTCAGCATTTTCCTATTCTAATAAGTTTATATATTAATTTGACTTGAGCATGTACCATTTTATAAGATCTTTAAGTTGTGAAAAAAAAAAAAAAAAAAAAGCTGCAAACCTTTTCCAAAGAGAGCCTTGAATTGGATGCTGCTCACTGAAATCCCTTCGGCGTCGGCTATCGCATCTATCATCTCAAAACCAACCTGAAATAAAGGAAACACAAATCAGCAGTGAGAACAAATTAAAAAGTTCTTTCTGTTTATAGGGTTTTGAGGGAGGAATTGTTGAGTACGTTGTGGCGAGTTGATTGGTACTTCTTGCCAGGGTTGCCGAGTCCGACGAGAAGCCAGGGTTTGGGTTTTGGTTTGGGTTTGGATTCGGGGGAAGGAAGGGTTAGGGTTTGTGAAGAAGCGAGAGATGAAAATCGAGGCATGTTGTTTCGAGGAGATAGGGCGACCGAGTATGGGAATCGGAGGGCACTGGCTGCTGCAGCAGTTGAAGAGGAGAAGAAAGGGAAGAAGGACATACTCAACGAGTTATCTAAAATCAAGGGAAGTTTTTTAGTTTCTTGGGCAGCAAACATAGACCGTGGAAACAGGCCTAAAAGGAAGAGACTGGAAGGAAACCTATCTCTCCTCCGAGTCCCGATAGTTGAGGTCGAGGCCTCGACTCACCACAAGAGCCCAAATCCTCCCAGACTCCACAATCAGTTCCACCTGTTTTTTTCCATTATAAATTTATAACGTATCTCTCCTCCTGCATTAAAATAAACATTTCATATATATATATATATATATATATATATATATATATATATATATATATACTAGCGACAAACGCCTGGGCTGAAACAAAGATATAATAAATTATTATAATTATTAAAACTATAAAAGAAGAATCCACTATTATTATTTTTAAGAATTTTTAGAAGAAAATAAAGTGAAAAAAGGTCTTGAGATTTTATGGTAAAAGGAAGAAATTATTGTGAAAAATAATAATGAGAATCTTGTGATATCGCACCTATAAAATCTTTGTAAATTAAAAAAATACATTGGTTGAAAGTCCCTACTAAAAAAGAGAAAACTTTGGATGGAAGCAAAAAGAAAAAATAATATCATTCAAAGAAGGTAAAAAAATGAGAAAAGAAAAAACAAATGCATCCATTTTCCTATCAATCCATGGCTGTGGTTCAGTTTGTTAGGTATATCGTGTGGCTAAGATGAGTCTCACACCAATGGCCCAAAACACTACCCACTCGTTTTGAGCCTACTTACCATTAAAACACACCTGTTTAAAAATGCAAATCAAATCCACATCCAACCAAACACGAGAGAGAGAGAGAGAGAGATGTATAATCCTTTTATTCTACATCAATGTCATATATTTATTTAATATATAAAATAAATGATCCAAGGAAAAAAGGTCCCTCACATGGGATCTATACCTGATGCAAGATAATAATAGAGAGGGAAATTTAATTGCTTTCATCAATGTTAAGGCTCTAGATTTTACATCAATGTTGAAGCATCAAAACTAACCTCATTGCAAGCATGTGCAATAAGTTTTATAATTTAGAATTCCATTAAATTAATGGCCTATTGTAGGAATTTAAATGGGCTAGTTTCCGGACTGGCCCATTTCTACTATCAATAGGGATTGAACGGCCTGAGTTCAGGTGTATATCAGGTCCTAGATACTAAATTCGAGCCTGCCTACTCAAAAAATATGGTGAGTTGAGACTGCCCCTTAAAGGCCGGGGTCAGACTAAGGTTTGAGTCCGGGTGCACATAGGATCATCCTAGCTCAAACCACACAATAAAAAAGTAGTGAAAATATATGATAACTCTTTGAACCTATTTTTTCCATTATAAATTTATAACGTATCTCTCCTCCTGCATTAAAATAAACATTTCATATATATATATATATATAAGCAAGGCTCTCATAAGCTCGAATTTAGAGAGAGAATTTCATAAGTTTATGCTTGTGGGGCCCACCCAAACACATGACCCCCTTAAATTGCATATGTCCACCAACTTTCGGTAAGATCTGAATTTACTGGACTATTGGATCGAAAATGTATCAATTCGAATGGATTGTTGACCATTAAACTTTTGGGCCGTATGAAGATTATAGAAATCATGGTTGTGGTTGATTTTTTGTAGAGAAGAAGATCCAAGAAATTCCTTGAAATCCTCCCATTCACATCCCTATGTGGGTCCCTAGGTGCGCCCTACCACACGCTTGAGCTAATCTTATCCTAAGCTTGAACTTATGAGAGCTGGTCATATATATATATATATATATATATTGCTAACAGAGAGTTTCTAACCATTTAAACTAGACTATTCCCTCCAGGCCTCGAGAGAAGCCGGTTAAAACTCTTATGGACCCTACATGGTAGCACAAGTAGACTCAACATTCGGCTCCTGAAGAGTGAGGAACCGAAGGTCGATAGCAAGACTTCTAACTCTGAAAGAGAAAGGAACCAGTTCACCTAATTACTCAAGTCATTCTAGTTTATATGCACCCCATTAGAGGAATTTAAGTGATGATTCTCTCTCTCTCATCTTCATACAAATTGATAGAATAGGCACCATTTGCTAGTTTTGAGTTATACTCACCATCGGCCTGTGTTTAGCATTGGTACCTTTTAACCGTGGGTGAATAGTATAATTTGGATTTCCCCTCTAAAAGTCTATTCATTGCAACAAAATGTGAACATAAAAGAATACCTTCTATCCTTATTCAAGAGACGCGGTCAACACATCATTTGTGCTATCAATCTAGATATCCTTTAAACGCTACACATTGTGTTTAAGGCCCACCCTGTATGATAGTTTCCATTTAAATTAATTTATGGTTATTTCATTTCTTCACTTATTTTGTTTTGGATTTTTAACTCAGGAAAAAATCAGGTGAGAACTATGGGTGGGGGCCACCTATCACCCAATCCAAACCTTGCAATGGATAGGGACCCCCATAATTTGGCACCAATGCGAATGAACTGGACTATTAGGCCGAGTATATACCCCTACAAATAGACTGGGCTTGTGTGGCCATGGATACAAGGGTTAGGAGCATGAGATTGGAGTCAAATTTGATATTCATGGTCCCATATAGATCTTTCAATCCCCACCGATTTTATCCCAAAATGGGACCCCTAGTGGGCCCCATAAAAAAGTTCTCACGATGACTGGATCAAACCCCTTTTAAAAAAAAAGTCATGAGTTATTTGTTAATAGATTGACAATTAAGATAACATTTGAGGTTAGTTTGCTATTAAGAAACAAATGAATTCGCATATAAGACTCTGGCCACATTAGTTTCTAGGAAAATAGAAAACAGTATGATTGATCTTTTTATTCTTTTCTCTCAACACACTCAACGAAATCTCTTGGCATGAAGCAGTTTTCTGTTTATTCTTCCTCCGGCTAATTGGTCTGCATCAGTTGATATAAAAAATCTAATAGCATCCTTACACATCTATTCCGGTTGGGTTAACATGCAGCCTAATTTAACAATGACACTGTATAAACCATCAAACTTAAAGCTCCTAAACCAAAGGGTACAAGGGTGTTTGGATAAATGCACTATTTAGTATCAACAACTTAAAATATTGTAAGATTTCATTATCATAGAGCAAAATAGTATCGTATTATTATATTGCATCACTTATGTTGTTTGGCAATCTTCACCAATATCAACGTGCCTTTGAAGTGTTTGACAATTTATAAAAAAAACTCACAAAATGATATATCGAATAAGAAATGGAATGAATGCAGGACACACTAATTAGTAATCACATGTGTTAATAATCATGGTAAGACCCATTTATTGTAAAATATTCATAGGATTAAGTGTTAAAACCTTGAGATTCAAGCAATGCTGTTTAATTGAGATAGGTCCACCAAATATTGATAGTTATAATGTAATGCATCTAATGGTGATTATCATAAATGGGCATATCTAGGTTGTTTTTTTTTTTTTTGACATCATTGATAAATCCATCTACGTGAAATCATTGTGGAACCCATTTGATGTTGGTAGTCATGTTACACAAGGGGAGTTATAAAAAAAGTGGGACCATTTTCAATCTTGGTAATTAATAAGGAACTAGCTAATTTTGATAGTATGAGACCCACCTAATGTTAGTAATCACGATGGTGGCCCTTTCGTGTGACATTAGTAAGATCCACATAATATTGATAATTAACCAGAGCTATGTAATTGTGATATAGTTATACGACCTCGCATTAAGTTTTTAAGCATTGTTGCTCAATCTAATATTGGTAGTCATAGTTGCACTCCTATAAGGATTATTGATGTTAAAACTTATAGTAGATCACTATAATTAATAGTCGCCCATAAACTCTTTGGTATTTAAGAAAGATTTTATAACAAAAGATTATTTTATACGACATATCCTTGAATAATGTAACATGAAGGTTTTTGGAAAAAAAAAGTGATATATTGAAAGATACTTTTTAAGTTATCCAAACACTTCATTTTTAATAAATAGATTAGATTTGGGCTCTCGAGTAACTTAAAAAAGAAAAAGTCACTCACCATCACCGTGTCACAAAAAAGGATTGATTCCTGATTGCATTTGTATAAGGGAGGTGCCTCAGCATTTGGCCGCCAGTTGATTGGCCGCTATAGCAACACCTTCGCTGGGCTACTAGCAATATAGTTGGCAACCCCACATGTCATTGAGCAACCCAGAGATCGATCCCAAGGTGGTATGCCACTTTTCTCACTTTGTATAGGACTCTCCTTCCACTTTGTGGGCTTCCTTTTTCCACTTGTGTGGGCTATGTCGGGTTCCATACACTAGGCTGGGGTATGAACAAAAATTCAATGTTATATCTATTCTTAGAAATATAATCTTTATGAAATCAACGAGCTAAAAATGGGATAATTTCAAATTTGTTGGTTTTTTGAAATATTATTGAAAATATTGTAGAAAAGAAATTTACTTTTAAGTATTTAAAATGGAGAATAACTATAAAATACCGTTAAGAAGCTCTCTTTTTTTCAAAGTTTTCCTTTTCCCATTATTTATCTTGACATCATCAAATTTCTTTGAGATATTTTCATATTTATGATACTTTGGAAACATTACAATATTATGGGAAAAAGTCCGTTTTAAGTAAACATTGATATTATTCAAAATCCCACCCTTGTTATATAGGGGAATGGTGTACCCTTCGAATGGGTGAATGGTACTGAATGGCAAATGACATAGATTTCACTCACAGACATTGATGTACCCTTTCGATCGGCAATGGAATTGAAGCCATTAATTTTCGATCATCACTCATTATGGTATAAATATCAGGAGACAAACATAGGCAATGATTTGCTATTCCTTATTATTCATCAACCAGGTAGTTGGGATCCACCATGTTTGTTTCCAGTTGAGGGATTCGTCCAATCCACGCATGGGTCCCATCATTTCATGAGTGGGTCCATGGCTTGTGGCCTGGTTACCATGGTGGTTCTGAGTTATAATAATTATTATATAAAGATGCGATTTGGTGCTCTGAAAATCATGGCTCACCAACTTCATGTGGGGCCTGCTTGGAGATACACATCAATGGCTTTTGATCTCTTTCTTTGCATCTATAGAGAAAGGAATGATATGTCACTTCTTATGCTTAAGATAGCGACAGATGAACTTATATATGCCAAAAAATTCAAACCAAAATAATTGTTGGCATTGTGAAGTGGAACCCACACTTGATTTTCTTGCCATCCACGTTGTGGCCCATCAAATTAATTCTCTGTGAAGTGTTAAGATCAGTCTTTGATGGTCCATGTGATCCTGGTGTCAACCCAAGCCTAGCCAGCCCACAGAGTAATGGATGGGCTGGTGCGGTTCTTAATTATTGGCCCTGACAGACTTTGTATGGACTCATGTATGCTAACAAGGACAAAGTACAGAGTATTTAACATGTTGAACACAAATCCACCTAATAGTTCGTCATAGATTTTAAATTGGAATGACAACCAGGCCTGGTAAACTTAAAACCCTGTTTTGAAATAGTGGGATCAAGTGGGTCACACACTCACAGTCCCCTCATCACCATCGGAACTTGACCCATAACATAAGCAGCAGACCAACTTGTATGGGGTCTATCAGTCACATGGCACGGCCTTCATTACGTGCCCCGTGGTGCCATATCACCCGTCCTCTCATTTCAAACACAAGCTCTATCTGTCCTAGTGTCAACTGTCAATTGCTAGTGAACATAAAACAAAAGGAGATTAAAGGAACATTAAAAAGTAGAAGGATCCCTTCTTTAGACACCTTTCTTAATTTTCTTAATTGAATTTTGAAGACCCGATTTTAAGCACTCCATATTTTCGTATGACAAACATGTGGCAAAGATTCATGAGATCATGACCATTCATCTGCGGGTACCATGATGGATGGACCAAAGCCCAAAATAAGTAAACCGATCCAACAAACCTAGGAATCCAAACTGTGGGCTGTTGAGGATTTCAATGTACGGTTGCTAACAAAGGTTGCACCAAAACCCATCAATCTTACACCATTAACAAGACATTTCATGTTGTTAAAATTCCACTTCCAGCAACATGCCGTGCCGTTGCAGCTACTCATTGTTTATTAATAATATAATGTAAACAAAACCCATCTCAGATTCTCCAAATGAAGAAACTGAATTAAAATTATAGAAATAGGAGAGAAAAAAAGAAAAGAAAAGAAAAAAAAAAGTAGAGAAGAGGAGCTCTGATTATGGTTGCAAGATTTAGCAATGTTAACACATTCATGTCTGAAAAGATGAAGAAATGAGAAGACAGTCATTTACTCTCTCTCTCTCTCTCTCTCTCTCTCTCTCTCTCTCTCTCTCTCTCTCTCTCTCTCTCTATAGTCATATTACATACACATTTTATACTTAACATACATCCAAGGTGTTATTGATTGATCTCAAATGGGTTCTTCACATAAAAAAGAATGAGATTATGAGAGTGAAATCAGCAGTACTCACCCATCTTCTTCTTTGCATGGATAGAATCATGATTATACATACTCTCTGCATGGGTGTAAGCACGATTATAAACATATCATAAATTGACATCCACTTTTGAGGAATCTCAGTGGTGCAATGGATTTGGACCAGTGGGGACCAATCTCTTTTGGACGCCGTATCGAGGATCGATCTCATCATCATCTGGCTTGGCACCCGGAGTATATTGTCGATGGCTTGTGTTGAAGGCAGTGAAATTGAACTTGGCCATTAAAACCTTCCTGCTTGGATTGATCAGGCTAGAATGGGAGGGAAGAGTATTGTTTCTAGACCACAAATGAGTTAATCCATGGACTAACAACAACAAGAGGAGAGAGACCCACAAGGAAATTCCCATCAGGTGTGGAAATCTCATAGCCATGGAGGGGAAAGAGGAGGAGAAAGAGAAGAGGAAGCATGGATTTGAAGGAGAGGGGAGATGAGAGAGGAACTTAAAGAATTTTGTGACAGCTAGAGATGAGAAAGAAAAGGGTGGTGGAGAGGTTGAAATAGGGGGTGTGTTTTGCTTACATGTGACTCGTTTTTAGTGGTAAATTACTTGGTTTTAGGAGGGGTACGTAATTACGTATATGGTTGGTCCCTTTGATGCGGAGATGGGTGCATATAGTCGAGTAATAGACCCATTCTCCAATGAAACTTCCTTGGCGTTGAAGGAACAAAGGCCATTAAAATCATCAAAAGACCCCCACAAGCTTCTTGATATGATCTCATGACCCTTTTGAAATTATCTGGGGAACAAACGTCATCTGTGAAATGGCCCCTTCCATCTTTCCTTTCAGTCACTGAGAAAAAAAAAAAATACACGTCTTTGGTAGTTAATAGTTTTATCTTCCCCTGTAGGACTGTCTTTCCTTTGTGCCCCTCACGTGTACATTTAATGCCCTTATAAAACATGATCCTCAGATTCTTGTAGATTAGACGCTTTGATTGGTGCAAATCAGTGTCTGAAGTATCCTTTTTCAAGCTTTGGTGTGGCTCACTACCTTCAAACCATAACTGTTAACAGAATTCGATAAACTTTAACTCCACTGATTCAAGTTCTTCTCATCAGCTCCCCACAAGATTGAGACCTTCCAATCCCATCCTACGTCATACCTCTGTCTTTGCCATTAATTGAGATTGAGATGGGCACCACAGTTAGGTTGGCAACTTAAAAAGAGTCCGGGTCATGTAAGTCGGATCATCCAAGTCTTTTCACTCCAGAGAATTCTTGGGTGAAGGAGCAGACTCCACAGTGGGTTTCACTTGCTGAAAATGAGAGCCACTCACAGTGAACACCTTTATCAAGTATGGGACGTCCTCAAATTTTACCGTGGGACTATTTTTTTTTTACTATAATTCCAAGAATTCATGTATGGAGAAGTACAAATTCTCCCAAAAGTCATCCCTTGAGGTGGAATTCCAAAATCCTTATCTTGATAGGGCATTAAGAATTCCAAAAGATTACATGAGACCTTCTAAATGGTTGGAATTTGGAGTCCTTGCAAAAACAAATATGGTATTTCAAAAAGCCATCACATTATGCATGTAAGAAAAAACCCCAATATGCATTCCTGTTAAAAGTTCTATTAAATAAAAACAAGATGGACTGTATGATGAATAACATGGTTGACACAATCTTATACATGATCAATTATAATTAATGTGGTCAATTTAATGGTGGGTCAACTTCTATTGTAGTAAAATTTAAGAACATTTAATAGACGACGAAAGCATTTATTTTGAGCAATTAAAAATTTTAAAAAGTGGGTGTTATTATAAAGTCCAGTCCTTCAGCTTAGGAATTCTGAAGAGTGCATCCAAACCTTTTTTGTTTTTTTTGTTTTTTTTCACTAGGTAGAATAGTTCTACACTCATTTTAGTAACAGCACTTACACGGTAGCCAAATTTTGCCATTGGTAGAATTTGACCACTCTCGTTTTAACAACACCACCACTTAGGCGTAGTTACAGCTTGTCGCAACATCATAATCACAACATACCCTGCCAAAAGTATGGGCATTAATCAGCTGGGATTGCCGGTCCTTGACCTGAACCAGCTCGAATTGGTCTGGAATTGATCCGTGTTTACTCACAGCCCTGTAGGCTGGACTCAGGCCTATTTTCTAGTTCAAGGTAACATGGGGCTAGAATGGCTTAGTAATAGTATCCGTAAAAAGGCTTGAGTATGGCCCTCACCCAGCCCAACATGATATTTTTAAGGGCCCACAATCTTTTGTACTGGACTCGTCCCCAACTATGTTGGGCCATAGCTATGAAGTGGCGTTTGGCAAGCTTCGGTTCGGCTCAGTCCAACGGACCCAAGTCAGGAACTCTCCACGAATCAGATTATAGTTACACGGAGCCTTCAAGCATTAATATGCACTGATGGTTCCCATCACTTTTAACTTTTAAGGGATGGGTACACTCACTTTCACCAACTTACAGGAATGGGTTGGGTCCGCATGAAGTCAGCCGATTTAACTATCAAGATTCACGGCCACATATTCAGATCCAGACATCCAGCCTAAAGCCATGGCATCCAAAAATGAGCCGCATCAATACAAGCCTTCATCTAGTTCCTTTTGTAATGGGACTCACAAGCTTCATTAAATCAGGCCCGAAGCTCAAAACTTAATCCATGTTGGAAATGGCCCCACAAACCTGATAAATAAGCCTGGCCCATTGTCAATATTGCTTGCAATTTGGGAGGTTAGATGTTGGCATCGGGTCCATTAATTGATGGTGATGGGACATGCAGCTACAAACTTAAAGAAAATCAAGATGGAATATTTCCTCACTTAAACCAACCCTAATTTGTACATATGTCTAAACATGAGCAGCAAATTGGCTATTCCGCATTTTTTTTTCCTAACTACTATCATTTGCATAGCGGGGCCAATGTCCAATCACTAACTGATACATGAATGGATGCTGTTGGAATCTTGAATATGATTATTTTGCTACTCAAGCCAAACATGAAACCATGGGCAAGTGAGGAACATGAAATGAAACAACACATGAAAAGTTTCTATAAATTGAATTCCGGATTTTGATTCCAATGTGTCGAGGGGACAGCACCCCCAGTGTGGGCCTTGCTCTTCGACAATCCTAACAGGCTAACAAGAAAAAGTAGGCCCTATCTTAGTGATGAGACTTTGCAACAATAAGTGACCTCGATATAAGATAATTTCTGAGTGGTCAGTATCAACAACATGAAGGACACATTTGTGTAGCATCTACATGAAAACCCTGATTTGAAAAGCAATTTGGAGTCAGTAGGAAATGATATTTCAGGGTATAGTAGAAAGTTAATTAATATAATATGAATGTTAAGAAAGACAAATATAAACTCCCTATTGCATTTGGCCCACTTAGGCCGACCGAGTGTCGGCAAACTAAAAACAGTGACATTCGACGTAAGGGTGTGATTTACTTATCAACATCTTATTATAGTACACCTTTCATTTTCTTAGTTTCTTTCCCACTGTCAATCACTTTTCCATGGCTTGGAAGGTACATATATATCACTGCTAACTACTAACCTAATCCAATTTGATCTATTTGTTTTAAGTGATTTTCCTACTTTGATAAGGGGAATGAGCCGGCCGGGTGAGACACAAGTCCCCAGTGGCTGTCACTTTTTTGTATTTCAGTGTCTTGGACGATGGTCGATTGTTGGGTTTAGCGAACCCAACAACTGTAAAGAGGGGTGGGGGGTTATGGGGGATGGGGATATGGGCCCTGCTGGGTGCAAATGGGTGATAAGGACTTGGATCTAACATTGGGTGATTCACATCTCACGCCACAACAATGCCCTCTTAGAAAAAAAAAAAAAAAAGGGCCTATGTTCATTTTGAATGACCATGTGAACCTCGGGTTTGGTTGAAATTTGCTACTCCAGTAAGTGAAGCCTGGTTTGATCGGACGAGGGAAGAAAACAGTGAAGCTGATGGTTTTTTACTTTTTTTTGCCCTTTTGGATGGGTAGATTAAAGAATCCTAGGTGGTGACCTCACAAAATGTTTGAGGAACATAAATATTTATAAATAATCTCTCCTTACCAAAAATGGTTAAGTAGAGATGGAAATGACCATGAGCGTAATAAATCAAATCCCAAAAAGTTAGAGTCGTTTATCATCCATTTTACATGTGTCACCCATCACTTCTTTAATAACTATATATGTCTTCTTAGGGCTAGATTGTTATGTATTCATCCATGTCAAACGAGTCCTACAAAAGAATTGTTAAAGAAGTGAGGTGCGAATGAAGGGTAAAAGATATCAGGCACAGTTATTTGACTTTCTTAAGATTTGCATTATTAGGATGATGGCTAGGTATTCATTCTCCTCTTTTCTTGATCCAATTTACATATAAGAGATGGTTATTTGAGTATTGTTGGATATAAACTATGATCTTCAATTTGAATCATTGATGACATAAATTTTTATGTATTCTGCGCAAACAAATAGGCCATAAGAATTTAGTTTTATGCAAACAAATAGGGATTTATAACATGTCTTTTGTGAAATGCCTTCTCTTTTGCCTTGGGCTCCATTGGGTGACAGTTTGTGAGTAATAGTTCTCCATGCAGGAGAAAATAGCATCCTTTTCCAAGGGGAGTAGGTGTTGATTTTAAATCAGCTAGAGGACCTAGATGGTTGACAATGAGGAAGAAAGGAAGAAAAATCTCATCATGACCTTAATTATAATGATGTAAAATCAGTGGCGAACCTAGATACAAAGGCCTGTGGGGTTGAAGCCCCCACCATATTTGAAAATTTTTGAAGAACCCCTTGCAAATTCTGATAATCAGTATGGTGGTTTTTTTTTTTTTTTCCTTTTACATTTGCCCCTTTCTACAACTAAGGTTGTCAATTGGAGCATCATGTGAGAGTACGTCGCCTGGCCTGGACCTTAAAAGCCCTCAAAATAATGGCTTTTTAGAAGAAAAAAGAACAAGAAACAAAAAATAAACTCTAGGGTCAGGACAATTTAGGCGTAGTAATTTAAGGACCGGGCTCCCAGCTCAGGCCTTATTTTCTTATTCTATATAGCAGTATATATCATTAACATAATATATTTATGAAAACACCCTGCTTTTGATTTCTAACAATCAAAACCCTGCCAAATCTTTCAAAAAAATAATATAATCTTTCAAAAAAAAAAAAAAAAAAAAAAAGCCCTGCCAAATCAGTTATATGCCCTACTATTCAAGGAGCACATCCAGCTTACATGATGAAAGATAAGCCTGAACCACAAGAAGGTTAGGGCGTCGCAACCTTATAGTTGGACCATTAAGCAAACATGCCCAGCCCATGAGCCTAGAACCGGAGCTCGTCCACAGTCCACACATTCAGATAAAAGATAATACATATCATAATTCATAGTTAGAGTTTTAAGCCTATCCACCATCAAAGTGATCCCTCAACTTGATGGGTCTCACATTGGTGGGCCATATGTTTAAGATTTGGATTTGTGTCACCGAGTTTTATTAGATTCGCATTTTTCAGATGGCCCATTCAAAATGCAAGTATGGTTATCTTTATTGCATTGAAAACTGATTTTATACCATACCTATGACCGTTGACCATATTGGATTTTTAGGATGTTAAAAAAATAAAAATAGCATATTTTAGTGAATATAATATATTAGTAAGTGTAGAATCATTAGAAAAACTTATTATTATTCATATTACTTTTATATATAATAAATACGTTAAACTCCGTTTTATTGGCTATTGCGAGGAGGATTATCACCTGGGTTTTTAACTTTTATTTTTAATGGCGTGGGTATCCCTAACTCAACTTGACTAATCTCACGGCAGGTGGCTATTTGAGAACAAGATATTGAGAGCAAATCCAAGCCTTATGCCACTCCATTGACTCTCCCATATAGGTATTAATTACCACCTGATTGACACTCTATGATGGATGATTGTATTAAAAATTTAAAAATTAGTGTAGGCCTTCGGAGGGATATGGCTTGGACCTGCATGTGTTGAGGGTAGACTGAGGAGAACTTCAGTCTGGGCTCAGCTTGGCCCATTAATTTTCTTCTAACATGACTCATCTAGCCTTATGAGCCTAGCCCACAAACATATGGGACAGGACAACCTTGATCTTGGCTCGGCCGGGGGTAGAAATCTTTTTGTAGTGCATTTCATTTCATTTCAAAACCCTAGATCTCCTTCTTCTTCTCACAAAGAAAAAAAGAGAGAGCGAAGCGGCGGCGGAAGAAGCAGAAGCAGAAGCAGAAGCAGAAGCAGAAGCAGCCATGAAGTACAATCCTCGAGTGTCGAGTTCCCGTCGCAAGTGCAGGAAGGCGCACTTCACCGCCCCCTCAAGCGTGCGCCGCCTGCTAATGAGCGCACCACTGTCCTCCGACCTCCGCAACAAATACAACGTCCGGTCGATCCCCGTCCGCAAGGACGACGAAGTACAGGTGGTCCGCGGGACATTCAAGGGCCGCGAGGGAAAGGTCGTGCAGGTCTACCGACGCAAGTGGGTGATCCACGTGGAGCGCATCACGCGGGAGAAGGTGAACGGGTCCACTGTCAACGTGGGCATCCATCCGTCCAAAGTAGTCGTCACGAAGCTGAAGCTCGACAAGGATCGCAAGGCCCTCCTCGATCGCAAGGCCAAGGGTCGCGCCTCAGACAAATCCAAAGGAAAGTTCACCGCAGAGGAAGTCTCCGGCCCTTCTCTACAAGAGATCGATTAGGTCTACAGTTATCTCTATTTCAGTCTTTCCTTTTTTGTTTGTTTGCTTTGATTTTGTTTTGTTTCGTTTCGTTTCGTTTCTTAAGATGATGTGGATCATCTTCTTATATGCTGTAGGTATACTTTCTCCAGATTCTGACACTACTTTTAAGTGCTACCTGTGTTAACATTTTCTGTGGTCTTCATTTGCTCCAAGTAGATTAGGGCACAAGAAAGACAACTGTGTTATCTTAGTTATATGCTTCTTCTGTGATGCCAAAATCATCCATTCTTAATATCCACATTTCTATACCCTTAGAGCCATGATTTAAGTTTAAAATTTCCTGTGTTTGTATATCTTGTTGTCTGGTGTTTGATGCTTATGACGATGTAGGAATCGAAGCAAAGAGGATATGACATTATCTTTTATTGGAAATGGCAAGCCATGGAATGGTTATGGACTCCAATATCTACTTGCATTGCGTACAAGTGGATCATCTGAGACAACCTCTACTTTTTCTTAATCAACTAATGATAAACAGGGGAATATCTTTAATACATGTGCCTGGTCTGAGGCCTTAATGATGATGAGCAGGATCAATTATGATTTTTTTATTTTTTTGTAAATATGCATTTCAAAGTCTTTGGTTTCATAGAAACATGCGGAATTTTGCTGTAAGCAATTCTGGGAAATCTTGTGAAAATTACATCATCTTCATCATGTCATGTTGCAATCATCAACATCGTGATATTACAACGTTATGTTACTCCTTTCAATCCTCACATTCCGGCTCTTATAGTGTTTGTTTGCCTTGGAAGCGTCTATGGTTGTAACCAGCCCTTTTCATTTCTATGGATACTTCAAAATGGGCAACGTATTGTATCATATCCGATACTTCTGTTTTTATGTGTAAAATCTGTGTCCCTAAGGTCTCTATGGCGCGTCCCTGCCGTATCTGAGCTTCATAGTTTCTACCATTACTTATCTCTTGATCAAATTGCCATGGCATCCCTAACAGGTACCCTCTGTGCCACCTCACTCTAAGCAAATGATTGTTCGTTTCTGTCTGTTGAAAGGGATAGCGAGCATCATTTGTCATGGTCCCTTGTCAATGCCCTAATCCATTCATTAAGCTTTGCTTAAGGGTTACCTTTGTGCTTTGGTTTATGTCTGCCATGTGTCAATGTTGCTCCTCACCTCACCATTTGTTTGTCCCAAGCCTAAATAGAGGTTGGGTTGTGTCAGCATGGTAGTCAGCTGTAAAAGGACAAAAAAAAGGTTCTAGTATGTGAAAACAGCATTCTGCCAACCTCAGTCAGACAGGATAAGATTATGAGGATATTTTATTTTGACTAAGCACCATTTGTGGATGATAGTTTTGTTCTTTTTTTGTTTTTATTTGTTTTTATTTTTAGAATTTGGGTGTTCTTTGGGCTCAAGCCATCTAAAAAGCACGGACACCGACACGACACGACACAGACAGGCCAACACGGCATTTCACAAAAAAGTAGGACACGGACACGTCGGGGACACGTTAATATTTAATGATAATAATAATAATAATAATAATAATAATAATAATTTTAATCATATCTAATCATATACATGGACATGGACACGCCGACATAGCATATCTTCTTTTTCTTCTTTTTTTCGTTAGGACTGGACGGACGAATGGCGCTTTTTCTCTTTCATTCAGGGCTGGACGGACGAATGAGGATTTTTTTCTCTTTCGTTTAGGGCTGGAGTTGGATGGACGAATTAAAAGAGCCCCCTTTTCCTCTTAGGTTATGACTTTTTACAAACAGCCCCGTTTTCTTTTCTTTTTTTCCTCTAATTTTTTTTCCAATTAAAAGAGGCCAGCGTGTCCCCAACGTGTCCGGAATATAAAATATAAAACAATAAATAGGATACTCTTTTTAGCGTGTCCGAGCGTGTCCGTGTCCGACACGTGTCCGACGCGGACAAGACGGCCCCAGAGAGGTGTCCGTGCAGCCATTTTTCTTTAACTTGTTATTTATTTCCAATGACTTTGGGAACGACTTTGGGAACGGATGCTAAGCACCATTTGTGAATGTGGGATGAAACCTATTCATAGGGAAGTCATACTTTACAGGAGCCAATGAAGATTCTGATTCTTGAGCCAAACAGCTGTTTTTTGTCACCTTTCATGATTATAGTAATTAAGCTTGTTCATTGTATCCTACACATCTGATTGCAATGTGATAAATCCATCCTTCTCTGTTCATTGCTCACTGGTAATGTCTTTTGCACCGTGTCATACTCATTGTTCATCTCTATTCTCTTCATCTATTTTTATCATTCATCATTCTTGTTTAAGGTGCCAATCAAGTTTTCTCCATTTGTTTGTCACCTTTATTTAATCACTGTCATCATCGTCATTTATATGTTCCTTATCCTAAATAGATTGTGTTCACATCATTTGCAATGTTTGTTGCAACTTTTGCTATGATGTTAGTGTAGAAGATAACTGACCCAGCCTAACAAAGGTCCATGTACAAGCCCACATGTGGGATATATACTCAAAATTGTATAGGATAGGATTTAGTCCTTGATTTGTCTCTTTCCATGTATAGGATAGGATTTATTCTTTCCATTCTTTTGTTATTCTAATTTGTACTCTTTACATAATTAGAGCTTTGATTAAGGCATAATATCATTATAAATAGAACTATCGATGCTCAATGGAGGTACGACCTTCTCCCACTGTTTCTCTTCTTCTTCATCTCCTTTCTCGACATAATATTACAGTTAGTTCATGCCTTTTAGCAACATTCAAAGTTGAATTTACATCTTTATATGTCAGTAACATATACTGGTAGGAGTTAATTTTTGGATGAATGCTCACTGGGTTCATCTTTCTCCTGATCCATGATGGATTTAATTATATGGTTGTTCTACCCTTTATTTGTGCTGCAGTGTGCAACTGTGCAGTTGGTGTTTAGTTGTGTAGGTCCCTCATTATGCGGATTTATCTTGTTTTGGGTGGTTAAGCTTGACACAATTCATTGTTTGAGTGATAATGTGGTCATCAGTCACATTTGGGTTCATATGAATCTAATGTTGGTCAAATTCCCCAGAACACTTCTAAACATAACAACCCCGTTCAAATTTTGGGACATTTGAAACAATGTTAGGCTGTTAGCTATTCATCTTTAATCTCTTATATGGCGTGCATCTTGTGCTCCATGCAAAATGGTTCCTTTTGTTTTATGTTTTTTTTTTTTAGGGGACCTGGTTCTGTCATGTCCTTGTGTCTCAATCTCATCTTGTTTTTCCCCTTTTCATAAAGTTCCATTACCTTAAAATAATTTTGTTGATGTGCCCATGGATGAATTTGCTGAGCTCAAGTCCCATGTCAAAAAGGGATTCCATTGTTAAGAGAGTTTCCTTTTGCAGCAATTGTTCAACCAAATTTGTCAATTAATCAAATTGCTTGTCGATGAATACTTTGCCAACTTTTGATGCTTGTAGTGGTTCTGGTCGCCACTTGATGTGTAACCTATTAATGTATATCATCTTATCATAGACACTTGTTTCTCCATTGCATTGCAATGTCTTCCATTAAAGATTTCTTTTTAGCCTTGCTGTGTGAACCGTTTAGTATGAGGTTTTCCCTTGGTATTTTTGCATGCTTTTAGCTCCTGGTGACCGACGACTCCTATCTTCATTTTTCATTTGAATCGATTGGTCTTGAAGAGAATACATACTAACATAGAGGAACTGCTTCCTAGAGCAAGTGAACAAGATGCCAATTAACTCCTTGGCAACTCATACTAACCTATGAGCACATGCACAACCAAACTGGTCCTTGGGTGGATCTTAGGTTTCTTTGACCACACCAGCAAGCCTATCGAGTATTCTGAGGCAGCCTACTTGATAGCACAAGGGAATTTGCTGATGAAAAATCCCACCATACTTCTAAATGGAGACCAATTAGAATGGTTTTCCAGTTCATCCAGATTGACATCTTGACATATGGGTTGCTATTAGTAAAATATCTATGATGCATAGATACGGCATGGATACGGCGAGGACAAGCCATAGACACGGCAGGGACACGGATTTTACACATGAAAAGTGAAGTATTGGATACGATACAACACGATACGTTACCCATTTTGAAGTATCCGTGCATCATAGTAAAATATAATAATTGAAATACTGAGCATTGTTATCCAAGGAAGGAGTAGAATCCTGAAATGAAGAGCCCAGCATAGTCAACAAAGGTAGGAGAGTGGCAGAGCCTTGTTGAGGTATGCTAAGCTTCTCCCTCTTGAAGAAGTTCTGACCCAATTTGGTGGGGCAAAAGTTCTAAGCAGAGGATACAACCTTTTGCCCCAAGATCTGCCTTAGCAGAGGATACAACCTTCTTCAGGTGCAGCTTCCAGTGCAGATCTTTGCACAATTTGTTGTTTCTTCTTTTGAAGAAATCAAAATGACCCTTTGATGCAGTGAGATCCAAGATCAGGACTCGCAGGCCCTAATGGACCCGTGTGATGGGGTCCACATATTCCACATGTTTTCTAGATTAGTAGTGTTATTTTATTTACTTATTTCTAGAATAGTAGGTTGCTTAATTGTTTAAGAAGATTTCCTTTCTAATTTATATGTTGATTAGGATTGGCTATTTCCTTTATTGCTTATTTAGGAACAGTGCTACTCTCTCTCTCTCTCTCTATATATATATATATATAGAGAGAGAGAGAGAGAAGCTCCTTATTAACATGTTCGTACTATATTTTAAAGAAAGTTCAGAATTATTTTTTAGGGTATTTCCCTTAAGTGATTTTAGGGTTTTGAGTCTTAGGGCTGGATTTCACCGTCTGAGGTGTAGATCTTCATCGTGGTTTTCGGGCTACGCCATTACCCTTGTATTTAAGGGTTTATTCACCATCTTTTACTCAACCAGTGGACTATGACTATGTGCCCCACTATAGTCCACGTATAGGGTGATGCCAGACTACACCCCGAAGGATGGGTAGAAAATGCAATGGCATAAAAGCAGGCAGAAAACTACTGTTAAAACAAAACGAAACCTCCTTTGGGCTAATATTTTCTCCCCAAGAGTCTTAGTTAAATGCTTCTGGATCCAGCCTTCTACCTCTGACTCATATAGGTTCAGTAGCAAAAGGCTTATACTTCTCAAAGTGAGTCTCTTATAGAGAGAGGCTCATCAAGTGAGAAACACAAGACACCCTAGTGGTAGTTGGAAACATAGAGAACCAACATGAGAGATATACCGATGCTTGTTGGGTTTGGCTCGTGGATATGGCTTCCCATGACTCGGTCACAGCACCCAGATCACCCTCTAGGTTCTTCTCTGGTTTTTAATGTAAACCTAATAACGGACAGTTATGTTTACCTGTAATTGGTTATGTCAAAGAAAAATAAAAGGCGACTTGACTTGCATTCAAATCAACTTAACAGTTAAGAGGCCTCAAATTATAATGACGATTTAATTGCATTGGCATACAATTTAATTTGGTGCCCATAAAATTGATGATTAGATTGGCCCACGTCTAATCCACACGAGTCTATTTCAATCTCTCTTATCCGTTGTATTCTTAGCTTGATATTCGGCTGGCACTTGTGCTTTCTCTTCCTGAAATTGGAAACGGAATCATAAGGCGGCTTTTTTGTTTTTCAATAACGAATCAATCAGTTGTCTGCGTGGAATTTGATTCCTAGAAATCCATGATTGAATGGATTCCATCAAAATATTATTAAAGAGATGAGGAATGAAGAGATTTATTAGGACTCTGAATTTTCTTGGACTTGATTTATGGTGGTGGGATATTCATTTTTCACTGAAGAAGAGATTATTTCATGAAATTTGTGGATCTTTCTCCAGTTTGACAGAAAATGAAACCCAGCCATGACACTAGTAAATCAAAATTCTATACAATTCGGGGGTGCTATATCAGCAGAGTGCATATCCTCGTATTCTTCGCCCCTCAATTCTTTGAAGTTCCTTCTTTGAAACTACCGCAAATTCCTAGGATTCCTAGGACTCCAATTCCTCCAAACAAATCGGGCCTAAATCATTCAGGTTATTCTCAAATCCAGTGAACTTAAAACCTGCATATTGTCTTTCCCATAGGGGTGATGATTCTTGAGTTCCACACGGTGATTTATGGTTTGGGTCGAATCTTTCTAATGTTGGGTTGGGGTGAAATAATCTCTTCGGGGTTGTCCAAATCCAGGTGTTAAAAGATGCGGGTCCTATCAATAAATTTTATTGAGACTCACTGCACTAGTGCACTGACTGTGACACCGTCACTTGTCTATATGTGGAAATGTCCAAGGGAGAAAATAAGCCTTGATACGGTGCTACACTTCACTTTCCCTGAGAGGGAAGAAATCCCTTAATTTCCTCCTTGTTCTTGGAAAATGTAGACTTCTTTGTATTTTTCCTGAGTTTCCAACCCAAGATAAAAAATTTCCAGACATAATAGCCTTTGGTTAATGATTCCTTGAGTATCTTTCCACTAACTATTAAAAAGTTTCCTTTTCACAAAATAGTCCTTTGAAATTTTCTAGCCAGCCTCCTGCCTTTTGAACTTTCAAATCATACAAGTCTTTCACTTGAACCACAATCACGAAGGATTGATACCATAATCCAAGTTATGTTAATCTTACTTTAATTATCTTCACGAATTTTCTTTTACATCCCGCAACTTCATTCTTAAACAATTTAAGAACAAGAAGGATTAAGTTTGTCTACTTAAATTTTTTTAGAATACAGGCTGTTGGATTTTATTGTGGGAAAACTTTTACTTTGTGGTTATTGTTTTTTTTTTCCCTGCTTTGTTCCTCATCCCAGTTAAATTCTTAGTGGGCGTTAGGTTTTTATATTAACCTCTTTGTAAGTAAATAAGTAATACACACAATAAAGCAAGACGGGGATTCCATTCTTGTTTTGTAAATTCCAATCTGTTTGGCAAGCTGTAAATTGACCGTAAAGGCAGGTGCTAACAAATAATTAATAATTTCATCTTGCTCGTTTGGTTGACCTGATGAATGAAGTAACCCATTTTGCCCCTCAATCAAAAGTGGAAATTTTCTCAGAACTCTTTCTGTCCTCTACCACTTAAATCACCTTCTCACAGTGTTAGATATCCATTATAATATATTAAGTTAGGAGCTTTTGGATCCAATTTTGACTGTCAGTTATGATTTTGACCGAAAGTTATATCAACTACCTTCTTTATCTCTTTATCAGAACTACTCACAACTACTCTCCACTTTTATTTTATTTTATTTTATTTCTCATGGACTTAATTTCAATCCAAACTCTATCATTCTCATTCTATTCTAATTCTCATTTTTTTCATTCTATGATACCAATTCTTCGATTATATCAAATACGTACTCAGATTTTTTTTTTCTTCTTTTGCTTTCTTTTTAAATTTTTTTTGAATTTTATACATAAATGTTTAAATTACAATGTTTGCCATATCCGTACACGGGTAATTTTGCTAGTTACTTCATTATTTTGAAAGGCGGTTTTGCATCCCCACTGCTAATAAGCTAATTAGGTGAAAGTTTCTCAACTCTCTCAGTCCTCTATAACCTAGTCACATTTGCATAGAATTAGGTCTCCATTACTTTAATAAATTGCGAGGTGCTTTCTCCATCCCCACTGCTGGTAAGCTAATAATATTATCTGATGTACTTTGGCATAAGATCAGTTGATCTTATGATGTTGTACTTTAGGGGTTTTTGCTCTTCTGTTAATAAAACCTTCACTTATCTTTTAAAATAAAATTATATTATCTGATGGTCTACCTAGCATTTTTCTTTCCGTTTTTATCCAGTCTAAGGAGCTGGAATTTTTGAAAGACAAGTTAAAGAGAAGCATGCTGGCGTAAAAAGAAAACCCCCCGGATCAAATGAGCAGTTGAAAAGCATAATTTCTTTTTATTTTCAATCCTATTTTGGTAGCCCCCAGCTGATGCCGACATGCCGTTAGTATTATATTCCCACCCACCTTTTGCGAAGAAAGCTGTAGACAATCCAGCAATGGCTTTGACAGAATACATTTGGTAGAATAGGAAAACGCCATGAGATGTGCTAAAGCTTTATAATACGGTATGGTAGTTGACTATTATTTTATTTCGGTGGGTGACTTTATTAGTGTGGGTCTTCATTTTTGCCTCTGAATGAGACCCCAAACACTTCCAAAAAACCAAATGCCGAATCCAATAAAGTAGGATGAGAAACAACAATAAAACTAAACAAGTGCATATGGAACTCTAATTATAATATAATTAATGAGAAATTAGTTCCGAACCTGTTCGTTTTGTGTGGACCGAAGTTAGATCCACCTTATCTTAGTCTAATCTTATATAAAGATGTCCTACCGTGAATGAAGATAAGAATTCAACTCAATTGTAAATATATATATATATATATATATATTTTTTTTTGGGTAATTCAAATTCAACTCAATGGTTAATATAGCTTCTCATCTTTTGATTAATTCAATGGTGTATTATCAATAATAATGAGTGTTAATGTGGGGCAGAATATATTCATATGGTAACTTGTGACCTCATATCTTGTGGTCATCGGAATCTTTTATTTTTTTTTTAACTAGCCAAGGTGGTTGGGCCTAATTCACAAGAGAGTAGACATTGGCATACGTAGGAGAGCACTGCCAGTTGGGTGAGAACGGGACTCGCAATCATCAAAATTGGATCATTTCGTGCAATAATAATGATTTATCTATTACTTTAGCTTAAACTAATATACTTTATTAAAAAACCATACCTTTTCATGTGGTAGAAGGGGTTTGGGTTCATAAAATATAATTAGTCTTTCTTGACTTGGTTGACCTCGATCTAGATGTGTGCTGTGGGACGTGGGGGCATGCCTGTCCACTCAGAACCTTTGCACTTGGGTGGTGGAAAATCTCACAACATCACTACTTTTGTTTACTATACATCTCTTGCTAATAAATAAGAGAGTAGTATTTTAACCATTGATCACAAGGTCCAATAACCAGTAAATGGGAGATAAATAGAAGATGTGTTGTGTATCACATGTGAGAAATAGTAAAAAGATGAAAAAGGGCTTATGGGAAAAACAATAAAAATAGAGTGCTGTCATGAAAAGAAGAATAAGATGAGACACAAAAACAAAAGCCAAGTGGGTAAGGATGAGTAGACTAACAGGGTTGTGGATGCCATGTCGGCAATGAGGGGATGTTGATGAGCCACGTGAAGTGAAAGTGGATTATCACTTTCTGATAGCAAATTTATGAATGTAATCTCCAATGATAATGGTAAAGGCCAAAAAGCGAAGATGAGAGTGCCCATTTTTTCTCTCAAAAATCTAATGAATGGGGATTTCCTGTGAAAAGAAAGACCCTTTTTCTTGGACACACTAAATTTGCTAATTTACGATTGTCCTTTCTAATCATGTTAACAAGTGACAGTGTGATACACATGGAGAGTAATGGTAGACTGAAATGATAATTCCTGACCTGGACCACTTACCACAATCCAGACTAAACTGATTCCATTCTTAATGGCCAGAGCCAGTACTCCAACTCATTGCCAGCTGAGCTCATTTATCATCATGCAGTACACGTCCAATTTTAATGTCTACATTGGTTTGAGTTGACACTTCTAACCATCGGATTTGAGTCAAAGCTATGCATTTACCTATTTTGCTCAACTTGCTCCAAATTGAACCCAACCCAACCCAACCCAACCAAACCCAACCCAACCCAACACCTTTCAGTTGCCACCCCTAAAATTAATTTTACGCTAACTGAATGGTCGATCTTAAAATGACTATATGGAACATGAGAGAGAAAAACCCTAATCAGGGCTTTTACCCAAAAAAAAAAAAAAACTTTCAATGTATTATAAGACTAAGATAAACCAGTTTATTTTTCCCATTTGTAGTAGCCTAGTAGGTAGAATAATATATACTTGGTATTCTGGTTGACTTTTTTCATTCTCTTAGTATATTTAGAAAAAAAAAAAGTTGAAAATGAGTTTTCACCTTTTTTTTTTTTTTTTTTTTTGCGGAAAAAAAGTTGAACATGAACAGTTTGCTAATCCTTCTCCATGTGAGAGAATCAATCAAACTGATCACAGGACTCCCTAATTGAAAATGAGTCTGGTCTAAGGAGTTGACATGCGAAAAACACATAATTATAATTTAGAATAATTTAAACCAGTTTTGACCAATGTATTAACACTTTCTGGTTGTTTAAAAAAAAAATCTGTGTCAACTTTAGCTTTCTTTCTTTTCTTAATTTTCTGTTGGGTCATTTTCTGAGTAACGCGCATCGAATAGCTGTCATTTAAACCAAAATCAACGAGTCACTAAAGGTAGATTAGTATATAACCAAAGGTAAACTGTTAGTGCTGCAAATGAGTAGAAGAACAGACTTTGACCCAACAGAAGAAGGAAAAAAAAAAAAAAACCCGATTATGTTTAATGGAGCCCATTTCCAAGTCGACCCACTTGAAGCACTTACAATTATGGTCTGGGATTTGGGAAGGAAGCTACTCATCAACAACAACAGTAATCAATGGGTACTAACATAGTCCAACTTCAATCAAGCCGTGACAGGAAGTGGGCCACATTCCCATCATTGAATCTCTACCAATGTGTATTTCCACACCAGATCATTCCACATTGGCAAAAGGTCAAATAAAACTTCCTCTCTATATATATTAACTAACCAAAGTGGACGGCTGCAGTGGTTTTACAGCAACCCAAGACCCCATACTCTCAAATAAGGTCAAACAGATGCTACATCAACCTGTTCGGCTCAATAATCTAACATTTCTATTTTGGCATTTGTGGTTCCAAACACATCAAGAGCGTTGATTTGTATTCATCATCTTAGCTCACATCTCAATAATTAATAGCAAGTTTCTCTCTTGTTTTATTAATTAACTAGCACGTGCTTTGACCCGAAAAGCTGGGTCAATCTCCACGCGGTAGAACAATTTAGAGTAATGGTCAAAGATTCGGTCGTGGCCTCTTACAAGCCTCTCGTTCCTTTTATCTAATCCTTCGTTTTCTTTCCATCTTCTGTTTCTTAGCCGCGTTAGCGTGTGAATGGGGCTTGGACTCTAGTGCAAGTTGGGAGAAATTGGCTCATACAGGCATTGTTCATAATAAAAATGGTGGGACCCTTTTTTTTTTTTCCAAATCTTATCTGCTCAGCCGTACGATCTAGCAGGTTGCCAGCGGCTGCCTGAAAGTGATTTGAGAGAGGAACCACGTCGGCAAGTGCCACTGAATGTCATGTATGATACTATTTAATGTGTTGTGGACCTTGTGGTTAAAACAGGTTTGAGATTGACTAAGGACAGCTTCTGGCCGTTGGCCCTATTTACGACTTGATGAGATGCTGTTTTTTTTTTTTTTTTTTGACTGGATAAGGTAAGGGTCGCAACTAAGCCGCTGGTTGGTTTTCCCCTCTCAAACTGAGTTTGGTGTAGGTTGGAACTCAAGCTTAACATGAATCTAGATCATCCCCAAGGGCGCTAGTTCCAACCCTCCCTTATATTTCCAGGGGTCTTGCTTTGACAATAATTTAATTGGACTACAGAGCACAGGAGAAAATCATTCCAACCCACCCTTTTATTTTCAGGGGTCTTACTTTGGTGATCAACAATGACTCAATTGGACTGCAGACCACATGAGAAAATCATTCAATTAAGTGAAGCTTCCGCAATGTTCTATGCACTCTACCTTGACTTGGTATAAAAGCAGTGAGATTCATGGAAAGTTAGATCAACTTAAAGTTTGAATTATAATTATAATAATGGTCCACACACACACAAGAAATGGTTGACGGGTCGATTTTTTGTCTACCAGGAAATGGTTGACGGGTCGAGTTTTTCTCTAAAAAGGGGGTCTCATAAGCCGGCTCTATTATGAGCATCGAGAATTTCTGTTAGTCGGTCTCAAACGATCCACGACACTCATGACTCACCCTCCTCATATAAGCACCAACAGGTCACTTCGTATGGGGTAGCTGAGTGGTAGTACTACCGTACAAGAAAATGGGCCCTACTATTTAGAAAACAACAGGACTGGAATCTGCCCTCTGATGCCCATCCAAAGCTGAACTAAGTAGTGGACCCATCTCCTTTTACCATGCAGTCCATTTCAAGGAGGAAAGTGTTTCTCCTGCACTCTGCGCTCTACAGTTCAATAAATCAATGCCAGCTATCGGTCTTTAGGTTATGATCTGCAAACTCAAGGGGGTCCTGCCTTTGGAATGATCCGCATATGCTGTGTGCAAATGATCCTCAAACTCAAGGGGGTCCTGCCTTTGGAATGGTCCGCATATGCTGTGTACAAGAGAATATTTTTGGAGCACAGGAGCTTTCACGGTATATATAACATGGTTGGAACCCCGAGGGATAGCTCAGTTGGCCTAGGACTACGGTTTGCATCCGGAGGTTGTGGGTTCGAAACTGCTCTACCACACTGGGGCTACAGGAAAATTTTACTCGGCTTTCTCTCCTGGGCCCGTAGGGATTATTCTGGCCCAAAGGGCTGGAAACCCTACGTTATCAAAAAAAAAAAAAAAAAAAAAAAAAAAATATATATATATATATATATATATATATATAACATGGTTGGTAATTAAGTGGAGCCATTGTGCACCACGTTATCAATGGCAGGGACGTACTTCCAACTAGATTAGGACCTTTTTAACCTCCTTAACTGTACTTTTTTTTTTTTTTTTTATCAATCCATGATGGGTAAAAGACTAAAAGGTCAAGTCACAGGCAAAATTGAGCCTGGTGCCTGATGAGGAGGGAAGTGATCAGTGTGAAAGAACTTATCATGGTTTTTACTGCTATAGGATCCGATTTGATGGACCATATCTGAATAATGGGATCGCCAAATCTTGAGCCTCCATTGGGTATGAGTTTATTACACTCATCTCTCTTTTCACTTTTATACCTGTTGATTAGATGGGAAGATCATGTGATCTCTTCAAATGAGGGGAGTACGGCCTAAAATTAATCCTCATTTATAATTTCCTTAATAATGTTTTTTTTTTCTCACAATGAAATCTTAATCTTATTAGGTTTTTTAATCTCTCTTTATTACCAAAATATGAGTGCTAGATTTGATTGGGCATATTTTTCTTGAAGTCCACGTGGTTTTATAAACAGGGTTACAAAGCATTTCTATCCGCAAGGTGTTATATCATGTGGGGCCTGCCATTTAGGACGTGTGGTCATCAAATATCTCGTGATTGTTTGACACATATATCAGAGAAGAGCCTACATAGAGCCTTCTTAGATTTGGATTCACATGAAGCCTACCGCGGCCACCACCATCAAAGCCTTGTTCTAATAATATTAGACCAGCTACATAAATTGTTTATTCTGGACCAAATTTCCAAATGGAATGCACTTCCTTGTATCCATTTTGGCTAGTTGCTTTTGTCAGTGTCCTCTTTATCCTACTCATTTTTTTTAATAGGCCTTTAACCTGCATAAAAAAATATTTCCTAAAAAGCTCCTTTGTTAGTGTACCTTGGATATCTCCAAATCATGTCAAACCACTCATGCACTACTAGTTTAGCATCAATTGATTATACCACTAAATGGTCCTGAAATTGATGATACTCATAGTTTACCCTATCTTTCCTAGTTTTACCCAACACATTTATCTCAATATCTTGATATGTTCTACACTCAAAGTAATTTCTGCATGTATTGTTTTCTTGACTGATCAGCATTTTGCTCCATAGTCATACCAATTGATGTCCAGCAATTACTTTTTTCCAATTTTATTGGGATGCAACAATTAAAAAGCATTCTAGAGGTAAGTCTTCATCTCATCCATCTAGCATTTATCCTTTATTTGACATCCTCTTTAATTTTTTAATTATTTATGGTATCTCTTGAGCTTTAATTTTTACAAAAGTTACATCTATTTGAAGATCCTCGTTGAAGTTATAATATATATTATTCTATATTTGTATGATTTATTATAAAATTCTTGAATTCCAAAGTCTCTTGCCATCGCTTAAGTTTGAAATTTATGTCATCTTTCGGTTCATCCATCAAATCCATATCATCTGCAACCATTATACACCAAGGAACCTTGTCCAGAGGTTAGGTTAACTATGAGTTGACTGTATCTTGTCATAAGAGGAAATTTTCATTCTTTTTTATTTTCAATTTAAAATTAGAAAAGCAATTTTTTTAAGGGAACTTTTTTTATTTTATTTGGATGTGTCGTTTCAATCTTAAAAAGATTCTGCTCCATGATTTCAATATTTTGGATTTAATTGGAATATACACCATTTATTTGTTTGAGAAAGCAGGCCCAACATGTAAAACATATGATTGTTTTTCATGTTTTATTGATATTTTCATTTAATCCCCATCTTATGGTGAGGCCAACTCATATTAGAGAAAAATCTAGCCATATCTTAATAGCCAAGACCCATTTATAGGAGAACGAAGACGGTTACTAAGTTGGTTGGCAACTCCCTTCTCACCTTGATGGTTAGGGATCCCAACACCCCCCAGGATTTTGATGGGTCCCATCCCCCTTAGCTGGGCTATCACACAAAAAAAGAAAAAGAAAAATACCCCATTTGTAGAGTTTAAGGCTCTATTTGGCTTCATTCTAGGAATGTCTCATTTTGGGAATGAATGAATAAATACTTATTTGGCAGACATTTTCTCTTGTATTTTTGTACATCTATAAAATTTTTCCCTCACCATCTCCCCCACTCTCTCTAGATTTTCTCTTTCACAAAATTCCAACCAAACAATTTTTCTTCATTCATTTTAAAAAGAAACAATCCTGGAATGATGCCAAATACCAATGGGCCCTAGTTCTCTCACTAAAAGTTTGGTAAGAAAAGAGAAGAGTAGGAAGAAAAGGGCATTATTGAAAACATGGTGAGAAGAAAATGTGTGCTTTCAATTGCGAATTTTCAAAAAAAAAAATTTGGAGCTACTTCTTTCCTAGGAAGAAAGTAGGATTGAACGAGAGCTAGTCATTCCTTTCCTTTGTTTCAAAAGATCTCGTCTCCTTAGCTATACTCTATTTGATTACACCCTCTCCAAATCAACATGTTATAAAAATCTATATAACACTTGCACTTGCTGAAAAGAGTTAGTGGCCACCAAGACAGGTTTTCTTGTGTATTCAATCAAACAAAAGGCCAGTAGCTTTTCACAATTTGGCTATAGAGAAAGAAAGTATAAATACAGAAAAAAATGCTCTCTCCCTTTCTTTAAGGTTTTTTTTTTTTTTTTGAGTGCGGCAACTGACCACGGGGTATTGTACCCAAGATAGCCCACAATGAAAAGGGTGGATGCAAGGTTGCCAACAAACTCACCGGCCTCTCGTCCTCTCTCTCTTTTTTTTTAAGTGATCTAAAGCCAATAGAAAATACTAAGTAAAGAGATTTTCAAGGAATCTGCAAAACGTTCTACAAAGTGCAGGTTCATATCATAGGCAAAAACCATAGCACAATAGAGTAGATGGACTTGTCTGATGACAAATGAACCCATTAAATTAAAGTATGCATCCACAACCTGCAGTGATGATAAGGAAAGGGTGAGTAGAGAAGCACCCAGACCATAGGGTTTATCTTAATGAATAGTAATCGCCATGCTTACTAAAGTGATGGCCAGTTTATCTCCCAACAGACTGAAAAAGGCAAAACATCTGTGACATTTTTCAACGGATAACATGTTTTTATCAATTGTGAATATGACAGTGCAGGGCTTTGTTGGTAAATGGGAGGGTCCTCCAGTCAAAAAGCACCTTGATTAGCCTCACCTAAAATGACAATAGGTTTATCTTGACATAGAATAAAAATCCACTTGGACCAAACAGATATAAACCCTCCAATAAAATACCGAATGTTAAATTTTACTGTTGGATGGAACCATTACCTGCATTTGCAGGCCTTTGATTAGATGGTCCGGATAGCTAATTGACACTGCATTTTCAGATTATGGACAATCCAAAGTGGGCCCAGAAGATGACTTGCCAAAATTATGTTGACATCATGTGGGTAGGCCTAATCACTGATCTTTTTAACCAAATTTTCATTGGGAGGCGCCGTATGTATGTCATCATTCTACTATTTAACCCAATTGACAACTACCAAATACCCAACACAGTTTCTTCTAATCTATGATAAAGACAACTTAGATCATGGTTAGGCGCGATCTGTATTCTGTAAGTGGATGGATTGGAGACGTATTATCATACACTATATAACCCCCCTGCCCGTAGACCACATGGCATTAACATGTGTTCAATATTCTTTCCAAGAAAAGGATCCCTAATCCATCTGAATAGTGCTAATTGGATCTTAAACTAGTCTATTTTATTACATTTGATATATTTGATGATCAAGATTATAATAAGGGAGGATTTTCTCTGGCAAGTGTGGATTGCATGTGCAGTCTAGCTCTTTTGGGCCCACTTTTGATTTACTCTTATACCCTCATAGTTTGGCACTTTGCCTTGCTCATCAAACTTTTACTCATTGTTGGATTAAATCTCAAAAAAATCTATGTTCAAGTGAAGGATAAATTTTAAGACTATTAAATCAAGGACTAAAATAATCTAATGAGACTGATTTTTTCCACAACTCTTATATATAAACAGATCTTTCCATCCATCCCATCTGTAATGATCGGAAAGCATCCAAGTGTGAGTCAAACCCCATCTTTGGCATATGTAGTTTGCTCGTAGGTGGAAATATCAATCCTCTTATAATAAGAGCTGATATATCATAATCTCTGGTTATTTTCTCTACTATGTGAATTGGGTCTATGTCAGAGAGTGGGTGGAGTCATCCAATACAGCTATTTGAAATCCGTTCTTTTTGGCACTTTGTTTCACCTTTATTTCTTTTTTCATTTGAAAATACTGATGAGAAGTACCAAAAAGAGAAGACTTTGGCCTCTGTACAGGATAAAATAAGGTGGGTGTGATTATAAATTCCCATGTTGTTTTCTACACATCTACAAGTCCACTAACTTAGAAGCCACAGGTTTCTCTTTCGTCATCATTTACAGAGCTGAAAAAGATAAGCATTGTGGAATCGGTGTATATATATATAATATATATATATATATATATATATATATAGAGAGAGAGAGAGAGAGGAATCAGAAAAGAAAACCAAGCATTTTTCACGTTCCCAGCTTTGTGGAGTGACAAGAACGCAAAGACAGCATTACATGTCTCCATACAAGATACAAGAATCATCTTGTCTTGGTTACAGGAAAATAAATAGGGCCTTAGGGGGGGTTAAAACTAGCTTAAAAGAGAAGCTTATCAGGGGAATCTTAGGATGGGGTCCACATTAACAGTGGGTAGTACCAGCAAAACTGGGAAAAGTCTAAAACCATAAGGCTTCAGCACCACAAGTTTTTAGCTCTGGTTTTGTATTCTGGGTCCCATGTTACCAGTGGCAGAGACTTTTACCCTGGCTTTGTAACAACTATGAACAGATTTATGAAAATGGAAGATGCGCATCTGGACCACCCAAACTCTTAAATGGGAAGATCGAAATGATAGCCTAGGATTCAAAATTGGGCGGCCACCTTAATTCACCTAATGGCGTACTACATCACCTGAGGTCTATTTTCCTCACCCATCTCATCTGAGAACTATTTTCGTCGCCGTGGACTCGGCTCACAACCCCATAGGCTAGATAAAAAAATAAAAAGTCTTGATGGGGGATCTCGGGGGCACATAGTGATTTGAAGTTTGAAAAAGTCAAGAGGTGGACTTAGTACTAGATAATAGTGTATGACATACTCCTGATAGGCTTGGGTTAGATGAACCGCAAACCATTTGCATTAATTGTTTGTTGTCGACTGGTTAGAATTGCTTGAATTGATGGCACAATGGATTGCCTTGGGCCTCTGTTTTTCTTAAAACCAGAGAATAAAAGTGTTTTAGATGTGAATAAAATAAACTAGTGATGAAAATAAAATCTCAAATTAATAAAGTTTGGGACTAAATTAACACAGAGAAGTCATTATCGGTCATGTCAACATATTGAGCTATATGACTGGTTTTTCACTCCATTTTACAACTATGACTCTACCAATGAAGTGCATCTTATCCTGCATCTATCAAGGGAGTGAGGGTACAGCCAAGGAATTATATACCCCCTTTGCCCTTTAGGGAAAATTTTACTCCAATTATAAAAACACTCACAATTAAATTGATCCATGTAAAACATATAATTTAAAAGGAAAATATTTAAGTGAGAACTATTATATGAGATTTTTTTTTGCGGAGCCCACCTAACAACCCATCGAAACCTAGCAACCAATAGTAAATCCCCTGATAGTCACTAATCCCAATGATTGACACACATCAGAATGGACTAAATTGTTGGATCGAGGGTTGAATATATATATTTTTTAATATGAAGCCATTAAACTTGTGGGTATGGATGAACGGGTTAGGGGCATGGTTTATGGTCAAATTTGACACTTGGGGTGATCTCATATAAATTTTTCCATCCCCAAATGAGGCTCACAATTAGACCCAATAAAAAAAGTTCTCACATAATATGTGAGAACAGTTCACACCTGAATATTACTCTAATTTAAAATACACAAGTCTCTAATTAAAGTAATGTATATTTACAATAAAACAAAAGGCAAGGCTTCAATTTAAGAATTTTGAGGTTTGTAAATTTTTTTTTCCTTGCATACCATTAGATACTCTTTTTTTTTTTTGGTAAAAGCATACCATTTGATACTTATTTGCATGTAAGATGGCCATTTTTGGCATGTTTTTACTTTTAGTAATAACAGGAGGTTTAGTTAAATACGAATTATCTTTGATGGCCAACCCAATGCTAACCACAATAACCTCTCCACAAGTAAAGTTAGATGCAGGGGAATCCATAAATGGGGTAAAAGATGAAATTAATGGTCATAAACAAAACCAACAACAGGAAGAGGAAGATTGGTTCCTAAAAATTGTTACTACATACGCTATGAAGGACTAGTGGAGTGAAAATGGGAGAATATTAGTTGGATAATCTTGGGTCCTAACACCATCATAGGTCCCCAAGGAGGTCAAGGGGAAAGGGTTCTTGAATTATATGGATTAGTGGCACAGTGATATGCATTTTCTTTCATTATCTAAATTAGAAATAGGCATTATTCATAGATTAGTCTATTTAGAATTCACATTGATGGACAAGATTTAGACAGGTTAGGGTAACATTCATACTAGGTCAGATGAGTCGCCACAATGTTTTGATGATGCTGGAAATCACAGTTCCATGGATAAAATAATGCAAAAATGTTGTGTTGAACCAAGCCTTTTAACATTCACTGACACTCCCATGCCTACACACAACATGTTCATGCACTAGGCTAACATCCACATTAAGGCCCCACTTCATTAGCGATAGCCCATAATATGCAGCGATGAGGCTATACAGACTGTCTAGACTATTCTTCCAGATTCTAAGTATGGACAGGTTGCACATTTCCCACACTGTAGCCATCCACTTTAGGCCTCTGTCCCAGTGACCAGATTGCTCTGACCATTAGGATTTTTGGGCTGTGGTCCATCCACTAAGAGGCCCGTAAACAAATAGTTGGACCCCAAAAAATCAAACATTATACCCTCACATTTGACAATAACAGTAACAATAATAACAAAAAACAAAAAAAAAAACATTTCTTATTTATCATCACTTTCCACATGTACTAATCAAGACCCACTCAACCCTAAGGAGTAGTTCAGTTGTCCTGGAACCACGGTTTGCACCCACAGATTGTAGGTTAGAAACTGCACTATCACATTAGAGCTACAGAGGAGTTTACCCGGTTCGAAAATGCCTCTGAGCGCGGAAGGATTAATCCAGCCCAAAAAATTGGAAACCTCCAATAGAAAAATATATATAAAATAAATAAATAAATCAAGACCCACATGAGGGAAGTCGATCAATAATAGTATAATAGTAGCCACAGCAGGAGGAGGGGAACCTATCCAATAAGACAAACTCGAGTTGGGCCTAACCAATGCCTCTATGCCACGTTAGCCTTGGGGAGTCTCATATTGGATGAGCATATGCTTATGTCTTAATGTCTTATCTCCCTTCCCCCCTTCCTCGTAGTAAACATGGGCCCACAGCCCATGCCCCAACCCACCCTCTTGCAAGGAAAGATCACCCAAAGCATATCTACAACACAATTGGGACATTAAAGCCAACAAATAATGTAAGGGATTTCTTTCTTTCAAATTTTTCTTTTTTTTTTTTTTTTGTTGTAGATAAAGAAGAGAAAACAAAAGATAAAAAAACAACAGAGAGGCCATGCTACAAGTCAGCACTAGCAGCAAAGCTAAGGGGGGATGCACTTGCATACATCCAAGGTCCATGGTCATGTGAATTGCATCAACTTGCTTGGTGGGCCCCACCCACATACAGAAGGAGCCTCTGCCCATGAATCTTCCCACCACCCTCCAATGAGTTGACCCACATCAAAACCCAAAAAGAAAAAAAAAAAAAAAAAAGAAAAGAGAAAACACACAAAAGGCATACACTCCTATAAATTCAACTCCCCCATCATCCCCTTCCCCTATTAAGCATCTGTCTGTAACCTCTTTCCTGTGAAGCACACCACCCTAGCCTTTCTGTGTTTGGTGTTCTTTTCCTTGCAACATGGATAGTTGTTGTATAGATGAGGCCTCAAGCGAAACAATTTCGGTTCCGGCGACGCCGTCCCCGGCACCGTCGAAGCAGCAGCCCTCAAAAGGGCTGCAACGGGCAGGGAGCGGCGCCAGCACGGTCATCGACTACGCTCTCGAGAGCGGAGTCGAGGCCGATTCACGCAAGCTCCCCTCGTCCCAATACAAGGGGGTCGTCCCTCAGCCAAACGGCCGGTGGGGCGCCCAAATCTACGAGAAGCACCAGCGCGTCTGGCTGGGGACGTTCAACGAGGAGGACGAGGCCGCCAAGTCCTACGACATCGCGGCCCAGAGGTTCCGTGGCCGCGATGCGGTCACCAACTTCAAGCCCTTGTCCGAGACCGACGATCAGGTCGAGACCCAGTTCCTCAATTCTCACTCCAAGGCTGAGATCGTGGACATGCTGCGAAAGCACACTTACAATGACGAGCTCCAACAGAGCATACGCCACCATGCGGCCGGCGAGGACGGCGGCATGAAGGGCAACAAAGGAGGATTATTGGATATGAGCGGCGGAGAGAAGTCACGGGAGCAGCTTTTCGACAAGGCGGTGACTCCCAGCGACGTCGGAAAGCTGAACCGTCTGGTCATACCAAAACAACATGCAGAGAAAAACTTTCCTCTGCAAGTAGGGAGTGATTGCAAGGGCGTGCTGTTGAATTTCGAAGACGCTCAAGGTAAGGTTTGGAGATTTCGCTACTCTTATTGGAACAGTAGCCAAAGCTATGTTCTAACCAAAGGGTGGAGCCGGTTTGTGAAAGAGAAAGGTCTGAAAGCTGGGGATGTTGTAAGCTTTCAGCGATCGACCGGGGTTGATAAGCAGCTCTACATCGATTGGAAGGTACGTACCGGGGTCGAGCCAGTTCAGACACCGGTTCAAGTTTTGAGGCTCTTTGGTGTCAACATTGTCAAAATTCCAGTGGTTAACGCTATGGCCGATGGGGATTGGAATGGAAAGAGAGGTAGAGAGATTGGGATGGGTATGTTTTCGTATGAATGCTTTAAAAAGCAATGTATTAGAGCATTATAGCAGTCTTTCTTCTTCTTGTTTTTTTTTTTTTTTTTTCATCTTCATTTTGCTTTTAGTTTTTGTAAAAATGTCATGGAAGAAGGGAACTTTATGCTAACTTGGAAAGGTGATGTATATTAGATAGATATGAAATCATCAGAGAAGCAAAACCAAATATCTGCCTTTTCTTTGCAAGTATATATCTATTTTTTCTTTAGTCATTGTTCCTTTTTATCTATATTTTAATTTTCATTTTACACTATTCTAAGTTCATCCGTACAACATAAATCCCATGGGAGATATCTGGGTTATCAGAAGAAAAAAAATATATAAACCCCATTGTGGTTGTTTTACAAAATAACATGGTAGGTAGTCTTCTTGTGGACAGATCGATGATGCCCCAATTATTGAAAGGGAACTTTGTTTTGAGAACCCCATTCAATCTCTTCTTTTGCAGAAATACAAAGCTAAAGATGATGTATTGACTTGTTCCTTTGGTTAGGGACCTCGTGTAGTGTTGTGCATAGACAAGTGACATTGAAATAAGTCCCTAGTAAAGGCAAAAAATTAAGAAGAAGAAAATCAAGATGACAATTTTTGTCTTAAAGTCTATTAAGGAGTTCTCTCATTACACTAGCACACAGATTATGGAGTTTTTGAAAGATAATATTTACACCCCCAATTCTTGATAGATACACCCCATTTTATAAATCCCCCCCACCCCCCTTTTATGTTGGTAGTTATCAAAGAGCAATCAGAGGGGAAGACTAGAATAGCTGTCTATCCCAACTTTGTGGGGCCGGCAGCCACGTTATGATTGGTAGAAGGTTAGTTATGTATGATAACGTTAGTATACACAGGTACTAAATTTCAATTTGGATTTGATCAACAGTTTTACAGCATAATTGTTTTAATTGAGTTAATTCAAAGGCCCTCCATATAATAGTTATGTTCATTTAATACTTTATCAAATAATGATAAACCATATATATTAGTTGTTTTTTTTTTTCCAACAATTAACTATAACATAAAATGAGTAGTACAATTTACTGGAGAAATTAGGAATAAGTCAATAATTAAATGATAATCTTTAGGTTTATGAATTAGGATTTCAAATGAGAGCTTTTTAATTTGAAATAATTTTTTTAACACATTTGAAATCCTAATTTAAAACCGAAAGCTTATTATGTATATATAGCTTATTTCTAATACACATCTATCAATTCAATTTAATTGTTTCTCACTAAAAAGGAGTGGGTGGGGGGGTTTAATTATTTTATTTAATCAACAGGAAAGGAAAAGCTGCTAAGAAGATGGGGCAGGATGGATGCCCATCCAAGAGAATGAATGGCCATGGCACCAATGACCCAACAGCAGAGAAGCAAAGGTCTTCAAAGGTAGGGCCACAATAAAAGGACATAGGGAAACGCTGACAAAAATACAAAGGGAAATTGTACTATCCCTACAAAGGGAAATTTTAGTATCCCTGCCCCAAGCTTGGGGTAATTAATTTTCTCTTGTGGACATTCCCCCACACACCGACTGGTGGTAGGCACTGTGAAATTTAGGACGTCCCCGTTTATTGATGGGACCCAGCCTCTTTAACATTATGTGGACTTTCCGTGGAAATCCTGTTTTTTGCCACAAACTCAATTAGTTTGTAAGATATATATGAAATCTTCAGATTCCAGACAAAGGTAATTTTCAAGATCTCTTGACTCAGTGTTGCGAACTTTTTAAAAAGTGATCGTTGGCATCAGAGCATCCCGGCGCTTGGGATCAATTGTGTGGAAAATGACCCTTATTTGCATGGAAAACATGCTTCAATTGCCATGAATATCCTTTTGAGGGACCCCTGCAGACACGCTTTCTGATTAGGTGCAGTCAGATGGTGAAATCCCGCAAAGGATTAGGTCTACTCTCTCTCACATACACTTCGAAAAATAGGCAGTTTAGAAGTTCAACTAATGATTAGTTAGTTGCATACCATCTGATTGATCATAAAGTGGATTTTTTTTTTTTTTTTTTTTTTTGTAATATTTCATTCATGTATTGATATAGAATCAACTTACCAGTAGTCCCAACACCCAACACTTATTATAGTGAAATTTAAAGGAGCCAATATAAGAAGAATGATATATATGGTCTTGGAGTCGATGTTGTAGCTTTAGTGCGCCTGAGGGGAGAAGTAGAGTCAAATCAAGAAAAAGGAAAATATGAGGGGAGTCGAGAGTATAAATACTAAATGGCAAAAAGCCACTCTTTCCAAGTAAGCTTTTTGTAATTTGTGGGGGTTGAGAATGAGGCTTTCTCGCTTTTTTTTGGTAAAAAAGGTGAGATTTTTTTTTCATTTTTTTTTCTTTTTTCTAATCCTCTTCTTCCACTATATTTTGATAATTTAATTTGGCCTCTTACATCTGTCTACTTTTCTTCTCACGCAAACAAGCATGTCCTCAAAATTAATTAGGTGCGAGTTAGCTAGAGTACTCAATCTCTTTACACAATTATTATGTACACACCTAATCAGTTCTAAGCTGAACAAAAATATCTGTGTATGTGAACTGATTTTTCCCTCATTTTCAAAGCGTGAAACCCCACGTGGTTTTATGCCAATCGGCCTTATAAAACATGGAACGTGGAACCCACCATGGTCCTATGTTTATCGTTGAAATCCTTTTTGGTAAGGAAATTTTGAGCCGTTCTCCATACAGTGCTCTAAGGAATCTTTCCTATGTTAGTTTTCTTCTTCAGTTGGGCTTTTGGATTCTATTATTCCTCAAAGTAATGATTTTCTATGTTTGTAATGTCCTTTTTTTTTTTTTATTGAACGAACTTCCTACAGCAAAATCTGACATAAGGACAATTTTTCTCTAGAAATGACAAGCTAATTGCAATTGCGTTTTCACACTTTACCAATCCATATCAGCAACAGGGCCACTGCACTTTCTGAATAGGCCAGTTTTTGTTACAAGGAAACAATGATCAGAAAGATACTCTTAAACCTGCAGGTGTTGGCCCACTTTCATGTGGTTGTTCAGTTTGCCTGAGAAATTGAAACAAATGGGATTGAGTTTAATTGAGTCACAATCCAAGGTGGGCTGTTATCTTTTGGATGATTTGATTGATGATATTCTTTTTATGAAACTAATTTGAGCCGACCATGTGGGGGCACTGATTAAATGGTTAAGATCATTCAATCAGTGTATCTGTGCCAGTATTGGTTGGCTTATTAAAATTGAATTAGACCAAATAGACAGCCATGATTTATTATTTTGGTTGTCAATTTGATGCAGTGGATATAATTTCCCAGTTCAAACTCTGTGTAGGCACTCAAGCTCTGAGCATATTTATATCTAAAAATCAGGTTTATAATTGTTTTTCATCTTCTAGTAAAACTTAAATCCAACAAATAAAAGAAAATTCTTTTTTTTTTTTGGCACTCATTTCATGGCCGGCTTGCGACTCCTCCATTCAGTGGGGGTGGGGCTATAATTAATGAAGTGGTGGACCTTGAAGTTAGGTGTCTTAGGATTATGAGAGGAGAAATGATAAAAAGTTAGGCCTTTTTCACAGAGATGGGTTGAAGTCTTCCACGGATAAGGAAAAGAGCATCATAGCCAAAGCATGTTTTTCTCCTCCATGTGTCTTTCTGCTGATATTTCGGTAGTGGATGGAACAATATTTTAGTTCTTGGGTTGGTTTTAATCATCTTTCCCACGTCAAGGAACACTGCAAAAGCTGCTTGCTTTGGTGTGCATGAGGGAGAGAGAGCAGTACTCTCTTTTGAATCTTCTAACGACAGAGGGGTGCAAAAGTCTTAATTATCTTTTGTTTGATATTATCCCTATATACATAACTCACACCCAGATTAGAATTTCATGCGAGAGTCAAGTTTAGCAGCTTGGTCAGAGAGAGAGAGAGAGAGAGAGAGAGAGAGAGAGAGAGATTTTAGCTGCTTTCAATGGGTTTGATATCTTGAATCTAAGCCACTCATATGAATGGCCATGAATATACAAACATCCTAGAAAATCTCACTAGTGCCACTCATACGAACGACCATGAATATACACAAATCCCAAAAAAATTCACTTCAACCAGTGAATTCATCAAGTGCAATATAACTCATGACTAATTTTATGCCTTTTTCAAGGGAACTAATCAATTCGCGGGCCATTTTCTTGGGGCTTTTTTATGTGCATGGAAGAAAATTTCTAAAGCTCGTGGTAAAACGAGTTTCAATAAGAGATTGTTAAAGAGTTGGAAGAGGTGAGAAACATTGTATCCGGCTGCGCCTTGCTCTCAATTGGCACCACAACTTAAAAATGGTCATTCCAAACCTGCAAAGCAAGAGTTGGAATTAAGAACGGCTCCTTACCACCCGAATGGTAAGGAGCGTTAGTTCTTGTCGAGCTGCTCGGGGTTCGAATCCCGGATATGCCACATTTTCTATTTTTGTGGGCTTGTTTCCTGTGTGTGCTGGCTTTCTTCCCACTTGAGTGAGCTGTTTTTTCTTGTGTATGCAGGCTCTCTCTTGGTCTTAGTTTCCTTAGCTGGGGTAACAAAAAAAAAAAAAGGACAACAAGAGCTAGAATTTTTTTAAGATTTAAAAAAAAAAGTCGTTAGATTGCTTAACATTGTCCTCCCACTTTAGGAGAAAAAGAAGCTAAAGGGGATTGATAAGTTTTTTAAAATGAAATATGTTATAATGGTTATTAGGAATTATTTTTAACTCTTTTTCTTTGGTAACCCAACCAAGGGGCCTAGGACACAAGAGAGCCCGCATACACATAGGAAGACAATCCATACAAGTGGAAAGATGTAGCGTGCCTAGGGTTCAAACCCTGGGTAGCCAAGTGAAGTAAGTGGTTGCTCTCTCTCTCTCTCTCTTAAACTCTTAAAAACAATGTTATGAGACAAAATAACACTGGACAAAATATAGATAGCATAAGAAATAGTAATTGTCATGGGCAAAGGTGTTACTCAAGCGCTTACTTATATCCATCTAAATTTTGGCCCATGACCTATCCATGACTAAGCTCCAAAGATGTTTTTCTATTACTCCGTAAGTGCTATATAGGTGTACGGGAACCGTGGTAATGGTGATTTAAGAAATTGATAGGAACAAAATGCTGTTAGTCTAAGTTTCCCTACCATATGTTAAGGATATGAAGAAGTTAGGTGATGGTAATGGTAAGGATATGGTAGAGCTGTTGAAGATTATTAATCTGTTAATATTAGGATTTTAGGAATATTAATAGGTTATCTTATCTTTATCCTTTGGATATGGTAGGTTAGTATTTTTTTATAAATGTAATCTTTTCTATCAATGAATCTCACGGTGAATTTATCAAAAAGTCTTTAGTCATGGATTTGATCCTTTCACCGAGTCAATCACTTTAATGGTGCCTGCCCCTCTTTGCATCTTTTTCTTAGAAATCTTGGATGCTTTGTTGATACTGCCTATAGGGTGCATCAAAGAAATGAGACGTTTCATCCAACACAGCTGCAACTACCCACAAAGACTTCTCTTGCTCTTTTGACAAAGTCTTGCCATCCATTCATATAGACAAATAATTTGATTTCAGCACAAATCTCATGTTAAATTCGTCATTCGTGTAAGCATTTCAAATACCAAAGTAGAAAGTTATTTTGTTGTTTGCTCATTTAGGCAGTGTAAGAAATTAAGAAGATAATTAATTATTTTGCTGATGCGGTGCTTTAATTTCCACTATTTAGCTGAATTCTTCTTTTCTTCAAGAAGGGGAGTTAGGAAAGGGATTTTTCTCTAGAAAAAAAAAAAGCTAAGGCCGCATTTCTAAATCTACATTCATGTGCCCAAATTAGGATCCCTAATGGACTTGGAAAATACAAATTAATTAGTATGAAGATTCTTGAAAACACCTTGTGGGCTTTAGGGCCTAATTAAAACTAGGTTATTATAGACAGGCACGTAGCTATTAAATAAATAGCTTTAGGATTCTTTCTAGTACCCAGAACGGACTCATCTTTGGAGGAATCCTTAATTTAACTTTCTCATTGACTATCGTTGTCACTCATTTTGAAGTCCTCGATATTATTTTGTCACTTTCATGTCGACATCTTTTTTTCTTTTTCTTTTTCTTTTTTTATGGATTGCAGATAAGACTTTTATTTCTATAAGAAAATTTCATTTTTTACCCACTAGCCAGACATATGAATTCATGTCAACGGGGTGTATTAAAAAGTATTTATGCCGGCTTTATTTTGGCCTCGCCAATGTCTCAAGATTTTGATAGAAATGATTACTTAAAAAAAAACTAATTAATATGATCGTGGTAAACTTATTTTCAAGTATTGCACCAAAATACCCTTTTCTAGTTGTCACAGTAGAATCTACTTTTCCGCTTACAACCGCGTAACACAAATGTAGCCTTAGCTTACCTAGTTGAATCAATTGACCTAGTTGAGACTGCATTAAAGTTTATTAGACTTTCCAAAAGGTCTGTAGAAATTTAGGCGATGATAGGCCAATAGTGTTTAAGTCATTGTAAGGTTCTTTTCTGTCACAAGTGTAATAAGAAAGGACAATGCTGTAGCCCAAGCGTATTCTGTTTTCTAGACATGCATGTATGGATTTGGCATTGACCATCATATTCACCTTTGTAACATAAATCAAAGTCAAAGTAGTGAGAGAAGTTTTTCTCTTCGTTCTTGCTAAATGCTTCAATCAATTTACAGGGGCCTGCAATAGAGATTGATTTGAGTACGTATTTAAAGAGACATGCTTGTATTAATTATGGGCATGTTCTTCGAATGCTCAGTTAAGCAGGAAATGCTACAATTGACAGCTACTGTCTACTGTCCCCCCCCCCCGTTTTTTTTCTCTCCCTTGAATGGTGAGGAATGGCTTGAAACTGACCTTTTATAAATGGCGTTTCTCCTAAGTTACAAGACCGCTGGGCGTGTTGACGTGTAAGACATGATAATGATAATTCAGGGAATTCATGTTGAGAGAACTCCAATCTGTCAGATTATTAACCTCTCTTCCTGAAATTCTCCACATCCTCACTCTTTGTGATGTTAAAATTCTGAATTTTTGAGAATCTTCTGGGGTCATTTCATCCATTTTATGGTAGCAACCTAGGTACATACTGCAAAACTTTCCAATATTAAATACATTTTTCAATAACTTCCCACAGATACTTAAAAAGTCCAAATCCGGTGAGAGATTCTTGCAATCAAGCAGGTTCTGAAGTACTTCCAAAGTATGCCAACAAATTACTGCCCCCCCTCCCCCGCGTGTCTAAACTGCAACTTGCACAAGGCTTTATCTGGTAACAGATGACAGATGTAAAGTATTTTTTGGGAGACAGTTGGAATATCTTAAGTTCTTAACCCTTCAAAAGTAGCCTTTTTAGATGTAACAACAGTTTGAATAGAGGGGCAAACATTGGATGGAAACAAACTTATGACAGAATATCTTTTTCGATCGTCCACAACTTATATATAAATTGAATCTCAGTTAGATTGGAAACTTCCCTTAGCCCAAAAAAAAAAAAAAAAAAAAAAAGGGAAAAAAAATTCCCTTTCTATATAATGAATCCCCAATGACAAGCCAAAATAGGACCCACCTGTGCCATGTTTAGTACCCGTATTTGTAAAGGTGGGGCAAATATTTTTCAATCTAGCTAGCTCTTCGTTGAATTCCAACAGGGAGGAGTAGGTTTTGGTAACTCTTACTTTTTGTCGGAAGGATCGACAATGAAATCAGGCCATATCTGAATTGCTGTTTCATAGGCAAAAAAACTTTGACAAGTCGTCGAGAGTACAATATTCAAATCTCCTGATACATAGTACAATTTTCAAATTTCAGCAACATAACTCACCTCTACCTAGGGCTGTCAACGATCTAGGTAATACCCAAATGCTGTGCCACTAGGCACTAACAAGAAGTGATCATTGTTTTATACACCACTTGAATGGCAAGTTGAGCCGAGTCTGGCAAGTGGGGTGGTCAGTGGTGATGATTTGAAACCACAAATATCTATTTGAACTTCAACATGTGCTGTCACTTGCTGAGTAAAGCCTACTTTTGTTGAAAAGTCATGACTAGTTAATTACGATACTTACTCAAGGAAACAAGACCTGGGATCACATGTTGTCAAACTTCGACTAATATTGGTCAAACAAGGCGATTCCACAAAGTTTGACCGTGTCATTCCCCTCTTCTAAGATAAATTTTGGATTGTAATTACAAAACTGAAGAGATGGTAACTATTGTTTTTAATTTATAGCATTGGTGATTGTTTGGTTGATTTATCATCGAAGCGGGTTTTTTTTTTTTTTCTTTCCCCTTTTTGAAGTGAGGGTATAGCTTGTTTGTGGAGTTTTTTTCCTTTTTTTTTTTTTTTTTTTCTTCCAGTGAAAGAGATAATGGGGTTCAAACCATTGGAATCTCATGTAATTGCCAAGTATAACAACACTATTGTAGAAGGGGAGATTTTTTTTTTTATAACAAATATTAGATGTATGCAAATCATGATAAAATGCTTTGTTGCGATAAATTTCATTGGAATTTTCAAAACTCAAATAGAAAAATGGAGTCATTTAGCCACTCTTTGGATCCTCGAACTCTTATGCAAATCGTTTCATTTATCTTTAGATTTTAACTGGTTATTGCAAAAACAACGATTACATATGTAAGGACGAAGTTACATCCATGCAAGTAATAAGGACACTAACCTTCCATTTCTTTATCAGAATTTCAAGAATTCATGTCTGTGAGAATTTCAAATTCTTCAAAGGTTGTCCCCACATGTAGAATCCCAAATTCCTCTTTTTAATAGAAAATTTGAAATTCCAATAAATAGTATAGAGAGTGGAATTTCAAGAATTTCAAAAGGTCTTTTCGGTGGTTGGAATTTAAAACTCTAATGGAAAAAGCAGAGCATTTTAAATGGCATGGAACAAAATGTCACATCATGTCCAAAAAACTCGAACCTTCTAAATTCTAGTCTAAAATTTCGATGAAAAAACATGCCCTAAATATACGTGTTATTGATTACAACCTTTATTGGATATCCTACTATAGTGTGGAATTGTTTTTTTGCTTTGTTTTGTACTTTGGAAATACTAGGGTTTCAAGTTAGGGATCCCGGATCCTACTTAAAATACAATTTTCTTGTTAGAAAAAGAAACCTATTTTCATTTTCCCACAACTGAGGCTCCCAACTGTCCCTATCATGAAATTTCACAAAATAGGCCCATCCCTCAATAATATCATGGGTACCTGACAGGAGAAGAGCCTATCCAAGCTGCAATAAAAGACATGGGGCGGCTCCTGTGTCTTCTACATCAAATACATGGTTTTTTTTTTTTTTTTGTCATGTGATAACAGATTCTAGATCCAACAATGGATAGTTCATTGTGAGTCCATGGCAAAAATCCTCATATATGAGTGGTAACTTAACTTTTAATTGTAATTAAACTGTCGAATTATAATATATTAAAGCTAATGGTTTTTTTATTCATGTAAAGGTGGTGAGACTCAAACTCAGACTCTGTTGCTTTTTAAAATAACTATCAAATTAATCACTACACATCTACATCACACAATACTAATACACAATTACTTTTGAGAAAAACGTGTAAAGTACTTAGAAGGAGCGGGGACTCTAACCACATAGGTCATACCCATGCTAATGTGCTTGTATAAATATTAAGCGAAGAAAGATGATTGGTAGATACTATCTAGTGAGTCCGGTCTTGTGGTTAAAGCAGAAGTATGTTTCGATATAGATCTGGAGTATAGTTAGATACAATAATCTTAACGGAAAATCCAAGATTAAAATGTACCACGAATGAAAGTAGAAATGAAACCTGAATTTGAAGTATATTTAAAAGTCTAATTTTGTCACTCCTCATGCTAAATTGACTCTAATATCTCATATCTCTAAAAGGATGAGAAACTTTAAGCCTTTTCCCATAAAAAAAAAAAAAAAAAATTCACAACCAGCTTTGAGTCCTTGTTTTGAATCCAGAAAGTGCCAAGATACAATACAAATTCAGTACAACATGCAGCCTATCAAGGCCGATGTAACTTGTCTAGATAGAGCAATTGCTGCCCAGATGTAACTTGTCTAGATAAAGCAATTGCATCCCAGATGTAACTTGTCTAGATGGGGAATTCGCACACTTTCCAACAAATTCTTCTTCTGGTAACTCAAATGGGCCCAAACTAAGAATTCATATTGTGGAAGGAGTGTTGAAAGGGTAAAGAGCTAAGGTAAGATAACATAGAAAATCCAGATGGGCTATAATATCTCTGGAGTTTATTTTATTGCGTTAAGATGGGCAATCTCAATTTATCAAAATGTTCAAGACAACCTGGAGATGGAGTTTCTCATTCTTAAAAGCAACAGGCACAAAGTGAGAAAAGGGACCTCATTTATAAATGCAATATTTTTCATAAGAATTCCAAAATTCTAACCAACTAAATAGGGGTGTTCATGGGCCGGGCTAATGCATATCCAGGCACGGCCCGACTATAGAAACACTGGCCCAGGCCCAACACGGGCCAATATTAGGCCCGAGCCCGCCCATTTTATCAATTGGGTCGGGCTGAACCGGACTTTTCATCACTTTTGTGGGCATTCGAGCACTAATTAAATTCAATGGCTTTTCATAACTTTTGTAGGCATCAGAGTACTAATTAAATTAATTTACATGCATTTCTTACACAAGATGGGATGGGCCAGGGTATAGGCTTCCCATCACTTAATCCAAGCCTGGCTCAAAGCGGGCTAGGCGAAGATCGTGCTCGGTTGGCCCGGCCCATGAGCACCCCGACACCTAAAAGGTTTCAAATGACTTTTGAGATTTTTAGAATTCTAGCCTCTTTGTTTGTTGGTGAAACTTCTAGATGCTCATGTACAAGGGATGATTTGGAAATAGCGAATTCAAAAAATCCTACTTTATCTGCGAATTCGAAAATTCTCTAGACATGAACTCTATGGATTTCAGGAAATAAACAGACCTATCCCATTCTACGTGGCAGGCTACTAGGCTCATAAACTTTACCGCATTTTTTTCATTTTAATGATAATTACATTTACAAGGGAGCTACTATAGCTTTTTTAAACAAGTGTTTTTTAATTTTAATCTTCAATCATGATGGTCCCACAAGACGAACAGATGAACATCGAGTAGGGCTGTCAAAAGGGTCTAAGTCGGGCCCAAGTCAAATAACTAAAGATTCAATTTTCAACAGGCCCAATGGGCCAACTCAGTCCCAGTCGTTAAAACACACTCTCTCCTTGGGATCCCAGCTTGCAGGACACCTGTCATACATTATTGATAGAACTGGACATACACATACAGATAAATATATATCTAACCATATGCCATTTCTTTCCATAAAATGCCTATAGCAACTACAAAGAGATCTAGATCACTGTGGATGGGCCTTTGATGGACTTCAGGCCTATAAAAAGAGCGTCAATTGGCCTCACTCAGGCTGAGGGTCAGGGACTTTGGGTTCGTTTTGGACCTTAGAGGGCACTTCAATTCTTATTGGGGCCCTTATAAGAAAAAAAAAAAAAAAATCCTAATTGGGACCCAGACATGGCTTATCAGGTTCCGGCCCAAATTGGACCCATTGACAGCCCTAAGTCCCCCAAATACCAAAATGTTCAGGGCATAGTGATTTGTATAAATTGCATCATTTCTTCCCGGCAACGTTATCCTCTCTCTCTCTCTCTCTAGCTTGAAAAGAGACGCTCATGGCTTCTACTGCTTATGTTACTTCTCTCTCCCTCTCCTCTGCCTTTACCGAGAATTCGTTATCTTCTTCTTCTTCTTCTTTCTTGGCGGGCTCCCAGCTCAGTTTCTCACCATGTCCTCTTCCAGGTAGGCAACAAACACCACCCCTTTGATTACTTCGTATTCAATTCCTATGAATTCATGGTAAAGTGGGTTCTATCGAAGGAGTGTTAACGATGTGAGGAGTGAAGGATATAAGGTGGATATATGGATTAGACCGTCGTTTCAACGAGGATTTTGTTTACTAGGGTGATGAATGTGCAATTATTTGCTATAAAAAGGGGGAATTTTTGATGGTCCCTTTGTGAATTCTCAGCTCTAGTCCTTCATTTTTAGACCCTTTGATAGAAAGGCATTGCTTAGGAATAGAAGGAGTTTGATACCAGTTAAAATAAGGTGCCAAATGGGGATTCAGTAGAACCCCCTTTTTCAGTTCTGTTTTCTTGGCTAAATCAAATGGAGAACAACTTTGGATAGGGATTCCAATGTGGATTATTAGGTCCCTACACATAAGCCCTAAGTGAAGTAACTATGATTAGCTGATTGCAATTTGATTGATTTTGTTATGGATAGTCATACAAATGCTGCGTGGGATTTTTGTATAGTTGATAATGATGAGTGAAAAGGTGTTTAGTTGATATCAGTTAGTCGGGTTTCAGTTAAATCAAAGATTAAAATAATCTCTAGCAGTTGTGTCAAGAGTGATGCAGGTTGCTTCCAGTTTTTGAAAACTTGAAAAATCAATTTGAACTGGGAGGTCATCGAGTTGAGTAACTTATGCAAGTCTAACCTAGTACTCGGTTATAAACTCATTTGACTCTCTTTATGGGTGACATGTATAGTCGAATGAATTCATCCTCAGGCAAGTCAGATCAATTTTACAACTATGGTTTCTTCTGCATTGATTTAAGATTGATTTGACTTTATCATATTTTTCTGTTTAACTATGATGCCCAAAAAGGATGTCTTTGGGCATGCTCACAAGTAAACAAGGTTATGAGCCCATGGTTTCCAAATTATAGGTGATCAATAGAGAGTCTGCATCACATCTGACCTGATAGAAACATGCAGAAATTGTTAGAGTTTGGAGAATAATGGAATCCAATGGGAAATGTTAAGCAGTCCCACTCCCATTTGAGTGTGAAGTGTCTATACTCTATACTCTATACTCTATACATGTAACACTACTACCATGTACCTGCATTATTACCATTTTGGTTCCATTCATGTAACACTATTACCATGTACCTTTAAGCATATGGAAGTGTATGGGGCTGACAATAATCTAGGACATCTTTAAGTTTGTCATTTATCACGAGGACATGAGAAGGGAGCCATAGAAGTTTCCTCAAAGCGAAACTAAGTAAGTCTCTAGCTCTCTGCTTTGGCCTACGGATTTCTTGAGTTTTTAATTTTTTTTAAATTTTTTTTTATGCATTGTCAATAGCTGCACAACCAAGTGATTATAATATACCCAAATGGATCAGGAAGCTCTGAACAAAAAGAAAAAACACGTTCAAGAAGTGATAAATAACACCACTTACCAAAGGCGCACCATAGAAATGCAAAATGTTTAATTATTTTTAGGTTTAATGCATGCCATCTGTATATTTCAGGGAGCAGGCATATATCCAAGCGTGTTGTAATTGTTTCAAGAAGCTTAATAGGGATAGGGGAGGCTATGCGAATTATGAGGTATGTGAATGTAGTACTAGTACCAAGAGTATCTTGAATAGAACCTAAAGCTCATAGTTTTATAAATGTGGAAAGAAGTAACCTGATATCTCTCAATATCTTGTCAATTCATTTCAGGTTCATATTATTGTTGTAATTTGAAATATGCATTTTCAAACATTAGAGATTATCCAGGGATCCAGATGCACCACTGTGCAGTATATTCTGGAGATCTTCTCATGGTTCACTTTGCTCAATCCGAATTGTTAGGTGCATACCTCACCTACTGACTAGACATGCCCAAGTATAACTTTGATCAAAGTGATACTTACTGTTGCAGTTGTGAGTGCAGATTAAAATGGGTAGATCCTTGAGTTAATTACATGGTCTGCATCATTTAAATCAAACAGTGAATGTAACTTTGATGATTGTTATGTTTTTAGCACACTCCAAATCACTGCAGTCGGGGCGTGAGAGGCCGGGGTGGGGAGAGGAAATCAGTCCGGTCCAACGGTTTGGATTGAGGAAATGGAACCCACATTGGAGATTTTTCAAGAATACATTGCACTCTTTGGTGTGTCCAGATACCTGGATGCACGGCAATAACTGGGCTAAGCGGGGAGTAAGGGCTTTATGTGGATTGAAAGCTGGTGGAAAATGCACCATGCAGGCTTCTGCTTTTATGCTTTCTCCTCCTGAAACTGGCAATCAGTTCATTTCCAGTAACACCTCAAATGAAGGGAAGGTTCGGGTGGATTTAAATTCTGCCCATGAATGCTTCTTTAAATAAGCAAATGCATCCTCTGCAGTCTGCACTGCAGAAATATGGAGTATCAGAGCTACCTGATTGCAGGCTGTTGCAACCACTAGCATAATATCACTTGGGTGCCTCTGTTGGCTTCCATTAGTATTTTTTATCCGTAGGCTTGCATTTGTTTATTTTATTTCCCAGCTACCTGCAGTCCAGTATCTTCTTATGTGGAAGTTATTGGTCCAGGTAAATGGGCATTTATATATGTTTTATTTAGACAGAACTATATTAGTAACATCTGGTGCTAATATTATCTTGTGCACTTGCAGGGAGCGTGAGCTTCGGAGCACTGTGAAAGTAAGGAAAAGGCCACCTTTAAGGCGTGGAAAGGTATCTGGACAGCTTCCTGTTCCAGATCACATTCCTAGGCCTCCTTACTTGAGTACAACTTTCTTACCAGAACTTTCTAGTGAGCTTCAAATACATGATTCTGAGGGCATTGCTCACATGAAGGCATCATGTGAGCTCGCCGCTCGTGTCTTGGACTACGCAGGAACTTTAGTTAGGGTGAGAACTAATTATATTGTTTTCAAAGTAGCAGAATTCTCTGAACTAAATGAAGTGAATCAACTTGCTGATTTATTGAAACTGGCTTAAAAAAAAGTTGTTTGTTTTTTAGACATGTGCATTTGATTGCTGGTTGTGGGTTAAGTTCTTTTATCTGGTTCATATGGGTTTTTATATGAAATACAAAGCCATCTGGTTGCTTTATGATGGATGGCTCCGCATTGAGACGTTACAAGTTACAACACTGCCAGTTGTTGATGAACTTATTCATCAGAAATAGGTGGTGGAGTTCTTTACATTTTCATACTTTTTTGAATTTTTTTGAATATTTTATTGGGAGCAACACATCAATACAAGAAGGCTGCCAAAGCCACCTGAAACTTCCAGACGTCTACTGATTAAGACAAACCATTAAGGGAAACCAAAAACTGGGACAAGAAACACCCTCTTTTGCCAAAACTTAAGCCACTGAATTAGCGCTTCTTTTGACATGTGTGAAAGATACAACCCTTTCCTTGGATAAATCCTGCACCTCCTCAATGACATCTGCAAAAGCCCAAGGAGCTTTGAATCTCCCGAGGCCCACCTGATGGCACATGATGAATTCTCCTACCAAAATATGAGATAGATTTAAGCTATGGGCTTCACTAAGGCCCATAACTTGCATCTCTGCTCTATTGTCAGAGCACAAGCCAACTGGACCTGAAAAAGACAGAATAGTCAAACACGCACTGTCTCGAGATAGATCTCCCATTCCTGTTTATCCTAGATTTCCCCCCACTCTCCTGTTGAAATCCAGTTTTATCCTCCTGGATGGGGGAATATGCCAAGAGAAACACAGTGGCTTTTACGCAGCATTGACAAAATCTCCTGCCAATTCCTTATGATAGAAGCAAGACACCAGAATTGAGGAAGAAAGGACAGCCATGAAACTACAGGGAATCTAACCTTCTCTATCAAAGAATCCAGCGAAGACAATTTATCTTCAAAGAATCTTGCATTTCTCTCTTTCCATAAGGTCCAAATGACATCCAAGAAAGAAGTCCACAACATGATTTTGCCCCTTCCGCTACCCACTCCCAGTCTCCATGCTTCAAACAAGAGGAAAATATTTGTGGAAAATCCAACTACAGCCAAACCACCCTAAAACTGACCTCCAAAGCACTTGAGAAAAGCCTTACAACTCAGTAGATGACGGTCTATGGATTCTCTGTCAGCCAAACATAAATGGCAAATATTTACAATAATAACCTTTAACGCTTTCTTAAATCATCAATCATAAGGATGCCTCCAAGGTAACCCAAGGGGCCAAATGCCAAGACTTGCGGAGGAGCCTTAAGGTTCCAAATATGATCAACCAAAGAGGAAGTGACTCCATTATCTGATATTGCCTGGAAGAAAGATGTGACTGAAAAATCTCCTTCCCTTGTCCTCACCCATATCCTTCTATCGAAGTCTTCATTGAGAATATATACATTATCCATAGTTCTAAGAAGGTCCTGGATTGCGACTCTTCCATGTTTGTAAGATTCCTTCTAAAGATAGGGCTGTGTAAGAGTTTTTTACATTATATCAAACTATGCTATAAAAAGTTTGAAATTGCCTTTCTGCACGTTTATTAGCTTTTCTTATTCTTTAAAACTATAGGGCTGGACATGTGCAGTGTTTTGTTTAGGTCTCTATTTAACCCTAGAATAAGAGCTGGTCTAACCACTATTGATTTCTTATCAACAACTTTAAAGAAGTTTTACCCAGGAAAAAAAAGAACACAACTTTAAAGAAGAGCATGGTTCTTGGTTTTTAATATTCATTGTCTGTATCTAATCAGTGGGATGTTACTACTAGCTTTAGAGCGAATTTTGAAACACTTACCTTCAACTGTATGTGACCAAGAACCAGAAGGAAGTTTTATGATTTTGACAATAATCAAAGTTAAGAAACACTTCCATAGTTAGAAAAATGCCAAAGGGAAAAAGAACAGCTCGGACAAGTTCAGATTTAAGCAATTTCATTTTTCACACACTGTAGAAAAATTTTCAGAAAAATGATACCCTATAAATCAGGGTGTGAAAATTTCAGGTTTTAACATGGTTTACTGAGAAAAATTCTTAAAAAAAAAAAAACCAAACGGCTAAATTATGTAAATAGATTCCCACTATGATGATTCCATATGGGTATGGATACAAACACAGATAAGTGGTCAGTACATGACTGCCTTCATGACTATGCAGGGCCCAGGTATATATACAGGTTTTTATCCATATACATATTGTATTAATTATGTTTTATTAGGGAAGGTTCACACCATACCAGTATTTTGATTATTTCTACATGAAGTGCTATTTTTTTGAGTTTTGTTTTGTTTTTTATTTTTTTATTTTTTTATAAATATATCTGATGTATTACTTTTTTCATTCATTTCAAGCATTTTTATGGTGAAAATTAAAATTAATAGAACATTATGAAATGGACCTAGTATAGTAGTATCTGCAAAAATGGTACTTACAAGTATCTCTGCAATATCCTATACAAGTTTCGTAACCTTTTTTAATAGGGGTATGCAAACATGCACGTGTGTTCACGATCAAGTGTATACACAAGTTCAAGATTGGAATTATTGACACTATCCACTTTGTAGTCCTATTTCGCTGTAAATAATCCTATCAATTTGTGAAACAGGTTTGTGTGTAAATTGTTGTTCACCTGTGGCTTTTATCTTTCAGTCAAATATTTGGTTGCTTTTGGAGAAAAATAGACCCACTTATGGTGTACCCATTATGGGGCCTAGTTTGTTGATGGCTTTTATTTCTCTGGTGTGTACGTGGTCTAGTCCATGGAGACCACAATTGTGGGATATTGACCAACTTCTTAAAATATGATTTTTTTAAATTTTTTTAGAAACATGTTTGTATAATTGAAACAAGCATGTTTAGGAAATTAAAAAAAGGGTCTTAGGTGTGTCTGAAATATTTCAGTGAATTACGAAAAAAAAAAAGTTTCTTTGCTGATCTTCTGAAAATATAATGTTTTACTAAATTATACTTCAGAAATGGAATTTTACTAATAAACATGTCTTGATTGGTTGTCACATTCTTCCACCCTTGATTGACATAACATAGCAGAATAAAAGTAGCTGTAATGCATGGTATTTCATTAACTTCCAGAAGGAATATTTTTTTAATACATGAATATTGCCCTATCCCTACGATCGCATGAGCACTAATGTAGACTATGATTTTAAGCTGTAGAGGGGGTCTAATGTAGTGCATGCACAGGAAGGGAGAGATCAATGGAGTACTCGGATGTGTGTCAATGTTAGACATGGACATCTAAATGTCTAACACAAGGACCTAGAAAATTGAACACACCAATACCCATGTGGTATATGATAAATGTTTATTACTTGTGTGTTGGTCTTACTCTTATAAAATCCCAAAGCATAAAATATCTCTATAGAATTAAACTCATTATCACCAGCCGTTCCTAGATAGATAAGGCTTCAGTGATGAAATCAAACACTTTATTACCATATAAATAATATACAATATTACTCTGAAAGGTAGTGAAATAGAGAAATTTAGGGTTTCTCCTAATAACCGTTCTTGTATCAAATGTTATAAAAGATTGAATTTTGGGAACCAAAGTTTCCTTAACTGCAAGGAAATGGGTCTCATGCTGTTGATACTGTTATAAAGTTAGAGAAGGCAAGAGTTAGTCCATAGGGTTTTCAGAAAACTTTATTACTAGTAGTTTACTAATTCACATCATGCACCTTTACAAAAATTTTGATTTTGCAATGCCCTGCATATCCTAACATTGAAACTTTTTTTGGAATTAAGACTGGTACAAGAATAAAATAAAATTGGAGATATTTTTCCTTTCTGCCATGGATGTCTTCCTGACATTTGCCAGATTTTGAGTTGCTTTTATTAATTTTGTTCTTCTATTCACTTCATTAACAGATTCACTTCTGTATAATTAAAATGAAGAAATGCATTTCTTTTTTGTTCTTGGAAGTGGACATTTTCTTCCTTATTTATGATTCGATGTTTCCATTTCCTTGGATTTTAGAATTGTGTTTTCACTGATCGTTTCGTGCTTTTGCGTTCTTATATATTATCTGCTATTTATATGCCTTTTCTAGCCATCTGCAACAACAAAGGAAATTGACAAAGCAGTGCATGAGATGATCATAGATGCTGGGGCTTATCCTTCTCCTCTTGGCCATGGAGGATTCCCAAAAAGCATATACACTTCAGTTAATGAATGCATGTGTCATGGAATACCTGATTCCCGCCAGCTACAGGTTTTGTATGCTGTCATTTCTTTTCCCTTTTTCAGTACACCTGTTTTCAGTATAAATCTTTATCAGTAGGGGCATTCTTGTGCATTTCCAACTTGTTTCTAGAAAAGGGGAACATTAAGGCTCTATAAAGGGCAAGAAGGGTCAGGGGTCAAGGCCTCAAGGTGGAGATCTACATGGATCTGGTTTCGATTTTGTTTGGGTGGGGATGGAGATTCATTTTCTGCAAAAAATGACCATGCGCTTTCCAATACGTAACTGCATGATGCCTCTGTTACTCTCACCATTATTGTCTTCCCACTCCTCCTCCTCAGGAACCAGATTGATAATGCATGAATATCCATAAAAAAAAAAGACCTGATATATTTGTTATAAAAAACCCTAATATATTCTGTATTTTCTGCAGCATGGCGACATAATTAACATAGGTGTGACTGTCTTCTTGAATGTATGTTCTCAATCTATTCCTTTGTTTGATTCATTCTTACCAGCATGAAAACTTTTATCAGATTGTTACTTCTATCATTTCTTTTATTAATGCATTTTCAATTGGGTTTGCTACTGGGACTGGGTACTATAGTTTCCTTTGATTTTTATATTTGTTGTCATTGATCTTTCAGAAAATGCATTTGAGTGATCATAGTGGAAAGATTGACTTGCTGTTCCTATTTCTGCAAGTTTTTTTTAATGTGTCTTGCTCAACAAAATAAGTCATTTTTAGCTTATTTTAATCAATTTTACGTCATGGTTTAGATTTTAGAACTTTCTGGAAGTTCCATTTATTTAAAAAAACCCACTTTATAGATATTTAGCATTTTTTTAAAAAATCATCATTGCAGATACCTTCTCCCATTTATTTCGGGTGGTGTTGTGTTTTCTACTTGAAATCTTTGTCTGTTTTGTCTTAACTTATTTTTTTATGTTTTGTCTTTAATAACAGGCTCATGTGATAGGTTACTTCCAACCTATGATGCCCAGATACGGCATAGATACGGTAGGGGACACGCCATGGACATGGCAGAGACACTAATTTTACATATAAAAAGTGAAGTATCCGATACGATACAACACGATACGTTGTCCATTTGGAAGTATCCGTGTATCATAGCTTCCAACTCTTGCCACTTTTGTTATGGAAATATTCCATGATTTATTTGACAAAACCCTTCAGAGAATTTCTCTCTATGTATCTATCATCTATATGCAGTTGTATACATAAAGAAAAAAATTTCTTTAAAATGCCTCCTTTTACTTTTTTTTTATATTTTATATAGGGGCACAACTACAGCTGATTGATTTGGGTGCTTGAGAAATGGGGAGAAAGGAGGGAATAGAAGAAGGAAAGAGAAGGAAGGAAGGGAAAAAAGGAGAAACGTGCTTGCCTCACTTGTAGGATCCCATTATTATTTTATTAAAGTAACTATTTATGAGATATACAAAATAGCCCTTACATCCCACCTTTTATTACAAATATGCCTTGATTACAAAACACGCCCCAATATTTCTACTACACCTCTCGTCAAGTTGGTGCATGGATATCAATCATACCCAACTTGTTGCATAAAAGTTGAAAATGACCTTACTTATCCCTTTAGTCAAGATATCTGCAACTGCAAGTTTGTATGCTAGCTATTTAAAGACAATGGCAACTTCTTTGAAAACAACCTTTCCCTAACAACACGACAGTCTGCCTCAATATGCTTTGTGCCACTCATGGTAAAGTGGGTTAGAAGAGATTTGAATAGTTTCCATTTTGTCACAATGAAGCTTCATTGGGAGAGGAGTTGCTTCCTTGATTCAGTCAATGAATTCTATAGGCTATTGCCTGATACTGTGGCTCTGCATTCTCGAGCCAACACCTATTACTTTTTTTACACTCCCATGTAACTAGATTACCACCAAGCAGAGAACAGTGCCATGTGGTTGATCTCCAATCATGTTATAAACCTGTCCAATCAGCACCTTTATATATTTCAGTAACCATGATTTGCATTCAATATAACATGCCCTGGGGATTTCTTAAGGTAATTTACGAAAAACATATAAATGACTTGTTCGTGGATAATGCATGATCTGACTAACTATACTAACCATATAAAGTAATCATCAAATAGTAAGGTGATGATTCTACTTAATTATTCTACTTAATTGCCGTACACCCTTATACTGACAAATACCAGAGAAATCTCAAAGAGAAAAGTGATTGAATGAGGAACTTATATTCTTCCTTTGCATATATTCTGTATTTATAATAAATGGCTTTCTATGATTACAACTGACAGTATCTAATTAAGAATAATAAGATGCTAATCTAAGGACTAAATACAGAGTGTAGACTTGGTCAAAGATGTACATGAATCACAGAAAATCTGCTGTTAGTCTTCTTGGACTCCATTGGATTGACCTGATCCATTGGGTTGGTCTTGACAGATGCATACTGTCCTAGAGTAAATCCGATATATACACTGAGATATAACAATGCCCTTTTAGACTCGCGCAATACATTTGGTAAAGCAGAAGTCTCTTTCCTGCTATTTTTTTATGCCGGTAACAGTAAAATTTCATTAAAGAGAAAGAAGGTACAACTCAGAAAAGTCAAACAAAAAACCTATCAAAGGTGCACCGGTACAAGAGAAATATACCAGCCACGGACCACAACTACATTACAGGAGCACTAAGAGTACAAGACCGATCTACCCCTTGCTTAGCTAGACAATCTGCCATTTCATTTGCCTATCTACTAATGTGCTAAAATGAAATCTGTAAGCTTGAAACTAGAAGATTAATTTCATTGAAAAGGAATTGCATTTTCCAAGGTCCGTTTGTAGATTTCACCGAGGAAATGGCATTAGCTGAGTCGCTCTCCACAATTAGATTTTGTTGATTTGAGGAATGATAAATGTGAAGAGCTTCCAATATGGCTAGAACTTCTTCGTTAGAGTTTCTTCGTTAGAGTCTTTATCCCAACATGCCTGGAAAACATATAAATAACCTCCCCTTTGTGATTTCTTAGGACACCCCCAATACCAGCCAAACCTGGTTTTCCTTTAGCTGCTCCGTCTACATTGAACTTTAGAACTCCATATGCAGGAAGGCACCAACAAACTTTCATTTTCTTCTTGAAACCTCCCATCCTCAAGCATCCTCTCCAACTATGCACGATGTTATCGATCTTGATATCCGCAAATTCCTTTCTAGCACATGCCCAATTGGCAATCCTTAATTGCACAAGAGCCAATAGCTCCTCCCTTGATGATTCTTTTCTAAGAAAAATTCTATCATTTCTCTGTTTCCAAATTGACCAAAGGATGGAAAGAGGGATGATCCTCCATAAAATCCTACTGTTTTCAGCCAATGGCGTCCCCTTCTATCATTTCTCTCTTTCCCGCTATTTACCCATCCCTTGGTTGTGATTATCCTCTAATTGCAATCATTCCTGGGCCAGAGGGGTTTTCTTCTAAGCACATTCCATGTGAGGCTAATATGTTGGAGGATAGGTTGGCTAAAGGAGTTTATCATAATGAGTTGATATTTGATGTTTGTGTTGCTTTGGTATTCCTAAGGCTTATTTTTCTTTTCTGCATTGATTTTTTTTTTGGGAATAATGTTCAAAGCTGGAAAATTAGGATCCCATCCTGTACTTTTCTCAAAATCGTCCTTAATGATTTACATGGATGTTGTTCTTTGTTCATGATTTGGTTAAATGACGAAATGCTGTTATTTAAACTGTATACATTTTTCTTGAATGAATTCAAAATTTGATGTTTTTGATGCATTATTTGTGAAATTGTGCTGCAGTTTAATGTTCTTTTTCCTCCAAATATGATGGGCAATGCTTTGAATACAAATTCTCTCTCAGCTTTTCACTTAATGTGATGATTCAAGTCCTTTTCTTTATATATTTTTTATTATGCATTTTAGGGTTACCATGGGGCCACAGCAAAGACATTTCTGTGTGGAAATGTAAATGAAGAAGCAAAGCGTCTTGTAGAGGTATTGTTTTGCTTGCTTGCTTGAGGATAATGCTGCGTGCTATACTTGCTATAATATATCTCCTGTTGGTCCATGATTTTCTAAAACAATCCATCAAATGTACTTGATGGGACTAGTGGATGCCCTTAGATTGCATTTCAAATTGCAGACATTCTATTGACCAAAATCCTGGGGATTCAGTGGTTCCTAGGTGGGTTTTTCGTCCTTGAAAGATTTAAAATCTTTATGATTAAGGTACTAAGCTAGTAATTTCCATGATTCTTTTGAGAGGTTTTACCTCTGCTCATGTGTTAAAATCTTTATGATTAAGGTAAACAAAAATGTTACATCTGAAGGCTATATATGATTGAAAGAATAGGATGTTATAGGCTTTTTGGTGAGAAACATATGTGATTCTTTGCAATACCTTTGGTTGCAATGCTTGTTTTTGTGTAGTGAAGTGTAGTTCTCTTATGTTTTTTCTAGATTCCTTATTCTTGTTTTTCTTATATATCAGGTAACAGAAGAGTGCTTGGAGAAAGCCATTTCTGTTTGCAATAATGGTGCACTCTTTAGAAAAATTGGAAAGAGGATAAGGTTTGAAGACTAATTTACAAAGTTATTGAAAGGAAAGTTTCAGCTAGAGACAAAATATGATTAGGAACATTACATTACTCTTTTGTTTTTGTGTACGCTTGCATCTATGCGTAGGAAGAACTCCTAAGGGTTTAATCAATGGTTGATGTAAAATAAGTCTGGACCTTTCTTGTGGAAACCTTCTGCTGAAGGTGCTGCTCATGCGCTTGCTCCTTGCACTTTGGAATCTTAGCTGTCCTGCTTGTTTGGCATGTACACTTCCTGACCTTCTGATCATTTGGTCATAGGATTCTGGACTTTTTGCATCTAAGATGTGTGAGATCTTGTTCTAGATTTGTACCTGAAAGAATAACCTTTTCCTAGTATCCACCTAAAACCAAATGAATCATATACTCAGTATAATAGTGGTAATACAGATCATTAGTTCAAATGATGACAATTCAATATGGAATTTGGTATCTTGTTGTAGTAGGAGTACAAAAATAATTGTTTCAACACAGTTTTAAATGCTTTCATGTTATCTACATATAATGACACTAGGCAAGTCAATTGAACTAGTGTTAGGGCTAGGCATGATTTTATACTGGGCCCCAAAACTGTAAATGTTCTGTTTTACACAGTAATTGGTCCCATGAAAATGCGAACAGCAATCACAGATGGTTAACTTTTTAGTTCCAAATGCTTTTGGAGAATGTATTAATGTTTACTAAATTCCTTTTTATCTATCTTTTGGGGTTGGATACAAAATTTGCTTATATTCATCTTTTACTTTCTACTATCCTTGTTGCGGTGGCAAAGACCCTTGAGACGATTCAAGGAATTTCCTTTGGTAAAGGAAAGGTGATAAGAAGAAAACCCATTTCATTAATTGGGCTACCGGCTATGTATGACTACCACCTGAGAAATTATCATTATTAAGGAAAGGAACTGGACTGTATTATCTACATGGTGTGGATATTTGGGGAAGAGGCGGATGCTCTTTGCAAGAAGGTTGTTGAAGAAAAAATATGGCATGCAAAATGTGGGGTTGTTGCCATGAGAGGTGCATATAAGAGAGGATTGTAGCCTTATAGGTGCTGAGAGACATCCAAATTAGCCTCCCCTTCACATATAGCGGGTGACGCTGAGAACGGGAGTAATTGTTTAGTTTTTATTATTATTATTATTTATTTATTTATTTTTATGTGGGGGATGGCATTGAAGTCAAATTTTGGAAAAACATTTGCATGGGTATGTGAGCTAGAGGTCTGCTTTCCAAGATTATTTTTGATATCATCCAAAAGCTTTTAGACCATAAAATTGTGTGGAGAGTGAGGAAGGGGTCTGGGCCCAAATGTTTAGAACTTCATGGATCATGAGGTTCCATAAGTGTTGGGGTTTCTTAAGGTGATAAATGAACCTGTTGTATCCGGTGAGGTGGCTGATTGAAGAATTTGGGTGGCATCATCAAACTGGGTCGTCTTGTGTAAATCTATGTTTTGGCCCAATTCTTTGTCAGCTACCCCCATTGTCAAGTTTGGAAGTCTCTAGCTCCTCAAGGTTAATTCCTTTGTTTGGACTGCTTCCTGCAACAAAATCCTTACCCTTGACCACCTTAGATTGTACATTTGTACTCTACCATTTGTTTTCTCTTCTGGTAGAATGGGTAATTGGTGAACCATTTACTTTTAATTGCCTATATACTTCAGTGATATGGTTAAAATTCCTACTTTTCCCTGTCAGTGGCCTAAATATGTGTGGTTAAGAATAGAATAGTACAGTATGGATGAAAGGCAAACAAGTGGGATATTTTAATATGGCTATCTATGGGCATCTTCATCCATGGTGACTTGTTACATCAACAGCATAGATCAACAATTTTCTGAATACATGTATTTTTGGTGCTAAAAAGTATGGGTTTCTTTTTGTGCTTTTTTCCTTGTCTGAAATGTACTGTACACTAATTTTTAGTATTTCGACTTGATAGATCTACATTTAATGGAAGTTTTCACATCCTTTTGCAATGATTCTAGTGCATGTTGTAAAATATCTGATCCAGGTTTGAACATACATTTTCTGTGGATTGTATAGATTCTAAATCTTATTTTTCTCATAATGATCTCAGTGCGCATGCTGAAAAGTTTGGCTATGAGGTGGTCGATCGTTTTGTTGGCCATGGTATAGGGACTATCTTGCATTCTGAACCAGTCATAATTCATACTAGTAAGTACTCTTTGCTTTCAGTTATTTAATAACAACAACAACAACATGACTCATCTAGAGGGGTCATTGCTTTGGTGCAATGATAAAGGTCTCGGGTACAATGCGTGATAACGCAGGTTCAAGACCTGCAATCAGCCACTTTGTGCAAAATTACCGAAGGTTAGGTTTGTCTCCAGTCACTTTGGACTCTCGCAGTCCCAGGACCTTACTTCAGTGGGACTCGCACTAGGTAATGACCTTTAATATGATTCATCCGGAATGTGTTTAGTTGTTTTGTCAAAGGTTTTGTAAAAGATATCTGTCATCAGTGGACTATCTAATAAGGCCCTGACTTGTACATAAAATTTATACCATACAAGTTGTTTCCAAGGAAGTAGGAAATCATGTCAATTCTTACTTTTTATTTAACACCTTCATACAGACTTGGTCTTTAATCCCATCCCCAGAAAGCATATTCGTGAGGTTTACCTCTAACCCGAAAGTCACTTCAAAATAACAAAAAGTAAAAATGATGTAAAGCATCAAATCAAGAGAGAATAAAATATAAGGAGGTTTTGATGGTATTTTATCTTTAGTGGATTGATAGGGAATCTTTTTGACTTTTTGTGTAAAAAGTGGGTTTTTTTTTTTTTTTTTTTCATTTAATGGAGAAAAGAAGTTGCTTTTTGTTGACCTTTCTTTTTAGAAGGAGGGAATTTTGAAGATGAAAAATGGAGGCTTTACATTACTTTTGCTAACCTAGTAAATTGCCAAATAGTTAAGGATATGTATTTTATTTTCCTATTGCCTTATGTGTCAATGGGAATTACTGATAACCACCAACTTAAAGCTCCAACTTTAAAACCTTCTGGAAAATCGACTGATGTCAACAAAGCATTCTTGTTTATTCATGGGAGTTGATAGAGTGAGCGACTAGGGTGGTAACATGTACAAAATCACTCCAATCGGAAGATGATGGCATCTGTTTTGGGAGTCTAGCAGTTTAAAGGTTTTAAAAATTGGGATTTAGGGAGATTCCAATGCAATGAGTATGACTCTTATGACGGCCAAATTTGGGCTTGTCCCAAATCAGTGTTTGCATGCACCGAGGTGGATTACACATTTTTAACCATCTGTTTCCAGGGCCCCTATCTTCATGAACCGGCACTTGCCAAGGTGGGCCTGGGTGTATATTTGTTTGCTAACTCCCCTTATTTCATTGATACTTTAGACTGTAGCAACTATATTCATGATTTCTTTCACAGGTAATGAATTCCCTGGTCGTATGGTTGAAGGTCAAACATTTACCGTTGGTGAGTATCTTATATTCCAATTCTGTTAGTTTGCACATTTCACTTAACTTGTGCTTTTGTCTAAATGAATCATCTATAAAACAATGGCTCAATTTTGTAAGATGAAGTGACTTGATTCATAGCGGTAAATGCCAACAACAGGAGATAAGTAATTAGTAAAAAAAATAAAAATAGAACTACAATATAAGCTCCAAACCACTTTCAACTGTATTTTGAGGTAGTGGTCCTAGGAAGCTGGATTTTCCGTTGTTGTTAAAAAGGGCAGGTTAATTTAGGGCGTCTTTGATTGCATTATAGTACATAGGAAATGAATACATAGGATTCATACCTTAAGTGGCTAAAAATGAAGATCAAAGGTGAATTTTTAAAAATGAGCATAAAATAACCAATCCTTTTAGGAAAATAGAATCAAAAGAAGATGGGAAAGGAATAAACCCGCCATCATCCTAGTAGTTCATTTCCCATCTTTTTTCTTATTCTATTCCACGGCCTGTTTGGGAAAATTACTTGTAAAGTAGTGTGAACTGAAGGGTTAATTCAATATACAAAAAAAGAAGAGGGAGTCAAATAAAAAAGTACTAAATTTCAAGAAGAACATTTTCTTTTTATAAAAAAAAAAAGAAGTAAAAAAGCTACTCTCATGCCACTAAATGGCAAAAAAAAACCCTATTATTTTACCAAAAAAGTTAAAACACCACTATTTCATGCCACTAAATGACAAAAAGCCATTATTTGACTGTTTGTGATCTAGCACTTTTCATCTTGACCCCTCTTCTTTTCTTCTCTCTTGATTTGACCCTTCAATTCACAACACTATACAAGTAAATTACCCAAAAGAAAAGGTTATTTAATGCTCATTTTTTAAAATTCACTTTTGATCTTCATTTTTAACAACTAATGGTATGAATCCTATTTGTTTTAATGCTAACAAATAGGCCTTTAGTGACCATTTTCTACTGCACGCACCATGTTATTTTCATAAATATGTTGCCCAGCAGAGATCATCCAAGTTCTCTAATCATGTGAATCATTTCTTCAAAAATAAATGTTTTGTTGGAATATTTTGCATTTTAAGTCACAGTATTTAATCCTGCAGAGCCTATCGTTACAATGGGAACCATGGAATCTGTTACATGGGATGACAACTGGACTACTCTTACGGCAGATGGCAGCCTTGCTGCACAGTTTTCACATACAGTGTTGATTACTCAGGATGGTGTAGAGGTTTTGACGAAGTGCTGATGGCTGCTAAACTATTCATTCACTGTTTGCAAATGGTTTTTGTTCTTTCAGACATCATTCTTTAGCAGAATGTTGCTTCTCCCAGAAATTCTTTTGCATATATGCATATGTAGAAGGGGGATTGTCTGATGGAAATGGCAATGAATTTTGTTTGGCCATCAATGATATAGCAGAGTTCCACCTTTCAATGCTCAAACCTGTTCATGTGGGTCCTTCATAGAATATCCATCCTCCTTATCTACCCTATCCGATGATTCTACCCATCTGATCAGTGGTTTTCCTTGTGGGGTGGGTGATGACAATGATGACCTACCTGATCTTTGTCTGATTGGTCTGTTAAAATCATCCAACTAGTTGGGTGCTTTTGGTGTATTTTCCTTCTATGGCATGATTTGTTTGGATCCACAGAAAAGCTGAATAACATATGGAGACCCTGGATGCGTGCAATGTGCTGGGTCAATTAAGTGCAGTCCAGTTTGGTGCTGGATTTGGACTGAACTGTAGCCCAGAGGAGCCCTGACCCTGGTTATATTACCCGGACTGATGACTAGATGGGCTCGACTTGGCGGCTTGCTGTACCCATACCTAAAGGCCTGACTATTGATTTTGAATACCAAGGGATCTAATTCTGTAAATGAGTTGGGCCTGTTCCTAACTCTCTTTCCAATCGCACAATCATGAGTACACCTTAGTTCATTTGAACGAGTGGGCGGACGGATCTGATCGAACCGTAGCAGAATATTGGGTCATTATGAGGAAAGTATTGTTAAATAAAAATATAGAAAAATAATGTGTAAGTAACATGAATCAAAAGATAAACAAATGAAAAAAAAAAAAAAAAGAAGAAAAAGAAAGAAACTACCATAAACACAGGTTTTTCAGTTCATTCATTGCCTTATTCAATTGTATGACAGTTTTTGTCTTGTACCGAACTGTAGTTTAGTTGGTTATAGACATAGTGCGTATATGTTTGGAGAGAGTTAGTTTGAGTCTCAATATATGAAAGATTTCTTTTTTACTTGTATGTGGATGGCGAAGTCATTGGTGATATTTTGTAATGCATTTACGTGGTTTCGAACAATTTCCATGCATATAAAGAAAACACATTCCTATCTTCCAACAATTTACATGAACAATTATATTTTAGTAGGGTTGCCAGGTGTGTAATGAAATTTAGCCGATTCTCTACTATTATATGTAATGCGCACCCATTGAGAAGAGCCTCCACTCCTGGCCGGTTGGCCATGACTCTTCCACTTTCCGTATACATCTATTTGGGAAGAGTTGTTTTGGATGGCTTGCAATAGGAGCCAAAAAAAAAAAAAAAAAAAGCCTAATCATAGGCCCTAGTCAAATTTCACAAATAGAACATGGGCTCACCATTAGATTAGTCATGCATAATATTTTTGGGCCTTAGTTATTACGAATCTTAAAATAATGCCTCTTGTATGGGCTCTCACCAAATTTCATTTGATAATAGAAGGGCCTACCATTAGATTGGCCATGCATAATTCAGTCCAAAATTAATATCCCTTTGCTTCCTTTGATCGTGATACATCTGTGTACAATGAAAAAAAAAAAAAAAACTGAAGGCATACGACAGTGACTTAGATTTGAAACTGTTGAGTTGTGTTTCTTGTTTTCTTATTGAGTTCGGATTCAGAGAGAGAGAGAGAGAGAGAGAGAGAGAGAGAGAGAGAGAGAGAGAGAGAGAGAGAGAGAGAGAGAGAGAGAGAGAGAGAGAGACTGATCAAAGATTCTTTATGCCCAGTGCTACAAGTCTATTAGCAAAGACCACCTTAAAGATCTAAATCACTTTACATCATTGTCCCACATATTTTGTGCTTAATAAATCATATTGTAGGCATCACTATAATTGCAGTCAAATCTTTCTTCGTAAGAGAAGATGGGTTGACATGCAATAACCGAGCAATTATTTTTTTAACATTCTCTGTGATTTAAATCATGTTCTATTAATTCTGACAAGAAGTTTCTAATATATCTCTAGCAAACCCCAAATTAAAGTGAAAAATCTTTAGATTTTCTCAAAATTTTCTATCATTCAGGAATGTCCGCATAATGTAGGCCTGATGTTGACCCGAGAGTTTTTACATGATGTTGGACGTGACTGCTGTACCATAGTCTACACTCAATTCTCAACCTCATCAGTTAGTACATCACATGGACCAGGCAGTGCCCATTAAAAAAAAAGTATAACACATCACATGTCTATCCTGCTTGAAGCGGAGAATGGTGAATTGATGATGGCCTGAATCTAAAAGGTGAGTAGGACATATATATATGATTGACTCCTTTTGACTCAATTACAGATGCATCTCCGGTGCATGCATACGATGCTGAATCATATCTGTGCAAACGCCAACATCCAACAGGTTTATAAGACACGACTGATTTGCAATTTTTCATGGCATGTGTTGACTATAGCAGACACTTGAATTGAGCTTGCGAACAAGTATATGCTAGCCATATATAAAGTCCGGCTGTGCCGGTGGAAGCATTCTCGAAGTTTCTTGGACGCCACTACACAATTTCCATGTATGAGTACCATTGCCACGTGACTGCACCATTCATCTTCATGGAGCCCTGGGTGAAATTTGGTCACCCCACCTCTCTTGTATGTGCAAGTCCACGATTACTTCGCATGTGCGAGTTTGCCCTACTTGAATCAGTTGAATGTATGCGTTCCTACTATCTTACATGCATGTGTGAGTTATCAACTCCTTGGCATTTGCAAGTTTATGTTACCTTACATGTGCAAGTTTTATTGGGACTAGAACCAACAAGGAATACCAAAAAAATAAAAATAAATAAATAATAATAATAACAACAATCTCACTGGCAATTGTCATTTTTATCATTTTAAATGTAACAAAGTTTATTTATTTATTTATTAATGTATGCATTTGGGTAAAATGTAACTAAGATGATTAGACCTGGATGATTTATTTTTTTTCGACACTTATCTATAAGAAAACCCTTCTATATATGTACCCAACACCCATCAATAAACAACCATCCAAGTGAGCCCCATGAGTTGTACTGGATATGAGAAGTATGCAGGTTAGTTGTAGGAGAACATGCTCCGGTAAAGTAAAGATATTGTGTAAGGAATTATGAGTGTTAGCTAATTGATTTGTCCAGAATTTATATTGTATGTAATTTCTAGAATGGACTGCACAAATTTAAATGGAGAAAGCGATGAAGAAAATCTCAAAATATCATAAGGTCATAGTGGGCGCTCGAGCAGAACTACACAGAAGATGCTAAGTTGATTTGCTCAGCCATGTTGCCCAAAGAGCGCCGGTTTATATGGGGACCACTTTTGGGTCTACTTTGATTCTCCCTCCCTCCAATTAAAGATATATTCCCTGAATGGTTACTGCAATTTAATAGGCCAAATTTGACCACACCTTTAATTAGTAATCCTAGTAACCCACTTGCTCTTAAGGTTCCTTTTTGAGTTTTTATCTTTGGGGTCTACCTATAATCAATTGATTCCATTGGCGACCAGTCTTGGATTGGCAATGATCCTTATTTGCTGTGTGAGACTATTAAGGTTGAGCACTTTAATGGTTAAAATTATTTGATCTTTTATTGGTCAATGTTCCAAACTTTTCTTATTGGTGTACCTTTCTTGATTGAAATACATCAAAGTGGCACTTCTGACTCGACCTGTCAACTCGAGTGGGTCGAACCCAACTAGATGATTCTCGGTGGGAATTAGCATTTTTAGCTTGAATAGTAAATGGGTTGGGTTCAGGTTGAGGTCCCATGATACTCAACCTGCTCAGAACCCAGCCCAACTTATTATCCTTCAACCTGGAAACCCGACTGGTGAATTTATGGTTTTAATTGACATTTAGAACCCAAATGGTAAAGAGATTGGGTTCTGACAAATGTTACCTCCGGATACCAAAGCAACCCAAACCTGACCCATTTCCATTCATGTTTACCGGGCCCCACATTAAAGAATACATGATTATGCCCCACTGCCCACTTTTTTATTTTTCGTCCCCAATGACCCTCGTCAAATTAAGGCCAAAACAAAGAGACTAAAGCATTCCAGTGGTTCTTGTTGGAAACCATGAACAGCCCTTGATTCATGGTAAAAGTGGAAAGTATGCATAGGAGACGACACCTGAGTTTGTTATCTTACCAAAAAAAAAAAAAAAAACTGAGTTTGTTATCATGGGGCCTCTAAGGTCTCTCCTTTGTCTATAAATTCAAAAGAGTGCCACAGCGAACGTACCCATATCTTCATTTTCATATACTCTACCATTGTTGTTGTTTCAAATTTCAAATTTCAAGATGAAGGCTTCTTACTTTGTGGTGGGTCTCATGGTGGTGTTGCTGATCTGCAATTTGCCGGCCTCGGAGTCGGTCATCTGCCTACCCTGGGAACTAAAACCGTGCGATGTATCGTTCATAGGCGGGCGGTCACCCACGCCTGAGTGCTGCACTAAGTTTAAGGAACAGTTGCCGTGCATTTGCCATTACATCAAGACGGATCCTTTACTTAAGAAGTACATCGACTCCTATAATGGGAGGCAGGTGGTGGCTAAGATGTGCAAGGTACCCTTCCCCGAATGTTAAAGACTTAGACCCTGCGTCCATGGGATGGGACCCTTCTACGCTACTTCTTCTCCTATCTTATTTCTAGCCATTTGATGATAGCTATGGACTATACTCTCATGCAAATCGTTTAAGGCAATAATGTGGTTGCTATCCTTAATAAAATGATATGGATTTACTTAGTTCATGTGAGGTTGTGACATGCATGTTTTTTTTGTTAATTTGTGATTAGATTATAAATTAAGATGCCACTCAGCCACAGCCATTGAAAAAAACAAAAAAAAATTAATAACAACTTTATCTCACCTGTATTAAGCAAAAGAAGGTATAATAGATTCTAACCATTTCCATTTCATCGAGTTAGAAAGGAGAGGCTCCCTGTTTCTCCAGAAAGATGAGTACTCTTTTGTCTAAATTATATTCTCCATGGCATTTGATTCAATCCACTAAAAGGACCTGTCTATTGACATGGAACTTTCTTCATTGATGGCGAAAGCTTCCTCATCCCTGCACTAATCCTTAACAGGAGCATTAGAAAATTCTCTGGTTCTATTGCTAAATACCCTTAATTCAATGGGCCCACTTTTGAAATCCAAGCCACTCAATCGCTATCCCACCATATGTTACCACTATGATAAATTTTATCTCAGCTGGAGTTTATATTCAATGTAAGATTGACCACATAAATAAAAAAAAAAGGAAAGAAGCAGAGGTGAATAGCTAAATTAGATTTTTATGGGTTTTTACCTCTTTTCTCAGATGTGATTTGTGTAGAAGGGGCATTAAGGCATTTTCTGTTCTAAAACGGAAAGAGAATCATTGGATAAGAAAATAAGACAACTGCATGTTGGGAGCTAGCTCTTATTAGGGCGCTGCAGGATTTAGCAAAATTTCTAGAATATTGGGTCAGTTGGTCCAAATCATTCCTGGTTTGAACTAGATTAGGTCCGAACACAAATCCCATTCAACTTGTTTAGGCCCACATTAAATTATTTTCTTTTGAGTTTAATATTTTTGCATCCTCGTAGGCTAAAATAAAACATAAGGGAAAAGAGTAAGGTAGCTCTTTAATTAATCATCTTTCTCGGGTTAAAGTTTTCGAAGGTATAGAGATCTAGGATACCTTTCATTATCAAGTCCAGATCACCTATCGCAGTTGTGAAATCACATAAATTTTTGGATAACATAGCGGACTGTTATTGGTTCACTCACGGTGAAGATATAACAATTGCGATAGGTAATCCGGACTCTCCATTATCTCTCTAGGATTCCTCATATTAGATTGTTGAAATCTACCATCACTAGAGTTCTGCGAAGAAGATGAAGAGAAAAAGGAAGAGGGGCCAACCTAACCTTCACGAATTTACCCTTGATCCTACGCCCGTGTTATGTCACATGTGCATATAACCCAATTATGTTCCGATGGTCCAGGACTTTGCTACAGCAGGGCAACAGAGGATCAACTGGGGTACCTGCTTAATTTGTACTTGTTGGAGTTCAACTGCAGAAGTTGGGGATGCCAATGAGGTCCACCCTCATCACCTCCTTGATTCAAGTAGAGGAGCCTTTGCCTCTCCTGCTCTGCATGAGAAGCCAAACAGCCTTTGCCTCGCAACAATCCAAAGGACAGTGTTAAATAGTCAACCACAAGTCTACACGACTATAAGAACAACCTCTCACTCCATTGGTAAAAGGCATCGGTTCTTATCTGGATGTCTTGAATTTCAACCCGGAAAGTCATCCTCCTTCATCCAATTAATTTGAGGATATTGAACGATTCAAATCATAAATTGGAGACCCAAAGAAGTGCAAAAATAATATATATATAGGTTGAAATGTTTTGGACATTTTTACAAAATACTCAAAATCTGTGAATATTTGATTAACTTAAAAGTCTTGGATTTTGGTTCAAATAACAAATTGAATGATTTTGATTACAAATATTGGGGTAATAGAAATGAAAAAGCATAAAAGTTGGTTAATGGAAATTTGATTGCAATAACCAAATACAATCATTTGTGAAGCATGTACAGGTGCCTTTATGCAAGTGGGAGATGCGAAGGAGCGTCAGGTGTGAAAATAGCTTTATTTATGGATCATGTCCAAACCACAACATGATGATGATGAATAACCATGTATTTTGGGGAAAAAAATGATTACAATAGTGCACGTGTGATTCATTTATATAAATAAATGCAAACAAACAACCCTTAAACTAGTGACCGGTCAATATTCCATAAGTGTGGGACCCGTGAATCTAAATAGTTAATCAAGCCAAATACTTTTCCTCAACCACCTAAGTGATGGTTCGGTGGCATAAGGCGTAGGTTTGCTCCCAATGTATTGTGTTCGAATTTCACCCGAAATTTAACTGGTGCAAGTGTATGTGGGCCGTGCGTGTGCTTGAGGAAATAGTCCTATCATTTGTGGTAAAAATGCCACAGCAATATCCATGTGATGAATATATATATATATATATATATATCCTCTCGTCATTTATTTGGACTATGTGCATATTTGGGAGGTCTAAAATGGATAGAAGTTTGGAAAAATAGAGTGTTTGACACCACCTTTTAGCCTCTACCCATTTTAGAGAAGTAGAGGCAATGCCTCTACTTTCTAAAGCCCCCTTGATGAAGTAGTTGAGAAATAGAGGGAAGAAATAAGAGGCAAAGGTACAGTATTTTGTGCATAATCACGCCTAGTCCGGTTTTTATAATTGTTTTCCAAATCTGAGAGGTCCAATCAAGATCTAAACTGTTGAAAATTTTCACAAGGTCAAACAAGGTCATGAATCCAAATTTCAGCTGTTGAATCATCACCAATGTCAAGATATGTGCCAAAAACCGTGAGCCATTGGATATAATTTGTTATGATCTATGGGCTCCAAATACAAGATCAAAGCCATTGGATATGTTTGGAAGGCTGGAAATGACTATTTGGTCAATTATGATCACATAATACTTCTTGAATCTCGAGATATGTGCAAAACAAAAATAACCATTGATGTATTATGCTCAATATTGTATTTGTCTATGGGCAGTAAACTGTTTCAATTTGTATTATTATTTATAGGCATGTAAAATAAGATCTAAACTGTTAGTAATGTTAAAAATATCAAACATGACTATGAGACTAAATTCTACCCGTTGGATTATCACCAATCTCTAAATATATGTAAAAAAAAAAAGTGAACCATTAGATATAATTTTGTGGATTATGTGGGCCCCAAACACATGATCCAAACGTGAGATCTCTTCGGAGGGTTGAGGATGTCCATAGAGTCGATTTTCATGCCTAATACCTTGTGGATCTCAAGAAAAATGTGAAAAAACTCTCAACCAATGATATAAAAATATCTATTTAGCATAGATTCTTGCATTAGTAAACACCTTCTTTTATTTTAGCCTCTTTTCGTATGGCTCCTTTTATTTTAACCTCTTTTTTCTATAGCTCCGAACTTAAGGCCCTTTTTTTGTTTGCCATTACATTAGAGGGAAATGGAAATTATCCTAATCTCTGAAGCCTAGGGGTCCCCTTGGGGTGCTCTAGGCTCTGCTTTGTCTTATGCTCGTATTCCACCACAAGATTGTTCTCCATTTGTGCTATGCCTGAGTACACTGTCAAATATATTTCTGAAGGTTTGAGAATAGCATGGTTCGATTGTCAGATTATCCCAAGGCTTTTCTTTTCCTTTTTTTTTTTTTTTTTTCCAATTGAAAGCACACCTTTTAAGTTATTAGTGCATGTCCCCAAGAAATTTTGTGATAGTTTGGAAGCCATCCGTGCGACATATATATATATATATATATATATAAATCGAGGGCTGCTCCCCTCAGCTGCAGCCCTCCTTAATATCAGCTGCAGGCATGTGAGGGGAGCAGCTGCAGCCCTCCTCACATGCCTGCAGCTGATATTAGAGGGAGGCTGCAGCTGAGGGGAGCAGCCCTCTTTAAATATATATATATTTAAAGAGGGCTGCTCCCCTCAGCTGCAGCCTCCCTCTAATATATATATATATATATTTAAAGAGGGCTGCTCCCCTCAGCTGCAGCCTCCCTCTAATATCAGCTGCAGGCATGTGAGGAGGGCTGCAGCTGCTCCCCTCACATGCCTGCAGCTGATATTAAGGAGGGCTGCAGCTGAGGGGAGCAGCCCTCTTTAAAGAGACTCTGACCATCGGTTGAAATAAATGAAACCTTCCATAGACTAAACAAGGCTGTACGTGGGCAGTGGCTGGTGTATCATTTTTCCACAGAAATGTCAACGAGAAAATTTTCCATACTTACTCCCTTTTCCACAGAATCTTGGATTTCGCAAGCGGTAAAATTTATGGAGTCCCAAAACTTGCCTTTAGCACTTGAAGGTTGGATTAAAATTAAGCCCCATTCCATGCTTGTGAGTCGTGGTTTTGGTTACATGAAACTTCTTACATGGATTTAATAGAGCGGTAGTTTTAGAATCTTTGTAATATCTAAATGGTTTTTTTGGCCCAAGACATGCAGTGACACTTCCAGGGCAATTAGTAACTTGGCCCAACATATTTTACACAATGGAACCTACCATTTAGGAAATGGGGTGAGTTTGGGTCTAAGTTTAGGCCAGTGGATTAGATCTAGTCCCCAATCCAGTTATCTAATCTAGAGACTATATGGACAGAAAACACATGCTCATGGTCACTGTCCACATGTGAGCCTGTGTTGAATGAGCAGGCTAGGCCCCATATATTCACCAAAAATTGGGTTCCTTTTGTTTACCCAAAAAAAAAAAAAAAAAGGAATCCAATACACAAGTAAAGTCATGATTATTGGAAGTGATTTGCAGATTTGGATATGCTTCAACAAATCAAAGATTTGTAGAATTATCATGTAACATCCATTGGCTCCAAAATGCTTGCCCCCTAACCAACTACAACAAGGAAAGCTAATAAAATGCACTGGGCTCTTAAGCCTTAACATGACACTGGATTTCCTACATGATTGATTGATTAATGCACATGTATCACACACCATGACTATTACGATTGTGTACGTGTCTCTCTCTTGTCAGCAACTGGATGTTTATTTGATAGGCTTCATGGTTTGGTTAAGAGGCTGCTGAAACTTGTAATGAGATCCACTGCTAGGGGTGCACCTCCAGGATTTGCTACTCAAACCTTTGAAATTTGGCTCCTTAGGCACTGTGAGCGGCCTGGTCGACCTGTCAAAATTTCAACAAAGATTTTCAATAATTGATTCTTAGAAAACATTAATGGCCCATTTGCCCAGTTCATGTTAAATTCTTAGGATCCTATAGTAAAGGGGGTTTTACTGAAGCAAAATGAGAGAAGTGTGAAAGATCAAAGGTTGAGGTGTGGATGGACCATTACTTTGCTAGAATCTTCTTTACTAGGGTTAATGGTTGTGTAGTCATTTACCACCAAAGGGAAGACTATTTGATTGCCCATTTATTTTCAATCCTTCACTTTTGATCCTTATGGTATACAAGGGTCGCTATGAAATCCTAGGAATTCAATATTTGATAAAACAAACGCCCCCCAAGTGGAAGGAGTAGGATACTTTCACAAAGTTCCTTTTTTTTTTTCCTTCTAATAACTAAGCATCAGAGAGGTGTGAAGAAGCTTTCTAAAATCGGTCAATAAAATCGCTTTTAAATTTCTTGAGAAGAAATTCATTTTCTTCCCTCCCTCAAGGGATGCATAAACACAACAGAGAAAAGGTGGCATGCCTTATCACTTGCTATTTTTGTACAAGGATGATACAACAAAACCACTTTGTCTATGGTCAATGTCGTTACACAAATGTGCCTTGATATTCAGCCATTGTATCATATATTTTCTTATTGCAAAAGCCAAATGCATTGGTTTTTACCTCTGTGGGAAGAATGGCCTATCAAACAGAGGCATGAGTTGGGCTCTGGGTACCATTTCCTTCTCAGCATCTTAATTTCTTCTTCTTCCATCATCTGCATCCACTCACATGTTTGTTTAGTTTTCACAAGAGACATGATTTATGATTATTAAAAAAAAAGGAATCAAAATTCCAAAAACATTGCTTAGCATTGACATAATTATTTGATTCAATCCAGTGGCCGCAAAACTCTTAAATTAAGTTCAAAGCCAAGACTCTTGATAAATGGAACTGCCACCATCTATTGGACAGATTGATCAAAAGAAAAAACCATAGCTATAATTAACAATGGAACACTCGGAAATCTGAGGAATAATACTATTCGATAATGTTGAGCTGATCTGCCCTTTTGAAATTTCTGTGGAGGCTACCAGAATGGATTACTAATTCTAATTTAACCAATCAATGCAGCGGAAATAAACCAATCAGACAATATAGAACTAGCTATCTACCAATCACACACCACAAGAAGGCAGACACAATATTTAACATGGAAACCCTATCCAGGGAGAAAAACCACGAACCAGAAATCAAGAGTTCACGAACAGTTACAAGATATACTCACAAGCTCTTTTACCTCAGTCTGTACCTCGACCTAAGGACTGTAGTTCTTCTTGTAAAGAATTCACTGACACGACATCCACCGCGCCCCGTTCTCCTTGCTTGATTTCCTCGCACCTTGTCAACCAAGATGATTAATCTTCTACAAGAAAAGTAGAAGTAGCAATAACCTTCTAGAGCAGCCCTTCAGAATAGTCTCTCAATGGCTCTAGAGAATTAACTCTCTCTAAAATATCTCTGACTTAGATCAATGAGAGTTGTGATGGTGGTCTCTAGGGTTGAAAGAAACACCCTATAAATAGCCCCAAATTCGTGCCTTAGACTTAGTGCACAAGTAGGACTCAAACTGGGAAAGATAGTTTCAAAAGGAAACAATTTCGTATGAAAATAGGAGATTTTCCCGAATCTGCGCAAATGTCCGATCGATCGGACTAACAAAATAACTGGATGCCTTTTCTAACCGATCGATCGGGCCTGAGGGATTTCACCCGGTCTTTTTTTTTCTTCTATTCTTCACTTCAGCTCTTCCGGCGACACATCCACAGTCCATTATAAAATAAATTAGAAAATACAACTCAATGGACCCAGAGTTTTGTCCAACCCATGAATTAGCCAATAAAAATACTAACACCTTTGTCGATGGGGAACACCAAATTAAACAGTTCCAAACCACTGTTGCGACATTTAGTTTATATTGGGTTTAACTGGTACTGGCTGGATTTCTACCAGATGGTGGGTTTTATCTAGACCTTAACTGCCTGAGGTTATCCATTGAAGGACAGGATTTTCAAGTAATCAAGATTTTTTTTTTCTTTTTATGGGCATCTCTCATCTGGTGGGGTGAATCCGGTTCACATCCCATTATCTCAACCAATTCAGTTAGTTTGATCAAAAGAGACCGATTAAAAGTATTGCATAGATACTGAAGTACTAATTCTGCAAAGTTGTGAGCTTAGATGTTGCAGTGACTATAAATGGAGGCATGATTTGTATCAAAGGAAACTCATGCCTTTTGCAGCTTCTCTATCTGCTGCCTCTGATACTCAAGCCAACTTATCTTGATCTCACCCTGCAAATTTTAGAGACACACAGACTCACACACACACACACACAAAAAAAAAAGGCCTTAAGTTCGGAGCTAGGATGCCTTTTTAAACTATACAGCACATTACATGCACTAATACATAAAAGGAAATGAGAATTTTCATTCCAATGAAACAAACCAGATAGTTGAATCCAGCACGCCTGGCTGCTCTTTGCTGTGTGCGCTGCTTGATTTCCATTGGCTTGGTCTGTTCTTTAACTGGTGGTTTGTGCAACATCTGCCCAATGACATTTTAGTTACCTTCTGAAAAATACTAATTTACAGGCTTTAAGTAAAATTGAGACTGATAGAACTGTGCTGCTAATGACCCAGGACAGATTGGTGGTGGTGCTTGGGGGAAACCAGTTGGAACTTTTTAACTGGGATTGTTATACAACTCATAGGCCCATGATGTCTTCAAAATTTTTACACTTTGGGTTGCATGGGTATTGTGATATGATCCATAATAGAGATGGACCCGGACCCAGATTACTTCAGTCCGGCCCGGAGAGGAAGTTGGTATTCAGAGACCATTTTCACCCATTCCATTGAAATGATCAGTACTCTCTCTCTCTCTCTCTCTCTCTCTCTCTCTCTTTTCACCCATTCCATTGAAATGATCAGTACTCTCTCTCTCTCTCTCTCTCTCTCTCTCTCGCTCCCTCCCTCCCTCTATTACCTCAGGTTTATCGGTTGTCAAAGGCAAGCCTTGTGCCATGCGGATTCGATGTTTGGCCTCATCAGCGTTAATTTCTTGCAGTCTTTTGACAAACGCCCGTTCCTTCAGTTGTCCTCTAGACTGCAAACAAAACCTCCATAATCTTCAAGTGATCTCTGATGACTAGAACTAATAAACATAGTTCTATTTATTTATGTATGTATTTGGGTAAAATGTAACATAGTTGAGGGTAAAATGTAACTAAGATGATTAGACCTGGATGATTTTCTTGTACACTTGTCTATAAGAAAACCTTTCCATGTACCCAACACCCATCAATAAGTAGTTATCTAGGTGAGCCCCATGAGTTGGACTGAATGTGAGAAGTATGCAGTTTGGTTGTAGGAGAACATGCCCTCCGTAAAGTAAAGATACTGTATAAGGATTTATGAGTACGTTGGCTAATTGATTTATCTGGGATTTATATTGTATGTAATTTCTAGCATGGACTGCCCAAATTTAAATGGAGAAAGCGATGAAGAAACTCTAAAAAAAACATGTCACAGTGGGCGCTTGAGCGGACCCACACAGAAGATATGCTAAGTTGATTTGCTCAGCCATGTTACCAGAGAGCACCAGTTTATGGGGACCACTTTTGGGTTTACTGTGATTCTCCCTCCCTCCATTAAAGATATATTCCCTGAACGGTTACTGCAATTTAATAGGCCAAATTTGACCACACCTTTAATTAGTAATCCTAGTAACCCACTTGCTCATTGTTGGTGTAGTAAACCACTTGCTCTGAAGGTTCCTATTTGAGTTTTTATCTTTGGGGTTCACACCTATAATCAATTGATTCCATTGGCGACCACTCTTGGATTGGCAATGATCGTAATTTGCTGTGTGTGACTATTAAGGTTAAGCACTTTTAATGGTTAAAATTATTTGATCTTTTATTGGTCAATGTTCCAAACTTTTCTTATTGCTGTGCCTTTCTTGATTGAAATACATCAAAGTGGCACTTCTGACTCGACCTGTCAACTCGAGTGGGTCGAACCCAACTAGATGGGAATTAGCATTTTTAGCTTGAATAGCAAATGGGTTGAGGTCCCCGTCCCATGCTACTCAACCTGCCAACCTTCCCAGAACCTAACCCAACATATTATCCTTCAACCTCCAAATCCGACTGGTGAATTTATGGTTTTAATTGACATTTAGAACCCAAATGGTAAAGAGATTGGGTTCTCACAAATGTTACCTCCGGATACCAGAGAAACCCAAACCTGACCCATTTCCATTCAGTTTTACCGGGCCCCACATTAAAGAATACATGATTATGCCCCACTGCCCACTTTTTTTTTTTTTAATTTTAATTTTCATCCCCCAATGACCCTCGTCAAATTATATATATAAAGACAACAGCCTTTGCAAGAGTGCGACACGTGGCGCATCTTCAATTTTTTTATTTTCAAGGGTGCCATGTGGGCATAAAAAAAAATGACACTAGCATTGCAAATGAAAGTCCTAAATCTTCTCCAACTCCCCTAAAATTTATCCCATTCAATTTTAAACTTTCTAACATCACCTCTAATTCTACTACCTCCTAACATCACCGCGATCTAATCTATTATTTTTTTATTAATCTGTGGTGCCCACTGTCAAAGCCAATTTTTTTTTTATTTCAAAGTTTGAATATATGGGTCCCATTGTGAAAGCTAGATTTTCTTCATTTCCAAACTAACAATTAACGGGGCCACTTTCATAAGTTGTAATTACTACATTTTTCTCCTTATTTTCGTTTCAATATCGATATGATTAATATATGGGGCCCATTATGGAAGTTAATGGATTTCAAAATCCACATTTAATATTGACACTCAATTCATGCCTAAGCACAAATATAATCAAATCAAGCTTCTGAAATATCTACTATTTACTTGATATTCCCCTAAAATTTCACGAGTTTCCATCTTTATAAAAAAAATTTGTTATCATAATTATATTTACCAAATTAACTAAATAAATCTAAGGGCCCTATTGCGAAAGCCAATTTTTCTCTTTCCAAACTCACAATTAAAGGGGGCCACTTTCATAGTCTATATTTATTACTTTTTTTCTCCTTATTCTCTTTTCAATATTCGGTATGAGTAATTTGTGGGGCTCATCATGGAAGCCGATTGGTTTCAAAATTCACATTTAGTTTTGAAAGCGACAATCAATTTATGCTTAAGCACAAATAAAATAAAATCAATATCCTAAAATATCTACTATTTACTTATTATTTCCCTAAAATCTTTCAGCTTTTTAAAATTTAAGAATATTTTAGGTAATTTTAAATACTTATAAATATTTTAATTAATTAAAACTTTAATTATTTTTTATCATGGCCTGCGTTAGGTGCGGGCCTGCTGCACTAGTATATATTAAAACAAAGGGGGAGGTGGGCTGTGAGAGGTGCCACATCAGCACCCAATTATTCTCCTTTAAGAAAAACCCAAAAGAAAATAAAAGAGGGAGATTTTGCCTTTCAAGTGGGGGCCTTCTCAATCTCTCCTTCTCAATCTCTTCAAATCTCCTAAAATCTCTCCATCCCCTCCCATCTTCCCTAGAATCTCTCATTTAGATTAGCACCATATCATATCAAATCTCAAGTGTTGCTCTCTCGCTCTCCCTCCCTCTCCCACTCTCTCAAATTTATAAGTAACCCCTGATGTTTAAAGATAAAACACTTGCTTTTTTATATTTATAAAAAAACTACATTTATCAATCATGGGCCTATTTATGTACAGAAATCATCATGCACTCTTACTTTTGTGAAATGAATCCATGATGAAGATTGGGACAGGAGAGAGAAATATTAGATATCATGTTCTGATAATTTTATAAAAAGAAAACAAATTAGAAGAAACTCAAATGTAGAAAAATAAAATAGTGTTTTTCTCTTCTTCTCTCTTCCCTTCACTTTCTTTATTAGTAAAACTTTATACCATGTTCTGTGGATGTACCAAACATCCACGAATCCAAATAAAGAATAATTGCAATCAATCCACACCTTCTAAATTTTGGGCCACGCCATGGATGAGTAGCTACTCCTCATTCACTGGTACTTTTGATTTTTATTAATCAGGCTTGATCCCCAACTGCATCCCTAGGATGAAGAGGAATGAGCAGGTGTATCCCCACTAGAACTCTATAGTGGCCTCATTTATCTCAATCCAAAAGATTATATTTAACATTGGATACTATTTCATGTATACTATTTCTCTGTGCTAAAGAAAAATAAAGATTGGTGGGGATAAGCACGGGGTGTTGTTGCTAGAACTAATAATATAAGGGTTCTAGCTTTTGGTTAGATCCAGATTTAGTGGATCGTTGGATCGACTGTGTACCGATTCGAATGGATTTTTTAAAAAAATATATAAAACTCCATTCTCATGAGGAAATAAAAATCTACATAAATTAAAATCTTTTTGTTGCACAAACAAGTGCAAATGGGTTGGCTTTGTTTTATTGAGCTTTGAAATTATCAATGGGTAACAAAAACTTGAATGCATTTCTTATTACTAATATTATATATATTAACAAAATCCGCTTTTCTATATCTTCTTTAGTAATTATTGTTGTTATTATTATTTTTATGTTGTTGTTCAATGGATTTTTTTTAGCGTTGTCTTTGTAATAATTTATTGTTGATGTTGACCACTTGTATTTGTGATTGAAGATGTGTTGATTATTTTTATATAAATATGCATGAATATATGCTTATATGTTTATAATTAACTTTGATATCTCATAAATTCAAAATGTAATATCTTACTTTTTGCCCCGGGCTAAGTATGGGGCGTTGTTGCTAGTTATATATATTAAAGCAAAGGGGGAGGTGGGCTATGAGGGGTGCCACCTCATCACCCATAATTTCTCCTTTCAGAAAAATATTTATAAAAATACATAGAGAGCTTTGGGTTTAATGTAGGCCACTCCAAATCTCCTCCCTAAATCTCTCCACTTCAATTATCTTATCCAAATCCCCTCCTTAAATCTCTCCACTTCAATTATCCTATCCAAATTCCTTCCCTAAATCTCTCCATCTCATTCCTTTTTTATCTTTTATTTATATTTTATGAACTAAGAATTTTTGCAACTTGATAAGTACAATCTTTTTTAGGGGCTGAAATTTCACTTTCCAACCAGAGCACCCATTCGAATAATCCAACTGAGTCACACTATAATACTTCCATGAATTGTCTTCATAACCTTTATTTTCCCTATTGATTTATGTGGTCTTAAAAATTATAGCTTCTCAAAATCCACTACATTAATTTTTGGCGGATTCCTTATCCATGCATAGACATTCCCTCTCCCTTTGTTACCCTAGATTGGTGGTAACATCAAATTGGCTTTGCCATCTTGAATGATCATTCATCCATTACATGTTCAATAACCTAACCTATGGCTGATCATGTTTTGTGGTGGAATGCACCCAAGTACGTCCAAGCCCAAGATTTTTTAAAGCTGACCCAATATTCAAGCCAAGATCCACCTATGGAGCTTAAATGTCAAGCCCAAGCAAAACCAATTTAAAGTTTTCTGAGACCGATTTCTATTCAATTTATCAAGATGGGTTGAGCTACCTATAGATGTTTAGGGCCCGTTTGGTAATTTACTTTTAAAATAAAGTGGAGTGAAGTGAAATGAAAAGAATGAATAAAATATAAATGAGTTATGATGATATTTTGTTTTTAGTTGTTTGGAATGGAATATTTTTGACTTTTTGTATGGGGAAATGTAGATTTTTTGTCTTTTAGTGAGTAAATGTAGTTGCTTTTTGACTTTTTTTTCAAGAAGATGGAAGGAATTTTTGTAAAAAGTGTTTTTGATGGGATGTTTAACTTAACTTGACTTTATTAGTAACATTAGCAAACGGGCCCGGGGCGGCCAACTTAAGTTGGATAGGGATGTTCTCCACGTTATCCGTTGTTAAAGCAATTTTCAACTACGTTCATTTGAGGAAAAAAAAAATATTTCACATATTCCTCTCCAAAATCTTTCATATAATTGCCTACCAACTCATTCACAAAGTTTCCAACCTCATACCTCATCTCATGCATAATTTTAGCAGTTTTTCTTAATCTCTATATGCACTTTCGAACCTTGTCTCACTCATAATTTTAATAATTATTCTTATATGTTATGATATCTTATATCAATCTCTCTATTTAATTCAAACTTTATATCATATTATATTATATTATATATATATTAAAGCAAATGGGGAGGTGGGATGTGAAGGGTACCACATCATTACCCACATGAGTTCTCCTTTCAAATAAATATGGAGAAAAAACATAGAGTGCTTTAAGGTGCCATGTTATCACATGCAACAAATTTTTTCTCCAAAAAAATCTCTTTATTCTTATCCTCTATCTCCTAAAGTCTCTCAATCAATATCCCCTAAAATCTCTCTATTTTGCTACAATTATTCTCTCTCTCAACACCATCTATCTTTCATCTTCTCAAGATTGAAATCTTTTTATTTTAATATTTGGGGCTCACCTTTCAACAATTCACAATGATAAAATTTTCATTAAAAATATCATTTTCTTTTAGTTTCCAAATAGAGCTCTACTCTATTCAAAGATTGTCACATGTGAAGGAAAATCAGACCCAACCTTTTGGTAGACAAACTCATGGATGGGCTTGTGATAAAAATGTTTTGAAGTTGCTGTTTTTTTGTTGAATCTTATAGGCATCCTTTTATGATCTGATTATATAGACATATAACCCTAGGTTTGGCCCACCAAAAATTACACTTTTGTGGGCCCACATGGACTCATAATTAAGAGATATATAAATTAATCCAAGGTGGGCCAATTATTACTAGGATCAAATAGCACTAGCATGTGGTTTTAAAATCTCATAATTTATGGCTTTTAAAGTTAAGATGTTTATACATTTTTTTTTAAAAATCTAGAGCTAAAAAATGGTTTGATCAGTTCTAAAATGGTATTGGTGCTACTTCAATGGGGTAGAGAAAAAAATTATGCGGAGGGACTGAAATGACCATTGGCTTATGTGAAGATAAAAAAATGGTGCATTTGTACAATGAGAGGATTGCACATTTTTATGATTTGGTGTGATGTATTTTCCTTGCATAGAAGAAAAAAATGAATCATTTTTCCTTGCAGTGGTGCTACGCACCCCGGGATCCAGACCCCGGACGGACCCCGGGGTGCCTAGGATCCGTTGGATCCCAGACGCCTCTGGGATCCAACGGATCCTAGGCACCCCGGGGTCCGTCCGGGGTCTGGATCCCGGGGTGCATAGACTTTTTGTTATTCCTTGATAGAGAGGACTTTGATTTTTTACGAAAATACAAAATTTCATTCTCATGAAGAAATAGAAAGCTGCGTAAATTAGAATCCTCTTATTGCACAAACAAGTCCAAATGTAGTGGCTTTGTTTTATTGGGCTTTGAAATTATCAATGGGTAACAAAAACTTGAATGTATTTCTTATTATTAATATTATATATTATTAATAAAATTCACGTTTCTATATCTTCTTTAGTAATTATTACTGTTATTATTATTTTTATGTTGTTGAATGGATTTTTTTTAACTTTATCTTTGTAATAGTTTATTGTTGATGTTGACTATTTGTATTTGTGATTGAAGATGTGTTGACTATTTTTATATAATTATAGATGAATATATTCTTATATGTTTATAATTAATTTTGATATTTCATAAATTCAAAATATAATATCTTCTTTTTAGCACGGGGCGTTGTTGCTAGTTAAGGCCAAAACGAAGAGACTAAAGCATTCAACAGTGGTTCTTGCTGGAAACCATGAACAGCCCTTAATTCATGGTAAAGGTGGAAAGTATGCATAGGAGACGACAACTGAGTTTGTTATCTTACCAAAAAAAAAAAAAAAAAACTGAGTTTGTTATCATGGGGCCTCTAAGGGTCTCCCCTTTGTCTATAAATTCAAAAGAGTGCCGCAACAAACAAATCCATCTTCATTTTCATCTCCTTCTCTCACTCCTCTACCATTGTTTTTGTTTCAAATTTCAAGATGAAGGCTTCTTACTTTGTGGTGGGTCTCATGGTGGTGTTGCTGATCTGCAATTTGCCGGCCTCGAAGTCGGTCAACTGCCCATCCTTGGCACTACATCCGTGCGCAGACTCGTTCGAAAAAGGGAAGCCACCCACGCCCCCGTGCTGCGTCTCGTTTAATCGAGGGTCGCCGTTGCCGTGCAGTTGCCTTTACATCAAGAGGGATCCTAAACTCATGAATAATGGGGTGATGGTGGCTAAGATGTGCAAGATACCCTTCTCCGTATGTAAGACTCCCCCCCGACCCCCACCCCCACCCAAACGCCGCCCCCCAAACCCCACCTAGCCAACCTACGTCCATGGGATGGGACCCTTCTAGGCTACTTCTTCTCCCATCTTATTTCTAGCCGTTTGATGATAGCTATTGACTATAGTTTGCAATGATGTTTAGTCATGCAAATCGTTTAAGCCAATAACGTGGTTGCTATCCTTAATAAAATGATATGGATTTACTTAGCTCATGTGAGGTTGTGACATGCATGTTTTTTTTATTAATTTGTGATTATATTATAAATTAAAATGCCACTCAGCCACAGCCATTAAAATTAAACAATTAATCATCTCACCTCTATTAACCAAAAGAAGGTATAATAGATTGTAACCATTTCATCAAGTTAGAAAGGAGAGGCTCCCGGCCTGTTTCTAATAAAGATGAGTACTCTTTTGTATAAATTATACTCTCCATGGCATTTGATTCAATCCACTAAAGAACCTGTCTATTGACATGCAACTTTCTTCATTGATGGGGAAAGCTTCCTCATCCCTGCACTAATCCTTAACTAAGGATCCCTGCACTAAGCCTTAACTAAGGTAGCTCTTTAATTAATCATCTTTCTTGGGTTAAAGTTTTCAAAGGTATAGAGATCTAGGATACCTTTCATTATCAAGTCCAGATCACCTATCGCAGTTGTTAAACCTTCACCGTGAAATCACATAAAGTTTTGGATGACGTAGCGGACTATAACTTTTACTGGTTCACTCACAGTGAAGGTATAACAATTGCAATAGGCAATCCAAACTCTCCATTATCTCTCAAGGATTCCTCATATTAGATTGTTGAAATCTGCCATCACTAGGGTTCTGTGAAGAAGATGAAGAGAAAAACGAAGAGGGACCAACCTAACCTTCACGAATTTACCCTTCATCCTACGCCCGTGTAATGTCACATGTGCATAACCTAATTATGATCCGATGGTCCAGGACTTTGCTACATCTGGGCAATAGAGGATCAACTGGGTACCTGCTTAATTTGTCTTGGTTGTAGTTCAACTGCAGAAGTTGGGGATGCCAATGAGGTCCACCCTCATCACCTCCTTGCTACAAGTAGAGGAGGCTTTGCCTCTCCTGCTCTACATGAGAAGCCAAAGAGCCTTTGCCTCGCAACAATCCAAAGGGCAGTGTTAAATAGTCAACCACAAGTCTACATGACTATAAGAGCAACCTCTTACTCCAGTGGTAAAAGGCGTCGGTTCTTACCTGGCTGTCTTGAATTTCAACCCGGAAAGTCATCCTCCTTCATCCAATTAATTTGAGGATATTGAACGATTCAAATCATAAATTGGAGACCCAAAGAAGTGCAAAAACAATATATATATATATATATAGGAGGTGCTCTTGTTAGAGACACTCTCACCTTACTATGGGAGATAAAGGTGGGGACTCTCACATTTAAGTTGTTAACATTGTATATGGATGTGAGCGCCCCCACCTTATCTCCCATAGTAAGGTGAGAGTGTCTCTCACAAGAGCACCTCCATATGTATATATATATATATATAGGTTGAAATGTTTTGGACATTTTTACAAAATACTCAAAATCTGTGAATATTTGATTAACTTAAAAGTCTTGAATTTTGGTTCAAATAACAAATTGAATGATTTTGATTACAAATATTGGGGTAATAGAAATGAAAAGGCATAAAAGTTGGTTGATGGAAATTTGATTGCAATAACCAAATACAATCATTTGTGAAGCATGTACAGGTGCCTTTATACAAGTGGGACATGCGAAGGAGCGTCAGGTGTGAAAATAGCCTTATTTATGGATCATGTCCAAGCCACAACATGATGATGATGTACAACCATGTATTTTGGGGAAATAAATATTACAATAGTGCACGTGTGAATCATTTATATAAATAATTGCAAACAAACAACCCTTAAACTGGTGACCGACCAATATTCCATAACTGTGGGACCATGAATCTAAATAGTTAATCAAGCCAAATACTCTTCCTCAACCCACCTAAGTGATGGTTCGGTGGCATAAGGTGTGGGTTTACTCCCAATGTATTGTGTTCGAATTTCACCCAAAATTTAACTGGTGCAAGTCTATGTGGGCCGTGCATGTGCCTGAGGAAATAGTCTCATCATTTGTGGTAAAAATGCCACAGCAATATCCATGTGATGAATATATATATATATATATCCTCTCGTCATTTATTTGGACTAAGTACATGTTTGGGAGGTCTAATTTTTCCCTTTATTTCTCTAAAACGGATATAAGTTTGGAAAAATAGAGTGTTTGGCACCACCTTTCAACCTCTACCCATTTTAGAGAAGTAGAGGCATTCTACAGCCTCCTTGATGAAATAGTTGAGAAATAGAGGGAAGAAATAAGAGGCGGAACTACAGTATTTTGTGCATTATCACACCCAGTCCGGTTTTTATAATTGTTCTCCAAATCTGAGGGGTCCAATCAAGATCCAAACCGTTGAAAATTTCCATAAGGTCAAACACAGTCATAAATCCAAATTTCAGCCGTTGAATCATCACCAATGTCGAGATATGTGCCAAAAACCGGGAGCCATTTGATATAATTTGTTATGATCTATGGGCTCCAAATACAAGATCAAAGCCATTGGATATGTTTGGAAGGCTTGAAATGGCTATGTGGTCAATTGTGATCATATAATACTTCGTGAATCTCAAGATATGTGCAAAACAAAAATAACCTTGATGTATTATGCTCAATATTGCATTTGTCCATGAGTAGTAAACGATTTGAATTTCGGTCAATCTCGGCTGAAATTCAAGATTTCGGCCGAAATTCGGGATTTCGGCCGAAATGTGACTTTTCTGCCCAAATGAAATTTTACATAATTAATTTTTTTTAACTTTTTTTACACATATATATTTTGTATTTCTTATATTTTCACTAAATATAATTCCAACAAAATTACTATAATGGATTAAATCTATATTTATTACTTTTTCTATTTTTTTTAACGTGTATATGTATATATATTATGTTATATTTTTCCCGAAATATAATTCCGAAAAGTTTCGCCGAAATCTCGAATCGGCCGAAACTTCTCATTTTGTAGGCCAGAGCGAAATGAGGTCCGCAACAATATTAACAACTATGCCTGGGGTCCCCTTGGGGTGCTCTACGTTCTGCTTTGTCTTCTGCTCGTATTACACCACAAGATTGTTCCCCATTTGTGCTCTGCCTGAGTACACTGTCAAATATATTTATGAAGGTTTGAGAATAGCATGGTTCGATCGATTATCAGATTATCCCAAGGCTTTTCTTTTCCTTTGTTTTTTTCCAATTGAAAACACACCTTTTAAGTTATTAGTGCATGCCCCCAAGAAATTTTGTGATAGTTTGGAAGCCATCCGTGCGACATTTATATATATATATATATATATATATATATATATATATATATAGGGGAATGTTCACATGCATCCATCCCTCACCATAGGGTGAGGGATGCTTCCATAAATGGAGGGTTTCAAGTACAAAAGGGGGATTTCAAGTAAATAGGGTGTACTTGAAACCCCCCATTTATGGAAGCATCCCTCACCCTATGGTGAGGGATAGATGCATATAAACATTCCCCATATATATATATATATATATTAAGAGACTCTGACCATCGGTTGAAATAAATGAAACCTTCCATAGACTGAACAAGGCTGTGGGAAGTGGCTGTTCCCACAGAAATGTCAACGAGAAAATTTTCCAGACTTACTCCCTTTTCCACAGAATCTTGGATTTCGCAAGGGGTAAAATTTATGGAGTCCCAAAACTTGCCTTTAGCACTTGAAGGTTGGATTAAATTTAAGCCCCATTCCATGCTTGTGAGTCGTGGTTTTGGTTACATGAAACTTCTTACATGGATTTGAGCTGTAGTTTTAGAATCTTTGTAATATCTAAATGGTTTTTTTGGCCCAAGGCAGTGACACTTCAAGGGCAATTACTAACTTGGCCCAACATATTTTACACAGTGGAACATTCCATTTAGGAAATGGGGTGAGTTTGGGTCTAAGTTTAGGCCAGTGGATTAGATCTAGTCCCCAATCCAGTTAGCTAATCTAGAGACTATATGGACAGAAAACACATGCTCATGGTCACTGTCCACATGTGAGCCTGTGTTGAATGAGCAGGCTAGGCCCATATATTCACCAAAAATTGGGTTCCTTTTGTTTATCCAAAAAAAAGAAAAAAAAAAGAAAAAAAAAAGGAATCCAATACGCAAGTAAAGTCATGATTATTGGAAGTGATTTACAGATTTGGATATGCTTCAACAAATCAAAGATTTGTAGAATTATCATGTAACATCCATTGGCTCCAAAATGCTTGCCCCCTAACCAACTACAACAAGGAAAGCTAATAAAATGCACTGGGCTCTTAAGCCTTAACATGACACTGGATTTCCTACATGATTGATTGATTAATGCACATGTATCACACACCATGACTATTACGATTGTGTACGTGTCTCTCTCTTGTCAGCAACTGGATGTTTATTTGATAGGCTTCATGGTTTGGTTAAGAGGCTGCTGAAACTTGTAATGAGATCCACTGCTAGGGGTGCACCTCCAGGATTTGCTACTCAAACCTTTGAAATTTGGCTCCTTAGGCACTGTGAGCGGCCTGGTCGACCTGTCAAAATTTCAACAAAGATTTTCAATAATTGATTCTTAGAAAACATTAATGGCCCATTTTCCCAGTTCATGTTAAGTTCTTAGGATCCTATAGTAAAGGGGTTTTTACTGAAGCAAAATGAGAGAAGTGTGAAAGATCAAAGGTTGAGGTGTGGATGGACCATTACTTTGCTAGAATCTTCTTTACTAGGGTAACGGTTGTGTAGTCATTTACCACCAAAGGGAAGACTATTTGATTGCCCATTTATTTTTAATCCTTCACTTTTGATCCTTATAGTATACAAGGGTCGCTATGAAATCCTAGGAATTCAATATTTGATAAAACAAACGGCCCCCAAGTGGAAGGAGTAGGATAACTTTAACAAAGTTCCTTTTTTTTTTTTTCTTCTAATAACTAAGCATCAGAGAGGTGTGAAGAAGCTTTCAAAAATCGGTCAATAAAATCGCTTTTAAATTTCTTGAGAAGAAATTCATTTTCTTCCCTCCCTCAAGGGATGCATAAACACAACAGAGAAAAAGCGGCATGCCTTATCACATGCTTTTTTGTACAAGGATGATACAACAATACCACTTTGTCTATGGTCAATGTCGTTACACAAATGTGCCTTGATATTCAGCCATTGTATCATATATTTTCTTATTGCAAAAGCCAAATGCATTGGTTTTTACCTCTGTGGGAAGAATGGCCTATCAAACAGAGGCATGAGTTGGGCTCTGGGTACCATTTCCTTCCTCAGCATCTTAATTTCTTCTTCTTCCATCATCTGCATCCACTCACATGTTTGTTTAGTTTTCACAAGAGACATGATTTATGATTATTAAAAAAAAAAAAAAGGAATCAAAATTCCAAAAACATTGCTTAGCATTGACATAATTATTTGATTCAATCCAGTGGCCGCAAAACTCTTAAATTAAGTTCAAAGCCAAGACTCTTGATAAATGGAACTGCCACCATCTATTGGACAGATTGATCAAAAGAAAAAACCATAGCTATAATTAACAATGGAACACCAGGAAATCTGAGGAATAATACTATTCGATAATGTTGAGCTGATCTGCCCTTTGTCGATGGGGAACACCAAATTAAACAGTTCCAAACCACTGTTGCGACAGTTAGTTTATATTGGGTTTAACTGGTACTGGCTGGATTTCTACCAGATGGGGGGTTTTAGCTAGACCTTAACTGCCTGAGGTTATCCATTGAAGGACAGGATTTTCAAGTAATCAAGATTTTTTTTTTCTGGGCATCTCTCATCTGGTGGGGTGAATCCGGTTCACATCCCATTATCTCAACCAATTCAGTTAGTTTGATCAAAAGAGGCCGATTAAAAGTATTGCATAGATACTGAAGTACTAATTCTGCAAAGTTGTGAGCTTAGATGTTGCAGTGACTATAAATGGAGGCATGATTTGTATCAAAGGAAACTCATGCCTTTTGCAGCTTCTCTATCTGCTGCCTCTGATACTCAACCCAACTTATCTTGATCGCAACCTGCAAATTTCACAGACACACACACACACACACACACACACACACACACACACACACACACACACACACAAAAAAGGCCTTAAGTTCGGAGCTAGGATGCCTTTTTAAACTATACAGCACATTACATGCACTAATATATAAAAGGAAATCAGGATTTTCATTCCAATGAAACAAACCAGATAGTTGAATCCAGCACGCCTGGCTGCTCTTTGCTGTGTGCGCAGCTTGATTTCCATTGGCTTGGTCTGTTCTTTAACTGGTGGTTTTTGCAACATCTGTCAAATGACATTTTAGTTACCTTCTGATGCTCCAAAAATACTAATTTACAGGCTTTAAGTAAAATTGAGACTGATAGAACTGTGCTACCAATGACCCAGGACAGATTGGTGGTGGTCCTTGGGGGAAACCAGTTGGAACTTTTTAACTGGGACTGTTATACAACTCATAGGCCCAAGATGTCTTCAAATTTTTACACTTTGGGTTGCATGGGTATTGTGATATGATCCATAATAGAGATGGACCCGGACCCAGATTACTTCAGTCCGGCCCGGAGAGGAAGTTGGTATTCAGAGACCATTTTCACCCATTCCATTGAAATGATCAGTACTCTCTCTCTCCTCTCTCTATATATATATATATATATTACCTCAGGTTTATCGGTTGTCAAAGGCAGGCCTTGTGCCATGCGGATTCGATGTTTGGCCTCATCAGCGTTAATTTCTTGCAGTCTTTTGACAAACGCCCGTTCCTTCAGTTGTCCTCTAGACTGCAAACAAAACCTCCATAATCTTCAAGTGATCTCTGATGACTAGAACTAATAAACATAGACACAAGTATGAGAAACTATATACTAGTTAACCAACATCTTATTCTCACCCACATCAGACGTTCTGGATTTAATGTAAACTCATTACCTCAGTATGGAGTCGAAAGGGTTGTAATTGGCTGCATTTCACTGGAACTGCTCGAGAAGACTGTGAACTAGGGTGCTTCTGACTCTTTAGTAACAGAGGAAAGATTGTTAGTAGACATTAGATTCTACAATCTAAATACTGTGTTTTGTGGCCCAAATCACTGTGACATGACTCAAATAGATCGGAAGATTTTCCTCCTTTTTTTTTTCAAAAACGAAAATGGAGCACATGAAAAGAAGAATGAATGATATAATTTCAACAAAAGGAAAATCCAGCGACCAAACAGCCACGATTATCAAAATTACAAACCCTTATCTTAGTCCTAAATATATATATATATATATATATATATATATATTAGATGTACGAGCATAATCTGCATGATCCAATGCTTTTGATGGTAAAATAGGGGCCTATCTATTAAAGGGACCCTCATATCAATGATTGTTAACGTACTGATAAAATTGTAAAACTTTGGAGCCCACACATAAATGATTGTATGACCATCAAATCATTCTAATATATGGGCCTCTTTTAACTCATATAAACTCTCTCCTTGTGATTTGCATGCATTAACAAAGTTTGAGAACTTGTGAGTCAGACACAACTTGTCGAGCTCTAAAATATTGACTCAGAGTGAGCCAACTCGATGATGACTCGGGAGAGTCGTGTCATTTTAAAAGATATTTTAAATATATTTAAAAATAGATGAACTGCTTATAAAGCTTAGATATACATTATTACATGTATCAAAAATAATAAATTTGAATTATTAAATTTATTACATTTCAATCAATCATTTTTAAATTGTTAACTCCAAACCTCAAGCATTAATTGCTAATGCTTATACATGACTCGGCTAAATTTACCCTTATTTGACTCAATCTTTCTCAAAATGAGGTGAGCTGTCAAGAGTCAACTTGCCAAGTTTTCCAACCAAACTACGCCATGCTTTGTGAGCTGTAGCTTTGTCATGGGTCCTTTAGGATTTGGAGACATACTGGCATGAAACCCATCCCAAACCAATCCAATACTCTCTCTCTATCTTTGATAGAACTTGGAAGTGAAAGTGAAGAAAGATTAGAAAGAGGAGGAAACTTAACCTTAGGTGAAGATGAATTGGATTTGGGCTCTTCCATGTTGGGGTAGTGGGAGGGATTTTGTGGGGAAGCTGAGTATGGAAATCGAATATAAGAAGGCGGGAGCCTCTGGGAGTTGGTTGGGTGAATGGTTTTCGATTCTGTTACCATATCACCAAGTGTTGAAGCTATTTTCTGTTCTCTATTCATGGGCTCTCTAACTGTCGGTCATATCACCACCAAACTGTCTGATTGCACCGAGCTTTCTTAATATCTTGAGCAAAAAAACATCCCAAAAGCTTCCAGGGGAATTTGATGTACCTCTCACTTTCAATCTTTAATGAGAAAGGGAACTTTACTATAAGAGTTTTTGTAGGATTTTGAATATTCTTTTTGTATCTACACAAAATATTGTTCTTTAAACCTCACTCTGAATTACACCCAAATGCATCTCATATCAACTTTCTGCTGTATCCGGAAAAACTATGATATGATCCGGTACAAAGGTAAGAGCCTCATTGTGAGGCCCACATGAGACACAGCCATGACAGCATGTAGTGTTAAGGAAAGGTCTTCTAGTAGATAGGATATGGTTAAAAGTTAAAACCCATCCTTCTTCATGAGTTAAACCATGAATCCAGAAATTCAAGGGTTTCAACGTTTCGACGGTGCAAAGTTAGGATGATCGAGTCCGGCCGTGAATGCTTCTACATACAGGAGCATACAAGTTTAGGGTGAATGTAGGCCCGAGAAAGCTTGTACATACTGGCAGCACACACAGTATCGTTTTCCTTAGTTTTTATGTATAAACAGAGTTTGATACTGTGAACAGATTGCGATTAAGCAATCAGCAATCTGAATTGAGAATCTACTTGGATGAATGCAAATCAATAGGTAAAGGATATGTCATTTAGGTGTCAAAAAAATTATAGTTTTAACGGATTGACGTTAAGCTGTAAAGAGGACAATTGTTCTAATATTAGGCATGACTCCTCTTTTATCATTTAATGCATCACATTTTCTTTTTCAAATAAAGGAAAAAAGAAACTAAATTTCTTCGATAGAAAAGACTTTGATTTCCTATATGAGCGGTATGAACATATAATTCTTCTTTATCACGAAAATGAAAATTCGTATAAATTGGAATCCTCTCGCAGCGCAAATGCACCCCAAAAATAAATATCTGTGTGTTGTTTACGTGATCACAAATAGCATGTCTGAATGAAAGCTGGATTGGGATGCGTGCCAATTTATGAGGGTAGCAAATATGAAGGTTTTTGGTGGTTCTCCGTAATTCCTCCATACAAATCCTAAAAATATTGTGGATGGCAGTGGACTAAATTGCAATTTGACATGAAAGTCATTAATTCCCATCAAATTAAATTCTATAATTACGGGTAACAAAGCCGAGTTTGTTCTGTTAATTTCCCGGATTGCTTTCCCCATCCGACCATGACATGCCAACCTGTTAGTTAGATTGGGAAGAGTCCTCAAGTCCACGAGCATTTTCTGATGAAATAGATTGGTCTAGTCTGGTCGGTTAAAGCACCAATGTCTTTTTATTTCAGTAGTCTATTTGTACTACAATTCATTTGATCCATTAACAGAGTACTTGGCATGAACTATTAATTAACATGGGTTATTATCTAAGACTTCAATTTGTTCATCAGAACATATTTCTTTAAAATGGTTTTTTCTTTCTTTCTTCTCTATAAGAAAGATATCCATTAAGCAAGAAACAACTGGACAAACAACCCCAATTAGTTTTTTATTTTTTGGCAGAATAGTTGTTATTGTTAACATATGAGAAATATATAGAAGGGGATTTTGAGAAAATTTTGGTCTTTGGACCAAGGCAGGACATGTACCATGGCCAAATCCAGACCTGAAGACTTGACACCAAATAAAGTCGATCTCTAATACTCACCCATGCCATGCTACGACTGATGGACGGCTTTCACATCATGCAGATTTACATTACATGAAAAATGCCTCGCATAACAACCAATGGTTAGATGGATAGTCTATTTCAGCTGGATCGAGCCCTTTCAAGCTGTCTTTGATTATGCCAAGTCAACCGGTGCTAAGTGAAGGTTGTTAACAGCTCGAACAGCTACTCGTCTGGTGGTGTTCCTTGATTCTCCCGTTATGTCCTGAAGATGATGATTATATCACACGCCTTTCCTTTTCATTAAAGGAAAGTGAAGTGGGACCATGTATGGTTGCCTTTTGCTTTATTAAAGCTTGTGATTTGACTGTTGACCTAATAACCATTATTACAATTACAAAGCAAGATCGATGCTTGTAACTGAGATTATCCATATTTTAATGGGACTCAAACGAGTTTCATGACAAGGGATTCAATGTCCATAAAGCAACCGACCCTCAGGTGGAACCACATACAACGTGTTCATCCATCCAATGTGTGTCATGGTACAAGGCCACCATCTCCGAAACAATTACTGATTCTCCCAATGTAGGACTTAATCCTAATCCTAGTGGGGTTTCTAGAAATCCAATCCTAGTTTACTATCTGGCAGGGAGATTGAATTCAACAATAAGACTGGTTCGATAGAGGGGAGATGGGAACCTAGTTAATTGATTAACTAAATCAGAACCAGCAAATTTTGGCAAGATCCACAAAACCCTCTGCCGACGTTTATAAAACATGGTCCAGAATCAAGAACAGCCGCTTACCTTAGTAGTAAAAGGCATCAGTTTTTACCTATCTACCTATAATTCGAACTCTGGGCATGCCAACTTCCCTCACCCGAGGGTTCCATCACCTCATATGAGGTTAGAGATGTCAAATGAACCGGGCCACGCCCTTGCCATGGGCCATGCTGGGTCAAGGGAACGAGCACGGCCTACCCATTTCAGCACAGCCCGTTGCGGGCCGACCCATCCATTATGGTCGACATGCCTGGCCCGTCCAAAAATGACTTTTTAAAAAAAATTGTCCAATTTAACCCCCCCCCCCCCCCCCCCCCCTCCCCCTCGCCCTGCCCGCACAATAAAAGTATCATATAAGGGGTATTTTGTGTCCTTTTTAATTTTACAAAGTCTATAAGTACTCTAACCCTACCATTCTTCTTAGTAGAGTAGGTCGAGATTTTGATCAAATCACTTAAATATCTTTATCATTTTTTGTGCTTGTATTCTAATTTTTAATTTTAATATTGAAAAGGAGAAAAAATTTAATCGGAAAAAAAAATATAAAGAGGCACGTTGAGCACGCCTGGCACGGCCCGTGGCGGGCTGTGCTGGGCCAAGATAAATTCCTGGTGGGCCGAGCCGGCCGTTGCCTGTTCGGGTTGAGATTTGGGTAGGCCACGGACTGTGCTAGGCCAGGATAAATTCCTAGTGGGCCGGGCCAGCCGTGCTGGGCCAGGATAAATACCTAGTGGGCTGGGCTGGGCCGGTCGTGGCCCATTCGGGTCGAGATTTGGGCAGGCCATGGGCCGGGCCGGCCATGGCCCGTTTTGGTCGAGATTTGGGCAGCCCGGCCCATTTAACATCTCTACGTGAGGTCTCCTTCCCTCACCCGAGGACTAGTGTCCCAACGCCCCTAAGCTGGGTACCAAAAAAAAAAAATACATGATTTAGGATCTCTTATACTGTTTTCTTGTCTTTTCATACAAATGATGTACGATCCTTGAGTGTCTCCCCCATGCTTTTAGCTATGAGGTTCTAACCTTTCACAATGAATGTTACCCCTGAAAGTGCATTTGCAAGAATGGGTCATTGATTCCAACAACCAATGCACGATGGAATGTAACTAAATAAACAAGATAGAACTAATAAAACCTATCTTCCAAGCAATCACCACAAGAAGGTAGACACAAATTTAACGTGGAAATCTTTATCGAGAGAAAAACCACGATCAAAGAAATCAATCACTATTGAGCGGTTACAAGATATACTCGCAGCTCCTTTATCCCAATAAGTACGTCAATCTAAAGACTATAGTTGTTCTTGTGCAACTTCTCATATTGCTACAACTTCCTCGCCATGCACCGCTCCTTGTGCTTGATTCTCCCTCCATCACCTTGAGTATCATGATGAATCAATCTTCTATAAATAAGTTGAAACTTCAAACCTTGTATAACAGCCTTTCAGAACAATCTCTCAATGACCCTAGATAACAGGGAATCTCTATTAGAAATATCTCACCTCAGAGTAAGAGGGAGGAACTTCTTTTCATGCTTAGGGTTGAGAGCAACACCCAATATATAGCCCCAACTTTGCGCCTTGGAATAAAACATAAATAAGACTCAAAGTGAGAAACAAAGTCTCAAAAGGAAACAAAATCCATGCAGTAATTTTGGAGACTTCCCATCATCCGATCAATTAGACAGAGGATCCGATCGATTGGCCTCGTGAATAACGGAGGCATGTCAGCATCCGGTCGATTGGTCAGAGGATACGATAGATTGGTCCTCAGTGGTTTGCCCAGACTTTTTCTTTTTCTATGATTCAACTCTTCCGGCGAGACAACCGCAGTCTAGCCCATTCTAAAATAAAATAAAAAATACAATTCAATGGACACAGATTTTTATCCAATCCATGAATTAAACAACGTAAATAAAATCCTAACAACCCCCTTCAGTGACATAGGATTGAACACATGATTCATATAATTGTTTTGGAGGGGGGGGAGGGGGGGGCGTGCATTTTATCCTCGATGTGAAGCATGTGCGGAGGCTGTTGGGCATGAGTCTCTGGATTTTAATAGCCAGGCCATTCAGCTATGATGAAATAAAAAAGAATATTAATTAGACAATCAAGATAGTTGGATTTATATCGTGAATAGGACAGTGGGCAGCATCGAATTGAGTAGATTTCTTTTAGATCTATATCAGGGGCAACCAATGCCCCCGATCGCGCTATGATTTTTTTTTTATTAACATAGTGGCCCCTCTAAGGGGGCCACCATTTTTGTGATCAGGCCCACAGTGGTGATGTGACATGTTTATTTTACCAATTGAATGAGTCCGGATCATTTGTACAAATTGAACTTTTTTTCAAGACAACATTAGAAGACTTAGAGATGTAAGTGGGTCGGTTTTGGTCCGGGTCCATGGTGGACCTAGACCTGGAACCGTTAAAGTGAAGGTGGACCCGGACCTGAAACTGTCTCGGTATCAATTTCTTAGTTCCAGACCTGATATCGTTTACCATATATGGAGCTGGTCTAGATAGAGAATGGTATGAAAAAATATAATTTTAAAGAGACATTCTCGAAAATTAAGGTAATATGTCGGGTCCTAGATTCATGGGCCCGAACCAGTGTGGAACTGAAACCAAATCCATTTAGGTCTAGGGTCAAGAAAATGACTTCAACCCGAACCAATTTACTCCACGGGGCCTTAATTAGGATCCAAATCCAAATTTTGAAATGATCAAAACCTCCGAATAATTGAAAAATCGGGACCTATTTACATCCCTAAGTCGACTCCAGACGACCACTCCCAATTACATGTAAGATGGAAAGTATCACGTACGTGAAATCTGCCTTCATTGAGTCTTCGAGATAGAAAGAGCATGTGAAATAAGTAGAGAGGCCTTTGAGATCAGATCAGCAATCTACAAAAAGTTTACTAAATTAAACTAATTCAATCATGTAAGAACTCTTAATTAAAAGTCCTTACTTCCACAAAGCAAACCTCACAGTCACAGGTGACAGGTGGTTTGAAGCTGGACTTGAAAGCACATGTACCTTCCCTTTCTATCAATCCTAATAATGAAAAAGCTGCACGTGAATGCCCAGGCCAAGCTGTGCACCAAAAAAAGGAAGACGTACACTGAAATGCGAATCAAAAGGCAGGACTCTGGGGGCAGGGGCAGAAGCAGGAGGGCAGCTCTTTCAAATTTCGCCCTCAGAGGTAAAAAAAAGGCTGACATTGCAGAAACTTTCAATCCCCGCTTTCCTTTTTTTGATTTCCCCCACTTTCCATAGATACTTTTCCGAGGTCTGACGATTTTACTTTTGTTTGGTTTTCATCTTTTCCTGATCTCTTCTTTCCTGTTTTCTGACCCACGGACCCCACGGCCAGCAAGGCCCAACCATGCATTTGAACATTTTATTTCCCTCCCCTTTTTTATTCCTTTGGACCTTTTGCTTTTCCCTCACTTCAAGTTCAACCTGCTGCAGAGAGAACCAAAACCATTTTTTTATGTCAGCTATACAAGTATGAGGGTAAGACAAAACGTAAGCATCTGTACTAAGCAAATAAACAAGATAGGAGGAAAGGTAGCTACTAACCCATGAATATGATAAACAAAACAGCTACCTATGGAGCATGTACTCAAGTAAAGAGCACGGAGCATGTATTCGACTGCTAAGGTATTTTTTCGATCAAATATTGTAATTTTTTTTTGTATTGAATGGCATAGAAAACTTATAAAAACTATGAGATTTGGAAAGATATAATGTTTGCTATTAGCAATAGTGGGGCCACCTAATCCATAACAACCATGGGAGGCAAGCCGCAAGAGAGATGAAAACTTTTGAAAATATTATATATTGTGGTAGACGAAAGGTTAGGCTAATAACTTCACAATCATTATATTTGTTTTTTAAAAGGTAACAAAATTTTTATTAAAAGAAGGAAGAATATAACACACAAAAACTTAAAGAAAAAAAGGAGTTGGAAGGTTCAAGAGAGGAGAGGAGATCAGATCAGGAAAAAAAAAAAAGAAAAAATAAAGATTGCTCATTTCGTGTCTTTAGATTAAGTGGATGCAATATCCATTGGACCTTTTCTCTTTCTTTTTTAATTTATGAATAGCTTCTAAAGTCTTTTTTTTTCTTAGTTATTGGTAAGAGTAGTGGCATTTCTAACTTTGACATGTATCTATTTTGAAAGCGACGGCAAACTTTCGGAAGACAAAGGATCTGGATCCTTTTAAGTTTCATATCATATTTCTTAAAGAGTTCGGATTCCCTTATCAATAGCATTCTTGGAATTAAAAGATAAAAGATGAGATTCCCTTCTCAATTGCTTCCTTGAAATGAAAAGAGAAAAGATGAGATTTTATATAATTGATGCATATTGATAGGATAAATCAATATATCCCTGATTTAACTAAACTGGGATCCAGACTCATATTTTAATTCTCTAACAACATTGTAAGTATACGAAACATTTCATTCATTTATGGCACGACTATAATATGATCAACCTCATGCCACATGTTTAACCAATTCATTACGCCCAACATGTAGGATGTCAATCAGGCATTCTTACGACGATATATATGGGGAGCACTGGGGTCACAAGATCATTTTTGCATGCGCATGGCGCAAATGGATTTCTCCATGGCCCATTTAAGAATGAGACTGGGGGAATGGTAAAATCTAGTTAAGCCCTACTATCGTAGAGTGACGGATGCTCATGTATTTATCTTAACCCCGTTTTCAACTGTTTAGAAAGGTTTACAATTAAAAATGGGTGCACAATCAATACAATGGTCTAATTCTTTTAAATGGGTGCAAACAAAGGGGTCTACTCTAACTATCTTTTTTTTTTGTTTTGGGGGGGGGGGGGGGGCGGGGGGTTGATGTTGTTTCCTTATATATCATTCATTTGAATGGGCCATCAGATGGGGCCCACTATGAGGTATGCTCAAGTGTGCATGGAAAAAGGGTATGCAATGGGTAAAATCTTTTTGTTAGGGCCCACCTGTGCATTTGGTGTGCATGGTCTTAACGTGCATACCAGCTACCGGGGCCCACTCAAGGCCCCACAAATCATGGGATAAGGGGGATAGAAAGATCCAATCATGATGAACCTATATTTCAAAACTTGGGTTGATTCTATGCCTCTAGCACCTTGATCCACATCCCACAAGTTTAACGACTCTATATTAGAAAAACCTCTTGATCCAATAGTCTAATTGATTCATGGTCGTAAGCCCCATGGTCTGGAGGATCATGTATATGTGAATAGTTTGGATGGATCATAAGGTAGGCCCTACTATGTTCCAAAGTGTTGATTTGAATCCTCACCTATCTCATGTCCTTGGCTCACTCACCCAAACTTGAGAAAAGGAAGAGAATTAGGGTGAAGGGAGTTGTTGATGTTATTATTATTATTATTATTATTATTATTATTATTAAGCAAGTGGGTGATGGGACCTGATCAAGTAAACAAGCGGCAAGTGGAGAGAATTGTACTGTTGTGGTCCTCTATCTATTATGACCCAGGACCACTTATATCCATTAATTGTATACAAACAACAAATGAGACTCATCATATTGGACCCTTCATCTATTCTTAAAAATATGGACCTAAGCGTGGTTCCATTGCATCAGTCGAATTGAAGTTGCAACCCTTTGTTTTTAACTCCGTACTAATTAATGTTAAGCCTTAGAAATGGGACCATGAGACTCAACTGTGCTGCCATTCAAATTGGTCAAGGAACTGACCAATATTGGTAGATAAATAAACTAACTAAATTAAAAACATTAAATCGTTACTAGTTTCATTTTCAAATATATTTGCCATATAATTATGATGTCATGCTGATGTACGTTAAAGTCCCTTTTTCAAACATTGATTTGTTTATTAAATCTCCCATATATATATATATATATATATATATATATATATATATATAAATCTAGCAAAGCTGCCATCCGACCCAATCATAAATTGAAGCAATCATAACCGACTGACCTCGTTTTGCTGTGGTTTTGGTTGGTCTTGAAAACTCAGTTTCTCTTCTTCCATTCTACAGCTTATTTGTAAGATCTCCTTGATAGGGGGAGCTGAGTCCGGGCTGGCACCGCATGAACTTCGATCAGGTGGAGTACTTTGAGTGCCGACATCTCTTTTCGAAGACCTATGCTTTTGGAAACTCTTGATTTCTACAATCCAAAAGGTGAATACAAATATACCCAAAATTAAAGATAAAAGAAAGAAGTGATATTGCACTTAGATCTAACATTAATTTGTCACTGAGCTGTCGAAATTTAAATATTTTCCACAGAGTTGTTGTGCGATGTTTTAGGGCTACTATGGGATATCGCATATATCACCCTATGCAATATCCTATGGCCATGCGATGACACACATTTATTGTAAGAATAGCTCTGTGGGAAATATTTAAATTTTGACTTTTCTAAGGTAGATTTCGGGTCTAATGGAAACCATACTGTCAAAATCCCAAGAAAGAATTTACAAATAATAAATGTGTTCTTGAGAATTAGAAATATCCACCTTCAAGTTATACATACTAAAGCAACCGCCTCTATGAATTTAAAACCTCGATCAACCACCTTGACTTCCTATTGAAGACCTGATTTTGACCGCTTAATGAAATCTGATATATTTTACTACAAAAAGATGAGAAACTTTTCTAGATTTAACATGATCATGATTGATTGAGGGTGTTGAGGGAAGCTTTTATCCTTTTAGAAGAAAATGTAGAGGTAAATTGATTGTAGCAGGTTAGTCAGTTGCTGATGGTCTCGGCGAATGATGAAAATATTTAGATTAATAGAGGTAGTTGATTGTACATATAATAAAAACATAGGGAGTTGTTTGTAATTGTCAGAATCTTGTATTAAATTTACCTTGGTACGTTCTTCTGGAATCTTATGTGATATGCATGTCAAGTACTAGAGAAAAAGAGAAGACATTGCTTTAAAATAGTAAAACAAAATTGCTTCTTAACCTTATTCATTGAAGATTTTTAGTTTGTTTTTTTTTTTTTTTTCATTCTCAACCTTTTTTCTTCCTTCTACTTTATGGTTCCACTACTTGATCAGTTATCTTTGATGTCAAAAACTGTATATCTGTTCTTAAGCTCAATAATTAAACAATTTCAACATGTATTAAAGCAACTTATATATTTTCTATAAACTTTCTTCTCTTTTACTCTACAAATGTATTACTGCATCAACGTACTAAACCTAGCAAAATATTACAAATCCACTAATTAGCTCAGTGGTGAGATAACTCTCCCCTACAAAAACAGTCAAAGGTCAATTCTTGGTTGGAGCCTTATTGGCAAGGGACTTTGGTGGAGTATGCATACGTGTGTGAGTATTTATCAGAGAGAGAAAAAATAATAATAATGAAATGGGAAGATCTTTTACAATGGGGATTCTAATCATTCTAGAAGTTAAATTATGTAATTAATAATAACATATTTCTATCGACTTCGTCACAAAATTAGAAGCGTAGGTTTTATTTAGAAATTGCTTTTCTTTTTGTTTTTCCAATTGTTTATCAATTTCAGACTTCAGCAAAAGTTGACCAATTTGTTGAGTTTTAATTATTCAAGAAGCCAAATCACATAATTAGCACTAGCATATTTTTTTTATAATTCTCAAAATTATGACCCTGTATTCTTCGTCAATATTATCATTTTGTATTATTTTTTATTTTTCTGTTATTTACCATTTTTAATTATTAGACTTAAATGTAATAACCTGTCGTGAGTATAAGAATAAGTTCCATGAGTTGCCAACTCGATTCCACTCGGATTGCCGAGTCAAGACCGAGTTACAAGAGTCTGCAAGCAAGCGACGAGATGGTTGGAACGAGAAGGGGACTATGCAGGTGGGGGATGTGCATAGTTTTTCCACACCCAAGGGTGTCATCCAGCTAAAAACATCCAATTGCTAGTTTAAATTGGTGCTAGATCACAAGGCTGAACGCCTTGGATATAGGTGAAAATTGGCACACTACATGTATACATGATCCGCGCGCATGGCATTCAAATTATCAAGGCGGCTTCTGCTTACATCTCAAATGCATCTCACTGGAAAAATTTTCATAAATTACTTCAACGAAAAGGCAATTGCATATATAGAAATCAAAGACAAGTGTTATGGACCTGCAACTGGAGATTCCTCTCCATGTGTTAGGGTAGACTTTGATTGTGCACCTCTTGCATAAGAGAAAACCAGAGGACCAGACTTGGCAATTCTGTTTGAATTAATTAAGGCGCTTCTACTCAATGTTTTAGAAGATAAGCACTCCAGAGGAACTTCTCCCGAGTATGGGTTGCAGATAAACCTCTCAGCTTCATTCCACTTGGAATGCAAGGGGCTCCCATTTAATATGCTTTTGATTGGTTGTGAAGAAAAGTCCCTTCCAGATCTTGGGTGAAGAGCTGACAATAACAAATTAAAACATAAGAAGAAACACAAACTCATACAGTCACCACCGACTAAATCTTCAGAAAACAATAACATACTTATCTTATCCTTTGTAATTTAGTATATATACCTTTGAAAGCTGCTGTGAATGAGTATTTTGATGGATCGACATAGTCTGCTGGATAATGACGTAGAGAGAAGAGTGTTAATAAAAAAAAAAAGATATATATCTTCAGTTGACAAGAAAATTGAAGTCATGAAAAGAAGTGAGAGAAATGCTTGATCAAACAATGGAATGTTGTTATACTTGTGATGAATGGGTGCATGAAAATAATACCTCTTGTAGGGTACCTAGGGGAAGAAGCTGTGCTTGAGAAGGTGGTTGTATATCTAAAGGATCTTGCTTCTTCTCTAAAGCTTGTGAGGTTGGAAGCTGAAAGTCTTCTTGAGTTGGTTCTTTCCCTGCTAATGCAAACCTTGAGCAGCTCATCTCTTTGATCATAGTGTAGTTCTTCCCTTCTCCGGTTACTTGGACTAGTTTTCTCCATTGTAGACTGCATAACTGAGTGAGAGAGATATGTGGAGGTTTTATGATAAAGCATCTTATTCATTGACTTGGTGTATATCATTTTTTTCCCTCTTGTTAGCTTTGTATTTTACTGTATTACAGTATTATCTTCATACGAAGAGTGGATTTTTCACGACGTTGAAATTTTTGCCCATGTTGGGTTGTTTTCAACCTGCATGGGGTGGTAAAAAGCAAGTGAATTATGAGTGGGGTCAAGGTACTGTGATGTAAATGTCGTGTCACATGTGGTTGTCATTCATGTTGGAAACGTGTGAAGCATGACCGTACGATAATGGGCCCAATATACATGTCAACATCGAAGGGTCCCACACAGATTCATAAGAACATATTTTCTTTGGGTAACATATTGGCCTATATAAATGTAGAGTTTGAATGGAATTGCAATATTATCCAATCGCGTCTCTGCATTCATTTCAACAGTTCTACTTCATTAAATATCCCTTTACTTCTGGACCAGATCAGCAGGATACTTAAATTGGAAATGTGTGGGTCTCAACTGCTGTAACAGATAGATTTGAATGCGCTATCTAAAATAACTCTTATCCCTTTACTTCTGGACTGAGAAAGTGGGAGAGAGAGCTACTTAACTTAAGAATATGAGAGAGATCTCTGAAGGCAGCCATGAACCAACACAAGTGAATCCATTTTCTCTGCCCTTCCTACAACGTGAAATTCTTTGTTGATTTTTTAAGTAGGATATCTATCCAAAAGAGAAAAATGAAGTACATTAGTTCGTGCCAATCTTCCCATCTAATTAGGGTGCACAAAAAAACCGTTGAACCGCTAAATCGATTCAGAACTATCTAAACTGGACGGTTTGGATTGATTTTATAGTAGATCGGTTCGATTTTCATTTTTAAGGTGCGGTTAAATCGCTCAAAACGAACTAAACCGATGCAATTATGTTAATATATTATTTATAAAATATATAAAGGAATATGAAAAATTACTTGAAAAAGACTCGAACCCTTACCCTGTTACTTGAAGTCCAACGTCTCTCACTAATTGAATTGTCATTTTTTTATAAATTTTTTTTTTAAAAAATCCGTAACCAAACCGAACTGGTTCAGCTCCGTTTGGTTTGAGCATATGGGCAATTCAGTTAGATTTGGGAAAAAAAAAAAAAAAAACTAATAGAATTGGTTTGGTTGATGGTTTCCTTTATTCAAACCGCCAATATGCACCCCTACATCTAATCCCATTAAATGGATGGTTAAAACTGACATTTGCAAACTTTCCATTCCATTTATGAGACAATTAATAATGTTAAAACTTCAATAGACAGAGTACGCCCTTTTTCCATCTCAAGTCAGAAAATAGAAATTAGCGTCTCAATTCTTATAATGTTTAATCAATTAATTGTGCTGCTGCTGCCTTGTAGTTCTGCCCATTTGGGGAACCCCCCTAAATAAACATGGCCTTTTCCGGAACCACAGGACAGCCCAATTGTAAGGGCAATCGGAACACGCCTCTGGTGATCCCTGATTCTAGATTAGGCTCATTTAGTACTATGATAGTTTCTTGTGTTCCTCCCATATAATAATAATAATAATTAAAAAGGGAGTTTTGACATATTAGTCGTCCTTAAACTCAGCTTTTTCAATTTCATAATCGCAATTCATATAATGTCACCACAGTCGTTTAATTTTGGTCAACATTTTTGTAACTTTTTTTTAGCCATTTAACATGATATGATGGGATAATGATATCATGAGATTTATCAGTTTTTGCATCATACACTTTCTGTAACCAACAAACGAATTAATCTTTCATAGAAAATGAAAAATGACATTTTATGGAAAGTAAATACACATCTTAGAACCATTTCACAGTTCCTATCATTTGGAAGAAATCATTCATAAGATGCTACATATAAGCCATGACATTATGGGACATGAGATTTGTCAATTTTTGTGACAAACATTGTTCCGATAATATTATGGGATTTGTCAATTTTTGTGATATACATAGTTCTCGTGATAATATATTAAATCAAGCAACCCTGGTGACATTATTTGAGTTTCAATTATGAAATTGAAAAAATGAACACCACTAAGCCCCTTCCATCCTCTTACTCTTTTGAATGCTACGAATTCAAGTGGGCCCTACAAAAATTGGGGTGCACCTTTAAAGAAGTAATCTAATTATAATTACAAGCATTCCATGACGGATCTTAATAGAATAGAGTCTATTGTCTACCTCAATGTGGTGATCCAGTGATACGTCTAGATCCTCCTATGCTGGGAACTAGAGAAACCCTATGGTTAAGACCATCAATCCATTAGCGAAGCCCATTATAAAATCCAAATGACTCAAAGTAATGTCCTAGGCTCTTGGCTGAACTTCACTTCAGTCAGGATTCCGGGCCCAATGTCAGATTGATTGCATGTGTGTGTATCAAGAGGAAATGAATTTGGCCCATAACCAGGGACACAAGGTTATATTCAGAGAGTTGAAGTTTTACTATTTAAGGCCCTCAAATTAAATAGATATGCTTCAGCTTGGCCATGAGATCTCTCTTATTCCTACCACTAGTCCTTTACAGATGTGGAGTAACCAGAGTGCACATGTCAACTGTGCTTTTTGAGGAGCCTATTCAGGCAACTTTGAATACTAAATTGGAAGTGTGAATAGATAAATGGAAGTGTACACTTGTAATACCTCCTCCCACAATGTCTTTAAACAAAGAATATAAAGAGTGAGAACATCTATCTATCTGGAAAGTGACAAATACCTCACGACAAACACTGGGGCTGGGGACCTTAGCCATCTGCCCCAGTTCTGGGACAAATTAGAGTGGACCTGCAACCTCTACGGGTCAGAACATCTGCATTAGAGTGGACCTGCAACCTCTACGGGTCAGAACATCTGCATTAGAGTGGACCTGCGACCTGAGCCTTTGTTGATATATAGCAGCCTGGTTTTATGTGTTTCTTTTATTTCAACGAGCCTGGATTAGAAACTCTCGAGGCTCGGTCTCAGAGAGAAATTTGGGAGGCTCCCAAGGGGGGCTCGCTTAACAAAATTTTGTACCCCACAATATAAATGCCTCCTCTTATACGGGTCACAACTAAATTTTACTCTAGGTAAAAGTTGGGTACACCATCACATTAGTCACAAGTAAAATAGAAGTTGTCTCTTTACTAGGATTTGTTTATACATGAATTTCAGCAGATTGGAATTCCGAAATTCTCGTCATAAATTTCTTGTTCCTTTATTAGAATCTCAGAATTCAAGAATTTTAGAACTTTTAAATGTCTAAGAGTATGTTTGGTTATGGGCGATGAATCCATAGATCTAATAATTCTTCACTACTACTGGAACAAGGATTGCTCGATGGGAATTTGTGTGGTTGAGAATTTTACATTGATATTGGTGTGTATCTATGCAAATAGTTAAGAAAAATAGGATTCAGTGTGCAAATCCACTTAATTGAGGATTTTCAAGTCTTATGAGAGGTGGTCAGATTTGAAGATTCTAACAAATGAAGAATTTTATTAGTCCAAATCCTCTGGAATTTACAATTGTCAAACATGAATTTACAACAACTTTAGAAAAATCAAAAATATTTTTCCTAAGAATTTGGTTGCCAAACTTAACCTAAAAGTAAGAGTTTTTAAATCCTGCACCTATTTGAGCCTCTTAGAATTTTGAAACTTGGGTGACCATAGGGTAAAACTCTGAAAACCACAATTTCTAAAGGTGGGCCCACAATGTAAGCCCTAAAGGTAGACCCGAAGTTGTAATTGTTAAAAAGGTTGTCCCCAATTGCCATAATTTCTTGGTAGGTCCGATGTAGCATAATTCTAGAGGTGAGCTCCACATACCACAAATTATTCCACGTAATTTCTAAGAGTGTCCCCACATGCTCAATTTCCAAAGTTGGGCCCAAGTAATTTTTCAATGTAGGCCCACATTTTAATTCCTAAAAATGGGTTCTGTTTTGTAAATTTAAATGTGGGCTCCACATTTAAGTTTCTTAAGGTGGACACAGTTTGTAAATTCTAGATGTGAGCCCCACATGCCACAATTTTGAAAGGAAAAGGAGAGTAAAGGGATGTGGTAAATTTAAGGGAACAGAGAAGGAGAATCTCCATGATGTATGATTCCAAAATATATGATCCATCAATCATATCATATCATAAAAGACCATTTAATAAAGCATCAATACTGATTCATCCATTATTGGATGAGCATGGTCCACAGGAAAACTACAAAAAATTAAAGATCCTTAGTAAAACGGAGGAGATTGATGGCTTAGTACAACGGAGGAGATTGATGGCGCCGTGTTATAATTTCTAAAATTGAGTCCCACATTGTAATTTCTAATGGTGAGCCCCGCAATCCATGATTAATGAAAGAGTGTTATTCGAATATGGAGTTCTAGTAGCTATGAAATATATAATTATGAAAATTCAAGTCCAGGCCATGTTTCAACCAAACAGGGGATCGAGATTCTGAAAACTTAGGATGCATCAGATTCTTTGGTAGTATCCAAGTATAAATGAAATGGGAAATTTAGAAAAGACCAAATTTAGCAGCATTTCAAAATTCGCATTGTAAATCTCTAGACATCCATCAAATACACATTTTCAAAATTTGAGTAAAGAAATGGGCCCTAATTCTCTAGGCTGATTGACCGAATTTAGGAGCATTTCAAAACTCCACCATTGTAAATTTCTAAACAATCATCTGATACACATTTCAAAAATCCGAGTAAAGAAATGGGCCCTAATTCTCTAGGCTGCTTTTCTGAAAACCAATCTGATACACACTTTTGTGGCCAAGTTGATGGGTCAACCAATCTACCACAAGCAAAGAGGACCGAATATATATGAAAAAAAAAGAGGTAAATATCGGTAGGGTTGTCAACGAGCTGGACCTATGTAAGCCTGAGTTGTGGCCCAACCCAATATTGATTATAAGTTTTAAGTCCAACCCACCCTACGTCCCAAAATCAAGCCTTCCGAACAAGAAATATAGGAGGCGAGCTCTTTTTTTCCTTTTTACCCCAGCCAAGGGGGCTGGAACCCATAGAAATCAGGCACTATTTTCATTGTTTTGGGCCAAGTTGAAGCCCATAATCATAATAAGACTATATTTTGTATTGTATCGTGTACCCACAGAGCATGTGACTTTCATGTGAATTAAAATAATTAGATTGCAGTTGATCTTACCCAAAAGGCCGAGAATGGCATAAATTAGATTGCACCTATAAGTCTAAACTTTACTCATGCCAAAAAAAAGGAATTAGTATTAGGCCCAGGTTCTCCTTCCAGGACTTCCCGATACCTAATGCTTGTAGTTTAGTCCCTAGTCTGTGTATACGGGTTATAGAGATTCCGGTAAGTGATAGAAAGGTCTGGTTGACTAAATGGGTGGGCTTCAGGCCCGACATGTTTGACAACGGCCGGGCTCAAACCAGTCATTTACAGCCATGTCTGGTTTGCGCCTGACACAGGCCTCTGTTTCTAAAGTCAGGCTAGGCCTGCATATGCCTCAGTCCGGCCCAACCCAGCCCATGGACATCCCTACACTAGGCAATAATGTTGGTTTTTGGGTCAGTTTGACACGAGTTCGGATACACTTGTACCCTTGGTATGAGGACCCTTTTCGTGTGGCAGGACAGTGAGAAATATGGAGAAAACGGTGAAATTCTGCTCCCCTTTAGAATTACAACTCATCTCAAGTCCTCTCAAATTGAATAGGTGTGAAAAAAGACTACCTACTTGTGTGATTTATAGCCAAGGTCCCACTCCAAAATCTCCAATATGAATGGCAGTAGCCTGTAGACAAGCCTACACTCTAGTTATGCTGTAGAGGTCCTATAGGATCCGGAACAAAATTTGAAAACAGACAAGAAACAAATTTGGAAATGAGTGTGCCAATTGGCCTGGTCTGGGTCCAGCAGTTTCATTACATATATGCAAATATGTAATCAAGGCTGTATCAGGAGAGCTACCTCATGCTCATGGGAGGATTGTGTGCTGGTTACTGGATGCCTAAACTGTTAGTATAAAAGAACATAATTGGATCAGGTCCAAGCCCCTTTTCGATCCAAAATATACTGATAGGCAAGGGTGCCCAATTCCTGGATAGTCCTGATCAACACATTGGATGTGTGAAAAGATACTGGGCTTGTTGGAAGACCCATTGACTTATCTAGTCATATATGGCTCTCAAAACATAATAAGATTAGGTTTAGATTCCATCCAAGAGAAACCCAACTAGTCATATCTGGCCTGAATTTTGGCCAAGTAGAAGAGTGAGATCTAGTCTATGGTATTTATGATATTGATTTCACACAGCAATAACAGGTCCTGCTTACCCTGCTTAGTCAGAATCTGTCCTAATGGGTATAGGACCAGACCGGATCCGATCCAAATCTGACCTTTTATCCTTTCTGTTAATGTTGGTCAAACCCATTTCCCTGAGTCAATATAAAAGAATCTTACACATACAACTCGGGTGTTTTTACAGTACCAGGCTACCAGCAGAATCCAAACGTAGTGCAATTAGGGTTTTTTGAAGAACTGATTCTTATAATCCTCAAACATAATGCAGTAACCTCAAGCCCTGATAATGTACGTGTCGGTCCAATAGCATGGTAAAAAAAATTACCTTTGAAACGATGGGCCCTCAATGGCAGACTATTGTCCCAATCTCGGCGGTTACATGGTTTCATTATTTACAAAAGCTGATTTTTGATGATGTTCGTGGAAGGGTCAAGATATTTTGAGAGGAGAAAGATTTGAAGAATACCCACCAAAGAGGGATGCTATAGTCTATAGATGTTCGGATATAATTTTGAAAGTAGACCCATTTTTGGAAGCCCAATTGAATGTATTGATGTGGAGTAAAGGTTTGTCAATCAATAATTTTGCCCTTATTTTAGGCCCAAAAGTTCTATTTTATTTTATTTTTCCTTTTCTTCCTAAAAAACTAAGTGGTCCCCTTTAGGAGATTGAATATATTCGCAAAATAGGCCAAATTAGAGGTGCACATGAGCAGTTTAGATTGGTTTAAAGGGGAAACCATTAATCAAACCGAACCTATCGGTTTTTTATTTTTCCAAACCGAATCAAACCGTCCATGTGCTGAAACTGAACCGAACCGAAAGAAACTGATTCGGTTTGATTACGATTTTTATTTTCTTCTTTATATATGATTTTCCATAAAAAGATGGCAGTTTAAATGGTGAAAGACGTTGGACTTCAAGTAACATAATAAGAATTTGAGTCTTCTTCAAATTATTTTTTATATTCTTTTATTATATTATATAAAAATATATATTTTTATATAATTACTTTAGTGACCGAATCAATTTAACTGCACACCTAATCGAATCTAACTACTTGAAAGAAATTCAAACCTTGACCGAAACAATCTAGTATAAAATTGATTAGAACTGCCTATCCATTTTTTTCGTGCACCCTGGGCAAATCCAATTTTCTATGGATCTAGTGTTAAGTACCACCTGTCCTAGCAACTGGTGGTCTATATGTGATCTCTTTCAAAGAAATGCACAAGAGCAACCCATCTCTTCTCCTCCGATATATATATGGACAGAAGCAACCCATCCCATAATTCCATCCGACAGTCTATGGACCAATGCCACTTCTACCTATCTAATATCAATATCATCAATCAATAGGTTATGCTTCTACAATTCTCATTTGGTCCTAGCCACTCACTTCCAACTTTAATTCTATTAAGAAAAAGTCTGGCCGGCCCGAACTGGGGACCGGGTTCTGGCCCGATCTCCAGTGAGGGCCGTTGGATGGGGATCCAACGGCCCTCACTGGAGATCGGGCCAGAACCCGGTCCCCAGAATCGGGCCTAGTAGCAGTGCTCTTCTATTAATGGGCCCGATGCAGTCCAAGCTTGAAAAGTCAAATACCCTATTGATGGGTCGTACACTTGTGTGGTGGTCCATGTGGAATCTTTGAAAAAAAATGTGTGTTATGTGGGTTACAATATATAGTATGTGGGTCATTTATAAGTTGCACAGTCTAGGTCAAGCATATCCACATTGGTCCTAGCGTTTATATATATATATATATATATATATGCCAGCTCTCCTAAATTCAAGCTTAAAATAAGGTAAGTTTAAGTGTATGGTGGGATCCACCTGGGGACCCACATGAGGATGGGGGTATGGGGGATTTCAAAGACTCTATGGGATCTTCCTCTCTACAAAAAATTAGCCCCAAATGCGATTTCTATCATCTCCATATGGGCCCAAAAATTTAACGATTACAGTCCATTTAGATTGATACATAGTCGATCCAACGGTTGAGTAAATTCGAATCTGACCAAAAATTGGTGGACATGTTCAATTTAGGAAAGTCATGTGTTTGGTCCATTTAAATGGATCAAAAGTGGACCCCACAAACATGAGTCTTGCTATATATATATATATATATCAATAATAAAGCATATCAATAATAAAGCAACACTCCACATGCTTCAATTCAACATAAATACTACACCAAACCACTCACCATAGATGTCAGATCATCAATATCATTATTCATATGGTAATATTCCTGGACATACAGACTAAAGATCTCTTTAAAATAAGAAATAAGAAAAAAAAAACCTATTAAAATAAATAGCCCAGTCCAGCTTTACTTCTGAATCTGATCACTACCCTTGACTAGTAACCTCAAGAGGACGTCAACAACCAGAGAGAGAAAATAAAATACAATAACTAGAGAGAGAGAGGGGTTTTATTTTGCTAATAGAGCTTTAGAAGGACCTGATGCACCTTTATATCAATTGATGACACATCTAGATAATCCTTAACAGTTGCTCTATGAAACCCATCATAGATGGAAGACGACCCAAAACAACTTCTTGACCATCAACATCCCTAGCGTCTAGGATCTTTAAACCTAAAAATACTTCATCTGATAACATAGTGATAGTGAATCAATCCATCGGATCAACGGTCTAGATCATGGGGGTGTACGTGGGTAGTGGGACCTCGTACAACATTCTCTATTATATTTATCTCATTTGGTGAAGTTGGGAATAGAGGCATGTGGCTCCGTGGCTTTCGCTGCAGCCGATGGCTCCACGCTCGGACTCGGGGGTACGGGTTCACCCAGTAACTCAGCCGGCAACTCACCGATTCCTTTGAGATAAAAGGTGTAGAAGAGCTTGAAAGGAAAAATGATCTGTTGCAGTTTCACCTGCCCGTACACACCCTCGAAAATGCCCGATCCGCCCGTTACAGCCAAATACGTTTCTTCATACGTCAGATACGACCCTTGCACCGAAATGTGACCGTAATCCCCAAAGTAGAAGCTGTAGATGGCCTCGTAACGGTCCCCTTTCTTCTCCGGCACGTGTTGGATGAGAACACAGATACCGGCCGTTATTCCCAGACGCTTTTGAAGGTTCCCATGATATAACTGCACAAAAGATAATTCAAACCATTCCCAGTTATTTTCACAGATCGAAGACACAAAATTCAAAACTTTACAACATCAGTGCAGTAGCTAGCGATATATCGGCCCATCATACTTGAGATTTTTCGACCCCACAAATTTTATTACAGTAGTTTTGAATATCGGCTTTCTACTACGTACTCACCTTGTTGCTGAATGGAACAAGATCTCCCAGAGAGTTGACTGGTTTCTGGCTTAGACGGAGGTAGGCAGGACTTCCACGATCTCTCTCGTTCATCTCGTACACGTATAGTTCCTGAACATCACCTGAAAATCAAGAGCAGGAAAGACAGATGAGAGGAAGAAGAGAGAGAGAGAGAGAGAGAGAGAGAGAGAGAGAGAGGAGAGAGGGAGAAGAAAGGGGTAGGACAGGTGGAAATACTTGGTCTTGAAGAAGCAGTGACCTTGGTTGAGAAGGATCTGGGTATGTTTCTGGATCTAATAATGGGAAAACTGAAATGGGTGGTTTTCAATTTTGGGTTTTTGATGAGGGGATGGTTTGGGAAAGTGAGAGAAGGAGATTTGGAACGGGAAAAGATGTGGGCTGGTGATGTTCTTGGGTTGAAGAGTTTGGGGGAGACAGAGGAGCTTCTGAGAGCAGCAGCCGCCATGGCTGGGTTGAAGCGAGAGATGGGTATTGTTGATGTGGGTTGTTGAATGGATAGATGATTAGTTTGCTGGAGGAGTATTAAAAAGCTTAAGCTTTATAGAGAGGCAGAGTATTGATGGGAAAGTGGGTCTCGATGGGAGTCACACCACTCTGTCAAAGTAGGGTGGGGTTTTGGCAGTTTACATATCCACCGTCCGCGTTATAAGTATGACTATTCATGCCGTCCAAGGTGGGTGGATCTGGGAATTTTGAATTCTTTCCCAAAAACATGTGACGTTGTGTTTATGTTGTGGAAGCAACAAGTGAAGCAGATAGAGAAATTGGTGACACGGGGCTTTTCATTTTTTGTTCAAGTTAATTAAAAGAAATCTAAGACTTGAGCTTGTCAGGTCCTATTTAGGGCAGGTTTGACAGTGGCTTTTTAAAAAAGAAAATTGGAAAGTAGAACGCTTTTCATACATAAAAAAAAGTTTCTTCTCGGTGGTTGGTTTTACATGAAAAATGTTAAAAAAAATAAATTAATTTTTTTGTGATTCCACATAAAAGTATTTTAGACAATTAAAGGTTAGAATGGATGAGAAACTTTACTGTGTAAACAAAATTCATCCGGCTTGGGTGCAATGCTAAAAGACCACACAAACTCTGCTAATATGGGTAGGTATCAATCTCTTTTATTTTTTTTATAAAAGTAGATACCATGTGCGGTAAGATAGCTTTCCAGTGAGGAAAGTCAACCTTGAATGAGGGAAGGTGACTTTCCAGAATTCGAATCCTAGATAGGCACCTAAGAACCCACCTAAGAACTCCCTTCTCTTAAGAGTATTAATCTCAACTCAATGGGCTTTCAATAATAGAAGTAAAGAACCCAGAAAATGAATATGATACCGAGCCGATTTTGGTAACGTCCATGGACCCATATGATTTTTATGCGTTTTCTACGCTGGTCTTGTCATCCCTTATTTCCTCCTCGTGAAAACGCCACTCTTTCCACCGGTCAAAGTCATGTTCCACGTGCAGGAGAATAAAACTTTGTTTGGAAAGAAAGAGACAAGTGTCCGGGCTAGGATCCAAAGATTGTGATGGACGGCGGTAGCTGGTCTAAATTCTTAGGTTTCCACACGGTTGACTGCTTCGAATGGTTGCAACTCATCACGAGGAGTTGATCTTAGACTTAGACATTCGCAATCCAAATTGTTGGCCCAGAATCAGAATCAGTGCAAGCGCCGAAAGCCCAATCCATAGTCGGCCAATCTCTTCTGCCTTGTGAGCGCAGAGACTTGGATTAGGATTTAGTTAGATGTTTGGATTAGGTTTGGATAGGAGGTTTGTCTGAGACTTGGATTAGGATTCAATCGGGGCTTGGATAGGAGTGATTAGGGTTAATTTAGATTATGGGTTTTTGGGGTAAGGGTTTGAAGGAGATTTTGTTTTTGAGGGATAGAACCAATTATTGGCGATTTGAGGAACAAATGGGCTCGGAATTCTGGATTATGCTTGATTTGATCTTTTTGCGGCCGGTTAATTTGTTTGATCCAAGTTTTGTTTACATTTATTTTCATTTTATGTTTGGTTATGTATGGGATGAATCGGATTGAGATATTTGTTTAGGGGTCGACACAGGTTTGGTAGATTCGACTCACGGTCAGGTTCCGTTTGACAACATCCCCTCGTCCATATATCTCAACCTGAGCCAACTCGACCCACATTGGCCATTGCCCCCCCAACATGCATGGCTGGTGGCCTAGTGCCATGTTGAATAGGGCTGACAAGACGGCGGGTATTATACAGGTCGGGTAGACCCAAATAATCTGGACTGGCACACTTGTGCCCATCCAAACTTGATCCACCCTGTGATGATTCAAACTCTCAACCTTTGTCTAGCTTAAATCAAATGTTCGGTGCCGCCTGAGCTACAAGTGTTCTATATATAACACTTCAGTAATAAATATCTAATGAACATATCTTAGCCAAAAAAGAAATATATCTAATTTATCATAGATAGGGTGGGTCAGGGTGGGGCACTCAAAATCCAAATACCACTAAAGTCTTAAGTCCACATGAAATTCTTACCGACTCTCGATCTTAGAAAACCACAACCAAACCCGCTCCAAATACGAGAGGCAAGTGTAGGTTAAGCTGTTTAACCAGACCTATTGGCTTGATCAAATCACTTTCGATTGAGGAAATTAAGGATGCTGGAAGCATAAGAATAGTTGCTTCCATTTCCCCACGAGGACCCAAGGCAACGTTCCTGTGTATTTTAGGTTTTCAATTAAGATGTCTATCTCCCTCTCTCCCGGCAGATGTTGGATAGTATATCCTTGCATATTTAGGTCCTATGATGAGTGCTCCAATTTCTATCGAGATTGGGGGCACTATGAGAGTGTTTGCTGTCAGCATAAGCTTCAATTCTGAATCGTGTCCTAGCAATACCCATGAAATGGTCAACTGAAACGTCAAATTTACAAAGTAATCTACAGAAGGTGCACTACACCAAAAATCGAAAATTGGAACGGAAAAGCGTTCATAATCCTTCCGTTCCTAATCCGTTAAAGTGTTCCAATTTCCGTTCCAATTTGGATTAGGAACGGTTGGTACCAAATTGGAACGGAAATTGGAACACTTTAACGGATTAGGAACGGAAGGATTAGGAACGCTTTTCCGTTCCAATTTCCGATTTTTGGTGTAGTGGTGGTCCATGCTTATGGAGGATGGTTAGCTAGTCATGACCTTTTGTCACAGATAACGGGGCTATCTACATCTCATTTAGCTTGAATAAATGCCAAATGTTGTAAAATTATGGGTGCGGATTTGAAAATGAATTTGTTACTTTACATTCCAAATGTGCTAAGAGATTGGGCCCACTTGGTTGGGTACTTTGCTTCTCACCTAACTGCTTCTATCTCTGAGTTCCTCTTTATGTAAAAACTGCTCCTTCCCCCTGGCTGGGGTCTATTGGATCCGAGCCCAAAATTGATTGTTAACCAGTTTATATATGGGATGTTTGTTTGCATTTATTTATATAAATGATTCACACGTGCACTATTGTAATCTCCCCCCAAAATACATAGTTATACATCATCATCATGTTGTGGCTTGGACATGATCCATAAATAAGGCTATTTTCACACCTAACACTCCTTCGCATCTCTTACTTGCTGTCACGACCCGGACCCGAGATCAGAGTCATTAGGGTTAACCCCCGGGTCGCGATGTTAATCATACTTACTCCCGTAGATCCGAAATAACCGAAGTTAAAACGAATCTACAAGGGATCTTGCATACGTACCTGTCAATGTACAGTGCGGAATATATAAATAATATACATTGACAACCATTAACAAAACGAATCATATACTTTACTATGAACAGTAAAGTTACTGTACATCATCGCAGTTTCCTACTATCAACCACTGCACATTTAAAATACAATGCAGGGGATATCACTTTAATACTTACAATACCAAAATGAACATACAAACAGTTTCTAAAAAGTTTCCAAAAGATGCTGTGTTATCCTCTCTCATATCACGTCCATTCGGCTAGACCTCCTAGAGGTAGCGAATGGGCCGCCTCCGCTGTCGGGACGGTCTCGGAGGTGCTGGCACGGGCAACTGAGCCTGTAACATCATCAGTAATACCATGAACACGACGGTTCAACAAGGTATACATATATTTATAACATTTCATAATTCCTAACAATTCATTGTTTAACAGTGCTAAACAATTCATAATAAATACCATTAATCACAACAATATACTGGCAACTACACTAGCAGGGGTTTCAACTCCATTCTATTCATTTAATCTTCCAAAAGGAAGCATTTCATATTCATTTATGCATAATGTTCAATATTTATTAATGACTTTCAGTGTATGACTTGTTAGTTAATGACCTTTTGGTCCAGTGTGGTGAGATCTCCCAGTGTCTTGATCAGAGATCACTGGTGTCCCACGGAGCTCCGGACGCTCCCATTCTCATCTACTGCAGTAGGAATAGTCATTACATTCATTTATCATTTCATTCAATTCAATTTCATAATGAGTTCGGAAACCACTAGGTAGTGCCAGACCTATTCACAACTCCTATTAATCTCAGTCTCGTGTTCAATTCATCATTTAACCAACCATTGAGTGTAACTTTGGTTATCAATGCAAGGATTACTTTTGATGACATTACTTATATGATTATGCATTAGGATAACCCTAGTTAACACTTATGGAGGTATACCTATACGAGAAGTAATTATGATCTCATAAGCGATCTTATAAGCGATCTTATTTCTCGTAAAATCCAAAACTCACTGGACTCGAATCGAGTCCCCCAATCGCAAGGACCGTTAGGTCCGAGCGATTGGCTAAATTTTTCCTTAATATAACTAATCTGGTCAATCTCTAAGCTTAAACTATTAATTCCGGACATTTAGACTCAAACTACACTTTTTGGACAATTTTCAATGGTCCCGGTCGACATGGACTAGTTTCGGTCGACCTAGAGTTGTAACATAAAATTCGGGACAAAAATTTCGTCAGGCGCAGAAATTGCTCATGCAGTGGTCCCGGTCGACCGAGCCCTGCTGGCCGGTCGACCGGCGACACTGCAGAAACAGAACACAAGTTCTGTTCTGCAGTGCAGTGAATGGGGTTTTTCAACCCTTTTTATTCCTGATGCCTCCTTAACCTAATAAGCAATGAAAACATACATTTAACAAAGAAATTTAAGACTACTCATTTCAACTAATCATCTCCAATTAAAAGTCTTAAAATCCATACATAACCTCATAAATCAATCTAACCATGGATTTTTCCAATTCCTTCCATTAAAATCCATGCAAACTCACTCATAACCATAAACATATGCATAACTTGCCTTTGTTTGAAGATTAGTCTATGCTTAGCCTGGATTTAAGATAAAAATCCACCCTTTTAAGCTTTAATCTTAAGAAAACTCAAGAAGAGGTGAAGATGATGAAGATGATGGACTTCTCTTCACTTCCTTTAACTTGAGCCCCACACTTGATGAAGAAACGAAGGAAGAAAGAAGAAGAAAGGAAGAAGAAACGGCTGCTGGAGGTGGTGTTAGGTTACATGATGAGATGAATGAAATTCATCTCATCTTATAAGGTTATATAAGATGATCTTTTGCATTTAGACCCCTCCACTTTCTTTTAAGTCTAATTCAAGTCAAATGACATCCCATTTAATCCATTCCTCGCCGAATCAATTCAAGTCTTTTACACAATTCATCGTACTCGTCGAGATACACATGCTGGTATCAGGACTTTCCGTATTGAACAAAATACGTATAATTCCGTATTTATACAATTGTCTTCATTTGCTTGTTCTAAGCTCCATTTTCATTTAATTCCTTTCAATTCATTTCTTACTATTTCCTTAAGCCGAAATAACTCATAGTTAGGCTAATTCAATTCCATTTGGCGATAATTTCACCATTAGTGCATTCAAATCGGCTTAATTAGTCTTAAGTTCAATTAAATAGAGTTAATCGAGATTAACTCGGGACGGAGCCTAACACTTGCGTAAAGGTCACACAATGATTGTATTTGGTTATTAGGATCAAATCTCCATCAACCAACTTTTATTCCTTTTCATTTCTATTACCCCAATATTTGTCATCAAAATCACTCATTTTGCTATTTGAACCAAATTCCAAGACTTCTAAGTTAATCAAATATTCACATATTCTGAGTATTTTGTAAAAATGTCCAAAACATTTCAATCTATATATATATATATATATTTGCACTTCTTTGGGTCTCTAATTTTTTATTCGAATCGTTCAATATCCTCAAATTAATGATAACCACCAATACATTAATACAGCCCTCGGATGAGGGAGGGTGACTTTTCGGGTTAAAATTCAAGATAGTCAAGTAAGAACAGACGCCTTTTACCACTGGAGTAAGAGGTTGTTCTTATAGTCAAGTAGCTAGACTTGTGGTTGACAATTTAACACTGCCCTTTGGATGGTCGCGAGGCAAAGGCTTCTCTACTTGAATCAAGGAGGTGATGAGGGTGGACTTCATTGGCATCCCAAACTTCTGCAGTTGAACTACAGCCAAGACAAATTTAGCAAGTACCCAGTTGATCCTCAGTTGCCCAGATGTAGCAAAGTCCTTGACCATTGGATCATAATTGGGCTATGCACATGTAACATAACACAGGCGTAGGATGAAGGGTAAATTCGTGAAGATTAGGTTGCCCCCTCTTCCTTTTTCTCTTCATCTTCTTTGCAGAACCCTAGTGATGGCAGATTTCAACAATCTAATATGAGGAATCCTAAAGAGATAGTTTGAATCACCTATCGCAGTTGTTACATTCACCGTGAATAAACCAATAACAGTCCAAAAATTTAGATGATTTCACGGTGAAGGTTTAACAACTGCGATGAGTGACGGGTGATCTAGACTTGATAATGAAAAGTATCCTAGATTTCTATACCTTTGAAACTTTAACCCGAGAAAGATGATTAAATAAAGAGCTGGCTTACTCTTTTCCCATGTGTTTTAGCCTTGGAGGATTCAAAAATATTAAACTCAAAAGTAAATAATTTAATGTGGGCCTAAACAAGTTGAATGGGATTTATGTACGGACCTAATCTAAGTTCAAACCAGGAATGATTTGGACCAACTGACCCAATCTAGAAAATTTGCTAAATCCTGCAGCGCCCTAATAAGAGCTAGCTCCCAACATGCAGTTGTCTTATTTTCTAATCCAATGATTCTCTTTCCGTTTTAGAACAGAAAATGCCTTGATGCCCTGCTACACAAATCACATCTGAGAAAAGAGGTAAAAACCCATAAAAATCTAATTTAGCTATTCACCTCTTCTTCTTCCTTTTTTTTCTTTTCTTTTTTTTTTTTTTTTTAATCTTTTTGTGGTCAATCTTACATTGAATATAAACTCCAGCTGAGGTAAAATTTATCGTAGTGGTAACCTATGGTGGGATAGTGATTGAGTGGCTTGGATTTCAAAAGTGGGCCCATTGAAGGGTATTTATCAATAGGACCAGAGAATTTTCTAATGCTCCTGTTAAGGATTAGTGCAGGGATGAGGAAGCTTTCCCCATCAATGAAGAAAGTTGCATGTCAATAGACAGGTTCTTTTTAGTGGATTGAATCAAATGCCATGGAGAATATAATTTAGACAAAAGAGCACTCATCTTTCTGGAGAAACAGGGAGCCTCTCCTTTCTAACTTGATGAAATGGTTAGAATCTATCATACCTTCTTTTGCTTAATACAGTTGAGATGAAGTTGTTATTAATTGTTTTTTTTAATGGCTGTGGCTGAGTGGCATCTTAATTTATAATCTAATCACAAACTAACAAAAAAAGAAAAAAAAACATGCATTTCACAACCTCATATGAGCCAAGTAAATCCATATCATTTTATTTAGGATAGCAACCACATTATTGCCTTAAACGATTTGCATGAGACTAAACATCATTGCAAACTATAGTCAATAGCTATCATCAAATGGCTAGAAATAAGATGGGAGAAGAAGTAGCCTAGAAGGGTCCCACTCCCATCCCATGGACGTAGGTTGGTTGGGTGGGGTTTGGGAGGGTTTGGTGTGCGGGTGGGGGCGGGGGCGGGGGTGGCGGTGGGGATCTGGGGGGGTCCCACTCACAAGCGTCGAAGGGTATATTGCACTTCTTAGCCACCGCCAACCCATTCTTGTAGAGTTCACGATTGTTCTTGGCGTAAATGCAAAGGCACGGCATCGGCCTCTCTCGGTTAAACGCGGCGCAGCACAGGGACGTGGGTGGCTTCCTATTTTTAAACGAGTCCGCGCACGGATGTTGTGGCAAGGATGGGCAGTTGCCCGACTCCGAGGCCGGCAAATTGCAGATCAGCAACACCACCATCAGACCCACAACAAAGTAAGAAGCCTTCATCATGAAATTTAAAACAACAACAATGGTAGAGGAGATGAAACTGATCAGATGGGTTCGTTTGCTGCGGCACTCTTTTGAATTTATAGACAAAGGGGAGACCTTATAGAGGGCCCCATGATAACAAACTCAGTTTTCTTCTTCTTCTTTTTTTTGGTAAGATAACAAACTCAGGTGTTGTCTCCTATGCATACTTTCCACTTCTACCACGAATCAAGGGCTGTTCATGGTTTCCAAGAATCATTGGAATTCTTAGTGTCTTTGTTTTGGTCTTAATTTGACAAGGGTACGTCATTGGGGACGAAAAATAAAAAAGTGGGCAGTGGGGCATAATCATGTATTCTTTAATGTAGGGCCCGGTAAACATGAATGGAAATGGGTCAGGTTTGGGTTGCTTTGGTATCCGGAGGTAACATTTGTGAGAACCCAATCTCTTTACCATTTGGTTTCTAAATGTCAATTAAAACCATAAATCGGCCAGTCGGGTTTCCAGGTTGAAGGATAAAAAGTTGGGCTGGGTTCTGGGCAGGTTGGCAGGTTGAGTAGCATGGGACGTCAACCTGAACCCATCCCATTTACTATTCAAGCTAAAAATGCTAATTCCCACCGAGAATCATCTAGTTGGGTTCGACCCACTCGAGTTGACAGGTCGAGTCAGAAGTGCCACTTTGATGTATTTCAATCAAGAAAGGTACACCAATAAGAAAAGTTTGAACATTGACCAATAAAAGATCAAATAATTTTAACCATTAAAGTGCTTAACCTTAATAGTCACACATAGCAGATTAGGATCATTGCCAAGCCAAGAATGGTCGCCAATGGAATCAATTGATTATAGGTGGACCCCAAAGATAAAAACTCAAATAGGAACGTTCAGAGCAAGTGGGTTACTAGGATTACTGATTAAAGGTGTGATCAACTTTGGCCTATTAAATTGCAGTAACCGTTCAGGAATATATCTTTAATAGAGGGAGGGAGAATCAAAGTAGACCCAAAAGTGGTCCCCATAGACTAGCGCTCTTTGGGCAACATGGCTGAGTAAATCAACTTAGCATATCTTCTGTGTAGTTCTGCTCGAGCGCCCACATGGGCAGTCCATTCTAGAAATTACATACAATATAAATCTCTGAAATCAATTAGCCAACACTCATAAATCCTTACACAATATCTTCACTTTTTCGGAGGCATGTTCTCCTACAACCAAACTGCATACTTCTCATATCCAGTCCAACTCATAGGGCTCACAGGGATAGCTTCTTATTGATGGACATAGAAAGATTTTCTTATAGATAAGTGTCAAAATATATATATATATGTTACATTTTACCCAAATACAGACATAAATAAATAAATAAATAAACTTTGTTACATTTAAACCTTCTACCACTTCTTTCCTATTTAAATGATAAAAATGACAATTGCATGTGAGATTATTATTATTATTATTATTATTATTATTATTTTGGTATTCTTTATTGGTGTTGGTCCCTATAAAACTTACACATTTAAGGTAACAGAAACTTGCAGATGTCAAGGAGTGGATAACTCACACTTGTAAGATGGTAGGAACGCACACAGTCAAGTAGGGCAAACTCACACATGCGAACTAATATGCACTTGCATATAAAAGAGAGGTGGTGTGACCAAATTTCACCTGACCTGATCTGCCACTTCTTACCACTTAGATAAAGTCACCATTCTCAATAAAAAGTTTCAACATTCTCTATGTGATGCACGGTGATGCTTTAATTAGTTGTGACTTTGAAACAAGAAAAATTGCAATTTCTTATTATAGTGATGTTCTCTTTTACCTTGAGGTGGACCCGACTACTAAAGAAATTAAAGTAACTTATTATTTTATAAAACCTGATTCTAGTCAAAGACTAATAAACAAATAATGTAAGCAAATTCTAATAAAACAAGTAACCTCTACTGGGGCATGCCTCCAGTGTGACGCTTAGGAGGTCAATGATGATTAGTAACATTTTAATGAGTTGAATTCTTGTGATAAAATTCAATGAGCATATGAATGTGATCATATATATATATATATATATATATATATATGTAGCACCACCACATAATACGACTATCCAATGACCTATAATCACTGGATTCATGTGAAGATCATGATTTTGACAAAATTGACAAAGGATTTGGCTTGTATAACATATATATTGATGTGACATGAACACATGTAAAATCGTTTTCCCTAGGCAGCAAATGACCCCCGGTACATGAGGGAGACCTTTTCAAAATTCCGCGATGAATTATGACTGGCGCTTTGATTTTGAGATGCGCCTACAGTCAAAGTCATGTTCTGCTAACCCAGGGCTCCATGAAGATGAATGGTGCAGTCACGTGGCAATGGTACTCATACATGGAAATTGTGTAGTGACGTCCAAGAAACTTTGAGAATGCTTCCACTGGCACAGCCGGACTTTATATACGGCTAGCATATACTTGTTCGCAAGCTCAATTCAAGTGTCTGCTATAGTCAACACATGCCATGAAAAATTGCAAATCAGTCGTGTCTTATAAACCTGTTGGATGTTGGCGTTTGCACAGATATGATTCAGCATCGTATGCTTGCACCGGAGATGCATCTGTAATTGAGTCAAAAGGAGTCAATCATATATATATATATGTCCTACACACCTTTTAGATTCAGGCCATCATCAATTCACCATTCTCCGCTTCAAGCAGGATAGACATGTGATGTGTTATACTTTTTTTTAATGGGCACTGCCTGCTGGTCCATGTGATGTACTAACTAATGGGGTTGAGAATTGAGTGTAAACTATGGTACAGCAGTGACGTCCAACATCATGTAAGAACTCTCGGGCCAACATCATCAGGCCTACATTATGCGAACATTCCTGAATGATAGAAAATTTTGAGAAAATCTAAAGATTTTTCACTTTAATTTGGGGTTTGCTAGAGATATATTAGAAACTTGTTGATAGAATTAATAGAACATGATTTACATCACAGAGACTATTAAAAAAATAATTGGTCGAGGTTATTGCATGTCAACCCATCTTCTCTTACGAAGAAAGATTTTACTGCAATTATAGTGATGCCTACAATACGATTTATTAAGCACAAAATATCTGGGACAATGATCTAAAGTGATTTAGATCTCTAAGGTGGTCTTTGCTAATAGACTTGTAGCACTGGGCATAAAGAATCTTTGATTACTCTCTCTCTCTCTCTCTCTCTGAGAATCCGAACTCAATAAGAAAACAAGAAACACAACTCAAGAGTTTTAAATCTAAGTTACTGTCGTATGCGCCTTGAGTTATTATTATTTTTTTTAATGTACACAGATGTATCACAATCAAAGGAAGCAAAGGGATATTAATTTTGGACTGAATTAGGGTACCTATAATATCAGTTTTTTAGCCTTTAAAAATTATCTTCAATTTTAATACTATATATTGTTCAAATTAACTGTGAAAAATTCAAAATTAGTCTCAAAAAAGTAGGGTCAGTTCAAAATTCAAAGAAAGGATATGTGCAATGGACCTGGGTTGCTTTAAAAAAGGTGATAAATCAAAAATAAAAAGGAGGGTGGCCCGGTAGAATTCTTGAGAATTTTCCCTTTTTCTTTCATGGAAAGGAAAGAAATTAAACCCAGAAACCACTGAAGAAAACAAGAAAGTTGCCACTTGCGACTTGCCACTACAGTGAGATGGGTAAATTTTTTTATTGTCTATGAGGTTCCCCTGCACATACGCGCACCCACCCTCTTCCATTTGGGGCTTCTCACATGGTTACTTTCTTATTTTTGAACCGTCCCATCTAGGTTCCATAACAATAAGTGGGGCCGAGAGAAACGTTATCAGTGGGTCACACCTTGACCAAAAAGATGGCATCTTGAACATGTGTCCCACCTTGGCAGTTTGCTGCAAAGAAACACCCAGTTCCACACTGCCCAGAACATCACATCCCCATCAAGTCCCATTCAAGAAAATCTATCTCCATCAACAAGCAACAAAGCCCACGAATCTCGCTCATGCACGACACCAAAAGGCCTTCTTTTTGTCTCTGCCCTCAGCAACATGGAAGCATCAAAGAAACCGATACTCATTGTTTCCATGGGGCGTTGTTCTGCAAAGCAAAAGAGTATCCACTGGGCTCGAACCACGAAAAAATTGAGAATCAGTGATTCCACGTATCCCATCTGACACTGATCGTAGAAAGCATCACTCACTCTCTGCAACATTAGAAGTAGCACCAAAGAAGGAGAAAGAGGAGAGAAAAGTGAGGTGATGAGAGAGCGAAGGTGATGTACTAGTCATCTCAGTTGTTGCAGGTGCAACAGACTTGCGTACAGACAGACACATCTCAGATTCTAGTGCCTCGACTCAGTCTCTCTCTCTCTCTCTCTCTCTAACACACACACACAAAACATAGTTAATGTCCATTACTAATCGGCAAGAAAGGAGCCTTTCTACACTAATGATGTTGGAAGAAGCACCCTGCATTTCCATGCTCATCCTCGTCAATGTCGTCATCATTGTCGTCATCATCATCATCGCAGGATTCAAACCCATGTGGGGCGTGGCCGTCTCCAAAAGCGCGGACATGGTCTTTCAGTGACCGCTTATGCTTGAAATCGGACCCACAGATGCAGAACCACAGCTTCCCACAGTTCTTCTCGTGGGTGCGCCAGTCTCCTCGAACCGCAAAGGCCTTTCCACACTTGTGGCAGACGAAGGGCTTGGCCCCGTGCTTTCGTTTGTAGTGCGTTTGGAGAGTGCGAAAGTCCTTGAGAGGCTTCGATCTTGGGTGGTCGATGTTGTTCTTGCAACCTTGAGCGCAGCAGTAGCATGGGATTCTCAGCATGGTAGAAGATGGCAGGGCTCCTCTTAGAGATTCTGGACCCTTGCGATACTCGGATCCATGCCCCCACATGTGCATCTACACAAAATACATACATTTCTATATAATAAAAGAAGATTCTGGTACAACTGATGAAATCTATGGCTTATGCTTGAGAAGTTTCCTTTTATGCAGTTTTAATAAACCATGCTAACCCAAGTGGTCCAACTACCAGTTAGCCATGCATTTAGGACTTCAGAGCTGTCTGTTTTGTGTGTACTGTTCTTTTCTATTAGATTTACAATCAGCACCACCCATGTACTGTGCAACACTGCTGTGGATGGGTCAAAATCAGGGTAGTGGACGTTAGTCATTGAAAAAAAAAATTTCCCCTTTCTTTCAAGCCCTCCATTTGTATTCCACAATTTAATGGTCAACATCATGACATGGTCGCCACTCACCATTCTTTGTGTCGTGGCCCACCCTAGATGGCACCTACTAGCTAAATGGTTGGGTTAAACATCTCGACCCCATGTAACAATAAAGCCATATGTAGAAGGTCTTGATTTTGTCATTGAACAATGCAAGAAGAAAGAGGAGGAGGAGGGCAGTAGTAATAGTAAATCAAGATTCAAGAGTGAATGTTTGTGGAAGTAGTAGCTATTTTGATGGTCATATGGTACCTGCATGTTGTTATATCTGTTGAAGGTCTTATGGCACACAAAACAGGGGAACTGTGTTGGGCCGACCATGATTTGAGCAGGCGATGGGATCCAGTACTGTCCCTCAGCGGTTGCTACATTGTTGGGGTTGGTTACGCCTACTTCAGTTCCAGGAGGGCCGATGTGAAGAGCGATGGTGACATTGCCATCATCGTTGAGGCAGTTCTCCAGAGGGGGAGAGATGTGTTTGGTTTGCTCATGGAATGAAGAAGAAGAAGAAGGGTACTTTTGTTGGCCAGGAGGACATAGAGTTAGTAGTATGGATTCCTCATCTTCGTTGGCAGCCCCAGAAAAACCAAAACTAGGAGAGGGCATGGTGGAGAGAACTGTGTGAGAACAGTGAATGAGAGAACAGCGGATATATTTGAACAGTAATGGGATTTGAGAGTGAGAGAAAGAGCACTGTATGTGGATATGTGAAGGGGGTGAATTGTGCTGGGTATTTATGGAGTGTAGCAGCGTTAGATGCCATTAGAAACGGTCGGATCTTTTCAAACCTAGGCATAAATCTGCATCATAGGTAAAACAAGAGAAAAGATGGGTAACAGAGAAACAAAGAGTACCATTTTTATCAATAAAAAACTGTTTAGCTTTTACACCACCAAGACACTGTAGAAGCATCTCACGCTCTCGTCACTTGATTCACTATCACTTTCACATAGTCCTCACACAATATTTTTCCCCGGATAAAAGATTAAAGAGGATTTTACCGAAAAAATCCCCTTAGACTCATTGAAGATCAGAAGAGGCTTGGAAAGTCTCCATGCACTGCAGTGATCCTACAGGTCTGATTTGGTATAATTTTTTTCAGTTTTCCCTGAGAGGGGATATCGCCGCTTATCTTGTCCTTTTACAGTCGATCAAAACTCATTTTCCTCATTGTTCATCTTCCTCCTTTCCCTCACCTCCTCCATTGATCTAAACTCAACTGATAACAGGCGTTGCTCATCAATTCCAATGCTTCCTCTTCCACATCTTTTCACCTTCTAGCAAGCACGCAGAGATCTTAATTGTATTTTTCATCTTCGTGACCTACAACTCGTCGGAGATCAATGAGTGTAGAACATGAAACCCTACTCTCTTCCACTATTGTGACGTTTAATATGTGAGGTTTGGGTTTGAGATGAAGTTGGAGGAAGATGAAAAACAAGCAACTGAGGAAGGAAGAAGATGAAAAATGGGTGGAGGAAGGAAGTGGAGGAGGAAGAAGAAGAAATAAGAGCGGGGACAATCGCGGGTGAGCGGCGATATCCCCACTCATGACAGACTTTTTTCCCAATGATGAACACACTTATATGAGAGCTTAACCTTTTTATGTGAGGGGATATCCCCGCTCAATATATGAAGTTTATAGATGATAGGCGGCGATATCCCCACCCATGATAGAATTTTTCTAAAGGATGAACACACTCATCTGAGAGCTGCACCTGTCATGAGCGGGGATATCGCCGCTCACCCGCGATTGTCCCCGCTCTTATTTCTTCTTCTTCCTCCTCCACTTCCTTCCTCCACCCATTTTTCATCTTCTTCCTTCTTCAGCTGCCTGTTTTTCATCTTCCTCCTCCTTCCTCCAACTCCATCTCAAACCCAAACCTCACATACTAAACGTCACAATAGTGGAATAGGGTAGGGTTTCATGTTCTACACTCATTGATCTCCGACGAGTTGTAGGTCACGAAGATGAAAAATACAACTAGGATCTCTGCGTGCTTGCTAGAAGGTGAAAAGATGTGAAAGAGGAAGCATTGGAATCAATGAGCAACACCTGTGATCAGTTGAGTTTAGATCGATGGAGGAGGTGAGGGAAAAGAGGAAGATGAACAATGGGGAAAATGGGTTTTGATCGACTGTAAAAGGGCAAGATGAGCGTCGATATCCCCTTTCAGGGAAAATAAAAAAAAATTATACAAAATCAGGCTTGTAGGATCACTGCAGTGCATGGAGACTTTCTAAGCCTCTTTTGATCTTCAATGAGTCTAAGGCAATTTTTTCGGTAAAATCCTCAAGATTAAAAAAAAAAAAAGAGAATTTTATAAAAAGAACAAAAAATATTTTAGGTGACCATTGCACCAAAAATGTCACTTTAGCCAAATTCACACCAAAATCACTTTGTTGTGAGTTTTGCTGAAGTGACCTTTTTGGTGCAAATGTCACCTAATTATTTTTTTTTATAAATTCTTTTTAAAAAATAAAGTACCAACTTTGCTTGGGAGTATAGACCGTAAGCCAGAGTTTCCTGAGTTGAGCAGAAATCCATATTGAGTCCCACATATGAAAAATGAGAGCTGCTCACCCCGATATTGTATGGGATATCATCAAATTTTGTTCTAATAGAAATTAGTTTTACTGTAAAATTGACTATTTGATAGGGAACGTGATTAACATGTCTATTTGAGGGTTGTTACTTATGATCATGTAACGATCTATGTGGAAGAGAGAGCATTTGAGAAATTTTGCTTGCTTGACTTGGGATTGTGAAATGTATATTCCCATTTAAAAGGCTTGTGTTGGAGACTGTCATAGATATGTGATATCTCTCTCTCTCTCTCTCTCTCTCTCTCTCTCTCTCTCTCTCTCTCTCTCTCCCTCTCTCCCCAGTTCATTTAATTGAAAGATTCTCAACCAAATGTGATCGCTTTGATCTCGTGAGGATCTAGTTCCCATTCCCTCTCTTCTTGTGACTCCATTCTACACAAGTCAATTCTCTCTCTTCCTGTCACTCTATTATTCTACTATTTTGTGTAAGAACACGTCAACTATGATAACATTTGGTCCTATTGATACACAGATATTTATGCATGTAAACAAACTCTTCTTCCAATTTTTTTTTAAAGAAAATCTACTGTGCATCTCGCCACTCTTTTAAGGTAATATACATATTTATATCCCAATAATAATAGTCTCACTAATCTCGTGTACGATTGTTAACATGGAAGAGACTACAAACCCTTGATCTCTCTTTATATTTCACGATTATAATTTTTTGTTGGTGATCACTGTCAAGCTTGTTGAACACATCAATGTGCAACCCACTATTTTTTAGTCTGTCAATGGCATGACTCATTAGATTAGATCTATCGTATTTTTTTCAAAAGCATTCACTGTGTTCCGAGATCAAGATGATGAGATCGTAATGTTTAATTAATGCATGGATAGGGGAGGCCAATTGATTTTTATGAGAGAGAAAGAGAGAGATATTGTTAGCGAACTGTAAGAGAGCTAACAGCAAAATCACTACCAGGTCATGGCCTCGATACGATGAAGAAATTCAAGAGATGCTATAATTCAATAAATTCACATTTCTTTAATAACGGAAAACTCGAAATTTTAAAATTAGCAATTTCGCAATATCTGTACTAATTATATCTTTCTTCTGTTTCAAAATATCTCTCACACTAAGTGACCTTACATGACCATTGTCATACAATAATGCATCTAGGAACAGTACTAACAATAAATGGTTGTTACAACCTTTAATCACTCCATTGAATCCGGAATATGTATGAAAACGGATGATAGCATGGAAATCACAGGCCCAGAAACATGAAAATATTTTTCAAATGAAAGTTGCAAGTTATACCCATCCTAGAAGCATTCCCAATTGTCTTAATTGCCTAGGGTTCCATCTTATATTTTGTTGCTATATTTCGATCACTTTCATCATTTTTACATAATTTTGAGGAACTATACAATAATACATGTGTTGGGCAACTCTTAATGCGCAAGTTATGCTAAGACCAGCAATAACGCCAATTCTTATGCTCCATTTTTGCTATGCGCGTTTCGGCACAAACGCTGGTACGCTTGCCGAGACTAGAACTGATCGCCCGGATCTCGGCCATATGCCTCGTCGACTCACGCATTTCGGCTGCAGCCGAGATGACGGACTGCTAACCGAAACAGGCCCTGACAGCCACGTCTCACCTAAGGACACGTGGCAGGATGCAGGTATGCGCTAATGGGACAGATACATCATCCCAGCCATCCAGAATCCTCATCAAATCCCTGACAAAGCCACATCCAGTGGCTGCAACCATATCAGGACAGGGCCAAAGAAAAGATCCGATGGGACCTTTGCCGCCAACAGGTCAAGACGAGATCAGGCCCAATGTGACAAGCATTTAATGCAGTATGGGCTGATCGGACCCTCATTTAATGCAATGTAGGCTATGATGGATCCTCATTAATTACTCTATTGACTAATGAGACCCTAGCAGTCAAATCATTAGGCCCACTATCGGGTACTTAGGACTTTTCTCTTATAAAGAAAACACCATTCAAAAATCAGGTACACACGCATGCATGCACTCTCCTAGCTGTTACTCAGCCTCTCATCTTCTCCAACCTTAGTCTCTGCACTAACTTAGGCATCGGAGAGCCCTGTGCTACCCACAACCAGAGTCATTTGACTGTTCTTTCTTCCCTTTCAGGTCTCTAAAGCGGATAGCTCTCCACAGTCATTTGGATAAGTCCTTTAAGGCTCCCCCTTAATCTTGTGGGTTATATTTTCTGCACTTACAATACACAAACAAACTCTGGAGGTTTTTCTTAGATATTTTTCTTAGTGATTGTTTCAACATCATTTGCAAATGGATGCACATGTAGGCATTCACTACCCATAGACATAAGCAAAATCTATGAGTTCTCAAATCGTTCACTGTACATGTGCATGTCATCACACAAATTAAAAAAAAAAAAAACAAAAGAAAAGAAAAAACTAAAAATACAATGCTAAAGCCGCAAATATATAGAGATTTTAGCCTAAGCTTGAGCTTAGAAGAGCTTTGCTCATATATATATTTGTATATATATATATATTAATCTAAATGATACGTCTAATATGAAGGAAAATGACTATAATCTATTTATGAAAATTGTAACCCTCTATTGGTCATAACTTTATCAAAACTCGTTGCAAATTGATGAACTTTAACTTTGTGGAAACTGGAAAGGCTATATCGAAAAATTGTGGAAGGAACTCAATTACGAATCATTCAAATGTCATTTGACACACTACTAAATATATATATATATATATATATATATTTAGCGGTGGAGCTAGGGGGAAAAACGACCCCTTTATTTTCATAGTGGCCCTTTGTGGAAAGTTTTCTTGTTCCACCACTAATTATGTCTATAATAGAGATGGCTAATTATTAGAAGGAAAAACATGCAATCACTAAAGATGCTACCTAAAATTCTAACTTGTGTCACCTGTGACTACCCTCTGGAGGAGTCCACAACAAAAGAAAGTGGACCCAAAGTGAAAATTAGGAGACTTTCACAAGAATTGAACGGTCCATAGCCAACAGTCAAACTGGAGATATTTACCCCATAAATTAAATATTGTATTTAGAAGGATGGATGGATTGAAGTAGATCCATACTGCCATCAGAGTCAGGTATAAAAAAATATTTGCGGTTTCATGAAGTAGTTCATTTTTTCATGAAAACTCAAATATGGGTTCTTTGATAAATCAGGGTGAAATTAACTTCATCATCTTCTTTCTGCATGAACCCTTGGTTCACTGTAATTTTCACCATGGTGAACTAGAAAGTCCCAGAGGATCTGGGCTCCTTTGATGATACCTCTCAGTGGTGATGTCTGCTCGAGTTTGCCCAACAAACAATTTTTAGTACCAATTGGTGAAAACGACCCTTCACTTGGACTACTATTGTCCTGAACATTTATCATTGGGCCTTATTTGGTGTGCATACTTATTTATTGTATTTGCCTATTCTGTGAATGAGATACCTGTGTCTTTCTATTCGATTTTGGACGCACTGGGCATTCCATTCCAATGGAAACTAAGCAGATTAAACTCATTGGCAGAAAACGACACAAAGAGACTTATTAGCTACAGGTGTAAATGGTAGGGATCTGTAAAAGTAATATACGGGAGACTAGGATTGGTTTGCACGTGGAATGGATGAGAAGTGAAGTGGGTGGGTGGGACTTGGGAGCTAACTTCAAATAAATCGAGAAAGAAAGATCAAGTCATGCATAGGATGCTGTCCCACTGACATCTTCCTTGAGCCCGACTTCCAACATCTTCTTCCAGCTATGTCATTCTGATCCAATACCACCAATATTTCACGAAAGTAGTCTAGGGCTGTGCCACGTACATATTAAAATAGCGAATATGATACTACGAGGCTTGCAGGAATTCCCCGAGTGCAACATGGATTTGCGTAGTATTCATATAAATTCAATGAATAGAAATTCATGACACTAACTAGCTGCAAATTTAGACCACCATCAAATAACCTCAATTCCCTTTAGGGATCATTTGTTTCCATTAATTCACACATTGAAATCACGTTCATGTGTAATGGTTATGCATGATCACATATATTTAGATTTAAGAAGTATGATGTGTAAATGATTGGTCATGATGTTGTTTAAATAAAGTCATTTTCAGCTTCTCATTTACGAATCCAAGGAGGTGACAAATAGTTACAAGTGTAAAAGAGAAGTGCGGGGGGTATAGATTGCGGGTTCAAGTTGTGGGGGCTTTTAATTGGTAATCCGAATCGTTTCATCTTATTTATTAGTCTAATAAACCTTCAAGACGTTCAATTTCATGTTTTAAATACGCACGGAAGCATTTGAAGCATTTTAACTGACTCAATCAAATACAATTGTCGGAAATTGGGTACCAATGTTTGGACCTTTGTAGAAGGTGGTGGTAATATTAAGTGGAGCCCACTCCTTTCACCGCTCAATTAATACCACTGTACTTGCTCCGCAGACAAGACGTTTTCAGTGCTCAATCTAGTACAAATATGAGGAACAAAAATTTGGGAAATAAGCTGCTGAAATCGAGACCGCATTCTCTGACCTATTTGGCAATTTACTTTTAAAGTGATAGTATTGTAATATATTAAATAAAAAATTAAAATATAAGGGGTTAGGATCGTATTTTATCTTTAGTGGATTGGTAGAAAGAATTTGTTACTTTTTGCGTAAAAAATGTATTTTTTTTTTCTTTTATCCTTTGTTTGGGAAAAGAGGAAAATGGAGGGAGGGAAATGGAGGGAAAATGATTTTGGAGGGTGTTTGAGAAGTGGGGAGGGAAAATGGGTTGGGGGGTGGAGGGAAAAAGACATTGCGAGGGGAATAAGGGCAAAAGAAAGGAAAGTTCTGAAAATGACTAAACTACCCTTTAACTCCAATTAAATTTTTTTCAAAAATAAGGATAAAATGGTCTTTGTCTCTCTACCTTACAAACAAACAAAATATATTTTTTCACTTTTCTTCCCCCTACTTTTTGACTTCCTAAATAAGAGGAGGGAAAATTAATTTTCCTTTCCCTCCCCTTCATTTTGCTTTCCCTCCCCTCCCCTCCCCTCCCCTCCTCCCTTTCCAAACAGAGGGTTAATGGAGAAGAGAGGTTGTTATTTGACTTTTTTCTTTTAAAAAAAAAGAAAGAAAATTTAAATATATGTATTTTTAATGTCACCCCTGTATGAGAAAATAGAGGCTTTACATTATTTTACTAACCTAGTAAAGTTTCAAATGGAGCAGTAAGTCCATCACTGTAAATTCACCCGTGAAATGCATTAATCTTCAAATTCAATTTGCTCAAAATCTCCAACTCATCTTTTTATTTAGTTAGGAAAAATCCACTCTAATTTGAGTTCGCCTTGGAGTCAATTGATGGATGATGTCTCAACAACTTTTTTAATTGACTTTTTTTCAAATTCAAATTTCTTATCTAATTGTGTTTTAAGTATTAATTGTAGTGAAAACTGTCTTGATGATAGAGTGTGATGGGACACTGATTTTGAGTGGCTTAGATATAAGAAGTGGACCATCGGAAGAATTTATTGAGAAAATGTATGAGTTTGCCCTCTACCCCCTTCTCTGATGGCCCTAGGCCTAATCCAAATGAGCTCCACCATCGACATTTTTAATTTCCAAGCTATACGGTAGCCGTAGTTCTTATTTTTCTTCTTTGAAAGATTCAAGGGTCATCTGTATATAGCTAGCCACGGCTGTTTGTTAGTAATAAGCAACCTATATCCTTCATTTCTACACAAGTATATATTCTTCTGATTAAATTTACCTTGGTACTAATCTAATAAGGATAGTAGAAAGAATGAACGTATCCACATTAAATCCTAATCTGTGATTGACCTAGAAGGGGATATGCGAAATGCGTTGCTAGCTACCCCATATACCTTCAGCCCAGATTCTGTTTCCAAGTTTAAAATTCAAACTGCCCATGATCATCTACTAAACTACTGGTTCGATAGATTACATACAAGCATGTCGTTAAAATGAGACCAATCCACTTATAGTTCAGATGGTGTGGCACCTCCCTTGCACAACAACAATTAGGGATCAATACCTATCAATGGTCAGATGGTGAGATACTTAGGCATGTGTGTTGGTGTGGGTATGTGAGTACTTATATTTTCCAAATAAAAGAAAAATGACACCAGTTACTTATACCTTTGTTTGAAATAATATTTTTGTTAAGGATAAAACAAGTAAGAAATCTTCAGCCATTTAGATTTCTCATTTGGGATTGAGGCCCACTGGTTGTTTTATATAACAATGAGATCAATCTCTCTCAAAGATGAAGACTCCACCAGCATTCAATACTAGTATGATAAAGTTGTCATGGACCGTACTGATCATGTGCCACATGTAGAGGAGAGGACAGAAGCTCACGTGCTCGTGTGCTGGTTTGCATTGCCTGGTCACAGTCCCCAGTGCCATCCCACATCCACCTTCTCAGAGTACCCAGGTGAGGAAAAGGCACAGATAAAAAAGACACGCATAGGAAAGTACAAAAGACTAAATGGGTAACTCCAGTTTCAACTACGGCACTGTAGAGCTGCTGGGGTCTGAGGCTTTTTAAAACAGAAACTTCAGCTTAGTCTTTTAGGTCGACTGTTCAAACAAGGCAAAGAATCCACAGTGCAGAGACTCATCTTTGCATAGGGAGTTTTGATCCTGAACACCTGAGGCTGTCGTGGCGTTATGTCATTGAAGGGGGTAGAGCCTGTTCACCAGGCTTGTCAAAAGAGAAGTTGGTACTCTCATCAAGGCTACATGATGGGATACAAAAATGGTAATTCATTTCCCTTGCCTTAACCATCATTGTCACAGATGTGGATCTTGGGGTAACATTGGTGGGATAGTTACTAAATGCATGTTGCATATGTAATACCAAGTTGCAAAGGAAAAAACTTCAGTCTGGCATGTATTTTTTTCACCTACTTTATATAGTTAACGTTTACAACCTGTATTATATCTGGACGAATCATGTTGTAGGAGTGATGTCATTATTTATATTTTTAAATTAATGATATTTTTTTGGGGGAAAACTTCAAATAATTAAGGCCTTAAGTTTTTTTGCCTTATTTCAAAAATTGATAAAACTTTTCAAGTTAGTCATTGATTTTTCCGGTAAGTTTTCAATTAATGACATCCATCAATTTAAAAGTAATTACTTCTTGATGACTTTTTCACTCAATTTTTTAAAATATCCTAATCACCCTTCATTTAAACCTATGACATGTCCCTGCATTCACTACATGCAACCGATCACCATGGGGACGTTAGTTGTCCTTGATCACTGTGAAGGTAGCAGTGAAGGAAATGAGAAGAATATCGAGAAAGTGAATGGAAGTTTTATTTTAATAAAATCTAATTTAGGTATTTAAAAAAAATTGAGGAAAAATGGCTAAAAAATAGCTTTAAATGTATAGTTGTCCTTAATTGAAAACTTATTGAAAAACTTAGGAACTAACTTAAAAAAGTTTTGAAACTTGTGCCCTTTTTTGAAATAAGGCAAAGACCTAATGCCTCATTTATTTATTTTTTGGATTAGCATTTGGCTAACTTCATTGGAGTACAACACCTTTGAATTGACTTTGTTTCATATGATACGTTTTTCTTTCATGATCTTTGAAGTCTTGAATGTGATCTCTTTAACCCTAGTATTAAGATATTCTTATAAGCCAATCCACAATTAGCTCAGTAGTAAGACACCACTTCTATGAAACAACTGGGGATCAATCTCTATCACACTGGTGATGGGACTTGAAAAAGGTGATCGAGAACCAGAAAAATTAATATTAGAACATCCTTAATCCATTCATTGACTTTTCCATCTCTATTGATCATTGGCACTGATTTTAAGGTCATGTTTTGTTAGAGGCATTTCTGACCAAGGAACTGGAATTTTTGGGGATTTATGACATGATATGTTATCTTGTTCCTTGAGCATTCCAATGCTCCGTTTGATGCAAGAATTCAAATTTCTAAACTACTTAAAAGGGCACTTTTAGCCTTATCAATTTCAAATGCTAAAGGGGGTTGAGCATTTGGAATTCTACTTCAGGGGCAGCATTTGAAATTCTTAGAACTCCCCAAAGAAGAATTCTCACAATTCTTCTACTCAAACAGGCCCTCAGGCTTTAGATGGACAAGGAAGACAAAAACAAATTTGTTTAGGTCGGTCAATGCAGAGCCATGATTTTCTTATCAAGGGTGCAAGTAATAGTCAATAGAAAATATTTTATATTTATTGATGTGTAACTGATTATTTAAAAATAATTTCTTATTTTCATATATATATATATATAATATATATACATATATATGTATGTATATTCCAATAATTTATAAATTTTAAAATACCTAAACATTCTCGAAGACGTAATTTCTCAAGACTTTGTTAGGGCATTTAAAATACAAAAGCAATAGGGCTCTCCATATTAAATTAAAATTGCTCAAAATAATCATTTTCTCCTTATTTTAGCATTGAGAGTTGCATTTCACTCTAATCAAAGGAATCATGCCAGATTGATTGTAATAAACCAATGTGCCTGCAATTAATTGATGAAGATTTATTCATTGGTTATTTTTTTATCATTTCTTGGGCCGGGTCACAGTTACTATGTGGGCATGTATAGTTGAGAGTACAACATTCATATCTACTGACCTAAGTCAAAAAAAGGGGAAACATCGAAGGTATAAAAGATATGATACTGCAAGTTAAGAATTCCAATCCTCTGAGTGCCCTATTCACTCTTTCCGTGAGTGGTGTGGAACTCCATGATGAACCGACTCATAGAATATCTAAATTGCTCAAAATAAATGCCTACCCATTAAGTAGACTTTTTTTTTATTTTTTTATAGATTTTACTATAGTAGGAGTTGGTCTCACTATAAAACTGAGCATATGATTAATTATATGCTCAATTTTATAATAGGACAAACTCTAGCTTGTCGGAGCAGAATTTGAGGAAATTCGAGGAGAGTCTTCCTATTAAGAGTGAGCCTTCAATTTTTAGTGATTTAGATTTTCAACATGTGAGCTCTACTATGGAGTTCTACTCATTATAGCATGATTGAGCCACTCAAAATTGATGGGAGGCAAATGCCCCCCTCAATCCCCAGGCCTCCACTGTTGGGTGAAGTCCGCTTTGATTAGGCTTTCAAAAGATGTACGCGCCTCTGTTTACATTTTAGGCCTATGATGCAATATCATTGTCATGTTTGGTTAGATAAAAATGAAAAATCGGTCACATTGCATATTATTTTATTATAAAAATGCATTTTAATACAACATAGACTTTATAATAAACTAAGCCCTTCACCAATCCATTGTTATCATGCGCTATCACATAAATAAATATGATTTGATCCTCAGTCGCAGCACTAATGGTTAGGGAGTTGGGATATTGTGCGTATAAGTAGGTTTTGAACTGTGCCACAGAGCAAGCTATGGAAAGAGAAAAAAAAATAGTCATAAAGCACTTCACACTTATTACCTCGTTACAAATCCTCCCAATCGATCATGAAGATTGATTTTGGCGCTCCTTTTAATTTACCTACTGATTAGAACTCTAACACTAGGCTAGCCCGTTCTTAAGTCACCTTGGACGAGGGCTAAGGTTTGAACCTTGGGAAGCTTGGTGAGAATTGATGCCTCTTAAGTCTTACCGCTGAAGTACTCCCACGCGTGGGTTCAATGGATCCCAGCCACATAGCTGGGTTAAAAAAAAAAATCTTTTTGTATGGTGTAGAGTTGCTCAACTCAGTTGAGTCTACAGAGTCAAATCGAGCTTTTAAACTATGACCCAATGTCACTGCAAGCCGCATCCTTAATAATGGGGAAGACCAAAACTGATTCAACAGTCGTTTGCCTTTAAACTGTGGCTTTTGGTTCCCTTTTGTTTTTTAATCCTAATTCGCCCCCCCTCAGCTACCCTATCTACCCAAACCCATATACAATTACAGGACTTGGATGTCACAACTATCTTTCATAAATGTATGAAGGAAGTGGTTTTGGTACATACAACATTACAACATTACAGTTTTTTCTGGAAGGGAGCTCATTCCAACACCATTTCCCAACTGGGGCCTGAACATCTTCTATCATGACCCAAAATTTTAGTGTTCTCGGATCAAGTCTCTTGGGGCCAATCTGCTGCTGGGAACACGGTCATCGATCAGAGTTCTGACCAGCTCGACCCAAAAATGAGAACATCCATTCATTAGGTGTCCATAAGGCCTCTCCGTATTCAACCTGGCTCAGGGCCCAAAATCAGGTGAACTTAAAACACTCATTATTCCCATTGTTCTGGGCCCAAATCCAATAGGAGGATCCCATCCCTAAACCAAAAACCAAAAACCAACCAACTACCAAGTCTCAATATGTCTCAATAAGTCTTTGTGGGACGAGATCATAATAATAAAGAAAAGGATGGTGAATAATGGGGTTAATTTGACAAGCAAAATCAGCAACAGCAAAGTGTGGCTGGGACTGGGAACAAAAGAAAACTTAAAATCTATCATCTTGGGTTTTTAGCGGTTGTCAAGAGAGGAACCACACATTTTTCCTGTGGCCTGTGGCCTGTGGGGGAATGGGAACCGCTTGTTGAATTCAAAAGGATCTCATTCTCAACTCACACATCGTTTTGAGAGTGTTTGAGAAGAAACAACAAACAAACGATGAAAACAGGAGCAGTAATAGTATCGACATCCTTAGCACCAGAAGGAGGAGGAAGAAGAAGAAGAAGAAGAAGAGGAATTATGTTATCTTCTTCCTCTCGATTGATCTCCTCCTTCCATTACCATCAACGGCATCTCTTATCTTTTTCTTCTCCTCTTCCAACATCCCCACCACAACTGCAGCAGCAGCAGCATCATAAGCAGCGTTGTTTGAGCTTCGTCCAACACCTCTCCTCCTCCTCCTCCTCCAAACGCCAAAACCATCATCAATTCGTCTTCGTCACCAACGCACTCGATTCAACTTCAACACCTTCAACCTCCGTCAAGTCCATTGTTCCTGACGACGAGTTCACCCTTGCCAAGGTCTTCTTCTTCTTCTTTACCCCTGTTCCCTCAATCTACATCGTTTCACTTGCCCTGGCTTTGTTTATAGATGAGAATGGTGACGGCATGTAGCAGGTTTAATCTTGCAAAGCAAGAACGGGAATTTGTGGAATTCAGGATTTTTCAGTAACCCAAACGTTTTCTTTCAGATTTTGTCAATCGGAATGTCGATTTACATTGGGGTTGTCTCAATTCTTAAAGTTGGCATGTTTTTGCTACTAATTGAGGCTGTGTTTGGCTGCTTCTAGATACGGAAGTTCTCAATTTTGTGTTTTTTTTTTTTTAAAGGGTTTTTCGCATTTGTGTATAGTAGAAATCTCTCTCAATTCATAATTGTTGCTTTCCTTATGAATTGATATCACATCTTCTCTTCCCTGTTTATAAGATTCATATGTTTGTTTCATGTTGCAGGTCTCATTTGGTGTTATTGGACTAGGTCTTGGCTGCACACTTCTCTCGTATGTACCAGATGCTTAAATTTTTTTAGATACATATTTATGTTTTTTTTTTCCTGAATGGTGTACAATTTGAGATATCGGGAAGAATGTTCTGATTCTCATTTCCTTTTTCCTTATGTGGCACATATTCAACATATCAGATATGGATTTGGGGCGTACTTCAGCATTCTCCCTGGATCAGAGTGGTCAGCCCTAATGCTAACTTATGGTTTTCCTCTTGCCTTGATTGGTTTTGCTCTCAAGGTAAAAGTTTTCTCACGTCCTATGGGATTTAGTTGAATAATGTTTCATACAAATATATACAAGTTTACTTAGTACTTGACCTGAAGTAAATCAAGTTTACCATTCATCATACTTAAAAAGTTAACACAGATACTTTATGGGTGTTGTTTGTTATATATACAGATTGCTAAAACTTTTGAAATTAACTCATAGTAGCAAGTTCTTTCTAATATATCAGTGGTTCAAAATATCTCTGGAGTATTATAGGGTAGCATAATCCCATTTATCTATCTAAAAGGAAATCCTATGTTGACCTTTAAACAAAGCAGAATTTATGGCATACTCTGGACATCTGACATAAATGGACACTAATCCAGACCATTAAAAATTGGGCACTTCATCATGTATTGGGTGCTGTCTCCAAAATCATGTAGATTGGATAATCCTAATAATTTAAGTTTGCCAAATGAATTTTACTGCTGAATCATTTTCCTAACTTAACTTTTGATGGGAACAAATTGGATGTTTATTTCATCTGCTAAAGCCAGAGTGGAGACGCAGTTACGAATGTCTGTATTGCCATACAAGCTTGCCATCTGTACCCTGTGTGGTGGATTTGTTGCAACAAATGTTGGTGTTATTGCTTACTCGCAGAGAAGCCTAGCCCTTTCATGTAATTATAACAGCTGAATATTCAATATTCATAAATTATGAAGAAGAAATATATCTTTCTCCATCATGGAACAAAACCATTTGGTGGAGAAAGAAGAAGAGATTATTTTAACATGTTGAAAGTGAGTGCTATTATAAAAATATCGGTATTTCTATTATGCCAGGTGATTAATTTTGTTCGCTCTCCCCCTTCCCTCCCAGCCACCCACCAAACATGTGCACACTTACGTTTTGAGATTGATGAAGTGTGTGTTTTTAAGATTTTTCTGTCGTATTTGCAAGCGTCAGTTTGTTTTGGTCAGAAGTTGACATGCTTGAGAGTTGAGACTATTAATGTTTAGGGGAAAATGTTATTGAAAGCACTTTTACAAGATAAAGATGCTTGGAGAAGGTGAGTAATTATTTGAGTAAACTGGAACTATTCATGAGTTCGTGTGGGTGGGTTGTTGTTTGGAGAGTGGGTAACATTGATGAGTCATGGGTGAGGAGGAGGAGGAGGAGGCAACGCTTTCCATTATATTCTATGTTTTCCATCATATTCAATTTGATTTTAATCAGTGAAATGCCAATGTTATGAAGTTACATAACATTTGATGATATTAATGATGCACATAATATTTATTTATTTATTTATTATATTAAGATTTAAAGATCAATGTACTTGTGATTTATTATTTTAATTATAGCTTTGGTTTTGTAGTATGCAGAGCTCAAACCAGTGCCCTGCATTACCTATTCTGATGCTCAAGTGTTACGGGAAACATGTGCTACTCCTATTCTTAAACAGGTAACTCTATATGGTTTGCCAAAATGGAAGGCCTCCTATTACATTTTACAGATTGGATTCTCATATTCTAGTTTCTTACATTGTTCATGTTTTCATCACAAATATTGGTTGCACAATAACGTAGACATGCTAAATTTATTAATATTGGCGCATGCATATCCTATCTGTTGCTAAAACTTATTAGTGATTGACTTTCACTTCATAGGGTGCAAATTAAATATGATCAGACATGGGTTTTTCCTTCCAGAACTAAGAAAATGAAAGACATTTATTGATGGGTTTGTGATTTTATTTTAACCATACTAAATAGGTTTTTTTTTTAATCTTTTATTAGGTCAGAAATGATGTCATAAGATTCCGATATGGGGACGAACAACATTTGGATGAAGCACTAAAGCGGATTTTTCAATATGGTCAGGTATGTTCCTAACTTCATCTTCTAGCATATGGGTTATGGTTTTGTATGGTACTAAAGACAATCTATTTCTTTGTCCTTTTCATAATAGAAGTTTTAGCAGGATTAATTTGGAAGAACGCTGGGTTGGTGCATGTGCAAAACAGATGATTTTAACATAATGAAAGTGAGTGCTATTATGAAAATATTGGTATTCTATCATGCCTGGACTCTAGTGATTAATTTATTCACTCTTCCCCTGATAGAAGCCCAGTCCAACTGCACTACAAGGGCTGAGTCGTTGGATGAGTCAGCGAGCCTGCTACCGAGGTGGGCGGAATCCAGAGTAAATTAACTTGAATTTGAATAAGATACATGATTAGGCAAGAGTTGTCAGCCTAAATCCTATCCATTAGGTAGCAAGATCAAGTAGGAGTTGTCAGCATAATCCTATCATTAGGTGGCAAGATCGAGTACGAGTTGTCTACATAATCTCTTTTCTTAGCTAGTGAGAATCTATCCTTGATTATAGGTATCAATTTGGATTTGGTTCTATCTATGCAAACAGCCCTTGGCTATTTAGTAGGAAAGGATTAATGAAGAAGGATATCAAAGTTTTATCCCAAAATTTCTGCTTGCACAAGTAGGATTTAACTACTTGCCTTCTCAATAAATTCACACCTATCCTCTTCCATTTCCCTTTTCTGTCATGTTTTCAAACATAAGTTTGTTTTGTTCAGTTCAGAAGTTGTCATGCTCGAGAGTTAATACTATTCTTGTTTTGAGACAAATATTATTGAAAGCATTTTTACTATAAAGACTTCTGGAGAAGGCAAGTAGTTATTTGAGCAGACGGGGGTAATTAATGAGTTCGTGTGAGACTAGTAAAAGGTTTTAGTTATCATAGTATAGAACATGGACTATTGAATGTTAAATCCTTAGAGCGTTTATGAGGTTTTGATATCTATCATAATTATATTAACCAACATTATCCCCCTCAAGCTGGCATTCGGAAACTATGAACTGCTCGTTAATATGGTATTTTTCTATCATACCCAACATAACTATATTAACTAACATTATCCCCCTCAAGCTGGTGCATGGATATCTATCATACCCAGCTTGCTAATGGTGTCTGGCACATGCACTCATAGAGGAGCTTTTGGTGAAGAGATATACCAACTGACTTTTAGACAAAACAAATGCACTGCTAATCTTCCCACTGGAAATCTTCTCCCAGATATAATGACAATATATCTCAATGTGCTTTTTATGCTCATGGAAAACAGGATTAGATGTTGTGGATTGCTGCTTGATTATCTCAATGCACAGACATAGGTAACTGAACTGTAGACCTTAACTCCTCCACGAATTATTTCAGCCATAGTGGCTCAAATGTAGTGATATCTATATCTAGATGCTCAGCTCTATATTGGAGTGAGCTATCATTAACTGCTTCTTTGTCTTCCAAGTGACTAAATTTCCTCCAACAGACGAACAATATCATGAAGTAGATAAAAGATCATCAAATGACCCAGCCCAATCAACATCAGGATATCTGGTGATCTTAAGATGTCTATGCTTACTATACAGTATCCCTTTGTCTGGAGACTCCTTAATATATTGAAGGATTCATATCACAACTTTAAGATGTGAAGTCTGAGGAGCATGTATTTACTGACTAGCTGTGCAGATTGCATGAGAGAGTTCTGGACTCGTAGTGATGAGACAAATGAGCTGTCCAGCCATTTTTTTGGTACATCCTTGGGTTGTTCAACAATTCACCATCATCTGTGCGTAACTTCATATTTAATTTGTCTGGACTGTCAGTGGGCGCAATACTTATATTACCTGTGGAATGAAGCAAGTGTGGGGCATAATTTGTCACAAAAAGTGCCTTTTCATGGCTGGAATAGCTCAGTTACAAGAAAGTGCCTCAATGCTTCTATCTTTTATATTAGACACTTCTTGAGATCCACTTTCAAGCAAGATATTCCGTATCTATCATCACTGGACATCACTGTATCATCAACATATTCACTTATAAGAACAGTGATTCATGCAGTTCTCTTCTTGACCTCTAAAGTTTTTCTATTGTACTTGAAATTATTATCTAATACCAATGAGGAAAATATGACTAACAAAAATGAGGGGTGATCTATCCAACAATGACACTTACTTAGGACAGCACCCCTTATTTACATAAAAAAACAACTACTGATATTCTCCTTAGGTTTGACCCGACCTTGTGAGACTATTGAGTCTGCGTGAAGGGCTATTTGCATTGTTTCTAACTCCATGTAGTTGAATGGAGCACAGTTGTTTCAACTAGACATTGGTACAATTGCAAGGACATTGAAAAAGTATCTTGATGTTGTCCAAGTCATAGATAGGATTTTTTAAGGGACTCTTGGGATCTTTCTACATAGGAATATAGGAATGGTCGGGCCAACGTTTACTAGGCATTATGCAACATGTTTCAGTGGGGTCCACAACTAATGATGAACACTCAAATCCCAGAGCTGGCCCCATCAGATCTTTGAGTTGGATACCAAGCATGAGTTCAATTCTTTCCTCTGCGTTGCCCTGTACTGATAAGAATTTGTATTACTATTTTAGAAACCTATGTTTATTCATTATTTCTCTAATAAGATGTTTTGATTTGAAATATCTTTCTTGTTTGATATGTAATGTTAGTTCTTTATGCTTCTAAATTCAGGGTGGAGGAATTCCACGGAGAAATGCGCCTGTTCTACAAATGATCCGTGAAGAGGTATGCCTCTACTTGTTATTGCTTTCTTATAGCTGACTGCACTGATTTGTTAATTGCATTTGCACAAATCATTTGAGATTACTATCCATCGCTTTCTAGACTCTTGTACATGGTATTTATGCTGTACAAGAGAAAGCTAAATGCCTGTCTTTCATGTGTGATTAGTAGATTTCTATGCACTATCTGCTTACAGTTATGAATTTGTCTGAATGGTTAACACCACCATCCCTAAAAGTTGCTTTTTTATACTGTGAAATATTGTTTGAATCGTATAAAACAGCCTCCCAATCGCATGACAGTCATTGCCAATATTAACTTCCTGTAACCCTAGTTGAAGGGATGAGTGAGATGCCTGAGATTGAATGTTAACACCTTCTAATTTGTATTAATAGATGAAAAGACTCGCTGAAAAATGAAATTAGAAAAGAGGAAGAAAAGAAAATTATTGTCTATCGGGTAAAGAGAACAGAGCCTACAAAACCTATTGAAAGAAGAGAGAAGGAGCTCAAGTGCCTAACTCTTTTTTAATTTGCATTCTTCTCTCAAAACTACTTTATTTGTCTCTAAAAAGGGTCAAATCAATTTCATTTTACGTAAAGCATCTATTTCTAGAAAAAAAAAGTTTCCTTTTTTTATAAATCCACAAAATACCAACTAAACACTTAAATAAAAAAAAATATAAAGAATAATAATCTAGCAATGATTTTAACACTTCCCCTCATTGTTAGATTTCTTAACTAAGAGAATTTTCTCCAGCATCCTGACTACATTTGCTGTCCAGCTTTATGGGGCTCACTTGGGCTCACCTTTGATCAATGTGGCTTTTTTTCATACTTTTATCCCCCTGATCTGTCATCATGCCCAGTTTTATGCTCATCAAAACTTACTCATAGTTGGATTAAGTCTCAGGAAAAAAAATGTGATTAAAAGACCATTAAAATTTAAGGTTGTTAAATCAAGGGCTAGGATGATTTGATGAGGCTGATTTTTTTTTTTTTTTTTGCATGATCGTTATCCATAAAGAGTCCTTTCCATCCATCCTACCCCCAATGAAAGGAAGGCATCCAAGCACGCGCACACACACAAACATGCCCAAAATAAATGAAAGTAAAAAAAAAAGAAAACAAGAAAGAAATAAAAAGAAGCAAAGTGGTAAAGCACCCACAGAATTAGTTTATAGATGAGGTTTTTTTTTTATAGTCTTTGTTTATCTTTGTCAGTTATATATTCTACAATACTCTCCTGCTTATGTTCTTATAATTGTCTCATAGGTTACTGAAGATGGCAAATACTGTTTAGTGCTTGTGTTTGAGGCAAAGGCATTGCAGTTATCAGAATTTGAGAAGAGACAGGTGAGACAATTAAGTTAATTATCAGAAACCAGGTTTTCGTTTGTATTTGACTCTTTTTTCACCCCTTCAAGGACACCTCTTATCTGTTACAGTGCCCAAAGTTTAGAATCTACCAACCTTGTATTGGTCTCATATTAAAACCTCGGGTCAGGACACAGAGTGTTCATACTCATCCACGTATTTGACTCTTTTTTCACCCCCTCAAAGACACCCCTTCTCTGTTACAGTGCCCAAATATTAGAACCTACCAACCTTGTATTGGTCTCATATTAAACCTCAGGTCAGGACACCAAGTGTTCATACTCATCCGCCCTATGGTTGGATACACGCGCAACAATGTGGGCCATCAATGCTATGGGATCATTGTGAATGGATGCAGCATAACTTGAAACTGACACTGGTCAGAGCATAACCATCCTATTTCAAGTAAAATTTTGGACCCCTCACAATTTTCATTGTTATTGGACATTTCATTGTCAACAAGTGAGGGTTGATTAGTATGCCTTTTCAGCTTCTGCTCTATCCACAATGGTCTGTATTTTGAAATGCTTGAATCGATGTGCATGTGTAAGTGTTAAGAGTTGCCAGAGCAGCCCTGGGAAAATGCAACTTTATACTGATTTTTCTGGCCTTGGCTCTTCAGGCAAAATTTGCTTCGTTCTTTGGACCTGGGATCACGGCAGAAATTGGTGAGTTTCTAACCACTGGTGTACCTTGAGTTCTGTTTTACTTTGTTTAAGATCTTCACAATGTCAGAGTTCGATGCCAAAATGACAGACTTGAGTTGTTGGATGCAGGGAAAGGTGAGAAGGATTTATATGAAGTCCGTCTCATTTCCAACACAGTTTTGCAGTCAAATGCCTGATATTATTGTTTAATTTTACCACCACTCTCATTGCAGTACCCTCTGTAAATGTAATGTTTAATGTCCAATATTAATGAAGAACCACTGGGTTGTCCTAAGAATTGACCAAATCAGTAGAAAATAAAGGTCTACTGGCCTGTTCGCGTAATCAACAGTCCTGCTTAGTGGTATTAATGTCAAGACTTTTTTTTTTTTTTAAATCTAGCTGCTTAATGGATAAAAATATCAGAAAAGTTGACCCTGTGATATTTTACTATATTTTGAATATAATGGAAATTTTGAAAATGGCGCAAGAAAAATTCAAGAAGCTTTTAAAAGAAGTAAGATTCTTATCCATTTTCTTTAAGGTCACCAAAACTCTCGATGAAAAGATTTTTGCCCTTCATAAAGCCGTGAAAAATCTACATTTGGCAATTGTAATATCCTAAGGATTTGGATCTATAAAAATATTTAAGGATTTTCAAATCCAACCTCACTTTTGTTAATTTGCACATTTAAACCAAAATTTCTCAAATATATGTATGAATGTGCACAAATGTTGATATGAAATCCTCAGCGAGGAAAGCCTGGTTCAAAGGGCAGTGAAGAATTCTCAAAACTACGAATTTCTGACCTGTTATATAACAGTAATTTAAATCTATGTTTTATACTACTGGTTTTCTATGTATTTAAAGACTTCCACAAAATAATCCCATTGATATTCGGAGAAAAACATTTAAAAAGAAATCCCCAGCATGTTATGAGGACGGTGATTTTCTAAGAAAGACATGAGTGACAGTTGTCATGATGCCTGTGCGAGGACTTCACAATCAGCAAAACTGTATGGGTCCTGGTCTCATGGCATAAATTCCAAGGAAAAATGAAATTGACGTCCTCTGTGTGTCTCTTGTGGTATTGGGGATTTCAGAAACCACTTATCAGATGCTAGTGAGTATTTTATATATAAGGGTATATTCCACATATTATAGGATCCATACAAGCTGTGAGATGCAAATGCACGTACCCACTAAACCCCAAGAAATGGACAAAGAAGAGTCCTCTTCTAGAAAGCAACAAAAAGAGGAATATGCGAATGCATTGAATAATAGAATAGGTCTTATCTTCATTGGTGATTGAAAAGGAATAATACCCCCAAGCAGTCAGTCATTCATGCAATGCACCTAACCTTGTAGAACTATGCAAGGCCATATCGATACCATGTTTAGTCAATAAAAAAAGCATTTAGAGACTTAAGGGGGCCACCTCCATCACTTCTTATTTTGTTGTCATAGTAAGAGGATCATATGAAGATTGACTTTTTTAAACAGATACCCAGATGCCCCTTCGAGAGCTCCGAAGGCCAGTGTCTCTTCACCACCTTCAAATCACAATGCACTGGCTGCTGCTTCTTCTCCTTCTTCTTTTTTTTTTTTTTTTACCGAAAAGGGCCTTTCCTTTCTAGAATTCCAAATAAAGAATGACCTGTTTGTTGATACTTTGTTCTAAGAAATGATTGGATTGTGGGCGACGCTACATCTACTTGTAATTGGGATGCGGAAATTTGCAGTGCCAAGGGCCATGCTCATCAAGAAAGCTGCACCGTTGAATGGTGGCTCTCTTCAATGAATTGCGACTGGACCGTGTATCACAGAGCTAGAAGCGAGTGCTAGTCACTGTCGATTTGCACATGGAGATTTTACCTTGTATTTTGAGATTTAATAAAATAAAACATATCACTTCAATCCAACTCTGGTGAATATTGCTATGTTCCATGCAATAAATAGGCTGATCCATCGTTCTTTGCATTTTTTTTTTAATAGTGATGCTATCAATCCAAAGCCCCTGGAGAGATTTAGTAAGCATAAGTGTAATATTAAGGTGCCAACACCACTCAACTATGCGTGTGCAATTATGAGATAAAGGGCATTAGGGGATTATATTAAGTGTATTTGAAAAGTGTTACTCTTTTTTTATTTGGCGTTTGCCTCCTTGTATGTGGTTTTTGTCTTATATAGAACTTCAAAGTCATACGTTGGATATACTCTCAAAACTTGAGGCTGGCTTTATAACATGTGTAACTTTTGTAGAATCTGGATCACCTATTACAGATATTAGGGGTGTAACGGTTCGGTTAACCGGTTAATTTGGAAAAACCGTTAACCGAACCGTAACCGCGGTTTTCTGTCTTTAAAAACCGTAACCGTATTCACAAAAATCGTAAAAAATCGTAACCGCGGTTAACCGTATTAAACGATTCGGTTACGGTTAATAACCGTGGAATGCCTTCCTAACATAAGGGGATAAATGTAAATGATTGAAGGTAAAATGACACATAGTGAGTAATTAAATAAGATAAGAAATATTTCATTCAACTCCCTTATTATTTCTTTTATTTGTAAACGATACGGTTAACCGCATACGGTTAACCGAACCGTATGATACAGTTCGGTTCGGTTAATAACTGTAAATTATTACGGAAAACCGTAACCAAACAGAACATTGCGGTTTTTTTATTTCATTAACCGTAACCGTAACCGAACCGTGCAATACGGTTATTAACCGCGGTTCGGTTCGGTTCGACGGTTTTTCGATTTTTTTTTACACCCCTAACAGATATTACACTTTCACCGTGAGTGGACCAATAACAATCCGCCGCATCATTTAAAAATTTATGTGATTTTTTTTTTCTTTTTTAAGTTTTTTTGAACTTCAAAATCACCTAATATTTGCTTACGTGGCAAATCCCATGTACGCACTCACCCAAATTGGCTGTCCTATTGTAGCTAGGATGGAGAAATGGGTTAGCCGAGCAAAGCAAAGCTGGCATGAGGGCTTGCAAAATCCAAGAATAGCCTTGGTTTCACGATATCTATTTGTTTTTTTTAATATTATCAATGACGGATGTTTCTAAAAAATTATAATGACTTAGGCCGCCCCTATGTGCAGTTGTGTCCTCTCATCTTGCCATCAGTAACACATGTTACTATTTTATTGGTTCTGTTAAACGTTTTGGGAAAACCCCCATCACGGTATTCTGCAAAACCTAAAGCATCTTCGCATCTTGCCCAGTTTGTTGTTGCATAGCCAGAAGGTGCAGACTGCCATCTGATGTTTGGAACCGTCTACTCCATCTCTAGGGAGCTGCTTTATTGATGATCTAGACTCAAGAATGAGCTAATAGCATAATCTAAAGTGGACATATCACATTAGATTTTTAACATTAATTTTCACTCCAACAACTATGTCTAAAATAACGTGGCATTTCACGTATAGGAGTGAAATGCCAAATTTAACATGTGAGAAAGCGAAATGCCAAATTATAATTTACTTTATTTTATTCCAAATGGACTAATATCAATGAATTGAGTTTAATATATAAAAAAGATAAAATAATAATAATAATAAAATATTACATTTAACATATGAAGTGGAGTTTACTCCAACAAAGTCGTCAGATTATAAAGGTCAATTTGCCATATAAGCCTTCATTTTCAAAAAAACATCTCCAAATTTAACATCACTCTTGGAGATGCTCTAATATGGCAACTTAATTCCCCACTTCATTTCCCATCTGAAGCAGCAAAGGATTACCTACCTAGCAAAACTCACATTTGTTGAATATAAACCAAACTGTTCAAGCCAAGGCTATAAAATGAACGGTTGATTTACAAACTCATCTAATCATTGGAGCACATAACATTGTAATTTTCTTCTCTAGCTTTCTTAGATCAAACAACCACCGCTCATTTCACTGCCTGCATCAGACGTTTCTTTGAATAAAATATTAATTTATTCCATTTTTATCTAATGCATTAAAAAATTTTACAAAGCATGCATGTTCAGTCTCTCTATTATTTCCAAAAATGTCATAAAAGGATCCGACGACTCGTTACAAAAAATTCATCTCTGTCTCTCTATCCACTGCATAGATGGATATGGAATCAGAAAGGAGGAGAGGTGGTGGTGGTGGTGGTGGTGGTGTGGGAGGAGGAAGAGGTGGTCCGAGAGCTGGATTTGGCATGGTCTTCTTCGAGGGTGCCTCTTCCTCCTTTCCACTGCAATGGGCTTGTTGGAGATCGGTGAGTCTGCTTCTGTTTGTGCGGTAGAGATGGCGATAACTGAGGCAATGTAGGCACTGGTGCATAGATCTTTGTTGTTGTATCTGTAGCTTTTGCTGCCATGGCATATTCTGGGGGTGGCATCCATATGCCCCCAACCACAAGTAACTGAGAGGTTGGTTCAGTGGTGCTGCCGCCACCGCAGCCCTGAACTGCAGCTGATAAAGGCCTTCTATTGTGCAACCGGTATTTCTGTAGCAAATGGAATCAAACATCAACCATCAACCAAATCAGAGAAGCAAAGGGAACAAGTAAAATAAAAATGTGACGACTAACAAGTCTTTTCATGACACATTTTCATAAACACTGCGACAAGAATTTTACTTTCACTGTCTAATTTTTCCTTCTTTTTTTCCGAAAAAGAAAATGGGGCTGAGTGTGGGATGGATCTAACCTAGATCAGATCCAATAGTGTCAGCTCTGGAATTCTAATGGCCCCAACAATCCAGGCCTAGACACACAAAGGGTCCAAGATGCTTATCAGGTGAGACTCCGGGCCCTCAGATCCAATTCCAACGGACTCTAAGCTTTAATACTTTTAACTGTTAAACTACTCTTACCAAGAAAAAAAAACCGTCAAACTATGTTATCCTTTAGGCATTATTCCATATATATTAATCTCTCTCACATACACAGACAGTTGCAGTTTTCTTTAGTAATAAAAGCAGAAAATATTATCTCATCAATCAGGTTTTGGTTTCATTAAAATGGAAGATTTTCTTTTAATCAGTAAACAACATTGAGGTATAGGTGTTTTAGAAGTTTAAGAGTGTCTAGGGCTTTCTTTAATTATAACTGAGATGATAATGATGGGGCTTATGATTCCTTTTCTTTTCCTTTTTTCTTTTTAATTGATGATGACAGTGGTGATAAGGTATTAAGGTTTCCACTCCTTAATCTTTGTGGGGTTCTTGTTTTCTCATTTTTGCTTCAATGATGATAATGATGCCTGCCTCATACTACTAAAAATAATATTAAAAAAATTCAAAAGAAGATTGAGATAAATGGTTTTTCTTAAACTCGGAGACTTTGTGGACAGACTTGGTCTCCATCAGGGAGCAGCTCTTACCAGGCCAACTCCAATTTACATTCCAGTGTGTGTTACTCCTGGATTCAGATTTGGTTCTGGTAACCTTTATTGAGATTGTTTTCATAGCCACACCCCACATACAATGTTTGAGAGAATCCCCTGTGAGATATCCAAATATCCTATCCTGTACAAATCAAGTTCAGATTCTATGGGTGGGGTGGGACCGCTGATTTGATAAGATTCGATAGCTAGAAATTGATCATAGGGGTCTACATCTGAAATCTCAACCACTTAAAATCAGTCACACTGTTCTATGGTTAAGAAATTTTACCTACTAAAAATTATATCCATCACTCGAGTGATCATGTTTAAAACACATAATTTGATATTTTTATGTGATTAATCTGTCTCTAGACATAACTCTCAGAAAAACTTTTCCGAAGAAGAGCGCCTTGGGACATTGATATTGAGCGGTTGATAGATTAATAGTGATGGGCTAGGTCCTCTCTTCCTAAGAATATGATCAGAATTATGAAAAAAAAAATCCAGTATATTTCAGAGAACCACCATCTTCAAGACGGTCAATGTGACGAAGAAAGGAACAATTTCACTGGTCCCCCCATGTGGCATCAAAACCTTCACCGAATCCTCCCACCACCAATTGTTATTTGCAAAGAAGACAAAAGGAATCAGCCCCAGCACCGACTCTTTCTAATATACTGCTTTGGTTGCAAACCCTAAATGGGATTCTGATCATAGTATTCGTCTTGGTGATGTAATGGAAAAGGACATCCTTCCAACATTAGCAAGCAAGCTCCAGCGATCCACTCTCCATAAGGCGTAATCACAATAAAATGCTAATGTTAGAAAATTGTTCCTAACTATTATAAGCAACTATGATCGCAGGCAGTCGAAGTAGTACAATCCCAGCTATACTGGCAGTCATTTTCCAATCCAAGTGGTAGTCATTTTAAATTAGAAAGTCTTTGGAATGCAAAGCAGAGAATCTTTGCAGCCCCAATAATATAAGATGAACGACAGACACTTCACCTCCGTGTGGCCCACCTACCTAACGTGCATACGAATTAATGGAGGCAGGTGGGCAATGGGTTAGGATGTGGACAAGGAATATGCAGCATACAAAATGACCCAAGCCCTTAGTTTTAGGTCCTCAAATTTTGAAGGGCTATGAATGTAAAACCTTTAATCTTTATGAGAATTCAAAATGAACAGTGTTTTCCTCAGTGTCAAAGTCAAATATGAGATAAAATTAGAAGAGGATTAACAAAAATTCCATTGACAAACAAAATTTCCTTGCTAACAAAGAGAAGGTAGAAATCTGGAAGAAATGAAGCCTATCAGAAAGTTGCTGACCTGCAAATGGCTCTTGACTTCGTCGTTGGTAAGCCCATCCACCTTCATTAATTCCTTTATCTGCTTTGGGGTTGCCACTGCAACAAATGATACAGATTTTTTTTTTATAATAAAAAACAAGGAAAACTAGTGATGGGCATTATCCACAAGAAAGAAGAAGAAGATCAAACTGACCATGGGGTCCCCCGAGCTGTTGGAGGGCCTGCAAGAATCTCCGGTGCAGCTCCGGCGACCAGCACCTCCTAGCCTTCCGCCCGTCCTTCTCTTCTCGCCGGCGGGTCTCAGCAGTAGAGCTAGTGGCTGCCGCCTGTGCCTTTGACGTATTCTTCTCTCCATGGAAAGGTTGAAAAGCTCCCCCCACCTTCTTCTTCTTCTTCATCATCATCATCTCATCCACTGCTGCTGGTTTCCTTGACGACTCCTGCAAACCCCAAATCCCCCCTTTTAATTAAATTCACCAATAAGAACAAGATAGAAAGATTTAATAATGATGATCATTTACACCTGCAAATTAAATAGCTATTGTAATTATGGGTTCTTGAAGTGATTTCAGTGAAACCCATTTCTCAATTTTACCTCATTTGAAGGTGGGTCGGGCTCTTGATTCCAAAGCTGGACAGATCTGAGCCAGTCAGGCTTCTTCCCCGATCCTTCATTCGTGATCTCCTCCTCCTCCTCCTCCCCCTCCCCCTCCCCCTCCTCCTTCTCATATGAAGAAGACCCACGTTTTAGAGGAATAAATTCTTCTAATACAGGTTGTCCATCACTCGAAGTCTCTTCACACTCAGAACGGCCAAAAAGAAACAACTCTGATGTCATCTGCTGCCTGTAACCATCAATAGCTACAACGTACAAAACAAGAAACGAAAAAAAAAAAAAAAAAGATCAGTATGAGCGAAACCCAAATTTCTCAAATTAACCCAAGTGAAATGAATGTAGCAATAATACCTTGAGAAACAAGGTGGAGTGAGAGAGGAAGCTCTCTATGGAAGACCTGCATCTTCTGCCGCTCTTCTTCCAATGCCTCGATGTACTGCTGAAATATACGCTTCTTGTCTTCATAATCCATGATATGTTACATCCAAAATAAGACTAGGAAGAAGAAGAAGAAGAAGAAGGATATGGTTATGGGGGGTGATGAGATTATCTCAAAGGAGGGTTTTTTTTTTCCCCCTCTTGCATCAACAAGTTGAAAGAAGGAAAGGAAAGAAGGAAAGCCAAGGGAGCCTGTAATATATAATAAACAAAGGAGACTTGGAAGACAAGTGATATAGAAAGAGAAAAGAGAAGAAAAAGAAGAGAAAGTTGGAGGTGGAAGAAGGTGGAAAGGGAAAGTAACGTTAAAATGGGAAACGAAGGATACTCCGAGGTCGGGGCGTCGCGTAGAGAGCGAATCTAGGTCTGTTTGCTTTGAATATTCGATGTTCTGATTCTTTCTCTCTCTCTCTCTTTCTGTATTTTTTTAGCTGGCGATGATGTCAACATGTTTTGGTGGTACTGGGAGAGGATAAGAATGAGGACTCAGTCTCCTCTCTGCAGGAATCTGAGCCGTTGAAGGTGGGATACGTGGCGCATTACTAATGAAGGTACCTTTTCAGGATTCCAATGGGCGACTTTTCCCTTGCGTGATTCACGACTCCAATCTCTAATCTAATAATAAATGTTGGAGATTTTCTTCTTCTTCTGTTTTTTTACATATCGTATTTCCTCCTAAGATCCTAGAGATACAGGTACAGCTGCGAATGCGCTTTGGTTTCGTAGGAATACAACACGTTTGTTTCTATCCGCTTGTCCAACGTGTACAGACGTGGCAGTAGACTTTCAAAGTAGAAATTTCAAAACGCAGCTACAGAGGATCTGGCTGCCCAGGATTTTGATCTTGGGCATGCAAACTTCTCTTTGGCAACTCTATTGATTGAGTGAAGTGAATTAAAATCTCCATTTTTCATTAAAAAGATATATTAAAAATATTTTAATTTAAAATTTTTGTCAACTTTTTTTTTTTAAAAAAAGTCAGAAAGCAACATCATTTCTTCACTAAAAGGTAAAAAAAACCTTCTCATTTCTATACGAAAAGTCAAAAAGATTCCATACCAAAAAACTAAAAATAAAATATCATCAAAACTCACTTATATTTTATTTTTTCTCCAAAATAATATTTACTTCACTACACTATATTAGTAAGTTTCCAAAACAGGGGTTAGTTTGGCAACTCTATTAATAAAGTTAAGTGAAGTAAAGTTGATTTTGAAGAAAAAAAATAAAATATAAGTGGGTTATGATCGTATTTTATTTTTAGTTATTTATTATGGAATCTTTTTGACTTTTTACATGGGAAAGTGAAGTTTTTCTGTATTTTATTGTATAAAGGTGGTTGCTTTTTTATTTTTTATTTTTTAAAAAGGTAGAGGGAGTTTTGAATTAAAGCGATTTTGATGTGACATCTTATTTGAAAAATAGAGGCTTTACTTGACTTTTACTATGCTAGTAAAGTATCAAACTAGCCCGGGCTCTTCACCTCATTCGAAGCAGGTGTAGCTCACTTGCATGCATTTGTAATTACGTATTCCTATCATGTCACTTAAGGATGATGCTTAGGTTTTTTTTCAATTAGTTAATTAATATTTAATTTCAATTTATTATTCAATTTATATGGGGCTTAATCCTTCTTAAAAGCCCTAAGACTCAGGTTTGGATAGGATTTTGTAGGCCCTCTAATTTTGAAGGCCAATCTTTCACGGTAGAACAGTAGTAAAAAAGTGGTTTAAAAAATTAAAATTAAGATAATAAGGAAAATAATAGGGCACGGCCCTACATACATCGAGGGAGGGTAGGGTAGGGTAGGGTAGGGTACGGAGAATCCTGGGCCCAGCCCTTTGAGAGGCCTAGCTTAACCCATACATCACAAGGGTTTCATGCCAGTCGACTCTTAAAAGTTGTAGAGCCACAAGCAAGAATTAACGAGGAGTTAGCTCAACCAGTAACCCATGGCTAATGTATAACATTCGTTAACTAAACTATGAAGTGCTCCATAATAAGGTGGGCCATCAGATCCTGTGGTGTTTGAGGATGCTATTAATGATTGCGTATTCTGATGAAGCAATCAGACTGACGTTTCGTTCATCCAATTCATGGAGTTTCCGTATCATTAGGGAATGTTGTGTGCATTTGACTTACTATCTGGTGCTCTACCTACATTCATTTTCGTTGGTGTGTGGAGAATGGAGATAGTATTATTACTGTTAATTTTGTCTTCTGTTGTATCACTGATACTTTTGAGCATGTTTTAGAAATGTGTCTTAAAAATGATGCACAGTAAATTTCACATTAATGGAAAAGGAAGAAGACGTCTGACAAAGTCAACATGTATTTGTTTCCAATAGAAAAAATAATTTAAAATAGATGTTTGAGGATTTTATATATGGATAAAAGCCCCGTAGGACCTCATGGCACTGATTAAGTCTCAGTAGCATCTTATATACGGGAGGGGTCCTCTTGGTGTGTTTTTATCCTCTCTTTTTTTTTAGTCATTTAGCGATATGGTCGATATCGACTATTCTGATGGTCGATATCGGTCATTCTGTGGTGGTTGCTCTCGATTTGCAGAATCCAAATAAAAACTGAGTTTATCTTTCTTGGTTGCTGATGTTGCTCTAAAGCGGTGGATGGGGTCAGGGGAGGCAGTGAGAGGGAGGATACGAAGGAATGGAGGGTGGCGAGCATAGGGTCATCTTCGTGGAAGGAGAAGAGAGGATCGCTATCGAGGGAGAAGATGGGAGGGGAGACAAAGGCGATGTTGTAAGCGAAAATGAGGAAGAGGGTTGGGCTTACAGGTAGTGGGAGAGGAAGGGGATGGGGGCTAAGGACCTGCAAACCCAATGGGATTGAGAGGAGATGAGGGCGGAGGATCTGCAGGTCCCGTCTTTTTCTAGTTATATCGCAATATGGTTGATATCGATGATTCTATTGTATTCAGTAAATAAGACAGTTATATGTTAAAAAAAACTGACTGACAGAATGGTCAATATCGACCATATCGCAAAACGACAAAAAAATAATTAAAAGAGCCACATGAGAACCCCTCCCGTATTCAACATGATATGGAGATCTGGTAAGACGTATGAGGTCCTATAGGGACTTTTCCCGTAAATTCCTCTAGATGTTTTATGATGAATTTGTCTTTTGAAATATTATTATTTTTATCATAAAGATCCTCATATCTTTATGATGTGGTTTTTTAGAGACTAATAAAGCTGAAGCAATTTTTTTGGTAGAAACAAATATAGGCAAAGTAAAATTCCAAACTGTCGAGATTGCTCTCCCACTTTTCATTTTGAGGGGTGCTACTTGGACCGAATGGGGGACCGAACCATGGCCCGGTCCCCCATCCGGACCACAGGATCCTAGGCGCCCTAGGATCCTGTGGTCCGGATGGGGGACCGGGCCATGGTTCGGTCCCCCATTTTGGCCCTAGTAGACTTAATGTTTCATTTTACCCCTTGAAATGACGTCCTAAGAGTAGTTTGTATATTATATAGTTTTGGATATAAAAATTAGATTTAAAAGATGTAAAAGTTGCATATCTAATGTTATAGATGTCGCACAATTTTCAAAATATAATATGTAACAATTGTTAAAATCTTAGATATATATTATTATTTATATTCACTAATTATGTTATTCATCATGTGGTTAGCGTTGCGATGAGTCCAACTCCAATTAAAGTAAAATTTGGGGGCGTTCTAGACATGGCCACGGCATTCATTTTTAAGTGGTTTGGATTTTCAATAGATGGATGCCACTAAATAAATATGTTCTTTCAATAACTAATTGTCCATAGCTATTTATGTAGTATTTGAAATTCCTTAGTCAATAAATAAATTTATAGAAATTGAGCCTACTGAAAGGAAAAAAAAAAAAGCAAACAGCAAATCCAACAACATATGAAGATGCATGTGTGGAGCTCACCGTTCACCAATCCATACATTTCCACTGAAAGAAGCACCCAATCTATGTGGTATACCTTTCAACTTTCAAGTGAGAAACGAGAGGAAGGTTACCTCCACTATGGGGAAGTGACATCTTCTTGGGCCTGTGGTAGCCACTTATTATTGAGAGTCTGATCATGTGCTCTAATTAAGTGAAACCCCATTGCAGAGCGCACTTGCCTCTAATTAAAAATAAATAAAAATGACATAAAATAAAATCAAATGATCATTGTCTCTTCTCCTATTCTTGCTGCTGCCAGTTGCATCCACCCATTCCCTTCTTTTCTCTTCTGTTTGAACTGTGAAAGGCCACAAATATATCGATCTAGGACTAGCTGATTGCCTTTGTTTTTTAAGGCCTGAATTTTGGACTATGTTGCACCCTTTCTACTTTTCGATGCATCACCCTCTTTGTTCTTATGGTGCATATAGTTGAAGCCCACAGAAATATAAGTACAACCCTTCCTTCCCTCCAATTTATGATTCTTTCATGTGATTTTAATTCAAGAGTTTGTCATATTGAAATCAAATTATGCAAGGTAGGTTTTATAAAGGCATATATCCCAAAATAACCAAATCCTTACTGGCACAAAGCCAATGCAATTTGTCTGTTGCAACTGAGAAAATCATGGACCTTGACAAACTCTCACCCAAGTCCCTCACCATCAGCACGCCGCCAAGAATTGATCCTTGTTGTTTATGTGACTCAGCCACTATCTAAGCTACCATAGATTGGCCATGTTTAATATCATTTTCCATTAATAGATTAAACCATGACTCGAATAATGGAGTTAATGTATACTCAAGGCGTGGTTCAATCAATGGTGATTATAGCTTCTATACAGTCAACTTTTAGGCCCTTTGCGGTTATGGGAGTAGGTTGAGATCCAGAGCTTTGTTCCCTTCTTTGGCAGGCCCAATTTACTGATTGGTGCGGTCTTACCATACAAGTCCTAGTGCAGTGGTTAGGTTAAAATGGATTTAAAAAAAAAAAAAAAGTGTTTACTTGACGAGTAGAGGAGCCTTGAGTTTTGGACCAGGTAGACTAACAGTGGTTCCAAACTGACGATGAATGGCCCGGATTTCATACGCACATCATGTTTAGACTTGTGTCCCGCAGAGAACCTCTTAGGTCAGTTTTCAAACAAAATCCCTTGGAACAGTGTGAACAACATTTTGGCCATTCAAATGGACAGAGCCACAGAGGCTATAATTCAACATTCTTTTGGTAACTGCAGCCTGCTGCCTGCGCCAACCCTTCCAGTAGCTGCAAGCTAAAAAAGCATAAAAATACTTGAGATGCTAAACACCCAATACCAATGCATGCGTATTGGATGATGTAACAGGCGAAGAAAGGCATTGAAAGACCAACCACCAATGGTGAATAATTTAATGGTGAAAGAGAACATCCTCCATGCAGAGAGTTTTGTATGGCCCTCATTTTCAGCATTTTCCTTTTGTCCCAGACAAATAAGATTGACATTACCAGGCACCCGACCATCTTCTATATGGTGCCCCACCTCCATGCATGACAGTGGAAGAGATAGGCGACGGGTTTCGCAATTGGCATGGATCAGCACAGCTATATAGCATGCAAATTTATTGTGATAAAATCAAATAGTGTATAATGTCAAAATCAATGTCAAGTTAGGACTAGTGCAAAACTCAAGGGGTAGGCGTATTCAAAGGGATTGGATGATCATATGTGGCACCCCTATATTAAAAAAATGAAGGCAGTAGGAAGGAACATTATGGAGAATTTGCCAAAAAGAAACCATTCAACAACACTTTCCGTTTAATTTACTTCGTTCACTATTGAGGGGACTTTGAATTGAAGCTGCGGTCAATCTTCTCTTGCCCATTCTTGAAATGTCAAAAACAAACAAAATCCCATGAAAAGAATATCTAGAAACTCATTCCATACAAGCAATCCTTTGAAATTTTCTTTTTCTTTTTATTTTTATGATCATCCTCTATTTTCTCTTTTACTTATTTATTTATTTAAGGTAGATTTTTGCTTTTCTTTCAAAGGGAAAGAACCTCATCAAGTCTTGCAACTCAGCTGCTATATAAATAAATGTCCTTAATTCAGTGAATATGGGCCCACAAGCTTGTCTTAGACAGTTGAAGTGGGTCACAGCAGAGACACAGAATGTTACAACACAATTGCCCAGATTGAGAGACTCTAACCGCCTTTGACTCTTGGCCTACAATTATTATTCCAATCAGAGTCATTTTGAAGCATATGTATATTCAAAGGGAAAGGGCTTGATCCGAGGTTTGAATTCATTACAGAAAAGTCCAACTTGTGCAAATTTACTAGAATGTATAATGTATATATATCGAAGACCATTGATAACATTAAAACGTGCATATGGTTTTAAACAGACATTATTTTACAAAAAGAGGATTTTATAAAAGAATTACAACTTACTGTGAGATTATTAGCCATTTAACATTTCTAAAAAATACAAACTAAAAAAAATAATGCTCTAGAGTTTCTGAATTTGGAAACAAAATATTCTCCAAAGAAGTTAGAGGACTATTAGGTTAGGGGTTCAAACTCTTCCTTACCTTTTTTTTCTCATTTATAAAACTCACTCTAATGAAGAAAAATTCTGAGCCCTTTGGACCTCCTCTCCAAAGCTATCCTAAAACCCTAAACCCTAAAATTGTTTGAGTCATTTTAAACACTATAGGGCAACAAGAGATGCACAACACAGTAATTTTCCATGCATGACGTTGGTAGTTTACTGTTAAATTTCCTATTTCTAAAGAAAAACTGGAGGCACATAAGATACCACCTAATAGAATAAGGCACTTATAGAGGGAAGTCATCAAAATCTTGTCCCAACTATGTTTGGGTCAGCAACTCATAAAGTAGTACATTTTAATCCATTGAAATAGAAAAACAAATTTTACAAGAAAGTAGTAGCAAATTTGTTGCCAATTTTCTTCTTTAACTGGTTGGTTCAAAACTTTATGCGGACCAATGTAACAACCCAACAAAATTTACTCCCTGAAGGTAACCCTTCATTAAAATTATTTTTCCCATTTAGCATTTATCTCACATGCTAAATAGAAATAAGAAAGAACAATAACACCTGGTTTCTTTTCTATACAAATTACTCCTGTTCTATATAAAGCTATCCAGCTCTAAGGAATTGAGTTCAGGTTGGACCAAGAAAACTAAAGAGCTCACGATGAGAATGAAGATGATGAATACAGCTAGTGACTTACAAGGATCAGCCTGTCTTCTTATGAGTGTAATTCCCTTCTCCTGACCATTTTTCGAAGATGCATCATCCAATTCCAGTGTTGGACATGTAAGGAACCCAAAAAGAAGACCTGCACAAGCTGCCCCTAGATGCGTCCTGCAACAAGAGTGGCAAGTTTCATAGATGACATCATTTTACACCAATTACATAATACAAATATTTTGAACAGTCAATTCATCAATAAAATATTTTAGGAATGGTGAATGATTCTCTACACGTTGACAAATTATAGGACATGATGCATCAGGGCATGTCCCTGTTCCATAAACTGGGCCCTGTGCATGATCAAACAGATCGAATTGATAGGCCTCACTGTAGATAACTATGCTCCAAAAGTTTTGTAACAGTGAGTTCCTATCTATCACATGTTTTCCCTACAATTAGATGGTTTTGTTGAAAAATAGAAACATTTCAAGAAAACAGCCAAACATAGGATGGGGGCATCTTCCAATCTGGAATATTTTTTGTCCCTTCCATTCCATTGTGGTTCACTGGTTCCCATTGAGATAGATATGCATGACCACCAAACCATGGACTCCTGTGCAGAATGAGCAAAATGGCATAAACAAATTGACAAGCAGGACAGTAAAGTTCTTCCAGCAAATGTGGACCCAGTTAAAAACATGTATTCAGGGGTGGACCCAAGAAATTTTCATCGGAGGGGCCACTATGTAATTTTTTTTTATTTTCTTATTTTGCGGGGTGGGGGTGTGGAATGTTTCTTCCCGTGTGTGTATTATTAATGAATTTTCTCTTTTTTTTTTGGGATAATAAAGGCGCAAGCAGGATAGTAACATACCAGTCATCAATTCTCTCAAAATTATTCAATATAAAGCTCAAGCCAGTCACAATAACTGCTTTCTGAAAGACAATTTCTGCCTCCTTTGCACTGATCTCTTTATTTTGGATATAATAGATAAACCAAGCTCCAAGTATGGCAAAGACTGGACCCTGGACATGCATATAAAGTTTTTCGAATTCAATAAAGGCATTGTATTGCAGGATAAAACTATAGGAAGCATCATTGGTACTCACCACTCAGTAAAGCTGAAAAGAAAAAAGAAGTTTACTAATCAACCAAATGTGGCTAGTTTCCTAATACATTATGAAAGAGCTAATTTTAAATGATGTATATCATATTTCATTACTTGGAAGAAGTATTGGCTTCCAAAATCCTAACAGTTCAATCTAAGGACTTTTTTGAAACCATTGGTACAAGCTTTTTTATTTTTCTTTTTCTGACAGCGGCCCAAACTTTTCTTCCCGATCCAAAAATGGGTGATGATTTTAATGGTTGACTTATTGTTGGCATTATATCAGGAAACAGATCATCCAAGAGATGGTCCACTAACTGGATAATCCAGATATGTTGCCAAAAAAAAAAGGCTAATAAAGGCCTACAGGATTGTTACTATAATAAATGGTACACAAGAGTTGTTATATAAAAGTTGCAACGAATATTAGTACAATGAAAACTTAGAGAGGGCCAGCAATGACAGAAAGGTATAACCTTTAGAAGAAGAGAATATTTTCTGTGGAAAAGTGTTTGTCTCCCTTAGGGATCAACTATCATTATATAGAAATCAATTGGGCACAATTACAGTCAATGTACAATCAAAGAATGAATCTAAATGCTAATTACAGCACAATCAGAATCTCTTCGAATGGTAATATATAGTCACGATACAGTCACCCATATTGAGGATATCTCTACCATAAATGGAGTGGATCCCAAGAGTGGATCCTAAGTGGATCATGGACTTGCGTTATTAACCTGGGTTCAATGGGTCACTTTGACACCCTCCCGCAAATTGATGTGGGTGAGAACTAAACAGCAACTTGGAGATGAGGAAGTCATGCCGTGGACAAGGCAAGGCTTCAGTGTGACAGAAAGGTATAACCTTTAGAAGAAGAGAATATTTTCTGTGGAAAAGTGCTTGTCTCCCTTAGGGATCAACTATCATTATATAGAAATCAATTGGCCACAATTACAGTCAATGTACAATCAAAGAATGAATCTAAATGCTAATTACAGCACAATCAGAATCTCTTAGAATGGTAATATATAGTCACGATACAGTCACCCATATTGAGGATATCTCTGCCATAAATGGAGTGGATCCTAAGTGGATCATGGACTTGGGTTATTAACCTGGGTTCAATGGGTCACTTTGACAAGCAAGACGAATAGGGACTATACAGACATGTGCTGCAAGAGTTAAAACAGGGATATGACATGATGATGGCCACCAAAATCTCTTACAGTGACCATCTTCAAAACTCATGACATATTTCAACAATAGATCATGGATGCTGATCCTATCATATATGACCACCACATGTGACATTACATACAGTAACATAATCGCATAGCTGACATAAATGGTACACTCTCGACTTACCGTCCCACCAACAGTTGCCTCTGGCGTGTGAAGAAAGCTGGACAAATTGCCAGCAATCCCTCCCAGTATATATATCAAAAAGAAGGTGAATGGACCATAACCTCTGCAAACTTGAGGCCCAAAAGTAAGAAGCACCCAGCAACCAAGAGTTACATGTAGAAATCCAGAGTGCTGCACAAAGCCACAAACTATATCTTCTGATAAGCACACACAAAGAATATATATTCTTTTGATTGGACACATTCAAAGGACACTACAATGCATATGGTGGGAACAGAAGAAAAGTATTCATCTGTTCAAAGCACAGAGAAAATATAATGACCAAAGAAAAATGTGGGATGCACAATATCTGGATTTAGAATTTCCAGATATCACAACAGAATCCATGATATTAATTTTCGGAAGAAAAAAGTACTTCGTTCTGGTCATTTGCGACCCGTTATGAAGACATTATAAAAGACAGCTTGCTGAAGTTATACATTTGACCAGGGATTATTGCCTACTTGTAGGTTATATATTTTTTATTTTCTTGGAGAAGAATATGCTAAATGCTACACACACACACACACACACACACACACACACAGAGAGAGAGAGAGAGAGAGAGAGAGAGAGAGAGAGAGAGAGCTAACTCTTGGATTTTAAGATGAAAACTGAAAAATCTTTCATCTGAAAATAAGGAAAAAAATCTTTTAAGACAAAGTTCATTCTTGTTCACAAGCCCAGTTGACAATCAGGCATCCATCCAAAACATAAGAATAAGCTGATTTTCTCTCAGGAGTCAGGGGTAAAAGAGCCTATCAAATGCCAACCGGTGGCAAATGGTCCTCAAAGACAAGTAGACTTCTAAGATAAAAAAAAATCCTGGCTATTTCCTTTTGACTGAATCCACACAATCCACTCAAGGTGATGAAATTTGGACATCAGATTCCATTATCTGAAATTTGAAGAAAGCACCTCTCTTGTATTGGCTTGCCCAAGCCTGTCCTAACTTGCCCATGAGATTGGTAGAGACAGGTATGGAATGGTATGGGACTGGTATAACCTACAAGACTGGTATGAACTGAGTCCTGCAATAAATCAACTAAAAACATAAAAATGAACTCATTTTCACATTTTTCCTCTTGAGGTTGAACTCCAATATGATAGGGACAAATATTAATATCGTACTCAAAAGAATCAACAATATATATTATTTTTTTTTTTTGGTAGAAGAAGAATCAACAATATTGATAATGGGGCCTACAAGCGGAGCATGGTGACAGACAGTACGAGGTTGATTATCAATGCTACAAAAGATTCATCGGTAAGAAGATGAAACTCGAGTTATTTGATAATTTGTTATATTTTATCTATTAGGTTTCCTTAATTATCCAATACTCACTGAAACTCGAGTTATTTGATAATTTGTTATATTTTATCTATTAGGTTTCATTAATTATCCAGTAAGTACTAGAGATTATGATAATGGTCATCAAGATAGGCTTGAGCCAACATGTAACTCAATGGGGTGTTGCAGAATTAGCTATCCCCATGGCCCCAATCCCCTCTCCCTTTGTTAATATTATGATTCATGGTTTGTTATTTTAATGTTGCTATGAATGTTAAGTTTTACATAGTTAAGCTCCCACCCCTTGGTCAATATTATGGTTTGTGATTTTAATGTTACTACAAGTATTAAGTTATATCGAATTATTAATTATTGGTATGCATTATATGATCGTTCTATTAGCTATAAGTAGTGATGAACATTACAATAGCCTTAAGAAAAACTAAATATCTATATACTTGATTAAAGATACAATTTTAAATTATTAGATTCACACTTCTTTAGCTTTTCCTTGATTTTTTGACAATGTTTTGCCATTTTTAAGACTAGCACGGGCGGCACCAACTCATCCCGGTCCTGACCGCAATGGAGACCAATGCAAGATTTAAAACCTTGCTGTGTATTCCAAGTGAAAATACTTCACTATTTTTCCATGTTTCAATTTTTTATTAAGATTCTTGTTCTTAATTGAGGTAAATGTCTCTCATTCTTTTTTCTTTTAAAAAAAAAAAAAACATTAAATTGACTTCAATCTTAGTAATGTTAAAAAAATAATGTCTGAATAGCAAGCTCTCAAATTCACCTTGGATTTGGTATATGCAACAGGGAGGTATAAAGATATGTGCAAATTTTAAATAATAATGATGCATTACACACTAGTGCAGACTCAAGGTAAAAGTATAAATTCATCACAAACGCATGCACATGGTGATCACATCGAATAATATGAAAAAAATGCTGAAAGCAATCATAGAAACACAAACGCAAACAAAATCGCAAACAAAATCTCAAGCTTGTACCAGAAACATTGGTGTTACTAGCCTCCACCACTCCCCGCTCAAAATCAGTTGATTTATCTTGGCTCCATATATCAAAGGGAGGGACAACTTCTCAAAATCAGAGTTCCTAACTGGACTAGCTATCTCAAATAAGAAGACTCCAATGTTGATGGAAGCGAGTATGCTACTGCATTCCAAATAAAAGTAGTGTGTTAGTGCTGAATTACAATGCAAATGACCAAACTCTCAATGACGCAGAGAGGAACTGTTGGGAAGTCCCACATCCTGCATCGCCTAAGTAATAGGCTTAACATGTCTTAATATACCTGTATGGGCCTTCCACCTATTAGCTTAAGCTTTTGTGTTGGTATATGGTTTAGTACATGGTATCAAAGCGGGTTTCGATCCCGTTACTCTTGTGTAGCCCATGTGACAGGCCCGTCCATGAAATCTATTGGGCCTGCACGTGAGGGGGAGTGTTTGGAAGTCCCACATCGCCTAAGTAATAGGCTTAACATGTCTTAATATACCTATATGGGCCTTCCACTTATTAGCTTAAGCTTTTGCGTTGGTATATGGTGCACAAAAATCTATACTGAAATAATGGCACTGAGAGGAGTTAAAAAAAGAAACTTACATTAAAGAAAGATCCGAGGCCTCATCACCTGGTTGAAGTTCTTGAAAATTCTCCTCTCCAAATGGTAATGATCCATTCTCGTCCTCCTTAATCTCTAACAGCATATGTTTTTTCAATTTATTTGTACTCTCTTCACTGCTTTTATTATGTTCTCCACTAACAGAAACGGGTATTCTTGTCAGATTCCTTTCCTTGGTTTCATCATCAAAACAAGATGATTTTTCCTTCTGTGAGTTTACTCCTGAAATGGAGAAAAAAAGGATTTGAAGATCCATTATCTTCACAACTAAAATAAAGATCTTAACCGAAACACTAACTCATATTAATTTATCCAACAATGACTATTATAATAGCCACAACAGTACTTAGTGAGCCCAATAATGTTTGCTAAATCAGTCAATAATTTAGAAATAAAGTCCTAGGCAATTTGGTGTAGAAGTTCTCAAGTTCTGTGGCAGTCAATTTAGTCCTCAAGCAGCAAAATGATGGTTGGACTTCAGACTTCCATGGCTATAGCTTTTCCTGTTTATTTGGGAAATGCATTTTCATTAGTCCATGTCTAGTGCCAAGTTTTAAGTCAGCAAAATAAATGCATAATAAATTGAAACATTGTGACGATAAATTCTAATGATTCAAACTCTTTTGGCTCCACTGTGTTCACAAATAGCTTTATGACAGGCCAATCTTATGCACTCATGAGATTCTCTTGAGTTTGAGGTTAGAGAATGGTAATTCTTTTTTCTTAACCATCTTCCTGGTTTCGACATTGCCTTGACAGATGCTACTCTGTAGAACTTGGATAAAATCTTGACCCACCAAAGCTACTCCTAGTAGAATATTATTAAAGATTAACTAACTATCCATAAAGGGATCCAATATGAAGAACCAGCTCAAAGACATGATTGAGATATTCTTCCTTACCAACAGTATTGGTTGACTTACAGTTTTCTTAGCAAACATGATGAAAGGAGACTTCCGCGGAAGCTAACTTGGCAATCTCATCAAGAATAAATGAGAACCACCACAGCTAGCTACAACACGCTCTTTGATGACTGCAAGACAGCATCCACTGGAACCCCTACTACGTCTGTCATTGGAAAAACAATCTGTTTCAAAAGATTCATTTGGTCAATCCCACCAGGATGGTTCAAATTTATTTTTTCCAGTCCATTGAATCAAGTTGCCAAAAAATGACAATTTCATTTGCACTGTTCCTCATGACTCCAATAATTCCCATTTCCTCGTCTAACCATCCACTTCCATGACCTCTCTGGATCCTCATGCAGCTTCTATAATCATGCGCCAGACATTATCAATAGACACTCCAATTTCTTTGTAAGTGAGCAATCAATACACCTATAAATCCACAGGGCAAAAATGCCAATCCATGACTCTCATTCTTCACTTTGCAACCGTGAATACTGTACCATAAGAAACAGAGCTCCTTAGTTCCTTCTGTAACCCCACAATAAGGTAAATGAAAGAACTATTAAGAGCACCCTAGGTACCATTTACCAACAAGTAGTGGTAGTCCTGATGGTACAACAACATAGAGCCTCCAATGATCCCAAAATTCTACATTCATAAAGGTTATCTCTAAAGCAGAAATGCATAGAGATGTTTCCTAAATGCCAATGGATTATCATCTTGCTTGAGCAGCATCCTGTTACACCATCCAGTTATGTGACCAAAATTCTGCAATTGATACCACTATTGCTAGTCAACCACCTGCTATATAGGATCCTCTGTCCTTAGTGACTATTTAATAGAGGCCAGATAGATGAATCAGAATCTAGATCATTTTCTTTTTATGTTTGAAATTCAAATTTGAATCTGCATATCAAAGCTTGAGTCACATGTATGGGTTCTAATATTGGTATTGGAACTGTATCAGCCAGGTGAAAAACTGATCATAACAGCTGTATCAGTGATAATGATCGGTAAATGAATCATATCAGCATGATTTGCATTTTGAGTTAAAAAGTTGAAATAATAGTCTATATTGGCCTGAATGGGTTTGTATCTGGCTATCAGCTCGTACCAGTGATACAGCTGCGATTACATATCACAACAGTATATTGTACCAGTTTCTTGAAAAACCGACACGTATTGGACAATATTTAAAACCATGGGCACATGATTAACAAACCATCAAGCCAAGAACAGCCCATTCAGTAATCCAAGCAATTCACGAGTTACAGAGTAAAACCATATAATACAATGTATACAAATTGTAATATAAATTGTGTATTACGATGAGAACCAATCCTTAGCATATAGTTAAGTAACTAGACACAGGCTAACGACTGGGTTGTCAGTGAGGGAGCATGGGAGAAAATCGATGTGCCAGACTGTTGGAGATCAATGATCATTTCACATGATTAAATATTTATACACAATATCAATATCTGGACAATATGTAAAGAAAACAAAAATGGGAGTACACTAGATATTTGACTTGAGAACTTAAGATGTCATATACTTATATGTACATTACATAGTACAGATTCACTGAAACAATTTTCTACATGAAAGTGCTCCAAAGAAATTTTCAGGAGAATTCAAAAGGTTGGTTTAGTATTTACCAGTGTTAAGTTTGTCAAAATAATCATCAAGAGAACCAATTTCCTCTTTGGTTTTTAACTGATTACTTCTCTCAACTGACTTTATCATTTTCTCCGGCAACTGTGAAGAAGACAACTCCGTCTGATATTCTTTAGTTTTAGGTGCAGTTGCACAACCTTTTTCAAGCATGCAAGAGCTTTGCTGACCAGTAGCTTCATTCTGAAGCTTGCTAAAATAAGATTCCAGTGCTTTCAATTGTCTCTCATTAGTACTTTTTTCTGGCACATTGGATTCCATGCAAGGTCCATCCTTTTGTGAAGTATTTCTTGAACTGGATTTTACAGAGCTATCCATCCCATAAACCATATGTGCAACAGATTCCCCGATGACAGCTTGAAATGTCATAGGTCTTTGGCGTCTAATCTTGTAAAATGCATAAGTTCCTTCTCTCGTATTTTCTTTCAGAGATAATTCGCCAGTATGTTCTATTGCATGCCATCTCCTGCCCACATCGCCAGCAATAGAAGAGCAAAAGCACCTGGAAACCTTGTGGATGACAAGAGAATCATCTGTGGTACCTCTCCCACACTGTCTAATCAAATTCTTAATAGAACGGGCATGATCTTTGCAGAAAATGTTTGAGCATATAGGAACCACAGCCATAATTTATCTGAAAGAACAATGCAATATGATTGTTGCAGATGTTAGACCTATATCCGGATTCACAAATAATCAAGTCTCAAATTAAGAACTTTATCTGTGCCCTGAGTGCATCTGGGTTACAGGAAAGTCAATGAAGTGAACTGCAACTGCTATAATCCATAACTTAAAACTACAGATTCCTTGGACAGTGACATTTGTGGCATATGACAGTAAAAGAAAAGAAAGGGAGGTTACAGTTTCCATTTTTTTTGCAGAAGATTGAACTTCAACTCCATAATTTAACCATCACGTGCAGAAGATTGATCTTCCATTCCATAATTTAACCGTCTCCATAGCTCTACTTCACTATTATTGACATCTTAACCCTACTCTTCCCACAGAAAGAGGTTGGAAAGACACAAAATTGCCCTTAGCTTGAAGTCTTCTCTCCAACGAGGTAACTTGATGCAAGGGAAAAATCTTTACATGGAATCAGTATGCAAACTTGGATAGGCTTCTGCAGTGCATTAACTTTTTGTTTCTTTAAAAGATTTACAACTTCCATATCTAAGTGATTGGTGAGATTTCATCATTTCACGTCTCAAAAATTGTTTGAAAGATGATTCTTTACAAGATTAACAACTTCCATTTCTAAGTGATTGGCGAGATTTCATCATTTCACATCTCAAAAACTGTTTGAAAGATGAACAACCAAAATTGTTGTGAGTACTGTTATTATTAAGGAGTTTGTTTCAAGAAGATTGTTAAGGGTCAGGATTAGCTATAATAAACAACCAAAATTACAAATACATTTTTTGCTTGTTAGCATCACTCATTTAAAAGCTTCCTTTGAGATTGTTTTAGTAAATGAAGACACTCATAAGGAATGGTTCTCTAGCTCGTTAAGGATTAATTTCTCACCCTTGTCCTGGTGTGGCACTAAAAGCAATCAATCTGATGATCTTTCAATTGGTCCCATGACTAATGTGAATAGATACATCCATGAGTTAGCTGTACAAGACTCTCTGATACTTTTCTTTCCATCTTTTTTCTCTGTACAAGAGTAAAGAGCAAAGGAAACAATAAGACCACAATGAGCTCTTTGCACCTTATGTGATAAGTATGTCTTTACACATGAAGTATGTCTTTATGCATGTATGAACATGCACACATCTCTGATGTTATCAGATATAGAATTGGGTAGGGTAGGACGTCCTTAAAACAGTAGTGTCACACACAGGTATGCGCCCATATTAGTAGTATGAAAACTTGATCAGAACCTGCGAGACATATTTGTAGTATGAAAACTTGATCAGACTCAGCCACAAAAACAATGTACACAGTGAAATTTTCAGTACTTAACTAGTCTTGACTACATTCAAGTTGACCTGGTCAAGACTTAGTTAAAAAAATTAAAAGAACTATATGAAATAATGAACTTGGTTAGTAGGATATGCTAAACTTGTACCCTAGAAGTATTGGTGCAGAATCGGGTACCAATATGAATGTCGTATCAGCCCAACACGAATACGCTGGGCCTGCACTAGTATATCCGGGTGTAGTATCCAAGTCACTGCATACAGAACAGACAAACTAATCAGGAGGGGACATGTGGGGCATTATTGAGATCAATAGGTCGCAGAGAGGTTTTTGAATTATATATACAAAAAAAAAAAAAAAAAAAGAAGCCCTAGTGAATATTGCTAGCCATCCAATCAAAGGCAGCAATCATCAGTATTAACTTGTGTTTACATTATTGTCCATTGCATCACCTTTGATGGGATGGATTGCAACAATGGGCTAATTTTTGGTGAACACCTAATTCAAAAACTCATCTTTGTTACTGATGGGACAAGCGAAGCACATGATTCAATTTCCTTCCTACTCATACGCATACATGTCAACTGAATGTGTTTGCAAGCACACGTGTGCAAAATGGAAACTAGGCTACAGCTCTACAGAAATAGGGACGGTTGTCCGTGTTTATAGCTAATTATATCATCGTCTAGCGTCATTTTTCAGCTAAAACACTGCGACAGTGACCCATCTATCTTTAGGAACATGAAGAAGATTCAAATAATTCGCCACTTTGTCGAGCCAAAGCTTTGGATCAGTTCCATCAAAACTCAAACACCTCAAATGCAATGTTGGCATCCCTTGTAACATAGGCATGTGATTCACACCACGTGGTGGACCAGTGTGTGTATGTTTGCTGGTTTATGAGTTCAAACTCATTTTGAAGCGTCGTTATCAAAGTTCACAGTGATAAAATAATTATTGCCAAACCATCAAAAGTCACTGCTTATTCTGGATTAGACTTGGCCATTAGTTCGCGGATTGATCGATACTTTTGTTAATAACAGGTGCGGACCATGCAGGGATCAATCAGATTCCTATACTGGGCGTGTTAGGCCTGAAGTAGGTTGACGTTTCTAACTAAAAAAAAAAAAGCATATTGACCAACTTGAGAGACCACTGAAGTTCATGGCCTCACATTGGTGCATGTTATGCAACCTTTTGGTTGAATGGCAGGCTTCTAAACACTTGCAATTTTTGGCTTTCTTTGTTTTCTTTTCTTTTTTTTTTCTAAAAGGCAGGTTTGTAAATAAGTACAACTTCTGCCCTTGTTGGTTTTGTTTTCTTTCTAAAATGGCAATTCAGTAATTAAAGCCAACTTTTGGCCCTTTGGCCCTTTTTCATTTTTAACTTCTTCCATGAAAGAGAGGAATACTTTAAAAAGATGTGGTGAACTTCTCCTTGTTTCCTTTCTTTCCTCCTTTTTCTTCTCCTCCTCGTAAGCACCCTCTTCTTCCTTTCTCCATGCTTATTTATTTTTCTTTTGCAACTCAGCACCTTCACTCCCCAGAAAGCGGACTTGGAGGAAGATCGCAATGAGAAACACTCGCCGGAGAAGCATGTAAAGAAGAGGGAAATATGCAATCTTAATTTCTGGTTGGAGGTGAGCCACACACATGAAAACACCCAAGGCCCAAGGGAGAGATAGAAGAATAAAGCTAGATTGACTTGATTTGTCTGGGATCTAACTTTTAAGTCTCTGCTACCAACAACGATCATCGATCATTCATTCGAGAGAACATGAAACCTACTTTTTTAACCACTCAACCAATTCGGAGAATAAGAGATACGGGTTCGATGAGATGAGTTTGAGATTCAGAAGAAGAAAAAAGATCACAAGTTAAAACTTAAAAAATAGAGATAAGTAAGATCAATATATATATATATATATAAGCAGAGTTTTCTTTTTTCTTCAAATTCGAACCCGCTCAGATTTCTAAGCGACAAGAAGGCAAACAGATGGCGTGCACTGCAGCATAGTCGCATAATACGGAAACGAAGAATAAACAGAAGACAATACCAGCGTAGAGAGAGAGAGAGAGAGAGAGAGAGAGAGAGAGAGAGATCTTACAATGACAAGGGCAATCAGGTGAGCTGTTGTAGACAAACAACCATGATAGTGATGATGGATATACATGCATTGATATAAGTGGGAGGGAGGGAGTGCTCTCACCTACTCGTATTACTTTACTTACTATTTGTGACCAACTCAAGTGAATGGAGGGGAGAGAAAGGCAGGTAAACGAATCCAAGTCGGAAATCCCGCGGCCTGCTGCCTTATCCATGCTGCCCCCATTCCTTGTCTACCACGTGGCCTATTGTGGGCTCACTCTCAATCTTTTGCGATACCCCGATTCCCTCCGCACCCATTTGCTTTATCTCAAACACGAGTACGACACACCTAAATCTGGAAATCAGCGGTGAATGATGCAGATTGACGGCCACAAGCCGCTCAATCATCGCCGCTCAACCATTTTCTCTCATCGCTATCGCTGGGAGGGCATCTGGCAACGCACAACAGGATCTTTCACTTAGCTTGCTGTCAGCGAGCGAGCTGCGAGTCGCTGTCTTTCGACCCCGGCCACCACAATGCAGGGAACTCCATCGTGGCCCCATTTGGAGATGATTTGGACAGTTTGAAGATGAATTTTGAGTTTTATCCCTTTGGCTGGCTGACGTATCCTGAGATCTCACTTCAATACGAGTCTGTCCCATGGTATATACGATTGATTACATCATTGAAATTGTGACGAGCCCACATGGCATCGTTGCTGACGTGGCATTCATCCTATTTGCATCATGTTCTCAATTGACGACCTATTGGATTGAAACTTGAGAATATCTTCCAGATATTTTTCTAGAAGTATTTATCCGAAAAACCAGCTTAGAGGTCATGTGTACTAAAAAGGCTCCATAGATTTTTTGAAACAAAACTAATCTTCCAGCCAAAATTTTCTTTTTTTGCCCTTTTTCAACCAGCGTCGACGTCTTTGCTTGTTTCAATTGAAATATATTTTTGAGATTTTATAAAGCAACAATATCGTCGCTCGTCTCAATTGGAATAAGTTTCTGAGATTCTGTGCAGCGACGACGTCATCGCTTGTTTTAATTGAAGAATAAATTCATTAGATGCACTATGATGTGCGCACGTGCGCTACATGATCCAAACAAATGAATTTTTCACTCCCCCATACTTACTTCTAGAAGAACAATATGAAGGCGGCATTGCATCTCTCACTTATGCTAAAAAATCACAACAATCACCAGTAATCTCTTCATCTCCCTCTAATACTAAGAGTGCCAAAAACAAACGATCGTTTTGTTGATAGTACACTCAACTACACAACTATCTACTCCCAGTAATTCACTATGGAAAAAAAAGCAACGACATTGTTTGATCATAGTTATCTATATAGTCAAAAAAAGGAAAAATATAAGGACTGATTGATGGGTTGATTCATTGCAAAAAAAAAAAAAAAAAGTATAATGTATGACTATTAACAATTTTAGGATGCGATATCAAAAGGAGGTTGAAGGAAATGGACAGAAGATGAAGAAACTCACATAAATCGTCATTTTGAGAAACAAACAATGGGAAGGCAACAAGAAGAACACCTCCACGTGATAAGATGCTCGAATCTATAATGCTTCAACCCAAAAGATTTTGGAAAACGACCCCTAGGACCACGTTACGGACTGTTGAGAAAGGAGGAAACAAAATCGCCATAAAAAGGAAAAACATGGAGAGGAAGAGAGAAAAAATAGGGTTTCGTGGGTTTTATAAGATTTAAACGAGCTACGACGTCATCGCTCAAAAAAAGATTTAATAAAAAAACGAAAATAGTCACAGAGGACAACTTCCATATCATATAAACTACTGGAGCCTTTCTTTGTTTAGTGGCCAACTAAGGTTATTTCTCAAGTAAATCCCTCTATTTTCTATGTGGGCCTCATGATGGTGATGGATTTACGTGCTGGCAACCACAGGAGATCCAGACTCCCGCCTGAAACAGAGCCTTCACTGAAGCTGCATTTTTTTTTTTTCGTTTCTTTATTTTGGAACACCTGTTTCTTCTGCTGTTCATTTCTTAATCATCAGCCCAAAAGAAAAACGAGAGAGCAAGTGTAAAAAAAGGTCACAAATCCGAACGAATGCTGCACTTGGATTCTGAATGGCCGACTGGCTTTATTATAGTGCCCGTCCACTTCCAAGAAGACATGTGGGCTGTGGGCGTGTGGCCTACCACCAGCCTCAGCTGCGAATGGGGGAAAACGGAAAAGAGTAGGTGCCTCTGCCTACTCCATTTATACTCTCTATTGGCCACAAATTCAGATCCAGCACTTAATTTGGCAATGGCTTATTAGTTATTAAGCTCTTCTCTCTCCCTTTACGTGTTACGCTGCCTGGTCACAGTAACATTCTTTGAATATGCAAGCGAAAATGGGCTAGTAAATCAAGTCCTGAAGAGTGTCTGGTGTCAAATTGAGCTTTCTGTCGGACCCTTGGGGTTGTTTGCCTTTTTACACATGTGATAGGAAAATCCCTAGAGTGCTGCAAGTTACTGACCATGAAGGGTGCAACACTGATTAAAAATGAGCACCCTAAGTTACACTGCACTTGCAATTTGATGGGGAAAGAAAAATTCTCCATTTTATACATTGTGTTTTTCAAAATATGTTTCCTTCCGCTCCGTTTGTTTTAGTCAAAATCAATGAATCAACCAATGGCTGTTAGTGCTTCTTAATTACTTTAAGCAAAGAAACAATTCCCCATTTCATTCTCAACACTATTTTCACAAACTGTTGTATCCATAATTTAGGGGGTGACTGAAGATTAGGATGGCTATGGTGCACGTTTAAATGGTGCGTATGGGTGAGACACCCCCTCCCATTCCCTATTAGGGGTGGATTTGGAAGCGTTTTGGACGGTACAGTTTTTGGCTGCCCCAAGTCCCCCAGCCCACTTTTATCTGTGCATACCTGTTTACATATTAATTAATAAAATAAAATAATAACATTACACACTATTTTCTAAAACAACAGTAAACGAGTCTAGGATGATAACTCATGTCAGACCAACTTGATCTAGACCAATACCTGTCGTGGGATGGATTTGGCATTGCATTTTCTTCACGTTTTGAACTTTTTGATCTCAGATTAAAGGCCAAGATAGGATTTCACGGCAGAAAAGGGAGACGAAATAGCAACATTGCAATCTCCGCTTTTGTCCTGCTCCATCCCCAACACGCATGCAGAAGATTTGCAGGCTATCATCTCTGCCAAAGACCCCCCCAAACCAAATTCTACCACTGAAGCTTAAAATATAGAATACAAAGGAAAGAGAGTATTGTCATGCACGGTAAACCATCAAGTTTTCTGCACATGATGGTATTTTTCACTAGGAAGGATGAGAAATATTTGCTACCCAAGACTGAAAAATTGTATATCACTTTGCATATATACCTCTGACCATTAACTCTCAACCCCTTTGGATTGATGCAAAACATTTCCCAGGTACTGAAATAGTGCTTGCACAGGAGACTGCAAAAAGTCCAAAATAAGACTGAGAAAACTCCTTGGACGTGATCAGTTTATCACACTGATTGCTATTTGCATGCATCATAGCTGGAGTTACTACAACACGTTGGCATTTAGAAACCTAATCAATCTATATAAGAATTATCTATCAAACAAAAGTACCTGGTTTGAAGTTCTAGAGACAGGAAGGCATAGTTCTACAAACTCAAATCATGACAAGATTGAATGAAGAATTCCATTATGTTGTTAAGAATGACAAGTGCATCAATACACAATACATCCTACAATAGACAAGAACCGGGGAACAGATATCTGTAAGTAGACAAAATTCATTTGAAGAAAATCATTTACCCTGAGTAAGTGTGGAGCAAGAAAGATTATCATTGAAACTTTAGCAAGAGATACTTAAATGATAATATTATCATTGAAACTTTAACAAGAGATACTTAAATGATAATATTATCATTGAAACTTTAACAAGAGATTCTTAAATGGTGTAATTCTGAAGAACGTTGACTTTAATGGGGATGAATGGAGGACAACTCAGGAAGGCCACCCCAGGTACATGAAATGAGGCCACCATGACAACAAAGATGATGATGATGAAGTCAAACTCACAAAGGATACTATTGATAGATGGAGAAAGACTTCGACAGTGATGACACAGATGATTGCAGTATTTATAACCATCAAGTTTAAAATCTATCTTACTGATAGGATTTGCAATTATGCATGCTGATGAAGTCAAACTCACAAAGGATACTATTGATAGATGGAGAAAGACTTCGACGGTGATGACACAAATGATTGCAGTATTTATAACCATCAAGTTTAAAATCTATCTTACTGATAGGATTTGCAATTATGCATGGGCTTCTAAGATTTCCTACTCAAAGGTGATTTATAAGCTGTTTTGTGTAAAAGCCCACACACTCTGTTTGGCAAAAAGGAAAGGATCTTCTGGGTTCACAAAAACCCCAATTATACTATATTAAGCTGAAGGGTTTTTGGATTGTTTTTTGATTGGTAGTTTTGATTTTGAAACTACCTATCCTTATTTTGCTCAAACTTCGCACATCCTCTCTCCACCTATCCACCTCCCTTACCTTTATCTCATGTAACCACCTATGCAACTCCCTTCTTATCTTTATCTCATGTAACCTCTCCTATCTTGCTTTTCCATGGTTCAAGTTCACCTTTTTCCTTTCTACAACTTGTCTGGATTGACTACTGAAAATCGACTCTACACCAAAATGTACATATCAATTGCTGCTATGGATATCGGAAAGACTACTTTCCTATTAGACTACTCCATTTTACATACCCCCATGTGAGTCAAAAGCTTGGTATATCATTCCTATGTTACTCTATCTTGAGTTGAGTTTTTTATTTATACAAAAAAAATTATATTTATTTCTACGAATATTGCATGAAGGTATGCCCGTGCTAAGCATGGGTTATTGTCCTAGTTTTTGTTAATAGATTAGAACAGGGGGGCAAAGTTTCATTATGTTCCAAATTTCCTCCAAAATAAAAAATAAAAAATGTTGATCTCTTCACAAAGTCAAGAAACTTCCAGAACTTCCAGCCTCCAGGAATAGTATCTCTCCAATTCCGCCAAGCATATCCTATTGGAAGACATTGGCACCAAATTACAATTTTAAAGTAATTCTCAAACTGATGAAATAGCGAAAGTTGCAAGTAGGAAATTGGTACCTGGACCATCAACCAGTGAAACCATGTACAAGGACAAACAATCATACAGTCGTAAACCCCATGAAGTCATCGAAAGATCGGTGTATTCACCCCACATTTTATTTTGTACTACAATGGACTAATCATCATCATCAACAAAGCCTTGTTCCGACTACTTTGGGTTGGCTACATGAATTCAATTTCTTCATTCAGATCTATCCAAAGCCAGATCATGAATTCAGTTTCTCCATTTAGATCTATCCAGAGCCAGATCATGAACTCAATTTCTCCATTCAGATTTATCCAGAGCCAAATCTTCGGATAGATTGCAATTCTTCATATCTATCCTTATTTACAATAGACTACCCACTTGAGTAAAAAAGCCATGAAATCAAAGCTTGTGCAAAATGCCTGTCAACTTGAAAAGCTACAGACGAGAACAATGAATGATCCAGGAAATTTCAAAGTATCTCCTGCTATACCAATGAAGCATAAAAATTTCAAAAAGGTTTGTCTAGTAACGACACGTCTCAAAGACAATAGTTCCTCAAGGTGCCTTCACAAGTTGAAGATGAGGAAAATTTCTCCATACCAATCCGATGCTTATCTTATGGAGCTGCTAGGAGGTCATATAAAGATCAGCACCATATTCAATATTAGTCCCATACTGCACTACATATTACTGTTTGATGATATATAAGTTTGAATTTTACTTTTTTCTTTTGCATTTTTATAAATCATATGAAGTCAACCAATTCAAATTGAGAATCTTTAGATATCATTACCATTAATGGTGGCTTAGTTTTTCAGTCAAAGATGAGATTTTTTAACCAAGTAATTTGTCTAAAATATAATGAAAAATCCGTCAAAGATCTCCAAAAGACCTCCGTAACAAGCTACCCTTAAAAAGTGAATGGTTATTGGTTCATATAGCCAGATGAGATAATAAAAAAAAAAAAAAAAAAGATCTCAAACCCCATCTTCCAGTCATGGCTTTAATCGATCCTAGCTCCTGACCCTCAGGATGCCCCAATACTCGATGTTGATCTTCAAAAAAATTAATTTGGAATGCGCATCATTTTGAACTGCATCAAATAAAGACTACACATATGCCCATTCTCCAGCAGACATCCAATAACCATATCCCAATAAAAAGCATAATCAGCCTAAGAAAGTATTGAAAAGAGAGATTAATTGAATATGTGTGCATTTGCTGCAGTGAGAAAAATCTCAACTTTTCTCCTGCTTTTCATCAATAGGAAAAGAATAAATAAGATAGAATAATAAGATTCTTGAATCTAAAATCTAGACCTGTGAATGGAAATAAAGAGGAACGCCGATTACTTCCACAGAAGCAGAACCGGATCATATGCTCTCTGTCCCCTTTCAGTCCAGCAAATTATCAAATTGCAATTGAAGTAAAAAAATTCTATAAGAGAAACCATTCACTGTTGGAGATTTGAGAACCTATGCTCCCATTAAGTTAAAAGCAACTGAATCATATTCCCTCAACTATCCATCTAACTAAAGCAAACAGCTTTACCCCAAAAAAAAGGCCTCTAAGCAAAATAGCTACTGGAAGAATAAGAACTAGCAACTGATGTAGAACAGTCAGGGGCGCGGCGACCCAACGCTGGATCAATTCCCACCAGAAATCTAACTAAGAAAATTATTTATTTTCCATCAGTACATCATCGGTTAAGACATTGGATAAATGCAGTTGTTACAACCAATAGGAGGAAACAATCTAATCTAATAGACAACATTTCAGAACCTATATATCTGATTGAAACAAAATTTTAAGCAAGATGCTTACCAATGTCATTACAATTTCAGTGACGCCTCCTTCTCTAGGCTTCAGAAACAAGAAACACAGAAAAAAGAAGAAAAGGGGGGGTGGGTGGTGGGAAAGAGAAATCTAAGATTCGGAGAGAGTGGAAGAAGAGGGATCTTGGAATTCTAACTTGCTCTCTCTCTTCTTCTTCTCCATTTCGTATTTGAGCAGTCTCTCTTGCATCTTCTCCTGCGCAAGACCCAAGAGAAAAAATCAAAACCCTAACATCGAAGCAGAAGAAGAAGAAGAGAGAGAGATGGGTGTGTAGTGGGGTTGCCTTGTGGCGAAGTTCAAGTTGGTGCATGACATAGAAGCCGAAGATGCCTCCGATGACGGTGCCTGTGATGATCCTTGTAGAAGCCCACCTCGCAGAACTCACTACCATCTTTCCTCCTTTCCGAGTCGACTCGCTTTTCTTCTTCCTTGATATTGGAGAGGTATGTAACTGGGTAAAGTAACTACTACGGCCTTTTCGATGGTTGAATCTCAAAAGGCCTTTTCGTAGTAAAGTAACTACTACGGGCAGGGTTTGCGGAGTGTAGCACCACGGTTTTTCCCTCTTGGGAATTAAAAGGTCTTGATATGGATTCCCGATTCTCCTTTTTTAAGAATAAAAAGTTTAGTCTACTTATGCTATCACCTACGAGCCGCTGGACTTTCATTTTTATGAGTTCGAAAGAAATAGTCCAACCCAAAGAATTGGAAACGCTCCATTCGCAAAAAAAAAAAAAGAAAAAAAAATCTCAAACAACGTAGAGAAATCCTGACTAGTTTTTAGTTAAATAAAGGGGAGTGAGAGTTCATTGCGGGCCCGACTACTGAAATTCGAATCGAACAAAATAAACATCACCAGGTATACGAAGTATCTTCAATTTTGACGTCCATTAAAGCTTTTTTCACAGTTAGATTGACCATTTGATTAAAAAAGCGATTACTACAATCTTATGCTTATGCATATTCATTAAAACACATTTCATCAAATGCCAAATCCAAGGGTGATATAAATTCAGATTGAGGGAGTTTATTTTTTAGTGGTTCGGATTTCAATATATAGGTCCCACTGTAGAGTTCCACTCCTCCTAACAAATGGGTTTCTCTAGGTTAAAAGCCCTGTGGACGGGCACATAGGCACAGTGGTAGGTTCCAACCGCCCTTTCAGATGCATGGATATGTAAAAATTTGGTTTTTACAGAAGTTATGGTCATGGGACACTTTACTATTTTAGCCACCCAATGGAAGGCAATCATTTGGCAATCAAAAGTATTTCATTTTGATGATTTATATCATCACTTCTGAAAACATTACAAACATGCATATGGTAAGTCCAGTAGAACCCGATACACAGCTCCACATGCATATGTTAAGTCCAGTAGAACCCAGCAAGATGCCACATGTCTCAGCTAACAATTTGCTAGACAATAAAGCAGCCTTCATCTGTTTTTGTATTAAATGTGTAGGATCTGACAGCTTCCTAATCCACATGCTTGCTAAAGTAAAAAAACTGGGTCTGTTTCTCAGTCATGACACTGAAAATGTAAATGATGCCATTCTCTTCAAGTAGTGATTTTCAATAGTGATCTTCAAGTAGTGATTTTCTGCCATTCATCCCAGCTTAAATATATGACGGTTCATGCCACCTCCATAAATATAATACCTGTGTGAAAATATTCAGCATCGATGCCAAACATAGGATCTGCCCCTGAATCTGGAGACCCTTAATGAGATGATATATATTTTTTTAATATGGGTAACATGACAAAAGGCATCCATATTAAGCTCTGTTACACTGTTCCAGAGTATAATACAAAATTAAAATTCTTATCATGACAGCACACAAGTCACACTTGTGTGCTCACCACGCAAAAACTCTACCAAATTCCTTTTATTATGATACTGCCAGTGTTCTGATATTGTTTTCTGACCTCTTCCATTCAATACTATCACTTGGGATAAGACAGATTGTATTTACAGACATTTTTGTTTCTAACTGAAATGGCATTCTCAAGAAAACAGAGTATAAAGACACTAGCATATGCACATGAGGGGTCAAACCATCAGCAGAAGTAGTACACAACAGCAGGAATTCTACCATTTCATTGATTTTTTTTTAACATGACACTACTTCCTGCCGGCTTCCATTTCACGTAGACTTATCCCATCATTATATGCTCCATATGATCCTGTGTGATCGTTATGTTCCTCTTGTTGGTACCCAGTTTCAGCTTCCATCACTTGTGAACTTAGTGGATTCACAGTATTTGTTGGTTGTGCACTGCCATTCATCTCATCCAATATTCGGAAATATTCATGAGGTCCCCACCCTACAGATGACCAAAATCATTAAAAAAGAATCATGAAGGAAGATAATATTTCAAGCTTCCAGTCAAGAATCAATGTTAACCAGCAATAAGAAAAACTGCAGTTCAATAATTTTTTTCTCTTTCAATCCATAAAATCAGAGTTCTTGAGTTGTGGATGAAAAAACATATCTGCATTCATGGTTTTCTTGGATTTCTTTTTTTTTTTTTTTTGGTATTTGAATAGCACAAAGTTTTTTAGCATTTTCATCCATGAATGTAGATATTTTCTTGCTATGAAATTAATTTAGTACCACCTCTTTATAGCAGCCCCAATATTACTCATGGTGAAAATTGTGAGAACCCACTTGCCTAGGCTTTTGCCTGTCTTCCTTGCTAGCTTGCTCGTCTCCCGGGGGCTCGGACAAAGTAAGTCCCACATTAGAAATGAGCTGTCTAAATCTCTAGGCTTATAAGTCAAACCCTGTCTTAACTCAACATGAGATCTTTTAAAATCGTGCGGCACCAAAAATTGTAAGAACTCTGGAGTTAATTGTGCTCGGGTGGGAGCAGTACTAAGATGGGTGACCTCCCGGGAAGTCCTGGCTCACGCGCATGGGCCAAAGCAAACAATTTCATATTGTGTTGGGCAGGACTGTGACATTTGGCTTGCCCTATTAAGCCCGCTAGGGTGGGAGCAGTAGTAGGACGGGTGAGTTAAGCGTACTCAAGGTGGGGGAGTTAAGCTTAACTCAAGGTGGGAGCAGTTCTAGGAAATACAATTGTTTCAGTACTTGGGTTGCAACCAGAACAATCCAGTGACTTGGCATTGGGATGTTAAAAAAAACATAATTGGCATTGAGGTCAGGATTTTGTAAAGTACAGTGAAATTTGAAAATAGAACAAAAGTTTCACCATTCAAGCAAAGGATTCTATTTTCCACATAAAACTGGATCAAAGACAATGGAAACAAATAAGTTGGAAGGTATCCTAGTAATTTTTAGGATACAGATTTACCATATTTAATACATTGGTTTACATCTTGGTTTGGAGATTCTAAAGAGGAAAATATTTCATCCACATCTGCTTAGAATATATTATATTCAAGAAGGTAACAAGTAAAAACATAGTAAAAATAGTCCCAAGTTAAGGCTCAGCTGGTAGGGATATGGATGTGTGTGGGGTTGCATGTGTTTGAGTCTCTAATGTGGCAAATGAAAAAAGTAAAAACAACTAGAAAGAAAAGACACCATAGAAAAAAGGAGCAAGTGTTACCATTAGTATGATATGGGGCTGGAAAGAACTGTAGATAGCAAAAAGTAGCCACTGTGATACCTGCATGCAAGGCATTGTGAGAGCAAGATTAGGCATCAACAGCCATGTTCAATAGTCTTTATATAGATACATATATAGTTTCACCAATCCAAAACGGGGCCAACCTATAAGACCTCCAGCAAATACATCCTGCCAGTGGTGCCAATAGTCATCCACCCGAGAAATTCCAACAAGAGCAGCAACTAGCAGAGGGAGAAGGATGAGGCAGAGTTTTGCCACATGGCCCCTATGGTCAAATACTTTTATTTTGCCTGCCAAGTATAACGAAAGAAAACCAAGCCCAGCAAAAGACCCTGCATGATGAAGTCCGAATTCTCATAAGCAAGACAGGATTATGGTCCAATTTATAGAAGCAGAGGACCACAGATTTACCAAAAAAAAAAACTGTTGAAAGCTGCAAAAGAACAGGGCAAGTGAGCCAGAATATGACCCCTTATGAAATAACTACTCGATGAATCCCAAAAATTAGGATCCTTAGAATCAGTGATATGCATTAGTCAGGTTGAGGAAGTTAATATTTTCATCAAATGCTCTTGTTGTAGTGGCTCGTACAACTTAAATGTCATTTTTCCATATGAAACATTATAATTGAAAAAGGTGGACCACAAACCCAAACTTCTAGGAAATGCAAAGATACATTACTGTGATGAACACAAACATCCATAGTCAAGTGTGGAATCCATTGTGTCAGGTTCTGAACTTAATATGCATGACACGAACATAATAACTGAAAGAATACTTAGTGCTTGCAATGTATCATGGTTTCGCCGGTGGAATCAATGAACCGCAGTGTGGGGATATTATCACTAAATATAAGCCTATCGGTACAGCAAAATAAATACAAAGTGAATTTGACTTATAATTTCCATAATAAAAAGACGTTCAGACATGGACAACAGAATCCTCAACAAAAGGGTTTGCTGATACACATAAGCTTTTTTTTAGAGTGAAAAATTTTAAATTACATATTTTGATGGTAAATTATTTGAGTGGAAAATGCATTGGCATATGGTAAACAAAGTTATATCTGCATTTTTTATTAAATTTTTTTTTTTTCAATTCGGCCTTCTCATTTCAGCAGTTCTGATCCAGTCCAGGTAGTGTATGAACTAGGAAAGGATTCAAAATTTATGACTCCTAGGATGGGCATACATCAACTACTCCAGGCCAAAGAATTGATGGACCACAAAATGGATGAGTCACTGCTCAAAAGGTAAGTTAAAATGTGTGATGGATTAGAACCTTCACAACTAGAATTTTGAGGCCATGATTCATCCTAGAGGCAGGAGGTGGTCCTCTGAACAGACTATAAGGACTCATTGCGATGTGCCTGAATAAATAAAATATGGGAAGCACTGTCAGTTACAAAATGTTTCCTATTCTTTCAGTTATCTACAACATAATAATGTTTCCTATTCGAGTTCTGAAAATTGCCAAACTTAATACCAACAGGAATAATGAAACTTCAAAGGTGCTTACATGAAGTATGACCACTTGGAAAACTCTTGTGTCCTTCCTTGATAACATGGTCCACTCCATGACAGATAGCTTTTCTTGTGATATTATCATAAACCTGAGCAAGTTTGAGATCAATAAATGCTGAACACAAAATAAATTGACATTAAAACAGAATTGAAAAGTGTTAAGTAATGAACAGTGCGGAAAGCTAATTAACATACTGGGTTTCCGTCGGGGAAACAACGCCAAAAGAAGTCTGGTCGAGGTCGACCAACAGCATCCTTGATTGCATCCGTTATAACTCCCGTTATCAATGCAGAAAACAGAAGGCCTGTTCATGCAGAATATCTTCACACTGGCGACTTGAAATTTATCAATAGTTTCTTCAACATATAGTATAAAAGAACTCTTGCTTTGTGATAGAGGAATTTGTGATTCTTAAATGAAGGATATGCAAGGTATCCTTGGGCCTTGAGTTTGTATATGGTGGCCCATAGTTAAATGATACAGATAACAGATTCCACACTGTTGATCTGATGGCCCCACTCTTTGCATAGACCATGTCCCTAGAATAATTCAGGCAGGAATCTCCTAACTAACCAAACTTTTCAATTCTTCTTTGATTGTGGACAATTGTATTCTCTTTCTTAACAATTTACATGCAGGGCTTTAAATGAATGGCCAGGAAATCCCACTGGGGAAACATATTTGGTTTATGGTCTATATACAACAAAGCTCACCAAATCAACATTCTAGATCTAGGCCAGGTTCCACTTGGGCATACTCAAGGCTAGAGTAAGCTATGCTTATCCATGGAGTAAATGATAACTAATGTCTCTCTGTAATAAGGCCATGCATATGAAAAGAAAGAAGGCCATACCTAGTATAGCATGATGCAAATCATACACATCTCTTCTACGAAAGTAGATGACGATGATAATGGCTAAGGGTAACAGTATTGCGATCATCTGATTGTTGGAAAGAGACAAAGAAGAGGATTATCACGTATTCAATTGTACCTTATATATAGGCACTTATTTCTTATAAATGACTGTCTTGTGCAATATAGAGAAACTCACTGGAACTGCCCAAAATGGCACAGTGTTGTCTTTCAGGGGATATTTGAAGTCATTGATCATAGCCTCCCCAACGTAGCGATAGAATGGACGAATGACATTCAGAATAATGTCTATCACTGCCAGCAGTACTAGTATAAGCCAGTCGTACATGTGTTCCCTTGCAACTCTGATTCCATGAGATTTAATAGTGTGTGTGGTCGTTGCTGAACCCAGCTGAGCCTGCCTCATTTTGTCCTTTCCGTACATGCGCTAAGAATAAAATGAAATGAAATGAGCAACATAGGAATAAAAAAAAAGGTGACTTATGCCTAAAGCAACTAATAGCAAGTAATACAAACCCTTCGCTTTCCAAAAAAAAAAAAAAACTAATAGCAAGTACTGTTGCTGTTGTGAATCCAAAGGTCCTAGACACGATAGAGCACCAATTTAATTGAATTTTACTATAATAAAATACGAGAACAATCCTCTAGCAAGGTTAAAATATCATCAACACAATTGTGTAACTCAATGATTGATGTTTGAGTGAAAATGTCATTCTTGGTAATTTAGTTTTCTTCATCAAATACTGCTAAGAAATGGACCAGGAGCCCATGAAGTTTCAAAGAGAAATGCTCAACTTGAAGAATCTGGATGAGTACCATTCAATATTTGAAATGTGAAATTCATTGGGGGGCTACCAGAATGGATTACTAGTTCTAATTTAGTCAATCAATGCAGCGGAAATAAACTAATCAGACAATTTAAAACTAGCTATCTACCAATCACACACCACAAGAATACAGACACAATATTTAGCGTGGAAACCCTATTCATGGAAAAAAACCACGAACCAGAAATCAAGAGTTCACGAACAGTTACAAGATATACTCACAAGCTCCTTTACCTCAATCTGTACATCGACCTAAGGACTGTAGTTGTTCTTTCAAAGAATCCACTAACACGACATCCACCGTGCCCCGTTCTCCTTACTTGATCTCCTCACACCTTGTCAACCAAGATTATCAATCTTCTATAAGAAAAGTAGAAGCAGCAACAACCTTCTAGAGCAGTCATTCAAAATAGTCTTTCAATGGCTCTAGAGAATAAACTCTCTCAAAGATATCTTTGACTCAGATTAATGAGAGTTGTGATGGTGGTGATGCCTTCTAGGGTTGAGACTAACACCCTATATATAGCCCCAAATTCGTGCCTCAGACTTAATGCACAAGTAGGACTCAAATTGGGAAACAATGTCTCAAAAAGAAACAAGTTCGTGTCAAAATAGGAGACTTTCCCGTTTCTGCGCACCTTGTCCGATCGATCGGACTGTGCATCCGATCGATCGGACCATCCAAATAACTGGATGCATATTCAAACCGATCGATCGGTCTGAGGCTCCGATCAATCGGGCCTGAGATATTTCACCCGGTCTGCTCTTTTTTTCTATTCTTCGCCTCAACTCTTCCGGTGACACATCCACAGTCCATTCTAAAATAAATTAGAAAATACAACTCAATGGACCTAGAGTTTTGTCCAATCCATGAATTAGCCAACAAAAATACTAACAATCTCCCCCTTTGGAAATTCATGGACAAAACTCCTTAGAACAAAACAAATGATCTACCCAAGAAAAAAAATACAAGAACTTTCAACCCCAAAAAAATCAGCATCAGTAGATCTTTGCTTGTTTCTCCCCCTAGGTTCAGTATTCTCCCCCTTTTTGTCCACAACTGACAAACAATTTTCTTCAAGCAGCTACTGTCAATTTGGATTCTGTAGCTCCCCCTCAATTTAACTCCCCTTTAAGATGATCGTCGTATCAGCACTGGGGTGGGGGCTTGATCTTGTAGATCAGGGGTGAGGAAACTTTGGCACACACACTTTCATTTTCAGATAGTTTAGCATAGTGTGTACTAAGACAGATGGAAGGTCTTCTTTCTTGACCCAGACAGCTTTGGTTTTCATAGGTAACTCTTCCTTCTGCCTTTTCCATTGCTTTTGATTTGGCGACTTTCGCAGCTTATTGCAATGGGGTCGAATGTGGCCTTTAATTCCACAGTGATGACAAGAGTGTATACGCTCAGGACGTAGCACATTCTTCTTCTTGGTAGCTGTAACATGAACAGCAGGATTAGGAACAACTGAATTTTGTTCAAAACAGTTAATACCTTTGACATTTGATGTAGATGCCCCGTTAGTGTAGCCAATGTCATGATTGTTATTCTTTGCCTTTTGACTGCTCAGGATGTCATCAAGTTTTGTAGACCCAGCATTCATCTTGTTTAATGAAGCGTTGCTTGTATCCAACTCAGAAAGAACAATCTTGAGTCTTCCTTGCAAGTCGGTAGTTTCAGCTTTCAAGGTCTCCATATCATGATTAATCAAAACACACTGATATGCTTCAACAGTCAATGCATCTGCCAATTTGTTATTTTCTGCCTCTAAGTGACTTACTTTTGTAAGAGCTTCAAACAATTCTGCTTTTAATGAAGTATTCTGCTCTTCAGATTCTTTCCAGCTTGTAGCTACTTTTTCATTCATCTTGACCATCTTCATGGTTTTCGCAAACAATATATAATATTCAGCTTGCCAATCATGTTCTGTCTCTGACTCACTAACATCTTGATCAGTCCCTTCATCAGAAGCTAGTGAAGTAGCAGAAACTGAAGTTGCCATGAATGCCATGAATTTTTCTTTGCTAGCATCAGGCTTTTCAGACTCAGATTTTTTATCATCTTCCTTAGAAGTATCATCATCCCAAGTCAGATTGAAAGCCTTCTTTCTTAGCTTTTTGTTAGCACAATCACTAGCAATGTGTCCATAACCATGACACTCAAAACATTGAATCCCTTTAGAAGTTTTCTTCCTTACAAAATTTTTAGGAACTTTCAGATCACTTTTCTTCCCCTTCATAAAAGCTTGAAATTGCTTCATAAACTGAACAATAACTTGGGGATCAATTTTTTCAAAATCAGAATCAGAATCACTAGCAATTTTCTTGAATGATTCTTTGGAGGCTCTCAAAGCAATACTTTTGGATGTTGATTTTCCATTAGTCCTTAAGTTTGCTTCAAAAGTCTGAAGGTTGCCCACTAATTCCTCAGCCTTGAGAATATTCAGATTTTTATTCTCTTCTATGGCCACAACCTTTGCATCAAACCTTTCTGGAAGAGACCGCAAAATCTTTTTCACAATTCTATTTTCAGGAACTGACTCCCCCAAAGTAAAGGTATCATTCACAATTGTATTTAGCTTTGAATTAAACTCATCAAAAGTTTCATCATCCTCCATCTTTATGGTTTCAAAGGCTGTATACAATTTCTGAAGTTTCGACTGTTTGACAGTGTCAATCCCTTCATGCAGTCTGCAGAATATCCCAAGCTTCTTTTGCAGCAGTGCATGTAGAAATTCTACGAAATTCAAATATGCTAACTCCATTATAAATAGCATTCAGAGCCCTAGAGTTGCAAGTGGCTGTCAATTCTTCGTCCTTTGTCCACTGTTCTTCAGATTTAAAACTGGTTATCCCATCAGTAGTGACAATGGGCAAGGAATAGCCTTTCACAATAGATTTCCATACTTTCAGATCTATGGCTTTTACAAAGGCAATCATTCTGGCTTTCCAATAAGCATAATTAGAACCATCCAGCAGAGGAGGCTTCTTAGTTGAAGTGCCTTCCCGATAGGTATCCATTCTAGCAAGATATGGATCAGCACAGTAAAATAGTACAACCCGCTCTGATACCAATTAAGGGGCTACCAGAATGGATTACTAGTTCTAATTTAGCCAATCAATGCAGCGGAAATAAACTAATCAGACAATTTAGAACTAGCTATCTACCAATCACACACCACAAGAATACAGACACAATATTTAGCGTGGAAACCCTATTCATGGAAAAAAACCACGAACCAGAAATCAAGAGTTCACGAACAATTACAAGATATACTCACAAGCTCCTTTACCTCAATCTGTACATCGACCTAAGGACTGTAGTTGTTCTTTCAAAGAATCCACTAACACGACATCCACCGTGCCCCGTTCTCCTTACTTGATCTCCTCGCACCTTGTCAACCAAGATTATCAATCTTCTATAAGAAAAGTAGAAGCAGCAACAACCTTCTAGAGCAGCCCTTCAAAATAGTCTCTCAATGGCTCTAGAGAATAAACTCTCTCAAAGATATCTCTGACTCAGATTAATGAGAGTTGTGATGGTGGTGATGCCTTCTAGGGTTGAGAGTAACACCCTATATATAGCCCCAAATTCATGCCTTAGACTTAGTGCACAAGTATGACTCAAATTGGGAAACAGTGTCTCAAAAGGAAACAAGTTCGTGTCAAAATAGGAGACTTTCCTGTTTCTGCGCACCTTATCCGATCGATCGGACTGTGCATCCGATTGATCGGACCATCCAAATAACTGGATGCATATTCAGACCGATCGATTGGTCTAAGGCTCCGATCGATCGGGCCTGGGAGATTTCGCCCGCTCTGCTCTTTTTTTCTATTCTTCGCCTCAACTCTTCCGGTGACACATCCACAGTCCATTCTAAAATAAATTAGAAAATACAACTCAATGGACCCAGAGTTTTGTCCAACCCATAAATTAGCCAACAAAAATAATAACAAAATGGATAAACAAAGCCTTTGACTGAATCACAACTAAACAAAATTCAACGAACTATTTCTAAATTGGTGACATCAAAAGCTAGTGCTCCCCTGATGAAGCCCACATGCAGTTTACCGTTTACACATGAGAATTGAGAACCATGGTCCACATGTCCCATCAATAATTGGTCTTTCTTTCATTTTAATTAGGGTTTATTTTGGTTTAAGGATGAATTAACTTATAATGGAATTTTCGACTTTTGAATGCTTCTTATGTACCAAAGGCCCAGATTATAACATCAAGGCTACACTTAACAACAATCAATGGCCCTGATTATCTGAGGACAATTTTTTTTCTCATAACATAGACAAGAAATAAAAAGGGTCAAATGTATGTGTCCCAACTCCCAATAGTGGGATGTGTTTTGCATGTATGCTTGGGGGTTTGACACACTTTTGACGTCCAGCTTAGCACTCAACGTGGTTTCGGCTTGTGAACCTCCTATTGTCATTTGCCATTGTGGATTGGGAAGGGCAATCTCTGTCCTCTAATCCAGGCCACCTTTTTACAGTCTTGTTCTCACGAGCCCCATCAAAACTATTGGTAGTCACAATCTTATTAGAGCGAAATTCTTTAGCCTTCCCGTTGTTTCAGCTTTAAGGTCAAATCTGGTTGTTTTGACATCTTTCATCCTGTTTGGAAACTCTAATCTAATTAATAAGAGCTAATTAGATTAAGGTCTAAAATAAAAGCTCTAAGTTTTAAGTTTTAATTTACAATTAGTGTGTTTGAAGAAATTATTTTTAAAAAAAATCACTAGTTACACTGAGGTAATTGGGGCCCACCTTTTAAAAATGACAATGTAGAACTCGCTATTTGCGTCATATTGAAAATTTATGAGGTTATTTCTATCCAAAATGTAAATTTTAAATTGTTCACCTCCATCCGCTTTAGCTAAAAAAAGCCTCCCTGAGCTTAATTTTCTGGAGGTAAAAGCCGTAATTTGTAAATAATCTATAAAAATAAAAAATACAATTAAGGGTTTACTAAACGCTCCAATATGTAAATAAGCTGTAAATCACAAAATAAAAAATTATTTTTAGAGTTACCAAACAGCCAAATAGAAGTGCAATAAATACCTGCATGTATTATATATTTTAGAATTCCAATGTATAACTAATCCATAAAGCTATAGGAGAAACAAGAAAAGAACAATTGCAAGGCATGCAAACAGGAAATAGGGTCTAGATATACAGACCTTGCAATGTAAACAAAGAACAGTTTCACAACAAGTGTCTGCATAAATAAACAGAAAATTTACACTGACATAAACCAACCAAGAATGCCTTCACCACAAAGCATGCCATCATTTTCACTCAAAAGCAATTTGTTCTTCAATGGGTAACTTAAAAGATTCCCACAAATAAAAATTTGCATTATATCTAGTCATGCATTTCTCTGATTCCAAGTTGAAGAAAGGATCATTTAGATATGACTAAAATATATTGGGAAACTTCTAATTCTAACCTTGTGTAAGCCTTTGTCTTGATTTTACAATATATTGGGGGATTCAGTAGGGTATAGTTCATTAGGACTCAGGTACCTACTGTGGACATATTCACAGGGAAACCCACCACCACCAGGGTCTCTCAAGACAGAAAATCCATGTCTGTATATGCCCTTTTGTGTGCGCCTGATAAAATCGATTATCTAGGATCAGAAGCTTCTTATCCAAGGATGTAAACAGTCACAGATCAACATGAAGCTGCCTAATTCCTAGTGAAATAAATAAAGAAAAAAGCACATAGGGAGATCCATATGGTCTGTTTCCTTTCTCTTTTCCTTCAATTTTTGCCTTCTTTTGGCAAGATTACAAATTAATCAAATTCTCACGTTCACAAACACATATACTATACATTTCCTAGTAGATGTATTCCAGAATGTAATAAGTTAAAATGCTTTGAAAGAATGGATGGATATCCATTCTCCACAGCATCTGGAGCAACCTAGCAATTAGGAATGACATTAGCTTAGCCAAACTATGTTGATGTATGTCAAACACACCTTTCGGAGTCAAACGAGGCAGATCATCCTCCAATATCTCAAAAACAAAAACAATTTGAATTCCTTTGCAGGACAATGCACATAACACCTACTAAAAATATATATAAAAAAAAAAATTAAGAACAGTCCAAACCCCAAACCCCTTATAAAAGAAAACAGAGCAGATAAACCAATAAAACCTTTGATTATGACATTTTTGTACAATATCTTTAACAATAACTTTCATTCATTTCCCAATATAAAGAAAAACCCATTTCCTAAACTCCCTTCCCAAGCCAAATCAAGCAAGATACACACTCAAAACTGTAAATCAGAAACTACCCACAAAACCCCACAATGATACAAGCAAAGCCAAACAGAAATCAACTACTCCCATGCCCTTATTCACATGAGGAAAAAAAGTCATGGAAACAGCAAAAGCTTCATATCAACAAGAAACAACCTTGATTTAAGCAGAACTCAAGAGAATTTCAAACTAAAACAATTCACACCATTTTCATTTAAAAAAAAAAAAAAAAAAAAAAAAGAACTACACAGAGAAGAGAAAGGTTTGCATAATACCAAAGCAAGCAAAAAAGAAGAAAAAAAAAATGAAGTAAGAGAAGAAGGAAAGCATCTTACCCAAAATCCTTGGAGAAACTTGGGTTCTTGCAGAGGCCAATGATAATCAATATGAGGCGGAGAGCTTTGAATGGTGGGTCTCCAACCGGAAGGGAGAGACAGACACCATCCGGCTATGAGATTAAAGTCACAATAGACAGACAAGAGACAAAGATGGTCTGGCGTTCCACGTTTAAATAAAGGCGCCGGCGGTTGGACTCGTTGTACTCCCACAATAACTACCGCTTATACCCAACAGCGAGAAATTTAGGTGTCCAAAAGCCACATCTATCTGCATAGTCCGCGGACTACCGAACGGTAAATCGGTTTGAAGTTGGTGACTTGGTGGGTGCCCACACCTTTGTTGATTGTGCTGTCATTCGCTGGGAAATTAAGTGGAGATAATCCTTGAGTCCTGACTATGGTAGATTTTAGTCGTCTATAAATATCTATGGTGTTATTGGCCCACTAATGCCTTATCAGAAACAGAGTAGGATGCAATGTAGAGATCACTTGGGTTTTTTTTTTTTTTTTTTTTAAAGAAAAAACTCTTCAAACAAACAAAAGATGTAGAGATCACTTTTGTTTCATTGTTCTCTACTTTGAAAGAAATCGATTCACATCATATCGGCTGACAGGTGAAGGTTTTGCCGACGGAAATTGATTTATCATAATGGCAAAATGTAAATTGTGGGATTGCAAATAGAATATAATTTTCTTAGAATTTGATTTACTAATGTGATATTTGGATATTCACTTTTCATCTTTTTTCTTGACATGTGCATATAAATAGAACTCACTCTCTTTACTATTCCATCACTTTAAATCTAAAATTACAGATAACATTAAATGTATATATATATATATATATATATATAAATTTATAATATTTGCCTTTTTATCTCTTAGAAAAATTTCAATACAATAACCAAAATACCCCTGACACAAAGCCCAATCTCTGGCTAACCTAATGGACCAATCTAGTCTAACTTAGAATATGAGACATAAGCCCAACAACTTTGTTTTTTTTTTTTTTTTCCTCTCTTTTTATTGTAAAGGAAGATAATTTAATGATCATTTATGTATCCTCACATTGGTTTTTTGAATTTTAGTTAATTTCAGAAATACATCCCTTGAAATTCTTAGGAATTCATTTCGTGGAAACTAACAGCACCCCAAACTAGATTTTATATTACTAAAGCCCTCATCTTGAGGAATGTGTGCATACATGGATGCCTCTAATATTATATCATATAATTTTACCAAAAAAATATAATATTATATAAGCATTCATCTTCCTTGAATAATATATATTTCGATGGCAATTCAAAGCATGGAAGGGCGACACCTTAAATGTCAATGGCCCTTAATCCTTATGCGTGTATTCTACAATTTCAACATTCAATCGAAGACCCACAATCTTCTAGAAAGGACCTCTAATTAGAATGAAGTTTCTCTTCCTTTTGCATCCCATTGATGAGAATGATTTTCATATTCAATGGTTTAATGGAGAAAAGCCAGCACGCCACCATCTAAATTTGGAGGCATGCGAGGTTTCCTCCAATAGAATAGAAACAGCCTCCAACCTGGTAAAATATTTTTGCTATGCTTATCATACAAAACTTTGAACATTTCAAGATGAGGTTGATCACATCGTGGATAGCCCACGATGATGAAATACCCCACTCAGGATCTTAACCATTCAATCCTTGGGTTTTGAAAAGGCACAATACCTGATGCTAATGGGGTCGTTTGCTTTTATGTGAAAATTAATTACATCCGTATATGGTACACATCTAAATCTGTTATATATGCAAATGAGTAATGTAGAAAATACATTTTAATGCTGGTCAAAATCACAATTTTTACATGTAAATTTGAGTACAGCCAATATTTTTATGTGTATTTGGATTTTATTGAATTTTTTTTTTATAAATTTCGCAAAATCCATGAATAAATAAAACAAGATGTTTTACAAGTTAGCCATTTTTAGCCATATAACAAAGATAATAACAATTTGGACTATGAATGGTGGCCGATAGAAGTCCCAAAAGTTAAATCTACTAATTGGTTTGGAATTCTTAACAAATTTATCAAAATTTGATAAAGAATTAAGACAATAAATTTGAAATGTTAACCATTTTGATCCAGCCATAAAAACAAGATGAACAGTTCGAATCATTAATTAGGAGCTCATAGAAATGACAAAAATAAAGGTTTCAATGAGCTCCATAAGAGAAAAAATGTAATGTGTGAAACATTGTTCACAATCTGTACTAACACCTGTCACTTGACTTGGTATGTATAGTTCCTTTTTTCTTTTTCTTTTTTTTTTTTTTGCAACACTTGACACCTTTACGGGTGTGAATCTTTTGCATATATATACAAATATGATAATGCATATGAATTACTTATACAGGCAAACAAAGCACTCCTTTTGAAACAATTTCTTGGACAGAGTCACAGAGTACATTTGGTTGAATAATCCATCAAACACGTGAACTGGTGATTGTTATAGGCAATAGCCAAACGTGGGGCTCGATCAGGTCCGATCAGCTCAAACTTGCCATGGATCCAGCGGTGTAAAATATGGTTGCTCCCCATGTCTAATGTTACAACGTCCAAGTCTCTTTCTTGAGAGAATAACTTTACTTTCTAATAACTGTTTGTGTTTGGTGACTGACGTAGCTAAACAGGACTCCATGCTACCCGAGAGTCAGCACTACATCTTTGGCTCTTGTTTGTAGCTTTGGGGGTCTCAATCTCGTGGGACCTACCTTGTTGTTGGACATAATAAAGTAGAACCTCAAATTCTTCCACCTTTTTGCCCAAAAAAAAAAAACGAAAAAAAAAATTTCTTCCACCTTGGTCCAATCAATGTCACATCTTTACTTTCAGCAAAAAAAAAAAAAAAAAAAATGTCACATCTTTACTTTCACCAGGTAACATCCAATGGGCATTAATTGGGCACAAAGTGGACTGAATTGGGCTAAACAGTCACCTCCTCTGACCCACTTCAATTGGGAGCAGGTTGGAATTGGATGCTAGTTTTGATGGATTAGGTTTGAGCCGCTATTTTCATTTACAGGAGGCCAGGTAGGATTCTTGTCTATAACCCAATAATTGATAGGGAGAATTTCAAAAAAGTCCTTAAGTTTTGGTCTTATTTAAAAAAAAAATACAAGTTTCAAAACTTTTCAAATTAATCCCTAAATTTTTCAAGAAGTTTTCAATTAAGTACATCCATCTATTTAGAGTTATTTTTCGACAACCTTTTTTCTATTTTTTTAAATACCTAAATTACCATTCATTGTAATAAAACTGTCATTCGCTTCCTCTATATTCTCCTCGTTTCCCTCGCAAGTGTCTTCGCAATGATCAAGGATACCCAGTATTTTTACAGTGTATATTTACTGGAAAGCTTAGGGACTAATTTGAAAAGTTTTAAAACTTGTGTCTTTTTTTAAAATAAGGTAAAAATTTAAGGCCATATTTGAAAATTTCTCTAATTGATATAGTATATCTTAAACCAATGATAGGCAGGTATGGGCTTACCCTGACCCAATAACATCCTTAACATTTACTGTAATAGAGAGAGGAAAAATGAAAAGAGGGATGATAACAAAATTTGACTACTTCCACTTAATATGATTATGATGAAGGTTTTGATCCTAATTCAGGGTGACGATTGATTATGACAAAGCACCTGCCATGCCGCGTCTGTAGTAGACTGCATATCATCAATTAGAGGCCTTCCTTCACCCTTTTTGCAACCATGGAGGAAACTTTTTCTCTGTCTTCTTCTAATCTTCTTCTTTGCTCTTCTTATTAGAAGTTTCTGTTTGAAAAAAAAAAAAAAAAAGAATTAAGAGACTATCACCATAGTCACAGCAAGGAATAAGGGGAAGAAAATGGAAGTGACTTGACAAAGGTACACGCAATTGATAGATATTTTCGGTGCAACTGCCTGTACACAGTTGAAATTAGAGGAGGCTATGGGCCAGGCGGCCCAATGCTGTGCCCATGTGGAGGTGGATTTTAGCCATGCTTTGGAATGGGCCAAGGTTTAGCTTTTCAGATCCCCTGACTATCTCCCACATGCCTCACTTGAGTATGATGAGTGGAACTCCAGTGTCGGGCCTGCCTGTTGATTATATGAATCGTTTAAAATGAATCACGCTCTTTCCATTAACTTATCATTCAATATGAGTTGGCCCCAACATAAGATGGAGAACACAAATGATAATGTGATTAGCACAATTTATGCATTGATTACATTATCATTCAATCATATGTTCAATCTTATAGTGTAACGACTTATTTTAACTTAGAATACGAGGATATGTCACATGAGGTGATGGAATTCATTTTGAATCGGCCTGGGTTATCAATATGTGGGCCCATGGTGGAGATCCACTCATCCTGCTCAAGGGACGCATTTGGGAGACACTCAGGGGATCGAGAGTTCAAGATATGACCTGACAGTGAAATATTCTCTCTGTGGATATCCCAATCCGAGTGTCAATGAGTTGGAAGGCCCATCCAAAAATGGCATCCCTTGTGGACGTTCCCCTGGGGGAAGAAGAAAATTATCCTGACCTTACATATGCAATGAGAATTCTGATCTTATGAATTTGTTACATTTGACAATTGACAGTAAGACAGACCTCGTATCATCACCAGGCAAGCCCATTGAATTTGTTACATTTGTTACATGTATTCTTTAATAGAAGTTCTCGTTACCCATAAAAAAAATAAAAAAAAATAGCAGACTCAAGGCCAGGCAAGTGGACAACTAAGTCCATTGCAAATAACCAATGTGTCAGCATAAAGTGGGCTAACGTTGGACTGGGTCTGGTCCAATCCAACCCAGCCCTAGCCTCACTTGTTTGGTGTAGAGTTAAGTTTGGCCGATGTTTTTCAATGGTTGCTCTTTTGACCACATCTGATGAATCAAAATCATAAATAGCGATAAAAAGGTTACCATCAAAAGCTATTTACTACATGCTCAAATTTAGGACTGTCAATGGAATCAGATGTGGCCTGAAAATGCTTGTCATAGAGCCTATAAATAATTGAGATTTGGACTTTTAGAAGCACCATGGGCTGGACCCAGATCAAATCAAGGGTCCAGATCACTTATCAGGCCCAACTTGATAGGGTACAGGCCCGTTGCATTTTACTTATGCTTATAGATTTAGTTTGAAACTACGAGTGAAAAAGTAAACAAATCATTCTTAATTTTTAGGTGTCTTATTTAATGGGTGGGTTTATTTTCTTTGACAGAAGACATCATTGATCAAGTGGTCCTCGGAGTTGCACCCACCCCAGAGGAGCTGGGATCCAAGAGAAAGCCCACACACGGGAAGGAGCCACATAGCCAAGGAAGGATTAATCCCTGGACAACCCAGTGAGGCCAAGTCGCCAACCAATTGACCCCTCATTCAATTCTCTATTTCATTAGGAGAATTGAAATGCCAACGAATTCTAATAGTGGAAAATGGTTTTTTTTTTTTTTGCTTTCTAAATTCTGTGAAATTCTAGAATTATAAAGGCCCATTCGTTTGGACCATATTCAGTTCCTAGGAGTTCTATGCAATGCCTTCCCTTGAAAGGGACAAAAATTAAAGAAGGTGAAGATCCATTAATGACAATCAAATAGTCTCTTTTAAATGATGAATGATTACCCAACCGTCACCCTAATCAATTAAATCCTATGAAAGGTCCTATCTTTGTCTCCATTGTGTATCCCTCAGTCATAACCTTTTTAATTTTCTTTCAATGGAAACCAACAAATGAGCTCTAGAACTTGGTGTAAAAGTAATTGAAAATTTAAATTACAAAGAGGCTCCAAAGCAAGGCTTTACATTGAATCATCACTGGATATTAGTTTATATTTTCAATAGATTGTCTTCATGCCAATATTTATTGGCTAGTAAGATTTTCTCGTGCGGACATCTATATTGCATTCCGATGTGTGAGTGAAACTCAATCTCTACTCTTCATGCAAATGGTGGGCCCCAATACATTGAATGGTGACACTAAATTTTTGTCACGAGTCCGTTTATGGACGCCTGAATGAGAAAAATACCTCTCCTAAGTAGTGCACCTTGCCCATTTTATCTTTTCAACATCTATTATTTTCCCGACAATTAGATTATATATTATTACTCATGCCAACTTGGGTACTAGAATCAGATATGGGTTGTTGAAATTAGTATGGAAAAAGAGAAAACTTCAGGTTGGAAGCCACCACTAGCAGGTGTTCCTAAGCTTAATGTGAATGCCTGAATGGTGCGCTTTTTGATAAAATGCAAAAAGCGGGAGTTGGTGCTATTATTAGAGATGAGTTTGGTAATGTGATTATGGCCTTGTGGAAAGTTGAACATGGAGCGGACAGCGCTGGCGACATTGAAACTCTAGTAGCATTAATGGCACGTTTGTGTACACACCTTTTCCGCGAAAAGAGGAAGTTACCACGTCAGCAAATTCCATAGAAATGAAAACCTCAGAAAAGGATTTCCGTATAATTTAAAAATTCATGTTTGGTGCAAAAAGAGTTTCCTCATTGAATTTGTGCAGATGTTGTTTGGTGCGACTGTGGATTCCTTATAGAAAATCAAATTTTCTTATTTGGTGATATAATTTTTTGAAGAAAATAACATAACATGTATATTATTTATTTAACATTAAATAATAATTTATATAAAGAAATAAAAAATGAAAGAGTTATAGGGTTTTTGGGTTGAAATGGACAAGAGTGAGGAAAAGAGGGAGAAGTTTTCCGCGGAAAACCATTTCCCATACCCCCCCCATGGGAAATCCATTTCCACAATTATCAAGGAAAATGCTGACGAGGCAGGAAAACATTTCCTCGGAATTGTTCCGCACCAAACGCCGGAAAAAAGAATTTTCTGCGGAAAACCGTAAACTTTTCCGCGGAAAAGTATTACACAAACATGCCCTAAAAGCATTTGAACACTTCAAATGGATATTCACATTGGGGTCAGCAGTATTATATTAGAATGGGATTCAATGTGGGTGGTGGATGCTCAGTAGTCTACTGGTACGAATCTATCAAGACAAGGACTTCTATTTAGGAAATCGAGTGGTTTATGCAGTTTGAAGTATATTGTGTGGGAAGAGAATAAAATGAAGTTGCTCGCAAATTAGCTTGACATGCCCCCGTGTGTAAATGATATGGTGGCCTTGTGGCCCTCCACCCTAGACTTAATTAAACAATATGTATGCGTTGTTGAGATGTTGGAATCTTGAAAATATTCTAGGGTCTTCCTATAAAAGAATAAAGTAAGTAAAAAGGATTTCATAAATTATAATAACGTTGTGTAGAAGGATGCTATCCAGCTATCCAAGGGTGGAACCCTCTAATCCAAAATTCTTTGGCACGAGAAGCTGGACGATAAGGGGTCGTTTGTTTCTTGTGAAAGTGATTCACATGTGTAAATGACCCACATATGAGTCATTTGCATATGTAAATGACTCACATGTGGATCAGATTCCACCGTTTGTTACTAACATAACATTTCACATGTGAATCTATGAATAAGTTGTAGATTGTTTGATGATATCTCAACATCCAAGCATCATCAATGGTTGAAAATTGGACACATGACCGTGATTGAGCTTCTGAAGAATATGAACGGTCCTGATTTTACAGGTGGGGCACAGAACATTAAAAAAATAATAAAAGGCGGACTGGGTATGTTAGTAACAATAGGTTGTATATTGTTTGATGATATTTCAACCTCCATACATCATCAACGGTTGAAAATTGGACTCATGGCCGTGGTTGAGCTTCTGAAGAATATGAACGGTCCTGATTTTACAGGTGGGTCCCAGAAAAATAAAAAAATCATAAAAGGCGGACTGCTATATGTTAGTAATAGTAGATTAATCGAACGGCTGTGATTATGTTGATCATATCTCAACCTCCATGCATCATCAACGGTTGAAAATTGGACACATAGCCGTGTTTGAGCTTCTTAAGAGAATGAACGGTTCGGATGTTACAAGTGGGGCCCAAACAAATTAAAAAAAAATAAAAGGCGGACTGCTCAGTGAGGCACTGTAGCAGTCCGCCTAGTAACAGTAACATGTGTAAGTTTTTCACACCTCTTGAGGTGTGAAAATGCAATGCATAAAAAGGGCCATCTTTCACACCATTTACACAACTTTTTTACACATGTGAATCAAAATCACACCAAACAAACATGATTTTTGTGTATCCATTACCCATGTGATTCAATTACATATGTAAATGGAAAAAACAAACGTCCCCTAAACCCTTGCTTTAATTCAGAAACACCAGTTTGTTCATCTTACGCGGACAAGAAACTTATCTAATGATGCTTTGATTTTCTCAATAGAACAACTGAACTCTTTGCTTAAAAAATCTGCCACCTCCATCACTTTGAAAATCATTAATCTTCTTACCAAATCTCCTTTCGGCAATTCTTTGAAATTTAACATATACCGAACAACCGAACAAAAATCACCTTAATTATTTTGAAGATGGACTCCTTTAATTCTTAGCTAATCCTTTGGATCCTAGTGAAAAAAAAAAAAAAAAAATTCTTGAGGAGATAACTACTCGTTGTTAGTGGTCCCATTTTACATTATTTTGGGTTTGAAATCCTTGTACCATATTAGCAATGTCAATCCCGCCCCCATATCTTGATTACTCTTCACAATGGAGTAGTAGACTTAGGTCACTGCTCCAATGGACGGTTGGATTTAGCTGCATATAAATCCATGTACCCTATCCAAAAGCTTGAAGACGTTACCAGTCCCATCATCCAAGTCATCCAAGGAAAAGATGATCTTAGGAATATCTCATTCATCGAAAACATCATCATCATATCAGATATGAAAGATTTGTTGCGATGCTTTTCTACTGTGTGATGGAAACACGAGGCTGTGCTGCGGGCACATATATGGATTCATATTCCGCTGTCGTTTTTTATTTTTTAGGACAATGTATAATCACCATCTGATTAAGAATTAAGATAATGTAATCAGAGAGAATCCTTACTTTCTTTGACTTCTCAAGAGAAGGTGAGCTAGTGAGACTGACATGATCATGATCTGGACTCTGGACTCTGGACTCTGGACTCTATATAGTTTTTTTGATTGGACAGCAGTCACTAATAAGGCCATCAACTCACTATTGAGTGCTTTACCAATTGAGTGCAAGTAAGGCAGTGATTAATGTCATCAGTGAGGCGATCACGGATGAACTTAAATCTCTATTGAAGAGGTGGGTCCCACTAGCTTTGGCCTTTTCATTTAGAAGGTAAAGGGATCATGTGGGTATTATCATCGTAACACGATCCTGATGGGACATTGCAATATTTTGAGTCCAGTGGTACAATTCAGATTGTAGCTCGGAGGGTAACTAGGATCGAGCTGCGTTTGAAACCAGTACTTTTATATACACATTAGTAGTATAGTTTAAAATTACGGACCATATCGGTTTTATATCGCCCGCGACGATATTTTATCATTCCATACCATGAGGATAATTTTTTCGTGATATCGAGCAGGTAAAATATCCTCAAAATATCTGTCAATCTCAATCGATATGGTCAAAATATCGATTTAACTAATATCTCGGTCAAAAACTATAGGCCAAGATGGAGTAATGGTAAAAAACGTAAAAATATCAGCCGAGATGGAGTAATGGTAAAAACCCAGTTTTTTGTAATTTTTTCTCTACTTTCCCATTTTCTTCTCATCTCCCCTCATCTTCTTAGAGTAACCATGTCTCCATTGCTTATTCTCTTACATATTTTCAAATTCTAATACTATTTCTTGAAGAAATCATTTTATTTAATAAGAGAAAATTAACTTAACTCCCTTATTATTATTATTATATGTTTTTTATTTTTTACTTTTAGATAAAGCATAGAAATGAATGAAAAGATCATTGTCGTGTCATTTTTGGGTTTGTGTTGTGTTCTTTACTTAGATCTACACACTTTCATGCTAAATTGACTTATAAACATGATTTTGGGTGTAAAAAATGGTTTTTTTTAATCTTATCACTACTAGAAAAAAGGGTTTTTATATCGGCTAAAAACCGATATAAAAGACCTATTATATCGGTTTTTCAGTAAACTTCAAACCGATATAAGTACCCCCGATATAATAGATAACTATAACCGATATAATATGTGTATTATTTCATATCGGTTTTTGGACAACTGATGTCTTTTAAACCTGAAATTATAACACATATTGCTGTAAAACCGATATAAAAAAAGTGAAACCGATATAAAAAATATTTATAATATCAGTTTTTTGGGATTGTATTATATCGTTTGTTCTGTAACCGATTTAATATTATATATGTATTTTTTTTTTTTATAAATAGTCCTTCTAGAAAGGGTCAGGTGACCTTACGGTCACCTGGCGGCTAGCCGCCCTTTGCAAGGGGGCTAGCCGCCAGACCCACGGTCAGCTTTCCAGTAAGCATTTTTTTTTTCAGGATGATTTTCTGTGCTTCCTGCGGCTAACCGCCAGTGCACCTGCGGCTAGCCCCCAACTTTTCCTGCGGCTAGCCGTGAGCCATCCTGATTTGAATGGCAGAATTTGTCTCCAGTAGAAAATTCATAACTTCCTCTTCTGAACTCGAAAAAACATGATTCTTGATCCAAATGAAAGATTTATCAGAGGGCTACAACTTTCATGTTTTGAGATTTAACTCAGATTGAATGGAAAGTAGTGTAAACTCACCTTGAAGCGGACTGGTCACAGAAAAACAGCAACCCGAGTGAAACAGAGTTGTCTCCAGTAGAAAATTCATAACTTCCTCTTCTGAACTCCAAACAACATAATTCTTGATCCAAATGAAATATTTATCAGAGGGCTACAACTTTCATGTTTTGAGATTTAACCCAGATTGAATGGAAAGTAGTGTAAAATCACCTTGAAGCTGACTGGTCACAGAAAAATAGCAACCTGAGTGAAGCAGAGTTGTCTCCAGTAGAAAATTCATAACTTCCTCTTCTGAACTCAAAACAACATGATTCTTGATCCAAATGAAAGATTTATCAGAGGGCTACAACTTTCATGTTTTGAGATTTAACCCAGATTGAATGGAAAGTAGTGTAAACTCACCTTGAAGGGGACTGGTCACAGAAAAACAGCAACCCGAGTGAAGCAGAGTTGTCTCCAGTAGAAAATTCATAACTTCCTCTTCTGAACTCCAAACAACATGATTCTTGATCCAAATGAAAGATTTTTCAGAGGGCTACAACTTTCATGTTTTGAGATTTAACCCAGATTGAATGAAAAGTAGTGTAAAATCACCTTCAACTTCTGGCGGCTAGCCTCCAACTTGGAGGCGGCTAGCCGAACCAAGTTGGAGGCTAGCCTCCAACTTCTGGAGGCTAGCCGTCAACTTGGAGGCGGCTAGCCGAAACAGCAGGGAAAAAAAATTGTGAAGAAACGCAGCAGGGAAAAAAAACAGCAGAAACACAGCAGGGAAAGAAAAACAACAGGGAAAAAAAATACATAACAGCAGCAAGAAAAACAGCAACAGAGATCGTGAGAAAACAGAACAAAAAAAAAAAAACAGAGAGAGAGAGAGAACAGAAAACAGTAGCAGCAGAAGAAAAGGGAAAGAAAGAAACGAAACAAAAAGAAAGGAAAGAACGTGATGTACCTGGCACCTGCACAGCGCCGGAAGAGCAGCTTCTTCCTCTTCGTCGTCGTCGTCGTCGTCTTCTTCTTCTCCGGAGAACGAGAGTGAGCGAGAGAGACAGGGAGAGCAAAGAGAGAGTAGAGAAAGCGAGAGTGAGAGAAGAGCAGAGAGAGCGAGAGCGAGAGGAAATGGGTTTTTGGAGGGAGAGAAGCGCTGGGAAGAGAGGCGAGAGTGAGGAGAGAAGAGAGCGAGAGTGAGAGGAAAGAAGGAATGATGGAGAAAGAAAGAGAAGGGAGGGAAGGAAATAAAAAGAGGGAAAGAAAAAAAAAAAGAGGGAAAGAAGGACTGAGCCCGCGCGGGGGATTAAGGGATTTGAGGTATATAATATCGGTTTCATAATAACCGATATAAAATATTATATATAACTGGCGGCTAGCCGCAGGTGCACTGGCGGTTAGCCGCATGTGCACTTACGGTTAGCCGCATGTGCACAGGCGGTTAGCCGCAGGACGTCCTGAAAAGAGAGGGAAGAAGGAAAAATAAAAAGGGGGGAAATAACCGATATAAAATATGTATATATAATATCGGTTCCATAATAACCGATATAAAATATGTCTATACAACCGATATAAAATATATGTATACAACCGATATAAAATATTTGTCTATAATATCGGTTTTATTGAAATTAATATCACATATTTTCCTAACCGATATTATATATAGAGATTATTATGTCGGTTCCAGTGTAACCGATATAAAAAAAAATTGACCGATATAAAAAAATATTAACCGATATAAAATACCTTGACTGAAGATATTATATCGGTTATATGAAAAACCGATATAGGGCACTTTTTGCAACCGATATAAAAGCCCTTTTTTCTAGTAGTGTATACTTTAAAAAAAAATTTGTTAGAGTATTTATGATGCTAAATAGTAAATACTAATAGCTTATTAATAATGTATAGATAATTGTTATGTTATCTTTATTTTTTTTACTTTTACACTAATAAATTGACCATGAGCCAAAATAATAGTTGCAATATATGAAATATTGGAGAATACAACGAATTGCAACACAAACAGGAGTCATAACTTAAGGTGACTGATATTTTGATTTATTGTTGTTACTAATAGAAAAAACACAGTTTTCCAACATTTTCTAATATTCTAGATTTTTTTGGATATTTTTGCGAATTTTTTTTATTAAAAAAAAATCACACCGCGACTACTGCGATGGACCAATAACTGCGACCAATACCTATAACATATCGGTTTTTGTTCTGGCCGATACCACGACCGATACTGCGAATTTAAAACAATGGTTAACAGATCTATTTGGGAATTGGTACTTCACCACCTTTCTAGTCTATTACTATTATTTTATTCACATCAAAACACCTTTAATCAGTTAAATTAAAAAAAACTAAAAAACTTTTTTCTACCTGCACGCACCCACAAGCAATGCGCAAACTACCCAATTCCCTCAAAAATACAAAGGGGCCTTGGGCGGTTAAAAAAAAAAAAATTAAAACTAAGAAAGTGAAGATATGTACGTAACTTTTTATTGAATACGTTTTAAAATCTTCTTCCAAAACAAAAGACTATGAGCTTTTTTTTTTATATAGTTTTTTAGCTTTGCCTAATGCCAATTTCCGAAATGGAGTCTAATTGATGGCTATGAGAGCCAAATTTACTCAATTATTTCAAAACTCCATTTCTCACCTAACTGCAGGGTTTTTCTCCCTAAGTATATTGACTCTTCTCATATGTGTAGGTGAATTCTTCCTGCATGATGGGTCCTAGCTAGGCCTCTTCTTTAGAATACCAAAAAAAAAAAGAAAAAAATGCATGATTATATATATGCTTCATTTTTCTCCTTCTATTTCGAACTTATACTGCTTTTTTTTTTAAATGCCATTCTTACAAAGACTTTCTAAAGTGTTTTAACATTGTTATTATTATACTATATATGTCAAAGCATGACCGCAACACGCTTGCGGGATCTTTATTTGGGCTCAAATGAGCCCAAATATAGCCATCCACCTCATGTGTGTCGGCAAATGACGTCTATCTACTACCCTTATAAAAGAGAACAGATGACCCATTTTAATTTTTCTCTACACCACTATGGGGCCCACTCCAACTAAAATACTCTTTAATTTACTACCCTTATAAAAGAGAACAGTGACCTGTTTAAAATTTTCTCTACACTACTATGGGCCCACTCCTACTAAAATACTCTTTGGGTTATGAAGGAAAGATAACCTGAAAGTGGTAAAATGGACACCTATTAATTTTACATGACAGGTGTGCAAAGAAAATGTTACCTTTGTTGATAGGAATAGGACGATTATTTAAGGGACCCATCAATTTGGGTTGTACTTTTTTTTATTTTGCAACATATCTCATGGTATTTGGAGCGACGACTCAAAATCACAATTGATTTATGTGTGACCTTCATGGGTACGGGACTTAATAGGAGGAATATCTATCTATCTACACTACCCTTATAAAATGGAAAAAGTGACCTGCTTAATTAAATTTTTCTCTACACCACTATGGGGCCCACTCCTACTGAAATATTCTAATTTGATTCCCAACTAAGCCATGTAAAAACTATGATAAAGCGAGGTCAATATCTTTTCCACTTGAAGTAGAAAATAACACAAAAAAAAAAAAACGACATGTCTACAGTGGGTCCTTTCAAACTGATAATTGTATCTTAACATTCATCAGATATAGTGTTAATTTAACAAGGGCATTGCAAAAAAAAAAAAAAAAACAATGGCCTTGTTTAGGTATGAGCTTCTGGCTCGTCCTTGTACAAACATCTAAGCTCTCCAAGTTTACGATGGGAGAGTTATGGAAATACTAATGAAACCAATATCAGCAATGAAGGTAAGCAATTTTTCCCACATCAAATGATATATAGAATTTTTGGTAATACGTCAGCTGAATGAATAGTTCAGTTTGATATGCGGTGTGTGCCTCCATTGGATCCTCATGTAGTATTGCAACATTGTCAAGTTAAAATGCACCCCTGATTATTTTATTAAAACTCTTATTAGCGTCTAACAGAAGTGAGTCACAATGTATTAAGTCAACTAAAAGTACTCAAGGCAATGGTGGCACTAGTGGCCGCATGCAACTCACGTGTGAACCAACTTAATAAACATGTACTTTTAAAATAAAAAAAAAAACACAATAAGATGCCAAACAAGTTAACATCTTTTTTTTCTTGGGTTTTGATTTTCATTACATTGAAATGTAAGTTTTTTTTTCTCTCTCTATATAGCAAGATGCCAAACAGGTTAACATCTCTTCTTTCCTGGGTTCTAATTTCATCATACTGAAATGTTTATTCAATGTGATTCTTAGCCTTTAGATGATTGACTGCATGACTCACAACTTGAATGGTTGGATGACTCAAATATAGCCCACGTGTTTGAAAATCAAAGAGCATGAAATATTAGATTATATCCTGTATTCAAGTTAATTGGACTAGTTCATTTGTGGATTAAAGGTTGAGAATACGAATGTATTTTGGTCCTTTGTACTAAAAATTTTTAGAAAATTTTTTTGCACCCCAAACAAGGGGGCTATGACTCTGAGATAACTCACGTTGGAAGAGAGAGCTTACACACATGAAGATGATTGGCAACATCTGAATCATTTATAGTTAAACAACAAACACAATGACGACAATAACTTCTACCTCATCCTACAATGAAGAAATTTGAAAATGTGATTTAAAATATAGTGTGGATTGAAATTGGAGAATAAAGGTAATTTGAAAGAGGTATAATTAAGCATCAAATAAAATATCCAAATTGCACGTGCCTTTGCAGGTGCTGGGCTTCACTAGTTTTGAAAAACACGGAAAGCACACACTGCAAGTTTGTGCCACATGCATCCTTGCTTGCTCGATATTTCAGCCAAGAGATGTGAAAGTGATCGATCCTATTATTAGATATAAAAAGAAAGAATTGGTTGGATGTCTTTTTTTTTTTTTTTTAATAACTACTTATTGGGCCCTCTGAGGGCCCCTGACTCTCTTCTTCTGTTTTAATATAATTTTTCTTATTTGGCTAAAAGAGACAAGAACTAATTCACTGTTATCAAATTAAATGTTATTATATTATGTTATAAATGCCCATCCGAGGAAGAAAATATCTCTTTATTCATTTTCTCCATCTTCATTCTCTCTACCTTTTCTCCTCATCCTAACATAACGTTAAAATTATTTTCTCCATGAGAAATTCTCTTCTATAGTTTAAAGTAAAAAGTACCCTAGTGGCCAAGTTGCTATATGCATCACTAAATAAAAAAGAAAAATCAAAGTACAGTACAACTAGCATATTCGATCCCAGTAGTAAGCAAGGAATTTCCTTGTGTTCAAGACAAAACTAGCATATTCATGAAGCACAGAATAAATAGCATTGCTTTTGCTATCCTTTTATTTTCTTCTTTCAAACTCAACTAGGGAAAGTTGATGAAAAGTACAAACCAGGTATTAATTTGTCTACAAGCGTAGCGTATGAAACGTCGACCCTCAAGTTAATGTAGTGTGTTGTGTTTAGTCACATTTTTTATTTTTATTTTTTACAATACAGTCCTCAGCAACCTTTTCAGAAGAGGCATTTTGGATAGAGGCCTTTCAACAAGAGCATTGATGAAAAGAAGTTGGATGGTTAGTATTGAGGTTAATGTCTACCCTCGTTCTTGAGCAGTCATAATTATGGTCGAGCCATCGTCCTCACCATAAAATCATTGTTGTGTTGTTTCTCATCATCAGTTAATTTTGGAATAAGTGGTAGCTCTATATGGTGTAATATCCTAAAAGTGGTATCAAAACCTAATAGGTTGAGTTGCCTAGCAGGGGCAGCGGCATTAAGGCACTTATTAAAAAAAAAGAACTGAACTTCATATTAGGGTTGAATTCGAGGGATAGAACAATCAGTTTAGACCATTTTAAGTTGCCCTTGGCCATATTAGGGGTATCATTGAGCCAAAACCCGAGCTTGAGTGCCTAATCCACAGCTCAACATCGACCTTGCGTGCAAATAGGCTTGCTTGAATTGCAAGCTTGGGGTTGGTATAGTCTTCCTTTAACATTTGTTTATGTTTATTAATGAGCTGAGCTCTGGATTAGATTCATGTTAAATGTTCCCTTAATTGATTTGAGTTCTACCAGTTTTGGGCTGAATCAATAGGCCCTAGCTAAATCAGGCTCAACTCGATTAGCTTATGAGTCGAGCTCAAGCTGAATGAGCTGGCTCGGTTCATTGAGACATTTTTGGCGTGAATCATGTGGGGCTCGCCAATGTAAATCTTATGAATTAAAGCGCTCCCTCGTGATGATCTAGGTGTGATCCTGGTTTCAGAACCCACCTTGATGCAAGGCAATCGTAGGATTGTGGAAAACTAGCCCAATTAGGTTCTCAGTCATTCTAAGTTGGGTTGAGTTTTATCACGTTCTCCAACATTGTCCTAACCTCAAATGAAGGTGACTCATGCAGACAACCCTAGCTATATATGGCTATACCATGTCAATTTCCAGATCCTTCTCAGTCAATGCTACAACTTAAATTCTAGAATTCCTGACTGGAATTCTAGTGATTGGGGTTTTTGAGACATGATGTCCCCTTGCATTTTCAAATTCCATATTTTTTTACAGGAATTTATGAATTCCAACACATGATAACCTTTAAGAATTCTTGAAATTCCACCTTCTTTGCATTTTGGTGGAATTTCAAAATGCTCATGCCCTTCGGAGGATTTTGGAATTCCACCTTGTATAGGAATTCAAGAATTCCACGTACAAGAATTCTAGGAATTCTAGTAAATGAACATGACCAAAGTCTAAAGAGTCTATACTTGTATAGGAGTTTCACTATAGCATTAAATTAACATAACTTCTCAAGTTATCTAACAAACTAATTCTAATATCTTTAACACCCTTTTTCTAATTGCTAAAAAATACTTTGATCTCTCTTGATATCTTGGACGACCGGCATCTTTTGTTGGTCATGATAATCATCTATCTTATATGCAGCTACTATTTTTTAATTTATTTGCGTATGTGATCCATTAGATCATATCTATCATGATTCTTCCGAAAGTGTTCATTATGCAGTTTAATAGTCTTGATAACATATGGAAGTCTAAAGGGGCTACATTTATATAGAAGTTTTGCCATAATATTTTATTAACACACACTTCTCGTTTTATATCAAAGAAGAGAATAATTTAAGATTCAAACCAACTAATTGTATCCTTAATATTTCTAACGACCAATCCTAATACTAACATCGCTAACACAACTCAATATTTTCTAAGTCATGGATTAATCAGTAGTTAACATCTGATCAACATGATATTTTCTACTGTTTGATCCATTAAGTCACCTACCTTGAAAGATCTAGATCAGTATCATTTACCCTTTATTCCAATTTCAAGTGCAATGTGCTTAAATCAAAATTTACCATTAATAGCACATCTTTTTCAACCATTTAGTTTATTCACTTATTAGTGCAGTATTGATGTATACGCTGATCCATGTCTAAAGATTTCTTACGTTGACTGATTCGAGGAATAGAGGTGGGATGAGTTACATGAGTATATATATATATATATATATGAGGCCAGCTCTCCTAAGCTCAAGCTTAGGATAAAATAAGCTCAAGTGTGTGGTGAGGCCAGCTCTCCTAAGCTCAAGCTTAGGATAAAATAAGCTCAAGTGTGTGGTGGGGCCCACCTTTGATATATATATATATATATATATATATATATGGAGGAATGTTGATATGCATCTATCCATCACCATAGGATGAGGGATGCTTCCATAAATAGGAGGTTTCAAATACAAAATGAGGATTTCAAGTACATAGGATGTACTTGAAACCCCCTATTTATGAAAGCATCCCTCACCTCATGGTGAGGGATAGATATATGCACATGAATATTCCCCTCTCTCTATATATATATAGGGGAATGTTCATATGCCTTCATTCCTCACCATAGGGTGAGGGATGCTTCCATAAATGAGGCTTTCAAGTACACCCCATGTACTTGAAATCCCCCTTTTGTACTTGAAACTCCCTATTTAAGGAAGCATCATTCACCCTATGGTGAGGGATAGATGTATATGAACATTCCCTATATATATATATATATAAATACATGAAGAGAAAATCCATTAAAAGCAGCTTATGGTAGATTTGTGATTGCTGAAATACCACGGTCGACCCTGTTAGCAGAGGGTGGGAATCGAGCGCTTAGAAAATCTCCCATGCATCATGGCATTTTTCAAAAGCTTCATTCAAGTGTGTGACTGTGTCTCACTTTTGCGACAGTCCAGAAAACACGGAGACCCCTACGCAACATTTGAACATGCTCATTGCCCTCCCTCCCACTCTCTCTCTCTCCCGCTCCTGCAACGAGCCCCTCTCCATGGGCCCACTTGGATACATCCATCCAATAAAGGTGGCGCTGGTGGATATGTCTAGAGGTGGATTGGGGTTATGCAACAATAGGATGACATTTGTAACAAGGATAACATTCATTTTTCATCTCTCGCAGGGGAAGTAGAAAAAATAGACAAATAAGCACCATGCCTGAAGATCATAAAGTGATAGTTGCTAAATTGAATCATTTGTTTATGTTATCCTTAATTATACCGATACCTTAACATATGATTATTAATGAAAAGACATGAAAGAGGTTTGTTGGTAAATAATTAATGTAAGTTGGGTTGGTTGATAGAAACAAGTGAACAACAACACTAGAAGATAACAATACCATATAAAATTACACAACTTTTGCAAGGTTGGTAATCAGTGGCTGCTACTGCTAATATTTTTATCTTTTATGATTATCAGTTTCTTTCTTTAGGTATTAATGAGAGTCACTCATGCCCCATACAGAAAACACAGCACGGTTGATAAATTTAATTTGACTATCTGGAATAAAATAATATAATGCAGTACCTTTTAAAATGAAGGTTTCTAATTGATAATATTTTAAACATGAGAAACTGCCGAATGCCAAGAAAGATGTTTCCTATACTATCTCTATCTTTATCTCATTAATTTTTTATTTTCTATTGTGGACTAGTGGAAAGACTAGCTATATTGAGAATACACACAAGGGATGGATCTCTAGGTGACTGAAAAGATGAGATGCCTCATTGCCGCTGTGTTGTGAGTCACTTGTCATTTCTTAGTACTATCTTTTACCGTTAGAGGAAAATAAAATCTTATGCATAAGCTTTTTATTAACTCTACGGACCCCGACTGGGGGACCGAATTCCAGTCTGGTCTTATGAGTCATTTGTCATTTCTTAGTACTATCTTTTACTGTTAGAGGAAAATAAAATCTTATGCATAAGCTTTTCATTAAGTCTACGGACCCCGATTGGGGGACCGAATTCCAGCCCGATCCCCCTGGAATTCGGTCCCCCAGTCGTGGTCCGTAGCAATCCTCTAAGCTTTTAAACATGAGAAACTGCTGAGAAAGATATTTCCTATACTATCTTTTACCATTGTATGAAAAGAAAATTTTATGCACTGAACATTTGAAATTGCCGAGAAAGATTTCTCTTATACATGTTTTACAAGTGTGGGAAAAGAGAACTGTGTATTATACGTAGAACGAAATAGGAATACTGGAATGAGGAATCCCTCACAATTGAAATTGGTGGATAGGAATGTTGTAGGAGTACGTGTAAATGGACCAACGACCACCACAAATTGTTTCATGAGCTCTTCTTCTCCCTTTAGTATGGTATAAATCCCTCTTTTAATGAATTACCACTAATTCTTTTTTTTTTTCTTTTTGCTATTTTGGACTACTGGCTAGGAGTGGGCAGCATCAACGTAAAGACCTGGAATCGGTCCTTGGGCATACGTGTGATACTAGGTGTCGACACCACTCAATTATAAGTATGTTGGCATTGCCCCTAATTAAATAGGGTGAGATTTTCACCATAGGCGGACCTACATACTAATTACCTGGGGCGGTAGCCCCATGTGAATTTTAAATATGCTAAAGATTTGAATGGGCTTCAATGTGTCCCATGTGTATGTAATAAACAATTGCCCCACATCAAAACCTTGTTATCGCCCCACATCACAAAACTTTATTGAAAACGCCTCTCTTCTTTTTTTACGTCTTCCCGCAAAGAGTACTAGATCATTTTCACGCCTCATCGCTGATCCTCTCATAGTTAGTCTCTTTCTCTCACCAAATAACTCTAAATAAAGCAATCTGCCTCCCTCCTTAGATTTAGTATAATTCTAATCACTTTATACCTAAATTTGAATCCTTAATCTCCAAATTATAATTTCAATCGCCAAATTCTAATTCAAACCTTAAGCACTAAATCACCAAATTGGAGAATATCTATAGGTCCGAAGATGACTAAATCACCATTGGGCACACTTTAATCCTGAACTCATACATAAATCAGACATTAAGGCTCATATGTTTGGATAACTTGAGTTACATTTAACTGTTAATTTTCCTTCTTTGCCATGAACCTACAACCAACTATAGGGAATTATTTTTACAGTTAAGATAAGTGCAGGCAACCAAATTTTTTTAGATCCAAATAGAACCAACCATTTAGAAATCCAAATTGGGTAATCGGGTGCTCACCCAAATCACTGTTTTAGGGCATCCAAACATGTATGATTAAAGGAAATGTTATGTTAGGCTATTTTAATGATAATGAATTGGGTGGTAGGAAGACACTTCAATTAGGTATTGGGAAGATACTTGAATTGGGTAGAAGATCTGAGCATGGAAAAAAGTTTGTGCCTAGTTAAATAAAATACAATTTCTCTTTTGGTATTATTGATGTAAAAAAAGTATAGCAAAGTGGAACAAAAATTCTGCCCCACCCAAACAAAAATCTTGGATCCGCCACTAATTTTCACCCAGGAGCACACCTTGAACTTTCTTTGAGTGGTCCAGCTCATATGTTCACTTGATGCAATCCTATAGTTGTGGGTAGGATAGATGTAGTAAGGTCTCTTCACATATAATGGTCGTGCAAAAAATTAACCCCATCCTGACCCTCAATTTAACAGACTTAAAGTTAGTAATCTTTTCTTTTAACGGTAAAGTTTAACAGTTTTTTAGTCTCATACATATTTTTTAAGATTCAGTCAATCAGTAAATAAAGGTTAGATGGGCATAACATTGGGCATGGTGCCAAATAATAGGGTATATGAGTGTTTAAAGGAGGTCTAATGATTGAAGGGGGGCACAAGTGGGGCGCCATAGAGCTGGAGTACTGCCTCATAGGAGAAAATAATCCATTCAGTGGGAATTGAGTTTGCAAGCCTAGGTATTTCGTATCCTGACTTTTCAAGTAAATTGGAGCATAGGGTGACTTTAGACTTAAATTGGTAGGCATCACCGGATATTAGACTTCACTGAAACCAGCAGTCAATGAAATTGCTCCAGAGCCGAAACTGCGCTAAAAATCTTGGTCAGGTCCACCTTCAAATCATATTCTAAGATTTTTCATTTAATCTAAAGCACACTAAAACATCTTCAGCCATAGCTCAACTAGTTAGGAGCATCATGTACTGAGTGAGGAGGGCATATTAAATTAAATTTCTACAAAACGAAAAAAAGAATGAAAGAAAAACCGTAGTAATTGAAAAAAATAAGGTCTTTCACCTTTCAACTTTGAAACTTCTTTGAAAAGTTTTTTCAAAATAAAAAAAAAAAATCCTCACATTCTCTATTTCCTAAATTTTAGCGACCACTTGATTTGTTACTTACAAAATACCCTAGGATGATTACTGATACCAGATTTAAACTAATTGTGCAGCAAAAAGGGTCCAGAAGTCCGCTAAAACTAGGGTCGTGTGAAATAGAATTGTAACATGTCACACTCTGGTTTTAATGACTGGTTTGTCATGTAATATGACTTCTATCCTCTTTCACCATACATGGGGCAGATAATGCCAGTTCTGTTTCCAATCTGGTCCTGCCCACCGTCGGTGGTGTGCCTTTAGATTTTGGATTTATGAAAATAAAAAAGGGAATAGTGTTCTAATTGATTTAAGGTTATGGAATATGAAAAAGGGTGTTCCTATTTATTACAAATGGATAATTAGTGATTCTCAAGGAATTCTAGGGTCAGTAAGACCTAAGGAGGTGTTTTGACTCTACGGTCTCTTTTAAAGCTTTTGACCATTGAAAACATTCTCTTACAAGCTTTATGGGGCGCACTTGGGCCCACCATCGATCACTGCAGCCCTTATCACACTCTTGTCATCTTATGATCTGATCAATAGGCCTAATTGTACATTCTTTGAACCTTCATACCGTCATTGTCGGATTGAATCTTACAAAAATTTACGTTTAAAATATAATTATATTTTAAGACCGTTAAATCAAGAGTTATTAGAATAATCTAACCAAGCTGCTTTCTCGGCTGCCTCTTATCCATATGGAGACGTTTCCTTCTACCCTCACTCCACTGATGGACATCATTTGAGTGGGCCACATTATGCGATCCGCTCGTGGGAAAACTTTTTTCCTTTAATCAGATGAATATCCATGTCACATTCACACCCTCTTAATAATTTGGGGCCATTGAGCCCCACTAACCTGTCATTTTGTCCCTTCTTATTTCATCCATGTGATCAGATCAACTGCAATAAAGTATCCTAACTTCGACCTAATCGGGCCTCGCATAGAAAGTTACTGATTAAGTTTTCTGACAACTTCTGAAGAACATTCACCTATGAGATTTCCACGCACACACATAACAGTTAGGTGGATGCTTGGTCATCATTCATCTAGTGGGTGTGTGTTGGTGGGCCAAACAAAACCTTAATTGGAATGGATTGCAGTTTCCAACTCCTCTGATGAGTGGAATTAGTTTCTATTAGCAGTCACTTTTCCATCATCATTCAATTTTCTGCTGCCGCTTGTTTAGTCCTGATTAACTGCAAGGCCAACCAAAAAAGCGCCCACAGCACAGAAAGTTGCCATTTTAAAGTAGGAAGGAAAATCCATTGACCAATGAAACAACTACTACAGGCTACAGAAGACGCTCACAACAGAATGTTTCTTCAGAAATTGCATTCTGTGGCTTAATAATTCTTCCGGAAGGTATAAAAGAAGAAGACAGAACCCAAACGCCACTGCAGCAAGTTGCCGTTTGCCGACCACAGTATACCACTTACCACCTAAACACCATGCTCCAGCATGCTGGAACTCATTTCCAGGGGCGTCAATGTGTGTCTGGTTATATATGTCTGGCCGCATTTTTCAAGCTCAGACAGTCTATATTATATTCAGGCCTCAAAGTTAGTACTTAACCCTGTGGGCCTACATGTCAAGGCCAACATGAATTCTGGTAAAGAATTCTTGCTGTTGGGGGTTTTCCCCGCTCTCTCTATTTTTGGAATCCATATTTGGTTTGCGAAACTATTCAGATATTTAGGATTTTTTAGCTTATAAATTAAGAGAGATTTGGGATATCTAACTTTCAAAATGTTGTGACCGTTGAGCATTTGTGATTTTATTGAAGATACAACATTTGGGATTCTCAGTTATCCTTATAAAAGAATCCTAAGATATTCTCTAACCAAATAGGCATAGAGGCTAATAGTAAGATCCGGCTTACTAATTGAAAACCTTTTGAAGCTCCTCTTATATTAGCATGTTTAGTTGCTAGAATGCTGAGACTTCTTGTGTGGAGGATATGTGAGGATTTCAAATGCTATTTGCCCTTTAGCATTTTGAAAGCTGAATATTTTCAGAATCTTAAGAATTCTACAAACCAAAATAGTCAGTTCAAAATGTTGAATTTCTGAAGACTCATGTAACAAAGTAGAAATCAAAATTAGTGTTAGGAGACAGCCAGTGACATGCAAACAAATGGCCCCTAAATGCACTAGGGCTCACCTCATATGGGAATAAGCTCCTCACATGTTACTTGCCAGGGGATTGTCATTCTAGTGTGGCAATGGGGTGACATTTACATTTGGATTGAATTTTTCAGAAGAAGAAATGTATAGTTAGATATTGTTAAATTTAAATGCATGCTTTAAAATTCTCCTTTTCAAAGGGATCAGGATGTCTACTTTTGTTTATTTATTTTCAATCTTTTAATTCTCTTAGCATGCTAATGTCATATGCCCCACCTCTATTTCTTTGTATGGATTAAAGGAGATGACTGCAAATAGAAACTCAGGTTTGTCGTTCAAAACAACTGCTTGTTGGTATGAGGTCGACTTGGATGTTTGCCAATCACACAAAGGTACCCTTGTGGGCATTAGAAGGTCATGAAGAGAATTAGGGGTTGGCCAAGTATTACTTTTATTTAGTAAGACTATCTTAAATCTTGATTTTAGGGGTCTCAAAGTTTAATGGTCTATTTGTGTAACGCCCTAAAACCAGATTTCCAACGAATTCCTCATTCTTGAAGAAAAACCATTTAAAATATTCTATTTTAAGTGGACGCCAAACAAAGAAGCATGGTACAAAATGAATATCTCTTACACAAACAAAGTACAAAATTTGTTTGCAACATTTACATATATAACTAATGCCCATATGAAAATTTGCATATGTATATTTGTTTTATAAAATTTGTATATATAAATGAATCACATATGTAAAAATAACGTATAAAATGAATACCTCTTAGCAAAATTTGTTTAGATACATAAAAGACAGGAAACATTATTCTCATATCCAAACCACTCAATTTTCTCATAGAAATAATAAACCATAGCTCACAAGTCCCATATCTTAGATTCTCATGGATTTTGATGAATATGCTAAAGAAAGAAAATGAAAAAATAATTTAATTTCACTATCTATTTTTTTACACTTTTGGGTACTCCGATTCATGATTTATGTTATCATTGTGTTTGAGATCCACTATTTCCATGCATTGTCAAAAAGTCTTAGGATCTTGAAGCCTACTACTAATTTTTTCAAGAACCTATGTAAGTCAATGTTTGTGTGCATTCTTAAGGCGCATCTATACAGTGAGAATTTCCAATCAGCCCACCTTATAATCCATCAAAACCTTTCTCACAGATTGCACTACCTCTCCTTTGATAGTCTTTGAATCTTGGGGTTTGCACCCATTGAATGGACCCGACCATTGAATCCATGGTAAATATTTTAAATATAAAATCATTAAACTAAGGGGCTAAAGATTAAGGAATTTGATGCATGAGATTGAATCCATATATACATAACATGTTTAAATCTTCCACCCGAAAAACTTATGTGTAGAGTTTAATAGGGAGAAAGAAAAAAAAAAAGAGGGCCGACACTATACGAAAAAAGGAGACTTCTCCGTCCTTTTTATGCTCGTTGGTTGCAGTATATCAACGTAAGTCTCCGATCAAACAACTGTCAAGCCTGAGCCCCCACTCCCTTCAATCGTTGTACTTTCTTTACCTTTGTGGGCATTAAGTGGTCCAGAGTCCAGTTCTATTTCAGGCAACTAGTCCTAATTGTGCTGAATCAGGTAGCAAGCATACAAAATACAAGGATGGCCCACCTTCACCAAACCAAGCCCAAAGGTCAGTTGCGGCCAGTCCCAATGACCACCAAAGGCATTGTCAACGACAATCTTAGCCAGCGGCTAACCCAATGACCTGATCCAACCAACCAATCAATCTAGTACAAACTTCAGGAATGGTAGGAATGTGACACCCTTTTTACTTAGGATTGTAGTCGGGAGACACTTCTAATTTATGGCAAGTTTTGATAACAAACACCAAATCCATGGATTCGAAGATTCTTCATTGTTATAGATTTGAAGATTCCTATATAAAAAGGGATTCTTCCTTGCTACAAATTCACATGATTTATAGGGAAATCTCCAAAAATCTCATTATCCAAAGAGAATCAGAAAAGATTTGATTGACAAATATAATCGAAAGAAAGTTAGATTTAGAGTAAGCTAAAATAAGTGCCTCGGCATCTGCCTTTACCTCTGCCAGTGGTATAGGAAAGATTTGATTGACAAACATAATCTAAAGAAGGTTAGATTTAGAGAAAGCTAAAACAACTGCCTCGGCCTCTGCCAGTGGTAGGACTGTTTCAATCTCTCCTACTCCTAGTCCTAGTCTAATGTGGGGTCCAGAAGATGGGTTGGACTCCTGTCAGAACTCCTCCATCCAGCTGGACTTTATTTATATAATTCCCCAATTAACACCCTACCCCCACAAGTCTCCTCCATATTCCATAATAAAACCCCTCAGCCCACCCTCCCCGAAACCCCCCCCCTCCTTCTCTTTCTCCTCCTCGTTTTTTCAGAAAGGAAGGACTAAGGAGCAGCAGTATCAGTATTCTTTCCCTGTTCCTGCGGACCATGGAAACCGCTGCTCCTCCTCCTCCTGCTCCTCCTCCTTCTTCCCAAATCGTCTACCCCGACTCGCTCGACTCGTCCCCTCGATCTCGACACACCGATCCCTGGGACTCGCCCCCTTCCTCCTTAACGTCCGCCCCCTCTGCTAAGCTGCGCATGATGTGCAGCTACGGAGGACACATAGTCCCCCGCCCCCACGACAAGTCCCTCTGCTACGTCGGCGGCACCACCCGCATCGTCGTCGTCGATCGGAACACCACCCTCTCCGCCCTCTCCTCCCGCCTCTCCTCCTCCCTCCTCGACCACCGCCCTTTCTCCCTCAAATACCAGCTCCCCAACGAGGACCTCGACTCCCTCATCTCTGTCTCCACCGAGGAGGATCTCGACAACATGATCGACGAGTACGACCGCCTCCTCTCCTCCTCCTCCCCCGCCCACAAACCCCCCCGCCTCCGCCTATTCCTCTTCCCTCTCTCCAAGCCTGACAGCGTCTCCTCCATCGGCTCCCTCCTCGACGACTCCAAGTCCGATCACTGGTTCGTCGACGCCCTCAACGGAACCGGCGTCATCTCCGCTGATTCCTCCTCCTCTGACGTCAATTGCCTCCTTGGCCTCGACGACGCCGCTGCTGGTGCCGATTCGAAGCCGCCCCAATTCCCCGATTCGCCGTCAGGGAAGGCGGGTAAGATCTCCGGGCAGGAGATTCACTCCGTGCCTGACTCGCCGATGATGGGGACGACGACGTCGTCGTTCGGTTCTACTTCGTCCGCGTCGTGCCTTTCGAATCTTCCCCCAATTCGTGTTCATGTCGATGACGGAGGCGGCCGATCGGGTTTGGTTTTGGAGGAGCATTTCTCTCAGTTGAATGTTGGGGGCGACCCGGCGGCAACGATCTCGCCTTCTGTGGAAAACCCAAGTCGTGTTTTTTCAGATGATGAGAGATTGGAGCAGGCGATGGCAGGAATGGCCCGAAAACCTCAACAGAACCCCGCCCAGATGCAGCAAAAACTACAATTTCATGAATTGCCAAGTGATGCGCTTACAAGGTATAAGCGATTTCTCCTAATTCTGTTTGTTCTGTTCTTTGATCTTTTTTATGTTTTTGGGGAATTTGGGTGAAGTTGAATTGGGGCTCTTTTCACAGGGACAATAGCAATCCCTCTAGTTATGAGCAATCTCTCTGAGATCTGCATGTTCTTTTTTCTTTAATTTTTTGAGGCTTGTCACTGAAATTGAATTGGGGTTCTTTACCTTTTCACAGAGATAATAACAATTCTTCTGGTTATGGGTGATTCCTCTGAATTCTGTGTGTTTGTTCTTTAAATTTTTTTTTTTTTTTTGGAGGCATCTTGCTAAAATTGAATTGGGGTTCTTTTGGCAGAGATAATAGCAATCCTTCTGGTGTGATTTCTCACCAGAAATCAGTATATTATCAAGAACCAGTTGTTCCTATTTCTGTTCCAGAGAGGGCTTCTGCTACTGCTATCGCCGCCTCTGCTTCTGATCCAAAAAGGGATATCTCCGATTCAAATTATCGAATTCCAGTTCAAGTTCAAGACCCAGGTTTTGTAATGCCCTTGCAACAACATGAACAACAGCAATTCATTCATGCTACTCCTCCCCATTACATTCACCCTCACTTTACAGGGCCTGTGCCCATCTCATCTTACTACCAATACCAGTTGAATCCTCATCAGCAGGCGCAGCTGCAGCAGGAGCAGCAGCATCAACAGCAGCAGCAGGCACAGCTGCATCACCAGCAGCAGCAGCAGGCACAGCTGCATCACCAGCAGCAGGCGCAGCTGCATCAACAGCAGCAGCAGCAGCAGCAGGCGCAGCTGCATCACCAGCAGCAGCAACAGCAACAACAGCAACAGCGGTTTGATCAGCAGTATCAACAGTATCCGATGTATTTCATGCCTGTTGGGCAAAACCAAGCTTATAATCTCGCCGTTCAACCTAATCAAGGTGATCCATCCTTGATCCCTTCTGGCAAGCCTGCCACCATCCCTGCAGCATATAAGGAGGCTTTGCCTGTCTATCCTGCAAGGTCTGCTCCTCCTCTAAAATCTGAGTTAGTCTCTAATTTAGTATACAGAGGCACAGCAAATCAACCTCTCCAGAATGCAGCACAGTTCGTAAATGTATCTGATCAGCAGCATCAATACATGGGCTATCATCAGCTGCAGCATCCGCCTCAATCAGCAGCACCAGCTGCCAGCGCGACCAACTTCACTTATGAATTCGCTGATCCTTTGCATGCCCAGATGTACTATACTCAGCAAAAATCTCCTGCATTGGCTTCTCAATACCAAACAGTTAGCTCGGGGGCAATGATCTCTGAGATTTCATTGCCGCAGCAGGGGGCAGATGCCAAGCAGAACAGAACCTCACAACCACTGTAAGTTGTTGGACCTGGCAAGTTCTCCTCTGCAATCAGTTTTGGTGGATGTGATGGCTGAAATTTTACTTGGTATTTATTTGGGAATTTACTTGTGTCTTGGTATTACTATTTGTTTGTATGTCCATGTGGATTGTGATAGAAATAAGGAACTGGCCCTTCTTCTATGTCATTGTCACTGTTCTTGTGATGAGTGGTTTGGGATCAGAGTCTACTTCTGTTGGAAAATGTTGTGTAGTCATATATTGATTAATGAGTAAGTATACAGAAAATAATTATATGTTCTCTCTCTTTTTTAACCAGCGCCAACAATGTATGTGTATAAATTGAGAAAGGCAATGAATTTAGGTGAAGAGCTAAATCATGTCTTGTATCATCTCCCTACTACAACACTTGGATGTGTGACACTGTATTTGCTGCATCATTAGCTCCCAGGGCACTAACTAAATGGCTCATGCTGAACCAGTTGGCACCTTGATGTCATTAACATTATATTTGGATGTCTGCAGTTCTGCACCTCTGCATTGGAGTTTATTTATGTTCCCTGAATGTTTTATTGGGTTTTACTTCACATTTACATGTACGTTCCAGGTTATTTGTAGTGACTTGGGGGACTGTAATAGAAATGAGTAGCTCATCTATTTTCCATTTTCTATGTTCTAATATGAAAGGTGGTGACAAGATTTCAGTTAGGTTTTGCAAAATTTATGCTCGATTTGTTTCTACCCCTTTTTTTTTTCCTTAGAGATATATGTGTATTCTTTGTTAAAGATATGTTTGATCTCTTAATGATAATGATAAAAACATGGGACTCTGCACTTATGTCTATGTTCAGTGTTAACGTGGAACAGTGGAAGTGTGAGATATTACATGGGTTATGTGGATTGTACTTTCTATTTGTTTTTATCTTCTTGACATATGGGTTTTGGTTGTCTATTATAGGAATGAATTATTGTAGCTTTGGTGTATTATTTGTGTTTTCTGACCAATGTGAGGAGGACTTCCAAACAGTCAATAGGGTTTTACACTTCCCTTTTGGTGTGCATATGGTTATTGGTATTGGTTTGAGATTGTAGAATTGGTGATTTGGCAGCCCTCTTATGTTATTTTGTTTTATTTACACATTTCTATCTTCAACCATCTATAATAGACACAAGGGAACTTCACCTTCTTTATGTATTTGTTGTTCTTAGGCTAAAGGTGGTGATTAGAGATCTAACTTGGATATGGTTGTATGTTTGTTTGCATTAGGATACTTAAGAATTCATAGTCAAATAAGCTCCACTGAAGGATTAGTAAAGAGGGTGAAGTGAATGATATGAGGTTAAGGGTGAAAGATATAAGATAGCAATGTAGATGGGACATTGACTTTCGTAGGATTCAAAATTCTTGGGGTGATGGCTGGTATTCATTTCCTACATTCCCTTTAATTCACTTTTCACTTTTTAAATAAGAGGTTATTTGATTGTCGCTCATGGCATAAATTCCTATGTCTATGCAAACAAATAGGCCCTTGATGTTTAGTTATTTCGAATATGGGAATCAATTTGAAGAGATGTATGACAGCTTTTTAGACGGTGGGTAGAAGAGAGAGGTAGATGAATGGTGATGCTAAAGTGAAAGTTACGAACCCTCTACATGGTGGACATTGGCTTAGGATCCGGATTCCTTATTACCCATTACAGTCCCCATCACATGTCTTGCTAGATGGAAAGGGTGCTGTTACTGACATAAGAGAGTTTTATGTTATACCCCGTAACTAGGAGGATGTCCTCTTCTTTTAATCTTTTCTCATTGCTCTTTTGGCCTTCTTATCCTTTCCTTTGGTCTGGCTGTTGTTGGGTTAACTAAAAAGTGAATTACAGCTGTCTTTTCAGTCCTCAAAAGCCTTCAAATTACCCTTGCCAAAATCTAAAAGCCCATCTAGTCTTTTAGTCTTCAACATAAGTTAATTTGAGGCCAGTTGCATGTGCATCTGGAGTACTTAAAAGAACTCTGCAAGTTTGGGCTTATAAGGTTGGTCTTCGATTTTGGTATGCTTTGAGGGTTTGGTGCCCATTATCACCAACATCTCAAAACATACCATTTCGAGCTCTTCTGAAATGTATCCACCCATTCTCAAATGTAGCCATTACTGATGCAGTCCGATTACATGCTTTGCTTGTGATCTTTAATTGGAGGAAGCTTTTATTATTGTTATTCTAAGGGTTTGTTTGATTGCATTGAAATACATAGGATTTATACCATAACAATAGGAATTAAATCCTTGCACTTGAAACTTGCCCACATAAGTTCGAAGGAACATGGTTTTATTAAGAACGAGCTCAGGAAGACTCTGGGTTTGGGTTAGATTCAAATTCCGGGCCACATCCCCCAACATGGTGGGTTCAACATTTTTGAACAGCCCAAGGCCACCGTACTAGTACTGTGTAAAGATTCCTGGGCAAATGAAGGAGCGCAAGTGGATGTTAAAAGAGTATACTCATGATCAATGGAATCCATTCATACTGCCCATAATTACACTATTTAACTCTTTATCTTTTATGGTGTAGCTGTCTCTGTTAGTGTAATCTTCCTCCCTACAAGCACAAACACAGAGACATACATACAGTCAAATGAGTTGCAGAGCAGTGACCATATGGGTCCAATCCAATAGCCGTAGGAGAATCCTAGCCGTTGGCCTACAATCTCGTACACAAGTGGTGGGCCACATATCATTTCAGGCAGCAAAAATGTCACATGTAATCACGTGGAGCTGCCATTTCATTCTTTTCTCTTGAAGAAGGTGAATATGTTGTATTTGTGTGGCATTTGTTTGTCAGAAAGCACACAGCATGTAATGTGGATCATCATGTGCCATTCCATTCCCTTCCATGAATATGATGCATTGCCCATGATCCTAGCAGTGGAGGTCGTAGTCTTGAGTGTGACCTCCCATTTTAACCTCTTTTACTTCTTACAATTTCCTTCTTGTTACTGTTTTCATCTATAGTTATCTTTGGCCTTTTGTCACAATCGTTGCAGAAACGAATCTTTTGTCCCTCCTAGAATGGTACACCTGGGCTTTTTCTTCCTTTTGAAAGGTAACTTTCACTACCCAACACGTATTCTATAGATTGTTGCTATGTTTATTTCTCTGGCTTTCTTTGCCACACCCCAAGATAAATGCACTGAGTTTGTTCCCTCAAGTCCAAATTTGTACAAGTCTCGACTCAACTAATTGGGATCTCGAGTCTATTTCTGCATCAATTTAGATAATTCAGTGGGGCCTATATTGACCCCTGTTATAGCATTAGGTCAGTTCGTATTCCAGTCCAAGTAAGGATCACAATTGACTGATCATGTGCTTAACATATTATTAAGGGCCTGTTTGTTTATATAGAATATATACATAGGAACTTATATCAAATGGTTAAAAATGAAGCTACAAGTTGAATATAAAAAATGACTATCAAATAACATCACTCAAATAGAAAGTGAATCCAAGGGGAGATGGAAATGAATCTCCGGCGACCACTATATTAATTCAAATTCTAGGAAAGTCAATGTTCCATCTTATTATGCAACCTTATACCCTTCACCCCTTGGCTCATATTCACACGTCATATCTCTCTCTCTCTCTCTCTCTACTATATTGGGTTATTGGTAAAGAAGTGATACTTAAAAACCCAAGAACGGCCACTTAACTCATTGGTAAGTGGTGACAGTTCTTACCTGGCTGCCCAAGGTTTGAACCCTAGGTACGCCACCTTTTTCTTCCTGCTTATCCGGGCTTCTTTTCATTGTATGGCCTTCTTCCTATGTTTGTGCGGGCTCTCTCTTGGGTCCTAATCCCCTTGGTTGAGTTGCCAATAAAAAAGGACCCGGACTCTAGGCATTTTAGTAAAACTAAGGTGTCAGAACTACTCGGACACACTGACCAAAAAAAAAAGAAAAAAAGAGAGGAATGTACACTCAACCCCTCCACAATTACATTAAGGAGATAACCTCTCAATCCCCTGCTTGGCTAAAGCATTTGCGAAAGAGCTAGTTGATCTTAGAACATGAAAGAAGATAATGCTTAATTTAAAAGATTAAAGACAAATTTTATTAAAGAGAAATTGAAATTTGTACAATTCTACCTTTCGATTAGACACCCACGCAATGATGGAAGAGTCTCAAGAAACACCGATGTGCTTCTAAAATATCTAACACCTTTATTTCATTAGAATCACTGATACCCACGTACTTATAAAATAGGTTATAAAATGTCCCATGAATTAAAAACTGAGAAGTTACACTTAAAACAGTTTCGGAGCCACGATTACTACCATTGACAATATCTGATTAGGTCGGTAATTTCAACTCCTTGGATTAAAGAGGTGGGTACGCGTGGCGATACGCTAGGTTGTGTTGGGTGATGACTGATAAGGGTAACATGTATTTGCTCAACTATAACCCGACCCATTTCTTAATCGGGTTAAAATTCTCACTTTGGACCCTTAATTAAAAGGACATATTCTAGCTATGTTCGGGATCATAGTGCAATTTGCCACATTGGGTTGGCTTAGTAGATCAAGCAGCAAGAAAGCACTTGACCCAAACTCACCCTTTTATTTATTTTTTATTTTACCAAACTGCCTCATTGGTTAGCTTTCCACCTTTTTAAAAGATCCATTTCTAATATTGGGTTCCGACCTTGGTCTTTGCCATGATAAAGGTCACTTACCATAATGCCAACAGTTGGATGGCAATGCAACTCATTTATTCAGGCCAAGAATATTGACCCAACTCTGTGATACTGGGTCAGGTTTGATTTGGATCGGCTGGTTGAATCAGGAATTGCTACTTTTAGGTACATATGTCGAGCCCAGCCCCAGAGTCTAATTACTTGAACCCATTTTGCAAACATGGTTGATATCTGATATCTATGTTAGTGTGTCGTGACGTGTTGGAGATGCGATAACAATAGGGCTCTCCTGTGAGGGTTTATTGGAGCTCAATTGGGTCTTCTGATTTATTTGAATTACTCGGCGTGGAGAATTGTCTGTGCACAGCCCACAATTCCAGATCCAACAAGTCTAGTACAAGTTTGGATTACAGAGGCAGGCTTGCAGTTTACTGATTGATTTAAATGCCTGTGCAATGGAGAATCCCTGTGAGCAGCATTCAGGGTTCAGATCCAACAAATTGGGTATATATGTCGAGCCCAGACTCAGAAATACTTGAACCCATATTGCAAATATCGTCCATGTTTGATATGCCGTAATGTGTGGGAGATAGGTGAACAACATAACCACAGTAGCACCTAGCACTAGCGGTTTGTATAATTTTAACTAGAATAATACATGAACCTGTTACACTTTACTGTTTGTAAAATACTTTCTTCTCATTGTCCCCTATTGTTTTCTGTTTTCCTCCTTTGAATTAAAATAATTTAAAAAATATTTCATTAAATCATATTTTTTTTTTAATTTTAATGATTTCTTCCTGATAATTGAATTTGAGGGAACAACTTGGGTTGGGCCAAGACCAAGCCCACATGCCTGAGGCCAATTCATGATGTTGTCGTCATTATATTTGGAGGCAACTAGGATTCTTCTAACAGTTTTTTTTTTTTTTTTTCTTTCTTTTTAGGTTGGCCCGCTGGCTCGGAGTGATACTACCCATCTACCCTTACCAGTTATGTGGTACGTACCAAGGTGCCAACACCACTAAACTATGAGTGTGTTGGCTTCTAACAGCCCTCCTTTTGAAGGGCTTCAATCAAGTGTTGATACTGTGATGGAGATGATAAAATTCATTGTGGCATGTTGGGTGTGATGTGCCCTCTCTTTCATGGTGTCCGAAGGAGGTTGCGCCTGCTCATGATGGACTTGAAGTTTTCTTATTATTCTTGGTTGGCTGGTGGGCTTTCTTATTCTTTGATGTTTGTGGTCTTCTTTACTTTGTTTTTTGGTTTCCTTCTAGGTGCCTGAATGCTTGTAAGTATAGTCCTCTTATATTGTTAGCTTTTTCAATGAATTTAACCATTCAAAGGAAAAAAAAAAAAAAAAAAAAAAAAGGCTTCTAAGAGCGTAGGGTGTATCTTTTCACCCCTCTCATCATTGTCCGTAACCTCGACTGCTTATCCTTGTATTGCATTCGACTTGTCAGTTGTGACCGAAAGGGTGAATGGCTCTTCTAAAAGGATGAATGGGGCTCCACATAGAGGAGACTCCAGTTATAACATCTCTTCAATTACCTTCATATGTATAAATATATGTGCATTTCATTTTTGACACATGTTTCCTTGATCATGAATGTTATAGATGAATGGGCATTCCGAAAAGGAATAAATTATATTGATCGATTTTTGGAAGCAAATCCCATTTCTAAGTATCCCTGAAAATTTAAAGTTGAATTATTATTTCCTACAAGTCTCATGCTTAATTTGCATAGTCCGGATCACCTATCGCATTTGTTATACATTTACCGTGAGTAGACCAATAATACTTAGCTACATCATTTAAAATTTTAGGTGATTTTGAAGTTAAAAAAACTTTAAATCAGATTAAAGAGAATCACCTAAATTTTTGAATGACATGGCAGAGTATTATTGATTCACTCACGATAAAGATATAATCAATGCGATAGATGATATAGACTCGTAATATAGCATATATAAAGTGAGGTGTCATTATTTCATTGGATAAGTCAAAAGGGGAAAAAACTCCCCTTTTAAAAGTCGGGAGTTTTTTGAGAATCCCTCTATACATATTCAATATTGTTGACATTTTAAGGCTTCAGGTTTCTTTTTTTTTTGGTTAAAGAAAGAGCTAAGATGATCACTTTCGAAAGGCTATTTTTTCTAAGAAACGAAGAGAAAGATGTCTCGCAGGGTTCTCTTAGCAGTGGCTTCATGTCACGTACAGGCCTGGAGTATTCGGGCTTGGTCCAGGACACCAAGTTGGGTTCCATCCGACATCCAAGCCCGGGCTAAGGCTTCGTATGACCCAAATGCAATTTGGCTGGGTTTGAAACTTCTTAATAACCAAGCGGAAAGGTGACATCATAGAATTCTCTTTTAGGCTAAAAACCATACCTGACATTAGTCATCCAGGGGATTAGTTTTTTCTTAGTTGGCATTACTTTTGAGCTTCGTCAAATCTAAGTACAGAGATGATTCGGAGCAGAAGATTATCTAACAAAGACGCTCTGGTTTGGACGACGAGTTGAGAGTAGAGAGATTTTAGGGATTACTTGAAATTGGAAAATAACTTGGGAATTACTTATTTAATATATGGAAGGAGATTTTAGGATATATAGGATAATGATTTGGAAGTTAATCAAAAGAGTTCTCAGTTTAGATTCCACTCTTTGAAAAGAAACTTTTCTTTACATGGGACTCTTTAAATCAACCAAAATATCTAAATCAGACAAAATCAATTGCAAAATTGAAAGATAATTTCACAATCAATTGCGAAATTGAGCTCCAATTTAGAAATTGAATCATATCCTTATACTATATAATAACCAGCAAGATAGGCCCGCGCTAAGCTCGGGCCCAAAAATAAAACTATATCCAATTTGGGGCTATTTTTGGATATATTAATTGATGAAAAGAAAGTAAATTAAAATCAAAGATTATTTCATTTATTGGTTTTTAGATACTATATATCAAAGTTTATTTAAAAGAAGAATGTATAGAAATAATCTCCAAATCAAATTTGAATTGAGTATTGGAATTTGAATTTTTAAAATATTCAAAGTTTAAGAGACTTTGGATGGACGAATTATGAATTGATAAGATAAGATCCAAGAGAGAGTCCACAATCATTCAAATTGCAATAAAAATCTAAAATACTAAAGTTTCTCTCTAAATCGAAATCATATAAAATCAATTGCAAAATCAAGCTCCAATTTCACAATCAACTAGCAAAAAAAGCCCGCGATAAGCCCGGGCCATTAGAAAAATATACATATAGAATTCTTTAAGTTCAAAATGATTTTTCTTAGTATTGTTAGTTATTTTCATTCATTTTGAGGATGTGGACAACTATTAATTAAAAAAGAATTAAGAAAAAAAATATTTTTAAGTAAATGACATTTTGGTTACTATTCATTAAATGGCATTGTCATTAAGAAAAAAATTAAGAAAGAAATTAAAATAAAACTATGAATGAAAATGATAAAACTAAGAAGAAGATATTATAAATGAATTAACCGTTACATATTTGGAGAAATGTAGACGAGTAATGGAGGAGTCATCATTGAATAAAATAGAGAGAAGTTACATAACTAAATAGTCAAAATAAATTTAGCGGTCAAAATCAATTGAACAAATTGAGGCTAGAAGGGAGAGCAAAAACGTTACATATTTGGAGAAATGTGGAAGAATAATGGAGGAGTCATTATTAAATAAAATAGAGAGACGTTACATAACTGAATGATCAAAATAAATTGAGAGGTTAAAATCAATTGAACAAATTGAGGGTGATTTCTTAATTGAATTTAGTCTCTTTCATATATATAAATTGTGAAATCAGACAAAATCAAGCTCCAATTTCTCAATCAATTGCAAAATTGGAACTCAATTTCGAAATTGAATCCTACGTCTATAATATATAATAATAAAATGAGTTGGGTAGACTGGGTTAACTCGAATCCAACCTACTTAAAAGCTCTACTACTTCATACTGATGGTTTTGTAGACGGTAGGCCGCGTTTGGTGGATGAGTCACGAAAAGAACTTATAGATCGGATAATTTCACATATTGTTCATTATATATTCTCACTATTATTGGTTTTCCACTAAGTGTTGTCACTGTGAATTCCTTGTCTCCACTTGGTATTCTAAAACTGCATTTATGATTATCATTATTAAAAAGTCCTCAACTAGTTAGGGACATTGAGTGCGTGAATTCAAATCCTAGGTGTAGCAAATTATATATGTGTTTTGTGTGTGTGTCATTCTCTAAAAACACCTCACTTTAAAAACGTCCATTTTTCAGCCTTTTGTGTCATGGGATCCACCTTGAGTTAATTTAGTATTTTCGCAAACACTGCCCTCATGATTAGTCACAAGTCCGAATTAGACACCCATCCAACTTTTCCTCACCATTGAATTAGAATCTTAAAAAAATGATGCATCTAAAACCATTAAATTTTAGGGCATTGATCAAAGGGTTAGAATAATCTTATAGAGTCAAAATTTTGTACATATGTAGTTCTCTTATAGATTTTTTCATCTGATGGACTTCCATGATCATCATGCATCCCAATGGATCCAACTACGAGAGGCGTTTTCTAGCGTTGCCCATATATATAATATAATAATATAAGGTGCAAAAACAAATTAATCTTGAAATGTAAAATAACAAATAAATGATATAAAATACTGTTAACAACTACTTTTATATGTTTTTATTTTATTTTCTTTGTTTTTAGGGTTTTTTAAACCCCGCCCCCACCCCGTCCGCCCCGAGTTAAGATTTGGCATTGGATTCAAGTCCAACCCGTACTATGAGACGTAGTTAAGATCCCAAATGGGCAAAATGAAATCAAAATCCAGCCCATTTGTAAATTTGAATCGCAATCAATTTTGACCTATTAGACCGGACAGATACAAAATGCCATAATCAATTTGTATCAGGTTGGACTCTTTCAAATCCCATCTATATTTTTACGCTTTTGTTGGAATTGGTAATGTGGGACCCAAGTGATATCACACACGGGCCGGCCCTAAGTAATAAATAATAGCCCCTCGCTTTGATTTATTTAATGGATTTTTCATTTTGAGTTTAAGTTCCATTCTTTCTCTCGGATAAGTTTTCTAAATTGTAGAGAAAATCTCTACAAAGATAAGTCTTTTTTTATGGAGACAAACCTTTCATTCATTGAGGACGCCCACTTTTTTTTTTAAAGGAGAATTCTCATTAGATAAATAGGAATAAATACAAAATATCATTATTGGTCCCAACCTACAATATTCTAAAACTGATAGTCCAAAAGACCGTGGTTGGCCTAACGCGGGAAAGAGAGAGGAAAGTATTAAAAAAGTTTCATTAGCTCTTCATTCCTACCAAAGCTTCAAGATGTTGGTAGAGGCGCATATATATATATATATATATATATATTTATATATATATTCAAGTGCATCTATGGCGAGGGACATTTCTCTTTTTTGTACATGAATCTCCTTTTTGTACTTCACCATATATATTTGAAATCCCCCATTTATGGAAGCTTCTCTTTTTTGTACATGAATCTCCTTTTTGTACTTCATCCTATATATTTGAAATCCCCCATTTATGGAAGCATCTCTCACCCTATGGATGCACTTGAACATTTCCATATATATATATATATATATATATATATATATATATGGAGATGCTCCTATGAGAGATATCTCTCACCTTAAATGAGAGATTGGGTGGGGGCCCTCACATCTTTATCTAATGCTAACAAGTTAAATGTGAGGGCCCCCACCCTTATCTCTCATATAAGGTGATCGATATCTTTTATAGGAGCTCCTCCCATATATATATATATATATATATGGAGATGCACGTATGAGAGATATCTCTCACCTTAATTGAGAGATTGGGTGGGGGCCCTCACATCCATATCTAATGCTAACAACTTAAATGTGAGGGCCCTCATTCTTATCTCTCATATAAGGTGAGAGATATCTCTCATAGGAGCAACTCCCTATATATATATATATTCCTTTCAATAAAATGAAAAGAGAAAAATCTAGAAATCAAGGAAATAATTCATCCTAGGTTGAGTTGAACTATTATTCTTCTAGCTAGTTCTATGATGGGGTTGTCTCCAAGCCGTGAGGAGCGAGCTAAAGGCCAATATACCTTTAACAATGCGAGGTAAAAGTTCTCCCATTAAGGGTTTGTTTGTGCGGGTGCGTTTTCCGCAAAAAAATATCGTTCGACAAGGTACTGCCATTTTGTTTAGTGACTTCTTCCTTTGTTCGGTGCAGCGATGAAACTACAAAGGAATCCACTATTTTATACGCATTTTCATTGCTCGAGTAGATTTGAGGCTATTATCTCTCTTGGTCGGAAATGCAAGGGTTTCTTTTTCCACAGCTTTGCACATGCAAATGCGCCCTAAAAATGGTTAAAATTCTCCAAGTAAGGACTTAGTTTTTAGTTTTCATTTTTTTTGTTACTCTTTCCCCTTGATGACAAAGGGCCTTCTTAATGATTGGTTCCGACTTTGAATCCCATACAAGTGAGCCACATTCAATTAATATGATTTCTCGTTAACCGTTTCAGTTCGTGATGTTGGGCTATCTTTTACAAATCCAAATGATTTAACCAACCATTGCCCTGTGCATCAATGTAATGCGAAATGTTCCATCCGTTGGTGCTGAACACATGATTAATCCTACTTTCATCTAGAGCCAATCCCATCCTCTACCTATAATCAATCAAGTGGCATGCATCAAAGTGTCACTCTAATTCATACTAAAAGTTGGGAAATGGATCCCTGTTTGGTCCAAACAGGAAACCCCTGTTTGGACCAAACAGGGGGTGCCACATAGGAGAGATGTCACATCTCATCTCTGAAAAAATATCCTATCTCCTCAAAAAGGTTTCTTTCCCCATGTGGCACCCCGAGTGGATCAAACAGGGATCCGGATCCTAAAAGTTTGTCTGATGTCGGTTTCCTCGTTTAATATCGATAGGTCACTTGATTTTATGGAAAAAGTCACCTAGAAAGAGACGTTACTAAAATAACAGCCTCCCAACTCATGTTCGACTAATGAATAGGGATGTAAATGGGTACCTGATTTTTCGATTGTCCGGAGGTTCCGACCCGTTAAATACCGGGTCTGGGTCCTTATTTAGTCTCCGATAAGTAAATGAGTCCGGATCCGGTTCCACCTCGATTCGGATCCGTGGACCCAAGACTCGATATATTACTTCAATTTTTGAAAATCTCTCATAGAAACCATATTTTTTTAATATCATTCTCTACTTAAACCCGAACCCAGATCCAGATCCGTCCCATATATGGTTCTAGTTCCAGTTTCGGAGCCAAGAAACCGGTTCCGAAACGGTTCTAGGTCCGGATCCAGTTCCACCTTCTACTTAACGGTTCCGGTTCCTGATCCACCATGGACCCGGATCGGAAGCGACCCGTTTACAACCCTACTAATGAACGAGCATTAAAAGCAGTTGTGTCCTTGATAAAAAATTGGAAAGAATGCTAAGAAAAGAAAATAATAATAATTTTTGTCTAAAAAAAAAAACAAAGTTTATGGAAAAGACATGGCTGTAAGAATTGTGAAAAACCTTTATATTATTTTTGAAATATTCATTTTTCATGTACCTTTTTTAAAATGAGCAAAAAAAATTATAATTTTTTGAAATTTAAAGAAAATAAAGAAAAGAAACACGTGCAAAACAAATAAGAGAAAGTAATAGATTTCTGCATGTTAGGAATGATTAGGCCAAAACACGCTATCCATCCACCACAAGTAATCATACAAACACAAATTTACGTGGTTGAAGTATATGACGATCACGTCCTCTGCAGAAAAGGAAAAACAAAAGAGAGAGAGCCATTGGGCCATAAAACGATCGCTTAATTCACATTAAATCAGCGATTAACACATTAATCATCGTTTAAAAGTGATTAAAACAACGATTAAATTCATAACGTTAATCCACATTTAAAAACACCATTAAATCAACGTTTAAAATTAAAAATAATGGCAAAAGAATATATGGGTCCCTCTAGGCCAGCCGACCAGGATTTGCACCCCCCTGCACGCGATATACACGCAGGATGCGTGTCGCGGACGCACGCCCGGTTAAACGTTTTCCGGACCCAGCACCCCGGGTTGGGCCTGGCTCGCGTGCGCGCATAGGGCCCATGGCAAAAGCCTACAAAGATTCTTAAAGTGTAAAGGAATGAAAACACATATAAACCTACTTTAAAAGTTGAGCTTGAACAATGTGGGATGTGTTGATTCAAAAAGCCTACACAACCCATAAAGTAAACAAGAAGAAGGGACAAAACAACTTTTTCAAAAACCACTTTTAGAATTTTTGAAACAAAAAACCCAACATTGTGAACCCTTTCACCTGAGAAAATGTAAAGGTGACGCCAACAATTGTTCTAAATCTTACCTGAAATCCATTCATATAGCCTAATCCATAGGTTTCAATTCATGACCTTTCACTAATACTGGTTTTCGATTCATTTAGTCGGAAATTAAGTCATAATCTTACAACCTTTATATTAAGTTTTGCTATTTTTAACATTTAAAATATTCTAAAGGCACTTAAAATAACAGGATGCATATATTTCATTTAAGAAAGGGTTGAAATGAACCAATGTTTCGGGTGAAATAACAATATGGGACCATATGTATTGAATCCGAATTATGAAAGAGTTTTACCACGGTGACCATGAGTGAACCAATGACATTCTGCCATGTCACCGTAAAAGCACTACTGCCCATGCAGACATCCCCGCGGTAACATGGCTTCCCTGGGGAGAACCCTCAGACAATCCGGACTCATAAGTATAGGTTTCCGCTTTGGCCATGAGTCCCTGAAAATGGGTTTTATAAATATAGTGTGTAAAGGATATAAACACTTGTACGGGTCTTTCATGAGCATAGTGTGGCCTGGCTAATGTTTGTCCAAGCCACTCTTGAGTTATTGGGTCTAGTAAAATGGCCATGATATTTTGAAAGTAATTAGGCATCCCATTGCGCGACGTGTATGTAGCATGCCATTGCGCGACGTGTTTTTGAATGTTAGATTTCATCCATAGGCTTTCCAGCTGTTCAGCAACTTTTCAAGTTGTCTCAAGAGAAATTGACTAAATACATTAATATCTCATGATATCTTGAAAGTAAATAGGCCAATGAAATGACTTTTATCTTCTCCAGAACGGCCTGTCCTTTTCTACCATTTCGCATTTAACAAGCTCCAAACGGAAACGGATTCCCTATTTGATGGGGTTGACACGTAAGGGGTCAGGTATGGGGGCGGAGGAAAGACAAACTCTGCCCCCATACCCGCCCCCTTATATGCCTTTCCCTTTTTTGGTTCAAACAGGGAATGGTCCAAACAGGGAATCCGGTTATGCTCCAAACACTATCAAAATAGAAGATGAAGACGGATGGCCAACCTCGCTTTCACTCCAACTCCATGCTCTTTTAGATTGGAAGAGAAGACAAGGTTCTTCAATTTTCTGAAAGCCTGATCAACTTGGTTGGTTGCAATCAGAGAACAGTCGCAACAATCTATTGCTGCAAACGATCCTGATCTCATAGGTTTCCATCCTAAGTCGCAGGCACCAGAGTAAATAGAGACTGCTGCAGAGATTCAGGACGCTATCCAACCACTCAATTGCTGCCAATACCTGAGTTTTCAAGTTGTATGGGTTGAATGGGTTATGTTGTATCGCAAGTTTAAATTGTATCAATTGGAGTGGGTATGAATTTGCTGTGGGATTTTGTATTTTTTGAATAGATTTTGATATGTATCAGTCCATATTGTGTCAGTTGGAATGAGTTCTGTTATGTATCAGCTCATATTATAACTTGATTTTGTGTTCCAATCCATGGGCGATTTGTCCTGACCTATTATTTTGAAATCACATCAGAATATGTAAGCGCAAATTTTATCAATCAAGTAAAATTTGAATTGGACCTAATGCAATCATCATTAAACATGGATTACAGATATTGAAAATAGCTTTCCAGAAGCATTAACAAAACACAACACCACATAAGTGTGCCTGTAAATGTATTAGGAACCCAAAAGAAACCAATTAGAATACAAAATGCAAACATTTTTTTTTTGGTCATTCAGTTACTAAAGCGGTGCAACACTTCTTCCAATCCAAGAAAATTCATAAAGCCTCTAACACCTTCTACTTAGCCCTCATTCCAAAATCAAAATCTCCTTCTAATTTTGCTGATTTATATTTCAGACCCATCAGCCTGCTGAATTTCACCTACAAGATTATATCAAAAATCCTAGCCAGTAGACTTGCCAATATTATTCCAAATCTGATATCCTATCATCAAGCTGCCTTCATCAAAGGTAGAAACATTCAACACCATTCAGGCTTGGCCTTTAAGTTATTCCAGAAGCTGAACTTCAAGCAATCTAAAGGTAGTTTCTGCCTTAAGCTAGACATCACCAAAGCTTTTGACAAACTCAACTGGTCCTTTCTCTTCTCTGCCCTTCAATTCTTCAATTTCTCCGACACTTGGATCAACCTTATTAAAGAGTGTGTTTGTACTTCAAAATGCTCTGTGCTGGTAAACCGCACCCCTCATGGATTCTTCAGCTCCTCATGTGGTCTAAGACAAGGAGACCCCTTGTCCCCTTACCTTTTCATTTTAGCAGAAGAAATCCTAAGCCTGCATCTGCAAAGTCTTTTAAACCAAGGAATCTTCCGCCAGATATCCACTATCCCCTCCACTCCTTGTCACTTGTTATATGCAGAGGACATTCTCATCTTCATGAAAGGGGCAACCTCCAGCATCCTTGTTCTGCAAGACTTGCTAGAGACTTATCAGGCAGCAGCTGGCCAGTTCTTCAATCTCCAAAAGAGTCATCTCTACATAGGCAAATGCGGCTCCAGAAGGAAAAAAAGAATCAGTTCCATCCTGGGTATCAAAGAGTCCTTGACCCAGCTCAGATATCTGGGAACTCCAATTTGCTTTGGTACTCCTAAGAGGCGCCATTTCTTCTCCCTGCTGGATACAGTTAATGCAAAGCTCAGTGCTTGGAAAGCAAAATCTCTCTCTTTTGCTGGTCGTTTGATTTTGATTAAGCATGTGATTTCCAGTATGCCTATCCATTTAGCTGCCATCTTACCTCTTCCTGCATCTGTAAAGAGCTAGAAAGATTGATAAGGCAATTCCTGTGGTCAGGTAATGCTTCCCACTCCAAGTTTAACTATGTTAATTGTGCTACAATTACTCTTCCAAAGGATGAAGGAGGTCTTGGCATTAGGAAAATTGCTGAAGTTAACACTGCCTCTTTTCTCAAGCTCGGCTGGCATGCGTCTACTGCTTCTTCTCTTTGGTCTAAATGGTTCAAGGATAGATACTTCAAATTCAAGCCTATCTGGCACCAGCAGAACGCGATCTATGGTTCATGTATATGGAAAAAAATGAGACGCATGGCTCCTCTTCTTCACAGTGGCAGCACTTGGGACTTTGGCAATGGTCAAGACATAAATCTTTGGTTGAATTCTTGGAATGGAAGTGAGCCTCTCTCTGAAAGATTTCCTTTAATGCAATTTCCTCAGGACCAATCTCTTTTTTCTCTTTTCCAATTGGGATCCTGGTCTCTCCCTAAAGGCATCCTGCCTGCTGTCCAATTCCAGATCTCTAGACAGCTCCTAGATCTCACTCCTAGACTGGATGCTAGAGATAGTCTCAGATGGAAAGACTCTCCAGATAGACAGCTCTCCCCTTCAAACAGCCTGGAATACAGTCAGACATAGAGCAAACTCTTTTCCTTGGCCTAAGTTTATTTGGAATCATATCTCCCCTCCCAAAATGCAGTGCTTTGGTTGGCGATTGCTGCATAACAAAACACCAACTGAATCCCTCTTGAAACGCCTGGGATTTTCTCTAGCTTCCAGGTGCAGTGGCTGCCTCCAAGATGAAGAAACAGTTCCTCACCTCTTCTTATCCTGTGCTCAAGCTAGATCGATCTGGCTCTGGCTCTTTAGAGCTGCTGATTTAAGGCCTCCTAGGATCTTCTTTGCTGCAGTAATCTAGCAAGCTCTCTCTCAAGGCAATGACTTAACAGGTTCCAAGTTTATGGCTGTTGTTTTCATTGAAGTTATTTATTCTCTTTGGAAGGTCAGAAACAAGTATATTTTTGAAGATCATCATCTCCCCCTCAATCTCATTATTTTGCAGCTGCAAGAAGATATCTCCTTATCTTTGAAGAACATTTCTAAGTCTTTTTGTAGCCCCCAACTCAAGTCTATTTGCCTGTTTCTGAAAGTTTAAGTAGTGTGCTTGCCTTCCTTTTGTGTTGGCTCCTCTTCTTTGTGCTTTTCCTTCCTTTTGGGGGTCCTATTTGACCCTTGTAAATTCTTTCCTCTGTTTCCTTCTTCTTTTTAATACAATTACCTTTAAAGCAAAAAAGAAGAAGAAAAGAATACAAAATGCAAACAGAACCAAAAGGTTTCAAGTGCATTCAAAATACAACTTTTGTGACAGTCAATCTATTCAGAATACAAAATATAGATAGAAAGACAAAAGTTTCAAGTGCATTAAGAACAAAAAGAAACTCATCAACCCATTCAACCAAGAAGAAATGAACATATATAATTCGAATTGCTACAAAACTGTACCCAGCCTACCCATTCCACTACACTCATTCCCAACAATTCCTCTAGCAAGTAACTTGTAAAAACATTTCCACATTTTATCCTGACCACTAGGCCACCAAAACAAAAAAAAAAAAAAAAAGAGCCACCCTTTTTTACTTTTTTATTTTGTTTTACCAAACTGCCTCATTGGCTAGCTTTTCACTTTTTTAAAAGATCCATTTCTAATATTGGGTTCCGACCTTGGTCTTTGGCTCTTTGCTACGATAAAGGTGCCTTACCATAGCTCCGACAGTTGGGATGGCAATGCAACTCATTTATTCAGGCCAAGAATATTGACCCAACTATGTTATACTGGGTCAGGTTTGATTTGGATTGGCTGGTTGCCCCGCCCCAGAGTCAAAATACGTGAACCCATTTTGCAAACATGGTTGATATCTGATATCTATGTTAGTATGTCCTGACGTGTTGGAGATGCGATACCAATAGGGCTGTCAATTGGGCTCTCCTGTGAGGGTACCCACCCAGCCCAGACCAGCCCTAAAAAATCCTGGAACATGAGGACTTTCGATTAACATGTTAAAAGCCCTAGGGCTGGGCTTGGACAAATTTTTTGTAGGCGTGCCAATTTGAGGGCATGGCTTGGGAAATACTAGGCCTAACATGGCCCACTTATTTTTCTTATTTATATATAAATGTTGATTTATTGGAGCTCAGTTGGGCCACCTGATTTATTTAAATGGATCTTCGTGGAGAATTGTCTGTGCACGGCCCACAAGATCCAGATCCAACAAATTTAGTACAAGTTTGGATTACATAGGCGGGCTTGCAGTTTACTGATTGATTTAAATGCCTCTGCAAAAGAGAATCTAAGTGAGCAGCATTCAGGGTTCAGTTCCAACAAATTGGGTATGTTTGTTGAGCCCAGACTCAGAAATACATGAACCCATATTGCAAATAGCGTCCACGTTTGATATTTGCGTTGATATGCTGTAATGTGTGGGACATAGGAGAACACCATAATCACAGTTGCACCTAGCACTAGCCGGTTTGTATAATTTTAACTAGATAATACATGAACCTGTTACACTTTACTTTTTGTAAAATACTTTCTTCTCATTGTCCCCCATTGTTTTCTGTTTTTCTCCTCTGAATTCAAATAATTTAAACAATATTTCATTAGATCATGTTTTTTTTATTTTATTGATTTCTTCCTGATAATTGAATTTCAGAGTACAACTTGGGTTGGGCCAAGACCAAGCCCACATGTCTGGGGCCAATTCAATGAATCCATAATGTTGTCGTACGTCATAATATTTGGAGGCAACTTGGATTCTTATATATAAGAGTTTGTGTTTTTCTTTTTTATAGGTTGGCCCACTTGATAGGAGTGATATTATCCATCAACCCTTATCATTTACGGGTACCATGGTACCAACATCACTCCACTATAAATGTTGACTTCCAATAGCATGCATTAAAGAGATGGAAGAGGATCCCCTGTGTGATCCAAACAGGGAAACCCTGTTTGGACCACCCAGGGGGTGCCACATATGGGGGAGATGTCATATCAATGACATCTCCTCTCTTCTAACTTAAAAAAAAAAAAAAAATCTTGTGATGTGGATCCCCTTCATTGGTCCAAACAAGGATCCCCTGTTTGGACCAAACAGGGATCCAGATCCTAAAGAGATAGTTGGGTATCTTTTTGAGATATTTCCTCCCTCTCTCCCATCATTGACCGTAACATCCTCTCGTATCCTTGTATTGCACTGCTTATCCTTTTATTGCATTAGACTTGTGACCCAAAGGGTGAATGACTCCTATAAAACGATGAATGGAGCTCTATATAGAGGAGACTCCGGTTATAATATGTCTTAAATTACCTTTATATATATAGGGAGATATTCAAGTGAGGGATTCTCTCACCATAGGGTGAGGGACACTCTCATTTTTGGGTATTTTTAAGTACAAAAGAGAAGCTCACCATAGGGTGAGGACACTTTCCCTTTTTTGCACATGAATCCCCCTTTTATACTTCACCCTATGTACTTGAAATTTTCCATTTATGGAAGCGGGTGAGGGACACTTTCATACTTGAAAATTTTCAAGTACAAAAGTTATTTTTCAAATACATAGGGTAAGGTACACTTCCTTGTCTTCATGTGCAAAAAGGGAAATGTCCCTCACCCTATGGTGAGGGATAGATGCACTTGAAATTGCCCTATATATATAGGGATGTGCTCTTGTGAGAGAAACTCTCACCTTATTATTAGAGATAAAGGTGGGTGCCCTCACATTTAAGTTATTGACATTGGATATGGATGTGAGGACCCTCACCTTATCTATCATAGTAAGGTGAGAGTTATTGACTCATTCAACAATTGACCTATTCCATTGGGTTGTTCATTTTGTTATTAGTGTAACAGTTCTTATCTTACTAGTGCTTATCTTACTAGTGTAACCATCCCTGAGATCAAGGGCATACAGTTGTATTGAATATTATTTAAGTGGGTTATCCCATCAAATGAAATACACAACAACATACAAAATTATTTCATATGGTATCAGAGCTTATCTCTTATCCACTCCAATAACATTCGATATTCCTCTTCCTGCTAAGTTGCAGCTGTTGCACTCCATCTCACGTTGCATCATCTTCTGTCATTTTTTTTCCAATCCTTTATGGCTGCAACCAACGAGAAAGGTGATGTGTCTGAGAACAGTCCCCTCTACATACATCACTCCGATAGCCCCACGGCTGTTCTAGTTTCTCCCTTTCTTACTGGAGATAACTACAGCACTTGGGTGCGTGCTATGCGTATGGCACTTCGTGCTAAGAACAAGTTGGGTTTCGTCACTGGTGATATTTCTAAGCCTTCCTCGGCTGCTCAAATTCCTCAATGGGAAAGATGCAATGATCTTGTCATTTCCTGGATTTTGCGGTCCATCCATACAGATCTGGCTTCAAGCATTCTATATGCAAATACTGCCAAAGATGTATGGGATGATTTAGCTGGACGATTTCATCAACCCAATGCCCCGCGGCTCTTTCAAATCAAACAACAAATTTTCTCTCTACGACAAGATCACCTTTCCATCTCTGCTTATTTCACTCGTCTCAAGGCATTATGGGACGAACAATCATCTCTAACCTCTCTCCCGGCTTGTTCATGTGGGACAGTCAAGTCTGCCTCTGACCTCATCCAACAAGACCGAGTAATGCAATTTCTTCAAGGACTACATGAGTCTTTCTCTGCACTTCGCAGTCACATTCTGCTTGTCGAACCATTTCCCTCTGTCAACAAGGTTTATGCGCTTGTCTCCCAAGAAGAAAAACAGAGAGAACTATCTCTTTCGCATTTACCATCCACAGAGGCCGCTGCTTTGGCTGCTAAAAAGGTTATTGGATTTGACAAACATCGGCAGACCGGTAACGGTGGCAACAATGGCATCTCTCGTCCTACTAAGACTTGTCGTTACTGCCATCGTGATGGACATACAATTGAGGAGTGCTACAAACTTCACGGGTATCCCCCTCGCAACCCGGGAAAACCTTCCCCCACTCATCAACATCGTGCCAATACAGGAAAGCCACCGCACCAACATCAACACCATGCCAACCACACTGCTTCCGCAAATGCTAAGCTTCCTGCTTCTCCTCTTCAAGATGTTGACTCCCTACTTTCAGCTCTACCCAATCAAGTGAGTCAAGAGCAATATCAAAACATTCTGGCCATGACATCCACAGGTAACTCACAACCCTCTGTTCATCTAGCAGGTACTGCCATCTCTCCTTCCACTCTTTGGATTATAGACACAGGTGCTTCTAATCACATTTGTTCATCCCTATCTATGTTCACCGAATACTCTGCATGCACTTCTCTTTCATTCGTTCAATTACCAGATGGCAGTAGGGCAGGTGTTACACACACAGGCTCCATTTCTTTCTCAGCCACTTTTCATCTCACAAATGTCTTTTATATTCCATCATTTAAATACAATTTACTCTCTGTGTCTCAACTTACCAAAACTCTTCAATGTCTTGTTAGTTTTCATGCCTCCCATTGTCTTTTTCAGGACCCCACCACGAAGAGGACGATTGGACTGGGTAAAGTGCATGACGGACTATATTTTCTCCAGCCCTCACACGCCTTGCTTGCTGCTTCCTCTCCCTTGTTTGATCTCTGGCATTGGCGGTTGGGGCACCCATCTCATTCGCGATTAGTAGATTTATCTAAAGAATTTCCTTTTATTAATGCTTCAAATAAATGCAAATGTACTGTTTGTCCCATCGCCAAACAATCACGTTTACCTTTTCCCTCCAGTTTAAATAAAACTTCTGCACCTTTTGAATTAATCCATTGCGATATATGGGGTCGTTTTTCCCTTCCTTCTCTCTGTGGTGCTCATTATTTTTTGACAATAGTTGATGATTACACTCGATGCACTTGGGTTTTTTTAATGAAATACAAATCTGAAACTAAGCATTACCTTCAACATTTTTTTGCATTAGTTACAACTCAATTCCATTACAAAATCAAACAACTTCGTTCCGACAACGGAGCTGAATTTTTATCACATGATATGCAGTCCTTTTTCAATGGTAATGGGGTGGTTCACCAACGTAGCTGTATTTATACTCCCCAACAGAATGGAGTGGTTGAAAGAAAGCACCGCCATCTCCTTGAGGTTGCTCGTGCCATTCGTTTTCAAGCAAACTTACCACTCACTTTTTGGGGCGAATGCATCCTCACTGCTGCATATCTTATTAATAAAATCCCTACTCCCATTTTATCTAATCACTCTCCTCATGAATTGCTTCTCCAATCCAAGCCCAATTATCCTGCCTTACGAGTTTTTGGTTGCCTTTGTTTCGCCCGCAATACCGACCCAACTCGCCGTAAATTTGATCCTCGAGCCAAACCCGGGGTATTCGTTGGATATCCATATGCCCAAAAAGGGTATCGTGTGTATGACTTAGCCTCAAAACAAATTTATACTTCCCGGGATGTTGTTTTTTTTGAGACCACCTTTCCATTTAAAGATGCTGCCATTCACTCTCTTAACCCCTCCAACAACCCAGTATTACCATTAGACCTCCCTGACACAGACCTTACACCCACCTCCACACCCCCACCCAACCAACCCCCACCCACACTCAATCAGCCCATCTCACCTTCAGGCCCTGCCCCATTTCCACTCTCAAATACCGCCACTACTGCTCCACCATTAACCCACGGCCATACCCCATGCAATGGTCCAGGCACTAATATAAATAACCCCATCATTGGCCATGGTCCCACCAACAATTCCATTTGTGAGTTTTCAAATGCATCCTCTACTATGGATCCATCACCTAACCCACCTGGCACGGTTCTCGCACTTGACCCGTTCGACACCTCACCTGCCCAACCTTCTCAGTCCGCTCGACCAGCTCGTATGCGTCGCAAACCACAGCACCTTCAGGATTATGTTTGCTCATCAGTTGGTCATGCACCTAACCTGGTTCCACCTCCTGCTTCTCCGTGTGGTACAGATTTTCCATTACACAATTTTATTTCTTATGCAAAATTTTCAGATACTCACAAATCATTTCTAGTTTCTCTTGATTCCACCTATGAGCCCAAAACCTTCTCTCAGGCTGTGAAGTTCCCTCACTGGCGTGATGCCATGGCAGCAGAAATCAAGGCTCTTGAACTCAACAATACTTGGGTCCTAACTCCCTTACCATTACACAAGAAACCCATTGGTTGCAAATGGGTTTACAAAATCAAATTCAAGGCAGATGGCACCATTGAGCGTTACAAAGCACGCCTTGTTGCTAAAGGCTATACTCAAACAGAAGGATTGGATTACCATGAGACATTTGCCCCGGTTGCAAAGATGGTTACTGTCCGCTGTCTCTTAGCTCTTGCAGCCGTCAAACGATGGCCCGTTCATCAAGTTGATGTTAACAATGCATTTTTACATGGTGATTTAGATGAAGAGGTCTATATGCAAATACCACTGGGGTTCTCTAGACAGGGGGAGACGCGGGTTTGCAAACTTCAGAAATCCTTATATGGCCTCAAACAAGCTTCACGAAATTGGTTTTCCAAATTATCCTATTCTCTCCATGAAGCGGGTTTTTCTCAATCAAAAGCTGATTACTCCCTTTTTACCCTCCTTACGGAGGCCTCTTCCACATATGTGTTGGTCTATGTTGATGACATTCTCATCACCGGAACTGATCCTAAAGCTATTACTGCCTTAAAAGTCTTCTTGGACAACTCATTTCATCTCAAAGATTTGGGCCCACTCAAATATTTTTTGGGCATCGAGGTAGCTCGGTCTAAACATGGACTCTTTCTTTGCCAAAGGAAATACACTTTGGATCTTTTGCATGATATGGGCATGCTTGGTGCTCGCATCTCTACTTTTCCTATGGAACAACGTCTCAAACTTGGACCATCAGATGGAGATTTACTTGAAGATCCTTCTCAATATCGGAGATTGATTGGCCGTCTAATTTATCTCACAATCACCCGTCCGGATATCCTTTATCCCGTTCATGTTTTAAGCCAGTTCATGCAGACTCCGCGACGCTCCCACCTTGATGCGGCTTTACGATTGCTTCGCTATTTAAAGGGATCTCCGGGAAGTGGCATACTGCTTTCTTCTAATAACTCCATTCATGTTCATGCCTATTGTGATGCTGATTGGGCTAGTTGTCCGACCACACGTCGCTCCACAACTGGTTATTGTACCTTTCTTGGCTCAAGCCCCATATCATGGAGAACTAAGAAACAACATACAGTCTCTCGTTCTTCAGCAGAAGCAGAGTACAGGGCCATGGCTCAAACATCTTGTGAATTACAATGGCTAAGTTATCTTCTTCATGATCTTGGCATATCACATCCTCAACCGATGACACTATATTGTGATAACCAAGCTGCAATTTACATTGCCGCTAACCCTGTCTTCCATGAACGAACGAAACACATAGAGATCGACTGCCATTTTATTCGTGAGAAACTACAATCTGGCCTTCTTCAAACAGCTTATGTCCATTCTACACAGCAATTAGCAGACGTGTTTACCAAGGCTTTGGGTAAAGAACAATTTCATAATTTAATTCGCAAGTTGGGCGTTCTTGATATCCACGCTCCAACTTGAGGGGGCGTATTGACTCATTCAACAATTGACCTATTCCATTGGGTTGTTCATTTTGTTATTAGTGTAACAGTTCTTATCTTACTAGTGCTTATCTTACTAGTGTAACCATCCCTGAGATCAAGGGCATACAGTTGTATTGAATATTATTTAAGTGGGTTATCCCATCAAATGAAATACACAACAACATACAAAATTATTTCATAAGAGTGTCTCTCACAAGAGTTTGAAGTTCATAAGGTTTTGGAACAAAACAGATCCAAATCGAGTTATGATTTTTTATTTTTTTAGATATGGAGTGTGATGGGGCTTCACATTGAATATTGAAGGAAGTAGATGCAAGACACTCATAAGAACAGGTCCTCAAGAGGTTCCCCGAGCCACAAGGCTGGCTCGCTAAAGCAAGTCCTGCAGGCATTCGCTCCTCACTATAGATGGGAGCCATATTGTTATTTCACCTGAAACATTGGTTCATTTACGCCCTTTCTTAAATCAAATACAGTAATTCTGTCCATTTCAAATCTTTCAATCCCTCTGGTCTCAGTCTTAGGTGGGGCCCCACTTTGAGGTGAGCATAATTATTCAATGTGCGAGTCGCACGCTGGATGACTATATATATATATATATATATATATATATATGGATGTGCTCTTGTGAGAGACGCTCTCACCTTATTACGAGAGATATGATAGGGGCCCTCACATCCATATCTAATGTCAACAACTTAAATGTAAGGGCCCACACCTTTAGTTCTCATAGTAAGGTGAGAGTATCTCTCGCAAAAGCACTTCCCATATAAATAAATAAATATATATATATATTTGCTACACCTAGGATTTGAATTCACACACTCAATGTCCGTAACCAATTGAGCTAGACTTAGGAACTTTTAATGATGATAATTATAAATGCAGTTTTAGAATACACAATAATTCACAGTGACAACACTTGGCTCATCCAGTGCTGTGAGAATATATAATGAACAATATAATGAACAATACGTGAGAATATATAATGAACAATACGTGAAATTCTCCAATCTAGAAGTTCTTTTCGTGACTCATCCACCAAATGCGGCCTGCCGTCGGCTTTAAGTAGGTTGGATTCGAGTTGACCTAGAGCTTGTTTGACAAATCTTATCTTTACGAAACAGATCTGTATGATATAGATCTATTTCAAATGGAGCGGTTTGAAATTGATGTTTTACAAATAGACTGTTTGGTAAGACATAGATATTTTAAAAATAGACTGTTTGGTAAGACACATGTAAAAATAGATCTAATGGTATGGGCATTTTGCAAATATATCAAGATCTGTGATCATCCAACGGTTGAAATTTTATCCCAAACACGTGTTCCACATTTTAATTACTATAGGCGGTTTGGATCTTGCATTTAGGGGCCATGATTTAAAAAAAAGTATATATAAATGTCTATCATTTTTTGTAAATATCTCAAAATCTATAATGATCCAATGGCTAAAATTTGGACCCTTAGTCGTGAATGATCTTTTGAATATATCCAATGGTTTGGATCATGATTTATGGTGCCTGAATTAAAAAAAAAAAAAAAACCACACTGCTGTGTACAACTTCAAGACTCAATCACTAAGGCATGGGACATCAATGGTCAAAAACGTTTTTGTAAATATCTCAAGATCCACTTTGAATTAGAGGCTCAATTTTGGGCCCATAGCTGTTTTTGGCCCTCCAAAGAGAACCAACGGATCGGATCGTGATTATGGGGCCCACAATCTACAGAATATTAGATCGAATGACTCACGATTTTTTGAAAATATCTCGAGATCCGAGATAGATCAACGGTTCAAATTTTGACACATGACCGTGTTTGACCTTCTTCATATATCTAGCAGTCCGGATCATGACTTTGGGTCTCATAAATTAAAAAAAATTAAAAAAATGGACTGTCCCATGAGGACGTCCAACTCACTGTAGCCACATGAGTCTTTCCGCTTAAGACACAATCCACTGATTCAATTCTGCTCCTTTTGCTGGCTTCTTGAAATGGAGGCAAATCATCTAAACTTCATTTCAAATGGACTTTGCACCTTGAGTTACCAAACAGTCTTAAAACTGTTACAAACAGTTTTAAGATAAGTAGAGGCAATAATAACAGATGCCAAACGCCACCCTAGTCTACCCAACTCATTCTAAAAGGAATTGTATTTCATTTGGTTCTGTTCGATGTCATAATCAAAAATCAATATCATAACTAATTACAAGGGGCATGCGTTCATGCCTAAAATCTATGCTTCATGCCTAAAATCTATGTTGCAAATAAAATTCAGTTGATATTATGAGCTAAGTTTAGTCTAATTCAAATTTTGTGTTTCTATCAAGATGTGGGGTTCTTATCTACCGGTACAACTGTACAAGTTGGGAAGGCCGAGCTGGGTATTAAAAAGTTTTGACCCCAGCCAAATTGCATTTGGGTCAGACCAAGCCCTAGCCCAGGCCTCCATGAAACCCAACTTGCTGTCCTGGACCAAGCCCGAATCCAACGCATACTACAAGCCTGTACATAACATGAAACCACTGCTTCCCAAATACAAAGAGAACCCATGCGAGACATCATTCTCTTCGTATCTTCAAAAGGACCCTTCGAAGGGATAATCATCTTAGCTCTTTAAATGCTAGCACCAGAACATCAACCATATGTTTCTGCGAAAAAAAAAAAAAAAAAAAAATGCTAGTACTAGTATACGAAACCTAAAGCCTTGAAATGCCAACAATATTGAATATATATATATATATATAGAATTCTAAAAAAAAACCCCAATTTTAAAAGGGGAGTTTTTTTCCCCCTTTTAACATGTCCAATGAAATAATGCCACCTCACATTATATATGCCACATCACATTACGTAAATTAAGCACATGCCGTTTAGAAAATAATCATTCAATTTAGGTCTTCACAGATACTTAGATGTAGGATTTGCTTCCAAAAATTGATCAATATAATTTACTCCATTTTAGAATGCCCATACATCTCTAATTTTTTTTCAATATATAACAAGGTTGTTCGAGCCCTTTGAGATTGACTAATCCCTACAAACCTAGGGAGAGCTGATTAAATCTCTTATAATCTCAGTATAGTAACATGTACAGTCCCAAAAAAACCGTAGTGTAAGGCCAACTGGGCAACCCCTTCAAGGTTTTTCTTTTGGCCTTTTATTTTGTAGTGGAATGTTGCAGGAATTTGCTCCTCGATAACAAAATGGGCCCCATATGTATATATATAGAATGGGGACATGTCACTTTAGGCTCCGTTTGGGAGGGGAGGGGAGGGGAGGGGAGGGAACATTTGAGGGGGAAGAAAAATGAAGGGGAGGGGAGGAAAAATTAATTTTCCCTCCTCTTGTTTGGAAAGTAAAAAAGTAGGAGGAAGGAAAGTGAAAAAGTATAATTTTAAAGACTATTTTACCCTTATTTTTGAAAAAAATTCAAATAAAGTAAAAGGACAATATGGTCATTTCTTCCCTTTCTCCTCACTTTCCCTCATTTTCCCCCCTGTTTTGGGGGGGGGGGAATTTTTGAGGCAAAACCACCCCATTTTCCCTCCATTTTCCCCTTCCCCGTTTTCCCTCCCCCCTTCCCAAACACCCTCTAAAAGCACTTTCCCTCCACTTTTCCCCCTTTTTTCCTCCCCCCATTTCCCCCACCCCCCTTCCCAAACAGACCCTTAAGGAAAAAGTCACATGGAAAAAGATGTTACGAAACACTGCCACCCTAGTCCGAACTTCTTGTTGGCTAATAAATGAGCATTAAAAGCAAATGGGTCCGGTGGATTCCTTGGTAAAAAATTAGAATGAATGCTCACCGGAAAAAAAATAATTATAAAAGGTATAAAGTTTTGACTCATTTTTTTAAATTATAAAATTCTTCTACCATTCTTTTAATCAAGTTCTTTCCATAGAACTTTTTGACAAATGAAATAATTAACCTTATGTTATTTTTCATATTTTTCCCTTTAATAGATTATTTGAGAGAAATAATTAAGTCCAATCTAGAAGGCTTAGTGGAGCCTACTTAAACTACCTTTATGCGTGGATGGTTAAATAAGGGGACTCCAAATGACAAAAAAATAAAAAAATATAGATTCATTAAATTATTATGATTATTAAAATCAAAGCAGCTATTTTTAGAGAAGAAAGAGGTTCAGAAAAGACAAGAAATAAAAAATAAAATAAATAAAAAAATAGTATTTTCGTCATTTCTCAATTTTTTTTATGGAGAATACTTAATTGAAAAAATTGTGAAAAACTTTATATTACTTTAAAATTTTCAACTCTTCGTGTGTTTTTTCAAAAATGAGCCAAGATCTTTATAATCGCCAATTTAAGAAAAGAAAAATAAAGTAACATGTGCAAAAAAACGTGTGAGAAAGTGTCAACTTTCTGCAACCACCCCTCCATTTGTACTTTCAGTCATTGTGACATCTGAACTACATTGGTACTAGGTAACCTGCACCAATTAATGATGTGAAGTTACGTTTATAATTTTTTTCCTTAATATACTTAATAGAAAAATCAAGTTTATCTTCCAGTTCAGAGTTTGGATGGGTGAAGAGCATGTTAAACTAATTTTCATATTATTGATCTTATAAACAAAATTAAATCTAGCTTAGTGAATTTTCTGCCTAAATATATTGTTTTTCGTGTTTTAGGAGATTAAATCTCAGTGATATATCCAATAGAGACCGGCTTAAAAAATCGTCACATATTAAACGAGGATCAATAATAAAAAAAAAAAAAGAAGAAGAAGAGAGCATGCTCATCTTGTCCTTTTTACTTGAGAAAATGTTAAAAAGGTGAGGTGCGGTACATTGTCCTAAATCTTGTCCGAAATCAACAAGGGCACTCGTCAAAATGCCACGCAATTTGTTAGTACATCACAGATTCTCACAAACTCACACCATATTAATAGATTTGGGTGGCCTCTTAACGGCTTCGTATCGATGGGTCAGATCTATTAACTCGTTAAATTAGCGGGTGGTTAACGAAAAAAATCGGTAACCCATTAACAACCCGATAGAACCTACCAAATGATAAATGACATAAATTATAAAATGCATGAGGGGTATTTTATTAAGTTTGAAAAGGCTGAAGTGAGACCCTAAGACCCACATATAAAAGATCATTTTCTAACTCATTCACTTTCCTTTCATTAGCAAAAGAGTGTGTGCTGATTGACATGATGGTCCAAACTGGATAAAATTATTTAACAAATTAACGGCTTGTGTCGTGTAACTTGTTAAATAAACGGGCCGTGTTCATGTTTGATTTTTGGACCTGTTTATTTAATGGGTCGTATATGGGTTGAAGTGATTCAATTTATTTAATCGGAAGCAGGGTCATAATCTCACGACCTTTATATTAAAATATGCTATTTTATTAACATCTAAAATATTTAAAGGCACTTAAAATAACAGGATATGTGTATTTCATTAAGAAAGGGCTGAAATAAACCAATGTTTCAGTGAAATAGAAATATAGGGCCCCATATGTTTAGGTTTCCGTGTTGGTCTATTTTAGGGGGGGGTCTGAAACTGGGTTTTATAAATATAGTGTGTAAAAGAATTAAACCCTTGTACGGGTGTTTCAGGGCCAAATGTACCCCAAGAGAGTTGTACTCATGGGGAAGAGTTGAAATATATCTCATACTAAAGCTTTGAGATTTTGATACGACGTGGAAGAAATTTAATAGGATAGAATAACATTGGGATCTGGATCTCCTGTTTTGTCCAAACATGACTGACACACACGGAGGCGAAAGGGGGCAGAGGAAAGAGAATACCACCCCTGCATGTGGGAGATCTGTTTCTATTTTAATGATATATATATATATATATATTTAGGTGAGGGATTCCCTCACCATGTGTGGTGAGAGACTCCCCTTTTTGGAATGTTTCAAGTACAAAATAATGTATTCTCATGTACAAATACCCTTTTGTACTTCAAACCTCCCCAAGAAGGGGATTCCCTCATCACACATGGTGAGGGAATCCCTCACTTGAATATTTCTCATATATATATATCCTATATAAAATTACTTAAAAGGACATATATCAAAAGTTTCTCCCTTGCAACTTCTTCCTACACTCACTCACCCCCATGCACCCCAGCCACCACCATCCGCTCCGGCATCATCGCTAGAGGGGGAGAATGACAGGGAGAGAGACAGAAAAGGAGAAGGAGAAGGAGAGGGAGAAGGTGTGTGTAGGCAGGGCAACAACATGTAGAGGGAGAGAAAAAGAGGGAGAGGGAGAGAGAGGGCACTAGGTAGGGAGTGGGAGAGACGGAGGGAGAGGGAAAAGGGATAGACATGGAGAAGAAAAGGGAGAGAGGGTGGTGGCGGCACAGAGAATGGCAGAAGGAAAGTGAACTCAGAAAATGGGCGGCAGCTTGTGGCATTAGCAGCTCTCTTCTTTAATTTCTTATAACCAATTTGAGTTTTTAGGTTATTAATTGGTAATCCTTTTTCAAGAAATGACACATCCGAGTTCTTGTTCATCAACTCATCATTATATAAAGCAGCGGATCATCAAATCCAACCTTTATTTATTTCAAACACCTAAACTATAGATACTAATACAAAGACGAAGAGAAACTTCAACACTAGGTTTCTAAACCACATATTGGTTACCTAAAAAGACAAAACCTAGATTATTTCACTCCCCAACGGGCAGGTAGAGTGGTTGCACAAGTTCAGCCACAGGCAGCTTCTCCTTGTTAGTATCATCGACCATGCTTTCGACCTCGATCGAGAACTTCTCCATTTCGGGTTCGGGCAAGCAAACAAGCGCTAGACGCCCATCCTCTCCTTTACCGTTACGAAATGGAACGTAAAATGAGAGCATCCCAGGATTCTCACCAACAACTGATTTAGGAGGCCCACTGTAAACAGGCACCCCCCACCCGAAATCCACCAGCCCGGACCCACCTCGCGTCAGGTCCGACACCATCCACGTCCGCACCACCTTAAATGGTGGCCTTTCCTTCACCACCATCAGGTCCGCCACCGACTGCATATACTCTCGTGTTGCGTCGGCCTTCGCCTTCTTCACCAGCTCCACCGCGTACTCCACCGGGCTCTGACACAGCTTCCCGGCCGGCGACACGGCGGCCGGAAAAGCCACCACGTTCCCGTAGTACCCTGTTGGCCATGGGGGATTGTACTTGGCACGTGTATTGATGACGCATAGGACCCTCACTTCCTCATCAGGTGCCGGGGCGATGGCGGCGGTGCGGCAGCGCCACAGGCAGGCGGTGAGCAGCTCGAAGGTGGTGGTGCAGGAGCGGAGGTGGGGCGGAAGGAGGTTGCGGAGAGTTGCTATTTCTCTGGAGCCGAAGAAGAAGGAGCGTTGGAGCATCTGGTCGGCTGCCAGGAGGGAGGCGGCAATGGGGTGTTGCGCCTCCTCCTTGTACTCGTACTCTCGGTGGGCGCACGTGATACGAGGGGGTTGTCGGGAGTCCAGAAGCTCACGCCGCCACACGGGTGTGACGGAGGGTGAACGTGCGCCAATTATCATTTCGGCAACAGCGTGCATGAACTTGACAATGCCTGCGTTGTCACACATGACGTGGTTGAATCGGAGGCCCAGGATGAACCCCCCACACTTAAGATGAGTCAGCTGCATGCGTTAATGTTGAAAAAGTCAAAGTTAAGCTTTTCAACTTCAGATTCTTTTGCTATAATAAAATTATTTTAGAGACCTTTTTTTTTTTTTATCATTAGATGCATGTGGTTGAATTATTTATTTTTGTAAAGACTCAAACTCATACGGCAAAGACAAAGGAATAATATGCATGACATCTTTTACTTCTGTTTTAACATTAATATTTTATTAAATCAGACTAATAAATTATGAAGAGGACTTCGTTTATTCTTTTAGCCTAAAATTTTAATATAGAATTAGATTAAGAAGAGGATGATTTTTGTAGTCTTTTCTTTTTTTTAGAAAACTTACTAAAAATAGTTTATGAAAATTTTGTGCATAATTAGGCGCCAACCAGATGAAGAGACCCCTAATTGTTTGTTAATTCCCTTAACTAGTGAAGCATGGTCATTTCAATAGACAATAAAATAAGAGGGATAAAATCAGAAACTAACATATTGCAAAAAACACCTTTACCAAAAAGAAATAAAAAAGTTACTTTTACATACTACCAAATGAAAAAAGAAAACCCTTTTATATTTACAAAAAGTAAAAAAGTTACATTCTCATTTTACTAAATGACCAAAAACATCACTATTTTGTTTGTCCCCTCTACTTTTTTTTTTATCTTTTAATTTGGAATTTCACCTCACTTCATTTTATTAATAAAATTACTAGCTATGGATAGCTATGGCTGGAAATGTCAAATAGACGACCTTATCTTGTGTAAGCCTACAAGTGTCAATACCTTTACATTGGGAGTTCGGATCACCTATCACATTTGTTATATACATTCAGCATAAGTGGACCAATAATATTCCGCCGCGTCATCCAAAAATTTAAGTGATTTTAAAGTTTTAAAAGTCTAAATTAGATGAAAGAGAATCACCGAAAATTTTTGATGACGTGACATAGTATTATTGGTCTACTCACGATAAAGGTATAACAAATGCGATAGGTGATCCAAGCTCTTACACTGGTATTCGAATGGTAAATGAAAACAGCATGGCGTTTTATTTTATTTTCTTGAAGAAAAACCACGGGATGGGTGCTGAAGCTCCCTGTGGTCTGGCTTTTATTCTGATATGTTTAAATTAAAAAAAAAAGTGACCTGTTTTTTCCACCACTAAACCGCCGTATTAACCTAGATGGTCAATTCGAAGGCTAACATGGGAACTTCGCAGCTATTTGTGACCATGAGCCGGAAAAAAGAGCCACGGCTAAAGATCATTATTTTTGCAGTCACCCCAACTCCAATTAGGGTGAGATTAGCCCACACATGGAGTAGAGGAAACTCAGGCAATTTGGATTTATGATGAGCTTGACTGAATCTAAAAATATTAATTCTGACTCAGACATGTGACAATGAACATATCACCATTGTCACCTGAATCAAGAGCAAGGGGCAGTCGACAATGCCTCCAGAGCCAGGAACATCATAAAGGAGCTCATCAATGCATGGGAATGGTGGCTGCGGAGCGTCACCAAACTGTTGGAGCCGGACATCTGCCTCGGCCACTATGAACAAGACGCCTTCACCAGTGCACTCCACCACAAGTTTGCCACCAGGTCTGGCCCTTAGCCTACCCGCAAGCGGGTAGTAGAAGACGAGTGCCTCTGCAAGGCCCTTTTGAATCAGCTGACAGAGGTTAAGCCCTCTCAGGGCCACATGGTTACGGTAAATCTGTACGCTTGGGGTCTGAAAACGGAGGCCCTCTTGATCATCGATGTCTGACACGGGTTTGAACTCATGGGGTGTAGGCTTAGCAGGAGCTACCAGCACGGGTTGCTCTCTCCTAACATTGAACACTAGTGAGGAGGCCATGAAAGACGAAAGATAATCTTATCACTTTTAACTTTTCGGGTGGTTTTGATATGGTGTTTACGCTTTTGAGGGTCCTGGATGAATTTATAGAGAGGAGGTGGTGTATTGGGTGACAGTGACACTATATTAACTTCTTATAGGTATGAATCTCTTTCATTACATCTGTCTTGTGTACAATGTTTCAATAGGTAATGAAGTTTATACCAAAGAAAAACAAAAAGAGGAAATGAAGTAAGAACTTGTACCTCTAATCCAATCCAGTGGTAGGTTCTGCTGCCCTTTTCTACCGCGTTTCAGAAGGCAACTAACAAGGACCACGGTCAATGTGTATTCTGCACAAGGTTTTCATTTGTCATTCTACATGAGTATCTCTTTCTAAACGTGTGTTCCTGCACGTTATTCACAAGTTTCATCTTGACCCCATAAGACTCAAATTCCAGCGTGAACGGGCGGCTGGACTATACATATGATTGTTAGGCTCGATCGTCCCGAGTTAATCAAGATTAACTCTAACTAATTGAAAATTAAATTAATTAAATATATTTAACTAAGATAATGATGGTTTATGCCCAAATGGAGTTAAATTAGACTTAATGAAATAGTAATTAAGGCTATTAAGTGGATTAAGTAGAATTGAGACTCAAACAAGCAAACTAAGAACTTTTTCGTAAATATAAATCTTTACGTATTTTATCGAATACGAAAACGTTTGATACCAGAACGTGTATCTTGACGAGTACGATAATTTGCATAATGAATTTAAAGTTATTCGACGAGAAACGGATCAAATGACCCTTCATTTGACTCAAATTGTAAATGAGAGAGTGAGAAGGGGGTTTAATGCAAAGGTTATCCTTATAAAGGATAAGATGAACTCATTTGAGTTCATTCATCTAAAGTAAACCCTAGGCATTTCTTCTTCATCATTTTCTATCTCTTTCTTCCATTTCTTCTTCATCAAGGATGAGTTTAAAGTGATTTCATGAAGAGGAACCCATCTTCTTCATCTTCTTCATCATCTCTTAGAGTTTTCTTGGAAGTGAAGCTTCAAGTTGAGGAATTCCATCTCAAAGCCAAGCTAAGCAAGAGGTTTTGTGCATTAATCTTCAAACAAAGACAAATATATATATATATATATATATATATGTGTTTATGCCTTCATTGATTTGTATGGAAAAAATGAAGATTTAGATGTTAATAAGTCAATGGATGTTTTAGAAGTTAGAAACCATGATAATTAGGTTATTAATCTAATGAAATGGATTGTGATGATTGTGGTTTGATTAAGTGAATTCCTAGAGTTAGTATGGACTTGTTATTTCCATGGATTAGTTGTATATCAGGTTCATATTAGGTTCAAGAAGGAAAAGAAATGGATTTGGACCCATTTCACTGCAGTTACAGAACTCAGGTTCTATTCTCGTAGTGTACGCGGTCAACCGACCAAATGGCGCGGTCGACCGAGCACACAGGGTCAGGTTCTTTCGAACCTGACCAAAACACTGTTTACTTTTTATTGCTTATAACTGCCGATCGACCGAGCCTTGGCCGGGTCGAACGGGTACGCACGGAGGGGGGTCAACCGAGCCTTGGCTAGGTCGACCGGGACAATTGAAAAGTTCTAAGAAAATTCAGATTGGACCTTGAATCTTCTGAATTTGAAAGCTTAAGCATAGAGGCTAATGTCACTACAAGAAATTTGGGGTTTAAGGACGACACAAATTTGTCCCAAAATATACATATTTCGTCACCGAAACTAATTGAGACGAAAAATTTTCGTCACCCGTTTCGTTGCCAAAACCTTGTCGCTAAAAGGTATTGGAGACGAAAAAAAATTCGTCAATGAAAAAGATAAATTTATGACGATTTTTTTTGTCTCCAATACACTCTGTTGAAAACATACTTGTAAGTAATTTTTTTTCGTCTCCAATACACTCTGTTGGAAACATACTTGTAAATAATTAGTGACAAAATATTTTGTCATTAAAGGAAGAAATTAGAGACAAAAATATTTTGTCATAAATATAAGAAATAGAGACGAAAAATTTTTGTCGCGTCCGCCCAACTCAAGAACTTCCCAGGAGGTCACCCATCCTAATACTGCTCCCGCCCGAACACGCTTAACTTCAGAGTTCTTACAATTTCCGGAGCCACACGGCTTTAAAAGTCCTTATACTAAGTTAATACGGGATTTGACTTATAAGCCTATGGTCAAGACTTCAATATTTTCGATGCGGGCTAACGGAGACTCATCGTTTGAAGCCCATGGTTGACACGTTACGCCCTGTGGTTAAGGGTACCGCCCGGACCAAGATCTCACATTCTCTCCCACTAAAAATAGAGCCGTCCTCAGCTCTAATACCAACTGTCACATCCTTTCGCCCAACTCAGCATGAAATTGTCCGCTTTGGCCCACGTGCACGCGCGAGGACATCCTAGGAGGTCACCCATCCTAGTACTGCTTTTGCCCGTGCACGCTTAACTTCGGAGTTCTTACGATTTCCGGAGCCACACGGTTTAAAAAGCCTCATGCTAAGTTAATACGGGGTTTAACTTAAATGCCCATGGTGAGGACTTGGATATTTCTGATGCGGGCTAACGGAGACTCGCTGTTTAAAGCCCGTGGTTGACACGCTACGCCCCGTGGTTAAGGGTACTGCCCGGACCAAAATCTCACATTCTCCCCCACTAGAAATAGAGTTGTCCTCGGCTCTAATACCAACTGTCATAGCCCCGCCCAACTCAGCATGAAATTATCCGCTTTGGCCCACGTGCACGGGCGAGGACTTCCCGAGAGATCACCCATCCTAGTACTGTTCCCGCTCGAGCACGCTTAACTTCGGAGTTCTTACGATTTTCGGGGACGCGTGGTTTTAAAAAGCCTCATGCTAAGTTAATACGGAGTTTGACTTATAAGCCCAAGGTCGGGACTTGGATATTTCTGATGCGGGCTCACGGAGACTCACTGTTTGAAGCCCGTGGTTGACACGCTACGCCCCGTGGTTAAGAGTATCGCCCGGACCAAGTTCTCACAGTAGCAGAGACTGAGAGAGGTAGGTGTACCTGGCGGTGGCGGACTCCTGGATGGAGGATGATGGGCACAGATGATGGTGATTGGTGATGGTGGCTGCGTCTGGGAGTTATAGGCGAGAGAGACTGAGAGAAGTAGAGATGAGAAGGATCACTGATCATAAAGTAGAGATGGGTCTGCACTGCGTGTGTTGATGGAGGGTGAAGATGATTGATGGGGGCCAATAGGCCATGGGGCTGCTGCCTGAGACGATGGGTGGGAGATGTTGGAAAAGGGTTTTGGAAAATGAGGAAAATGGTTATTCTCTCCTCTTTTGGAAAAGGGGGAAAATGATTTTGGAAATGAGAGACCGGGATAGATGGAGGCACAAAGGGGGAAATGGGTTTTGGAAAAGGGGCATTGGATTTTGGGGGGGGGGGGGGGATGGACGTTAGGGCTAGAGGGGGCATTTTAGTCATTTTAAAGGCTTTTCCAAAGCAATATTTGTTGGCCGAAATATTTTCGTCTTCCATAACTTATCCTTATTAGTGACGAATTACGTTCGTCGCAAAAACAAATTATATTTTGTAACAAAAAATTTCATCTCCAATGAGCTAAAATAATTCGCGCCCGCAATTGAAATTGGCGCCTTATTTTGGTGACGAAATATTTCCGTCTTCCATAACTTATCCTTATTAGTGACTAATTAAGTTCGTCACAAAAACAAATTATATTTTGTGACAAAAATGTTCGTCTCCAATGAGCTAAAATAATCCGTGCCAAAGCAAATGAAATTAGCGCCTTATTTTGGTGAAGAAATATGTTCATCTTCTATAACTTATCCTTATTGGTGATGAATTACGTTCGTCGCAAAAAAAATTATATTTTGTGACAACAATTTTCATCTCTAATGAGCTAAAAAAATTGGCGCCAACACAAAACAAGTTGGCGCCATATTTTTGTAGACGAAATTTTGTTTTCGTCTCCTATACTTTTGAAAAAAATGAAAACAAACGACAAAATTTATATTTCGTCCTCTTTGGGTGTTTTTTTAAGACAAAAAAAAATTTCGTCATCAAATTTCGTTACAACAGCCTAAATTTCTTGTAGTGTGTTAATGATATCTAACCCTTCATAAGTGTTAGCTAATGTTATCCTAATGCACAATCTTAACTAAGTAATGTCATCTATAGTAATACGTGCATTGATAACGAATGGTTCACTCAATTGTTTGGTTAAAATAATGGTTTTTAGAATTAGAATAAGATTGATTAGAATTGCTGATGAGTCTGGCACTACATAGTGGTTTTCTAAATTCAAAATTCATTATGGAGGTGAACTGACTAAATTAATGTAACAAACCATCCTACTGCAGTATATGGATTTGGGGGCGTTCCGGAGCTCCGTGGTGATACCAGTGATCTCTGATCCAGACACTGGGAGATCCCACCTTATTTGGACCGAAAGGTCATAGACTGAAAAGTCATATCTTGGACTGACGAGTCTTATTGATAAGTCATTATTAAATGCTTAATGTAATGAATGAATGAATATAAAATGCTTCATTTAGGAAGAACCGATTGAGTTGAAACCAATACTATGGTAGTTGCCAATGTCATTGTCATTATCACTACTGTATGCCATTGATTGTTTAGAACTGTTAAATCAATGAATTGTCGTACATGCCATAGATCTGTATATATATTGTTGAACCGTCGTGTTCACAGCATTACTGATGATGTTGCAGGCCCAGTTGCCCGTGCCAGTTCCGCAGAGACCGTACCGCCAGCAGAAGAGGCCCATCCGATACCTCCAGGAGGTTTAATCGAATGGACATGATATGAGAGCGGATACATTGGAATATTTTGGAACCTTAGAAATGTTTTATCTATTCATTTTGGGTGTTGTAAATGATGTCCCCTGTATTGTATTTTGAATATGTTGTGGTTGACTTTATTAGGAATGAAATCGTGTATATTGAACTTTACTTTTCAAGTAAAGGACTTGGTTTGTATGAATTGATTTTAATTGGTTGTCAATGTATATATATCTGTATATTTCCGCACAACAGTACATTGACAGGTACGTATGCAAGATCCCTTGTGGATTTCGTCTTAACTTCAGTTAGTTCGAGGTTTACGGGAGTAAGTATGATTATCATCGCGACTTGGGATTCAGCCCTAATGACTCTGATCTCGGGCTTGGGTCGTGACACTGATCCTATACATTCCCATGCACTTTAAGAGAGCTCCACCTCACACCTATCTCACCAAGTGCTTTCAACCGATTTCATCATGTGGACTGTAAAGCTCAACATCTCTAACCAACCTTCATCAGTTGGCATGCAAAATGGAGCACGCATCATATTTTATAATTCAATGCACACTGACCTTCTAATATGGTCCGGAAGCAACAAACGTGGCCCACTGTAAGGGTCAAAAAAATTGGCCGACAGAACTTCTGTCAGGGGAAACGGATCCGAAGCTATGGACCAATTAGCGGGTGCCATATGGGGTTGAGATGTCACATCCCATCTCTTAAAAAAAATCACATCTCTTTAAAAAATTTCTTTACCCATGTGGCACCCCCTGAGTGGTCCAAACAGGGGATCTGGATCCTCTATCAGGAGTTAAAACCCGAATGGCACCTCACTATAGCGAGTTGGCGTGGAGAATGATGGATGAAACCCAGTTTGATCTGGATTCTGAGTCAAAGTTTGAGATGACCAAATATTCTTAGTGGATTATGATTAGGAATTTCTTACATAGATTTGGGGCTATATATTGGGTATTACTATCAACCCAAAGAGACATAGATCATCTCTAAGTTCTGAATTAGAGATCTAATTGAAAGAAACTTTCTCTAGAGGTTTTTTAAAGAAATGTGCTGATAAGTTCTCTAGATAGTCAGATTCTTCAGTATCCTTTGTCGAAGATTATCTTCTTGCGTAGGAAATTTGAGGAGTCAAGTGCAGGTTTGATCTATTGCAATCAACGGTGTGAAGTCGTTGAAGCATAAAGCGACACGATGTAACTTCAGTATTTAGGTAGGGAATATCTTAGGAGGAAATCTGAGTTTCTTGTAATTGCGAGATTTATAGTGCTTGATTGTTAATCAAGTTCGGATACATAGTTCTTCACCCGGTTAGGGTTTTCCAAGCTAAATCTAATGTCCTTGTGGTGTGTACTTTTTGAGTTTATTCTTCACTACATAGTTTATTGTTTTCGTACACTATTGGGCTAATTTATTAAGTGGATCAATCTAGAGATCTCATACCCTAAACTTGCACCCACTCTTATCAATCATGAAAAGTAGAAACGTGGTTCCTATTATTCAAAAATTTCATATTGACCCCATAAGACTCAAATCCCAGCGTGAACTAGATGACTTTGGACCCTTGCCGCTGGACTCGGGATAATTCATGAAAAACTCATTGGGGGAGCATGGCCCTCCATAAATTATGGAAAAAGCCCCTTTGTTAGGTCAAGTTTTATTATTATGACACCCCAAGAAAAAAAAATTTCATAGAGAGGCCCACTGAAGGAAAATCTTGTGGCTCCACCAGATAAATTGAAGGCTTTTCCATGCTGAGTGGGAATCCTAGGCACACCCAAGTACCCGTATATAGGCAAAAAGGAAATGAAAATCACTTTGGTGAAGATCCTATCCATCTATTTTTTTCTATTATTACTTTGGCACAAACCCAAGTACCCGTATGTAACTCCACATGTGCAAATACAAGTGCCCAATTCAAACAAAAGTTAAGCGATGATATTTCAAAGACTAAAGATGAACTTGCAGTGAAAATGCAAAAGTTACCACGCAATTAAGATGAAAAAAAAAATATATTGGGCAGTTGATGGTAAGACTAGATTTGGTTTTGTTATGTGGATGAATGGCCCTATTGTTCTTATAGGTGATATTGATGGACTAAGGGTCTCTTCCTCTAATGAAAGCATGAGTGAGGATGATGTCCCTTGCTTCAAAGGAAGCGGAATGACGAGATTTTTCTGGTATTCAGGTTTTTGTCTAATGCGTTGGAGGTGATCCATTTCATTATTGGAAGGCAGTTAGGCTATGCTTATCATTTTAGACATTAGAAGTTTGAGTAGTCCGTTATCCTTCATAGACTTTTTTCAATATATTCTTAGAAAGCTCAATGGAGGGGCTCATTCTTTGACTAAGTTTTGCTTCTCTCGTATGAAGGATTTTTGTTGGAGGTAATGGGAACTCTAATTTAACGGAGATTACCATAAGAGTTATAAAACTGTCAAGGATATCAAATAAGTTAAATTCTCTAAATCATCCTCTTTCTTGTGTCTCTTTTCTGAGTTTTCATATTTTGGAGCCACCTTTAATCAATCCAAATCATTCGGACACACAAGCTTCTCTAATTGCCACCTATCTAAATTTTACAATGTCCCAAACATTGATTGAGGTTAAATTTTATCACAACAAAACTACGCAATGCATAGTTAGTAAACTTTGTCAAGTTAAAATTAAGGGCTACAATCATTTGATTGACTTCTTCCTCCCCCTCAATAGACCCCACAGTGGTGGGACCCATGTGCACTCCGATATATATATATATATATATATATATATATATATGGATCCCCTGTTTGGACCAATGAGGGGGTGACACATGAAAGGAGGATGTCAAATCAGCTGACAACTCATCTACTCCAATGAATAAAAAAAAAGCATCTCTTCTACATGTCGCCCCCTCACTGGTCCAAACAGGGGATTTGGACTCATATATATATATATATATATATATATATATATATATATACACACACACATATATGACTTAAATTATTTCTAACGATGCACCAATTGGTTGTCATGCATTAGGATGAGCACGGGTAGAAAGGTCTTGCTTGTTTAAGGGGAAAACGTCCAGCGCTATGTAGTCAAGTCCGAAGCAATTGCTCAATGTAAAACTATTACACCCCGACCCAAATTAATCATGATTAAGACTAATCGATTGAGATTAATGCTAATTAAGCATGGATAAATGGGTTTGTGAAGATTAATGACCAAAGAGAGACAAATTAGTCTCAAATTATGTATTAAGCATAATGAAATGAAATTGAGTTGGTTGAAATGAGTTTAGACTCAAACAAGGTAGACTAAGGACTTTTTCGTAAATACGGATTTTCACGTATTTCGTCAAATACGAAAATTCTTGCTACTAACGCGTGTATCTCGAATAGTACGTTGACGTTCGTAATAGATGCGATTCCATTTGACCTCAAATGGACCAAGTGAGACTTCATTTGACTCAAAATGTAATAAAGCTTAAGAAGAGGGGGTTTTGGTGTAAGGAGTCCTTATATTAGAATGAGATGAGTGAATGAGTTCATTTTCACCTCAACAAAACCCTAGACACCCTTTCTTTTCTTCTCCTTCCCTTTTCTCTCCATCTAGTGTGAAGATTGGAAGAGTGCCAAGTGATTGGAGTGGAGTAAAACTACTTCATCTTCTTCCTCAAGTCCTTTCCCCATTTTTGAAGTGTTGGAGCTTAAGAGATCTTAAAACCTCTTTGCTTGGAGCTACAAGTAAGTAGTTGATCTTCTCTTAGGATTTCTAAGTTCCATTGGTTGTTTTGTAGAAACTTCTATCTCAAATAGCTTATGAGTTGTATATTTTCATGTTTTCATGGGATTAGGATTTGATTTGGGGGTTGAAATCCCAAGCCAAGCTAAGTAAAAGAGGGCTTTGAGTTCATTGGCTTCAAGAGAGACAAGTATAAGCATTTCTTGTGATTAACATTACTTGTTGTAGAAATGCATATAGTTTTTCATGGATTTGTGCATTTCCATTGATTTTTGGAGATGTTTATGGGTTGTGTAAATGATTAATGAATGATTAGAAGTATTGTTTTGGAAATGAATGATGTGTGAGGAGGGAACAGGAGGTTCTATAACTATTGTAGGTTGTAGATGGATAATGGAGAAAGGAGTGTAGAAGAAAAGAGAATGTATCAGATTTTCGAGTTGGAACTCTGGACAGTTCGCTCGAGCGACCAAGGTTCTATGACAGAGTGAAATAATTCTGGACAGTTCGTTCGAACGATCATGAGGTGCGCTCAAGCGACCAACGTTCTGTGAGGTGTCCGCTCGAGCGAACTTGGACTCGCTCGAGCGAACTTGATACAGGGACATACATTGATTGTAAGTGAAAATCTCTTTAAATTAGTTTTGAAACTAAACCTCCATGGGTGATAATTATGGGGACTATACAATGCACACATTAAATATAAATGTGATGTCTATCGAGAATAACACGTGCATTTGGGAACCAATGGTTGCATCCAAATGGTTGGTTTAGATTGAGACAGAATTGAGTAGAACCATAAATGAGTAGTAAGATCTCTCATTATATCGTATTTCACATCGTTGGGTCTCGATCTAGTGAGATTGGTACTACCGTTAGTCTCTTCTCTTGTTATGAAGAGAATTATTGAAATGAATTGAACTGAACATTAGAAAGACATTAACCCTTAAGTTTGGCACTACCTAGCTATTGTGCTAGAACTCTAAATGAGTTTAATGAACTGATAAATGAAATAAATGACTAATCTTGCTGCAGCAGATGGATTTGGGGGCGTTCCGGAGCTCCGTGGTGATTCTAGTTGTCCTTGGCCCGGACACTAGTAAGTCCCACATATTTCGATCATATCTATGGGTATTGATTGATGCCTTCCGTTTGGAAGATGAATCCTTCTTTTGAGGGAAGATGGTCTATTGATCAACTCCTATGTTATCTATTGTCATTGTAGGAATTATCTAGAATGATAATTGTTACCGAATAGATTTAATGAATTCAGTATATGTATTAACATGTGCTATTACAAGATCTGTTTATATATTGTTGAACTGTCGTGTTCACTAGTGATATTGATGGCATTACATGCCCGATTGCTCCTACCGGTGCAGCAGCGCCCCCGGCGCCAGCAAAGGAGACCTCTCCGGTTCCTCCAGGAGGACTAATCGAATAGAACGGTCAGGATGCCATTTAATATGAGCATCCGAGTGCGAGAAAGGACTATAATATTTGAGAAATGTTATGAAACGTTATTTTTTACATTCATTTATGAAATGTAATTAATTGTTATTGTGTGGTGTTATTGGATATGCACCGATTGATAAACAATGATGGAAATTATACATGTATAAGAACTTATTTTTGTATACATGTAAATTCGAAAAAAATGATATTGTCAAATATAGATATTTCCGCAAAAATTGTGTAATTGACAGGTTTATTGAGAATGATATCCCTTGTGGATTCCGTTTTAATTAACTTCGGTTAATTCGGGGTTTACGAGAGTAAGTATGGGCTCACAGCTCGGGATTATCGTAATTCGGCCCTGGTCGTGACAAAAACCTAAAAGTTGATGCAAATCCCGTGAGATTTCCTTAGATTCAGGAGGGGCCACATGAAATGATTACTGAATGCCTCACATTTGATTGGCAACACGGCAAAGACTCCTCAAAAAGTGTCCCGATCGTCTGAGCCTTTACCCTATGGTGACTTTGAGTGGACCGTTACGTCACCGTGGGCAGCCCTACCTTCTATTAGTGGAGACCTGGCAAATCATAATTAGTCTACTTACAGAGTCACTGTGGGAAAAACCACTTATAGGATCCCTGATTCCTTCAAAAACTTTTTTCTTCTCTGCAGGTATCCCTCTGGTTTTTGCTTTGCCCGTCTATGGCTATGACCACTCCAAAAGAACAGCTATCAAATAATTGCTGCAATGGCTCCTTGCTTTTTACTTCCCCAACCGTATCTACATACTACATTCCACATTCCAACTTTCTAACCAAATTTTTTTTTTCTATTTTCCAACTTATTAATCCGTGTCTGTACGTCTCCACAGTTCTTCTCGTGTGTCTCATGCATCAAGTGTTCCTTTCCTGTCCTCTTGTCTCTACTCTCTCGTGCGAAGAGTGATTACGTACGTCCATTTTTTCCTTGTCTGTGGTTGCTGCAACCAAAGATTCATGAACGCAGTTCCCAATCTCATCTATCGGGTGCCATACTTGGATTGCCCGGATGCTCTGTATCATCAACCAACCCCTCTGAAGCTTTAATGGCAGGAATTACTCTCCTGCTGATTGTGATGTGAGAGTGTGTGGTCTGGGATCTGTCGATGGTCACTCAAATTATAAAGAATTTGCCTTTTGTTAAGTCTAAAGTCTCTAGAAGATTTAAAGAATAATTACTAAGGGGATTCAAAATGCAGTTCAAAATGAAAAACACCGAAAAAGTTGATACGTTGTGGTAGAGTAGTTCTTTCTTTCTTTCTTTATCAGAATTTGGGGAAAAAAAAAATGGCTTTTTTTAACATAATTATTATGATTTTAAACTTGAGGTCGTTGTATGTGTCTCTCAAAGCTTATTTTTAAAAATAAAAATTATTTAATACCATTTCTATTTGACAGTTTTTAGATTTATAAAGAAATTAAGTTCAATTTATGTGTGAAGGAATTCTTTTTAAGTTCAATTTATGTTTGAAGGAACTTTTTTTTTTTCTAATCTTGAAGTTATGAAAATTGTGTCTTCAATATGTGTATTATTTACTAGTAAAACACAAAGGAAACGTTTATCAGGAGATACAAAAAATAATGCAAGAAAATTATTATTAAAATTATGAAATAGAGAGAAACAATAGCTTCCTGTGGCAAGCAAGGTCCTGAAACAAGCTTACATGCTTTGAAAGTTTAGATAACTCAGTAAAATGAGAAAATGCAGTGCCAAACTATGTAACCAGTGAATAGCGTAAATTAAGAGTAAAATTAAATTCCAGCATGTCTAACAGTGAAAATCTGGGGCTGCTAGAGGTGCCCCACTTCTTGTTGGGCGGGGACAATAAGTGGTTGATCTCTAATATCCTTAGGTGGATCTCGACTACTGTGCCACTGCTCTAATGTAGTAAAATAATAAGAGGTTTTGACGTATAAATTTTCCATGTTTTTTCAATTGGGACATTCTAAATATACCCATCCTATTTAATATGGGTGATTCTAAATACACCCACCCTAATTACTATATAAGCCCACTCTATACACTATACATTATATGACATTTTCGATTAGCGCAACGGACAAGACAGTAGGAAAAGACTTGCCTTCCTCATTCCTCATTTTTGGCGTGCACCCCTATTCATATACCCAATCTACTCTATTCGCCTCGGGAGTCGTGCCAAAAGAGAACTCAGGTGGACCCGACCCATGACCAATGACCAACTTGGCTGCTGTATTGCTGATGTAAGGCGGGCCTCGTCAACGGTCACCAATGAACTTTAACCGTCCATAATTCATTCATCCGGACTCCGATCGACAAGCAGTTTGGTTCTGTGGAATCGTGGTGACGAGCACTACCCAGTAGCGTTGACAAATTTGGGATCCAACGGTCAGAATTTTTTTGGACCAGATGCAATCATCTTTGACACTTGAAATTTGTCGCGTGATATTTGGGTCATATGAGCTCCGATGGACAATCTGTTTGCGCCTGCGGTAAATCATGTTTTTTATTTAAAAAAAATGTCTCTTATTATATAAAGTTGTAGCTTAATTGATTGGGTTTTGGGTTTATTTCTAAAAGGACAATTTTTTCCTAAATTATGTATCTTATTTAGGCTAGGTCGGCAGTTCAGGCTCTCAACCACCAAATCTAAGACTTGCCCACGTGCCAAAATCTAAGGCTCAAGCTCAGTTCAAAGTAGGCTAGATCGGGTCTAATTCATGTCGGTCTAGTCCATAATCACCTCTCCTATATTAGGATTAAGGAATCCAAGATGTATAGGACACTTCTTATTTGATAAGATAAAATCAAAATTGATGCAAGATTGAGAGTTCAATTGACCAAAAGAGGGAAGTACTCCATTACAAAAGAAGAGGGAAGTGTGCAAAATCTTCCTAATCTTAAAAGTCTTGAATATCTAAAAAAAATTATTCAAACATATTAACACATGTTACATTCCTAATCTTCCAACACAATGATTTCGGAAGGAAAAATAGAACGCATATGCTGCATGAACGTATTAAGCATACGGGGTAGGCCATGCAGCTGCACAATCATGCCTGAAGTGAACCCATTGAGACATAATGGGTGGCATCGGATAACCATATGTCAAAAATAGGCCCTTCATGAAGGGGAAAAAAAAGGCCTTCGAAAATTGAAAAACTTCAAAGGTAAGGGATGGGACCTACTAAATGCGTGGTCCCAAGACACTGCAAGTCCGTGGTCTATTCAACCTGTCCACAAGCCGTGTCATGTGAGAAACTAGAAGATGTCCCTGTAACCCAAAAAAGGGTCAAAAGGTGTGTTGAAAACGTTTTTTTGCTGCTGTGATTATGTCATATGCTAACTTCCAAAGCAATGAAAAAAATCCTCTGGAAACGCGTACGCTGAATTTGCACCCACCCTATTTCATAGGATATCACTAGAGTGGGTGCAAATAGTAACACCCTTTAATATTTACACCCACTCTAGGCTAAAACCTGATCTGACCTGACATTTTATATTTACACCCACCCTTTTATGAGTGGCCTGCAGACTGTTTTGTACCGTTTGATTGGATACTACAAAGATTAAAGAGTATATTTAAAAGGGAGAGAGAGGAGAAGGAAGAGAAAAAATGGCATTGAAACTTCTCCTGGGAAAAGAACTAGAGATAGTCTCTCTCTAGATATCTCTTTGTCCTGTGAGAAGGCTGGAGAGGGAGAGTGTGGAGTTTTGCAGTGAGAGAGAGAGGACAAGTGAGGGAGAGTGGGGCCCACTTAAGTATTGTATCTGTGTTTTGGGACTATGGGACCCAGGTGGGCCCCTGATATGGATCCGAAGGAAGATCCACGGACGACCGTAGAGGGGCTGGTCTCATAGGCAGTAGATATCCTTGGCCCACCATCCATTAGGTTGATAAGAGAATGTGTGATTAAAGGGAAAATAATTAGTTTTGGACATCAGGCGGTTGTGGGACCCGTGGTTGATCCAATCGCAGATCTGGTCCGTCCACCGGACTGGACATGGTGAGGCGACGTTAACGATGCGGACCTGTGTGAAGTGAGCTCTATTTGGTCCACCATCCAAAGACCCAAAGGGGGCATGACGATAGTGAAGAAGAAAAGGGGATAATTCCGTTTTTGGAGACAGGGGGGCCCAGGTGGGTCACCAATGACAACTTGAACCATACATCTTGTAGAGGGGACCTGGGTGACCATCTTGATGAAGGCTGATCGTGGCTTTTGATCAGTGGGCAACTATCCGAAATTGCACAGAGGCTGGGACGCTAGACTCCATTACAAAACTGAGCTTTGTGATGAGAAGAAGAGCGGATGGGGGTGATGTGTGTGAGGAAGAGAATGACGGTGACATGTGTGGGGATAAGAGAGAGAATAATGATGACGTTGTAAGGATTTTAGTTGGCTAATTCATAGGAGTTTGGACAAAACTGAGTTCCTTGATAATATGTATTGAGTCTAGAAAGGACTGCAATAGTTTTACAAAGTTTGAACTGGTCGCTCGAGCGAACATACAACCGCTCGAGCGAACCAAACAGAGGAACAACCGTTCGACCTTTCAATTCGTTCGCTCGAACGATCAAGGTTCTGGAATGAAGGCTAAAAGTTCGCAAGACAGTCGCTCGAGCGAACCTCTCACAGAGAGTTGTTCGCTCGAACGCATATTAATGATCGCTCGACCATCGAACCATTGTGTGTTACGTCTGTTCCCAGAGAGCTGGTCGCTCGAGCGAACCACCTGACCGCTCGAGCAAACCTGGTATTTCTAATTCAAGTTGAACTCCTATTTCTATTCTCAATGGAAGAAGTTACCTATTCTGTAGAAGCCTTTGTAGCACGAAATTCTTCCTATATAAAGGCTATACATCTCTCCTCTCAAATGATCTCTGAATAGTGGAAATATATGTGAGAGAGAGTTTGAGAGATCCATCTTCTTGCCCCCAAGGCTGCCATTACTGAAGCTATGCTGAAGATTCATGTCTTGGTCTGATTCCATCACTTCTCTTGAAGACTCCGTTATTCAAGCACGGTGAAGGTGCACGGCGAGTAGTCGGCAAGTACTTTGCAATCCTTAGGTTGAGTCAGCAACTGGGAAAGGGTTGTGAGTTCTCTTGTAACTTTCTATTACATAGTGCTTGGTTTGTCTGTTGGCCTAGACGATAAGGCCCGTGGTTTTTTCCCGAGTAGGGTTTTCCACGTAAAAATCCTGTGTCTTTATCTCTCTTGTGGTGTGATTGTTTTAAACAGGATTAGGGTTAATTACTAGTTTAATCACTAGTTATCGATATTCATCTGAGATCATATAAACGGGACCTCTGCCTGTGTTAAGGCAAGTTAAGTGGTATTTCAATTGGTATCAGAACGGGTTACACTAAGTTATTGTGTGATCAAGTTACTGATCTCTCATGGATATCATCAGAGAAGGAACTTCAACCAATAAGCCCCCTTTGCTAGATGGATCTAATTATGCTTATTGGAAAGGAAGGATGATAGCCTTTTTTAAGGAAATTGATGACCAGGTATGGGACATTGTGGCTGATGGATACACTGAACCCACATTGACGGTTGAAGGTCAAACTAGACCAAAACCCAAAGCACAATGGACTGCTGATGATAAGGCCAAATCGAATCACAATAACAAGGCCATTCATGCTATTTACAATGGTGTTACTCAAACTGAGTTTCATAGAAAATCTGCTTGTACCATGCTAAAGCTGCATGGGCTTTGCTTCAAACTGTTCATGAAGGAACAGAAACTGTTAGGCAAACCAAACTCCAAAATCTGACAACAGCTTTTGAAACGATTCGAATGAAAGAATCTGAATCTTTTGATGATTTTAACACGAAATTGTCTAAGATTGTTAATTCATGCCATACCTTGGGAGAGCCAGTACCTCCATCAAAGATTGTTAAAAAGATTTTGAGGTCTCTCCCTGAAAGGTTTCGACCAAAAGTTGTTGCTATTGAGGAGCACCAAGATCTGAACTCATTATCTGTTGAAGAATTAGTTGGAAATTTACTGACATTTGAGGCGAATCACTGCCAGCAGAAAAAGGGAAAAGACATTGCTCTAATGTCTTCAAAGTCAGTTGATGATCCTGACTTAAGTGATCAAGGCAGTGATTCTGATGATGAAAAGTTCGAAGCATATCTTGAAGGGTACCAATAAGAAAGAACCATCGAACTCGAAAGCACCTTTTAAAGGCAAATTTGTACCCAAACCAGAATTTATCAAATCGAAGGGTACAAATAAGCAAATCAAATGCTTTGAGTGTCAAGGATATGGACACACAGCTGCTAAGTGTGCCAATCGCAGGGAAAAGTTCAAAAGCAAGGCACTGAATGTTGCCTGGGATGAAGATTCTGATGAAAATGAATCTGAACTTGAATCACCGTCAAGTGAGTCAGCTAAATATGTTGCTTTTCTTGCCATGTCTAATGCTTCATCTGTGCAGGAATCCAAATCAGAAGATGATTTAGAAATTAACGATTTTTCTGATGAGGATCTGGAGGGAGATGAAAACTATCATAAGCTGTTACAAGAATCTCTCCGTATGTCTAAAATCAGTGAAAAGAGGGCTTTAAAAATCAAAGCTTTAGAAGAAAAGAATGTGTCTCTGCAGACTACCTTGACAGACTCTCAGTCAAAGGTAATTCAGTTAGAAGAACAACGAACAATGTTTTCTAACAAATTAATTCTTGCAGGAGAAGAAAAAGCCCAGCTTCAACAGCGTTATCTAAAAGCTGAATCTGAATTGGAAAATCTGAGAAATGAACTTATTGCTTGCAAATCTGAAAGAGATAACTCAGCTGGAAAGTTGAAAATGGTGCTGATTGAGTTAGAATCTGCTAAAGCCTCAATCCATAGGATGAACACTGGATCCACCAAGCTGAATCAAATTCTGGAAAGCCAATTACCTCCAAAGTCAAAAACAGGTCTTGGATACATTCATGGAGCATCTACATCCAAAGACAAAGGTAAAACAGTTTTTGTTCAAGGACAAACCATGACGACAATACCTCTTGTCTACTCTAATGCCACACCCTTAAAAACTCACAAGTCTAGACCAAAGTTCATTCCCATTTGCCATTTTTGTGGAATCAATGGACACATAAGACCACATTGTAACAAATTGCGAAATTTTCTTAGAAATCAGCGCAGAAGGTTCAAAAATTCTTCTTCACAGATTCGGACCAAACCATTCTGGGTCCGTAAATCTGATCTGCGCTGTAATGTGGTTCTTACAGCATTATGTGCTACCGACACAGATGTGTGGTATCTAGATAGTGGGTGTTCAAGGCACATGACAGGAAACGCAGTCCTGTTTACCACCCTTGAAGATTACAACGACGGTTCTGTCCGATTCGGAGATGGAGGTAAGGTCAAAGTTGTTGGAAAAGGAACTGTCTCCATACCAGGTATGTCTAGGCTAAATGATGTCTATTTGGTTGATGGCTTAAAAACAAATCTGTTGAGTATAAGTCAATTGTGTGACAATTTTCATGAAGTGCTTTTCTCTGCACAAGAATGCACAATTGTTGATAAGAAAGGCAAAACAGTGATACATGGCATGAGAAATTCGGGAAACTGTTATGTCGTCTCCTCAGACAAAATCTTGTCTTGCAAATCAGGAATCATAAGTGACATTGAGCTTTGGCACCAAAGACTTGGACATATGAATTACAAAGATCTCGAAAAGTTATCTACACACGAGTTGGTTCGTGGCCTCCCAAAAATAAAAAAGGTTCCAAATGCTGTGTGTGGCCCCTGCCAACTTGGAAAACAAATCAAAGCTCCTCACAAGAAGATTGATTCCCTCACTACAAAGAGGCCATTGGAATTACTCCACATGGATTTGATGGGACCCACAAAGGTTGAAAGCATAGGCGGTCGAAAATATATATTTTTAACTGTCGATGATTTCTCTCGCCTCACTTGGGTTCGGTTTTTATGTGATAAATCAGAGACGTTTCTTGTATTTACTGATTTGTGGTCTCTTCTTATTGCAGATAAAGGCCAAGAATTTGGAGGAGTCTCTAGAATTAGATCAGACCATGGCACTGAATTTCAAAATTCAGATTTTTCTGCTTTTTGCTCCACACATGGAATCAAACATGAGTTCTCTGCACCAAAAACTCCTCAGCAGAATGGAGTTGTTGAAAGAAAAAATAGAGTGGTCCAAGAGATGGCTCGAGTGATGTTACACAGCAAAAACATCTCTCAAAGATTTGGGGCTGAGGTTGTTAATACAGCAGTTTATGTCATTAATCGGGTTTATCTTCGCCCAGGGTCTAAGTCAACTCCATATGAATTGTGGACTGGAGTCAAACCAAACATTAAATATTTTCGAACTTTTGGCAGCAAGTGTTACATCCTCCGTGATAGAGAATACTTGACTAAATTTGACTCAAGGAGTGATGAAGGAATCTTCCTCGGTTACTCCTCCACCAGTAAAGCTTATAGGGTGTTCCATTTGAAGAATTCTATTGTTATGGAATCCATTAATGTTGTGGTTGATGATGCTTGTATTTTTTATCACTTATCCGATGATGATGAGGGCTTAACATTTTCTCCATATCCAGCACAGGTTGAAAACCTAACAAAAAGCCATGAAGAACCTGACTCATCCAATACTCTTGTTGCCTCTGAATCTGCTGATCCAATAAGTCCAAGCAAAAACGTCGCTGAAAGCATGGTTCCAAACATCACTAAACATTTCGAAGAGAAGAGCACAACTCCTCCACCAGTACACCCGCGATCGCAGAAAGGTCAGGTCATCAAGGATCACCCCCTCGACACAGTTATAGGTGAGGTCACAACACCTATGAAAACTCGCAAACAGGTACGTGATGAGGTAAGTCATGTGTGCTATGTCTCTACTTTTGAACCGAAAAATGTCATAGCTGCTCTAAATAATGATTCTTGGATTAATGCTATGCATGAAGAACTTTCTCAATTTGAACGTAATTGTGTTTGGGAGCTTGTTCCTCGACCTTCTGATTTAAATGTCATTGGTACCAAATGGATCTTAAAAAACAAGACCGATGAATCTGGACAGGTTATCAGGAACAAAGCTCGTCTAGTAGCCCAGGGTTACACCCAAGTAGAGGGGATCGACTTTGATGAAACTTTTGCCCCGGTTGCTAGATTAGAATCTGTGAGATTGTTACTTGCCATTGCTTGCTATTTGAATATACAATTGTTTCAAATGGATGTGAAAAGTGCCTTCTTAAATGGGTTTTTGAATGAATTGGTATATGTTGAACAGCCAAAAGGGTTTGAAGATCCTCATTACCCTGATCACGTCTTTAAACTGAAAAAGGCTTTGGATGGTTTGAAACAAGCACCTAGAGCCTGGTATGAGAGACTCACTGTTTTTCTCATTGAGCATGGGTTTTCTAGAGGTAGTGTCGATAAAACACTGTTCATTAGACATGACAAGAGTGATATTGTCATTGCACAAGTCTATGTAGATGTTATCATCTTCGGTTCTACCTCTGACTTGTTGGCTGAAAAATTTGCGGAAAAAATGGCTAATGAATTCGAAATGAGCATGGTGGGCGAACTGTCCTTCTTTTTGGGCCTTCAAATTAAACAAACTCCGTCTGGGATTTTTGTTTCTCAACCTAAATATGTCAGAGTATTGAAGAAATTTGGAATGCAATCCGCGAAGCATGCAAGGACACCAATGAGCACTACCGCAAAAATCAGTCTTGATGCAAATGGACTGGACTCTGATGAGAAAGCTTATAGGAGTATGATAGGCAGTCTTCTTTATCTCACTGCGAGTCGTCCGGATATTGCTTATAGTGTTAGAGTGTGTGCAAGATTTCAATCAAAACCTAAACTTTCACATGTTCATGCTGTGAAACGCATTTTGAAATACATTGGTGGCACAACTGAATTTGGAATTTGGATGTCTAAAGATACCAACACGACTGTGGTTGGCTTTTCGGATGCTGACTGGGCTAGATGTGTAGATGATCGAAAAAGCACTTATGGTGGATGTTTCTTTGTGGGAAATAATCTCGTGGCTTGGCATAGTAAGAAGCAGACTTCGACCTCCCTGTCGACTGCTGAGGCTGAATATATTGCTGCTGGTAGTTGTTGCACACAACTTCTTTGGATGAAACAAATGCTACAAGATTATGGAATTGAGCAAGAAACCATGACTGTTTTTTGTGACAATCAAAGTGCAATCGACATTTCCAGGAATCCAGTCCGACACTCACGCACCAAACATATAGATATTAGGCATCATTTCATCCGTGATTTGGTTGAGGAAGGAATTGTTTCACTTCATCACATCTCCACCGACGCTCAACTTGCGGATATTTTCACCAAACCCTTGGATGCGGCACGGTTTGAATCTTTACGTAAATCGTTAGGGATTTCGTTAATTCCCTACACTCCATCATAATTTTTACTTGTCTAAGTGCACATTTCACTTTCACATTTTTTTTTCTTTGATTTTTTTTTGCACGAAGTTATTCTCTCACTCCTACTTTATGTTCAGTCTTTGAGAGATGTTGCATTTCGGCTAACCCGGAGGAAGAGGGCTACCTTCGATTGTGTGTAAAAGCTACCAATTGTCTGGTAATTTTCATTTGGAGAAGGCTACCATGGTCGTAAGAGTGAAAGTCACCAATGAAGGGTTAGCCCGTCCCTTACAAAAAAAAAAAGGGCAGAGTCCTTACAGTTATTCCAGAGTTACATCAAACAAAAAAAAAAAAAAGGCAGCGTCCTTACAGTTATTCCAGCCTTTAAAAAAAAAAGGAAAAAAAAAAAAAAAGGAAACTCATATGCTCCACTGTTGATAGATGGGTGTGCTCCTGTGCTATATATAAGTGCATCTTAAAAGGATTGACATGGAGTAGGACTCACATTTTTTTTTCTCTTCTCACTGTTCACTTTGTCACTGTGTGCTTAGGCGTGTGAAATTTTCTACAGTCGCATCTTGCCACTGTGTCTGGACAGTTTTGACCTATATTGAGACGTTGTAGAATTTTTGCCGCGCAGCATTCAAAGGTTGTAACCCTTGGCAATTCGCTCGAGCGACCTTGACTGACCGCTCGAGCGAACCCCAGCATTAAAAGCACCCACGATCTCTTCTTCCTCATTTCCTCTTCATTCCATTCCAGTGAACCCTAGCGGTTTCCTCCTCTGTTTTTCGCCCTTTCTCCCTTGAGGTCTCCACTCTCTCATCAGGTATTTTCTTTTGTTTTCCGTACTTAATTTTTCATGTATTTCTATTTTATCCATCTTTTGATGCATTTTCTTTTCCCGTTTTTTCTGTTTTCATAATCATTTGTTCTTGATTTTTTTTTTTGCATTCCACTGATTCTGTCTCTCTTTTCTTCATATTCGGTTTTCCCCCTTTGCATTTCTCTTGTCTTCTTTTCATATCTTTTATCACTATGGACTGGTTTCTATGGATTTACTTTTTATCTCAGTCTATGGTTCTCTTGCGAAACACTACTTCGTGTTTATGCATTTGTCTATCTTGCTCTCTTGAAAATAACTGTGCATGGATAGTTGGTTTGGGACTCAGTGGACTACGCAGTTGTGCATGGAGGCCATTCTAATGATGTGTCTCTCTTTGGCGTTGGTTTTTGTGTGGTGGAAGTTGTGGCTTTTGTTGATATGGTTTGTGATGGGAGGCGTCTACTGTTGTGTTGGGTTTGATACTCTGAATGTGAATGTGATTGACTGTGGGTGTCTAAATGGCACATCTGGAGTTGGGTGGCTATACCCATTTTTTTGCAGGATGTGATCAGTTATGTATGGTTGATGCTTGGGTGGGTCACTTCTTGTCTATTTTTGTACAGGGACTAAGGCCTAATTGTTTGGTTTGGATTTAACTAACAGATATGGCTTCGAAAAAACGCTCTCATACTGCGGTTTCTACTTCCTCTTCTTTCGATAAAACCCGGTTCCCAAGTCTGGAAAAGTCCACCCAGTTTTATGAACAATTTGCAAATCGAAACATCGAATCAGAGAGAGAGGTGGCGGAGGAATTACACACTAAGGCAATGTGCTGGAGTTTAGCTAATAGGGATTGGTATCCACTGATGAAATTTGATGCCAAGAAAATTCATGTTGATCTAGTTAGGGAATTTTACTGCAATTTGGAGGTGTTGGAGAATGGGTCTGTCAAGACGCATGTGAGAGGAAAATGGATCACCATTACTGTTGCTGACATTGCTGAGTTTATAAATATTCAGGAGGAGGAGGGTGCTGATTATCCCATTCCGGATGAGCTGCCGGCCCCTATTGATTACGATGCGATTGCAACCATTCTTTGTGGTGTGCCCACTCAATGGCCCGGAGGGATTATCCTTCATGGCAATCTGACAGCAGAATATCGGTTTCTTAACCGCTTTGTATGCCATAATCTTGAACCTCGTGGTCACACGTCTGATGTGGCTCAGAAAAATGGTTATCTACTATATTGCATCGGCACTGGGAGAAGCATCAACATCCCTCTTGTATATCTGCATGTCCTCGTCAGGACTTTAACGGCCAAGAGAAACTCTATGCTACCCTTTGGAGTTTTCATCACCGAATTTCTCGCATATAAGGAGATTCCAGTCAGGCAGAATGAGCCTTTTGTAAAGGTGAAGAATCCCATAAATGCTCAAACGATTGCTCAATTCTCAGCGCATGTTAATCCGGCGCAAAGAGCGGATCAAGGTCACCAAGCTGCAGCTGCTGCTCCAGCACATGTTGAGGGGGAGCAAGCAAATGTTGAGGGGGAGCAACCAGGGTTGCAACAGAGATTTGATCAGCTGGCGCTACATGTTCAAGGTCTCTCCACTCGGGTTGACTTGGGATTCACTCAAGTTCAGGACCTTTCCTCTAGGGTTGACTTGGGTTTCACTCAGGTTAACGCAACCCTTGCAGATATTTTAGCTCGTCTGGGACAAGGCCCGCAGTGAGTTTCCCATTTGCTCCTACACTGCTCTTTTGCTACTAGTTTGTTGTTGGCTTGCTTATTTTGTTGTTTTCTTGATGTCTGCTTGAAACTTTTCCTCTTCTGTTCTGATACTTTTGACTGTAGATTTCACTTTACGCTGTTTAGAGTTTATTCGCTTCACTAATGTTTAGCTCTTTATGTTCTTTGCTCTCTCTCTCATTCTTGCTTCCTATTGCCAATTTATGCACAAAAAGGGGGAGTGGTGTGTTTTCAATTTCTATGATACATTTCATTTGATCTTGTTGTGGAAGTCATTGCAGGTACTTCATTCTTTGGTCATTGCAGGTACTTCATTCATATGCACTACTGAAGGCTCTTAATGTGTTAGTCTTGATTTTAGTTGCTTTCTGGGTAGAATTTTCATGTAATAGGAGTTTTGTCCATGAATTGCCAAAGGGGGAGATTGTAAGGATTTTAGTTGGCTAATTCATAGGAGTTTGGACAAAACTGAGTTCCTTGATAATATGTATTGAGTCTAGAAAGGACTGCAATAGTTCTACAAAGTTTGAACTGGTCGCTCGAGCGAACATTCAACCGCTCGAGCGAACCAAACAGAGGAACAACTGTTCGACCTTTCAATTCATTCGCTCGAACAATCAAGGTTCTGGAATGAAGGCTAAAAGTTCGCAAGACAGTCGCTCGAGCGAACCTCTCACAGAGAGTTGTTCGCTCGAACGCATATTAATGATCGCTCGACCATTGAACCATTGTGTGTTATGTCTGTTCCCAGAGAGCTGGTCGCTCAAGCGAACCACCTGACCGCTCGAGCGAACCTGGGATTTCTAATTCAAGTTGAACTCCTATTTCTATTCTCAATGGAAGAAGTTACCTGTTCTGTAGAAGCCGTTGTAGCACGAAATTCTTCCTATATAAAGGCTATACATCTCTCCTCTCAAATGATCTCTGAATAGTGGAAATATATGTGAGAGAGAGTTTGAGAGATCCATCTTCTTGCCCCAAGGCTGCCATTACTGAAGCTATGCTGAAGATTCATGTCTTGGTCTGATTCCATCACTTCTCTTGAAGACTCCGTTATTCAAGCACGGTGAAGGTGCACGGCGAGTAGTCGGCAAGTACTTTGCAGTCCTTAGGTTGAGTTAGCAACTGGGAAATGGTTGTGAGTTCTCTTGTAACTTTCTATTACATAGTGCTTGGTTTGTCTGTTGACCTAGACGATAAGGCCCGTGGTTTTTTCCCGAGTAGGGTTTTCCAAGTAAAAATCCTGTGTCTTTATTTCTCTTGTGGTGTGATTGTTTTAAACAGGATTAGGGTTAATTACTAGTTTAATCACTAGTTATCGATATTCATCTGAGATCATATAAACGGGACCTCTGCCTGTGTTAAGGCAAGTTAAGTGGTATTTCAGACGTTGTGGGTGAGATGAGTTAGGCATAAGCATAGGGATAAGGTGTGTGTAAATATGCCTGCCATACACCCACCCTTTTATGAGTGGCTTGTAGACTGTTTTCAATTTTATGATTGTGACTCAGATGTAGACACCAGAGTCACTTGACTTTTTTTAAAGTGTTTTTACACTACATAAATCCCATGATATCATGGAATCCCATCAGTTTATGTAATACATTGCAAAATATATGCAGCAAGAAAAGAACTTTAACTTAGGTATAATGGAAATACAAGAAGACTACTATTATCATTCAACCCAGAACATTAAAATATAATTATTCATGCTATAACCTATAGATACATTAGACCTTCACCTGACCGACCCTAGTGAAGCCCGATTCCGACAGAATTTTACATGGAATTTCCAATTTAGGTCAAGTCTTGATTTGGACTTCCGTTTGGCTCTACTCAGACCCAATCTAGAGTTGAGTTGGGACAATTGCTGATTAACCCGTCCAAAAATAAGCCCTGAATCAAGCGTTTTCAAATATTAAAATCTAAAAAGGGACTGTTAATTTGCATGCGGAGAGAATGTGCATGTACTTTAACTATCTGATCAGATGCGGATAAGGATGAGGTCGAGCGTTGGGATGATGTTGACAAGCTTGAACTCAATCTCGAAATAGGCATGCCTCAAATCAGGTCAATGAGACTCGAACACTAAAGTCAAAATGACTAGACATATGAGACAAGTGCTGTCAACTAAATCATTAAAAATGACTACCAAGTCAAGATAAGCTGGCTCGAAAGCTAGCTCCTGTTGGTGACGCGTTTTTACTTATGATCGAATCTGCACTAAGGCCGGGCTCCAACGGGCTCCAACAATTATTTGAGCTCATAGCCACAGATACCTAATTAATATTATTTAGGCAAAATTATTGTTTTATGCCATCCTATATCATAAGAACCATTTTGCAGAACTTTTAAAATCCCCCGCCCTTTTACTTTCAACACTTATTTCCTTCATCAACGCTTGAGAGTATAAGGGGTTAGGTGTAATTTTAGATTGTTGAAGGTCTTTCACACCTTAGGCATGCCAAATTGTGAACCTAACACCTTTTATCTTACATGTAGACCCTCTTTTCGGACTCAAATCACTTGCAAGCCCCATTTGTTCAAACTACTAGCGGCAAAATCATTCTCGTAAATATTAAAAACTCACTAAAACTATGCTAGCTATTTCATTTCATTCCCGGACTCTCCCTACTCGCTACTCGCTACTCGCTACTCCCTCTTTTCTCTCTCTTTTCCCTTTCCATTTCCTTTCTATGCAAGAAGACCAATATCTCATTTCTCTCTCTTTTCCCTTTCCATTTCCTTTCTATGCAAGAAGACCAATATCTCAACAATTCAATATAAGAAAGTCTAATCCAAGCTTTGAAGGACCCTTGCTCAAAACGTTCCCGCAAACTTTTTTAAGAAAAAGGCTTCTTTATCCTAAGACAAGCTATCATAGAAATATTACTAAAACGCCCTCTCATTTCTTCCATGGCTAAATCTATATACGGATTCTACTTGTATAACTGTAGCGTAGTTAGTTGCATGGATTCTTTTTGCCGCGGATAGTCACATCAACTCAATTATAAAAAAAGTTGTGGAATTGCCGGTAAATTTCATCGTCATCATCTTTAGTGGCGGTTTTTGTTATCCGCCGTTATAGTTCAATTTCTTCAACTACTCTCCCCCTTTCTTCTACATAGGCCGGAATTCACCTAGAAATGGTGATGAAGTAGAACGATTCAGAAGAAAGAGAAAAAACTGTATTTGTTGCTCTTCTAATCACAGGTTTTTGAAATTTATATCGTGTTTTCTTCGGTTTGGTTTAAATGATTTGAGACGAAGAGGTAATAGAAGATTTTCATGCAATTATCCATTTCGCCTAAAGTTGTAATGCCCCTTTTCGTATTTCCCTTGTGGAATTCTTTACGTTAGGTCGAGACCCGAACTTTTTATCATCTATTTCTAGGGTTTCTTATACTACTTCTGATTGATGAAATAGGAAGAGGGATTAGCTGTAGAAGAGGATGACGAAGAGCCGATATCTAATGACTTTTAATTTGGTAAGGATAGCTTCTCAATTTTCTGCTCATCGGTTCCCTTCTTCTTCTTCTTCTTCTCCTTGACTTTTCAAATGATTTTGTGTGTTTGATGCCATGCTTTTGGACGAAGATTTTGATTGCTTCTTCTTCTTCTTCTTCCACTTGATTGCCTATTTTTTTGAGGAAATCGCTGTCATCTCCTTCAGGCCATGTGACTCTGGTTCCTGCAATCTCCCTCTCGAAAGAGGTAGGTTTCTCCCAAAACTCTAGACTTGCCCAACTGAATTCCTGCAATGGCCGGAGAATCTCATGGCCCCCTCTCCACAACCACCACTTTTTTCTCGGATTCTTTTGGTTTGTTATGATGGAATTCAATTTCATTTCTATTGCTGCTACTTTTGTTTAACCTTTAGATGTTATGTTATCAAGAAGAGGTTTCAGGTGATTACAAAAAGGAAAATGATTACAAAAAGGAAAAAAGAAGAGGTTTCAGGTACATGGTTAATGGAAGTATCAAAGGTATGTTCTTCAACAACTAACCCTCTTCTCCCTTTTGTCTTTTTGATCTTATCTTATTTTTCCTGTTATTGGGAAAGTATGAAATGCCTAAGCTTTTGCACATATCTTTTTTATTTTTCTTGTTGTTGGGAATAGTATGATCTCGAGTTTTGTCAGAATTCATTGCTTTGCATGATCTTTTTGGTACTAAGCTGTGACGTAGTTTGTTGGATCATAATTCTTACAATGATGTCGATTCCATGATTGCTTCAAGTGCCTGTTTCCCTACTTTGCAACAATATCCTAGCAATTCATAGTAAAGTGGGTTGTAATGAAAGAGTATTGAAGAGGTAAAATTGAAGGATATAAAGTGGGGAAGAAGATGAAGATGGGACCTTCACTTATCTAGAATTTGATTTACCAATTGATGCCTGGGTATCATTTTCTTTCATAGGGTGCTTTTAATTTTAGCCCCTTCGATAGCAGGGGACTGTTAACAAGTCCTAGGAATTCAAATCAAACAAATGGGCCATAAGGATGTCATGATATTTGCTTTAATTAGTTACCCTTTTTAAGCAACTGAAGATATATGGAGTTTTGTAATGAGACTTTTTATCGCTTAATGATTTATTTCCTGCTGTGGCGAATGAGATTCTTATCTTTTAGATGCATTTGATTCTTATCTCTATTGAGATTGATTGGTTCTGTAATTTCTCTGCCCTTCGCCACCATGATCTGCATCATTGGATCAAACCATCAGGGAAATGATGAACTAAGATAGAAGTCATCGGTGTTTTCGATCAAATTGAATTCCTGAATGGGGCACCCACTACCCATTCCATGATCATATGATGAGAGAAAACAGAAAATAAAATAAAAATAAAGTTGGGATTCGATTGAAATCATGAGTGGCCGATTCATTTAGAATATACAAAATAAAATAAAATGAAAAGTTATGATCTTTTAAATCGGATGGCCTGGATCCTTATTCTCAAATACATGATCTATCTGCAACTGAATAACCCAAGATCTTTCTAATTGCAATGCAAGATTCTAGATCATCATTCACTACCCATGCAACCAAAGAGACCGTTCTGTTTTCTAAGAGAAACATGACAAAAAACAAATATAGCACGAGATCTCATGCAAAGCCCCCCATTACAATTATTATTATTATTATATACATCATCTTGGAGTTTCTTCTTTTCAGCATGGAGGGCATCATTGTCTGCCTTGATTGCTTCAAACTGTTTCTTCAAGAGATCTTAGTCCTTCTCCTATTGCTTGGTCTTCCATCTTGTCCTCCTGTTTTGAAATCATATAGGACTATGTCTAGGCTGCATTTTCCTCTCAGGCTTCAGCTTATTACCCAACTCAAGTTCTCCAATGTCTTCACGTGTTCCACGTTCAACCTCATCTTCTTTTCACCGGCCTGTAAGCAGTCATCTGAGGGATCATCATCCCCATTCATCTCTCCACACCCTTTAATTCTTAATTGATTTAGTTTCTTTTGGTTTGAAAAATATTCTTGTTATCTTGTTACTTGAATTAGTATGTCTGCATGTGATGCATATGGGGTTAGTTATATTCCTCTATGCTTTTGTGTTTGTGGGTTTCTTTAATGTCACCAAAACACAGACCAAACCATTTCCAGGGAATTCAATGAAGTTGCCTATGACCACTATCCCTCGGGCTCTTTTCCTATCTCCCTCTATATTAGTAGTCTCAGAGTTTTGTTTCCCTTCTCTTCCTTTGGCATGGTAAAAGGCTAATGCTTGTAAACTATCATCATCATCATCAAAGCCTTATCTCAACTATGTCGGGCTCGGCTACACGAATTCTGTTTCTTCATTTTGATCTTTTTTTAATCAAATCTTCATATAGGTTACACTTTTTTATATCTATGTTTACTACCTCCATCCACGTCCTCTTTAGCCTACCTTTTACCCTTGGAGGGTTATTAACTTTCATCGCCAAACTTTAATGCTTGTAAACTATATCTAAGATTATTATATATACTAATTGCTATTACCACTGGGTTGGTGTGGGATGGTCTGTTGATCACTTGTATCTCTATATTGAACATGTTAAAGCAATGGGTCTCATTGTGTTACCTTAATATATGTGGCTGAAAGGATTTATGCTATTTACTTAAACTTTTTTGTTGATCAGTTTTCATTAATAATGATTACGTTCTCTTGTTTAATTTTTGTGTGCACAATTAATTCATTATTGAAAAGCAAGATAAATCTCAGTTTGACCAATAAGTAGGAATTTTTAGTCCACTCCTATTACACTACAACAATATGCACTTTTAGCGACGTTTTTTAGCGACGCTTTTATAAATCGTCGGTAAAAGAATTACTTTTACCGACGTTTTTATAAAAACGTCGGTAACAGTATGACTTTCACCGACGTTTTTATAAAAACGTCGGTAAAGTTCAAAGTGCAATATAAAATGAAGGATTATTACCGACGAATTATAAAACGTCGGTAAATTGAGTTTCAGCGACGTTTTATTTATGATACCGACGATAAAAAACGTCGGTAAAATACTTTTTATTTTTTATTTATTTTTCTATTTAATTTTACCGACGAAAAAAAACGTCGGTAAAGTGTTTACATTTTTTTGTTTATTTTTCTGTTTTCTTTTCGCCGACGAAAAAAAACGTCGGTAAGAGTCTTTATATTTTTATTTACTTTTCTATTTTCGTTTTGCCGACGAAAAACAACGTCGGTAAAATTCTAATGAATTTTATTTTTTATTTGCCGACGAAAGATAAAACGTCGGTAAATGGTATTTATTTTTTATTTATGTTTTTATTAATGTTTTTATTATAAAACGTCGGTAAAAGTTGTTAAATTTTAAATTATTTTTAATAATAAAAACTTATTAATATTGGCCGACGAAATGTGTGTTTTGCCGACGAAATCTGGCGTCGCAAAGTTTTTTACCGACGTTTAGAATAAAACGTCGGTAAAATTTGTTAATTTTTATGTTATTTTTTATTAATAAAAACTTATTAATATTTACCGACGAAAATATGTAATTTCCGACGAAAAAAAACGTCGGTGAAGATCCATTTTTCACTCTCCACCGGACCCTCTTTTCCCCTCTTTTTTCCTCTCTTTTCCCTCCTCTCTCTCACTCGTTCACTCTCGCCTCTCTCGATCTTCTCTCTCTCTCGCCTCTCGATCTTCTCTCTCTCTCTCGCTCTCTCATTCTCTCGCTCATCTCTCCCCTGCGCAGCCCTCCCCCATCTCTTCTCTCTCACCGTCTCCCCTTTGTAACCCTCATTTCCCCTGCACAGCTCTCCCCATCTCTTCTCTCTCCCCTGCGCAGCCCTCCCCATCTCTTCTCTCTCACTCTCTCACCGTCTCTCCCCTGCAACCCTTCATCTCTCTAGCCCTCTCCATCATCTCGCCGTCCTTTCCATCCCCTGCAACCCTTCATCTCTCTAGCCCTCTCCATCATCTGCGCTAGCACATCACTCCCACGCTCTCAGCCGATCCGACTGAAATTCCTCTCCATTCGAAAACCCCCAAATCTCCAACCCTTACCCTCGTCTCTCTCGAACCATCGTCCATCCCATCATCGAAAACCCTCTCCATTCGAAAACCCCAAATAAAAACTGTTTCAGACCTTCTCCTACAACCTCTCTGGCGTGCAAGTGAACTCTCTTCACTCTCTCGCTTTCCACGCAACATAAGACGAAGGTAGGGAACGAAGAAGAGGAGGAAAAGAGGAAGAAAAAACCTGCTGCCTTGAAAACTCAGGTATACTGATGCTCTCTCTCTCTGTGCTTTTGATTCGCGATTGAAAACTCATACTTACAGAACAGGGGAATTCCTTTTTAAGATTTCTCTTGTGAGATTTTAGCTGTTGCCGATTTGAACTGGAGACGAAGTTAGAGAGAGAGAGAGAGGGGTATTGATTCTAGATTTTCAATGTATGACTTCGGTAGAGATTCTTTACGAGTTTTTGTTGTTGCTTTTGTGATTCTTTTTTTGGGGGTGAGATTTGTGATCGTGGTGGATTTGAAGTGGGATTTGGAAGTGATTGATGGTTTTTGTTTTGTGTCTTGCTTTTTTTTTAAGCGATGGATGGAGGAAAGTTGTTTTGATGGTATACTGATGCTCTCTCTCTCTGTGCTTTTTTGAGAATTATTTTTATGTTCATTTTCTTGTTGGCTGTTGCTCCTATGGTGTCAGATTAGCTGATCACATATTCTTTTGGCAGATTGTGCGTCTCCTGGCAAATCATCCTCATTTTTGTATTACTGTCATGACTGCGGATAGAAAAGCTGGTCAATCAATAGGATCTGTATTTCCGCACTTGATCACACAGGTCCGAGTCTATAGTTTTCCCAATTTTTTTCTCCTGTGCTTGTGATTCTGGACTTTTTTTTTTTAAATGTTGGGTCCACCAAATCTCTAAATTCAGACATAAATTGGCTATTTTATAGGACAGATTAATTTAAAAAGGCTTCTGCAATGCTTCCTAATAGCTTTTGAAAGTGATATGGAAATGCTTTTGTTTATTTTGATTTGCAGGAGTTGCCAAATATGGTTGCTATCAAAGATGCGGATTTTTCTAATGTGGATGCAGTGTTTTGTTGCCTGCCCCATGGAACTACACAGGTCACTTTCTGTTCTATCGCATCCTCTGACCTATTTATTAAAACACCACCTCAAGGCATCTTGAAGCATGCTTCTTGAAATTGAGATTTGTTAGTGAATATGAGAATACTGTTCTGCTTTTCTCTTTGAAATTGGTTATAGAACAAACTGAATCACAGTGTTGAATAAATTGAGTTTTCTTTTTTCAGGATATTATAAAAGCACTTCCGAGTAGGCTAAAGATTGTTGATCTTTCTGCAGTATGCCTTGGGTGCACCTTTTAGTACATGCTTACATTTCATTATGTTTGCTATATGGAATGATAGGAAAAATTCTCTAAATTGTAAAGCTGTTGCTACAAAAAGTCATTGATTTGCAGGACTTCCGTCTGCGTAACACTGACGAGTATGAAGAATGGTATGGTCAGCCTCACAGGGCACCAGATTTGCAGGTAATTTTTTCACTTCTGAAATTACATCACTTAAAAGACATGTATAGCATATATACATTTGGGCATTTGCCCCACTATGGAATTGCTACCCTAGGTCCTGGGATTCACATACGGGAGGACAATTTTTTTTTTTAAAAGAAGAGACAGAGTATTCTTTGCTTTCTATGAGTTTTGCTAAGCCTACCTGCACCCTCTTGCCTCCAATTCTCGTTCTCTCACATGCTTGTCAACTCATGAAAGGGAACATGATCAAAGCTGATTAGTAGTTGGGCCCCACCATGCAGATTTTATGGCCTGAAAATCTCCTGCATCACTAATATGGTGGACTACGTGTTTCTTTTGACTGTGAATGCTGGCTGATTTCATCAAATTGTCCACTTTTTTCATAGACCTGAATCATCTGGTGAGTGATGGGGCTGATTTTCAGGCCATAATATCTGCATGGTGGCCCACTTACTCAGCAGCTTTGATCTGGGGAACATTTCAGTAGTTGGCACGTGTGACATCAAAAGGTTTGGCTCAGCTTAGTTCACAAATATGCCACTACTTTTGATTTTTTTACTCATTTTATCTCAGGCCTTTCCTAGACACTTTCATTAATAATTTGTTCAAACTTTTTTTTTCAACAATCATCATTTGGTTTTGTTCAAACTGGAAAAAATGGACATTCTAATTGTTAACTCCGATATTTAAAAAAAGTATTTTTGAGTAACTCTTTTTCACATCAATATAATTTCTTGGATTATGAGCTAAACTATGGTCCCATAAATGAATAGGGGTACAGGCGCAGACATGGGGATTGGGTACAGGCGCAGACATAAGCCTTCATTTCCACAAATCCCACTTTAGGCTGAATTGGATAAGGCCATAGAATTCTACATACCAACAAGTACCAAAAATAACCAGCCAACCCCTAAAAAGGGCTTGTACCTATCTACAGGGCATCCATCTAATGGGAACAATCCATAGTTAAGAATAGATGCTACTTTTGTTTTGTGTTTTATAGGAAAAGTTTGGCCGTGAAGGTTGATCGCCCACCAAAGGGAAGGGGTAGGCCAAAGAGGACGTGGATGGATGTAGTAAAATTAGATATGAAAAAGTGTAACTTATTTGAGGATTTGGCTCAAGATAGATCGGAATGGAGAAACAAAATTTGTGTAGCCATCCCCAACATTATTCCACCCCCCCCGGCGCACATTCTCGGCTGTTCTTGTATCCTTTTATCATCATTAAATTCAGTGAACTTCCAGAAAAAGAAGATGTGTATGTCTGCATGATGGTCTTTGTTGCTTACATTCAAATTCAGTACATTGTTCCTACACGGCTACACTAATGGATCTGCACTTGATGCAGGCTCATCTTATAGAACTCAGAAATATTATCATTGATGCAAAATCTGGTGTTAGTGGAGCAGGTAGTTAGGATCACATTCTTATTGCTTACCTGCATGTTGCCTTTATGTAACGTCATGTCCATATGCATATAGTGGTATTCTTTGAGAAGCTTTTGATCTTGGATACTTTGCAGGGCGTGGAGCCAAGGAGGCAAATCTTTACACTGAAATTGCTGAAGGGATTCATTCTTATGGAATCGCAAAGCATCGCCATGGTATGTTCAAATATTTGCTGCATGATTTGTTGTGTGAAAGCATGTTGAACCCCACAATTAACTCCTTAGAAAGGCTTTATAAGTTGTAGTTGCAATCATTTTTTTTCCTCGTGCTCCAGGGTTCGGAACTCTTTTATGTTCTCTGTTTCCTTTCTATGAATCCTTGGATTCTTTCTTGGGAGGATACTACTGTTTTGTGTATACAAATTATATCAGTGCCCTTATTTGAGCCACACTATTATTAAGCAAATGATAAAATAAATAAAATAAAAATGCTGCTATTTGATATATCGACCTGTAAAAGCCAAATAGTTTATGTTCACAAGTGTTCTGGCTTTGCAAAAGGTTATTATGCTTGGTGAAAAATCATCTTTAAGCTCTAGAACCTGCAGTATCTATTCATCTTCCTATGTAATATGTGGAAAACTATGGTGATTAGTTGTAGATTGGGAATGTTCAGATAGTACATAAGCATCTGAAAACTCCCAAACATTTTCATGCATCCTTATTTGGAGTTTGCTTTCTTATCCACCTCCTTGCTTCCCACACCCCAGATAGGTTTAATATCTGAACAAAGCTTTCCATGTAGAAGCCCATGGGACAGATGGAGTTGCTTATTGTCACAACGAAGTCAGCTTACCTTTAGGAAGAAGGCTTTACATGCATGAGTGAGTTAATATGAATATAGGTAGAATTTCCACTATCATTTTTCTGTGATCTCTTCCAATGTATATCATCCATATATATTAATGTGTTCTCTTATTTCTGTTGCGTGCAAAATACAGGGGAAGAAGAGGGCCATAATTGTGTACCCATTAGTTACCATGGGATGCTAATGTTGTTCCTTTCTTTCTTTTCAGTTCCAGGATTTTATCAAGGACTCTCTAATGAGCCATCATAATCACCCATAAGTTAATATGGGATGCCAATCTTGTTCCTTGTTTCCTTTTCAGTTCCAGAGATTGAGCAAGGACTCACTGACGCTTCAAATTCTAAAGTTACTATCAGCTTCACTCCTCATTTGATGCCCATGGTAAATGTTCTACTAGATTCAAAGCTAGTTATTTATCCTATTTTTCAGCACTTGATTTAATTAATGACATTAGTAGTCAGATGTTGATACTTAGGTTCTAAATTTTTGTTTTTTATAGAGCCATGGAATGCAGTCAACCATATATGTAGAAATGGCTTCAGGTGTTACAATTGATGATTTACACCAGCAACTTAAGACCTCTTATCAGGTATATTTTCCTTGACTCTAGAGTATTTTGCACTGCTGCTCTCTATATAAGGATGTCGTCTCTCGTATTTTATTGTCTACTTTGTCCCGAGTTTCAGGACTTAGTATCAGTCAGTTCATTATAGAACCAGAAATGACAGAACTAGACTCTTTTGTCTCAGCATTGTCGTTCTTAAAAGTAATAGATCAGTATGAGATCTGCGAATGGATTGGCAAACGCTCTTGCAAAACTTAAGAAATCTCCTTGCACATTTGGACTGATCATTACAATCATTAAGGGACCTTGCTAACCAATAGATCTCAACACAGAGAAATGGCACTTGTGAAAGGCACTGCACATGGGGTACATATTGGTCTAATCTTGGCTATGACTGTCGAATATGAGAATTCTGTTCACTGTTGGACTATTATATGGAGTTTGGTTTGATGACATGCTGTCAGCGGATTAATTTTATATTTCTTAAGATTTATACGATATGGGGATATATTGGATTGTTTGTTAGTCATTCGCTTGGGTCTACTTACATTTTTTTTTTATTAACTATAAAAGTATCTAGATAACAAACAAAAAAAGCCAGTTTTTAAGTCGCATTGCAAATAAGATTATTTCAGTAATGATTCAAGCTTAGCACTTCTGGTATAAGTTTCACTCTCCCCTTAATGAGTATACATTATTTTTGTTTTATTAACTATATAAGTATCTTGATAACAAACAAAAAAAGCCAGTTTTTAAGTCACATTGCAAATAAGATTATTTCAGCAATGATTCATGTGTATCAGTTATGACTTCTGGTATGAGTTTCATGTGTACATCCAATCGGCCTGCTTGTGCCTACTGCACCTGGCTTAAATAATCAAGATCACTTCTGGGAACTAAGTTTATACTGTGGAAACACCACCATTCATTCATTTCATCTGCATAAGGCACTTGTTTGTCTTGTGATTATTGTTGTATTGTTGATGATGGCGCTAATCCTCCTTAGTCAAGCTTGTTATTAACTTTCGGTTGCATGCTTGCAATTTTAGGATGAAGAATTTGTTGTCTTGTTGGAGAAAGGAGCTCCACCACCTCATACTCGAAATGTTCGAGGATCAAACTACTGTGTCATGAATGTCTATCAAGATCGAATTCCTGGAAGGGCAATAATTGTTTCTGTTGTAAGTATAACTCCTTTGTCTCTACTGTGATATTTTAGTATAAGGATACCAGTGTCAGAACTTGTAATCTGGCGACAGCGCAAAACTTCATTTTTTGGTGAACCACATGAGGAAGATTCATAGATTAGAAAGTTTTTCACTAATCGGCTTTATTTGTTTTGGTTTTGTATTTTTTTCTTTGTAATTTTTTGATAGACACTTTCATTGGAATGGATGGAGAAACTTGCAGTACTGTTTTAGTTATCAAGATATTTAGATAAGACAGAAAATGAAATTCATACATCAAAAGTACTTGTTCCTTTTATAAGAATACATGACAGCCGGTATCCTTTTTCCTGTGGCGAAGTTCTCTTCTACAGCCAGCAGCTTAACACTGAAAATTGCCATGCAGATTGATAATCTAGTAAAAGGAGCTTCTGGTCAAGCACTTCAGAACCTGAATTTGATGATGGGATTCCCAGAGAACACGGGACTTCTCTACCAGCCTCTGTTTCCATAGTGCCGTTTTCAGTTCTACTAACAGAGGGTATGTAAATCTTTTGTTCTTTTTATTTGATTGTCACTAGGTCATCGGTCACTGACAGAAGAAAATGTAAATCTTGAAGAATCGTGTGGAGGTTCCACCTAGTTTATAATATACTCATCTCTTAAAATATTATTGCAGGAAGATAAATGGCAGCTCATATGATGTCAACTTTATTAGAAGAGGATATAAAGTATACGCTGCTGTTGTATTCTATTGTGAGAGAACCAATAAATAAATTTTCTATCTTGACTTACTTTGGGAGGCAATTTTATTAATCAAATGGATCTGCTGTTGTATTCTAGTCTTTTATTATGAACCATTTTCCTTTTGGGAAGTGTATTATGAACAGTTAAGTTACAAAACTAAATGCACGCCTACTGGTTAATGGACATTTTTGTTATTTTGTGATATATGATTTCTACTTATTTGTTGAGCCTATGGATGGACACAAATTTTCCAATAAGACTTCTTAGACAAATGACCCTTAAATGAAAAATCTAAAAAAAAAACTTAGTTAATAGAAGAAATAAAAAATTCATGCTTTCAGGTTTCAAGGGCAAGGGCGTTATAGAGAATTATTTATTTTTTTACTTTTACCGACGATTTTTTTCGTCGGTAAAATGACAAATTTATTTTTTTAAAAATAAATACTTTTACCGACGAAAAATAAACGTCGGTAAAAGTATTTTATTTATTTATTTATTTTTAAAGTACTTTTACCGACGTTTATTTTTCGTCGGTAAAAGTATTTTATTTATTTTTTTATTTTTAAAATAATTTTACCGACGAAAAATAAACGTCGGTAAAAGTATTTTATTTATTTTTTATTTTTAAAATACTTTTACCGACGTTTAATTTTCTTCGGTAAAATTTTTTAAAAAAATAAATTTATTTTTTTAAAATAATAAAATAATTTTGCCGGCGAAAAAAAACGTCGGTAAAATTCATATAAGCGTCGGTGAAAATTATAACTTTACCGACGAAAAATTAATTTGTCGGTAAAGTGTTTTCTTGACATTTTTTTACCGACGACCGTCCGACGAAAAAAAAAACGTCGGTAAAGGTTTTACCGACGTTTTTTGGACTTTTAGCGACGAAAAAAAACGTCGCTGAAGGTATAATCTGTTGTAGTGTTATTTTCCTCAATTTATGACTTGACTAAATGAAATCACTAATGTTGTGGTACATGAAATGAATTATGTCACAAAATTGATGTTTGACCGCCCTGACTCGCATTATTGGTTTCATTTAGTGACAGTATATAAGAATTAACATAAATAAGAATGATTGGACTGCTTTTATAAATGTGTGGCCACTCATCGGGATTTTAAAATTTGTTTTTTTAGCTGTATGGTAAATTTGTATTGAAGAAAAGGAGGAGGCAAAAAACCCCAAAGAAACAGGGGAAGACCAGCCAGAGAGGAGGCTAACTAAAAGGCATCCTCTGAGCCAGCCAACCCAGACAAAACACTATACAAAAGGCCACTGGCCAAAGAAAAAACCACAAGACAAATCGGACCACAGAGACACTTCAGCCAGCAAAGAACTAAACAGCATTGCCAGCGAAGATACCACACCAACAGAAACCAGACGGGGAGGCTACAGCAGCCAGAATGCCAGGGAAAAGCTTGGGCCACTGCCTAAGCAGCCACCAACAGCCAACAAGGCCCCACTCCAGCTGAACTGAGGAAAAGAAGCCACCAGCAGACCAAAACAGAGCAGGAGAAAACTGCCACCAGCAAAACAGAACAGAGCAGGAGCAATAGAAAGCTGAGAACTAACTGCAAGCGGAGGGGAGGAGCTCACACCAGACCCAAGCCACACAGGACTGGATGAGAAATAGCAGATCCTTGCAGCTTACAAGCAAGCAATTTCAACTGATCCTGGAGAGTTCTCTGAGCTCTACCCAGACAAGGTTTTCCATTCCAGTGCTTGCAATCATTCCTGAGAGACCAAAAAACAGAGATGGTGTTGAAGAAGATCGCCGCTGCAAGCTTCCTCTCCTGGGTGCCTGAGGCCTGAGCTAGGGAAGACCAAATAGCAGTCGCTGACAGAGGACGGCAAGGGGAATAAGCGCCAAGACTTAAAATCCACAGCCATACCTGCTGCGCAAAGGAGCAAGAGAAAAAGAGGTGGAGGTCATCTTCTTCATGATTAAGACAAAGACAGCATCTTGAGGCCATGGAGCTTCCTCTCTGCTTAGCCCTGCCATCTGTTGGAGTTTTCCTTAGAAGGAGGCGCCAGGAGAAGCAAGCCAACCTTGGGTTGAGATACTTAGTCCAGACTAGGCCATCCCAGGAGACAACAAGATGGTTAGTCCTTAGTAAATTCCATGCCACCTTGAGCGAGAGAGTCCCCGAATTATTACCCTGCCAGACAAGGGAATCTGAGGCTGAGGAGGTCCCTAAGTTTAAGTTGCTTGTGGATTGATAGAGATAATTTAGCAGCTCTGCCGGGAGATGGAAAGGGAAGACCCAGTTTGAATTGATTATGAAATCTGCTAGACGATCTGAGTCTGGGAGCTGAAGGAGGGGGAATCTGGGAGCAATAGGGCCTTGATCAGACCAGTTATCCACCCAGATTTTGATTGAGTGACCATTCCCAAACTTCCAGATACTCCCTCTTTGGAGAAGGTGAGCCAAAGAACTGATTCTCATCCAAATACAGGAGCCTCTTTTAGGCGTTGCTGGAGACCATAACGAACCTCTGAAGTATCTGGCTCTGAACCAAGTAGCCCAAAGAGAGTTTGAGGAGGCTGCAGACCAACCTAGCTTGAGCATACATTCTTCGTTGAAGACCTTGACTCTGCGCAGACCAAGACCTCCTTCAGATTTGGGCGAACAGACAGTTTCCCAATTGACCAGACTGTTTGATTTTCCAGGCCCAGCTGACCACAGGAAGCTCCGCATCAGGCGCTCGATTTGAAGGCAGGTTTTGCTCGGGATTGGGATAGCCAAGGAAGTATGGAGGGGGATGGAAGAGAGCACATGCTTTACCAGGATGAGTCTACCCGCAAAGGAGAGGCATTTGGCTTTCCAGCCTGCCAGCCTAGATCTCATGGAATCCAAGATTCTGTTAAAGAAAGGATGCCTAGATGAGCCAAGAAAGAAGGGGACTCCCAGGTAAGTAGAGGGAAGGGTCGCCTGAGGGATTCCCAGGAGATTAGAAACCATGTGGGATCTCCTGGCAGAACACTTTCCCATAAACAACTGACTCTTCTGGCGATTAAAGCTTTGACCTGAGGAAGATTGGTAGGAAGTTAGCAGCTCTTGAACTCTTCTCAGGCCTCTCTTGTAGGATTTGAAGAAAAGCAAAATGTCATCAGCATAAAGGAGATGGCAAGGGGTCCTGGGGATAGGGGAGATAGGCTCTATGGCACCAACCTGCTTGAGAGATTCTAGATTTAAGCTTAGAATTTCCTCCGCAAGAATGAACAAATAGGGAGATAGGGGTTCACCCTGTCTCAGGCCACAAGAAGAGCTGAAAAAACCACAAGGACTGCCATTGATGAGAACTGATCCTTTACAGGAGGTAACTAGCTCTTTGATCATATTAATCCAGGATTGGGAGAAATTGAAGAACTTCAGAGCCCTGAAAAGAAAGCTCCACTGAAGCTTATCAAAGGCTTTAGAAATATCCAGCTTCAGGCAGACGGACCCTCCTCGGATCTTATTTTTGAGGTTTTGCATAAGATCATGGGCTAAGGCAGCATGATGGTGGATTGTCCTACCTTTAACAAAAGCTGATTGGTGGTCTGAGATGAGAGAAGGGAGGATGGAAGCCAGCCTCGAAGCAAGGATTTTAGAAATGATTTTGTAAACGAAGTTTAAGAGGCTGATTGGACGGAAATCTGAGAAGGTGACTGGGGAGGCTTTCTTAGGAATGAGGGAAAGGAAATAGGCATTGGTTTCTCTCAGAATGTGGCCAGAGGTGAAGAAGTGAATCACTGCCCCCACTACCTCTTTCCCCACGATATGCCAGCAGCTAGTAAAGAAGGCCCCACTAAATCCGTCCGGCCCTGGGGAACTGCTCCTTTTTAGCTTGAAAACAGCCTCTCTAACTTCAGAAGGGGAGGGAGTAGCTGTGAGAGCCTGGTTTTGCTCTTTCGAAACAGAGGGACCTTGCAAGAGAAAGAGGGCTTCATCCGGAGACTCTGGGAAGGACTGGAAGAGATTGGAGAAGAAGGAAGAAGCCTGGCCTCTGATTTGAGCCTCATCCTCAAAGGTGCTGTCCCCTACTGTGATTCTGTCGATGCTCTTACGCTTACCTTTTAGCTTGGCCGAAAGATGGAAAAACTTTGTGTTCCTATCCCCATCTTGGAGCCATCTAATTTTGGCCCTCTGTTTCCAGTGCACAGCTTCAGCATTAAGCCAGTTGTGGAGGTCTGCTGTTACTTTGTTCAGATCTTGGAGAAGGAGATCGCAGGGATTGGCTTCAAACTCAGATTGCTTAGATAAGACCAAGAGCTCAGCTTCATTAATTTTGGACTTCATTTGGCCAAAGACCTCCCTACTCCAATCCTTGAGGCTAGACTTCAGGAACTTAAGCTTGCTAGCAAGGATAAATTGAGGAGTCCCTCTGCAAGGGGAGGCCCAGCTGTTAGCCACTATCTCAAGGAAAGTGTCTTGCAGCAACCACTTTTCTTCAAATCTGAAGGGAATGGATTTGCTGAGAGATGGGTTTTTCCTGTGAGAAAGCAGAATAGGACTGTGATCAGAGGCCACTCTGGGGAGGTGACTGACAATGGGGTCATCGAAGGAGTCCAACCACAGAGAATTAGATAGGGCTCTATCTAATCTGGCAGCTACATGAGCCAAACCTTGCCTGTTATTGGCCCAGGTAAAATTGTTCCCTTTATAACCGAGGTCTTGAAGCCCAGTGGTAGTGACCATTTCTTGAAATTCCTTCACTGAAATAGTGGAAGGGGGACGGATACTAAGTTTTTCTTTGGCAAGAAGAATGGCATTGAAGTCCCCTATCACACTCCATGGGAGAGCTGTAGAGGAGCAGTTCACTAGGTAGCTCCAGAGATCCCTTCTAAGCCTATAATCAGTGGACCCGTAGACCCCTGTGATGATACCGAGGGGGGCAGAGGAGGAGTCTGCTAAAGAGATGGAAAGGTGTTGGGGAGAACTATCAAGCAAAGAGAAGGTAAAATTAGAATTCTTGTTACAGAGACACCAAAGAGAATTAGATTGGTTAGTGTAAGAAGGATTGAAGTCAAAGGAATGCATTCTATAGTCCAGAAAAGAGTCCAGGTTAGCCTTAGGTTCTGAGAGGAAGATGAGGTCAGGAGAGTGAGAAAGAAGGAGATGAAAAAGCATAGTTTTTGTGGGGGAATTGCTAATTCCCCTGCAGTTTCAATATAGAACTTTAATCATTGATAACTGAGGAGGGGGAAGGACCAGTTGTGCTTCGAGTCTTGGGGCCAGAGGAAATTACTGGACGGGGCTTGGATTTCCTTTTGGATTGCTTCACCTTAAAGGGAGATAAGTCAACAATGAGGGAAGATATCTGCGTTGTTTGCTGGGAAGGGGAGGCCAGGATAAGACTGTTGGTGACAGTGGAGGAGGGGTGCATGTTTGGACTAGGGACTCTGATTCCATCACTTAGAGAGGAGGGAGACAACTGGTGCTTGGGACTACTAGAAGTGATGATAGGGTCTGCAAAGGAAGGGTCCTCCAATATGGAGAAGGGATTAGAACACTCAATAACAAGGGAAGGGATGTCACCTGCTATGGAAGCTGCTGGGAGATCGGATAGGGGGCGTCTGAGTTACTACCAGGGTTGAAGAGAGGAGGAGGCAGGGGCACGGAGCTTCCAGTGTGCTGAGAATCATTGGTGGAGGGGGGAGGAGGGGGATTGACCAATGAGGAATCCTGCGATCTAACTTCTATAGATGGAAGAGATCCCTGAAGCTGTTCCAAGGAGGGGGAAGCTGAAGAGGGCTTGATCAGTCTATCTGCTTCCTTCGGAGTTTTCAGCAGACCAGGCCTCTGGCGAAACGGGCACTTGCTAGACTGGTGGCCAACCGCCAGACATTCGGCACATGGAGTGTTTTCATATACCACCTCAACATCCACAGTGGTGTCCCCTTCCAATTCCACTGTAAGGAGATTTGGACCAGTCTTAGCAACATCCAGGAGCACCTGCACTCTAGCAAAAGATAACATACGCTGCTTGGCCGTAGTTTCATCAAGACGCAGGGGCTTACCGATAGTTGCTGCTATTGAGAGCAAGATGTCACTACTCCAGCAGTGATAAGGGAGACCTTTGAGACGAATCCACACCGGTGCTTCTGCTGGCCAGAGGCTCTCTTCTTGGCCTGGAGACCAAGGACGGAGAAGAAGCTTTTTCTTATCAAACCGGAGGGGGCTTTGGCAGGTAAGACCATCTCGATCTACCTGAGAGTGAAATCTGAAGATGAAATTTCCTTTCTCTGTGAGGGAGATAAGGCAGGGCATTGAAAGTTGCCAGGAGGAGGACACCCACTGCTCCAAAGCTTCCAGAGTGGGCCTTCTTCCCACAAATTTCCCTAAGGCAGAGAAGGAGAACGATTCTTTACTGTTTGAGACCATTTGCTTGGGGATCCGAATAGTGAGTTTGCCATCAATCCAGGCCGCTGGGGGAATGGCAGGAGGGGGCGGGAAAACCATGGGGGAGAGGCATTTGGCAAAGGATTTGGGAGGGGCTAGGGAGGGAAAGAGGGGCGAGGAACCTGGGTTGGGGTGGGGGCTGATAGTTGAAGAAAGAAGACTCCGCAGGTCGTTCTGCAACAGTTGTAGCTGTTCTGGGTCCCATGCAGCCAGGGGGGAGATCTGGGAAGCTGGGATTTCTGGGTGGGTCAGAGGATCGATTGTGGGGGTGGGAGAAGGGGTGGGATTAGAGGTAGGGATGGGTGAGGGCAGAGGTTTGGGATTGGAGATAGGGATGGGTGAGGGCAGAGATTTGGGGTTTAGCTCGGATAGGGTTAGGGAAGGGGCAAAACCTAGCTGTGCTGATGAAGTCGAAAGGAGGTAATCAGATGCATCCTTGGATTGGGCAGCTAGCAGAGGGGAAGAGATGGGGAGACCGGGATTGGGAGAGCGAGGAGGAGGAGGAACTAAGGGGGGGAAGGGATCGGAGGGGCCGATCATCTGCTCTCACGGACTGCCCGAAGCAATTGACTCCACACATTACTAGGATTCGGATTTTAAAATTTGTTGAATCCAAGTTGAGTCATTTTATAAAACATAGTTTTCAAAATAAAATAAAAATAGAAGGTGGATTGAATATTGGTGGTTATTATGACCAAGTGGGAGATCATATTTGTGTGGTCATTTAGACCAAGTGAGAAATTGTTAGACGTGAGTGGTCATCATGACCACATGTGCAATACTGTTGGAATCCGCGGTTTGAGCCCACTAATTTAAGTTACTTTTCCCTTTTAGTTTTTTTTTTTACTAAGTTTATTTTTAATTCAATTTTAATAAGTCCAAATCAAATAGGACTCTTGTTGGCTAATTTGAGGGAATTAAGGAAACTTACTTTTATTAGATTTCTTTGATAGGAAGAAATCTCTTTAGGACTTATCTATATATTTGGTTTTTCGGTCCTCTCTTTTAATCTACGAGATGTGAAAAGTAACCATCAACTTCACGTATATTGGAATGAGAAATAAGAGAGATAGGAGAAAATCTTATCTAAGAAAAGAGATCTATTCATCATTAAGATCATGACGCAATGTACACTTTTATTATTTGAAATTATATATTATTTAATACTTAAATCTAGATCCATATATTTGAATGGTATTGAAAACCATATTAGATTTTTAAAAAATAAAATCTATAAAGTACTTGTTGCGGAATGTACGCACCCACTGAGTTCTATTAGTTGGAGAGTGTTGAAAAATATTTCCTACTAAAGTCGGCAGAGGAAATTTAGTATGATGTAATAACATTGGTTTCTTTAATTTCTTAAAATCAATTTGAGTTTTGAGGTTATTAATTAGTAATCCTTTTTTTTTATTTTTATTTTTATGGAATGACACATCCGAGTTCTTGTTCATCAAATCATCATTACATAATGCAGGGGATTATGGGAATTAGTTCCACCTATTTTAGGTTCAAACATCAAATCCAACCTTTATTTATTTCAAACATTTAATACTATAGATGTTAGTACAAAGATCAAGACAGACTTCGACGCTTTATTTCATTCCCTAGGTGCTAGGGGAGAGTGGTTGCACAAGCTTTCAATTCTAGAGTCTATGCAGCTACAGCTTCCCCTTGATAGTATCATGGACCATTCTTTCGACCTCGATCGAGAACTTCTCCATTTCGGGTTCCGGCAAGCAAACAAGCGCTAGACGCCCATCCTCTCCTTTTCCGTTACGAAATGGAACGTAATATGAGAGCATCCCAGGTTTCTCTCCAACAACTGATTTAGTAGGCCCACTGTAAACAGGCGCTCCCCACCCGAAATCCACCAGCCCGGACCCGCCTCGCGTCAGGTCCGACACCATCCACGTCCGCACCACCTTAAATGGTGGCCTTTCCTTCACCACCATCAGGTCCGCCACCGACTGCATATACTCTCGTGTTGCGTCGTCCTTCGCCCTCTTCACCAGCTCCACCGCGTACTCCACCGGGCTCTGACACAGCTTCCCGGCCGGCGACACGGCGGCCGGAAAAGCCACCACGTTCCCGTAGTACCCTGTTGGCAATGGAGGATTGTACTTGGCACTTGTATTGACGACGCATAGGACCCTCACTTCCTCATCATGTGCCGGGGCGATGGCGGCGGTGCGGCAGCGCCACAGGCAGGCGGTGAGCAGCTCGAAGGTGGTGGTGCTGGAGCGGAGGTGGGGCGGAAGGAGGTTGCGGAGAGTTGCTATTTCTCTGGAGCCGAAGAAGAAGGAGCGTTGGAGCATCTGGTCGGCTGCCAGGAGGGAGGCGGCATTGGGGTGTTGCGCCTCCTCCTTGTACTCGTACTCTCGGTGGGCGCACGTGATACGAGGGGGTTGTCGGGAGTCCAGAAGCTCACGCTGCCACACGGGTGTGATGGAGGGTGCACGTGCGCCAGTTATCATTTCGGCAAGAGCGCGCATGAACTTGACAAGGCCTGCGTGGTCACACATGACGTGGTTGGATCGGATGCCCAGGATGAACCCCCCACACTTGAGATGAGTCAGCTGCATGCGTTAATGTTGAAAAGGTCAAACTTAAGCTTTTCAACTTTAGATTCTTTTGCTATAATAAAAATATTTTAGACAGTCTCTCTTTATTTATCATTAGATGTGGTTGAATTTTTAATTTTAATTTTATTTTTGTAAAGACTCAAACTCATACGGCGAAGACCAAGGAATAATATGGATGACGTCTTTTACTTCTGTTTTAATAACATTAATATTTTATTGAATCAGACTAATAAATTATGAAGAGGACTTCGTTTATTCTTTTAACTTAAGATTTTAATATCGCATACTATTAGATTAAGAAGAGGTTGATTTTTGTAGTCATTTATTTCATAGAAAACTTACTAAAAACAGTTTATGAAATTTGAAAATATTTAAGGAGAAAACCATAAATAAAAGAACAAAATGAAAGGTATATGACTTGCTAATAAAAATAAGGGGCTAATTTTGTGCTTTTATAAGCTCTTCCTCTTGGAAGCATCTTTTCATGGATTTTATTTTCTAACACTAGTTCCGGGTACATGCTGTGAAGTTTGGGCTTTAGTGAAAATCACAAAATGTTAGAACTTTATTCTCACTGCCTTTACATAATATCTGATTTTAACTGCCTAGACTAATGCTGCGTAGGGGCTATCGTATAAAATGAAGTTTCCATTATGACTGTCAATTTTATGGCCATTTTTATAGGTGGAAACATAGTAACCTGCTACACCATTAGAGTTAGTCGCATTTGAGTTCGCATTTAAAATTTTAGTACTTATCTGATCCAGAAATTCGGTGGGGTGATTTCATGTGCTTTGCTTTTCAATTTGTGTAGCTTGGAGTTTGAGTTTGATGAACTACCTTTTCGGTCAATGCATGCTATAAATCTGTCATTGGGGCCAACAATGAAAATCCAAGCCATTCGAAATTACTATCAGTTCATATTTACGTTGAGCCAAATTCCCCTCGAGTTAGAATTGTGCCCACTGCTAAATCCATCATATGTAAAATATAGAAACAATCTGATGCATGGTTTTTTAGTGTATACCTCATAATCGGGGCCACGTGATGACCCATCTTAATAGACTACGTACACGAGACGTCTCGGAATTACACTAATCCCTCTTTTTTTACACCAGCTTTAATGGACTGTACTATTGAATCGACAAGTTGATTTAATAATAGGAGAAACTTGTTGGTTGTTGATGAAAGGGCAATGATGATAACATGGGGCTCTTATTTTGTGTACAGTTAGGCGCCAACCATATAAAGAGACCCCTAATTGTTTGTTAATTCACTTAACTAGTGAAGTATGGTAATTTCTAGAGACAATAAAATAGGAGGGAAAAATCAGAAAGTAACATATTTCAAAAAACACCTTTACAACTACTAAATGTCAAAAAAACCCTTTTACACTAGTATTCAAATGGTAAAAGAAAACAGCATGGCGTTTTATTTTATTTTCTTAAAGAAATACCACTGATGGGTGCTGAAACTCCCTGTAATCTGGCTTTAATTATGATACGTTTTTTTTTTTTTTTTTAAAAGGATCCTTTAGCGGTGGACGCTGTGGCCTTTTTTTCCACCACTAAACCGCCGTATTAGCCTAGATGGTCAATTAGAAGGCTAACATGGGAACTTCGCAGCTATTTGTGACCATGAGCCGGAAAAAAGAGCCACGGCTAAAGATCATTATTTTTGTAGTCACCCCAACTCCAATTAGGGTGAGATTAGCCGACACATGGAGTAGAGGAAACTCAGGCAATTTGGATTTACGATGAGCTCGACTGAATCTAAAAATATTAATTCTGACTCAGATATGTGACAATGAACATATCACCATTGTCACCTGAAACAAGAGCAAGGGGCAGTCGACAATGCCTCCAGAGCCAGGAACATCATAAAGGAGCTCATCAATGCATGGGAATGGCGGCTGCGGAGCGTCACCCAACTGCTCGAGGCGGACATCTGCCTCGGCCACTATGAACAAGACGCCTTCACCAGTGCACTCCACCACAAGTTTGCCACCAGGTCTGGCCCTTAGCCTACCCGCAAGCGGGTAGTAGAAGACGAGTGCCTCTGCAAGTCCCTTTTGAATCAGCTGAGAGAGGTTAATCCCTCTCAGGGCCACATGGTTACGGTAAATATATATGCCTGGGGTCTGAAAACGGAGGCCCTCTTGGTCATCGATGTCTGACACGGGTTTGAATTCATGGGGTGTAGGCTTAGCAGGAGCTACCAGCACGGGTTGCTGTCTCCTAACATTGAACACTAGTGAGGAGGCCATGAAAGAAGAAGGATAATCTAATCACTTTGAACTTTTCGGGTGGTTTTGATATGGTGTTTACGCTTTTGAGGTTCCTGAATGAATTTATAGAGAGGAGGTTGTGTATTGGGTGACAGTGACACAATATATGAACTTCTTACAGGTATAAGTCTCTATCATTACATCTGTCTTCTGTGCAATGTTTCAATAGGTAATGAGGTTTTATACCCAAAAACAAAAAAAAAAAAAAAAAGAGGAGGAAATGAAGTAAGAACTTGTACCTCTAATCCAATCCAATGGTCAGTTCTGCTGCCCTTTTCTACCGCGTTTCAGTAGGCAACTAAGAAGGAACACAGTCATGTATATTCTGCACAAAGTTTTCATTTGTCATTCTACATGAGTCTCGATCTAGGAATTCAAGTGAGTGGGTTGACAAAAGACTTATCTTTTTCGAATCGAATAAAATTATTTTTCCCTTTATCAACATCGGTCCGTCATCTACTTTCGACGACTCGACAAATATAATATAAAATTATCAAATAATCTATTTCCAATAATCCGACAAAAATAATATTGAATTCTAAAAAAAAAAAAAACAGAAATTTTAATTCATTGGTACTAATAGTTCTTAATCTAAAAAGAAAATCCAAATACATAAATTGCTACAACTGTCTTTATTCGGTTTTCATGTGTTGAAATCACTGCATAATAGTTTCATTATCAACACTATCAACCACATCCTTTTCAATATGTGATCAAACAATCATTCATCCATTGATCTCCCATCAAAATGTTATTTACGTATTTTATTGTTGAAAGGCTCTTTCTACCGTCGCAGTCGCTACTGATAAAATTAATACCAATTTTAGAAGTAAATAAATCAATTGGTATACGATATCCTTTTTTGTTCTTCACTAATTTTCTAACAATGTCACAAATTCCTTTAAGTTCTAAGAACTTGTTGTTAGAGCACATATAAGAAATGTGGGCCCATTAATTTTTTTTATCTTTTGGTAGACCGTTGGCCCATTAACTTAGACAGTGGGTATTTTATGGTGACTTATGTTCACTACCATAAAACAAAGAAAATGTATAAAGTTAGCTAATATGGGGTAAAATTCTTAAATTGAGTGGGGTCAAACTCAAAAATTTACGTCGGGTCACACTCAAAAATTCAATTCATGACATAAAAATTTTATTTTTAAATATTTTTTAAGATTTCAGTGGGTCAATTGACTCCACTGAAATCAATGTGGCGCCGCCACGAACATTTCTTTCCGAACGTGTTTTCGTGCCCGTTATTCACGAGTTTCATCTTGACCCCATAAGACTCAAATTCCAGCGTGAACTGGCGGCTGGACTATTCATCTGATCCTTTACATTCCCATGCACTTTGAGAGAGCTCCACCTCACACCTATCTCACCATGTGCTTTCAACAGATTTCATCATGTGGACTGTAATGCTCAACATCTCTTAACATCTCTAACCAACCTTCATCAGTTGGCATGCAAAATGGAGCACGCATCATATTCTATAATTCAATGCACTCCGACGACCTTCAAATATGGTCCGGAAGCAACAAACGTGGCCCACAGTAAGGGTAAAAAAAAATTGGCCGACAGAACTTACTGTCGGGAGTTAAAACCCGAGTGGCACCTTGCTACAGTGAGGGTCCAGGCGCTGTAGCGAGCGTGGAGAATGATGGATGAAAACCAGTACGATTTGGACTCTATGACGCAAGTTTGAGATGACCTAATATTCTATGTAGATTATAGTTAGGAATTTTTTTATATGGATTTGAGGCTATATATTAGGTGTTACTCCCAATTCAGGGGGACATAAATCATCTCTAAGTTTTGAATTAGAGATTTAATTGAGGGAAATTTTATTTATAGGTTTTTTGAAGAGTTGTGCATACAAGTTCTCTAGAGAGTAAGATTCTTCTGTATCTTTTGTAGAAGATTATCTTTTTGCATAAAAGATTTGAGGAGTCAAGCGCATGTTTGATCTATTGCAATCATTGGTGTGAAGTTGTTGAAGTGTAAAGCGACAGAAGATAACTTGAGTCCTTAAGTAGGAGATATCTGAGAAGGAGATCTGAGTTTCTTGTAATTGCGAGATTTATAGTTATTGATCAAGTTCAGATCTATAGTTTTTCACCCAGTTAGGGTATTCCATGCTAAATCAAGTGTCGTTGTGTGTGCTTTTTGAGTTTATTTTTCGATGTATAGTTTATTGTTTTTGCACACAATTAGGCTGATTTATTAAATGGACTAATCTAGAGATCTCATACCCTAAACTTGCACCTACTCTTTTTAATCATGAAAAGTAGAAACGTGGTTCATATTATTCAAAAATTTCATATTGACCCCATAAGACTCAAATCCCAGCGCGAACTCAATGGCTCTAGAGCCTTGCCGCTGAACTTGGGATAATTCATGAAAAACTCATTGGAGGAGCATGGCCCTCCATAAATTATGGAAAAACCCCCTTTGTTAGCTCAAGTTTTATTATTATGACACCCCAAGAATTTTTTTTCTTCATATAGAGGCCCGCTGAAGGAAAATCTTGTGGTTCCACCTGATAAATTGAAGGCTTTTCTATGCTCAGTGGGAATCCTAGGCACACACCCAAGTAGCCGTATATAGGCAAAAAGGAAATGAAAATCACTTTGGTGAAGATCCTAGCCATCTATTTTATTTTATTATTACTTTTGCTCTGGTATATTGGCACACACCCAAGTACCCGTATGTAAATCCACATGTGCAAATACAAGTGCCCAATTCAAACAAAATTTAAGCTATGATATTTCATAGACTAAAGATGAACTTACAGTGAAAATGCAAAAGTTACCATGCAATTAAGATGAAAAAAACTCTTGGGCAGTTGATAGTAAGACTAGATTGGGTTTTGTTATGTGGATGAATGGCCGTATTGTTCTTATAGGTGATATTGATGGACTAAGGGTCTCTTCCTCTAATGAAAGCATGAGTGAGGATGATGTCCCTTGCTTCAAAGGAAGCGGAATGACGAGAGTTTTTCTGGTATTCAGGTTTTTGTCTAATGCGTTGGAGGTGACACTAGTAGAAAATTGACTTTTAGCGGCCGCCATTTGCCGTCGCTAAAAGTATATTGGCGGTCGCTAATAGTCTTTAGCGACCGCCTAGCGACCGCCTCTCCACGGCCGCGAAAAGCTCGTCGCTAAAAGTATTAGCGACCGCCACTGGCGGTCGCTAATACTTTTAGCGACCGCCACATGACGGTCGCCAAAAAATTAAAAAAAAACAGATTTTGACTTTTAGCGACCGCCAAGGCGGTCGCTAATACTGATACAGCGGTCGCTAATGCCCTTTTTTTTCGAATTTTTATTTTTTTTTAAAATTTTTTTAGTATTAGCGGCCGCCAAAGCGGTCGCTAATACTGATACAGCGGTCGCTAATGCCCTTTTTTTTCGAATTTTTATTTTTTTTTAAAATTTTTTTAGTATTAGCGGCCGCCAAAGCGGTCGCTAATACTCATCTGGCGGCCGCTAATACATTGTTTTTTGAATTTTTTTTATTTTTTGATGCTATTAGCGACCGCCAATGGCTCTTTTAGCGACCGCCAGTGGCGGCCGCTAAAGGTTATTTTTTTTTTAACAAAATCTTTTTATTTTCTCAAATTATTTCCTTGTTTTTATACCTGTACCTGTACCTGAGTATATACAAATCATGCCATCAATTAAAATTACAAATAACATACAACTACTACCATCAATTAAAATCACAAATAAAAAAAGAAAATCGTCTTATATTAATTTCATTCAAAAGATTACAAAAGTTTCAATAAAATATATCCATTACATTTACAGGAAAACGAAAAAAAAAATTTGCCGGGTGCCGTGGTATGTCCGATGCTCTCAAACTTGAACAGAAAAAGAAAAATAAATATTAAAAGATAAGTATAAAAATTGGCAATTTATACTAAATATAAAAAATTAAGAATTAAAATTAAAATTTTAACTTACGTTTCAACATTAACATCAAACCGGGAGTCAGAATCTCGTTCTGTCAGTTCCGGCAAGTCAGGAATGACTAGGGGCCCGTGCCCCTCAAGTTTTACGAGCAACAGAGCCTGTTTGCTCATTTTGGGTGTCCGGATGCTCGTTTTCTAAGTTTTAAGTTAACGTTCTAACTCAAACCTACATTTCAACTTTACGAGCAATTCGGAAGTTGGAATCTCATTCCGTCAGTTCCTACAAGTCATAAATGACAAGGGCCCCGTGCCCGTCAAGTTTCACGGACAACGAAGCCCATTTGCTCGTTTTGGACGTCGGAGGCTCAATTTCTAAGTTTTAAGTTAACGTTCTAAACTTAAACCTACGTTTCAACATTACGAGCAATCCGTGAGTCGGAATCCCGTTCCATCAGTTCCTGCAAGTCATGAATGACTAGGGGCCCATGCCCGTCAAGTTTCACGAGCAACGGAGCCCGTTTGCTCGTTTTGGGCGCCCGGATACTCGATTTCTAAGTTTTAAGTTAACGTTCTAACTTAAACCTACGTTTCAACATTACGAGCAATCCGGGAGTCGGAATCACGTTCCGTCAGTTCCTGGGAGTCATGAATGACTAGGGCCCCATGCCCAACAAGTTTCACGAGCAACGGAACCCGTTTGCTCGTTTTGGGCGTCCGGAGGCTCGATTTCTAAGTTTTAAGTTAACGTTCTAACTTAAACCTACGTTTCAACATTACGAGCAATCCGTGAGTCGGAATCCTGTTCCGTCTGTTCCTGCAAGTCATGAATGACTAGGGGCCCATGCCCGTCAAGTTTCACGAGCAACGGAGCCCGTTTGCTCGTTTTGGGCACCCGGATGCTCGATTTCTAAGTTTTAAGTTAACGTTCTAACTTAAACCTACGTTTCAACATTACGAGCAATCCGGGAGTCGGAATCACGTTCCGTCAGTTCCTGGGAGTCATGAATGACTAGGGGCCCTTGCCCGTCAAGTTTCACGAGCAACGGAACCCGTTTGCTCGTTTTGGGCGTCCGGAGGCTTGATTTCTAAGTTTTAAGCTAACGTTCTAACTTAAACCTACGTTTCAACATTACGAGCAATCCGGGAGTCGGAATCACGTTCCGTCAGTTCCTGCAAGTCATGAATGACTAGGGGCCCATGCCCGTCAAGTTTCACGAGCAACGGAGCCCGTTTGCTAGTTTTGGGCGTCCGGAGGCTTGATTTCTAAGTTTTAAGTTAACGTTCTAACTTAAACCTACGTTTCAACATTACGAGCAATCCGGGAGTCGGAATCACGTTCCGTCAGTTCCTGGGAGTCATGAATGACTACGGGCGCGTGCCCGTCAAGTTTCACGGGCAACGGAGCCCGTTTGCTCGTTTGGGGCGTCCGGAAGTTCGATTTCTAAGTTTTAAGTTCAGGTTTCGGCTTAAAGCTACATTTCAACTTTACGAGCAATTCGGGAGTCGGAATCTCATTCCGTCAGTTCCTGCAAGTCATGAATGACAAGGGCCCCGTGCCCGTCAAGTTTCACGGGCAACGGAGCCCGTTTGCTCGTTTTGGGCGCCCGGAGACTCAATTTCTAAGTTTTAAGTTTGGCTGACTGTACAAAAATCATTTTGGGCGCCCGGAGATTCATATTCATTTTTTATATGGCGCTGCGGGTGTTGATCGTTTAGGGGGATAGGGTTTTTATTTTTATTTTTATCCATTGATTAGATTCTGGTGAGTTTTGGGATATGATATTGTTTTGGTTGGGCTTTATTCCTAGTGATTTTCTATATAGGGGTTGTGGGTGTTGACCCTTTATTGGAATCGGGTTTTCTGTCATTTCTTGTGTTGTTAGCATTTACAGAGGTCCAATTAGTATCTTCGACATTCACTATCTAACACAAGTATAGCTTTGAAGACAAACAAAAAGGAGTAAATAGCAAAATGTTTGCATCATGAGTTAGAGATACTGACCATTACAAACTCAACAAAAGTAATACGAGTAGAATGGTGATAGTCTCCAAGAAGTCTCAGGCGCTGAACCTACACCATGTAAAATAAAGTTCACTGATTCTTGCTCAAATCAAACATTTAAAGAAGAAAGAGAACTTTCAAGTTTGTAGCAGTTACAAACCTCTCCACACACTGACTCAAAGAAGAGCTTGATTTCTGCTTGAGTAACCTAGACCAAGTCAATAAATAATGAAGAGATCAGAAGCAGGCTTCCTTTTTCATATTCTACAGACAATTCCAATAGAAGACCAATTATGAATGTACCTTTTTATCTATATTTGTACAATAAATAGTTCTCGCACACATTTCACGCTCATCTTCAGACTAAAGACCACAAATGAGTTAGTATCAACTTACAGAAGATATAAAATGTCAGGAGAATCAGGACAATGCATTTATAATAATTTTTATTACAGAAAAACAAATATAACATGACCTTCTATGGTTAAGTAGTAAATACATGACCATCGATCATGAAATTTTCTCACCCTTGGCAAAAATGTTGGGTTAACTGGTGCAATTGCAGTTTTTGAAGGCAGCACTCTTACTGGGTAGTATCCTAGCATTGTTCCTGCCAGGCTCAAAGCAGCCCTTGCACCTTCTGGAGTATCAAAACCCATTTAGATTATTGACTATTGGTTGCAAGCATAACATAGAATACTCATACACATGTACACCAGCCAACCATGTAAGTATCAAATATTACCTTCATCAGTAAACTCTATAAAAGCAAAACGAAGAACAGAGTTTGGATCCCCACACACACGGCAGTCAACGACCTTCAGCCGGGAAAACAAAATCATTCAGACACACAAGTCTGAACAAACTTAAATACTCCAAGAAACAAAAGGAAATACGAATTGCCTGTCCACAATTGATGAAGAGTGCTGCAAGCTGTTCTTCAGTGACCTAAGCACCAAAAGAAACCAACACCAAATCTGAGAACTCGTGTTAACACAATAGTATTACTAGAGCATGGAACATATTCCAAGCATGTATAAATTGGAGAGAATGCAAAATAATCAGAAGACAGCCATCTGGATGTGTCACGCATGATACATTTTTCGAATTTAGTACATTTTGCTAGCCACTTATAGGGAATTTGGATGGATAGAAGGTGGAGGAACAGGGAAGGAGCGACCAAAAACACATATTGCCCATGTTGTGCTTGGATATGTTTGGCGTTTGATTGATGACCCCTATCCTCCCTTGTGAAGAAAACACTATATTTTTCTCTTCCAAGAAGTAAAACCAAACATTCCCCTATGAAAACTAAAGTCTTATTAAGTAAGTTCCTCTTGGCAAACTAAAGTCTTTATGGGATTTCAATACAACAGGAAACACAAAAATACCAAACCAAAATCACACAACATGGGTGGGTAGAAAAATTACCTGCTGATCAATGTCAGAAACATACACAGTCCTCCTAATTACCTCTAGAATCAACAGAACTGATTATGATGCATGGTTTTATTTATGGAATCCCTGTGATTCTGTGTAATGTCCACTAGGCAATAACCTTATTCGTAAATATAAAGCAGATAATGGAAGCTTAACAAATTGAGAGAGATTCTAATCTCCAAGAACGGTAAGGATCCAAACATAGAATGAGTATGCGAGTACCTGAAGGATCATAGCAGCGGCAAAAATCCGGATAGACCACTGAACAAATTGGGTGGTGTCAGAATTCACAGCAGAAGCTGCTTGATTTTGGGTGGAACCAAGTGTCCTTCCTATGGCTTATGGCTTATGGATTTCATAGCACCTGGGTTTTTAAAAGAGTCACAAAGTCAGGTCAAACTTATGTAATCAATCCCATGTACATATTTTAGAATAAACCAGATAAAAGTGTGTGTGTGTGTTAGACTATGATAAAATCAATGTTTTAGGTTTCCTAGGTCTGTAACTAGGTTTCTATCCTTTTAGACATACGGGAAAGAGTCTCAAACAATCCATATCCTAGAAATTGGTACCAAAACATACAAGTTCTAAATTTTTCATAAAACTAGTTACCTGCTTATATTTCTTGTAGATTTGCTTGGTTACTATGTTCTTGGATTCATCAAAAAATGTGGGAACTTCTCTTATATTGTTAATGGATGAATGTAACTCACCGGAGCCCGTTTGCTCGGTGATTGTATACAGAGGCTAATTAAAATATTGAATTAAAAAACAAATAATTATACCTGGTCAGGATCAGTCGAGCCTGCTGGATCATGACTGCCCTCTCCACCGAAGTCATGTCTAGCCCTGTGGCCGCTGCCAGCGTTAGGTGCCTGAAATTATTTATTATACAGTTAAAAACAATAAAAAAGACATAAGTATTGATGCATCAAAGACATAATTGACAATTTATACGTACAAAATTTTTTTCTTACTAACCTGAGTAGTGGGTGGTGTGTCTGAAGCAAGCGGGGCGCGACTCTGTGATAGACGACTCTCAAGCTCTGCCATCTCCGCTCTCCACTCGGCCCTCATCTCCGCACTGATCTCCTCTCTGATCGATGCCCTCATGGAAGTCAGCAACTCCTGAACCTCCTCATCCGTACGGAAGCGTATGCCCTGGGAGGAGCTAGCACCGGATGACTCCGATCGCGTGATGTGAGAGCGTGGAATGCCCGTCCCATACGTCAGCGTGTATCCATGCCCATCCCGGCCAACGACGGAGTGGAATATCTCATCCCTCCGCGATGGCAAAGCGCGCTCCTCCTCGGGTAACTCCTCGAGGCGTGACTGATATTGGGCCTGCGTAGTTCATTCATTTAGTATATTATCATGCATAACAAGACATACTAATAGAAACATAATTTAAACAGTTCAATATAAAAACTTACGAAGATAGCTGCAACATCTGGGTGGCGAGGATCTCGAGAACGCATCCAGATGGACATCCTATCCACCGGAACACCCTCGGAACGCAACTGTTTGGTGGAGAAATGTATTACTAGTTTACTATCATATAGAATGACAAAAACATAAATTAAATGTACGGTCTAACTTTTTACCTCGTGGCGGACCTGGGTGATGTGTCGAGTCCCCAACCTATGTGCAGGACCCTGCAATGCGCGGTTCCGCGCATTCGTAGCAGACACTCTCTGTTTTCAGTATTTATCAGTCAGAATTTTTGTTAGTTACGTTAGTTATTAGTAAAATGTTAAAATTAAAATAAAGAAAGTACAAGTTTCTCACCTGACCCTCCTCGCTCGTCCAGTATCGGACGAGCTGAGCCCACTGATCAGGAAGAACGCCAGTCGGAACTCGCTGAAGTATGTCAGGCGCATCCTGATGAGGCCTCCAGTGCTGCGTCTTTATTTTGTTTTTATGATCCTTCCACATCTTCCGGCACTTCGACATGCAAACTGGCCGGAAGAGCTCAGGACAGGCCTTCAAATTATCCTGAAAAGGACAAATAATTTTTCATTGACAAATTATTTTTCATTAAGTTATGGTTTAAATTGGCACATCCTGAGGAGAAATGTTAAATTATTACCTTGACCTGCTGCCATGAACGATCTAGCGTCGCCACCGGGAATGCCTCCCAATCGAGTGTGGTCAAAGGAAATGCATATGGATCCCGGACCATATGTCCTAACTGGCTAATGAGCTGGCGAGCATGAGGGCCCACCGGATGGTATGTCTCATCGAACTGTACGTCAATGGGATGGCCGGAATTCCATGTCCGGATCCCTCTAGCAGGGCCTCTCCCCCTGCTGGAAGATGGGCCCGTGCTCGTAGCACCTGTTTAAATTCAAGATAATCTAATTAAATTGAAATAAAATAATCTGCTAGAATTAAAATGTTTTCATTAAATAAACTTATACCAGTCAGTGTATCTGCTGATGGTGGTGCTGAAGATGGTGGAGCTGCAACACTGGACGACGCCGAAGCATCCACTAGAGTGGATGGACTCGGATGAGATGCCGATGACCTACTCGGTGGGGACATCGAACTAGACTGGGCGGCATCCGGTGCCGGTCTAGGCTCCCCAGACGGTCCGCTGGCCTGGCGCAGCAGCTCGTCCATCGTCAGCGGACGATCTCTCCTCTTTCGTCCTGCCATATCTGTTCAAATGTTTGTAAGATAAATTTCATTAAACAAGATAATTGAAATTAACATTTAAAAATTATTTACACAAAATTGCAGGAAACCCAAATTAACTTTTCAAAGTATGATTGGGTATACCCAAAATTGCAGGAAACCAAAAACCATATGAATATTTTATCTGTTTCTGCAGTATGGGTGGTTAAGGAATCAGAAATTACATTGATTTGGGTTTCTCAAAGGGAAAAAGGAGAAGATGCTGATGATAATAATAAAGCATCACATCTGATGTGTTCATCAATTCCTTCTAACCACAAAAAGTAATCCATCCACCCAACAGAAAACATATAAACTTCTTGTAATCTGGGGTATTTCCATAAACAACATAGGAGATCAAAATCCAAAATCAAAGCCCATCACAGAGAAAAAAAAAAAAAAACAAGTATTCAATAAAAACATGACTCAGATCAAACTTTTACATATAAGAGAAGATGATGATGGAGAGATCAAATCAAAATTCAAAAGCAGGAGAAAATAATACCTCAGTTTCAGAGAAGACAAGAGAAGAGATTCCTATGGTTTGGGAGAGAAGAAATGGTGAAGAAGTTATTATAATACAATCAGAAAAGGCAAAAGAGAGAGAGGAAAAACATGAGCTGAGTCAAAAGCGAGTGGTTGGATCTCTCCCGAATTCTATAAAAAGGCTCATATCAAATTTTTTTTTTTTTTTTTTTGTTTCAACCAACCCTCATTGAAAGTAGCCAATAAACAAACTAGGGTGGTCATTTTCATCAAAATTTTCCGTAAAACAGAAGCAAAAGTGTGAAATGCCCAGTATTTTTCATTTATTTCTCAGAGTCAGAGCCCTTTCAAAGGATCCGGATTGGACAAGACACACCATGCTTTTAAGCCACTTGGACGATAGTCAAAACTAGTGAGAGATGATACAAAAGGTCTAAACAATATTCATGGCGTCCATGCAAAGCCATGTCTATAACAAGAGGACCAAAGGAATCCAACCGTATTACATCCTTTTACTAATTCCAAAGGCAAAAAGGTACTGCCGTTTTCTCCTTCAAGCAGGAAAAAAAAAAAAAGGTTGGTTAAAGTGAAAAGGTTCTTATGGCTGATAACCTGTTGAAATGAAATGTGTTTTACACCAAGAAACATTATCATCATATTCACATAAACAAAATCTTATAAAGGATTAGCAATCATAAAAACAAACAAGACCCCAAACAAGAAGGGGGTGAAAGTAATCAACCCAAATCCTTTTCAGTACCGCTAACACAATAAAATAAAAAAAATTAAAAAAAGATTGTAAGGATAGCAAAGCAGGAAAAGTGAGTAAGACCCATAAATAATTTGGCAAGATTCAGATATATTTTATACATAGTTTCCATCATCGATCACAACTCCACCAACAATCAGTGGAGTCATTGATTTGAGTTGACTCAGTGACCCTCCAAACCAAGTTGAATCAGCACCCCAGCTTATGGAGTTATGACACATAATCCGACCAAAGACAAAACAAATAACAAAAAGAAAGAAAGAACAGATAATGCAACATCATCGTCCATCAAAAACACAAACATCATGCCTAGATGCCATTTTTCAGAACTCGAGAAATGTAGCATCTGTAGAGACCCCAGTCACATATATTGGAAACCCAGATCACAGAGACAAAAGCCATATAGATCCCTTAGAAAATGGAACTTCTAGCTCTCTTAAGTGAGTTTCTTTTTCCATGCTTCAAATAGTTATATTTATTTCCCTCCAACTGATTTTATAGCGTCTTCCTTGCTTGAAAGAGATACAATTATTTCCCTCTCTCCAATTGATTTTAACGGAATGCTCCTTTTTTCAGAGGCATGCATAATGATGGATTCCTTCTGCACAGAGTTAGCCCCCTAGAAATTGTGAGTATTGTTTCTTGACCATCTTAATGCTTTTTATGATTGGAGATGTATGCTACCTATGTTTGGAAGGCCAACCTTTTCAAAGTTTCCAGTTTCCATCTCCTCCATCTGAATATTTCAATATCTGGAGGTAATCAAATCTAAATCTTGCAATATCTCTGCTGTTGGAATAAAACATCTGGCATTGGAATAACAACAAATATTATCAATAAAATGTTCCAAGACATTTCAATATTTGGATTGTTTGATGACATCCTTATGTTCCATTTTATTCTAATGTCAGGTCTCCTACTTTATTGACTCCGCAAGCAAAGTGATTTTCAAGTCCTCACTTCATCAATGGGGGAGAGAGGTCATGTGAATTCTCATCAAGCAGTCATTCTTATTTGTTTTCATTCTTGGTTAGTTAGACCATTTATTGTTTTATTTTGATTTGGGTGAAATGCTGTTTGTAATATTGTACTAAACTTTTGCAAGTACTGAATAAAAGTGTTGTAATTCTGAGAAAGGCTTTCGATTTGAGTTGTCTTTTCCATTCTATAGGTATTTTTATGCTTCTCTACTTCTATAAAACATCTCAACCATTCCCCTCCGTCAAATAGTCAAATGAAAATGATAGAAAGTAGAAGGAAAGGTGCAGTGAAGAAGAACATAACTTGTAGAAAGTAAACAATAAATTCAGAACTCGAGATAGAATCAGGGTCACTGTATGATAAAATCAGAATGTAGCATCTGTAGAGACCCCAGAACTTGGAGTTTGATTGGAATTTGGAGATAATTAAATTATACTAGTAAAACCCCAGAGCAGAACTTATAAGCTTGAAGGATTATGATATTATTATGACTAGTTTATTCTCAGTTTGATGAGACTAACTTAACTCCATATCATCAACTTGACAATCCTTAGCCATGGTGTGCCTCACTAAGTCATCCAACCAGGTGATGGGTAAAAGCCGGCTGCACCTAACCTTGTACAAGTCTATTAAATGCAGGCCAAGTGCATTTGAAAACTATAGGTTGCTTCTGTTAGGAGGAAATGCAGGGCATTTGAAAACCATTTTTCCCATCACAGGTCAAGAGGGCATTTGTTATTTCTGTTCAATGAAAAAAAAGAAAATGGAGTCTAAATTAATTATAATTATAATGATGTTGATGGTCTTGAGCATAGGCCGGTTGAACTGTTGGACTTTAAAAATATGGTGCTGTTAGATTCACAAAAATGGTTGTTTCTAGCCCAACATGCCAATTGGCAATGTGCAGAGAGTGTTTCATACAAATAAATAAAATACACAGTGAAGGACTTCCTGCCTTGGCTGTGTGCGAAGAGTTTCCTATCAATAACTAAATAAGCAGTCAGGAACAAGTTCCAATAGGACCAGGTATCTGTTCTAAATGAAGGGAGTTTCTGCATTTATTTATTTAATCAGCTGAAAATAAATCAGGGTTCAGGGCACAGTTAACTAATGCACTTTTTCTTCCAAAATAAGATCATATGACAATATGGCCCTTCATCCAACAAGATTATGGAGGCTTGAGATGGTTGTTTGGACTTTGGACCCTTCATCCAACAAGAGCGAATTTAAGTGTTTCTAAGAGATCTGATGTAATTTTATGACATCTGGGTCTGTTTATATATAACAATCTCATTACATTCATATCAAACTTGATGTATTACATGATGCTCAACTAATGAAAAAGCATTTCATCAGCCAGCCCATTAGTTTTCAAGGCAGGAATGCAAGTGCAAAATCCAGACCATGAATCCAGTGGGCTCCACTACGAGTCATGTTTGAGGAACACTTCTCAGGAACATGCTCCAATTACAGGCTCGAAACGAAACTTAGATAATGGAACACATTTCACAAGTAAATCTTCTCCAGTTGCATGGCTTGGAGTATATATATTGGGGCATGAATGATTCAAAATGACCCACTAGTATGATGCTGGCTGATCTAAATCCATTGACTGCATGATTGAGCATTGCATAATACACCTCTAACATACATGTCTCTTTCCTAAGAATGCCAAAAATTGAAGGTTTTGAGCTGCCAAAAACTCACAATAAAAAAAAGGGGCATGGAGCAACTCAACGGTCCCAACAAAACAGAGAAGGGAAAATGAGAGAGATATTGAAATCACAAATCCACATACAAAGAAGGAACATTAGAGAGAGATACTAAAATCACAAATAGTTGGAAATCTTACAACAAAAGTGATGCAGCGCTTCAAATGGTAACATGATACATACCTGATGGATGCCGGCCGGAGGATGCGCTGGCGACCGTGAGCGTAGGAGGGAGATGCCGAAGGAGACGAGAAAGGCGTGAGGTGAGGGATGCGCTGGCGAGAGAGAGAGAGAGAGAGAGAGAGAGAGAGAGAATAGGTGGGAAGGGTTTCAGAGAGGAAACGCAGAGGGGAAACGCAGAGAGGGCGCTGGCGGCTGGGCAGAGAGGAAACACAGGGAGAGAGGGGGAGAGAAGGGAAGGAGAGGGAGAGAAGAGAGAAGAAGAGAGAGAGAATCAGTGGGAAGGGTTTCACAGGGCGCTGGCCAGAGAGGGTGAACGCAGGGAGAGAGCGGGAGAGAAGGGAAGAAGGAGAGGGAGATAAGAGAGAGAAGGGAAGGAGAGAGAGAAAGAGAAAGATTGCAGAGGAGATGAGGATCGAGGCGCGGATCGAGAGCAGAGGAGAGGCGATGAGCGATGAGCGATGAGAGCGCGGGAGCCAGGGAAAAAAGGAGTGGGAAGGAAAAAGAGGGTTTGGCGGGGTTGGGCTTTAGCGACCGCCATTTCATCTTTTGCGGCCGCCTATGGCGGTCGCTAATGGGTCTTTTGCGACCGCCACAGGCGGCCGCCCGCGTTTTTGATGAGCGAATGCTCATTTTTCTAGTAGTGTGATTTCATTAATGGAAGGCATATTAGGTTATTATGCTTATCATTTTAGACATTAGAAGTTTGAGTAGTTCGTTATCCTTCATAGACTTTTTTCATGATATTCTTAGAAAGCTCTCAATGGAGGGGCTCATTGTTTGACTAGGTTTTGCTTCTCTCGTATGAAGGATTTTTGTTGGAGGTAATGGGCTGGGTAATATGGTTCCTCTATTATAATTTGGTTTTATTGTGTGGGGTCTTTTTTTTTTCTTGATATTGCTGTCATTTTTTCTCTTTTTTTTGCCACCTATCTAAATTTTACAATGGCCAAAAAATTATTCGAGGTTAAATTTTATCACAACAAAACTACGCAATGCATAGTTAGTAAACTTTATCAATTTAAAATTAAGGGATATGATCATTTGATTGGCTTCTCCCTCCCCCTCAATAGACCCCGCAGTGATGGGACCCTCGTGCACTCCGATATATATATATATATATATATAAATATCCGGATACCCTGTTTGGACCAATGAGGGGGTGACATATGGGAGGAGAATGTCAAATCAACTGACAACTCATCTACTCTAATGAATATAAAAAAAGCATCTCCTCGTGTCACCCCCTCACCGGTCCAAACAGGGGATCCGGACTCATATATATATATATATATATATATAACTTAAATCATTTCTAACCATGCACCAATTGGTTGTCATGCATTAGGATGAGCGCGGTTAGAAGGGTCTATCTTGTTTACAGGGGAAAACGTCTAGCGCCTTGTAGTCAAGTCCAAAGCAATTACTCAATGTAAAACCTAAAAATTGATGCAAATCCCGAGAGATTTCCTTAGATTCTGGAGGGGCCACATGAAATGACTAGTGAATGCCTTAGATTTGATTGACAACACAACAAAGACTCCTCAAAAAGATTCCTGATCATGCGAGGCTTTACCCTATGGTGACTTTGAGTGGACAATCACGTCACTGTGGGCAGCCCTGCATTCTACCCGTGGTGACGTGGCAGGCTGTGATTAGTCTCCTCACGGAGTTACTGTGGGTAAAACCCCTTATAGGATCCCTAATTCCCTCAAAAACTTTCTTTCTTCTTTGTAGGTACCCCTCTGGTTTTAGCTTTGCCCGGCTATGGCTATGACAACTCCAAAAGAACAGCTATCAAATAATTGCAGCAATGGCTCCTTGCTTTTTTACTTCCCCAACTGTCAGATCCCACATCGCGAAGAGACCGCCCAAATTTCGGGCTTATATATGCGAGGCCGTCTTTGTCTAGTATGATGCGTTTTGGGGCTTAACGGGTCCTGAGAATAAATCCGTGAGGGTGACCTTTCAGAGGCCCAAGGGGTGACCTTACGGAGGCCCAAAGCGGACAATATCATATTGGATGATTTGGGTCCTTACAGAAATGGTATCAGAGCCGATGACGGCTCTCCTCTGAGTGGACAATCCCACATTGCCAAGAGACCGCGCAGATCTCGGGCTTATATGTGTGAAGCCGTCTTTGTCTAATATGACGCGTTTTGGGGTATAACGGGTCATAAGAACAAATCCGTGAAGATGACCTTTCGAGGATCCAAGGGGTGACCCTGCAGGGGCCTAAAGCGGACAATATCACACCGAATGATTTGGGTCCTTACACCAACTGTATCCACATTCCACATTCCAACTTTCTAACCAAAAAACAAATTCTATTTTCCAAATTATTAATTCGTGTCTGTACGTCTCTACAGTTCTTCTCGTGTGTCTCATGGATACAGTGTTCCTTTCATGTCGTCTTGTCTCTGCTCTCTCGTGCAAAGAGTGATTACGTACGTCCAATTTTTCCTTGTCTGTGGCTGCTCCAAGGATGGAAGAGGATCCCCTGTTTGGACCACCCAGGGGATGCCACATATGGGGGAGATATCAATGACATCTCCTCTCCTCCAACTTAAAAAAAAATATTTTACTTGTGATGTGGCTCCCCTTCATTGGTCCAAATAGGGGATTCTGATCCTCCAAGGAAGAGGATCCCCTGTTTGGTCCAAACATGGAAACCCTGTTTGGACCACCCAGGGGATACCACATATGGGGGAGATGTCATATCAATGACATCTCCTCTCCTCCAACTTAAAAAAAAAAAAATTTACTTGTGATGTGGCTCCCCTTCATTGGTCCAAACAGGGGATCCTGATCCTCCAAGGAAGAGGATATCCTGTTTGGTCCAAACAGGAAAACCCTGTTTGGACCACCCAGGGGATGCCACATATGGGGGAGATGTCATATCAATGACATCGGATCAGGATCCCCTGTTTGGACCAATGAAGGGGAGCCACATCACAAGTAAAATTTTTTTTTTAAAGTTGGAGGAGAGGAGATGTCATTGATATGACATCTCCCCCATATGTGGCATCCCCTGGGTGATCCAAACAGGGGATCCTCTTCCTTGGAGGATCAGGATTCCCTGTTTGGACCAATGAAAGGGAGCCACATCACAAGTAAAAAAAAAAAAATTTAAGTTGGAGGAGAGGAGATGTCATTGATATGACATCTCCCCCATATGTGGCATCCCCTGGGTGGTCCAAACAGGGACACCCTGTTTGGACCAATGAAGGGGAGCCACATCACAAGTAAATTTTTTTTTTTTTAAGTTGGAGGAGAGGAGATGTCATTGGGAAGAGGATCCCCTGTTTGGTCCAAATAGGGAAACCCTGTTTGGACCACCCAGGGGATGCCACATATGGGGGAGATGTCATATCAATGACATCTCCTCTCCTCCAACTTAAAAAAAAAAAAAATTTACTTGTGATGTGGCTCCCCTTCATTGGTCCAAACAGGGAAACCTTGTTTGGACCACCCAGGGGATGCCACATATGGGGGAGATGTCATATCAATGACATCTCCTCTCCTCCAACTTAAAAAAAAAAAAAATTTACTTGTGATGTGGCTCCCCTTCATTGGTCCAAACAGGGGATCCTGATCCTTCAGAGGGGTGGTTGATGGGAAGAGGATCCCCTGTTTGGACCACCCAGGGGATGCCACATATGTTATGACATCTCCTCTCCTCCAACTAAAACAAAAAAAAATTACTTGTGATGTGGCTCCCCTTCAAACCCTGTTTGGACCAAACAGGGGGATACATGAACGCAGTTCCCAAGCTCATCTATCGGGTGCTGTACCTGGACTTGGATTGCCCGGATGCTCTGTATCATCAACCACTTGGATTGCCCGGATGCTCTGTATCATCAACCACGGATCAGGATCCCCTGTTTGGTCCAAACAGGGTTTGAAGGGGAGCCACATCACAAATAATTTTTTTTTTTTTAAGTTGGAGGAGAGGAGATGTCATTGATATGACATCTCCCCTATATGTGGCATCCCCTGGGTGGTCCAAATAGGGGATCCTCTTCCGACTCTGAGAGTTGCAAACAGGTTTTTATATTTTCCTATTTTGACCAAACAGATATCTTTTTCCAGAATGATGAGGTTGGGCGTTGGGATGATGCTGACAGGCTTGAACTCAATCTCGAAACAGGCATGCCTCAAATTAAGTGAGCTTCAATCAAACTCGAACACTACATGAGTTAAGCATGCTTGATCTAAAGTCAAAATGACTAGACATGTGAGACAAGGGCTGTGAACTTAGTCACATGAGTACCCTAAGCTAAGCATGCTTGATCTAAAGTCAAAATGACGAGACATGTGAGACAAGGGCTGTAAACTAAATCATTAAAAATGACTAGACATTATGAGATTTGAATCTCCGTCAATGTCAGTCACTGAGTCATTCCAATTCTGGAGCTCGGGCCATCCATGGCCAACCTGAGCCAAGCTATGCTAAACAGTGCCGAGATTGAGCTCGCCTTGCGGGGGCAATTGGGCCAAACCAAGATCACGTACAATTGTTGAGCTCGAGTCAAGATCAAGTCCAAGCCCTACCAAGTACCAAGTCAAGATAAGCTGGCTCGAAAGCTAGCTCCTGTTGGTGAAGCCTTTTACTTATGATCGAATCCATCTGCACTAAGGCCGGCTCCAAGGGGCTCCAACAATTATTCGAGCTCATAGCCACAGAAGTGTATTAGTATGGCCATCTTTTATATTCGACCCGTTCGAAAGTATTGTTTAGCCTTGTTTTGTGAAATTATAGTTATTTCAGTTGTCTCATTGATCACGTCTGAAAATAGGGACTATAATATAAAATATATAAAAAAGTCTATGTTCCAGCAAAATATAAAATAAAATAAAAATTGTCTATGTATAGATGGAGCATTAGATCGGTGGATGGTGTAAATGTTCAAATCATGGTTTAAAATTTCGGTCTCGGTCACGGTATCGGCTAGGCCGAAAAACCGATATAATATCGGTATCGGTCGCGGATATCGGTTCGTCGCGGTCATCATGGTGTGAATTTGTTTTTTAATAAAAAAAAATTCGCAAAAATATCCAAAAAATCCAGAATATTAGAAAATGCTGGAAAACAATATTTTTTTTCCATTAGTAACAATAATAAATCAAAATCTCAGTCACCTTAAGTTATAAGTCATGTCTGTGTCGCAGTTTGCCGTTTTCTCCAGTATTTCATATAATGTAACAATTATTGATGCTCATGATCAATTTATTAGTCTAAAATATAAGAAAATAAAGATAACATATCAAGTATCATTTAATACTAACTCAATTATCAAAATAAGTTGTGCAATCCAAGACCATGAAGATAAAATATTAAAATCTGAAACATGATAGTGAGATAAATCAATCAAAAAGCACTTGGACATCAAAATGTTTATGATTTACTTGAAATTAGGGCAGATTAGAGAGATAGAGATTGATGAGCATGACAGCCTAATTTCAAGTGGAGTGTTGCCCACACTCGATATCATCATCATCATCATTTATTCGGTATGGATTGTTAAAGAATACATAATAGTTAAAATAAGGGAGTATGTTGATTTTCTTACAAAAATAAAATGATTTTTTTTTCAAGAAATAGTGTTGGAAATATGCAAGAAAATCAGCTAAGGAGGAGAGGTTGCTCTAAGGAGATGAGTGGAGATAAAGGATGAGGAAAAAAAATGAAAAATTTAGGGTTTTTTTCCATTATTCCATCTTGGCCGGTATTTTGACCGAGATGGACTGAGATGGACCGATATATCAATTAAACCGATATTTTCAAAATATCGGCCGAGATGGACCGATGTTTTAGCGATATTTTGGTCTGCGATACCGAGACCGATATATCACCAAAATATCGGACTAGTATGGCCGATATCGGTTCATATCGGCCGATATAAACCGGTATCGGCCGATATTTAATACCATGGTTCAAATCCTCTCATGCTGGGGGCATGTTTGGTATCGTTCTAGTGGGTCATTCCCACATTACCACAGGATAAAGAAAAAGGGAACAAATAGTCTCAAGCATCTATTTTTTTTATCAATTTTTTGGGATTTTGCTCATATTTGAATTAACCGTTGACATTAGGAAAAAAAAGGTGAATGTGTGCAATATCCTATCGGTGAACATTAATTGAAATCTTACAAGCGTAGGATTTATGCCTAATATTATTAAGGCAAAGTTATCATTTTATGCCATCCTATATCATACAAACCATTTTGTAGGAACTTTTAAAATATCTTTATCTATGAGGCAAAAGTTAGGTCATAGGGCACCCCTCCCTTTTTTGCTGAACATTCTAAAAGCCTTTCGAAACTTATTTCCCTCGATAAACACTTGAGAGTATAGGGGGTTAGGTGTAATTTTAGATTGTTGAAGGTCTTACATACCTTAGACATGCAAATTGTGAACCTAACGCCTTTATCTTTCATTTAGACCCCTCTTTTAGGACTCAAATCACTTGCAAGCCCAATTTGCTCAAACTACCAGCGGCAAAAGCTTTTTTGTAAATGTTAAAAACTCACTAAAACTATGCTGGTCATTTCATTTCATTCTAGGCCTCTCTCTACTCCCTCTGCCTCTTCTTGATTTTCAGATGATTTTTTGTGTTTGATGCCAGGCTTTTGGACACAAATTTTGATTGCTTCTTCTTCTTTTTCTTTTACTTGATTGCCTTTATTTAGAGGAAATCACCGTTAACTCCATCAGGCCATGTGACTCTGGTTCCTGCAATCTCCCTCTCGAAATAGGTAGATTTCTCCCAAAACTCTAGACTTGGCCAATTGAATTTCTGCAATGGCCGGAGAATCTCATGCCCCCCTCCCCACAACCACCACTTTTTTCTCAGATTCTTTTGGTTTGTTATGATGGAATTCAATTTCATTTATACTGCTGCTACTTTTGTTTAACCTTTAGATGTTATGCTATCAAGAAGAGGTTTCAGGTTTCTTCTCCAACCTCTTCAAGTCTCAGGATAGCCAAGCTAGGCCCTCCCTTTTCCAAGTTAACAGTTCTAAGGTTTCAGCCTCAGAGAATGCTTTCCTCACTTCTGTTCCCTCTTCTGAAGAGATTAAAGCTGCTGTCTTCTCCCTCAACAAGAACAGCTCCCCTGGCCCGGATGGTTTCAATGGAGCCTTCTTCACTGCTTCTTGGAGTATCACAGGTCAGACGGTTTCAGCTGCTGTGCAACACTTCTTCCTTTCCAAAAGGATCCACAGAGCTTCCAATACTTTCTTCCTAGCCTTAATTCCCAAGTCCAAATCTCCAAAATCCTTAACTGATTTCAGACCTATCAGCCTACTGAATTTTTCCTACAAAATCCTCACCAAAATTCTCTCTACCAGGCTCTCTGCCATCATTCCTAATCTAATTTCCCCCCACTAAGCTGCCTTCATTAAAGGCAGGAACATTCAACACCATTCAGCTTTGGCCTTTGAACTCTTCCAGAAGCTGAATTCCAAGTTTAACAAGGGCTCCTTATGCCTAAAGCTTGACATTTCTAAAGCCTTTGATAAGCTGGACTGGTCTTTTCTTTTTTCAGCTCTTCATTTCTTTAACTTCTCTGAGGCGTGGATCTCCCTGATTAAAGAATGCATTTGCACATCTAAGGGCTCTGTGCTTCTTAACAGAATGCCTCATGGTTTTTTTAGTTCTTCATGTGGCCTCAGACAGGGAGATCCCCTGTCTCCTTATCTGTTCATCCTAGCAGAGGAAATTCTGAGTCTTAATTTGACTAACCTCCAAAAGCAAGGCCTTTTTCATCCTCTGTCCAAAGTATCTTCCACCCCCTGCCACTTACTTTATGCTGATGACTTCCTCCTCTTCATGAAAGGGGCTGCCTCAAGTGTTCTTATTCTCCAAGACCTCCTGGAGACCTATCAGGCAGCTTCTGGGCAGTTCTTCAACCTTCAGAAGAGTCAGTTGTTCCTTGGCAAATGCAGCTCGAGAAGGAAGAGAAGGATCAATTCCATCCTAGGAATTCCAATAGCCTCTTCTCACCTCAAATACCTGGGTTCCCCGATCTGCTTTGGGACACCTAAAAGGATCCATTTTCTCCCTCTGCTGGATGCCGTTCAGGCCAAGCTCACTGCTTGGAAGGCCAAAACTCTGTCTTTCGTAGGTCGTCTTATTCTCATAAAACATGTCATCTCGAGCCTCCCAATTCACCTTGCTGCTACCCTTCCCTTGCCTGCTTCCATTTGCAAGGAGATAGAGAGACTTATGAGGCGTTTCCTATGGTCAGGTAATGCTCTCAATCACAAGCTCAATTATGTCAGCTGGGCAATAGTAACTCTCCCTAAAGCTGAAGGAGGCTTGGGCATAAGGAAACTAGCAGATATTAATACAGCCTCTTTCATTAAGCTTGGTTAGCAAGCTGCTACTTCAAAGTCTCTGTGGTCCTCCTGGTTTAAGAACAGATACTTTAAATTCCGTCCCATTTGGAGTTCGGATAATTCCTCTTATGGTTCATGTATTTGGAAGAAAATTAGACGACTAGCGTCCCTCATCCACAGAGGAAGCTACTGGAATTTTGGCAATGGCCAGGGAATCAACGTTTGGCATGACTCCTGGTCTGTAGGCGACCCCATATCTTCTTGCTTTCCTGGGTATCATTTTCGGGGAGACCATCGGCTCTCCTCCTTCTTCCAAGCCGGATCCTGGGTCATTCCGGAATCCCTGCCCGCAGCGGTTCACCAGCACCTCCTTTATCTTCTTAAGGATCTCACTCACAGCCTTGTAGTGCGTGATTCCCTCAGGTGGAGAGGCTCCCCAGATGGTAAGCTCACCATGAGCTCAGCGTGGCAGACAATCAGACAAAGAGCCCTGCCTCTCCCCTGGCCCAAGTTCATATGGAATAAAATTTCTCCACAGAGAGTAAACTGCTTTGGCTGGCATTTGATGCACAATAAAATCCCAACTGAATCATGGTTGAAGCGGTTGGGTTTCTCTCTTGCATCTAGATGCATTTTCTGCTGCGCTGCAGAAGACACTCTGGGACATCTCCTCTTCTCCTACGATTTTGCAATGGCTACTTGGTCCTGGTTCTTTCAAGCAGCAGGGGCTCCTCCTCAGCTGACCTTCTCTGCTTCTTCCATCTGGAGGATCCTCTCCAAGGATAGTGACGCCAAAGGCTTCCATTTCATGGTAGACATCTTCATCTCTGTTCTATATCATCTTTGGAAGGCTCGGAATGAGGCCATTTTTTATAACCATAGGCCCTCTCTTCTCTCCATGCAAGCCCGCCTCTCAGAAGCTATATCCTTCTCTCTGCTGCAGATATCATCTCCTTTTGTCAACCACCACCTCAGCGCCCTCTTTGTCTCCATGCATTTAGCTCCAACGACTGTTTAGTGGAGTCTCTGGTTCTCTGCCTCCTTTGCATGAGGAGCTTTAGTCTTGGTGCTTTCTCTCTTTTTTATTTTTATTATTTTGTCCTGGTTCTTTTGGGGGTCAATCTTTTTGACCTTTGTATTCTTGTTTCTTCTTCTCTCTTTCTTTTTTAATAGAATTTACCCTTACAGCAAAAAAAAAGAAAAAAAGAAGAGGTTTCAGGTGATTAAAAAAAAGAAGGAAATAAGAAGAGGTTTCAGGTACATGGTTAATGGAAGTATCAAAGGTATGTTCTTCAACAACCACCCCTCTTCTCCCTTTTGTCTTTTTGATCTTATCTTATTTTTCCTGTTATTGAGAAAGTATGAAATGCCTAAGCTTTTGCACATATATATCTTTTTTATTTTTCTTGTTATTGGGAATAGTATGATCTCGGGTTTTGTCAGAATTCATTGCTTTGCATGATCTTTTTGGTACTAAGCTGTGATGTAGTTTGTTGGATCATAATTTTTACAATGATGTCAATTCCATGATTACTTCAAGTGCCTGTTTCCCTACTTTTCATCAATATCCTAGCAATTCATAGTAAAGTGGGTTGTAATGAAAGAGTATTGAAGAGGTTAAGATTGAAGGATATAACGTGGGGATGAAGATAGGACCTTCACTTACCTAGGATTTGATTTACCAGTTGATGCCTGGGTATCATTTCCTTTCAAAGGGGGCTTTTACCCCTTCAATTTTAGCCCCTTCGATAGTAGGGGACTGTTAACAAGTCCTACGAATTCAAATCAAACAAATGGGCCATAAGGATGTCATGATATTTACTTTAGTTACCCTTTTTTCGTAACTGAAGATATAGACTTTTTGCCCTTAATGATTTATTTCCTATTGTGGCACATGGGATTCTTATCTTTTAGATGCATCTGATTCTTATCTCTATTGAGAATGATTGGTTCTGTTATTTCTCTGCCCTTCGCCACCATGATGTGCATCATTGGATCAAACCCATCAAGGAAATGATGAATTAAGATAGAAGTCATTGGTGTTTTCGATCAAATTGAATTCCAGAATGGGGCACCCACCACCCATTCCATGATCAAATGATGAGAGAAAGCAGAAAATAAAATAAAAATAAAGTTGGGAGTCGATTGAAATCATGAGTGGCCGATTCATTTAGAATATACAAAATAAAATAAAATGAAAAGTTATGATCTTTTAAATCGGATGGCGTGGATCCTTATTCTCAAAGACATGATCTATCTGCAACTGAATAACCCAAGATCTTTCTAATTGCATGCAAGATTCTAGATCATCATTCACTACCCATAAAACCAAAGAGACCGTTCTGTTTTCTAAGAGAAGCATGAGCAAAAAAAAAAAATATATATATATATAGCATGAGATCTCATGCAAAGCCCCCCATTACAATTATTATTATTATTATTATTATTATTATATACATTTGCTTGGAGTTTCTTCTTTTCAGCATGGAGGGCATCATTGTCTGCCTTGATTGCTTCAAAATGTTTATTCAAAACAGTGGTGGACCTAGGATTTTAATTTAGGTGGGGCTAAACTTTTTTAGACTTTTTTCACATTAACAATACAATATATATATATATATTGACTTCTGCTAAACACATTGCCGCATTTATCAAAACCACCATTTTAGCGTATAAGTGAGTACATACAACGGTTTTAGATTTATCTGGATATATTTAATGTTTTTTATTCAGTTTTCTCATAATCCAAGATATGAAACTAATCTCCAGCACTTGCTGGTCCATGTGTGTAAATGGAAAATTCAACCATACAATAGTCACATAATTTGTGTTAACTCTAATTCTGCAATGTCCTAGGAAAGTCGTCTTTCTATTGGAGAGTAGGTTGGTCGTATCAATTTCCTAAGTGGAGTAGAATAGTAAACATCTTGTAAGATCCAAAAGATGTGAGTAGGCCTGATCACCGTTTTAGTGTAGCCACATGAGCATCATCATATATTCCCCATGTGATTGACTCCGAATAAATAGTAATTCAAAGTCAATACATAAATTAAAAGAGAACATATATATCAAATTCCCATGAAGTCTGATAAGGTGGCCATCACAAAAAAGCCACAGTCCTTGGAAGCTAGTCTTGGACTGGAGAGTGGAGACTGACAGCAATAGGAGAATGCTGAGGGAGAGAGGAATAACGACACCCATGTTGGTGTTTTGAACGCACTGTAAGGAGAGAGAGGGACTATGATGACTTGTAAATGAGGGGAAGAGAAAGGCGCTAATGCATTGGAGAATGCAATGTGCATGGTGGTGTGGACCGCTTAGACATGTGAGGCGACCTTTACACATAAATGGGGCATGGTTCCAAGGCCCATGCAAAGCTCTAGGGATCCCAAGATTGATCTGGGGCGACCGCCCCAGGTCATTAAAAGGTGGGTCCGCCCCTGCTTCAAAAGATATTAGTCCTTTCTTGTAAGGACCCAATCCCTAGGTTTTTAATGTGATTATTGTTATTATTATTGTTGTTGTTTTTGCTATTTAATTTTTATCATAGATTGGATTATGCTTGGACCCCACCCATTCATTGAATTAAATTAGTGCTTTGTATGATTTCATCATATTTTGTGTGGGTCCCAACATTGATGATGGAGATTAAATTTTGGTATACTTGGTTTCATGAAGGGAATTAGACCCACTCAAATGGGAATCCCATGTTGTGGATATTGTCAGTTGGAGCACTCTCTCCACCTTCACGATCTTTCCTCCCACTAGGACTCCATTTCTTCTTTATTTAGAGGGATCTTACTTGCACAACCCATTTTTCTCACACCACCTTTCAATCTCTTTTCCTCTCTTACGAGTCTCTGCAAGGTTCTCTTCTCTATCAGGTACACTTCTTTTTTTTCCTTAAAACTCTTTTTGTTACTATTATAGCGTTTATTCTTTGTGCTTGTTTATTTCATACTTTGGTGTTACTTGGTTTTATTTATTTCTTAGTTGATGCTAGATTCTATTTACATCATTAGCATTCACCACCGTCCCTAGATCAGTCGGTTTCACCATCTGTTCCACACATCCATTCCATCTCTTCCGCCACCTACTTTATATGCTAGGGACCCAACTTCTCCTTATCACCATCAATAAAGCTCGTGAAGTTGCAGACTGCACCCTTTCTACCTAGGCTCATCTACAAAGCCTCAAGGCACAGCCTCCATCATTATCCTCTATTCCTTATCCATCTTAATCAAATCTAGACTCATTTTTATCATCACCATCACCGTTTCTCTTTCAAACTAAGCCCCACTATTGTTATTTGATCATCTAACAAAACAGGTCACCATTACCTTAGCCAAGTCATACCCACTTGAACAAATAAGTTCTCCATTACCCATCTGAATTAAAACAGTGTAATTCCCATCTTCTTCCTCTTCACTTGTCAATCTGGACCCACTTCAAGTTTCACCTATCCCCAACTTCATTTATCCAACGCCACTACTATGCCCACTTTCAGGTCAGACCATTCTTCCAAACAATTATAGCAAACCCATTCCATAAACCTAGTGTGCTACTTTTCATTCCAATCAACCAAATATTCATACCGAACTCGCCTCTCTTCACTCTTTTTGTAGAACCCACCTGCTCAACCATTTCGTACTTACCAATTCCTGCCAACAGCCATTCTCATCACCATTGAATCATCCCTCCATCTCATAAACAAACCCAACGAATCTGAACCCATGATGATTATCATTTTTCATCCAAGCTGAGCTTCATTTCCGCCATCCCTCTAAACAAATAGAGCATTAATAGAAAATTTGTAGCCATTGCACCACACATGACCCACCCCAAACCACCCATTTTCACCTCCATTTCCACTTTTTTGAACTAAAAATCAACCTCTTGCAACTCTATGCACATCACCTAATCCAAACCCATCTTGCCAAGATTTCTCTCCATCTATGTTTCTTATCATCTCTCCCTCATCATTCAGCCATTTCATATCCACTAGGATGGACCAGTCTCTCATAATCTAGGTCCAACTCACTCCGACTTGCACACCCAGTAGTCCTACTCATCAGTTAAAGCCTTAAACTAGAAACATATAATTCAACCCAAAACTCATCTTGTCAGACATAGGGAAATGGACCTGTGCCCAACCCACCCTAATGAACTCAACATGCTCATCTTTTCCTCACCTTTCTCCCTACCAAATGAACATCAGTGGCCACCTTGCAATAAACCCAGGCCATCTCAACCTTTGGTCTCACCTATATTCCTGATTACATATTGTTATATCCTCATAAATTAGTCCAGCTCAATTGAGGTATGAGGCCCATTATACTTGGACCATTTGACATGCATGATGAATTCAATTTAAATTGTGAGGTTCACTTGCATTATCTAAATGAGTTGGGCCCAATTTTATAATGTCTCTACCCATACTTTAATTCATTTGTACCTTGGTTCACTCAACCTATGGTCCTGGTCCAAAGGAGATATTGTCAAATTTAATATTACTTCGGCCTATTATCCCCAGTTCACCTAGTATATAGGGTTCACCCATGATAAGTAGGCCCAAGTTCATGACCCAATACTTTGGGCACACTCATTATCCTAACCCAACCATTTTTCCAAGCCCAATGCTCTTGGATCATAAGCATGCATAAACCCCATACAGGGTCCACTTGCACTACTTAGTAACCCGAACCCAAAGCCAATATGTATTAGCTCATCACACATGACCCATACTCAAGCCTGATCCAAGTCAAACAATTGGTGCATGAATCCAGTCTTCAAACCCATTGCTAATTCAATTGTGACTCGCCATTAACAGGGACCCGAACCGAGTCACCAAGGCATTCAAATCAGGCTAGGCTAAATCCATTAGCTACCACTAATCGAGGCAAGTAACCTTACTATGGTCTTCTAGTAGTTAGAATCTTCTAACCTTTGCTTTTCAATATGTTAAATTGATATATAATCCTTCTGTTTCTTGCGGGACCCAGTTCTGGCATTTAGCTTATTTAGGGCCATCAATTTTATTGATAGAACTGTACCTATGAACTATTTTGTGTACTCATCAATGATCAAAATTGTAATTATTAAACTTGTTCCATGTTCATTTGATGCTATCATGAGATATAGAAATTTTGATATGAATCCTTGCTAGAAATGTTTATATCATGGTTGGATTTCAAAATTATGACACAATTCCAATTATGTTGGAAAAATGCTCTAAATCATATTTTTCTTAGAAACCTGAATCTTGAGTTTTATGGTTCACCATTGAATGTAAACCTTTATCTCTAAGGCATCATCCAACGTATTGGGCAACGCGATGTGGGGTCACCCAAACGCGGACTTAGCCCTCTTTATAGGTATGACATTGGGGCTTGGGAACCCCTTTGTGCGTGATAACTAGACTGTAGCTCGTCCCTTATGGCTTTGGGCCCTTATGTGTGTGTTATTATGGCTTCGGGCCCTTATATATGTGATTATATTGTACCTGGTCAAGGCTGAATTCTGACGGGTACTTTTGTGTATTGTGACCGTGGATACACCTTTTCTTAATTTAGATTATGTAATCTATAATTTTTGCCAATATTCATGAATCCTTGCAACATTATTCATGCACTATTGTTCAAATTATCTTGTTAATATTTCCTAGTATTTTAATTTCATTGGAATACCCTTGAATTAACCGTATTTATTAATCACGCACAAATTGCTACCATTTAATTGAATAATCGTTTGCTATAGCTCTATAGTTTGTTTACTTGTGGAGTTTTTTGCTCATGTGTGTATTATCCTCATTTCTTTTCAAATGTTGAAGTTGCCCCTGATAATGAAGAATCTTAGCTTGATGGGACGAGTGAAGCTTGAGAAGCGAATCACTATTTAGCAATTTAGATTTCATTTTCATTGTGATGACTTAGATGGACCATGTTATATTTCTTTGGATATCTTGAGATTATTGAGCTTTATCATCATTGCTCAACTTTATTAATAGTAGTATGTTCATTTGATGAATTAATTTAAATTAGTTGATTTAGATTTTCCACATTATGCTTTTTAAGAGGATTGACCCCTCATGTTTAATATGGGACCGTCGCGTTCTGAAAATCTGAGGGTCCTAAGGATCTCAAAATTCCGGGCGTGACATTTCTCCTAGTGCTTGGTCTTCCATCTTGTCCTGTTTTGGAACCATATAGCATTCAGTCGAGGCTGCAAACCAAGAGCTCTAGTAAGCTGCATTTTCCTCTCAGGCTTCAGCTTATTATCCAACTAAAGTTCTCCAATGTCTTCACGTGTTCCATGTTCAGCCTCATCTTCTTTTCACCGGCCTGTAAGTAGTCATCTGAGGGATCATCATCCCCATTCATCTCTCCACACCCTTCAATTCTTAATTAAATTGGTTTCTTTTGGTTTGAAAAATATTCTTGTTATCTTGTTAATTGGATTAGTATGTCTTCATGTGATGCATTTGGGGTTAGTTATATTCCTTCATGCTTTTGTGTTTTTGGGTTGCTTTAATGTCACCAAAACATGGACAAAACCATTTCCAGGGAATTCAATAAAGTTGCCTATGACCACTGTCCCACGGGCTCTTTTCTTATCTCCCTCTATATTAGTAATTTCAAAGTTTTGTTTCCCTTCTCTTCCTTTGACATGATAAAAGGTTAATGTTTGTAAACTATCATTATCATCATCAAATCCTTGTCTCAACTATGTTGGGGTCGGCTACAGGGATTCTGTTTCTCCATTTTGATATATCTTGAGTCAAATCGTCATATAAATTACACTTTATATCTATGTTTACTCCATCCATCAACGTCCTCTTTGACCTACCCCTTCCCCTTGGAGGGTCATTAACCTTCATAACTAAACTTTAATGCTTGTAAACTATATCTAAGATTATTATATGTACTAATTGCTGTTGCCATTGGGTTGGTGTGGGATGGTCTGTTGATCACGTACATCTCTATATTGATATGATTGAATGGTCTGTTAAATCCATTTTGATTGATTATGCAGAAACCCTATATAAGTAGTCTTTCAAGTTAAAGTGCTCTTGGCTCTTTTTGTCACGTCCCCCAAAATAAGAATTGGGGAAAAACATGAAAAATAAATTAAATTCAAATTTTCCTGTGTTTAATATAACACAAGCTTCCAAAAAGTGGACCCACAAAAAAAATTTCAACCTGTGATGGGTCAAAATATATTTCATTAAATGCAACGGAAGCTTATTCAATTGGTATTCAATGATCATAAATAAGATCCAACACGAAAATCAAATAAACATTAAATGTTAAAGTTGCAGAAAGAATAAAACAATTACTAAAGAAATGTTTATCATTAAGAAAGTTCATCTAAAAAATTGCTAAGATGACGTTCACTCTCATGCAGGCTCAGACGGCTCCGAAACCGTCTCCGGCATCCCACTCGGGTTCATCAGTTGGCTCAAACGTTTGAAACGCTTGATCCTCCTCCGTCTCCTGGGTAAAATAGGGCTCGGTACCTATGCACCAAATATTAGAAAGTAAACAGCAAGTACATAGTCATAATTCGAAATTTAATACAACGAAGAGAAGAATATAAACGAGAGTGATCATATAGAAGTAATGACAGTAATACTGACAAGAAAGGACGTATAGCCTAATCCAAATAAAACAAAAGGAGCAATATAATCCACACGAAGACAAGTGTCCTCGTTTTGGGTGGTCAGCCCTAAATAAATCGGGAGAGCCCGTCCATAATGTCGGTGGTCATAAACCGATTGAATTAAAAACAAATCAGAATAACATGTTCACATTCAAAGCGGATTATAAGTGATCCGGTCACATCGGTGATCAACCGTCCATATATCGATCTGCAGTCGTCCATAAATGACCCACATAAACATAAATATATAAGCATAATAGACCTGAATAATAAAGCTCCGACACAAGAGTCCTAAGTCAAAGTAAAGTGCTGGCCATTCCACATCCCATATCATAATCAAATGGGGGATTCGGCGAGAGGTCTTTGAACATTTCACTTTATTGCCTTAGGTCCACAATCTTTTTTTATAGTGTGAAAGGTCCTTTTTCCAAATTTGAAAACTTAAAGTGTCTAATTTACCCTTTCTTCAAATCATATCCCATGATTAGTGGGATAAGTCATTAATAATGGTCAACTACCATTAAATTAGTTACGATTAATAAAATTCCACTAATGAGATTTTCAAATAAAGTTAAAAAAAGAGGAAACAAATTTCAAATAAATTTCAAAAGACAAAAATAAATTAAAAAATGTAAATAAATTTCAAAATACGAAAATAAATTTCAAAAGATGTAAATAAAATAAAAAAAAAAACAAAATTAAACTCTAAAAAAACAAAAACTAAATTCAAAAAATACAAATAAATTTGAAATAACGCAAATAAATTTCAAAAAATGCTATAATATCAAAAGAACATAGAGAAATTTAAAAATACGCAAATAAATTTCAAAAAATCTAAATTTTTTCAAAAGATGAAAATCAATTTAAAAAAACGCAAATAATTTTCAAAAGATGAAAATCAATTTTAAAAGATCCAAATAAATTTCAAAAAAGTGTAAATAAATTTAGAAAAATGCAAATACAATTGCCACAAACTCGGATAAATTTGTCCAAACTTAGATAAATTGATCCCATAACTCAAATAAATTAGCCAAAACTCAGATAGATTTGTCTAGAACGTAAAGAAATTTATTTCAGAACTCAGATAAATTTGCAAAAAACTCAGATAAATTTGTTAAAAACTCAGATAAATTTGTCGGGAACTCATATATTTGCCAAAAACACAGATAAATTTCCCAAAAACTCAGATAGATTTGCTTTTGGGCTTTGAAACCAGGTCAAACTTGACCCAACCTCACCCAAGCTGGAACCGACCCATTAGGGTCTTCTTCCTCCTCTATTTCTCTGCAACAGGAACCGGAATCGTTCCTATTCCGGTCTTCTTCTCCTTCGACAGTAACGGCGCAACATCGCTTGTTCTCCGGCGACGGGGGCGACATGCAGCGGCTGCAGCAAAGACCCTTGAGGTGGGGCCCGGCGAAACCCAGCACGAGATCCGCTACAGTCGAGGCCTAAGCCTCTGTATCAGAACCCAGCACAAGATCCGCGGTTTATCGTCTTCACCGTCCATCCCGCTCCCATCAGATCGGGAAAATTGCAGCAGTTGCAGAGAGCTTAGAGTCGTTAAAGTTTGTATCTTTATTGGATTTCTCGTCTGTCTCTATCCATAGATGCATTGTTTCAGAGCTCCGAGTTCTAACTCGTGAGAAAACGTCACCAACAACCCATATATTGTTGACATCCACCAACAGAACTTGCTTGAAATTCCAACGGAGTCTTCCAAGAAGCATCTGATGCCATCTCATCCTGCTCGGAGATCGTGAGGAGACCCATGCCGTGGAGGATGTAAAAGAGGGACCCCATCACGTCACTGACACACCTTGTGATGACGAGGATCTGGAAATCAACTCCAATTCCGAACCAACATCCCCATCTCTCTCTCATCCATAGATAAAAGGATTCAAGATCTATCTGATGGGGACGAGATCCGACGATTCTTTGGATTTCGCTAACAAAACAACATCAACAACAACAACACATGTAGTGGAAGAATTACCAGACGACGATGCCGCAGCAAACATGTTTTTCGAGAATAACAGACGATGCTGCTTCTGGATTCCAACCTTCAGATCCGCACCCATCAGATCGGGATCCAAATCATCTGGACGGAAGGAAGGGATATGAACAACTAAGATGGGAGATGCATGGTGGGCAGGGGCCTAAGCTCGTTTATGAGGGTAGAGTGGTCGGAGGTCGTGGTGGGCCCAGATGGAAGACGTTCATCAGAAGATTTAACAGGAGGGTGAGAGGGTCCACGAACGCGAAATTCCATTACGACATGACCAAGGAAGAAGATTGGAATTTCGTCCCGTCTCAACAGTTGAGATCGATCTCCGAAGAAAAAGACCCCTGTCCGGTTTAAAGTAATGAGGGGGAGAATGGAAGATTTGAAATTTCAAAATTTAAAATTAGATGCCTAAACAGTTGGAAGAGGGCAAATTAGTCATGTAAATTGTATCTAGGGACTTCTGGCTGCAAACAGTCTAGTTGCTTGGACCAGAGCCATTAAAAAGAATTTGCCTGGATTGGAGGCTGGATAGATTCATTTCTAGGGACCTTTCGCTAATTATCTCTAATCAAATTGTCATACAAAATTTGTCATGCCACTTTATAGTCCATAATACACAATAGGGTATGCATCTAAAGGAATATATAACTTAAATCAACATATATATGCATGCGAAGGTTAAGACATAAATACGAATCGATCCTAAGGTCAAACATAAGGTCTCGTACTCAACAACCACACGAATCTCTAATAAATATGAGATCAACGCATCCCTTTTTCCATCAATGGTGCATAGACACAATTAAGGGTTTTCCAATAGAGATGGTTTGAACTCGAATCCATTAGGATTTCCCCGAGGTCATTCGAGGCATTAAACCCCCATATTGGTAATATACCGTTGCCCAGACGGAATTTACTCGGTCCAAAGATTCAATTAATAAAAATATAATTATAACACATTACAACCCAAAGAAATCATGTAATATTAATTTGCAAATAATAATAAATCACAATCTTAATTTATAATTTTAGAAAACCAAAAGATTCCATCCCAAAACATTTCCACATTCAAAATAAACCAAAGGTCTAATTGAGTTTATAAAACAACTAGGGTCCTTTTTCCTAATTTTCATAAACAAAAGGGGCAATGTAAATAATTTCACCACACAAATAGTCAAAGGGAATTACATCATCATATGTCAGCACCACCCCCATCAACTTTATTCCCATCCCTTATTAGGTACAGGTCATCCCATTCCCATTTTTTTTATTCCAATACATGATAGGTCAACAAGTCACCTACCACCAACTCATCAGGTCACCACTTCATCCTCTTCCTATGCAAGCAAGTCTCTGCCACATGAATAAAACCCAGTCCAGAACCATACTCCACGGCTACCACAACAGGGAAGCTTATATTAGTGACCCCACATATCACACCCCAGATCCACCTCACAACCAATGTCGCCCAGCCATGTACGGCTGGATGCACGGGTTAGATTTGTGATCAAATGATCTTGTGGGTCCCTGCACCACCTGATTTCTAAAATAAAACCCATTGCAATTGATGCCCCAAACTATGTGGACCCAATCCCCACGGTCCACCACCATCAAAGTCGCCCCTGGGTCCCCTATAAGATCCACGGACCCGATCATGCATCAAGTGGAGCCTTGAATTCCATGGTAAAAAACACGGAACTGCCTGCATTCTTCTGTTACAATTCCATTCCCATGATTATATGGCTCTGGTTGCCTATCAAGTTCATTTGAAATTGTGATCGCACATCCCAAAACAGTAATCTACGGAAGATAAAAAGGAATTTGGAAATCCACAAACAACAGAAGATTAAAAAGGGATTTTTAAAATCCAAACAAAAATGCGATGGGCAAAAGTTGCAACAGTAACATCAATAGGGTCATCCCCAAATTTCCGATCTCATACAACTTTTATCATAAGAAAAGGCAAAAGAAGGGGTTTCTGCATGCAGTGACAAGCTAATCAAAGAGAAAAGAAGCATTAAATTCATAAATCATGATTAGGTACTTGCCTTTTACCGGGGTTGAAAAAATGCACAGATCCTGACCAAAACCCAAATCGAAATTCCCACAGCGCTCAATCACAATCCTAACACCAATCTGATATAAGAGATGAGAAAGAAATACCCAGGTAATCAGATCTATGATATTTCTACCCAAATCCTAGCATTGGAAAGAAAAGGGAATAACCCAAGAATACAAATCTACTCCTATTGATTTGAGGAGAGGGTTACCTGAGATAAAAAAGTTGAGTCAAGAATGCTGGTATCCTCTGATCTTGATTCTGATGGCTGGATCCTAAAGCTGGAATGACTTGGGAAGTTGAAGGAAGAAGAAGATGAACGGGAAAAGTTGCAGAGAGATAAGTGGGGAGGGATGAATGGTGAGATTAGTTAAAATAGGGATTAGGTTAAAAGGTGGGCGCTTAAGTCATTGGGTCAAAACCACGGGTCAGGTCATCTACCCACTAACCCAACTCACTAAAACACGCATCTAATCTAACGTGTGACCCACTTAATCCTACCCACTTAAATAACTAAAATACATTAAATTAATATAATACTAATATATTAATAATAAATATAATTAGTGGCGGGGCCGGATCTTACACTTTCAGTACTATCAAGCTTGTTCATGTCATCTGAGGTATATAATAGTTTGTCTTATGCTATGATGTATATCATTCAATTGTCCATTGTAGCTGTGTGGGGATAATTTCACAATACCAAAACCGTGCTCAGCTCCGGTAAGAGTACCAGTTCGGCATCTCGGCTCAACCCATCTCGCCCTAATTAGGGTTCCGGAGTCAGAATCGCGAACAGAACCCCATTCTGGAAAGGAAACGGCGAGATCTTCAAGATCCATTCCTATGCAATGGACTTTTGGTTTTTAGGCCTAATTCCATCGTTTAGGCCTCGAAAAAGGCACTTCGGCCAGACAGGCACCTCGGCCAGAGAGCTCATCTCGGCCCAGTAGTCCACTTCGGCCAGACAGCTCCATCTCGGCCAGATTGACTCTTTCACCTCGGCCAGACTCTTCCACTTCGGCCAGACAGCTCCATCTCGGCCAGATAGTCCACCTCGGCCAAATAGCTCATCTCGGCCCAGTGCTTCACCTCGGCCAAGTTCTCCATCTAGGCAGCAGTGCCAGATGACAAGACAGCCACGCTGCAGTACGAACTGACAGACAGGATGGGCGCCGAACGGTCACATCCACCAGAGATCGAGGTATGGGCAGATGGGAAATCTACTTTTCACCTACCTCCACTAAAGAAGCAGCTTCCGATTGGACTTCTCTCCCTATATATAGAGGCAAGAGGTAAACTCAAAGAGGTATGTGATGGAGGCTCACACACAGTGCAGGAACCTCCCTTGCTCTGAGCTCTCTCTTCTTCTCCACCTCACTTCACCCTTTGTTCAGTGTCAGCACTAACTTAGGCGTCGGAGGGCCTTGCGCTGCCACCAGCCAGGGTCCCTGACCATGCTTCTCCTCTCCCTTCAGGTCCAGCAGGCGTCTGATCCTTCTCCCTAAAGCTTCCAGCAGCTCCATATCATCTGGGACCCTCCCTGAAGCGGATAGCTTTCTCCAACTGTTTGGATAAGTCCTCAAAGGCACCCCCTATACCTGTGAATGATATTTTTTGCACTTACAGTAGCTTTTTTCTTGAATTACAGTGAGGATGCTATTTGTGGCATGTGATTCTCTCTACTCCAGCTTATATGATAAATATAGTTCCACTCGTCCACTGCTTCTCTTGCGTGCTTTTGCCCTATTTTTGGTAATATTTTCTTTAATAAAATAAATTATTAATGATGAAGTTTGTTTTTCTGTAATAATCATCTTTGACATGGCCTGAAATGATGGTTGTTGGAGTCCTCGACGATATATTTGTACCTTTGCCTGATCTTCTTCTTGTCAACTCGTTAGAATCAAGAAGCGCGGTGGATTCATTTCTAGATAACTTACCCTCTGTTTCAGGGCATTGTCAACATAGAATCTGCTTTGGACCTGCTCTTAAAGCCAGCATCCTGTTGATCACGTACATCTCTATATTGATCTGATTGAATGGTCTGTTAAATCCATTTTGATTGATTTTGCAGAAACCCTATATAAGTAGTCTTTCAAGTTAAAGAGCTCTTGGCTCTTTCAGTACTATCAAGCTTGTTCATGTCATCTGAGGTATATAATAGTTTGTCTTATGCTATGATGTATATCATTCAATTGTCCATTGTAGCTTTTTTTCTGGAATTACAGTAAGGATGCTATTTGTGGTTAAAATAATTATAACTATCTCTGATTTCTCTTACTCTTTCCTATTTAATTATTGTAAAGTTTTAACTGCATCTAGAAAAATACAGTGTGAGCTGAACCTTTTAGTTAAATAATATGTTTTTTTTTTTTTTGTCATCTCTGTTGCAACATATGGCAATATTGGTGCCCATCAACCAGGCCCAACTTTCAAACAGCAGCCCACCCACTTCCTTAAAGAGTACTGTAGCTAGTTGGGTGAAAAGTGTTGATATTAGATCCTAGTTATTTCTTATGGTTTCTTCATTTAGTATGTAGCAATTTAATCAGTTTCTTCCATGCAGTGGTGATGTAAGCATTGTGTCTGGCTTGTATATGTTCCGCTTCTTATTACGTGGTGTAAACATTGAGTGTGGCCTGTAATGTTTCAATTCTGATTATCTGTATTTGACATTGTTCTTGGCCAACTTGTTGCTAACACCGTAAAGTCCTGTTTGGATGAGCAGTCTTCCCTAGGACACATTGGGTTCATAACTTTTGACATTTCAATAATAGAAAGGCATGTGATTCTCTCTACTCCAGCTTATATGATAAATATAGTTCCACTCGTCCACTGCTTCTCTTGCGTGCTTTTGCCCTATTTTTGGTAATATTTTCTTTAATAAAATAAATATTAATGATGAAGTTTGTTTTTCTGTAAGGGACTTTTTCCGTACGGTCACGTACTGTTGCACAAATCCCTCCCCTGTTACCAAAGTCCAACATATTACCAAGACGTACGGGCTTGCGATATCACAATTTATGATATCACAAAAACATATTACAAATCCCTTCCCTGTTAAACTTGTGATATCGCAATTTATGTTGTGATATCGCAAAAAACGAACTTGTGATATCGCAATTTATGTTGTGATATCGCAAAAACGACTCAGCTTGTGCTTTTTCCAGCTGTACGGGCTGTACGGAGAACGTCTTGGTAATATGTTGGACTTTGGTAACAGGGGAGGGATTTATGCAACAGTACGTGACCGTACGGAAAAAGTCCCTTTCTGTAATAATCATCTTTGACACGGCCTGAAATGATGGTCGTTGGAGTCCTCGACGATATATTTGTACCTTTGCCTGATCTTCTTCTTGCCAACTCGTTAGAATCAAGAAGCGTGGTGGATTCATTTCTAGATAACTTACCCTCTGTTTCAGGGCATTGTCAACATAGAATCTGCTTTGGACCTGCTCTTAAAGCCAGCATCCATGGTTATATTATGCCATGTGTTCAGTTTCTGAATCATTGTGAAACTGTTCGGCTTATATTTTCTCTTTATTATTTGTTTGGATTTAGTAAGATCTCCTTGATGCCTCTGGGACAGCAATTTTGTTGTGAAATACTTTACATCAATTTATCATGTATTCTGTACCAACAGAGGGAAGTTGCTGACCTTTCCCTCCTTTACCATCACTTGGGATTGGCCTCCTGAAGTTACTTGGAGATGATCTTCATATTTATGGAACAGATAAAGAACATTCGTTATGTGAGAGTACCAGAGGATCCATTTTATAAGCAAATGGCTGCTGATCTTGCCAAATACCAGATAGTGGTGAATATATATACTTTCAGTGTACAGCTGGTGAAACAAGTGACTCAGTGCCAATTCAAGTCATGATTCATTCTCTGAAGATACTGAAAGTAAAGAAACTATGTAGGAAGACCTCTGAGACACTGGGGTATGTGAAGATATTGAGATGCTCCCAAAGTTTTTATCTGGTAGAGTTACAAAGGATGACAGCTTCATATTAGACAGTGCTACCTTGATAGTCAAGGCGTCCTTTGGTTTTTCTTTTCCATTTTTCCCTCTTTTTTTTTCTAGAAATGAAATGGATGAATGTTGTAAGAGGTGAATGTGGTATATATGGAATTTCAAATAATGAAAGTTGTACATTTGAGTTCAAATATATTTCAATTTGATGATTTTTTTTTTTATGAATGTATATGGATGTAAATGCTACAGGTTAGAGGTTTTTTTTTTATTTCGTGATTTTTTTTAAAAATACAGTGAGCAGTGGACAAAAAAATGCCTATTACCGGCGAATAACAAAGCCGCCAATAAAAGCTCCCCATCAGCTGTGGATTAAAAAACTGCGGCGGAAATTGCTATTGTCTGGCAAAACTATCAATAGCAGCGGACATTATCTGCTGCTAATACCTAAACTTCCACTGCTAATAAGAAAAACAGGGCATATTTCTGGGTTAAAAAAGAAAATTTTAGCCTGGGTACTAGCAGCGGAAACTTTCCACCACTGGTATTGAGTTTTAGCGGCAGATTTTGGTATCCGCTGCTAAAAGCAACTTTGATTATCCACTAGGCTATAATCTTTTGGCACTGCAATTGTTACATGAAGATTGCTTCAAAGTTGCCAGTAACATCATCAAATTTAATGGACATGACTGATGTAATTATTTCCATAGCTTAAAGGGTCTACTCCAGAGCATTAAGAAATTCCGGATACAAAGATTATCTAAAGATGAGATATATTGTCATGAATCTTTTCATCTGATTAGCTTTTGCAATGGCTGCCATAACACTTCATGAGCCATGTAGCTACGTATTGAAGTTCCAATTTGGTTGTCCGCAATGTTGAAGCCTACATCCCAGCCAGGCAGCCACCAACACAACTGCTGCCATAGCTTTATTCGCGTATTTATTATCTTCGTTTAAAATCAGTCACAACTAACTTACTATTTAGTAGAAAATAGAAAATAGTGTAGACATATGGTATTCTGAATGGACGTTTGCATGAGAAAACAGACGATATTCTCAACATAAAATTTATTCCTAAATGTTATAATGGAAAGATAAAGAGTCCTTTTAAAATTAAAATAAAAGAAAAAAAATTAGAAGAGGGAGAAAATTTGACGGAGTATGTTCATTTGATTTGCTTCTCAATTCATCCAATTTAAAGGTATGAGGTCAATATGCTCTCACTGAACTAATCATCTGGTGCCTGTGTTATAAGTCCATCACCTAGAGCCCACATTTAGACAGAAGCCATTCAAAATAATTATTCCTTACAATATTCCATCAGAGTTGGTGGGCCCACAACAAAAAAAAAACTAAACTAAAATTTCATGATGTTGCCGTGATCAATCTTAAGTTTGGACCAACTAAATGTGGCCCACTAAAAGATTCCACGACAATTATAGACCATTTTGACTTCAAGAGTTATGCATTGACTTTCCAGCACGTCTACGACATGGCTACTGTTACTGGACTCTCCACAACCACTTCTTCTTCCTTGTACTCTTCCTTACCATTCATCATGATTTCGATCTCGGTCGAGAAACTCTCCATCTCCTCGGCCAACAAGCAAACCGGCACGAGAATCCCTTCCTGATCCTTCCCCTTCCCGTTACGAAACGGAAGATAAAAAGAAGCCGCCATCCCATTCTCCCAAACAAATGCCTTCCCCGGCCCGCTGTAAACGGGTTCACCCGACCCGAAATCCGCAACATCCTTCGACCCGACCCGCGTCAGGTCCGACACCACCCACGACCGGACTGCCGTCTTCGCCGGCCTTCCCTTCACCACCATCAGGTCCGCCACCGACTGCATGTACTCCTGCGTCACCCTCACCTTCGCCTCCTTCACCAGCTCCACCGCGTACTCCACCGGGCTCCGACACAGCTTCCCGGCCTGAGACACTGCTGCCGGGCTGGCCGTCACGCTCCCGTAGTACCCACTCGGCAATGGGGGGCTGAACTTGGACCGAGCGTTGACGACGAGTATGACCTTCACTTCCTCCTTCGGGTCCGAGCGGATGGCGATGGTGCGGCACCGCCAGAGGCAGGCGGTGAGCAGCTCGAAGGTGGTGGTGGTGGAGCGGAGGTGGGGCGGGAGGAGCTTTCGGAGGGATGCGATGTCTCCGGCGCCGAAGAAGAAGGAGCGGTGGAGCAACTGTGTGGGTGGGAGGACGGCGTCCACACGTGTGGGCTGTGGGAGGTCCTCGAACTCTGGGTGGTGGCAAGTGACTCGAGGTGGGTTTCGGGCGTTGAGGAGCTCTCGGTCCCACACGGGTAGGATGGAGGGGGCACTTGCGCCCAGTCCCATTTCGACCACTGCGCGCATGAACTGGGCAGCACCAGTGGTGTCGCAGATGGCGTGGTTGAAACGGAGGCCGATGACGAAACCTCCGCACGTGAGATTAGTAAGCTGCACGCGTTATTAATAAGAGAGAGTTGAACAATATTTTTCTACACTAATTTGATTTCAAGGAAGTCCAACATGCACCACCATACAGAACAGATAATATTTGAGCTGTTAGGCTTTAAGGAGATGAGAAATTAAGATTCTAGATCATGACAAAATGAGTTCAGATCCTCCATCCCACTCAGGCCAATCAACCTTCAGAAGGATTGGAGTTCTATTGTAGGGCCTACCAACTAAAAATCCAAGCTGCTCAGTGTGACTGCTCTTTCCATAAATGGGAGATCATCAAATTTTAGTCCACCTGGGTGAGTCATTCATTCTGAACAGCTCAAATATTTCTCAGTAGGTTTGCCCTAAGTCGAGTTTTGATGAGACACTCGAAGAGGATCCAGAGTCATCTCAGAATAGAAATCTGTCTGCATTGATTTATTGTTAAGGCCCGATTTTTTCTGCATAAAAATTTCATAGGAATTGAATACGTAGAGTGGTTATAAAAAAACAAGGGACTGTTGAGGAAAATCAAAGTTATATGTATGTATTCTAATGCAAACAAACAAGTCATGGGAAAACTCAAAGCTCTAGTCACTAATCCTTCGCACCTGAATCAACAACAACGGACAGTTGAGGATGTGACCAGATCCAGGAACATCATAAAGGAGCTCATCAAAGTATGGGAATGGTGGTTGCGGGGCGTCACCTAGTTGGTCAAGTGCGATATCTGCATCTGCCTCTATGAACAAGATGCCTTCTCCAGTACATTCCACTACAAGTTTGCGGGCCAGCCTTTCCCTAAGCCTGCCTGCAAGCGGGTAATAGAAGACGAGTGCCTCTGCAAGGGCATATTTGAAGAACTGTGTCAACATTCTCCCTCTCACAAATGGATGATTACGATAAATATGTATTGTTGGAACCTGGCAACGAAGGCTCTCTTGATCATCGATGTCTGAAAGAGGCTTAAACTCATGTGGCGTAGGTTTAGCAGGAGCTATCAGAACAGGTTCCTGTCGCCTAACTTTGAACACAAGTGTGGAGGCCATGAAACTATGCAATAAAAAACTTTGTAGGTTTAGTGGTGTTTTCCAGTGTGGGGTTTAAGCTTTTGGGGTGCCTGAACGAATTTATAGAGTCGAGAGAGCGTATTTGGGTGGCACTGAATTAATTTCTTGCTGGTATAAGTCCCTGTCACACACTATATTTCTATAGGTAGCGAGGAAGGAATGGAAAAACTCATTTCTCCAGCCATTCAAACTTGTAAGTTGCACACATTTGTCATTTTTTACGTACCTATTTGAGAATGTCATCGTGGACCTCCTCAACATTGAAAGCACATATTAAGACTGAGGTTTCTTGACGTTGTTTTCTTGAAAGCCCAGATTACCCCTAACATTGTTTTCATTTGTGATATTTTGATGGGGCAGTTATAAACTTCTTGTTTCATCAGTACAGAATAATATTTCCCTCCCTCTGATTTGGGAAACAATTTTAGACTACCATGTGAGAATAGAAACTATCTTCAAGGGACAGAAGATAGATTAACTATCTAAGAAAGCCTATTTATGGGGAGGAGAGGTTCCATCAGTAGTAATTTTTGGAAATCTTCAAACATTTGTAAAACCTTATGACTAGAAAACCCTCTTTTTTACGGTCTCTTATAAGCTTTAGGGCTACTTTGGCTCTCTACTAGCATTGTAAAAGTCAAGTTAAGCATCTATTTTTCAGATAAGATGTCACATCAAAAGCATTTTAATTCAAAACTCCTTGCATTTTTTTTAAAAAAAGTAATAAAACAATTATCTTTATCCATTAAAATACAAAAAATACTCCACTTTCCCATACAAAAAGTAAAAAAGATTCTATTAGAAACAACTAAAAATAAAACATCATCATAACCCACTTGTATTTTGTTCTTTCTTTAAAATCAACTTTACTTTACTTGACTCTATTAGTAGAATTGCCTTTACGGTCTCTTATAGTATCATGTGGGACAGAGTTTGTAATCTAACTCTATTTAATATTAGTTTTTTTTTTATTATTTTACTAATTTTTTAGAAAAAGTTGTGTAACCTATAGGATTTTCACCTCTAGAAAAATATTGACACTTCCCACTAACACTTACGCTAGTAGAGTTTTGCATATTGAGGTTAGCAAGTGTTATATAAATCAACAGCCAAGAGCAACCAAAACCTAAATCAACCCTAAACCCGACTTGGATGAGAATTGTAAAACCTCTATACACCCCAAGCCTAACTTACCCACTGCCAAACCGGCCCCTAATAGAAGTGGGTTAAGAGAGGATTTTTATTTAAACCTAATCCATTGCCATCTCTATTTATGGTGCCAATTAACACTATGAGGTAAGAGGGCCTTCGGGATTAACTATCGAGAAAACATTATCTCTATTGGTCAATATTTCTATCTTGACCATTCAGTTCATGGCATTGAATCAGACGAGTGATAGCATTTACTGAGTCTGAGATCGACTGGCTTTAGCAATATATTTTGGAGGGCTAAAGTAAATCATTATAATCGTCAAACGAGACAATGGTTTAATGGTTTCCAGCACTGCCTCAGCCAATGACAAAATCTTTACATAACGGCTGATAAATGATTTCTTGACTAGCATTTTGGTTTCTTTCCAATACTTCTTTTCACTAAAAACTGTTTTAAAAAGTTAGAGGTGATGAAGATTTTGTGGATTTTCATTTTTATAAAAACTAAAACAATTATTATAGGTGGTGAGAATGGTATTACAATACATTTTGGCTGGGAGTGAACTCACCAAACTGTAGCAATTATGTTTAAAACCTTTATTTCCTGGGCTCGGTGACTTGGTTTTGATCAAGTTTTAAAACAATGCAATCAATTTCTTCAAGAGTAGTGAGCCAAACCTGCATAGGAACTCATGTAACTGGCTTGGGGTTTGAGAGTGCACGATTACATTATGAGATAAGGGCGAGGGCTCGTCATTTGCAATTTCACACACCACATGGACCTCTCCCGTTCCTCAGAGCTAATTCCTTGTTCGGAGAACTAAAAACTCCACCAATGATAATAATGCATAAGATTTTGTTAATCACATTATCCATAATGTGCTCAATCTTATAGTGGGATTAGCACTTATTTAAGTAAAATGGAAGATATATCAATGAAGGGGATGTCATTCACTTTGCATGGTTTGGATTATCAATAGGTAAGTCCGACAATGGAATTCCTCCCATCCTACTCACTGCTTTAGATTGATCTAATAAAAGCGAAACTAGTATCAATCCCTTGTGATGCTTGTGCCCACATAGGAGGAAAAAGAAAGGGCAGAGAGAGAGAGTAAGAGGGGTAGAGAATGGACCATGAGATTAAATCAAGAGAGTACTTGAACTAAGACAATAAAGATTAACTTTAAATCTTTTATGGAAATGTTTGTGTGGCGATCGTTTCACTGAAAAAGTGTGAAAAATCTGGTGGCTTTTTTCGTGCATGAAAATTTCTATGTTTGGTGTGCACGGCCGCTTTTCCGTGAGAAAAAGATAAAAAAAATGAGATAAATTTATTGTGATTTTGCGTAAAATTCTTTCCTATGAGTAGGTTGGGAAAGAGTAAAGAGTTTGTAGAATCAGTCTCCCACGGACGTACACAAAAGTGCCCTTAAAGTTAAATTAAAATGAAGATTAAATAAAATAAATCTCATATTATTTTTTTCATAAGAAAAATTACTTATAAGGGCTTGTCTGTTTTGTAGAAATGAATTCGTGGCAGTTCTAACAAATGTAATCGTAATCGCAAGGGCACCGATTGTTTGTGCCCACTCTATAATAAAATTAACGTTATTGTGGCCTCTTTTTTTTTTTTCTTGCGAGGAAAAGTGAGAAATGTGCTGAATTTTTTTGCTATTCTGCATGATACTAGTTCTATTTGTGTGGAGTCAGACTTAGTATTCACATAATGCGAAAAAGAGTCTCTTTAGATCTAGTTTTCAGTATCTAAGTTTCATTGTATGCCAAAGAAAGCCTTACACAAGCTTCGACTTTCTATCTTAAATAAATATATTTTGAGATTAAACTTCTAAAATTGTTTTAGTTGTTTAGCTATGCAAGTCGACTCCAATCCATTTCGTTTAAATTGGTTACGCAGGTCAGCCCTAATTTGACCTATTTTTACTGCAATTTAATTGGACCCATGCGGGTCAGAGTGTGGGCCGGATGGTCAGGATAATTGGTCGCGTAATATTTTGACATGCTTAGGTGAAACCCCTAGTAATAATAAAGCCACCAACCACCATGACATGTTATAAATAGAAATTATGATCGTCTGTGACTTCTGCAGGAGTATTTCTTCACTGCGATCATTGAAAGAGACCAAACTTGTTACCTCCATGAGCCTACTAGAAGAATGGTGAGTCCAATTAATTCCAATGACGTAATGGCCAAAGTAAAGATTTAAAGGACATTGTTAGGTATCTAATTTAAAGTCAACAGTTCCCTTTTTGTACTTATGGACCATCATTCATGACTAAAAAGAAGAGGGTGTTGAGAGCAAAAACTCCAAAACAATAGATTATTTCTCCCATTTTTTGTCATTTAGTGATTTTTAAGTTTTTTTTTAAAATTTTTTTATACCTTTACTTTTTGACCTTTTTTTTTTAAAAAACTTTTTCTAATAGTCTCAACTAAAGAGGCTAAGGTGAGTACATTCTGAGTTGCTTTCAATTCTTTATATAGGCACCGTTAATATTGAATCTATAGACTTGCAACTTCATGAGATTAGCTCCATAAAAAAATTTGGCCAATTGGAATATCAAGTAAAATTTGTTATGAATGGACAGTGCCAAACGTGGTCCCACGACCTTTTACAATCTTTTTTTTAAGAATAGCACTTCCTCCACAGACTTTAAAAGCAAAAATCCATCCTCCCAACCATATTCTGATGGTTTTGCAGTGGGTAGGGAAGGTCATAGGTGGAGCCCACTGATCAATTACAAAAGTTGAACACACTCTGACTCTCCGGCGTGTCTACGACATGGCTACTGGAGATAACTGGACTCTTTCCAACCACTTCCTCCTTTTGCTCTTCCTTGCTGCCATTCATCATGTTCTCGACCTCGATCGAGAACCTCTCCATCTCCTCTTCTGACAAGCATACGTACCGGCACGAGAATCCCATCCTCCCCTTTCCCGTTACGAAACGGAAGATAAAAAGATCGCAAGTGACGCGAGGTGGGCTTCATGAAACCTCCGCACGTGATGAGAGTTGAACAATATTTTTCTACACTAATGTAATTTCAAAGGAACATACCAATGGCAATAGAACAGATACTTCGAGAAGTTATGGTTTACAGTCTACAGATCTCACAAGGAATCTAACATTAAAGGCATTAAAGTCCAAGACAATGATCCGATCCATGCAAGCTACGAGTACTGGAAATCTACTTTCGGGCCTAGTACTGAAATCGAGTCGCTCAAAGTGAATGCGGCTTTTAATGCCAGATATCACTTTGATCAATCAGAATCGATAGCAGATTTATTTGGATAAGGACATTCATTTTGTACTACTCGGATTTGAATAGATGGTCCCATAGTGGAGTTTGGATCGCTCCCTTTCACCGTGAAAAAAGCTTGAGCTCAAGAGGATCTGGATTCTGGACTCTGGAGTCTTTATCTTTCGAAAGTTGTCTGGATTTGTTATTAGGATTCTCAGAGTGCTAATATCTAATCCATGCATTCTCACCTGAATCAAGAACAGGGGACTGTTTAGGATGTCTCCAGAGCCAGGAACATCATAAAGAAGCTTATGATCAAAGTATAGGAATGGTGGCTGTGGTGCGTCACCTAGTTACTCGAGCACGATATCTGCCTCTGCCTCTGCCTCGATGAACAAGATGCCTTCTCCAGTGCATTCCACCACAAGTTTGAAGCCAGGCAGTTCCCAAAGCCTGCCTACTAATGGGTGGTAAAAGACGATCGAGTGCCTCTGCAAGGGCAAATTTGAAGAAATGTGTGAGCATTTTCCCTCTCGCCAATGCATGAATCTGATCATATCACGGTGGAGGACGGTTGTGGTTGAGAGGGACGAGATGAAATTTAAGGACATTTTGGGTATTTTAAGAAAAAAAAATAGAGAAACTGTTTGCCGGAAAAGTTATCTTCTCGGATGTCCTGATTTGATATGTGAATGAAAAACTTAAAGGCCTAATTTGAAATATTAGTTTCTTATTTATCTTTATTTGAAATCTGGAAATAGCTTGAGCCTATTTTGTAACTTTCCCATGAATTTATAGTGAAGAGGGTGTATTGGGCTTCAGTGCATTAATTTCTTACTGGCAGAAGTCGCTCTCACACACTATATATCTGTAACTAGTGAAGATCGAATAAGAAAACACGTACATTTCTCTTATTCATTTTTTGGTCAGTGACATTTCTCCTATTCAAAATCTTAGATTGGACGTATTGCTTGAAAATGTCATCGCAGAACTCAACATTGAAAGCTCAGATTAACTTGAGGTTTTCTTGAACTCTCAGAATAACATGATGTGTTTTCCATTATTAATAGTTTGTTTGATGGGCCATTTGCAATGAGATCGTTACTTGTAAGAAACGTTGCCAATCTTCCCCTTGACTCAAACTCTTTTTTTTTTTTTTTCTTTTACCCAACTCAAGGGGGCTGGGACTTTTGCCACGTCGCTGCTGACGGCAACCCAGCCAAAAAACTGGCAACACTCACCTTTCTTTATCTCCTTGTCAGTAGAAAAATAACTATATTCGATGCTGGATCCGCCCTGTGGCAACTCTAAAACTCTTACTTAACTGAAATTTCAGGATATATATGGCCTGGGTTATCATTGTGTGGACCCTACGACGGAGTTTTGGAGCACGGATGTCTGTCGCAATACATGCTTCCCCTACAACAGATCTCTATAAACCCAATATGGGACCACATAATGATAATCGAAATTGTGCAAGATAACTGTGATCCACTTCCAACGACATATACTGTAACCAGTTCAATGGGGTTGGGTCCCACAATCCCAATCCGACAGAGCACACAAGGAGTTTCCACATGATGGGAAAGTCTACTTACTCTATGGACCTGTTGGGTTCAATATTTACGGTTTGAGAAGAGCAATTTCTAAGAAATAGGAGTTTCCACATTGTTAGAATACTCCCGGTGGATGAAGGCGGATTATTGCCAGTGAGGTAAATTGGATTCAATTTCTTGAAGAGTAAGGGCTCAAATCTGTAACTGCCATAGTTATTCTAGTGACTGGCATTGGGGGTTCGAAACTGCATGATTAATTATAAGATCAGGGTGGGAGATCCTCATTTGCAATTTCACACACCATAGACCTCTCCCCTTCCGCATAGCTTGCACTAATGATAAATGATGCATAAGATTGTGTTAGTCAGATAATAATGTTCTCATTTTATTGTAAGACGAAGTCTTATTAAACTAAAATTGAAGATCTATTGCAAGAAGGGATGACATTAATTTTGAACAATTTGAATTATCAATAAGCAGGCCCTACATGGAGTTCTACCCATCCTACTCACACATTTAAAATGGCCTTACTAAATTGTTGATTGTACCGATCCCTTATAATGCATGTGCCTAGAAAGAGAAAAAATGGGGAAAAGGACAAAAAAAAGTAAAGTAAAAAGGTGTAGACTAAAGTGCAAAGTGGAGAGATTAACTCTAGTTTATCAGACTTTAGAAAAGTTAAGATCTCATTTGCATCTTTACCTTATTCAACAATGGTGGACCTGACTGGGCACATGTAAAACGAAAAGAATTTGACAGTTAAAAAGATAAAGGGATATTCAACATCTATATGCATTTCATGCGTGATAGCCCTTCTTTTATTTTTCTCTTTTATGCAGTGCCCCCCTCAAGGTAAATTTGTTTTCCACTAACATTAATTTGTGGATGTATTAGTAAATTGGGGAAATATGTTAACAAGATTGAGAATAATTATGAAAAAGAAATTTTATTTGATGCTAGGGCCAACTCTAGGGTGCTTGGATATATAATATGTGCCGCGGGTTTGGAATAAGTGATAGAAATCCCAAAGCCCAACCCGACCTAGTATAAGGAGTGTTTTTAATTTAATTTAATTTGTCCATTCAATTATCCAAAAGCTAAAAAAATGGGTAAAATGCCCTATTTGGCCTGGCCAAACGACTCAGCAAAATTGACTAAATGGCGGGCTCGAGATCAACAGTTTCGCTCCGACCCATGAGTACCCCTAGGTACAACTAGGGTTGGCGAATGGGTCAGGTTGACCTCGGTTGTCTATGAGTTGAAGCCCAACCCGTATGCGACTTATATTTAAAATGGGTCAAATAACAACTTGCGCGGCACGCGAGACAATTGGTTTAACCAGTTGAACTAATCCAACTTGTAGAGACTTTACCCACGCCTAACACTCATTAAGGCCGTAACTCCTAACAATCATTAAGGCCGTAACTCAGTTTAATAGTTTGGAAAAAAAGAAAAAAGCCCAACACAAGCTTGCTCATTTTATATAAAATAAACCATCTTAAGTACAAAAATGTTAACGACTACCAAACCATTTCAATCTATTTAGATATGTGGGTTGATCCTAATTTGATCCATCTAAATTAATTATGGTGGTTAACCCCAACCCAACCCCTTTTTACTATAGGCTTATCTAACCCATCTAGGTTGTATTGTGCGGGTCAAATGTGGGTAACATGGTCAAGTAAGTGGGCCACAATAGGTTTTGACATGTAGTCTGTTTGCTTACACTTGAGTATAGTGAAAGAGGAGTTGAATTGGCCCCAAGAGTAGGTGTTTCTATTTCTTACTGCGTTTGGATGATCTCATAGGGACAAAGAAGAGTAAACAAGTTTGCTGGTGTGGATCATTTTCACTGTACTTACAGTTACTCTATGTATAATAAAGTGCCCTTTGTTCAATTCTCTTTATTTAAAATATTTTATTTTCTTACTTTACCCCAACCATCCAATCACATATAAACTAGCATTACTCAATTTATTTTAACCAACTGCTCTTTAACTTTATGCATAATGTAACACTTATAAGTCAATGTTGATATTGCAATGGGAAAGGTTACGAAGGTAGGAAATTAATTTCTTTCCTTAAAGATCTAATTGAGCCTATTTTTTTAGTAGGGAATTCACTGTATTGAGGTTATTTGGACATGATGTGATTCATTGTTACTTAGCATTTGATAATATCTTATTTCTTTACAAGCCTTTCAAAATTCTAGCACTTGAAAGATTTCAAATATCTTTTGAGAATTCAGGATTTCTAGCTCCTTTAACTTTTGATGAAATTTCTGGACGTTCTAGTTCAAGGGAGCTTCAAGGAATTCCACTATATTTGAAAATTCAAAAATCTCTTAAAAAATATTTAAATTCCAGAAAAGAAACAAGCTTTTACTTTATTATGTTTGAATAGCCACAACAAGTGAAAACGTAAAAGTTCATGCTGCCACAAAACTTTACTTCTATTTTACCTACTGTCATTAAATTCAAGGAAGTGGAACTTTTCCGCTTGTTGACTTTTTATCTCACCTCAAATTACTTTATCTTTTAAAAATAAATATATATTTATTTTGCTGCTATTTCTTTATTACATGACCATATATTACCCTTTTTTCACCCATTTTACAGTTACTTACCATTACTTTTCCATGAATCATTCAAACATGCCCGCACCACTGTAGTCTGTATTAAAACAGCCACCAACCACAATGGCATGTGTTTAGTTGAAGTTATGATCTACTCAGACAGCTGCAGCAGTGATCTCTGCACTGCTTCATTGTAAAGAGAGAAAGCAAAAATTAAACCTGTCACCTCTGTGAGCCAACTAGAGGACAGGAGCTGTCGGTCTAATCTAAAATCATCAACTCCATCCTACACTACCAACGCTTGCCCAGCAGGATCAGCACGGTTGGTTGCGTCAGTCCGGAACCACCCGAGGTCTCGCGACTCTCGCCGCATTAAAGCGTACTAATGTATTGGGATCCCACTCTTACTTTTATTAGCAACCACAATAAAGTCCGAACACTGATACTGACACTATTTCTTCTGCAAATCTTTCCAAGGCAGCCTTAGTAGCTAAAATCTTATCAAGAAATTATCCGTACTAATGTAATCTGTGGCTGGAAATTTTGGCTATGAACCGCTTGCAGGATTGGCCAACCTGGTTGTGGGACACTTATTCATGCCATCCTTGGCCGCAAGTGGGCATCATACATCTCATTGTGAATTAAAAGGTCACAACCATCTGTCAGTGGGCCTCTATGCTTAAATGCTTTAACAGTTACAAGGGCTTCATCACGTGTCTATGCAGCGAGAGATCTCATATGAATGGAGGGAATTCATTTTGCGCTGGATCAGTGGACTCCACCAAGGAGCTTCTTGGATTTCGTGAGGGGACGTCATTTGATTTTTACACATGGGATCCATACATGAATTTTACATATAATATATTATAACTTTTGTTTGCAAGAACCATGTTTATAGCATTTTCACATATAATTTATTTTTCTTAAACATTTATTATACTGAGTTTTGACATATTATTCTTTTTAAAATAGATTTTTCCAATTTTATGACCAAAACTCAGACAATATCCGCCAGAGTTGCCCAACTCTTTCTGCATTTTCAAAAAAACTTTTTCTCCTAAATTCCATAATATCATGACTTTTATGCAGCATATGCAGGAGAAATCCTTTCGAATGATAAAAACTGAAAAATGGCAGATGTGTAATTTCTTTTTACAAGATGTCATTTTTTGTGTTCTAAAGAAATAAAATATATTACTAGTTACAAAACGTGTATTATACAAAAATTGAGAAATCTTATTATACCATGGGAATCCCATGATATGATGGGATGTGGGTAGAATTTTTTTTTTTTTTTTTTTTTAAGAAATGTTGACCGAAGTCAAGTGACTCTGGTGGCATTATCAAAGTTTTAGTCATGAAATTGAGAAGACTGGATTTACAGAGGATTAATGTCAAAACCCCTTATTTTAATTATATTTATAAATATATGTAGAATAAAAAAAAACTAGCATATGAGAGCAAAAGGGGCAAGAGGAGGAAAGGATCTATCTCATCTTTTGAATAATTTAGTTTGCTCTAAGACTCCAAAACTCTCCCACGTAGAAATGGTGGGTCTCAAACACAACCAATGGTTTTTTTTTTATTTTTTATATCACAGGATATCTCGGCCTTACGGCCAAACTGGTCCCTATGGCCCCTGACAATAACCCGAAGATCATCAGGAGCGGGTAAACGGGGGTCAAGGGACAACCAATGGTTCCAATTATGGATTGGTGGCCACAAAAGGGCAAAAGAGTCTAAAAGCATAAAGTGTAATTAAGTTGTTTGAGCATTTATTTATTTATTTTTACATATTTCTCAAGTTGGGTGAGGATTCAAGAGATGAATCTTCTTGCATTGGGGTCTAAACAGTTAAATCATGACTTTGGAGGCCTATAAAAGTGCAATTTTTTTATTTTTTATTTTTGGAACGAGAGTAATAAACTTGATAATTAAAGAACGTAGAATTGTTTTTTTTTTTTTGGGTGGGATAAAAACAAGGAGGTTACAAGTAGTAAACATCATAAGAAAACCAGACCCTTAAACATTGAAAATTAAGGAACAGGAAATGAAGATTACTTTTTTTTTTTTTTTTTTTTGGGTATTCCAGCTAAGGGGTTGGTCTTTGAGAGCCCTGCTCATGTAAAATAGGAATTCTCACATGTAAGAGTGGACAACTAGCACATATGAGGTAATTTGAACTCACACATGCAAGGAGGGCTAATTCGCACATGCAAGGTAATAAGGACTCGCACATAGGTGGTAGCGAAGACACCGGTCTCAGAACGGGAGATTACTTGAACTCATCTCCCTTGAAAGTATTAGTTCCTTCCATTGAGCCAACGGATATAAAATGAAAAAGAAAAAAACCAACTTTAGTTATGCTTAGGATCAAATAAATCATGTCTAAATAAAAAGCAGAACAAAAAAAATTAAAAAAATTAAAAAACAAAAAAAAATGTCATGTACATGTACATGTGGAGCTTTGTGTATGGTCGATGTAATCAATTGCCTGTACGTCCTCTACATGTGGGACTCACCTTTGATCAATCTAACCGCATAACACCAACTGCCTCCCTAATCTTGCAAGCCCATTGGCCTTGATGATTAGAACCTGTCCACTCATAATAAACTCATTTTATGAGAACCATACTGTCCACCTCTCATAGTACCATGAGAGTTACTCTCATAGGAGAAGCTCTCATATATATATATATATATATATATATATATATAAAATAAAATGATTAGTTTTGGCCTAAGGCCATGCAAACCATGGGAAGGTAGGGGGCATGAAGGATCTCAACAAGGCCTAGAGTTATACAAAATATTAACGCTGTCAAATCATCCTAACCTCTTGATCTTTGGCACTCATGCTTAATAGCTTTAAAAGATATTGAGTTTTTGGCTTTCAATCCAACGGTGAATAATGGTCAAACAAGTGTAAGATTTGGGCTTATGGCAATTCACGAGAAATTAGTGTTGGTGAGGGAAGTGGGTGACTTAATCATGGGTGGCTATGTAGTTAAGAAAATAGCGCATGTTTGGTTAAATGCATTTCTGATAAGGAATTGGACTTGTTGATAACTTATACCATGATGTGAGAATTTTTTCAAATGCTCTATTTGGTGTAAGAATTCAGAATTTCAATTCACATGACAGGACACTTTTGGCCTTATGAATTTTCAAAATTTCGGCATTCATAATCTGTGGCCTAAGCCTATAACCCGAAACAGAGCGACTAGAACTTCTGTTTTCATAGAGTCAGATCATTGCAACGCAAGTGAACCCAAAATAAGTTCTAAAAAAAAAATGATAATTAGCGAAAGGTCCCTCATATAGGACTTGTAGGGCCTCCAGTCTATCAAGTTTTCCTCTAAGGCCTGTAGTCCATGCAGCTTGGATACATTTCGGTGAGAGGTCCCTAGACACGTCAGCTCATAGAGAGAGGTCCCTAGACATGCCATAGACACGCCACCTCATAAATTTGAATGACTGATTTGCCCTTTCAACTGATTAGGGATAAAATTTCAAAATTTGAAATTTTAAATCTTCCATTCTCCCTCTTCTTCTTCAATCCATCCCGGAGAAGACAGTGAAGAGGATCCGGCCTAGCAAGTGCTGGGCTCGTTGCTTGCAGCAGAAAAATGGAAGGGTGATTCCGATTTACTATTACAGAACCGAACAAATTAAAGAAGAAGATTGGGAACCTGGGTTCGTGACCCGGGTGAAGGCCGATCTTGCCACCGTTGATGGAGAAGACCGCCCGGAGTTTTTGGAGAAGACAGCCTGGAACTTGGGTTCGAGACCTGTTGATAGAGAAGAGAGGCCGCACCATGCCATCACAGTTCCTATATGGCTACAGAGGTGTTGGTTTACACCGACTTGGACTCTTGATGGTTCTTATTGATATCAGAGTAAACAGTGAAGAGGATCCGACCTGGCAAGTGCTGGGCTCGTTGCTTGCAGCAGAAAGATGGAAGGGTGATTCCGGTTTCTTATTACAGAATCGAATAAATCGGAGAAGACGATCTGGAACCTGGGTTCGTGACCCGGGTGAAGGCCGATTTTTCCACCGTTGATGGAGAAGACAGCCCAGAGTTTTTGGAGAAGACAGCCTGGAACCTGGGTTCGTGACCCATTGATAGAGAAGATAGGCCGCGCCATGCCATCGCCAGAATCGAGGAAGAAGGCAAATGGAAGATGACTTTTGTGTTTCTGATTCCAGAACGAAGAAGAAGAAGAAGAAAGTGGGCCTGGGCTTTCTAGCAGTTCCGAGTTGGTTTCAGGTCAGGTTCAACCTGGCCCATTCCAGAAGTCCATCCCCATTCCAGTCAAAGTCAAATTTAATTGAGTTTTGTATTTTTTGTCAAATTTATTAGAGTTTTGGACAAATCTATATAAGTTTTTGGTTATTTATCTGACTTCTGAAACAAATTTATTCGAGTTCTGGACAAATTTATCAGAGTTCTGGACATTTCTATTTAATTTTTTGGCTATTTATCTGACATCTAAAACAAATTTATTTAAATTCTGGACAAATTTATCCGAGTTTTTGGCTATTTATCTGACTTCTGGAACAAATCTATCTGAGTTATAAACAAATCTATCTAAGTTTTTGGTAAATTTATTTGAGTTTTTGAAAAATATAGGTGAGTTTCTGACAAATTTATCTTCATTTTAAAAAATTTTAACTGAGTTTTTGAACGAATCTTTCTGTGTTTTTGGAAAATTTATTTGTATTTTCTTAGATCTATTTTTATTTTTGAAATTTAATTTGTATTTTTTGAAATAAATTTAATTGAGTTTTTGACAAAAAGACTTGAGTTTTTTATCACATTGTTCGCTAATTTGGAAAATTGGGTTATCTTAGTTTTGGCAAATGTATTTGCGTTTTTTTTTTAATTTATTTGCATTTTTTAATTTTATTCACGTCTGTTGAAATTTATTTATATTTTTTTGGAATTTTTTTGGATCTTTTGAAATATATTTTGGATATTTTGAAATTGATTTTCATCTTTTGAAATTTATTTATATTTTTTGAAATTTATTTGTGTCTTTTTAAATTTATCTACGTTCTTTTGAAATTTATTTGCGTTATCTTGAAATTTATTTGTATGTTTTTAGAATTTATTTAAAAATTTCATTAATGAGATTCCATTAAATGATAGTTGATTATTATTAATGGGATATCCCACCAATCATGGGATATAATTTAAAGAAATGATAAATTAGATATATCAGGTATAGAAATGTGTTAGAGCACCTTTGATTGCATGACTTTTTTTTTTATGGACTGTTTGCAATAAATTAATACTTTGAAATCCTCAAAAAAAACAATAAGTTGAACTCCTAGTCAACAGAGTTAACCCACTCGTTATTGACTCGCAAGCGTAAACGAGTCAAAACTGGCCTGTGAAAAAGCGATCACCTCCACTTGACCTTCTCCGAGAATCTTGCATGCGCAAGCCATCCACCATTTAGATTTAGATAAAAAGTGAAAGCGAAACAGGAACCATAGATTCGCTACATCCATCGTGATGCACGCCGACCAAACCAATCTCACCTTACACCTGACGCGACCAGGACCAGGTATATTTCTATGCTAAATTATTCTACACCTTTAATTTCCTGATCTTTCTTTTGGTTGGGCCACATCATCAAGTCAATACCATCGCAGTGGGACATGGTGCCCCTTACCTACACCAGACGGCTTGGATGATCCTATCACAGCAATTTTGGGCTCTGGGACCCATAGTGGGACCTTAGGGTGCCAATCGGGTCGAGCAGGTTACATGTCGGGTTGATAACTACGGACCACAGGTTCAGGAGAAATTCTATAAGTTGGTCGGGCTTTAATATGATCAGGTTAGCAGGTCAAATAAGAAGGATGGATTCACCCAAACCCAACACAAAACTGAAAGGATGAGCCCAAAACCTAAATAGCCAATTTGGGTTTGTATAGGGTTGTAGTGGGCAACCACTACCAGGAATTGCCACCCCTGGGACCAATGTACTGGGATTTCTCAAAAGGAGGGAAAAGAAGCACACAACCGCACATGGAATGAAGAGAGAAAGTATAAAGTTGTGATGTAGGAGAATAGGCACATACATTGACACATGGAAACAAAGGATTCTTCATCATCTCACAACGGAGAGGACAAGCAATGCTGCAATGGTACCTCCGAATGCATCTGCAGTGCATGTCTCCTGTGTTTATGCTGCCCCTTAGCCATTCTCTGGTGCTGCATCAAACTGCCTTGCCAAATTGGGTGGCGAGCGGCCCGCCGCGTTGTGGGCCATGTTCATCGCAGATCAGAAGATAGAGTTTACATCGCATCATCATCATTTTCAGACACCGATTTCAGCAATGGATCAAGGAATTTGGATACTTCAAAGGAGGTCCAGTTAGCGGCCCGGATGAGCAAGCGACGCTGTCTCATGCATCAATCTCCACCGTGAAAAAGGGCTAATCCAACTGTGATCATGACCATCAATGAGAGGCCTCTGAAGGAATGACCCTTTTCCCCATAATATGTGGAATGAATGTTGGTCATTTTTTTTTTTTTTTTGCAGGCTGCTACAGATTTTGGCCCCTGGTCCAATCACAGTGGAACCAAACAGTTTGATTGAATGATCCTCATCACTGAGATGGCGTTTTTATCATTATTTTTGCACCATGATGCATGATCAAAGGGGCCGGTCAGGTGGACCACACTGATCACCAAGCGCCTGCTACCTGTACGGTGGAGATTCGCAGATAAGGACTGCGAACGCAAGGTTGGGCCTAAAATCACAACAAAGATGCATACAGTCTGCTTTTGTACGTCTTTCAAGTTGTTATTTTTGTCAATAATTTATTTAAAATAGAACCCCTAATGCTTCAGTCAGTATGGAATTCTGATATATAATCAATGAAGTCTAATTAGAGGGTGCTGGGCCCTTATTCCAACTGTATGGATAATATTAAATCTGATCAGATGGTCCCAGCTATTGAGCAATCAAGTGTAGTGATATGGGCCGGCCATGATGGAGAGATGATGTCCCAAAGTCTCCGAGGCAAGAAATCATGAACCTTCTTTTAACAGAGGCGTAAGAGAGAGGATGAAGAAAGGAATAAAAAGCAACCATCTAAAAAGTGTTGGGGGAACTCTTTGGGTGGGTGTGAGGGCCTTTTGGAATGAGAGACTTTTGGGGCAACCTCCTGCTGTGGCTCCATTGTTTTAGAACATGCCATGGTCGCCTGAGTAAGATTAAGCCAAGTCAAATCAGTTGGGAACTGAATAGGAATAGCTTCTGTGTGTCATGCCCAACAAACCCAAATATGATGATGACGTGCCCAATTTAGATATAACAAATTAAGTGTATTATTATAGTATATTTTTAATATTTAAGTGTCATTTAAAATATGAGAAATCGGCAAGATCCAATTAAATACATTTGGGTCCTAGGCTTGGGACCCAGAACCGTTCTATTGTGGTACAGGACCATATTTAAAATGAACATAGGGATGAATCTGGATTTGGGTCCACATTTGATACTAAAAAAAGGTGAAGCACTAGATGAAAGAGAGCATATTGCGAAGCTGCTGGTCTCCAGAAATTATAATTTTTGCACTTGTATTCGTTCTCTGGTATATCAAGATTTCCATCATATACAGTATATATCTATTTTTTCCCTGAATTACTGTTAAAGTGGCTCTCCTTATATCACAGTTCTTGAATAAATTTGGTATTGCGGGCACTGATATTTTTGTTGACTGAGTCAACAGAGCCGTTGAGGCTCCAGTGGACACACTTGTGGCCCAACTAATGGGGTTGATGAGCTCTGATTCTACTAAAGTAAAGCTTGTGGACATCAGTCTAGTTGGACCATTCCATTGAACAACATATTGGTTTAATTGACTACAAGGGGTTCATCGGCTGGGCTGGGGAGGGCAGAGGCGTATCCAGGCCCAAGCCTGGCCCGAGCGCAACAAGGCCTACGAAGTCAGGCCCATGCCTACCCACTTAGTCAATTGGGCAGGGATGGGCTGGGCTCAACTGGACTTTCTACCAATTGTTTCAAAAATATTGTACACTAATTTTAAAAAGCACTCATTAGGTTGGCTGGCCCGGTCGGGGCTTTGGGCTTAATATCACATAATCCAAGACCGGCCCAAAGAGGTTGGACCTGGACAGGTGTGGGCTGGCCTGGCCCATGAGCTTCCCTAGTTGCTTAGTTATTGTTGGCAGCACTGCATGTCACTGGATCAATCCATGGGTAAGCCATTGCCACTCTTCCCACATGTGTGAGCTTCATCTTCACACTTCTTGGGCTTCGTCTTCCCACATGTGTCCTCTCCTTACCGCGGTGTAGGCTTCCTCTTCCCATTCGTTCTTGTTGTCTCTCTTGGTTCACAGTTTCACATTACCTTATGAAGAGGTTAGCCTTGAATTTCACGGGCCCAATCGTGTGATAGGAGGAGCGCAGGAGAATATCAGCCTTAAACAATATTAATGTCACGAGTCTTGAGATTAATAACTTTAATTAATAAACAATTAGCGCTGGATATGAAGAATAATGACTTGACTTTTGATTACAGAATCTCGAGCCCGGAACATCCAATCCGCTAAATGTTTTTTAAATTATGTTCTGTCCCACCCATGTTTACCTAATCATCAACATCGACATCATCTTTATCATTATCATCAGCGTAATCATCGCTGAAGCCTTAGGGATGACTTTGTCAGTTCAATAATCCAACTTGCCAAATTTAAAACCAAGTTATCTATATGACATCACAACTTAGCCTTACATTGGATTAAATCATAATATAAAGAAAAATCACTTGTCCAAGATCATCCCATTTAGCCACCAGAATGATGGAAATCAAATTGCACTTATGCGACCGACCAAGGAATTAACAATGATCATCTCCATAGTTCTAGCATTTTGTTCACTTGGATTTCTTCTCCTTCACTGGTCCCCTTGGTATTTTGTCCACAACCTTCGAATCAAATTTCCTGTACACCTTCTTTAGTTTGTGACTTCCTCGTCCAGCTAGATAATCCACCTCATCCTCGTACTGGTCATATAGAGCTGGAAGGGTTTGGATGCAGAGAAAGACTAGTTCCAAATTCAACAACAAAGATTCAGTGAGGTTGTAAGTGAAAAACTCACAAATCAAGATGGGGGGACCCATATGGAATTTTTCTTTAGCTGAATCTTCGCGCTGTCCTAACATGGTCCCATCTAAAAACACAACTCGGGTTCTTTGTTCCATATGATCAGATAATGATGAACATCTCATACAAGTGACATCTCATCATGGGTCTTCCGTATTGGATTTCTGTTCTATAAAGTAAAAGAAATGAAAGCAAGTCTTGTATCTTACCAAAATATAGGAGACTTAAGGAGCTGATATAACTTCCCACTGTTGAGAGTGTCCATAATAAAGCAATTGCCTAAAGTAATAGGAAGAGTAAGAAGAAAAGATATATCCGTGGTTATCAAAATTCATGGAAAGGAGAAGAATGGAAGAAGTGGAATTACCAGAAGGAACAATTTCAGGTCTTTCCCTATTGCAATGTCAAAGAGGATGGTTATGAACACCCTTTGTTTGGAATGGAAAGCCAAAGCAACTTCTTTAAACTTGGATTCGGACAGGATGATGTCTGGTATCCTAGGAGGCTCTCTAAATACAAAGTAAATAAACAATCAATAATCCAACTATCAATATGAACATGTTAGCCTTGTCAATCACCGAGTTCACTATTAAATTTTATAATATATATATATATATATATATTTGTTTGTCTAAAAACATAAATTCTATTTTAAAACTAGAGCTCCAAGTTGAAAAATAATCTTGTCTTGAATGAGAAAAATTGTACCAAGTTTTGCCAATTTGCGAACTTAACCAACCATTCAATCAAAGACCAAGCCGTGATTGGATGTATTTTCTGCCTCACACACAGAATTGAAAATGACTAGAAAGGGAAAATTAGTGAAATCCCTATTTGTATTATGTAGTCAGCCAAACAAATTTTTTTTACTGAGATCTGGTCAGGGGAAAGAAAATTGCAATCCCCTTTCTTATTATGTGGTGCTACATATCCGACATTCATCTGGAATTCACCATTGGGTTTTATCACAAAACATTCAACTCATTAGTGTTACCAGTCATCACTGACTTCCGATGCGTCACACCGGAGGCATGGCCCCAGTAGTGGTGTTACTTTTTTTTTTAATTAGAATTTACTTACTTTATTTTTTTATCATTAGTATTTGATTAGAATCAGGTTTTCATATATAATAATAAGTTACTTTAGTTTCTTCAGTAGTTGGGTCCACCTCAAGATATAAGAGAAAATCACTATAATAAGAAAGTGCAATTCTTTTTTCTTTCATAGTCAGAACAAAAGCATCACTTTGCATCAGCTAGAGAATGTTGCTACTTTCTTTTTTTTAAGAATGACTAAGAAGTGCCGGTTTTGGTCAGGTGAAATCTGGTCACCTCACCTCTCTTGCATGTGCAAGTCCCTATTACCTTACATGGACGAGTTTGTGAGTTCCTACTATCTTACATGTGTGAGTTATCCACCCCTTAACATGTGCAAGTTTATGTTACCTTGCATGCGCAAGTTTTACAGGGCCAGCCCAAGCTGGAAAAAAAAAAAATCAAAGAGAAAAATAAAATTTTATTGACAATTGTCTTTTTTATCATTTAAAATGGAAAGAAGTGGCAAAAGGTTTAAATATAACAAAGTTTATTTATTTATTTATTTATGTATGTATTTGGGTGAAATGTAACAGAGTTGAGGGATCAAAATTATTCATGATGGGGTGGAAAACTTTTTACATTCGGATGTGAGAAATTTACAGTCACTTTCTCATATATTTACTAGGAACCTATTAATATTAACTCGTTCAATGCCACTTTCCTTTCTAAATCAAGACAAAAATGAGAAACCTTTTCTGAAGGTGGAGAGCGTGTTTCACTGCCTAATACATATGGTAAATGAATTTACTCCATTTACTGGGAAAAACAGGGCCAACCCACAGTTACTCACTTTCATTCTCTCCAATTATAAGTAAAAAAAAAAAAAAACTGGAGCCAACCAAATGAGTTTTCCCTGTCCTTCAATCTTAGTTAATTTCTTCCAATGTAGAGTACTTTTGTCTTGTATAAAGAAAGAGAGACTTGAATTCTCATGGATTTTTGAAATGAATAACATACTCATCATATCATGTGCATGAACTTGTTCCTGTAGAAACTAATGGCTACAGAATAGATGCTTCTGTGAAACAGAATGTAAATGGAACAGTAATACCCGATCGAGGAAGGCTGCAATTGTGATTTGTAGGCGGAAAGATAGGCGAAAAGAGAGGAACTCGCGGACGCACGCCCGGTTAAACGTTTTCCGGACCCATCACCCCGGGTCGGGCCTGGCTCGCGTGCGCGCATAGAGCCCATGGCAAAAGCCTTCAAAGATTCTTAAAGTGTAAAGAAATGAAAACAGATATAAACCTCCTCCTTCAAAAGTTGAACTTGAGTAATGTGGGATGTGTTGTTTTCCAAAAGCCTACACAACCCATAAAGCAAAAGTGAAGAAAAGACAAAAACAACTTTTATAAAAACCACCTTTAGAATTTTTGAAACTAAAAAACCCAACAGTTACCGTCCAAGAAGTGCAGCCCCATTACACCAGATGAAAGTAGCGAGCAAAATTACTATGGATATCTGACACACAAGAGTGACGAAATTGTATTCCACTACTTCGAATAGAAACCATATCACCGTGACAGCAGCCAAAATGACAGCCGATAAGCTCTTGTTCTTCCAGAGGATGATGTCAGCAACTGCCAACCAATAGCACAATTCAGATTCAAAATTCCATCAAATGGGTTACATCTAACATGTGGCATAGCCGCATTGGTCACAATGGTGGATCAAAAAGTCCCCAAGGCCTATTAATAACTTCTAATGCCACATTGGCCCTTTGATTGACATGGATCAAGATAGGCCCACAAAAAAGTGTACGCAAGTTATACTACTGGTACCTTTCCCTCCTCCAAGAATGGAATGTAGAGTTCTTTTGTGGCCAAAGAGCTTGGTTGAGGATCTAGAAGAAGATGGACGGCTGTCTGAATCGGAAGAGTCAATAATCGTCGGCATTGTTGCTTGTTATATGGAAAATGGATTGATGTTTTCATGTTACAAAAAGATAACTTTATAAGGATTATGGAGTGTTGTCACCAGTTTGGGTTCTAAGCTTGCGAGCCAAGAGCTAGAGCATAAGCACAGGAAGAAAAGGATGCCTTTGGCTTGTGAACGTTTGGCATGTAGGGTCCCTGCAAACTTGATTCGGCTGTGCCTATGCTAATTGTACTTTTCATGAAAGTTTCTACCTGTCATTTGTTCTTGCATTGTTGCCCTCGATCGTTTCCTTGCATGTGGGTTTGCCAACCTCTAGTTATACTGCTGAATGCTGATCGGATGGGACCCACCTATAAGACTTTTCTTCTTGACTGTCACAACCGTCCTATTTGAGGGCTAGAGTCCAATCATGGGTATTTGATCGAATACATAGTTGGGTAGACGGTCTGGATCATGGTAGCTTGAGAATACTTAATGAAAAATGGACGACCCAGTTGGTGGCAATGAGTCGGGTCAGGTTGGTGTGTGCAGATTGGTGGGTCTGCCACCAAGTATCCAGCAAACCCAAATAAACATCGACAGTAGCTATTGATTTTGACCCGGAGTTATATCCCTTCTCCATAACTAATTAATCCACATTCTTTCCCCCACTTCCACATGATACAACTCCTCTCTTCCCACGTTTTACTCCTCTCTTTTCAACAACTTCATTTACATCCCAAAATTCATGTCATGTACACTTAGTCTAGGTATACTCTTCTTTTCTTTCCACCCTACTCTTCTCTTACTCCATTTCTACACCATAGACTATTGATTAAAAAATAGATGTATTATCATAATCCTCTTTTTAGTTGTTGTCTGTCAGTAAGTGTTTACGGATGATTCTATATGATATGAGTTTCTTTTTAATTAACCCTGAGGGGTAGCTCAGTTGGCCTAGGACCACGGTTTGCATCCGGGGTTGTGGGTTCGAAATTGCTCTACCACACTGGAGCCACAGGGGAATTTTACCTGGCTTTAATTATCTCCTGAGCCCGTAGGGATTATTTTGGTCCAAAGAGCTGGGAACCCTACGTTATAAAAAAAAAAAAGTTTCTTTTTAATTGATTTTCTTATATATGTTGCGATAAATCTTATTGATAAATATACATTGCTTAGCACAGGTTATTGTGCTAGTGTATCTATTAATCAAGTTGTACAGTCATTCCACATGGCAAGTATTATGATATAACTTTTACCTCAATATAATTTTCTAAACTTAGATAACAGTAATAATAATAAAGTTAAGTCTTCCATGTTTTTTTTTTTTTTTTTTGTTTGTTTTGCGGTCCCAAAACTTAAGTCTTTCATGTGATGTGTATTATGAAGAACAATTTTTTGACATCCCCATTGTGTGGAATCAAATTTCCAAGAATTCTAAGAAATGTATTCCCAAACGTGGTTAAAATTGAAAAAAGCAAGGCTGAAAATCCAAAAATGAGTATGAAATAGTTTTCTAGATATTTAAAAATAAATTAAAGAAAGATGGGAAATGAATACCCAGTTATCAATCTAGTAAACCAAATCCTAGAAAAGCCAAGATCACATCTATATTTCTATCTTGTGTACTTCACCCCTCACCTCATTAAAGTCCTTTGTTGGAACCATTTTATCACAAATTTCTACTTATTAAATATTGCAAATAAATGGACCTAGGGAAAATGTAGCAATTAGTATAAAAGACTGTGGTGGACAAAAATATACGTCTTTTAGTTTGAACTAATACCATCGGTAAAGGACACGGTTTGTTCTCGGAGGTTGAGAGTTTGGAACTGCACTACTACACGGAGCATCAGTGGATTTACCCGGCTTCCCCCGGGCCCGTAGGGATTGGTCTGGCTTAAAGGGCCGTGACACCCTTCGTTATAAAATAAATAAATTAATACCATCAGTTTCTCCTAGAGCAACACTACATGCAATCAAGCTTTGACGGGCCCACTTGGGCACACCTTTGAACTATACAGACCCTTTCACACTCTCATCATTTCATGATTTGGCATGGGGCCCAATTTCACTCTCAACAAACCTTTGTCCACCATTTGATTGAATCGCAAAGAAATCTATGGGTAAAACACCACCATGGTTTATGGCTATTAAATAAAGGGCTAAGATTATTAGACTTGGATGATTTTTTTTAAATTTTTTGGTTGACAATTATCTATAAGAAAACCTTTCTATGTATCCAACACCCATCAATAAGTAGCCATATAGGTGAGTTGGACTGGATATGATAAAAGTATGGAGTTGATTGTAAGAGAACATGCCCCCGGTAAAGTAAAGATATTCATTTCGCTTTATTTATATCTCCGGAGCTTTGAATGAAGTTTCCCATAAGGCGATCTTCTAATGATGTAGGTTTTTTTTTTTTTTTTTTTAATTGGCTTGCTAGACCTTTTTGTAGTGTTGTTTATGATTTCCTCTTAACAAAAACCAAAAAAAAAAAAAAAACTGCCTAATACTTTAGCCTGCAATGCAAATGTAGATGATGTTGGTTTTAACAACGTCCCAATGCCTTCTTTGGATTCTTGTAACTTAGCGGCCCTTGTCTCGGTCACATTTAAGACTACCCTCATTATGTGAAGATCCGAATGGGCCGCAAATATTATTGAAACTTTTACACTAAAATTACATAGGCTGTTTCAATGGTGCTTTTTTTTTTTTTTTTTTTTACTCTTTAGGTTGAGGGCCTTGCACCTAGGTCAGGGCGAGGAGCGTAAAGATTAGAAGCCTGAGAATCCATGTCTTGGCACTTGGCTCATCTCATAGTAAAAGTCCACCGAATAAGGCTCCACTCTTAGTGTTGATTGCACTTAGAAGCGCATGCTTTAGCTTATCATTAGTGAACTAACACGCATGCTTTAGCTTATCATTAGAGCACTAACAGCCTAAACCCCTAGACCCTAGTCCATATAAACCTAGTAGTAAAGTGCGGGTTTTCAAACAAGGAATTTAACCTGCGAGATTTATTTGTGGTCCGATAAGAGATTGTACTATCCTAATCTTATCATTTGGTGACGAGCAGTTCTCTCAATCCATTACATGAAAAATATGAAGTCTTCAAAATTTCTTTTTATGAATAACGCAGAGTTCCTAGCTCTTTGACTAGAATAATTCCTAAGGGCCTACGAGAGAAAGTCAGGTAAAATTCCACTGTGACTTCAATATGGTAGTGATCCCAACAATGACTAAGACTAAGGAAACATATTGTTCAACTCTAGTTATATAGTACATGATCACAAGAATCAACTTGCACCATTTATTTATTTATTTATTTTGTGCAGCGTCTTGGCACTGGAGGGAGATGTTGTTCTCCCGTGAGCAGTCACTGGTAGGCAAGAGTGCTGTTTGAACCCCTTGTAAATTAACTCAGACAATTATGACTCGTTTAGGGCATATAGGGAATTTTTTAACCTACAAGCGTATTGCATACGGACAATATGCACTTCAGCTTGTTGGGCCCACTTGGATACTTTCCTATCATTGGAATAGAGATGGAAAGATCTGATTATGGATAAAAGTTAGCTATATAAGATCCTCTTAGTCCTTGGTTTAACAATGTTAAAGTTTATTGATCTTCTAAAGATATTGAGATTCAATCAATGACGAGTAAAAACTTGATGAGCGTAAAACTAGATATATTGGTGGACCATGAGAGAATAATAGTGAGAGAATAGCTGCACTTATCAAAGGTGGGTCTAAATGGGATACAGTCTACTCATGGGAGAAACTATAGATTCTTTTGTGGTTCAATCCAACATTAGGTAAGCATTTAATGAGTATAAAACTAGCGATAGTGCCAAATCGTAAGGGCATAAAAGTGAGAGAAGAGCTGCACTTAACAAATGTGGGTCCAAATTGGTCCCAAAAAGCTGGACTGCAGTCTGTACATGTAGAGCATTGGTGAGAGATTTCTCCTAGCATACATGTAAGCCCCATCTATCCCTCAAATAGAAAGTGTTTAGTAAATTGGTCACGTATTGAAACTTGTCTTATAGAATGTTAGTAAACATCTAATTAATGAGTAATGCTTGCAAATCATTAATTGATTCTATATTTATTTGAGACATTTTCAAATAAGGCCTTAAGTTTTTCCCTTATTTTAAAAAAAGTACACAAGGTTCAAGACTTTTCAAATTAGTCGCAAAGTTTTCCAAGAAGCTTTCAATTAAACACATTCATCCATCCATTTAAAGCTATTTTTCGGAAAAAAATTTAAAATACGGAAATTACCATTCATTGAAATAAAGCACTCCACCACTTCTTCGATCTATATTCTCCTCATTTCCTTTAGTGGTATTCTCAAGGGATCGAGGACAACACAGGTTTCACTGCATGTAGTGGTTGTCAAAACAATATCATTGCTTTAAAAGAAGGGTGTTTTGGATATTTTTTAAAAAAAGTTGAGGGAAAAAGTGGTCAGAAAATACCTTTAAATTGCCAGGTGTCCTTAATTGAAAACTTAGAAACTAGTTTTTAAAGTTTTGAAACATCTATCCTTTTTTAGATTAGAAGAAAAAACTTAAGACCTTGTTTAAAAATCTTCCTTTACTTTTTAGTAAATTGGTCATGTATGGAAACTTATCTTATAGAATGTTAGTAAACATCTAACCATTAATTGCAAGCCGATATGTAATGATGCCATTCTTTGAACTTAATTACCATGTTACTGTATTGATTATACCAATAACTTGGTATCAATTAATAAATTGCTAGTGGATACAAGATAAAGAAAGGAGTATATTTTTCTCTGTTTCATTCAAAGATTTTGGTCTCCCATTTCCCACGTTAAGAAAATGGAAGTTCCAAAACACATTTCCATAGCCGTTGCAAACAGATTCAAATAATTAGAAAGCCGTATAGAGCACGCAGCAAAGTTCCCATGAAATATTTCTTTGGTATAGGTTGAAAATTGCAACCATTCCTTGCATATCAAATCAGGTTATACTATATATGCTAATATGATTTGCTCAGCCATGTTGCCCAAAGCGCGCCAGTCTATAGGGACCACTTTTGGTTCTATTGTGATTCTCCATCCCTCCATTAAAGATATATATTCTCAGAATCGTTACTGCAATTTAATAGGCCCAATTTGACCACTTTTTTAAGGAAAGCCGGTAAATTCCCATATAACCTCAGTGTAGTAGTGCAGTTTCGAACCTATAACCTTTGGGTGCAAACTGTGGTTCTAGACCAACCGAGTTACTCCTTGAAATTAATACACCTTTAATTAGTAATTCTAGTAACCCACTTGCTCGGAAGGTTCCTTGTTTTAATTTCATCTTTGGGGTCTACCTATAATCAATTGATTCCAGTGGGGCCAGTCGGCAATGATCCTAATTTACTGTGTGTGACTAAGGGTTAAGCACTTTAATGGTTAAAATTATTTGATCTTTTATTGGTCAATGGTCAAACTTTTCTTATTGATGTGCCTTTCTTGATTGAAATACATCAAAGTGGGCCCAGTGAACTCCACGGAGAGAAGGAAAATGGTTAAAAATTTGATCGAAATGATCCAAGTCAAGACCCATCTGGTAAGGTTACCTGTATCAAGATTCCGAATCGTTCGTACTAATGTGACATCAAAATATCAAATCACCGAAAGGAACAAATGGAAGGAAGACAGAATTGGATACCTACCCTTTCATCATGCACCAATCAAAATGAGATGCTGACATGACATATTTAACGTATCAACAACAACCTTATCCCATTATAGATTGGGAACTCATAGCCCAGCCACGTTTTTCCTGATGACGTCTCATCTCTGTCATTGAGGAGAGAAGATTTAATTAGATGGAGAGCTTGGGCAATCACAACCACACACACTCTTGATTGCCCACCTCTCTGATGGATAAATCTAGATTGGCTGATTCATGGACCCTCATTGGATGAGCTGTGTCCCACTTATGAAGCTTATAAGTTATAACCACCCAATCTTGATTTACTATTGAATGGTCAAGAAATAAGAAAATATTTAAGTGAGAACTAGTTTTCATATATATGAAATTTTTTTATGGGGCCCAATTGACAACTTATCCGAACCTAACAACCAATAGGGAACCTCTAATGTTTACTAATCCTAAAAATTTGCACACATCCAAATGGACTAAACCGTTGGATTGAGGGTTGAATATTCTTTTCAATATAAAGTCATTAAACTTATAGGTCATGGATGAAGGGGTTAAGGGCATGGATGAAAGGACAAATTTGATACTTGGGATAGTCTCACATAGATCTTTCCATTTCCCAGTCTCATCCCCAAATGAAGCCTATAATTGGGCCCCATAAAAAGGTTCTCATATAATATGTGAGAATTAGTTATCACCTTAATATTACCGAATATTTTATTCTATCCATATATAAATGAAAAGTGGGATGGAAAAAATGCATTAGTATCACATAAGTTCTACTCTCGATCGGTTCCAACAATTACTCACTCCAAATATAATAATATAAAGGAGAGGAATAAATTTTGATCATGAAGTGTGTTTTTCTTTTCTCCCTGTTATAGTAATTTTATGTATGATTTGATTCTTTATTCTTTTTTTACTCTACAGATCACAAACAATTGCGAGCCATGTTGATGAAGTCAAGGTCATGATTAGGATCAATTGGTCGCTATGTATGAGGGCCTACTCATCATCATGGTTTTAAAAACCGGCCGATACCGGTTCATATCGGCCGATACCGAGCTTATATCTCGCTGAGATATCGGTCTCGGGTTAAATTCACCATCATCTCGGCCCATCTCGGCCGAGTTGATTTTCATATCGGATTTTTTGATATCTCGGCCGATATATTGGTCCATCTCGGTCCATCTCGGTCAAAATATCGGCCAAGATGGAATAATGGAAAAAAAACCCTAAATTTTTCATTTTTTCCTCATTCTTCATCTCCACTCATCTCCTTAGAGCAACCCCTCCTCCTTAGCTGATTTTCTTGCATATTTCCACCACTATTTCTTGAAAAAAGTCATTTTATTTTGGTAAGAAAATCAACATACTCCCTTATTTTAACTATTATGTATTCTTTAACAATCCATACCGAATAAATGATGATGATAATATCGAGTGTGGGCGACACTCCACTTGGAATTTGGCTATCATGCTCATCAATCTCTATCTCTCTAGTCTGGCCTAATTTCAGGTAAATCATAAACCTTTTGATGTCCAAGTGCTTTTTGATTGATTTATTTCACTATCATGTATCAGATTTTAATATTTTATCTTTATGGTCTTGGATTTCACAACTTATTTTGATAATTGATTTAGTATTAAATGATACTTGATATGTTATCTTTATTTTCTTATATTTTACACTAATAAATTGATCATGAGCATCAATAATGATTACATTATATGAAATACTGGAAAAGACGGCGAACTGCGACATAGACATGACTCATAAATTAAGGTGACCGAGATTTTGATTTATTATTGTTACTAATGGAAAAAAATATTGTTTTCCAGCATTTTCTAATATTCTGGATTTTTTGGATATTTTTGCTAATTTTTTTGGATTAAAAAAAAATTCACACCGCGATGACCGCGACGGACCGATATCCGCTACTGATACCGATATCATATCGGTTTTTCGGCCCGACCGATACCGCGACCGAGATCGAGATCGAGATTTTAAACCATACTCATCATGATGGCCAGAGCACAAACAAGAGTGTGTATACTCCATTCATAAACCATCCAAATAGAACACCACTGAAGAGTCCAATGCTTGAGCGAGACTCCTTTTTTGGATTCTAATCAGATGGTGGTGAGTGGTGACAAAAATGGCCCACCTAGATGTTTGTAAAGATGCCCATGCCACCTACCATTATCGTTTCTGGAAAAATTAATGTGAATCACCGATTGCCTAGTGTCTGTGCACTAAACCCGAAACCTCGCACTTGTTGAACTGAACGGTGGTGCGTGATGACTAACCAATGGTGGGTAGATTTCGGTGGTGGGCCCCTCAGGCCATTAGCACTTTTTTCAACAAACCAAGACCTTTGTGCATCCTTCACGCTATGGACCATTCCACATATTTTCCTGCCATTTCTAAGAAGAAAATGAAAGAACAATGCACACCTACTTTTTTCATCCACTAGAGATGGCAAGGCCCACTGATGGACTCTTTTCTCATGGTATCATGTTACATAGGCGTGGCACTTCTTGACTTGACCTGTCAACTCGAGTGGGTCGAACCCAACTAGATGAATGTCGGTGGAAATTAGCATTTTAGCTTGAATAGTAAATGGGCTGGGTTCAGGTTGAGGTCCCCGTCCCATGCTACTCAACTTGCCAACCTTCCCAGGACCCAACCCAACTTATTATCCTTCAACCTCCAAATCCGACTGGTGAATTTATGGTTTTAATTGACATTTAGAACCCAAATGGTAAAGAGATTGGGTTCTCACAAATGTTACCTCCGGATACCGGAGAAACCCAAACCTGATCCATTTCCATTCAGTTTTACCGGGCCCCACATTAAAGAATACATGATTATGCCCCACTGCCCACTTTTTTTTTTTTTTTTCTTTTTAATTTTTAGCCCCCAATGACCCTCATCAAATTAAGATCAAAACAAAGAGACTAAGCATTCCAATGATTCTTGGAAACCATGAACAGCCCTTAATTCATGGTAAAAGTGGAAAGTATGCATAGGAGACGACACCTGAATTTGTTATCATGCGTCTTCTAATGTCTCCCCTTTGTTGTTTACCTACCACCCTTTGTCTATAAAGTCAAAAGAGTGCCGTAGCAAACGAACCCATCTTCATTTTCATCTCCTCTACCATTGTTGTAGTTTCAAATTTCAAGATGAAGGCTTCTTACTTTGTTGTGGGTCTCATGGTGGTGTTGCTGATCTGCAATTTGCCGGCCTCGGAGTCGGTCACTTGCCAACCCACTGAACTCAGTCCGTGCGCACCAGCGATCATAGGCGGGTCGGCACCTACTCCCCTGTGCTGCACCAAGCTTAACGAACAGAAGCCGTGCCTTTGCCAGTACATGAAGGATCCTAACCTTAGGAAGTACATCGACTCCCCTAATGCGAAGAAGGTGGCTCAGATATGCAAGATACCCTTCCCCAAGTGTTAGACCTAGACCTGTGTCCATGGGACCCTTCTAGGCTACTTTTTCTATCTGATTTCTATCTACCTAGTTTATTCATGGAAGGGTCATTTGATGATAGCTATTGACTATAGTTTGCAATGATGTTTAGTCATGCAAATCGTTTAAGGCAATAATGTGGTTGCTATCCTAAATAAAATGATATGGATTTACTTAGCTCATATGAGGTTGTGACATGCATGTTTTTTTCTTATTACTTTGTGATTAGATTATAAATTAAGATGCCACTCAGCCCCAGCCATTAAAAAAACAATTAATAACAACTTTATCTCACCTGTATTAAGCAAAAGAAGGTATAATAGATTCTAACCATTTTTCATCAAGTTAGAAAGGAGAGGCTCCCTGTTTCTCCAGAAAGATGAGTACTCTTTTGTCTAAATTATATTCTCCATGGCATTTGATTCAATCCACTGAAGAACCTGTCTATTGACGTGCAACTTTCTTAATTGATGGGGAAAGCTTCCTCATCCCTGATTAGAAAATTCTCTGGTCCTATTGCTAAATACCCTTCAATGAGCCCACTTTTCAAATCCAAGCACTATCCCACCATAGTTTACCACTACGATAAATTTTATCTCGGCTCGAGTTTATATTCAATGTTAAATTGACCACAAAAAAAGAAGAGGTGAATAGATAAATAAGATTTTTATGGGGTTTTACCTCTTATCTCAGGTGTGATTGGTGTAGAAGGGCATTAAGGCATTTTCTGTTCTAAAACGAAAAGAGAATCATTGGATGAGAAAAGAAGGATAACAAAAGTATAACAAGTGTTGGGAGGTAGCTCTATTAGGGCGCTGCAGGATTTAGAAAATTTTCTACATTGGGTCAATTGGTACAAATCATTCCTGGTTTAAACTAGATTAGGTCTGTACATAAATCCCATTCGACTTGTTTAGGCCCACATTAAATGATTTACTTTTGAGTTCAATATTTTTGCATCCTCTTAGGCTATAAAACACATGGGAAAAGAGTAAGGCAGCCCTTTAATTAATCATCTTTCTCGGGTTAAAGTTTTCCAAGGCATAGAGATCTAGGATACCCCCCAAAATCTCTCGATGATTCCTTACATGAGATTGATGGAATCTGCCATCACTAGGGTTCGGAGAAGAAGACGTAGAGAAAAAGGAAGAGGGGCCATCCTAACCTTCACGACATCCTACGCCTGTGTCATGTCACATGTGCATAGCCCAATCATGACGTGATGGTTCAGGACTTTGCTACATCTGGGCAACAGAGGATTAACTGGGTCTTTACTTAATTTGTCCTTCTTGTAGTTCAACTACAGAAGTTGGGGATGCCAATGAGGTCCACCCTCATCTAGGGCTGTTCGTGAACCGGGCTAGCATCTTTTTTTTTTTTTTTAATACTAGGGCCGGGCTTGGACATCTTTATTAGGCCCGTTTAATAGACGGGCCAGGCTTGGACTTAGCTTTAGAGAGCCCAAAGCCCGGCCCGGCCCTATTGAACAATAATAATAGAAAAAGGTATAGGTATGGGATTCAAACGGTGATACTTTCATTGGCATTGTCAAGACCAAACTAACTGAGATACATACGAGATCATGTCATTTCACTCTCTTTCTAAATTATATTTTAATCTTGGGCTCGGCTTAGGCTTACATGATTCAAGGCGGGCCGGGGTTGGCCCAGCTCCTTATAGCCCGATGCAGGCCCCGGCTGGGCGTGGACATGCTGTTTAGAAGCCGGGCCGAGCTTGGATATTCCTTAGCCCTTCCCATGAACACCCCTAGCCTTGATTCAATTAGAGGAGCTTGAGCCTTTGCCGCTCCTGCTCTGCATGACACACCAATGAGCCTTTGCCTCGCAACAATCCAAAGGCCTCGGCTAAATGGTCAACTACAAGTCTACTTGACCATAAGGCATGTTTTGTGTCACACTTTTCAATAGAAAAGTTGACGGTTTTCCTCTGAAAACCCATTTTTCGTATGTTCGGTGCGGAACAATTCTACGGAAATGCTTTTGTACCTGATCAGCATTTTCCTTATTAATGCTGAAAATGGATTTCCTATAGTAGGTATGGGAATTCCATTTCCTCAAAAAACTTCTCTCTCCTTTATAATTTCATTTCCTCACTCTTTTCCAGCTCGACTCAAAATATCACCATTGCATTATAATTATGTTTTCTTTAATTGTGTATATGTATTATGATTATTTCTATGATGGGTATTATTTCTGTGACGGCTCTTCTAATTTTCAATAAAGAATTTACAGACGCACCAAATAACATTAGCACCAATTCATCGAAAAACAAAATTGCAGCAAACATGAATTTCTAAATTCCACTGAAATACCTTTCCGAGATTTTCATTTCTATAGACTTTGTTGACATGACAATTTCCTCTTTCTGTGAAAATGGTATGTACACAAACGTGCTTGAGTGTTAAAAGGCGTTGGTTCTTACTTGGCTGTCCTGAGTTTCAACCCGGGTAGCCACCCTCCCTCATCGGAGGTCTCTTTCCTCATCTCTGGGCACCGCATCTCACCCAAGGTCTACATGCATCACCTATAAACCATAGGGCTGACTCAGCTCCCTAAACTGGGATAAAAATAATAATAAAGAAGTCTACAATCTATTCATGCCCAATAGCACTTGAATATGATACCCTTCAGATGAAGTAGGTTTTGCGGACTTTAGGGTCAACTTAGTCGGCCCATTTTTATTGCGGGTTAGTTTTTTCCAACTCAATATAGATATTACTGGCCGATGGATCTGGATCCCGATCCCCTGAAACCCTGTTTGGTCCAATTAGGGGGTACCACATGGGGAAAGGAAATTTTTTGAGAGATTGAATTTTTTTTTGAAGAGATGAGATGTGACATCTCTCTCCATGTGGCACCCCCTTATTGGTCCAAACAGGATTTCCTGTTTGGGCCAAACAGGGGATCCATTTCCCTGGTGGATTTATACAGGCAGATGCTAGGTTGGACTAGCAGGTCAGGTCAGATTTCCCCCTTTTTTGTATGCATGTTCCTATTTTAGTACGGGTCATGTTTATCTCATCTGAGACCGACCTGTATAAGATTGGTTCGGATGCAGGTTTGCTTAGAAGATAAAAGATCATGTGGGCCGGATACATAAATGGATAATTAGAGGGTCAGGTCAGATTTTGTCGCCCTTATTTTTGTGCGTGAAGTTATTTGTACACTGCCTAATGCTTGAGCCAATGGCCGGTCCCATTCCAGATGTAAAATGTCCCGGAATAAGCTAGTGTGAAGTTCCTTTCTATATAATTTGTGGCCGTGGAAACAGATAGATGGATGCCAACAAAGGTCTCCTTTCTCTCGCAAAATCGTGATGGGAATTTGTTATGTTTGAGAATTCATAAATATGATGTGATGATTTGTTTACTTGGCATTAGAAAATATTATACTAGAATTTCATATTTCAGTCAAAAGTTTCAAATAGCTTTTGAGAGTTCCAACGTCTTTAGGGTTTGCAAATCATCGCCCAAGAGAAGGATTTAGGAATTTCAATTAAGGGGTAGTTTCTAGAGAATTTACAATTTCTCTAAAGAATTTTCTAAATTATGCTAAATAATGTTATTTTGGGTTATAGATTATTGGATGATATTTTCATGAGTACAGTTTGTCTACCACGCGAACCAAATGTTAAAATGCCATCCACCATTCAACACCAATGTTCTTTAATGGTAAGAATCACAAAATTATGGGTCCACAGTAAATTGAAGGGGCCATTTGGTTCATCATTTACCAAAGCAGGTAATTCAATTTTCATGTACGTCTAAACAATTAGATAACCTGACTCACCACTAAATTACAGTTAAGCTTTTTCTTTTTTTCATATTTGGAACTTGCCTTACACCTCAATTTGCGTATATCTTTGTTCGGCTTTAATTTGGTAAAAATGAAGAGTCAATTGCAAAGTTGGCTTAGGACTACGGTTTGCACCCGGAGGTTGTGGGTTCGAAACTGCTCTACCACACTGGGGCCACAGGGGGATTTTACCCGGTTTTCTCTCCTGGGCCCGTAGGGATTATTCTGGTCCAAAGGGCTAGGAACCCTACGTTATCAAAAAAAAAAAAAATTGCAAAGATTCTTAGTACAAGTGATAGTTGTGGGGCTTTTTGATCTTTTTATAGAAAATCTTAACGGCTCAAAATGATGGCTTATCTCTATAACCGTATATCCCCCAATTGTAATCCACTAAAAATTAGTCCGAAGGTAAGATTGCAAGATTGAATGTATAAATAAGAAAGTGAAAAACGAAATTTTATCCAACCAGTCGGTGCTACTGTGGACATCCTATTTTTTTTATGTGAAAATCAATGCCAGAACCAGATTCTAATTTTTTTTTTTTTTTTTTTTACTATCAAAAGGTTCTCAATTCTTTGGGCTGGACTAATCCCTCCGAGCCCGAAGGGAAGCCGAGTATATCAATGCCAGAACCAGATTCTAATTGAGTTACGTGCTGAGGATGGAGTTCTGAGGCACGTCTTACACGGTACACCAAATACATTTTCTCCGTTGAAACGTCCCTAGTCTGAATTTTCTAAGAAACTGCGCGACACGACTCGAAAGTAGTCTTCACTGTCTAAATCAAACTTCCACTTGTTATATGAGTCATTGTTCTCTTTATCGATTTCCGTCTCTCTTCTCTTGTTACTTTATCCAAAATCATTTCATTCTACGTTTTCTACTGCTATCGAGAGACCGATCATGCATACCTTCCAAACTCATCCATCCCTTCCATCATTCATCCATGCTTTGCTCTTCTTCCTCCTCCTCCTCCAGTTCTTCTTCATGCGGGCTTCATCTTCCACCCAAGAGGTTAGTCAGCCACAAAGGGACTGCTCCCCTTCCCTATCTGTGTGCGGGAGCGCCGAAATGCACATCAGCTACCCCTTTTGGACGAGGGGCCGTCTGGACAATTGTGCCTATCGAAAAGAGTTCGAAATCTCATGCAATCCGGTATACAGTTCCTTTGAGATAGTGATTGAATCGAACACGTACCACGTCAAGGAGATCGATTATGAGAATTGTAGAGCCACGATCGTTGATACACATTATTTTGGCAACTGGGACACTACTACCTGCTTGCGTCCTCCCAACACCAGTACTCTCAACTACGGACCCTTCGATTACACTAAGGGAGATCTGAAACTCACATTTCTATACAACTGCACTTCTCGTGTTGAAAAGGACCCGGACTTCAAATTTCTCGATTGCCCCTCAGAACATTTAAGTCGTGGTTATGCCTACGTCACACTCCAAACGCATGTCACAGCACAGTTCGAAGATTGCCAAGTGAGAGAAATTACGATCCTCGAAAGGAATAAGGAACGGTTGTTTATGAATCCAGAGGCTTGGTGGAATGAAGTTATGGAAGAGGGCTTCGAGGTCACATGGTCTGCATTCGACCCTGTCCGTTTTTGCGGGGCATGCGTCCAATCCAAAGGCCACTGCAGTTATAATGAAGCCTCTCCTTCACGCCCCACATGCTCCTGCAACGGCAAGACCTATCCTGCCACGTGTCCCCATGGTAAGCATCTTGACCCTTTATTTTCCATGCCAGTGAGGATTTTGATTTCTCCAAATTTTTTAGGGGGCTTCTACTGATACCACAAATATTTCTCTCCACCACACTTAAAGATAAAATTTTTTTTTTTTTTCCTAAACTACCCCTTCCCCTCCCTCATCTTCCCTTCCTCCCTCTCCCAGCCTCCACCCTCTTCCCTCACCTAATCCCCCCCCCCCCCCCCCCCCCCCCACCCCAGTCGCCGGTGGGGAGGGAGCTCAGGCCGACTGGCCGGTCTCCCTCCCCCCCTTCCCTCTTTCTTCCTCCCTCCCCTCTTCTCCCTCTCTCCCTTCCCCTTCTTCCCTCTCCTTCCCTCCCCCCTCCCCCCTCCCAGTCGCCGGCAGGGAAATCAGCCTGGCCCTTCCTCTTCTTCCCTCTCCTTCCCTCCCCCTCCCCCCTCCCAGTCGCCGGCAGGGAAATCAGCCTGGCCCTTCCTCTTCTTCCCTCCAGTGGGGGAGGGAGAGGGAGAAGAAGAGTAAGGGAGGGAAGGAGAAGGAAGGAGAGAGGGAGCAAAGGGAAAGAAAATAGAGGGGGAGGGAAGAAGAAAGAGGGAGAGAGAGGGAGAGGGGAGAGGGTGGCTGGCCGGTCGGCAGGGGCTTCCGCCGCTGGTTACCGGCCGGGGCTCCCTCACCGCCGGCGACTGGGAGGGTGGGAGAGGGAGGAAGGGAAGAGGAGGGAAAGGGAGAGGGAGGAGGGGTAGTTTAGAAAAAGTTTTTATTTTATTTATTGTACGGTGGAGAGAGTAGTTTTTGATGTGCCAATAGAACTCCCCAATATTTATATATGTATCATCACTAGGGATGTAAATGGGTCGGTTTCAATCACGGTCTATATTGGATTCCAAACCGGAACCATTAATGAGAAGATCGAATCAAAATCAAAACTGTATCCAGTTTGGAATTGGTTTTCTAATTTTGGAACCAAAACTGTTAATGAAAAGATTGAACCAGAACCAGTTCCTTATATGAGACATGGTCTGGGTCTAGGTCCGGATAGAGAATGATATGAAATAAAAGGTAGTCTTTAAACATGATCACTAGTCCAAAAAATAGTACCCTAGACCCGTTTACTTATCATACTCAAAATAAGGGCTCAAACGCAATTTTTAAAGGGGTTGGAACTTCCGGGGGTAACCGTTGACCCATTTACATCCCTAATCATCACCCGTATTATTGTTGTTGTTATAAATGGTCTACTTATTTGTTGAGTTTATGTTTTGTGTTTTTTAATTAACCAAATTTATCCATTGAGTTAGTTAATGACTAGGTCGGCTAAATATTATTGATTTTACTAGGCTTTCTTAAGGCTGAGAAAAAAAAATTATGCATCCGATTTAACTTATAAACCTTACGCCTATGAGTGCAATATGTAAAGAGGATGAGACCTAAGAGTGAGAGTTTTCTTTGGCCATAGATGTAGGCACACTTCTTGATCAAGTAAATTTCCAGTGTGATTTCTTCTTTTGTGTTTGCTTTTTAGTTCGATGGTCAATTCTAGGTTTCTACTTTAGCACACATGCACACAATAATATTAAATCTTTCGCTCTTCACCTCTTAATGCCAGTTGATAAAACTCTTGTTGTCGTGAATTTCTCAGAAGTCGGTATAAACTACCTAGTAGACAAACACACCCGAAGATTGCAATCTGCAGGAAATTTATGGGTACTGGGCAAATGGGTTGGGTTGGGTATTTACTGCTTGAGGAACGAGAGGGCGTGTGGGTTGAGACCGGACCGTTTATTAGATGAATAAAGATCTGTAACTTGCGATTACATAGATTATCCTACCCATGAACTCCATCTCATCACTCGTAAACTCAGTTATCAATATTCAAATGGTCCCTATGACGGAAGTTGAGTGATCACAATCATTATTCAGTGTGAAAACCAGAAAACCTTAGTTTTCAAGATTAGGAAAAGATGACAAAGGAAAGTAGAGAGGAGTTTCCTATCTCCTTCCGTTCTTCCACAGGTCAAGAGTCTTTAGTCAAAAGAAAGGAAACTAACTACACGCAGGGCCCTGAAAGGTCAGTCGTGGATAATGAAATGGCCCCCTACACCAATAATGTTCTAATAAGTCTTGACTCATCATTCAAAGTCATCTGGCTCGTGAAAGAAATTATGATCCATTAGAAAGGGGGGGCATATTCTTTTCTTCCTTTTCGTACCTTCCTCTGTAATCGGTCAAGGATCTCTCTTTGTTTCCTGTGGTCCAATTATAAGAATGGGAATATGTTAGCTCCCCTCAAACACCCACCCTAGTTATAGCTAGATCTCTCTCCATTGACCGCATAGAGTGTCTAATAGAGAATCCTGTAGAGAAGTTGGATATTTATCATATATTAGAATTAGATTATGTGTGGGGGCATTTTCATAATACTAAAGATAAGTCTGATTCTGATAAAAATACCAATTGGGTTCGTCATGATCTCGGTCTCATAACTCTAAAGTGAACGGATAGGCCCGTCTAAGCACCACCCCGGGTTCGGCGTCCGGTTCTGGTTAGTATCGGTAAGAGTACTAGCCAGTCTCGTCTCGGCTCCAATATTGACATACTCATCTCGGTCTCAGTGTCTTCAGTCGACCAAGATAAGCGCCAAACATCAATTATAATCAATGCCCTATTAGGGTGCAGAGGCGTTGCAGAGCGAGCTGTCAGATAGGGCATGCGCCTGATAAGGAGTTGACTTTATAAGATAGTCATGTCCGCAGCCATACAAGGTATGGACTGATGGGACAGAGCTTACACCTACCCCCACTAAGGGTACAAAGTATGGCCTAATGAGATGTTATCTTTTTACCTACCTCCACTAAGGAAACTCCTGATGGGACCTCAGCGCCTATATATATATATACATGAGGTAAGTCCAAAGAGGTAGGTCTCGATAGCACCAACATTCTCAGTCACTTTCTTCTCCACCCATCCTTTGCTTAGTGACTGCACTAACTCAGACATCGGAGAGCCTTTGGCTGACAACAGCCAGAAGTCTCTAACATTTGCCTCTTCTTCCCTTTCAGGCTCAGATTCAGGCAACCAATCTAATCAGAAAGCTTGATAGCAAATCAGCATATTTATCTCTCAATCAAGTCCATATTATTTTAGGCACTTACCTATTAAATTTGATTTTTGATGTAGTATTCTCCTAAGGACTATCTTACCAAGTTTACTTTGTATTTTATTGAAAATAGTGAATGGCCGTTTTTATAGTAATACAATCAAGACACCTAATCTTAAAGTAATTTAATCACATTAAATTTCTGATTTAATCTAAAACAAATCACATCATAAATCAAATTTTCCGGGTGTGTGCGCACTGCGTGGGAAATTAGCGATGCTGGATCAAAGACCTCAGGGATACCATCATCAGCGAAAAAAAAGAAACAAAGAAAAAGAAAAATCGATTTAGTCCTTATCTAAGATGAACTCATGCTATCCCTTTCCATATCAAAATTTTCTACAATATTCCCTATAGTATCCCTTGATTTGGAACTGCACTCAGATTCCGTTCTCTAACATCAGCAATCTTGAATTCAAGTTATAGAGATGCAGCAGGTCACTTCATAACGGGATCAATTTTGAAAGCCAAGGTACTCATATTAAGTAAAGGAACTAGTAATTCAAGACGAGATCGCCTCTTCCATCTTCCAAAGTCCCAAGGCTGCGACTCCTTTTACAATTTTCCTATACCCCTCTCCATTTCATTCTTTCAACCTTGGAACGCCTAGGTATACTTTCCTCAATTTCTAGCACCGTCATTATTGAACACTTATGATATGTTTGTTTGCATAAAATACATATGAATGCACAGGAATTCATAATTAAAAGAGCTCATGCCTAACATTCATAAAGAGGTCACAAGTGAAGGATATAACGTACAAGGTGGCAATGTAGATAAGTAGATGAGACATTGACTTTCCTAGAATTGAATTACTAGGTGATGGCTATATAATCATTTCTCATTTTTCCTTGATTCTATCTTCATAAAAGGAAAGGATATTCGATTCTCATTTTTGGACATTAACAATGATCTTCATTTTTAATCTTTTAGAACATAAATTATAGAGCTTTTTGTATATACCCCCTAAGGTTTGTGGGATTTGTATATATGCCCCTCAGGTTTTAGTATTTGTAAATAGGCCCCTCCTTTCCCTTTTAATATCTTTCATGTCCCCCAAATCAATATTCCTAACAAGAATTAATGGGCAGCCTCCATGAGATTTGCATTGGATTTTCATATAAATGACAGCTTTGCCCTTTCATATGTAAAAAAAAAATGAGTATATTATTATTTACAAAAATATCATTATTTTATCTCAAGTCCCAATAGTTTCTCTCAATAAATCTCTTACGCACATGATCAGAGGTGGACTCAAGTACAAGGCTTGGAGCCCTCACATATATTTGAGAAAAGTTTAAACCCCCCACCCCCCACGACTAATTCTAAAAACTAATATTATTTCACAATTTTCCATTTCCCAATATTTCTTTTACACCCCCTCATGAAGCATAAACATGTATTTTGAAACTTTCATTAATCTAATGGCTAACCATGTATGGAATGGATAAATCATAACCGGCAATAAGTATAGGTGTTGATTATCGTCATGATCAATTTGGATTTAATGAAATGAGCTTTGTATTGATAAGAAAAATGAATTTATATACGGTTAATTATTCTCTCTCAGTAAGTGCAGTTGTTAAAGTTACATTCTTTATAAAAAAAAAATTGAGTCCAAGCTTTTGAAATTATGCATATAAGGATAAAAGAGATGAGTAAAAGTGTCATTTACTCTAAAAACCTATGGTGGTTGGAAGACTATTGATTTTAGGGACACAGAAGGTATTAAAATGAAGATACATGAGCCTATTTGCAAATACTAAAACCTCAGGAGCCTATTTATAAATCTTACAAACCTTAGGGGGTATATACAAAAAGCTCTAAATTATATGAATCCTATGCAAACAGATAGGCCCTTAGGAAGATTGAAAAGATCACAATTTTTGTTATTATCCAAATGAAAGCCTCCCAGATGTTAAAAATTGGACAATTATTGAGTTTGTCGTGGTCTGTATGGCGCAAAGAGTGACCCTTTTCCCCTGTTGTCCACTTGTTTCAGACTTAAATGTAATCTTACCGGTGAGTCCATTTCCAGTCCAAGTGAAACAACCGAGCAGCTAATTTTCTCTGGTGGGCAAGGCAGAAAATGGATTTGGTTATAAACAATTTCGAACAATATTGGTAGGCATATGGTTTGGGTGGACCATGCCAAAATTTGTCCAAAAAATTCCCGTTGGGTTATTGGGCCTAGTGTTCGTGGGCTATGCCAAAATTTGTCCAAAAAAGTTCCAATTGGGTTATTTGGGCCCAGATGAGGTCCACGGGTATGTAGACCAAAGCACAGCCCAATTAAAAAATATATACTCATTTTTTTTATAAATATATCAAGTTGAGAAGGCCTTATAGACATGAAACTGCAGATCCAGCCCATGTCACTATAGGCCAGAGAATTTGGCAGGTCCAGTACTCTACAAGCCTAAAGTCTTAGCCAAAATCCTGCCCAATGCTGACTGGCTCAGGTTGGTGGGCATGTGCTGTACAATCAGTCGCACATCGCCCAATTGTGATATCAGTCTTTAGTGTCCCTTCGTGGGCCCCTTGGATGTAGACTGTAGCAGCGCGGAGGATTTTTTTTTTTTTTTTCTAGCAAAATGCATTTTTCTCCTTTTAGATTTAGGAAGAAAATGAATTCTCCTTTTATCTAACTTATCCTAGAAGCAGGGAAAGGATTTTCATCTTAGAGGATGGGAAAACCACACCTTATTGTAATGAAATTGAAGATTTTCTTATTAGAGAAACTCAGAATGACCCAATCGTAAGGGTGTCACATCTCACATGCTTGTCCAAAAATCGTTCCCTGGGCAGTAAATAGTCTCACCAAATCTGTACCACTCACCCCCAACTAGGGAAAGAACGATTTTTTTTAGCAAATCATATACATGTACTTAATTTACATTTTTGCTTATAAAGTATTTTTTTTTAAATGATAGTTTTCTTAATATTTCTCTATTTAAGTTCATATATAGTGGAGAAAAGGCGATTCTCCACCTTACTTATCTCCTCATTTCTCTACATAGTGAGATCCTCCACTTTAATTCTCTTCAAATACAAAAGAGCTGGTAAGAAGGGTGCTGGAGTGCCTTCATTTATATTTATATCAATATACTTGGACCTATTTAGATATATACAGATAAACTGGTTTGTACATTTCCATTAGCTGGAGATACGAGGAGAAATTTTACCGATGGTTATCTCCTTATAAAGAATACACACTTTTCTTTTAATAAAACCATAGTTGCTAATGATTGACTAAGAAATCAGGTCTTCGTTCAAGTTTTGACCAAATACAATTTTAAGATGACTAATATACCAACAGTACTTTTATAATAAGCCACCTGCATCATTATTGAAACTTTACTCTTATCAATCTCATTACGAGCTTTATGAGATCTATTTTCTCTCAATTTTATCGAGGATCATGTCCTAAAAATAATCAGTAATAACATAATACAAAAATCTCTACTGTCATTTATAAATAAATTTCTTCTATTAGCTGCTAATGTGCTTATAACACTTTTGCAGGTGTTGATAATTTTAAGACAAAGATGCTGATAATAGGTATGACTCTAGTTTCCTTTTTATCTCACAGAACTTCTACCTAGATAGTTCTAAATATTGATCGAATATGATATGCACCTGCCAATACACAAATGCATAAATCTGATAGGACCATATGTACTGGCCGATACAAACATAATAAATTATACAGCGACCAAACTACAATTTACAGGCCTACGCCATTAAATATCGATATATCCCCATACGTAAATATGCTAAAAGAAGGTCCCTAAAAAAGGCTAAAGAACCCCTTAAAACAGCTCACCAAAAAAAAATCCCAAAGGCTACATTGTCCAGGATATGAAACAGAGGAAAGCAAGGTGTAGAAACAAGGTTCATAACGGCACAAAACAGAGGATTCTTGAGTTCTTAATAAATTCATGAGATACAGTTGATATATATATATATATATATATAGATTAGTTTTTCATCAGTGAATTACTATTTATTTTGGGAAAACCAATACGGGCCTCGATAACAATTAGTTAGAACTATGCTTATCGACAATTGTGGTTATTGAGTTCTTAATAAATTTGACAGTTAGGCAGTCCCATACACAATTAGGTGGGTGCAACCGCACTGGTAGATGTTAAAGTACGATGCGCTTAAAAAAACCCAATAAAATTCATGAGTCCACCCTTAAAAGTTAAATTACTTATGAAAATCCTCGGTTTTGCCTCCAAAACCAAACAACCTATTAAAGTTAGTGTTTGCATCCCTCAATTAAAAATCTTAGGTCCGCCATTTGACACAGTTAAAATTAGGAAGGAGAATCAAGCTGATGCTGATTATGAATAGTGGCGGAACTAGGTTTAACCCTGATGATGAACACAAAAAAAAAAATGCACTATATAGATTCTATTTTTTTATTATACATTGATGTGGAAGGGATGAAGACATTTGCAGGTGTTTCATTAAAAATCTCTCTCTTGCAGGTGGAACGACTGGAATTGTTATCCTCTTTCTGTCATGCATTTTTGTCTTCATATTCTGTCTTGTAAGCAAACCACCGACAGACAATTCCATCTTCTACTGGAAGAAGAAAACATATGACGCTCGCAATATAGAGGCATTTCTGGAAAACTATGTTTCTCTTGTTCCTAAAAGATATCGATATTCAGAGCTGAAAAAGATGACAAATTGCTTCAATGAAAAGTTAGGCCAAGGTGGCTATGGTAGTGTTTTCAAAGGCATGCTTAATGATGGACGCCTGGTGGCCGTGAAGGTCTTAAACAACTCCAAGGGAGGTAAAGGTGAGGAATTCATAAATGAGGTTGCTAGCATAGGTAGGACTTACCATGTTAATGTCGTTCCTCTTCTGGGCTTTTGTTTTAAGGGTTCCAAAAGAGCCCTTGTTTATGAGTTCATGTCCAAAGGATCTCTAGAAAAATTCATTTTCTCCGACAAGCTGGGATCAGGACATGCTTTGGATTGTCAAAAACTATTCCAAATCGCAGTGGGCATTGCGCGAGGGCTAGAGTACCTACATCGTGGTTGTAGCACTCGTATTGTACATTTTGACATTAAGCCTCATAACATTCTTCTAGATGATAACCTTTGCCCAAAGATTTCAGATTTTGGGTTAGCCAAGCTATGCCCTCAACAAAAAAGTACCTTGTCGATGCTAGATGCAAGAGGGACAATTGGTTATACTGCTCCTGAAGTATTCTGCAGAAACATTGGAGGTGTTTCTCACAAGTCTGATGTCTATAGTTATGGTATGATGGTGCTAGAAATGATTGGGGGAAGAAAGAATATTGATGCAAGCGTAGAGAATACTAGTGAGATATATTTTCCGCATTGGGTATACAATCACGTACAACTTAAAGGAAGTCTAGGATTGCTTGGATTTGGGACAGAAGCAGAAGAAGAAATTGCGAGGAAAATGGTGCTAGTGGGTTTGTGGTGCATACAAACAGATCCAACAAATAGACCATCAATGAGCAAAGTAGTGGAGATGCTGGAAGGAAGCCTTGCAAGCTTGAAAATGCCACCCAAGCCATACCTTTCTTCTCCGTCAAGATCATGTTCTTCCACGCCATAATGCCATAAGAGAAGAATCCACCATGTATTTCAATTAATCTGTCTAGCTTCTACAATGAATATTTTCTTGGTGTTTGGAGGATGATTGCTTAAAGAAATAACCATTCTCACAAATGGTATGTTTTGAGAAAATTGCATTGTTGCAGACCAGAAAGGAAAATTACAAATACCTCATGCAAGGGATCATCTCCTTTCTCTTTGTTCTCTTTCTCATTTTCCCCCTTTATTTTCTGCTTCTTTTGCGTTTCTCTGTTTCGTAGCTTGCAGGAGACGAGGGGTGGGGTTTTGGAGAGAGACCAAACGATTGGAGGTTTGGATTTTGGGGTTTCTCATTTCTTTGGGTTGAGAAACAGAAATGAGGATGGTTTGTGTCACATCCCGGTCCCGAAATCACCCTGGCCTAAGGTAATCCCCGAGGTGTGTCATACGTACTCCCGTATATTGTACCTGTCTCGAGTCAAATACAACATACGAAGGAGAGAAAATCGACTAATCCACATGTGAGAACAATTAACATTTAATATAGCAGAAGTCGTAATTCATTTATAAAGGTATCATCATCCATCCAGTGTACTTAAACATTTAAGTTTGATACAAAAGAATTAAACAAGTATAAACACCAAGTTTCAAAAGAGGGACCAACGAAAGAATCCTTGTACAAAAGAACCTATACATTCACTACCAAAAGTATATTCAAAAGAAATTCGTATGACCATATAAAAAGGGTAGTCACACGAACTGAGGTATTTACTAATGTAGCCCGCACTCCGAGGAGATCCAATCTAGGCTGGCCCTGGTTCTAGCCACTCTTCTAATCCTGCTGGTACCTCCTGGGTACCCTCCTCTCTCTCCTGGGCCTCTTCAGGGCCGGGAGCTGTATCTGCGTCTGACACCAAATGTAGTATCTCAATACGACGATTTTTAGCAAGTATAAGCACAATAAGAAATTACATAATATTGCAACTTTGAATTTAATACGAGCAAATTAGTGGATGGCAACGATAGTATCAACTATGCAATTGTGCTTGAATAAATTATGCTGATGAATCAATATATAAGAAACCATACAAATGTGGCTACTACTTAAAGCTCATCCTCTCAAAGAGAGCGAAATCTTGTTGGGATGTCACCAGCGGCCCGGCCAAAGGCTAACTGGCTACCCGTTCTGGAGTTCCGGTGCTCCAGGCGACATACTGCAGTAGTCTCTCAAATACGAACCCAAGTGCTGGCCCTGTCGGGCGTCACAGGGTCGAAGCTAGGTAGTGCCGACTCAATCGAATCAAACAGATCGAATAATAAGGGGACTCGAGTGAGTTTGTATTCCACATCATTTCTAAACAAATCAATTCAATTCATATCTCATCAAATCATATACTCACTCAATCCACCTTTCTCATGATTTCTGAATCGATATACCTCATATAGCAAATAGTGGAGGAAATAAAGGAAATAAAGCTATTGAACCTCAAAGGATCTGGGAAATGGAATAAACTTATTTACTTATAATGATTGATTTGTCAAATGAAAATATAATCCAATATGAAATGCAATAAGTCAAGGAGTCAATGAATCTTACTAACCATTTCTAACTAATTCTTTTAGTCTCTCACCGTCCAATACAAGGTAAGTTTAGCAACCCAATGTATTACTACATTTTCAGGTGTCACCATTTATGAGAGATACATTAAGTTCCTAAACTAACCCTCAGGGCATGATGTTAGACTCATAAACATCCATTGGGCCAATTAATAAGGTTAACGGTTCCATTTTAAGGCCATAAAGTCTCTCAAATTCTTGATTTCCTAAAGGAATAAAGGGTAGGCACCTTAAGTATCCATTTGGAACATTTAAGGTGGGTTTAGATAGGTTAAGGGTGATAATTCACCCAAAAATTGGGGTAAAAAAGAGACTCAGCTACAGCCTCAGGTTCGCTCTAGCGGACCAAGTTCGCTCGAGCGGACCCTTTCCAGAGGGTTGAAGGTTCGAGCGCACTGGTTCGTTCGCTCGAGCGAAGTGTCCAGTTCGCTCGAGCGAACTGTCCAGAACCCTATTCCGGATTTCCTTACCCTTACCTTTCTCATTTCTCATTTCTCATTTCTTTACATCTTTCCTCCCACTACTAAACCTGCATAAGAATGGAGCCTTCATGCTCCCATTCATCATATAAACATTATAATTCTTCCATCCAATCAATTCCATTAATTTGAATCATTCCCAATCATTCATTTATCAAGAACTAAGAGTATTGAGTAAAAATATCATTGAGTCAATGAAATTAACAAGAATGTAAATTCATATCACGCATATACTTGCCTCTATTTATGCTTTCCAAACTCTTTTATACTCTCTTGGTATTCAAGACCCTAGAATCCCCAAATATATTCAAACCCTAGACACCATGCAAAGCAAAGAATTACCATGAATGCTATGTAATATTACCCAAGAGTCTTTTGGACTCCTTTTTAACTCAAACATACTATCAAGAAGGGTTTGAGTCTAACCTCACAAGGGATTCAATTTTTGGAGTTGGAGAGGAATAGTTTTCTTTGAAACAATGGTTGAAGAAGAAGGAGGAGATGAAGAGGAAGATGATCTCCACTATAGTCTTCACTTGTTCACTTGCTAAAGTGCTTGAAGAAGATGAAGGAACTTGAAAGGAAGAAGGGAGGAAGTTTGCTCCTCACAACCAACATGCAAAACGAATGGGAGGAAATGAGTGGGGTTACTTAAGATGATAAAGATGGACCTTTTGCAGCAAAGTCCACTAGTTTTGCATATTTCCAGTTTAAGTCAAACGGTGACCCACTTCTTCAACGAGTGATCCAATGAAGTAAGGCCGAATACGAAAAGTGACGAGCTTAACGAAATACACGCGTTGACGCCAAAATGACGTGAAAACAATGTAAAACAAGAAAATCTATAATTACGAAATAGGCCTTGACTCAACTCAATTGAGTCAAGTCAATTCCACTGAACTAATCATAACTCAAGACTCGAGTTGACTCGGTCTAAGAGACTAAGTTAATGATTTACAACTAAACAAAATTAATGAAACTAAATCCCCATTAATTAACATTAATGAAGATTAAATTGGGTTGGGGTGTAACAGTTTGTGTTCATTTTGTTTTCAGCATCAAACGAGGAGTTCATCGTACTAGAACAACTCCCTGTATACTCCATTCTCGTGAGAGTGCAGTCCGGTTATATCGCACCCACTTTTGATCAGTACAGCGCTTTTTATGCAAATCCAAATCCTTTGTTTCCTAAAAACAGAAAGATACCGTTTCGTCGAATCTACATTCGCCACTTATATAAAATCTTATGGCAGCCAATGCACCCTCTAGGAATGAAAAAAATTCGAAGATAAGATTTTATATAGGTTGCTAGTGTGGATTGGATGAAAAATTTCTTCTGTTTTTGTGAAACAGGAGATCCGGACTATTTGCATGTGTATATCCTCTCCCCAAGATTCATCTTCTTCGATGGCATAATACCCTAGAAAAGAGTACATCGTAGAAAATTTGAGGAAGCTTTTCTTCTGCTATGGAAAATCCATTGATTGAGAGATCTCTTCCTTGTATGTATTCTGTGAAGACTGATTGAAGAAAATTGTTAGGGCAATTTCTTCCCCTTAAACATCAATTTAATATGTTTGAAGCTTTTTTTTTTTTTTTTTAATTTTCTTCTCAATCTAGCTAAGTGAATAGGAAGACAACTTCAAGCCTCTAAAATAGATTTATGGCTTTACAAAGTGCACCGTATACTTCCTAAAACTTGTTAAAAATTTTTGTTGCTATTAAAGACAGTTGGACATGCACGGCCGGGCCTTATGCTGCTGGGCGTTTTACATGAAGAAGTAAGTGCGAGTTTGGGAATCTAGACCGTCCGAACTTAATACAAAATCGGAACAATCAAAATTGGTTCCACTTTCAACAGTCAAGTGGACCTTTAAGGCCTGGCATCAGCCTTAAAGATGAGAGTATATATGAGTCACAAAAACAAATTGAATGATCCTTAGAGTTGGAAGGATTTGCATGAGGTGACGAGTCATGTAGTTAGGAGGAAAATCTTCATCTTTAAGAGGGAGGATCTTGCAAGTTCTACCAAATATGATGATAGTAAAGTGATAAAAAAATAATACAGAGATATGCATGGCAATAATAGATAAATACCGAGTATAGTAAAAAGAAAGGAAAAAAAATCAAAGGCTTTGGATGATTCTAATGGTGCTTGAAAGAGTACGTACACTTCTATGCTGAATGAGGATTTTCTAGATGGTAATAAGTCCCTTTAATCAAGTACGGCTCCTTATTTGAGTGATAAGGAGCGTCAGTTCTTACCTGTCTGTTCGGAGTTTGAACTTCAGATATGTCACCTCTTTCCGCCTGTGCAGACTCCTTTTCCACTTGTATGGGCTTTCTTCCCGCTTATGCAAGCCTCCTTTCTACTTGAGTGGACTACCTTTCTATGTATGCGTGCTTTCTCTTGGGTTCCAACCCCCTTGGCTTAGATAAAAAATAAAAAAAAAAGTTCCCTTCAATCATTTTAAGCGTTCAACATGACTAATAGCATAATTTGTAGTTAATCTTATAAAGATGTCTTGCGTTAATTTACGCAGCGCACTTGAAGCAGCTTTCAATATTGGATGCGCATCATAATGACATGAAAATAAACATGACATTGAGGAATCTTTTCGGAGCCTTCCGGATTGAGTACGAAGGAGAGGTAGAGAGATATCCAAGCATACAATGCTTATAGATATAAACCTCTCTTGGACCACTTTTATTGTAGACTTCATTGGAACTGGAACCATCGTTTGGCCTGATGTCTTAATTAATGAGTAGTGGAATTATTTTTTATGTTAGATTTGAAATCGATCATCTGCATTTTTACAGAAGTACGTAAAGTTTAATTTGCAATGTGATAAAAAAAATGAAGTTTGCTAAAGCTGGAGAGAAAATTGAGAATTGACAAATCCGACTTGTGTTGGATTTGTGTCTTGTATTCTAAGTTAACTTGATTGATCCATTGGGTTGGTTACGATAAAGAGTATTTCAGTAAATGTAGCAAGCTTTCTTAAGGCTTAACAAAATTAAGGAGATTATATATATTCTTAAGGCTAAACAAAATTAAGGAGATTATATATATATAAGGAGATGCTCATATAAGAAATATCTCTCACCTTATATGAGACATAGGAGTAGGGGCCCTCACATTTAAGTTGTTAGCATTGGATATAAATGTGAGGGCCCCACCTTAACTCTCATATAAGGTGAGAGATATCTCTCATAAGAGCATCTCCTATCTATATATATACATGACTGGATCCTCTAGGGATTTTCCCTACAGTGACCATGAGTAGACCAATCAAGGTCCGCCACGTCAACGCGGGTAGTCTGCCATGCACGCAGGCAACCTGACATACATCCAAGCAGGAGCTGCCTATGGTGACGTGACAGACTATGATTGTCCCACTCACTGTCACCGTGGGAGGAATTCTCAGATGATCTTAATTCGTGATGTAATATGTAATCCTATATTTTAAAGAGAATCAATATATGAATTAGTAATTTCTTTCTATGATTGTAAGTGCATTACCAAACCACGCAAAACTAGATTTTTCTGCTTTAAGACAAAGCATTGCTGAGATGATGAGAGAGTGGGAGTATCTATAATCATTTGCTTTTCTTGGTAAAGAAGAAGATCATTTCCTTGGACATAGCCTCTATTTGGGTGAACCACGTAAATCTTATGTCTCTCTCTTTTGCGGTTTGATTGTTAATGCTTCCCCACACATGGATATAACAATTTGTCTGCATATGCACTCAATCATATGGTGACACCCAATTATTTTGATTTGAAACTCCACACTACCTCAATGAAGTGGATGGCATTTATCATGAACAATTAGAAATTCTCTCCACTTAAGCCCTAAGATGGAGTTCAAAGCATGTGTAACATGGTTCCCATATTATAGCTGCAACAAAGGATCTGGACTCAAAAGACATAAAAACATGATTAAAATGTGATTGAGAAAAAATATTTTTCGGCCATATGATCATTTGATATTTCACAAATAAAAAAGATTGAATTTGTGCATATGAAATAGTTTTTATGCGCACTTTTTTTTTTTTTTTTTTTGATAACATGGGAACCCGTTGACCCCCTTTTGGGGGATCATTGGTAAACCCACGGATACATAGAACCACCCACTAGCCCTATGTATCGGGTAAGGCCTTAAGGATTTGAAGGCAGGACCTCCAGGTTAAAACTGGACTTCCTAACCACACGAACATTTTAAGTGTGGGTTAAAAACGAGCTTGTTTTTATGCGCACTTGCTTGCTTGAGAGTGTGTGTTCGTATCCTTGCCATCAGCGGTTTGCAAAGTGAGATTGTCATGCATGTATCTACGTTTGCACGAACTGGATGTAGTTTGGGTTGGAAAAAATATAAGAACCTTTTTTTTTTTTGGGTAAATAATGAAAAATATAAGAAGGTTAATCTACGAATTTCGAGTTCGACCCTTACATGATGGACCCACAAATTGACAAGATCTGATGGTCCGCTAGCAATAGATGGGTTTCAAATGTGATTTCTCTTTTTTTTTTTTTCCTTTTTTATCACACAAGAGGTTCGAGCTCACTCAACCATGCACCTTATACAATATGTCTATAATCAACTGAGCACTTGTGTAGAAGGGCGTTAAGGCATTTTTAATCTAAGAAACAAGAGTATAATCACCCAATAAAAAAGGAAGGATTAAAGGAAAAAAAAAAAACCCTCTTTGGAAAGTAACTCTTATTTAGGTACCTCTGATTTAGAAAAAACTCAGAATTGAGTCAATTGGGCCAGATCATTCCCGATTTAGATTATAGGTCATTTCTCCATATTTTAAAATATTATGGAATTGTTAAAAAAAAATCCTTTTTCCCAAGGTTTAGATTTGTTAATTTTCCGTTGTTGTTTTGGCTATTTTCATGTTTTCGACCTGTTTCCAATGAAATGAATGAAGGTTCAGAGTTAGAGACATTAACAGAGGGTGACAAAACCATAGTATTGTTAAATTCCGAAGGAATTTATTTATTTATTTATTTTGGTCTGAGTTGATCACCCACTCAAAGTAAAATCATACTTACATTTTCTCTTTTTGACAGTTCAGCCTCTTTGACGGTGAAATTTTGTGGTGGGATTGTTCAATATTGTATTGATGGAATCATCGTCTATTCCTCTTCATGAGTGTCATTTGGAAAATAGCACTTGCATCTTTTCTTACTCTTCTTTCTTGCTGCCAGTAATTCAATTCAACTCCACATATTCCCTACTCATTAAAATACACTGTAGCAGTTTTTAACTTCCACGCTAAAAAAAGGAATGTTTATCCAAGAGCAGCCCTTAAACTTGACTTTTATGGGCTGCAATTCCTTGCGGCATTAGTCCTGGCTTCGCGATATTGTGGGTCACTGACCGACCACATCGTGTTTCACGTACTTGCGCGTCTTCAGTCGTGAAGGAACATGATCTTCCCACATTATATTACAACTTCCCATCTCAGAACATGGCCTTCCTAAGACGAGCATTCATAGTGTCTACAAGAAATTAGGGCCGGATATATAATAATAACAAGTGCTGGATATATAATAATAACAAGGTGGAAAGAAAGGGAGACGAAAGGAAAGGGATCCATCACTCACGGATTGAAGAAAGGGGGACATGGAGAAAAAAATTTATGCAAGGGAGGGACCATTTTCTTATCTTTCTTTCAACTTTACCTTCTCCCCTATCCTTATATTTTCACTGAAGGCGACAAGGAAGTGACAGACAAGAAAATAAAATTTCCATAGTGGAAACTTTTTTGTTTTTTGGGTTTTTTTTTAACTCTAAAAAAAAAAAGTACAATCAAGGCACTTAGGGCCTATTCATTTACTAGAATTCAATGAACTCATGTATGGGGAATTCCTGAATTTCCAGACAATGTGGAATTTCTAAATACTTCTTTGGACTTGAGCATTCAGGAATTCCACCAAAATACTAAGATGATAGAATTTCTTAATTCTCAAAGGCCAATTGGGACTTTCAAGTGCTAGCTGGAATACAGAAATTCTTAACAAAAAGCAAGGAACTTGGAAATATAAGGGTCATGTCCCAAAAACCCCAACCACTAGAATTCCTGTCAAGAATTCTAGTAAAGAAACATGCACTTAGCTTTCGAACATTAGATGACATTTCTATGTTGTTTATCATGAGCCTCTAGAAATAAATTTCACGAGGCACTAATTAGTTAAAGTCATTAAAAAAAATTAGTAAAGAAAATGGGAAGTAAATGGATTGTCTCTCATTCAATTTGTTCCCGAGTTTCTCAACCAGCAGTGCTTGGATAATTTCTCATCTTCGAAGCCTTGTGCCAATTAGGTTGGGATTGACCATTTTCTCCTCATCCAAACCAAAAAATATACACTTACATGTAGGAGCATGTGTTTGAAATATATCGTGTGAAACATAAACTCTACAATAGTCAGGTAAGCTTAAAATCATCAGTCATATAGGGCAGTCACCACTACACCAAAAATCGGAAATTGGAACGGAAAAGCGTTCCTAATCCTTCCGTTCCTAATCCGTTAAAGTGTTCCAATTTCCGTTCCAATTTGGATTAGGAACGGTTGGTACCAAATTGGAACGGAAATTGGAACACTTTAACGGATTAGGAACGGAAGGATTAGGAACGCTTTTCCGTTCCAATTTCCGATTTTTGGTGTAGTGCACCCCAGGTGAAATTCAGAAATTCTCAAAAGCATGAAATGGGCCCTGGCCCAAGGATGGACCCATGTTGTTACTATATGAGCGGTTGCCCCTGATGAAATTTAGAAATTCTCAAAAACATATAATGGGCACTGGCCCATACCCTACTTATCTCAAAAGTACCGCCCTACGCCCAAAAACACTATTTTTGTCGGTGATCCTATTCATCCATTTTCTTATAACCATCCATTAGTTGGCCAAATATTGATTAGTACATGTTTCTGGATATTCTCATCTGAAATGGGCCATGTTCCTCATACCGAAGGCAAGCCCACCGGTGTTGGAAGTGGAACACCAAGACATGGACCAATTATTGTCATCGTTCATTATCATCACCACAAAGGGCCACATGTATGCAGTAATGTTTCCATTTGACCACATCCATTTGCATTTCTTGACCGTGTGACTGTATAATGCCTCCATCGAATCAGTAATCCTACTATAATGAATTACAAGAATTTATTTTCTTCTTGTAAACAAAAGTAGAGATAGCAACAAAATTATACGATTGAGCTAAACTACTTATTTCTTCTTCTTCTTCTTCTTCTTCTTTTGAAAATTTTTTCTTGAACTATAATATGATGTTTATGATTATGGTGACAATATTCATTTATAAATAAAAGTGCTCTCATTTGGATTTAATTATATGATAGAAAAGTCATTAGGAGCTTAAGGAAAGGATAAACAGGTATTAATTTTCATATGATAATAATTATTACTTCTTTGAAGTTTTTTTTAGAGCTTCTTTATTATTTTTGTAGAACGGTTGCTAATTGATATGCTAATTTGTTAAGGAGCTGGAATTTGGGTGTTTGGTTTAGAAGCTTATTTAGGAATTAGGTGTTAGTAATAGGATTCATATATATATATATATATATTGAAAATCATGTCGTTTAACTTTAACCTATGTTTAGATAATTATCTGCCCCCACCTAAACGAAGATCATGGGTCCGCCACCGTCATCAGTACTGGGGCCATTTTCTACGATCTTCCGTGTGTTTGCATGGAAACAGCAAGATCCCTTGAAGAGAGCAGGTGGCAGTCAATGGTCCAGATAAACTTGATTCATCCACACCTGATTGACTTCGTAAGTTTCCATTCATTTCACGGGCTAGATGGTGATGTGTTACACCCCGACCCAAACTAATCACGATTAAGGCTAATTAATCGGGATTAATGCTAATTAAGCATGAATAATTGTGTTAATGAAGATTAATGACCAAAGAGGGACAAATTAGTCTCAAACGATGCATTAAGCATAATGAAATGAAATTGAGTTGGTTAGCATGAGTTTAGACTCAAACAAGGTAGATTAAGGGCTTCTACGTAAATACGAATTTTCACGTATTTCGTCGAATACGGAAACCCTTGATACCAACGTATGTATCTCGGGTAGTACGTCAACTTTCATAATAGACGCGACTCCATTTGACATCAAATGGACCAAAGGAGGTTTCATTTGACTCAAAATGTAATAAAGGTAAATGGGAGGGGGCTTTAGTGTGAGACATCCATATATTAGAATGAAATGAACCTTAGCATTCATTTCCACCTCAAGAAACCCTAGAGTCATTTTCCTCTTCTCCCTTCTCTTCCATTTCCTTCATCAAGTGTAAGATTAAGAAAGGTGCTTGTGGTTTGGTGTGGGAGGCATCAACTTCATCTTCTTCCTCAAGTATTTCCCCATTGTTGAAGAGAAAGAGTTTGAGAAAGACCTCAAGGTTTCCCTCTTTGAGCCACAAGTAAGTACTTGGAACCCTAATGAGTTTACAAGTCATAAGGAGTGCTTAGACATGATTTCTAGCACAAATAGCTTATAGATTGTGGTTTTGTGTTTCCATGGAGTTAGGGTTTCATTTGGGGATTTCATCTCAAAGTCAAGCTAAGGAAGAGGGCTTTTGCTATTTAACTTCATAAGAGGCAAGTATAAACACTTGCTTGTGATTAGTGTTAGTCATTGTGAAGTTCATTGAGTTTTCATGTATTTGGAGTTTGTGTATCCTTCATTAAGCTGTGGAAATTTATTGTGGATTGATTGAAATGATTAGTGGTGATGTATAAAAAGGGAACATGAAGTTCTATCCTCTTGTGTAATGAGAGTGATTTGAATGTGTAAAAGAGAAGAAATAGAAAGGAGAGAAAACTGAGGTTTTCCCGGACCTGCAACACGCCCAGGTCCGATCGATCGGACTGTCTTTTAACTGGGACGTTTTTCTGGCCGATCGATCGGACTGTCATCCGATCGATCGGATAGGCTCGTAACTGGGAGCTGTTTCGAGCCGATCGATCGGACCGTCAGGTGAATTTTGGTATATTTTTGGAAACATTTATGCTTCCTATGGGTATTAGTGATCCGTAAATTAGTGTTTGAGCTAATTGTACCATAATCTAAGTATCGAGATTAAGGAAATTAAAAGAGAAGAATGGTAACGAATTAAGTATTAATTCCTCAAAAGTGTTGTCTAAACCTACATGAGTATTAGCTTAGGTTATTTGAATGTACAAACTACTATCCAAAGTGATGTTCATCTAGAATAACACGTACATTAAATAACAAGAGTCTCACCCATTGGTTTGGTTTAGAAATTTGATTGTGAACTTGAATAGAATTAATAGATTTTATGCAATTCCTGAATATGACACTACTTGTAATGCCTTAAGCTCGTTACGGAGTTGAATTGAATAATACAATGAATGAATGAATAAATGAGTGAACAGTTACTAAAGGTAACAATGAAATGATTAATCCTGCTGCAGCAGATGGATTTGGGGGAGTTCCGGAGTTCCGTGGTGATGCTAGTTGTCCCTGGTCCGGACACTAGTAAGTCCCACAAATTCTGATCTTATCTATGGATATTGATTGATGCATTCCGTACGGAAGATGAATCCTTCCTTTGAGGGAAGATGGTAAATGAAATGAAATGAAATGGATGAAAACTATGATAGCAATGTCTATTGATAAATTCTTATGTACCCATTGTCAATGTAGGAATTATCTAGAGTTGTCTAGAATGGTAATTATTACTGAATGGATTTAATTAATTCAATATATGTACTAACATGTGCTATTGCAAGATTTGTTTATACATTGTTGAACCGTCGTGTTCATTAGTGTTATTGATGACATCACAGGCCCGATTGCCCCTGCCGGTCCTACAGCGCCCGCGGCGCCAGCGGAGGAGACCGCTCCGGTTCCTCCAGGAGGTCTAATCGAGTGGAATGGTCGGAATGCCATTTGACCTGGACATAGGAGTGCGAGAAATGAACTCTAATATTTTGATAAATGTTTCAAACATTATTTTGTACATTCATTCATGGAATGTAATTAATAGTATTGGATGTGATACATGTATAAGGACTTCATTTTGTATACATGTAAATTGTAGATTGATTTTGTCAAGTATGGATTTCTGCAATGATTGTGTAATTGACAGGTTATTTGAGAATGTTATCCCTTGTGGATTCCGTATTAACTTCGGTTAATTCGGAGTTCACGGGAGTAAGTATGGGCTCACGGCTCGGGGTTACCGTAATTCGGGCCCGGGTCGTGACATGGTGTTAGGCACGATCCTGAAGATGGAAGGTTGCCATGGGAATGAACAAGAGTGGCTCGGAAAAGACACGAAAATCACAGCTAGTCAGACAGAGGAAGATTCCTGATTCCATCGTTCTTATTCCTCCATTTCTATTAATATCCATTAAAACCTGCATTTTGTTCTAACGATTCGATTTCCTTCCAAATGAATCAACATCTGTCACAAGTGAGAGGCTTCAGGTTCTCTCCGAACTTCAAGTTTCTCTTCCTCACCGCCATCTTCTTTCTTCTATTAACAGAACCAGCTCTATCCATTGACAAATTGTTCGGAACTTGTGTTCCTCGAAGTTGTGGAAAGGGCCCAAACATAAGCTTCCCCTTTTGGATCCCTGACAAACACCCACCCCACTGTGGCTATCCGGGCTTCAAACTCACCTGCAAGAACCAAGAACCAATCTGTCACGCCCCCAAAATTGTTTCCGGGGTTATGCGTGAGATTAGGGCCAATTAAAACTTTTTCCAACATTAGTCAAATGTAACTTGCCCTAATCATGTCCCAAAGGATCGTAAGTCCGCGGTGAGGTATAAATATTTCCTCAGTAACCATAAAACACAGCGGAACATCATAATTAAACAGATGGTACAATATAACATTTCAGAGTATGCACATATTTCTTTTCTATAGTTTTAGTTTAGCAAAAGATAACAAAAGTATATTAATTAATGGCCTCTAACAAAACCTAAGCCAAAAGCGAATAAATACGAACTAACCAAAGTATGAAGGCACTCGTGTGCTGGTCATGACGACAATACCGTCGACACACAATTCGTACTCACCATCAGGCTAAACTGCCTGAAGCGTCGCCTCCACTTTCCCAAAAGGAGATGTACCCGGTACCTATGCACCAAGAGTAGCATCATCAACACAACGGCTGGCAAGAAGATAGATATATAAATCACCATAGATATGCCGTACTAAAGAATATACGAATAGGCAGTATCATAAGAAATGCATAGCGTCCTGAATGTAATAAACGCATGGCATATGAATCATAAAACCAACTAACACACTTCTAACAAATAGGCAAATCACATAAGCTAATCACCACGGGATAGTTTCACTTGACCCTCCTGGCTCAACATGAGAGCTGTGGTAGAGTAAAGCAATAGGCTCGGGATGAAAACCCGGCAAACAAACATATGATACCCTTAAAACAAAATAAACAAAACGAACATTCATACTTCTTACAGAACGGGTATATTGATGGTGTACATCCATCTAAAATATAAAAAGTCGTACTGCGCAGACGTTCATTCCAAAGTCCTCACACAATTGGTGCCCCAAGAGTGCTGGGCGTTAACAGCTGAGTGATGCCTGACACAAGAGTCCTAAACATACAATAGTGAAGGGCTAGACTTTCCTGCGCGAACAGGATTCATTAACCAAAGAGAAACTACCTTAACATTATCAAATCATACTAACATAATCGGACTTCTTCATACTTCACACTTATCTTCATAGGTAGTCCTCAACATGCTTTCTTAATCAAAGCTGTCTAGCCACAACACTCCCATCATATTTCGAAACAAACGGAACATCAAAGGGATCCTAAGTTCATCTTCTAAGTTCATAATGTGATCCCGAACCAAAACAAAACCAACGAAGCTAAAGAACATGGACGTTCATGTGGAGAGTACCAAACGGTACAATTCGGAATCATAAACGATAGACAATCCATTCCTAAGTCATTGTTATTTCCAGAGTCTCGTACAATCCTAATCAGTCAACGAAAGGAATTAGGGTTCACGATACCCAAAACGGAACCTCTTCGTGCATAGATATAAGGTGGTATCCCTTTGCCCTCTTGATGTGAATTAAATCAATCCATTAAAATTACTGCAAGTGCACAGTTATCTTGTTGAGATAGTGGCAATTACAGATCGATCCCACAAGGAGCACTACTAAGTTAAAAGTTAAAAATCTGAAATTTTTTTTAAATCAATGATTAATAAATAATTGAGATCTAAGAAAAACTAGAAAAATTCTGAAATACTAACCAATCAAATATATAAAACAGATCAGAGCATCCAGAATCCACTAAGCAAGATAATTAATCCATCCATGCAATTATTCTACTATTTGTCTCAAAATAACTCAGATCAGAAACAAATCAATGTTTCGGATCCGGAGGATTTGTCTTTCGCAAAAATCAATTTTTAAAAAGAATAAGTTTCCAACCCAAGACCTCCTTCACCTCATAAAAGAATGAAAAAATCATAAGCATGACTCATCAAATTAAGCATAAACTATCAAAGGTTCTCAGCCCTAAGCATAATCTATCAAAATAAGTATAAATCATCAAATTATTTTCATTAGAAATCAAAACAGAGGTTGCCTAAGGCATGAAGACAGATCTATTATTCTAATAGAGCATGCATTTAAAAGAGACAAGATGGTAATAGAAAAATAACATAGATTAAATTAAAAATCTACTTAACTTCATCTGTGTGCTCCAATCCAGAAATCTAGCCAGCCATTGCAAAAGATATGATTTTCATTGAATACTTCATGGCAACTACAACTTCTCCTTCACAAAGATTCTCCTTCAAAATAAATCCTTGGACATGGCCCAAGACTACCAAAAGAATAAAAGAGAAAAGAAACTAGCTAAAAATTGGAAAAGAAGAAATAAAGAAGGGAATATATGAGAGAGAGAGAGAGAGAGAGTTCCACATGAGACAATTCTTTTGGAGAAGAGGGTTCCCCCTTTTTGACATCCAAAGCCTTCTTTAAATAGGGCATGAGCTCCCTATTCTTTCTCTCTAGATCCTCTTTTTTAGCAAAAGAATCTTCCTTCTTTGGTAAGTCTTCTTCTTGCTTTCCAAGTTAAGGTGAGTTTCTTAGTAACTTTTGGAGAGATGTTAACTTTTTGGACAAGACTTGCTTAGTTAGACTCCCTAGCCAACAAGGACTTCCTCTTAAATTCTCTTCACTTGGAAATTTCCCATGCTATGGCCCACTCTCTTTGATAAGTTCAAATCTGAAATTGAATTTGTAGCAAAGCTTTGGCAAATGGTGTGGATTTAATTTGCAATTCCGTCTAAAAATGAACATGAAAATCTCCGGACTCATAACTTTGTCAATATAGCTCTGATTTGCACGTTCTTGGGCTCCACGGATATCTACTTTGAATAAGCTTTCCAACGGTAGGTAAATTTCATCGATCCGACGGTCGGATTGAAAGTTATGGCCATTTGAAGATTAGTTGTCCTGAGAAAAACGTGATTAACTTTTAAAATTTGATTTGCAATGGATTCCATCTCTATACAACTTTCTTCTTTGAAAGGACATCAGATGTGGATGATTCAAACTCTTCTTCTTTTGTTCTAATCAGAATGATACTCTTTGAATTATCCATTAATAATTTCAAATTTGCAACCACTGTGGACTCTGCCATGTGAGACATTTCATCTGTTTGAATAGTGGGCCCTATGAGAAGTCTTCTACTGTAGTTAGGATTCTTCAAGTGACATGATGAGTGGACCCCTCCTTTGATTTATTTGCATATGGCTTGTGTGTGGACCCATATGGTGAATTCTTCAATTTACTTCAATTCAGCAATGCAGGGCCCAGGATGACAATGTGCTTGAAAGTGGGCTCCGTGACAGAGGTCTGCAATTCTCATTTTCTGCACATTCTAATTTAACACATTAAATAGTTAAGAGCCCATATTGAAGCGGGACCCATCCGGACAGAGTTCTACTCCAATTGGGACTCTTCGGAGAAAATTTGCAAAACAGTCTAAGTTAATGCAGAAAATATATGAAAGTATGAAAAATTAGATTCCTAGGTGAAAATGCATGAATTGATGAAATTAGATGAATAATGATGCAATTCACCCAATTAAATCTCTAATTCATCTTAATATGATGCGCAATTATGCAAATTCATGAACTCAACACCTATTCCATTCAAGATTGAAATGAATTGAAACCCAAGAAACGGAAATAACTACGAGAAATCATCTGCTCAAAACGTTCCTCGTACATAGTCAAGTGAGTCCAAAAAGGGGTAACCAAAGGTCCGTCAAAGTCCATCAAAAAGGGGTGAAAATTACTCCACAGGAGAAATTCTGCAGAAAATGCAGGAGGGCCGGTTGACCTGCCCCTTTGGGCCGGTTAACCTGCCCTCTTGGCCGGTTGACCGGCTGAACTACAGCCGGTTGACCGGCCTGTTACAGGTTTAAATGGCGCTCCCAGTTAAGGTTGGCCGGTTAACCGGCCTCTGTTACCCGGTTAACCGGCCAGCCTGCAGAAACAGGGCACAGCCACTGTTTCTGGGCTGGAATGGGACTTTTCCCATTTCTCTCTTATGGGACCTGATTAGCAGCATATATAGTGATAAAAACACACTACTTTTAAAGCATAAAACTAACTAATCAAACCATTAACCTCTACATCCATTTCATTAAATCTCTAAGCCATTTTATCATGTTTTCAACTTCTAAAGTATCAATTGAGCCAAAAACATCTAAAGCATGATTTCATCAAACAAATCAAGGTAAACAAACATATCAAGCAATAATATATCTATTTACTTGCCTTGGGTTGAAATTGCACAAATCCACAAATCCTAGCTCCATAGTCCAACAAACCAAGCCTAAGGGATAAACAACAAAATGAAACTAAATTAAATATAAAATTACTAAAGGGGAAGCTCTAAGCTACCAAACACATTTCTACACCCAAAGTGTATTAACCCAAACCTAAGGGGAAAGAGAGCTTACCAAACAAATGGGTGGATGGAGTGGTGGCTTGCAAATTGGAGATGATTGAGCTTGCGGGGTCCACGCGGAGATGATAGTGATCATCGGAGGTTATGGGGCTCACTTGATCAGTGGCCCACTAATTAGTGGTGATGTAGCTCTTGGTGGTCCATTGACAAGAAGAAGAATGAAGATAGAAAGAAATAAAGAATGGAGAAAGAATGAGAATGAAGAAACAGAGAATGAATTAGAGAGAGAGAGTGAAATGGTGACATGGGTGAGGGGGGGGGGGGGGAAAGTCAACGTGAGTGGAGTGAGGTGAGTGAGAGGTGAGATGAGATGAGATGAGGTGGGATGAGAAAATGAGAGGAAATGAAATGGGTATGGGTTAAAATCGTTGGCAGCAAGAGGAAGGAGAAATGGAATGAGAGGATGAGGTGGATGGGGAGTTCAGTCATGTGGGCAATAAGGAGAATGAAGGGAGAAGAGAAATAAAGAACGAAAACAGAGAAAGAAGGAGAGAAATAGTGGAGGGGAAAAACAGAGAGAACAACAGGGAGAGGAAGAAATGGAGAAATAAAGAGAAAAGTGGAGTGGGCGGTTCGCCGGAGATGGGGAACTCGACGGCGATGCAGGTGGTTCCGGCAGTGACATGATGAAGCTGAGACGGTGGGGGCAGCATGGCTGGGTGAGGGAGAAACGATTGAAAGATGAGATGAGAGGGTGGAGGAGGGAGAGAGCTTGGTGATTGTGGTGGCCGGTGGCGACGTCGTCCGGCGGCGGTGATGAGAGTGAGATGGAGAGAACGAGAGAGAAGAGAGAAACAGAGGGGGAGGGAGAACGAGAGATGAGAGAAATGGAGGTGGGGGCTGCTATGTGTGAGGAATGAAGATGAAGAGTAAAGGGGGGGGGGGGGGTTTGACCTAACAGGGATTGGGGTGGGTCACTCACGTGAGTGATAGAGTGGGGGGGGGGGGTTTGATGGGGATGAGATGGGAATTAATAAAATGGGCTTGGATGGGCCCGGGTCAGTTCAGGTTTTGGGTCGGGTTCGAGGGTCCGGATCGAGGTGCAACAGAAGGATAAAGTCCGGGAAATTAGGTAATCTACCCGATGGTGCCAAAATCTCGAAAAGCGGAAAATACTAAAAAGCCCTCGGAACTTTCCGGAAATAGCGACACACACCCCTACTGTACCCAAACGGGCTCGGATCTCAACCCAACTTCGCACGCGCAACCCTAAAGATTAATCGGACCTGTTTGGCTTATAAACGAGCTTAATTAGCTAAAAGCACAATTAACTAGGCTAATTACAACCTTGGAATTTCGGGATGTTACATCCTTCCCTCCTTAGAACATTTGGTCCTCCAAATGACTAAATCTATCACAGGTAAAAGATTTGGTTATTCTAACTAAACTCTATCTCTAAAGTCTGAAGGTAGCAAGCTGCGGTGAAATTCTGGATAGTGCTCAAGCTGCTTGCAATCTGACTCACAATCTGCTCACAACTTCGAAACTCTGTCTGACATAACAATCTTACAACTTCGAAACTCTGTCTAACATAACAACCATCTGACACAAACCCTGCTATCTCTGCCTTCATACTATCTCATCAGTAGTGATTCCTCGTTTACATCTGACACACAAAATACCTTGACAAAATAACACACCTTCCACGAGTCTGAACTCTGGCCTGTTTGCTTCGGACCTGATTTCAATCTTCTCTATCATTGGACCAACTCTAGGTCATTTCTCTGACTATCCTTGATTCTGCCCAAAATATCTACTCTCATCGTGACGTAGTATCAATCATTCACTAGCTGATATCTCTTCTCAATGCATCTGCCTCCGTTGTCTCAAGTTTAAATCTTCCCTGGAAAATAGGTATTGTAGATCTCTATGCTCTGAGTTCAAATTTCTTCCAATACAATGAGTGCATCCACATATCTAAAGCTAAGACAACCGCTGCAATCTTTACGTCATGGTCAATATATCTCTTTTTGTGCTCTTTCAACTGTTTGGACCCATAGGTCGTTATCTTTTTCCCATTCTGCATCAACACCAATCTCGGTAAAATTCCTAAAACACAAGTAAAATTCACAAAATTGTCTTTCTGCTCAACACAATCTGTAGTCAACCTCTACTTCGATTGCCCAAAACTGATCTCACACTGCTCTCTGACCATACCATCAAAACATATTTCCGTGTCAACCTGTTCAACTGGCTATTATTGTAGAAAATCCTTCAAAAACTATATGTAATATCATGTCCATTTAAGAAACTTCTGATTTCTAACACTGTCTTCGGTTTTCCCCAACTGACCACTGCTTCCACTGACGCTGGATCTACTGTCAATCCCTCTTTAGAGATGATGTGTCCAAGAAAAGACATTTGCTCTAGCCAAAACTCACATTTACTAAGTTTAGCATGGAGCTGATTCTCTCTCAAAATCTGCAATTAACTCCTCAAATGCTCTGCATGTTCATCTCTGGACTTCGAATAGACTAGGACATCGTCTATGAATACAACCATGAACTTATCTAAGCATGGTGCAAAGATTCTGTTCATCAAAGCCATAAATACTCCTGGCGCGTTGGTCAGCCCAAATGGCATAACTAAGAACTCATAATGTCCATATCTGGTCCTGAAAGCTGTTTTCTGCACATCTTCATCTCTGACTCTTATCAGGTAATACCCTGATCCCAAATCAATCTTGGAAAAATGTTGTGCTCCCTGCAACTAATCAAACAACTCGTCTGTCCTGGGTAATGGATATTTGTTCTTGATCGTAACCTCATTCAGCTGCCTGTAATCTATGCACATACACATTGATCCATCCTTCTTCTTCACAAAGAGAACCGGTGCACCCCAAGGTGATACACTGGGTCTCACAAATTCTTTATCCAAAAGGTCTTGCAATTGAGCTTTCAACTCTCTTAGCTCTGCTGGAGCCATACTATAAGGAGCCTTCGAAATCGGTGTTGTCCCTGGCTTGAGCTCAATCGTGAAGTCAATCTCCCTAACTGGTGGTAATCCAGGTATCTCATCCGGAAAGACATCCGGGAATTCACATATCATAGGTACATCATAACCTTCACACCTACTTCGAATCAACATGTCAGATCAGCTAAAAGAAAGCTGAAACAACTCTGGTACATAGGTTTCTTTTGTCTTACAAACTCAACATTTGCCACTTGCAACTATACAATCTCAATCTAACTCCCGAAACATCACAAAACTGTCGGTAATTTCTGAAGTCAAGTTTCTTCCTCAAGACTTATCTCACACTTGTCTAACCACACAAAAGCACAACTTACCTGATCAACTCTGCCAACGAATTTGCACTTGAAGGAAAACCCTGAACAAATCTTCCGCTGAAGTCTCCAAACTTGAGAAAACTCTGAATCTCTGACACTAACGTAGAACTGAATAGCGAGAACAACTCTACCTTCAACGAGATCTGCTACAAAGTCCACTTCAGCGAACGGGAAAAGTCTCAAGATGGTTGCAACTCCTCGAACAAAACTAAGAAAGAAACTAACTAAATCTAAGAAACTCTTATTCTAGCACAATTGCGGTACTGAAACCACAAACAGTGGGTAATGAGACATTACATTCTCTCCCCACTTACAAAGAATTTGGTCCCCAAATTCATTTCTATAGGAGAAATTACTAAACACCTAATGTGCTAACAAACAATACTATAGGATCCATATATACATAGTATAGATGCCAACTACCGAATCGAATTTCTCACACGCGTCCTCTTGTTTCTAGTAGATTTTATTTCTAAAAACGTGCCTGCTCTGATACCAACTTGTCACGCCCCCAAAATTGTTTCCGGGGTTATGCGTGAGATTAGGGCCAATTAAAACTTTTTCCAACATTAGTCAAATGTAACTTGCCCTAATCATGTCCCAAAGGATCGTAAGTCCGCGGTGAGGTATAAATATTTCCTCAGTAACCATAAAACACAGCGGAACATCATAATTAAACAGATGGTACAATATAACATTTCAGAGTATGCACATGTTTCTTTTCTATAGTTTTAGTTTAGCAAAAGATAACAAAAGTATATTAATTAATGGCCTCTAACAAAACCTAAGCCAAAAGCGAATAAATACGAACTAACCAAAGTATGAAGGCACTCGTGTGCTGGTCATGACGACAATACCGTCGACACACAATTCGTACTCACCATCAGGCTAAACTGCCTGAAGCGTCGCCTCCACTTTCCCAAAAGGAGATGTACCCGGTACCTATGCACCAAGAGTAGCATCATCAACACAATGGCTGGCAAGAAGATAGATATATAAATCACCATAGATATGCCGTACTAAAGAATATACGAATAGGCAGTATCATAAGAAATGCATAGCGTCCTGAATGTAATAAACGCATGGCATATGAATCATAAAACCAACTAACACACTTCTAACAAATAGGCAAATCACATAAGCTAATCACCACGGGATAGTTTCACTTGACCCTCCTGGCTCAACATGAGAGCTGTGGTAGAGTAAAGCAATAGGCTCGGGATGAAAACCCGGCAAACAAACATATGATACCCTTAAAACAAAATAAACAAAACGAACATTCATACTTCTTACAGAACGGGTATTTGATGGTGTACATCCATCTAAAATATAAAAAGTCGTACTGCGCAGACGTTCATTCCAAAGTCCTCACACAATTGGTGCCCCAAGAGTGCTGGGCGTTAACAGCTGAGTGATGCCTGACACAAGAGTCCTAAACATACAATAGTGAAGGGCTAGACTTTCCTGCGCGAACAGGATTCATTAACCAAAGAGAAACTACCTTAACATTATCAAATCATACTAACATAATCGGACTTCTTCATACTTCACACTTATCTTCATAGGTAGTCCTCAACATGCTTTCTTAATCAAAGCTGTCTAGCCACAACACTCCCATCATATTTCGAAACAAACGGAACATCAAAGGGATCCTAAGTTCATCTTCTAAGTTCATAATGTGATCCCGAACCAAAACAAAACCAACGAAGCTAAAGAACATGGACGTTCATGTGGAGAGTACCAAACGGTACAATTCGGAATCATAAACGATAGACAATCCATTCCTAAGTCATTGTTATTTCCAGAGTCTCGTACAATCCTAATCAGTCAACGAAAGGAATTAGGGTTCACGATACCCAAAACGGAACCTCTTCGTGCATAGATATAAGGTGGTATCCCTTTGCCCTATTCCATTCAAGATTGAAATGAATTGAAACCCAAGAAACGGAAATAACTACGAGAAATCATCTGCTCAAAACGTTCCTCGTACATAGTCAAGTGAGTCCAAAAAGGGGTAACCAAAGGTCCGTCAAAGTCCATCAAAAAGGGGTGAAAATTACTCCACAGGAGAAATTCTGCAGAAAATGCAGGAGGGCCGGTTGACCTGCCCCTTTGGGCCGGTTAACCTGCCCTCTTGGCCGGTTGACCGGCTGAACTACAGCCGGTTGACCGGCCTGTTACAGGTTTAAATGGCGCTCCCAGTTAAGGTTGCCGGCCTCTTTTACCCGGTTAACCGGCCAGCCTGCAGAAACAGGGCACAGCCACTGTTTCTGGGCTGGAATGGGACTTTTCCCATTTCTCTCTTATGGGACCTGATTAGCAGCATATATAGTGATAAAAACACACTACTTTTAAAGCATAAAACTAACTAATCAAACCATTAACCTCTACATCCATTTCATTAAATCTCTAAGCCATTTTATCATGTTTTCAACTTCTAAAGTATCAATTGAGCCAAAAACATCTAAAGCATGATTTCATCAAACAAATCAAGGTAAACAAACATATCAAGCAATAATATATCTATTTACTTGCCTTGGGTTGAAATTGCACAAATCCACAAATCCTAGCTCCATAGTCCAACAAACCAAGCCTAAGGGATAAACAACAAAATGAAACTAAATTAAATATAAAATTACTAAAGGGGAAGCTCTAAGCTACCAAACACATTTCTACACCCAAAGTGTATTAACCCAAACCTAAGGGGAAAGAGAGCTTACCAAACAAATGGGTGGATGGAGTGGTGGCTTGCAAATTGGAGATGATTGAGCTTGCGGGGTCCACGCGGAGATGATAGTGATCATCGGAGGTTATGGGGCTCACTTGATCAGTGGCCCACTAATTAGTGGTGATGTAGCTCTTGGTGGTCCATTGACAAGAAGAAGAATGAAGATAGAAAGAAATAAAGAATGGAGAAAGAATGAGAATGAAGAAACAGAGAATGAATTAGAGAGAGAGAGTGAAATGGTGACATGGGTGAGGGGGGGGGGGGGGGGGGGAAAGTCAACGTGAGTGGAGTGAGGTGAGTGAGAGGTGAGATGAGATGAGATGAGGTGGGATGAGAAAATGAGAGGAAATGAAATGGGTATGGGTTAAAATCGTTGGCAGCAAGAGGAAGGAGAAATGGAATGAGAGGATGAGGTGGATGGGGAGTTCAGTCATGTGGGCAATAAGGAGAATGAAGGGAGAAGAGAAATAAAGAACGAAAACAGAGAAAGAAGGAGAGAAATAGTGGAGGGGAAAAACAGAGAGAACAACAGGGAGAGGAAGAAATGGAGAAATAAAGAGAAAAGTGGAGTGGGCGGTTCGCCGGAGATGGGGAACTCGACGGCGATGCAGGTGGTTCCGGCAGTGACATGATGAAGCTGGGACGGTGGGGGCAGCATGGCTGGGTGAGGGAGAAACGATTGAAAGATGAGATGAGAGGGTGGAGGAGGGAGAGAGCTTGGTGATTGTGGTGGCCGGTGGCGACGTCGTCCGGCGGCGGTGATGAGAGTGAGATGGAGAGAACGAGAGAGAAGAGAGAAACAGAGGGGGAGGGAGAACGAGAGATGAGAGAAATGGAGGTGGGGGCTGCTATGTGTGAGGAATGAAGATGAAGAGTAAAGGGGGGGGGCGGGGGGGGTTTGACCTAACAGGGATTGGGGTGGGTCACTCACGTGAGTGATAGGGGGGGGGGGGGGGTGGGTTTGATGGGGATGAGATGGGAATTAATAAAATGGGCTTGGATGGGCCCGGGTCAGGTCAGGTTTTGGGTCGGGTTCGAGGGTCCGGATCGAGGTGCAACAGAAGGATAAAGTCCGGGAAATTAGGTAATCTACCCGATGGTGCCAAAATCTCGAAAAGCGGAAAATACTAAAAAGCCCTCGGAACTTTCCAGAAATAGCGACACACACCCCTACTGTACCCAAACGGGCTCGGATCTCAACCCAACTTCGCACGCGCAATCCTAAAGATTAATCGGACCTGTTTGGCTTATAAACGAGCTTAATTAGCTAAAAACACAATTAACTAGGCTAATTACAACCTTGGAATTTCGGGATGTTACACAATCCTTGAGATATTCAGCTCTAATTACGTCATTCAAGATATCTTTTATGAACGGCAATCCCTTTCCATTGTCAAGGAAGGATGGATGGACAAAAAATATTGCCCATATCCTCTTTACAATCTCACTTTCAATTATACTTATTTTAATATTGACGAATCCAACCTCAACCTCTTAGTTTTTTACAATTGCACCCAAGAAAAATTACCCCAATACCAGCCAATTCCTTGCATCTCCAACCAGACACATCATGCTTTTGCAAGGTTGAGTTTTAATGGAAGCTTGATGAATTCCACGAATTTCCCAAAGAAATGCCAATCTTATGCCTCTGTACCTGTTATGATGGATTCCAAGCCCCAGGACAATTACTTGGAGATGATACATAGGGGTTTTCTTCTCAACTGGACTTCACCCAGTTGCAGCAGGTGCTCGGAAAGTGGAGGTCAGTGCGGATACTTAGAGAACGAATTCAAGTGCTTCTGTCCCGATCGACCCCATCACGGATCATGTAAAAATAGTCTACTGTCTGATATCGCTGGTATTATTTTTTCCTCTTGCCCCTGTTTTTTTGGTAACTTGGTGTAGAATATAATTTTAAAAATTGAAATCGTGTCGCAAATTGTTTATTAAATTAAAAGGAATTGTGAATCGAATGATTTTTCATTTTTCTAAAAAAATAAAATAATAATTATAAATTAAATAGAAAATAAAAAAGTAGTTATTTATAATCATTCATTTTCACATTTGTAGCAGTATAAACACAATGATAAATAAGTCTATCATACAATTATATCAAGAACATAATGACATATTTTATTATATAATAAATGATATGTGTAAATCGTTAAATAAGTCGAAGGTATTAATATATATTTATCTTTTGTTACCTTTAAGTTAAAATATAAAACTAAAACTAAATACAAACCATCAATCTTACACAGTGAGATGGTTCTTTAAGTTAAGAAAGTGCTACTAAAAAAATTAATAAGCACTATACATAGAATTGAACGGTTTAATTAAATGCATTTTCTTTTTTCATCTCTATAACCTCTCCAAAGCTAAAAAAAATTCTTAAGAGATTAACTAATAAATAACCTTTCAAAAGTACAAATGCTAAAAGAAAAAAAGAATAAAGAAAGGAAGAAAGTAAAAGATCGTTAATATTCACTTATTCGGTTGAAGCTATTTTCAATCAGCTGAATTGTTTGAATCGTATGATTTGATGAAATGAAAATGGGATTCATCGTTTCTGTTAAGATTTGAGACACGAATGGTAGGATTCGAATAACTATAGTGTAGAACGCATTTGGTGAGGCTACAAAAAAATACCGTATATGCAATGCTATTTCAGTCTCTAATAACACTAGTATTTTGTTTCCTATCGTGATTTCATCTGGCAACTGGCGTAGGGTTTGGCTGCATGCGCCTGTTTTTTTTATAATCACTGTTGTTGTTGCCACGATCAATCTTGCCACGGGGTGGTAGTGAATTCACCATCCTTTTGTCTCTAGTAATGAGTTTATACTTTGATGCTTGGAATCCTGTTAGTTCCACCCCCACAGTTTTTCAGATCAAATCTCTTTTAAGATGAACAGAGAGAACGATTTGATTTTTCCTTTTGCTTTCTTTCTTCTCTTTAAAGTTGGTGCTTGACTTATTGCCATATATACAACGGCTTAAACCATCTGAACTCAAATTTGTGACACATCAACCGTTAGGACCCAGTACCCACACAAGGGATGCTCCTGAGAGATGACCTTAAATAGGGATGTGACAGTTATCTTGTTCTTAGTTCCATTAATCTGTGTTCGAGTTCTAAATTCGTACTTAGATACTTTGTTTGATAAGAAGATTCGATGGAATAAGTTGGTTTGATTCGCTTCTCAATTGTTTGGTTCAAGGTACAAGGTCAACAATTTCGATGATGAACTAATTTACCTGTGTCCATGCTATCGGTCCCTCACTAGCTAGCACTAACATCTGAGATTCAAATCATCAAATAACTATTCCTTACTTTACAATGCGCGAAATTTTATTTTATTTAGAGTTGGACCTACAATCAGATTGAACAATCAAATTGATTATATGTAAAATACATGGTCAAATAAAAACCAAAGTAAAATTAATCTCATGTTTTATGAAGAAGGTAGGGCCAACCCTTGGCTTGAGTTAGATATGAATTAGTGCAAATATATAGGGATTCAGTGCTTTTGAGTGGGTTGAAATTTTAGATCGGCACCGACAATAAATTTCCAGTAATGACTAATTAAAAAACTATTTAAGGTTAGTTCATTAATAATTAACTACAAATTATTCAGTATTGTTCAAAATCAACTATTCGTACTTAATTAGAAGGCCTTATCATTAAACCTGTGAGTTTTTCCACTGAAAATGGGCACTTTCTCCCTTCCTTCTCCATAAGTGGGACCCAAAGAAATTGTAGATTTCACGAGTGTGAAATCCACTCCAATTGTAGATTCTCCAAGCTGTGCACTCAACTTTGATTATTGCTGTTACTGAATTTTTTATTTTTTATTTTTTTTGGTAAAGATGGCTGGTACTGATTGAATATGAATTTATGCATCTGATCAAAGTTTTGCTCAATTCCAACTTTGAGATTTGGGATGCCCATAGAGCGGTAGCAATGTACAGTGGGTCACACCATCTTTGTTATTCATACTTCATCTCATCTATGTCAGGTCACTTTTATAACTTAAATTATGTTCTTCTAATAGACCGATAATAAAAATATATCAAATGGTTCATTATCTATAATTATTATTATTATTTCTATTAACTTTCTGAAATGTGTATTACATAATTCTTCTGCAGGTGTTGATAAACGTAAAAGAATGAAGCTGATAGTAGGTATTGCACTTTAAACACTTTAAACTTACTCTTTATCTTAGAAAATGACGATTACATTGTTTTAAATATCTTCTGATACCGAAACACCAATAGTTAATACGTACATCTCCCTTAATTTGCCAATACAACTGAAGAAAATAGGGATTTTGACTGTACGGCTACTACAAGACTTGACATTTGCCCATTGGCACCATTAAGCAGAGGACTAGGTTGCGTATGAGGGTTTTGCATACAAGGCATCTAGTGAAAATTTGCCTAATTAGTTGCTCCTAACCATTTGATCTATTTCTCTCAAACTTGAGCTAACTAATATTTGTTATATTTGGCAAGCACCTTTTTTTTTAACTGAGGAGGATATACCAATGGTATTTGATCCGACCAAATTAATCCTTTAGGTGCTTGCACGGCTCTGCAAGACACATACATCATGTAAATTTGAAGGGTGTTAAACACAAGACATGGGGAACAAATCCACACCTTATCCAACATACCAATACACGCAGGCAGGGTATTTTGACCAGCGTTTGTGCTTCTATTTCGCTCATTTCTAACCAATTATCTTACAAATTAAGATCATTTTGATATTGTAGGACGTGGGCGAACGAATAAGAAAAATCCGGAAAGTCGTGATAGTTGTTACATTATAAAGACCCTAGCTACTTATCTTTTTAAAGAAAGGAAAAATTGTGTAAATGAGATGTGCCATTGTGCCCAAAAGTGTTTAATTCAAAATTCCTCTCTTGTAGGTGCAACCGCTGCAGTTGGCACGTTCCTGATATGCCTTTTGGTCTTCACAGTCAATTTTATAAGAAAATTGCCACCAAATAATTCCATCTTCTTTTGGAGAAAGAAAACAAATGACAGTCGCAATGTGGAGGCATTCTTGGAAAACTACGGTTCTTTTGTTCCGAGAAGATATCGATATTCAGAGCTGAAAAACATGACAAACTCCTTCAAAGATAACTCAGGCCAAGGTGGCTATGGAAGTGTATTCAAAGGGAAGCTCAATGATGGCCGTCTCGTGGCAGTGAAGGTCTTAAACAACTCCAAGGGAGGTAATGGTGAGGAATTCATAAACGAAGTCGCTAGCATAGGTAGGACTTACCATGTCAATGTTGTCGCTCTTCTAGGCTTTTGTTCTGAAGGTTCTAAAAGAGCACTTGTCTATGAGTTCATGCCCAAAGGATCTCTAGAGAAGTTCATTTACCCAGACAAGTTGGGAGTAGGACATGCTTTGGACTGCCAGAAGCTATTCCAAATCGCAGTTGGCATTGCACGAGGACTGGAGTACCTACATGGTGGTTGTAGCACTCGTATTCTACATCTTGACATCAAACCTCATAACATTCTTCTAGATGATGACTTTTGCCCAAAAATTTCTGACTTTGGATTAGCTAAGTTATGCCCAAAACGAGAGAGCACCGTGTCAATGCTAGATGCAAGAGGCACAGTGGGTTACATTGCCCCTGAAGTGTTCTGTAGAAATATTGGAGGGGTGTCTCACAAGTCTGATGTTTATAGCTATGGCATGATGGTGTTAGAAATGATTGGAGGAAGAAAGAATACCGATGCAGGAGCAGAGAATACTAGCGAAATATATTTTCCTCATTGGATATACAAGCAAATTGTACTTAAAGAAAGTCTAGAATTGCTTGGATTTAGAACAGAGGCTGATGAAGAAATTGCAAGGAAAATGGTGATAGTGGGTTTGTGGTGCATACAAACAGATCCAACAAATCGACCTTCAATGAGTAAAGTGGTGGAGATGTTGGAAGAAAAACTTGGAAGATTGCAAATGCCACCCAAGCCATATTTTTCTTCTCCATCAAGATCATTTTCTTCGACAACATAACGCCAAATGAAGGTTTTCATGATGTTTGGAGAATGATTGTGCAAAGAAATAACCATTCTTAATATATATATATATATATATATATATATATAATTTGTATCTTTCCCCTTCTCTGTTAGGATCACCTTCTTCCACGAAATAATAACAGAAGAAAAGAATACTCAACTATGGTAAATTCATTTTGAGTAAGTTTTTCTTCTAAAATGAAAAATCCATCATCTACCACCATTTATTTGTGATAAGAAAGAATCCTTCTAGAATATATTTATGATTTTGAGAGATCTCTTCCTTGTGTGTATTCTGTGAACACTGATTGGACATAATTATTGGAGCAATTTTTGTTCTCCTGCTAAAAAATGTTGAAATTTTTTATTTTATTCTCATTCAAGACAAAATTGCATGGTGCCCATGTACTTTTCTAAAATTTGTTAAAAATCTAGCTTGCTATTAAAGACAATTGACATGCACTGCCAGCCTAACTACCCGAATGCTGTTGGGCTCTTTACAGGAAGTGTGGGCTTGGGAATCTAGGCTGTCCGAACTCAATACAGAACGGGAACTGAAAGAATCTTATTGCAACCAAATAAGATTGGTTTTAGTTTCAACTGTCAAGTGGAACTTTAAGTCCTCGCATTATCCTTAAAGATGAGTGTATAAGCCACAAAAAGAAAATGATTCTTAAAAGTTGGAAGGATTTACATGAGGTGTCGAGTCATGCAGTTAGGAGGGAGAAAAAGGAAGAAAGATCAAAGCCTTTGTATGGTTATGAAGGTTCTTGAAAGAGCACACTACTGTGCTGAAAGAGGAAAAAAATAATAAGACATTCCACAATAGAAAGGATTCGTTATCCAGTAGAGAGGTAGGAATATAGCATGATTATGTAGATTTATCTTAGCATGATTCTCGTGTGGGTTCTTAATAGCATGTGATCACTTTTCTTTAGTAACTGGATCAAATGTTTAGTCTCACGCACAAATTCAATTCCAATGACCATCCTTTTAGATGAACCACAAGATGGAAAACAAAGTGCCACAAAATCTCAATGGCATGAGATAGGGGGAATGATGAGACAATTTTTCTTTCTTTTCTTTTATATATGACTCTTTTATTTGGACGATATTAGGATGCATTCTATCGAAGGCCTAAAGTCAATAAGTTAAAAGATAAGATTCATTAATTAATATCATCAAATAGTTTTCTCTTGGATTAGTAAATGATTGCCGAGCCATCACCCAACTAGATTTCATTGTATCAAAGCGACAATTTCATCTATGGCAATGTTACTTGTCACATTGCATTTTCGGTCAGAAACTCAAATAAAGGAGAGTTAACGCTAGGTTCACACTTGGTGCCCCCTATGGCAATGTATTAAACTACCAAATTGTGGCTCAATAAAAGAATCGAGGGCCTGTTTGGATCATCATATGCGAAAGTAGATGACTTGATTTAGGTCGAAATCATGGTTATGTTGAAATGGATAAAATGACAAAGCAGAAAGCTACAGTACAAATGGATCATTAAAAAACTTGAGAGAGTGGGGGTGCGGGGGTCCAAGTCAGGACTCGGTAAAGCTGATCCACTCAATTCAACTCGACACATCAACGACTGATTGAGTCTTGTTCTCCCCCATTTAGTCTCTTTTTCCTAACTTGGTGATGAGTGATGGGCAGGGCCTCATGAAATCCAAAGTGGACTCCACATCAAGCACCGTCCGTCAGATCATTATGATGGCTGGTTGACCCCAAACCTCACAAGTAAAAAATGAAGCGTGTTTCCACTTGACGGACGAAAAACACACCCCAAGCCAAGGGCCCAAACACAGCTAGTCCTAGTCAAACTAAGGAAAAATGCCGCCTGCAATGAAAATAAAATATAAAAAACCATCTTTATCTTCTCATCTCCATTTAATATAACGCTTGCTATTTGTCCATTTGAAAGCTTCATCTTCTTCCAACATTTTCTCCCTTTGATTTCCTTCCAAATGAATCACAACCTGTTACAGTTGAAAAGGCTCGAATTCTCCTACCTGCTTTTGTTCTACTTCCTCATCTTCTTTCTTGTGTTAGCAGAACCAGTCCTTTCTGTTGACAAATTATTCAGAACTTGCGTTCCTGAAAGATGTGATATTGATGGAAAGGGCCCAAACATAAGCTTCCCCTTTTGGATCCCTGGCAAACACCCACCCCACTGTGGCTATCCGGGCTTCCAACTCACCTGCAACGACCAACAACCGATCCTTAAGCTTTTGGCCTTCGAATACATCATCCAAGATATCAATTATGAGGACCAATCCTTTTCCGCCGTCGACAAAAGATTGGTTGATAGTGCTTATTGCCCACATCCTCCTTTTACTCTCACCATGAATCATTCTGTTTTCCATATTGTTGAATCCAATCTCAACCTCTTATTCTTTTACAATTGCACCGAGGAACCAAAACTACCCCAATACCAGGCGATTCCTTGCATCCCCAACAACGAGACACATCACTCTTTTGCAAGGTTGAATTTTACTGGGAGCATGATGAGTTCCTGGAATCTCCCAAAGAAATGCGAACCTTATGTCTCTGTGCCTGTTATGATGGATTCCAAGCCCCAGGACAATTACTTGGAGTTGCTACATAGGGGATTTCTTCTCAACTGGACTGCACCCAATTGCAGCAGGTGCTTGGAAAGTGGAGGTCAGTGCGGATATTTAGAGAACGAGTTCAAGTGCTTCTGTCTCGACGGGCCCCATCTCACATCATGTAATGCTCTTTAAGTCGCTGATATCACTGGTATTTTGTTTTCTTTCATGCTTTCTTCTTGGGGGTAGTGTTCGGATGCTTGCCCCCTGTTTGTTGATAATTTGGTGGGGAACTCATTGGCGTCTGGTGAGGCTACCAAAACTCTAGCCAATGGGTGGTAGTAAATTCGCCATTTCTCTCTCCAGTAGTGAATTTATTATTTGCTGTTTGCAATCCTATTACTTCCAAGTTCCGACACCTTAGGGCACGTTTGTGTACATCTAATTTCCGTGGAAATTGGAAATTGCCACATCAGCAAAATCCATGGGTTTCAAATTCTTTGGAAAAGTTTTTCCGCGGAAGTCAAAATTTTATGTTTGGTGCAAAAAGGTTTTCCTCGATGAATTAGTGCTAATGTTGTTTGGTGCAGCTATGGATTTCTTTAGTGAAAACCATTTTTTAGTGAAAACTATTGGGTGGGTGGGTTGATATGTGTGTGGGGTGGGTGGGGTTGGGAGGGGAAAAGGAAGAAAGAGGGTGGTTGGGTGGAGTGAGGGTGAGAGAGAGGAAATTGGGGGGTCGGTTTTCCGTGGAAATGGACTTCCCATACCCCCCCATAGGAAGTCTATTTCCATGGCTAGGAAGGAAAATGCTGACGTGGCGAAAAAGCATTTCCACGGAAAACTGCCGCACCAAACACATGAAAAAGAAGTTTTCCGTAGAAAACTACAACCTTTTCCGCGGAAATGGGCTACACAAACATGCCCTTAGTTTTTCAGATGAGAATTTATATCTTCGAAGATTGTCACGACCCGGGCCCGAATCACGATAACCCCGGGCCGTGGGCCCATACTTACTCCCGTAAACCCCGCGTTAACCGAAGTTAAAACGGAATCCACAAGGGATATCAATCTCCAAAACCTGCCAAACACATATAGATTTTTGCGGAAACATATGCATTGATAATATTCAACTTCGATTTACATGTATACAGAAGAATAGGGTACTTATACATGTATAATTCTCATCGACTTGTGTCAATTGGTGTATACCAAAAATACCATACAGCACTAATTAATTACATTCCAAGAATGAATGTACAAAATGACTATTCAAAACGTTTCACAAAATGTTACAACCCTTATCGCACTCGAATACCCATCAAACGGTATTCCGGCAATTCCACTCGATTAGACCTCCTGGAGGAACCGGAGCGGTCTCCTCCACTGGCGCTGCGGGCGCTGTAGGACCGGCAGGGGCAATCGGGCCTGTGATGTCATCAATAATACTAATGAACACGGCGGTTCAACATGTATAAACAATTCTTATGATAACTCATGTTAGTACATATAATGAAGTCATTTAATTCATTGGGTAACAATTACCATTCTAGACAAATCTAGATAATTCTACAATAACAATAGGTAACACAAGAGTTTACCAATAGTCAATCGCTATCATAGCTTCCATTCATTTCATTTCAATTCATTTTGTTTCATTACCATTCCGTTCATTCCATTCCATTTTCTTTCATTTACCATCTTCCCTCAAAGGAAGGATTCATCTTCCAAATGGAAGGCATCAATCTATATCTATAGATACGATCGGAATATGTGGGACTTACTAGTGTCCGGGCCAGGGACCACTAGCATCACCACGGAGCTCCGGAACTCCCCCAACTCCATCTGCTGGAGCAGGATTAATCATTTCATTGTTACCTTTAGTAACTGTGCATTCTTTATTCATTCAGTGTATTACTCAATTCAACTCCGTAACGAGCTTAAGGTATTACAAGTAGTGCCATATTCAGGATTTGCATCACATCTATTAATTCTATTTAAGTTCACAATCCAATTTCTAAACCATGCAATTGGGTGAGACGCTTGTTATTTAATGTATGTGTTATTCTAGATGAACATCACTTTGGATAGTAGTTTGTACATTCAAATAACCCAAGCTAACCCTCACATAGGTTTAGACAACCATTTGAGGAACTAGTACTTAATTGTCACTATTATTTTCCCTTAATTTCCTTAATCTCAATAATCTTAGATTATGGCAATATTAGTTCCAACACTAATTTATAGACCCCTACTAATCATAGAAAATAAATCTGGTTCCCAAAATTTCTCAAAATCCACTGGACTCAGTTACGAGCCTGTCCGATCGATCGGATGACAGTCCGATCGATCGGCCAGAAAAACGTCCCAGATAAAAGACAGTCCGATCGATCAGCTTTCAGGTCCGATCGATTGGACCTGGGCGTGTTGCAGGTCCGGGAGAAAACTGATTTTTCTCCTTTTTCATCTCCTCTTTTTACACATTCAATCACTTTCAAATCCTACAAGAACATAGAACTTCATATTCCCTTTTCATACACCATTCCCTAACCATTCTAATCAATCTAAAAAAACAAGTTTCCAAACTTGATGGAAAATGCATAAATTCCAAATCTATGTAAAACTCAATGAATTTCCTCAATGTCTAACACTAATCACAAACAAGAGTTTATACTTGCCTCTTATGAAGATTAGTAGTAAAAGCCCTCTTTCCTTGGCTTGGTTTGGCTTTGAGATGAAAATCTCCAAATGAAACCCTAACTCCATGAAAAGGTAAAATATACAAACCCATAAGCTATTTGGGCTAGAAATCAACTCAAGTAACCAATAAGACTAAGAAAATCTTAAAAAGAGAGTAACTACTCACTTGTGGCTCAAGGAGAGAAATCTTGGGATCTTTCTCAAGCTCTTTCTCTTCAACAATGGGGAAATACTCAAGGAAGAAGATGAAGTTGATGCTTCTCACACCCAACCACAAGTACCTTTCTTAATCTTGCATTTGATGAAGGGAATGAAAGATAAGGGAGAAGAGAAAATGACTCTAGGGTTTGCTCCAAGGTGAAATGAATGCAAAGGCTCTTTTCATTCTAATATAAGCATGTCTCACACTAAAGCCCCCTCCCTTTTACTTTTATTTCATTTTGAGTCAAATGAAACCTCATTTGGTCCATTTGATGTCAAATGGGGTCATGTCTATTATGAAAGTTGACGTACTACTCGAGATACACGCGTTGGTATCAAGGGTTTCCGTATTTGACGAAATACGCTAAAACTCGTATTTACGGAAAAGTCCTTAGCCTAACTTGCTTGAGTCTAAAATCATTTAATCAACATGATTTCATTCATATCCATTTCCATTATGCTAAATGCATCGTTTGGGACTATCTTATCTCCTTTTGATCATTAACCTTGATTAGTCCATTTATCCATGATTAATTAGCATTAATTTTAGTCTATTAGCCTAAATCGCGATTAGGTTGGGTCGGGGTCTAACAAAGATGAACAGAGAGCAAGATCCCTTTCTTACCCTTGCTCTTTTAGCCATCTTTTACTCACATCTTTGAATGAGTGCTTGGTGGTTACTTTATTGCCATATAATCAACGGCTTAAATTACCTCAATGCAAACTTGTGTTCCATCTATCGTTCGAACCCACATAATGAACTCTTTAGATAGATGGCATTAAAAAGATGGTGTTACTTTTCCGGGCCGTCGGGAAAATTTCAAGTTGCTAGTTACAGAAATCTTTCAATATGAATGGAGAGGATTCAATGCCTGAGGGAGTTAGAGCCTTTCATCATTCTCTTTTCGTGCAGTTCAGATTTTTCAATTTTTTAACTTTAATGGGAGAAAAAATAAAATAAAATAAACATAGAATTTGTGTGGGAACCATCCAGTGAACTAAATCCCCGTTCGGTTTCGGCAAAGCGCATCAATATCGATCTCGGCCATAGGCCCTATGTTACTTCAGTCTCGGCGCCAACTGCTGATATCGGTGAGTAGTAATCAGGCCACACGCCACCCCATTCGGTCTCGGCCAGATAGAGGTGCAATCGCATCCGTTGGCCGCAGCCCTATCAGGACAGGGCCCAAAAAAGGGATTCGATGGGACCTCAGCCACCAACAGATCAGGCCCAATGTGACTGGCATTAAATGCAGTATGGGCTGATCGGACCCTCATTAAATGCAATGAGGGCTGTGATGGACCTTCATTAATGACTCTATAGGCTTATGAGACCCCGGTCACGTCACTAGGCCCACTGACACATACGCCAAAACGACCTTCTCATATAAGGTATGGGACAGACCAAAGAGAGGTATGCACTCCTCTACATGCAATCAGACCTCTCTTCCTTCTTTTTCTCCGATCACTACTAACTTAAGCATCGGAGAGCCCTGTGCTGCTCCAGCCAGGGTCCTTTGACTGTTCTCTTCTCCCCTTTCAGGTTCACCAGACACGCAACTCCTCCTCGAGATTCTTGAGTAAGTCCTTGAAGGCATTCCTACTTTGTGAGTATCATTTTCTGCACTTACAATTGGCGCCGTCTGTGGGGAAGCGATTGACATAATCTTCCCTATCACCATGACGAGGAGAGCTGCTAAAGGCGGAGAAACTTCCAAGACAAAGCGTACAAGACCGTCCTCTAACCTCCTTCCTGCCAAGAAGAGGTCTGGGAAGCAACCAGTTGCAGAGGACGACGCCGAGCGTGATCTCATCCGGATCAACGTTCAGGAGAGTGACCTTCGCTCGGAGTCTGCTCCCCGTAGGGGAGATACCCAGCAGCAGCCTGCATGTCTCCTGTTGGGTCGAGACCAGCGGAGTAAGTCTCCAGTGGTCGATGATCCACGTCCCTCTGATCAGGTGGAGGATGTTGAGGATACTGAGGACGAAGAATATAACCCTAGTGACGACTTCGACTCCACCCTTGAAGAGATTAGAGCACAGAATGAGGCCATCAAGGAAAGGGACGCTCTGATCCTCCAGCTCCAGCAGCAGCTGGAAAGAGCTACGAGTTCAGCAGGGCTCCAGCAACAGTCTCAACGGCAGCAGTCCCTGCAGCAGTCTCGGCAGCGACAATCTCAGCAGCAGCGGTCGCGACAGCAGCAGCAATCGCAGCGACAACATGGGAGGAAGGTTTCTCGTGTCAGGCGCACTTCTTCCCCCAAGGAAGATTTGAGGGACCTTCTGAATAAGAAAAGGCGTAACCGAACTCGGGATGAGGGCTCAAGCACCAGCCATAGCTACCCGAGGAAGGCATCGGAAACCATTCCGGAGAGCAAGTATCATGATCAGGAGTGGTTAGACGCGCGCATAAGGGAAACGGTCCAGCGTAATCTGGAGGTAGCTGGACTCGGCCGAGACCAAAAGGATGTTAGTTGCGACTCCATTGATCTCGGCGCGTCTCCTTTCTCTCGCGATGTCAGGAAGTATCCCCTGCCAAAGAAGTTCACCATCCCAAGGTTCGTCACTTATGACGGGACCTCGGACCCAGCTACACATCTCAAGCACTTCTCCCAGAGGATGTCTGTCTGGGGAGATGAGGGCCACCTGAACTGTCGAGTCTTCTCCTCCAGTTTGGGTGACCTTCCCCTGAAGTGGTTCTGTGCGCTCCCAGAGGGGTCCATTTCGAGTTGGCAGCAGCTCCAACAGTCTTTCATGAAGAAGTTTCAGGCCTATAGAATACTGCTGAAGACAGATGCAGATATCATGGCCCTGAAGATGAAGCAGGGAGAGAACGTCACCCAGTTCGCGAAGCGATTCTGGACGGTCTACAGCCAGATCGAAAACTCCAAGGACGAAGTGGCCATCTTCGCGTTTCGGAATGCCCTGCTGCCGGATAGTGACCTTCGCAAAGATCTAGCCAGAAACCCGGTGTCCTCCATAGCGGCGCTCATGTCTACCGTCAACCGCTACATCGCCCAAGAGGACGACCACGTCCGGGCTCGGGAAAACCACGGGGCCGCACAGAAGGACCGAGGTGAGAGGCCCTCCAAGAGGGATAGGGGGCCGTCCCGAAGAGATGAACCTCGGAGAGATGAGTCCCGAAGAGATGAGTCAGACAGAAGCAGGGCGCCAGCCGGCTCGGCAAGGGCTCAGGCATTCACCTCGGTGAGAAGCAAGAAGCCCAGACTGTCCGAGGATGCATATCGGGCAGTCAACACGGTCTTTAAGGAGCCCATCCATAGAATCATGTATAAGATCAAGTCGAAGCCATACTTCAGCTGGCCAGAGCCCATGAGGGGCGATTCTTCTTTCCGGGATCAGACCAGGTTTTGTGCGTACCACAAGGAGAGCGGCCACAAAACTGAGGAATGCAGGGTACTGCGGTAGCATTTGGAGAAGCTTGTCCAGGAGGGACATCTCCAGGAGTTCGTTAAGGCGAACACCAGGGCCGACGCCCGAGCCCCGCGCCGAGATGAAAGAGGCCGCGACAGCGACGGGTCGGAGAAAATCATTAACGTCATCCATTTGGCTCCCCCGCCCAAGGGGAGTAACCGAGCTCGTGCCGAGGCCAGGCAAGCCTCCCACAGTAAGCAGGTCATGGCCGCTGAACTCGGCTCAGCACCGAAGAGGGCTCGGAGGGAGCGGCCCGAAATCAGGTTCATAGATGCAGATTTGGAAAGGGTACAGCTTCCCCACAACAACCCGCTGATCGTCACCCTGAAGTTTGATTGCTCTAAGCAGGGCGTGAAGGATTGCATCGTAAAGAAGGTCCTCGTCGATCCCGGCAGTTCATCCGAGATCCTCTATTTCGATAGCTTCCGGAGGATGGGACTGGCGGAGAAGGATTTGCAGGAGGCCCGAATTCCCCTCATTGGCTTTAGCGCCAAGCCGGTATACCCCAAGGGAAAGGTAACGTTCAAGGTCGAGGCCGGCGGCGCATCTGTCAAGACAACCTTCATGGTGGTTGACGCACCCTCGCCCTACAATGCTATAGTGGGCAGATCTTGGCTCCATAGCCTGGAGGCAGTCTCTTCCACTCTCCACCAGAAGCTGAAATTTCCGTGGGGAGGAAAGAATGACAGAGTTGAAATCGTCACTGTCAGAGGAGACCAGCAGGCAGTCAAGCAATGCCTGACAGCTGTGGTATCCGGAGAGCGAGAGCCCAAGGAGGTTAACATGGCCGAGATGGAGAAGAGGCTGGAGAAGAAGCTAGACGAGGTCGGCCAGGACCCGGAGAAAAAGAGCGTGGAAGACCTTACCGAAGTCAGGATCGACTCAGAAGATCCGGGACGGTTCTTCCTGCTCGGCAGTCAGCTCGGGGAGACAGAGAAGTCTGAGTTGACCAAGTTCCTGGTGCAGAACAAAGACGCCTTCGCTTGGACGCCTCAAGAGATGCTTGGCATCGACCCCGAGGTAATATGCCATAAATTGAATGTAGACCCTAATCATAAACCTATGATGCAGAAGGCTTGCAGGACCGGGATGCCACAAACCGAAGCCGTGGTCGAGGAGGTGGACAAACTGCTTGAGGCCGGCGCCATCAGAGAAGTTCAATACCCGACCTGGCTAGCCAATATTGTGGTCGTCAAGAAGAAGACTGGCAAGTGGAGGGTGTGCGTCGACTTCACCGACCTCAACAAGGCTTGTCCGAAGGACAGCTTTCCCCTCCCAAAGATCGACCAGATGATTGATGCCATGGCCGGGCACGACAGGATGAGCTTCCTCGACGCTTACCGCGGCTATCACCAGATTCCGCTGTATGGGCCAGACGAAGAGAAGACAACTTTTATCACGCCTAGGGGGACCTATTGTTATAAGGTGATGTCATTTGGGCTGAAGAATGCAGGAGCCACCTATCAGAGACTTGTCACCAAGATGTTCCATGATCAGCTCGGCAAGACAGTTGAAGTCTACATCGACGACATGGTGGTCAAGTCCAAGCAAGCCCATAATCATTTGGCAGACCTAGCTGGAGTCTTCAACACTTTGAAGAGGTTCAAGCTCAAGCTCAATGCTTCCGAGTGCGCCTTCGGTGTCGGTTCTGGCAAATTCTTGGGAAGCTTAGTCACACGCAGGGGAATTGAGGCAAGTCCGGATCAGATCTCGGCTATCCTCAGAGTGCAAAGCCCCACCTCGGCTAAGGAAGTCCAAAAGCTAACCGGAATGGCAGCCGCACTGAATCGGTTCATCAGCAGATCCTCAGATAAGTGCCGGCCTTTCTTTCAGCTTCTTAGAAAGAATACTAAATTTCAATGGACTCCAGAATGCGACCAGGCGTTGCAGGAGCTTAAGGCCTACCTTTCTTCACCCCCTCTACTGTCAACTCCGGTCCACGGAGAGTTTTTGTATTTGTACCTCGCGGTCTCGGATCATACGGTGAGCTCGGTCCTCCTCCGAGAAGAGGATAGGGTCCAAAAACCCATATATTATACGAGCAAGACCTTGATTGACGCCGAGACCAGATACTTGCCACTTGAGAAGCTCGCGCTGGCACTTGTGAGTGCCTCGCGGAAGCTCTCTCACTACTTTCAAACACATACCATAGTGGTTGTTACGGAACATCCACTTAAATCTGTTTTCAGGAAAGCTGACTTTTCAGGAAGGGTTTCAAGATGGGCTGTTGAACTAGGACAGTACGAAATTCAGTATCAGCCCAGGACAGCGATCAAGGCCCAGGTTCTGGCAGATTTCTTTGCCGAGTTCGACTCGAGTTCGGCACCAACCCAGCTCGGCACCAAACTGGGGGGCAGGGAGCATGAGGCGCCCACGGGCTCTGAACAATCACAGTGCCAAGCACTCACCCCAGTTTGGAAAGTCTTCGTTGACGAAGCCCTTTTAGCCGGACTAAACAGCGCCAAATTCCTCGGAGCTCAACAGCTGGTGGTCTTCAGTGATTCACAGTTGGTAGCAAACCAGCTAACTGGGGACTATCAAGCTCGCGACGACCGGATGGCTGCATATTTGGCCCGGGCAAAGAAGCTGCTCTCTCAGTTCCATGCGGCCAAAATCAAACAGATAGGCAGAGAAGCAAACTCCCATGCAGATGCTCTTGCAAATTTGGTCAGCGCTGTCGAAGCAAGCAGAAAAAGAACCATCGAAGTGGGATCCTTGGCCGCGCCCAGCATCGAGCTCCATCCACCTCGAGAAGTGTCGTGTATTGACCTCGACCCGAGTTGGATGGACCCCATCATCGCTTACCTCAAGGACGACAAGTTACCCGAAGGCAGCAGCGAGGCACATCGAATCAGACTCAAAGCAGCCCGGTTCTGGTTGTCTCCCGAAGTCAAGCTCTACAGGAAGTCGTATACAGGCCCGTACCTCTAGTGCGTTCATCCGAGCAAAGTGGAGGACCTTCTTTTTGAAACACATGAAGGGATCTGCGGAAGCCATATCGGAGGAAGGTCACTAGCTTATCGGGCTATCAGCCAGGGGTTACTGGTGGCCGTACATGCAGAAGGATGCACAGGTATACTCGAAGAAATGCGAGAAGTGTCAGAAATTTTCCCACTCTCTCCACCAGCCAGCACAGGACCTCAGCCCGCTCTCTAGTCCATGGTCGTTTGCCCAGTGGGGGCTTGACATAGTGGGACCGCTCCACCGAACTCCCGGAAATAAAAGATGGCTGATAGTGGCCACTGATTACTTCACCAAATGGATCGAAGCGGAGCCGCTATCCTCCATCACGGAGCAGGATTCCAAAAACTTCGTCTGGAAAAACATCGTCACCAGGTTCGGCATCCCCAGAATATTGGTCTCGGACAACGGGACCCAGTTCGATTCTAACCTCTTCAGAACCTTCTGTCAGGAGCACGGCATCCGCAATCACTACTCCACCCCGGCCTATCCACAGAGCAATGGTCAGGCGGAAATTTTCAATAAAGTAGTGCTCGACGGGCTGAAGAAACGGCTTGACAGAGCCAAAGGAAGATGGGTGGAAGAGCTCCCGAGTGTACTATGGGCCTACCGAACGACCCCAAGGCGATCCACCTCGGCGACGCCTTTCTCCCTAACCTATGGTATGGAGGCTGTCATTCCCTTAGAAATTGGCCTCCCTACTCTAAGGTCTGAACTCTTCGACCAGGGCCGAAATGAATCGCATCTAGCTGTGGAGCTGGACTTGGCTGATGAGCGAAGGGAAGCAGCAGCAATTCGACTCACAGCCTATCAACGGCAGCTGGCCAGGGGCTATAACCAGAGGGTTAGGGAAAGGAAATTCTCAGTAGGAGAGCTGGTTCTCAAGAAGACACTTCCGGGGGACAAGGACCCGAATCAGGGCAAGCTGGCGCCGAATTGGCACGGACCGTTCAAAGTGACTTCCATTTATGGGCTGTCATCTTACAGACTCGAAGATATGGCAGGAAAACGACTACCGAGACCATGGAACGCGTCTCACCTCAAGAAGTTCTATTTCTAAAACTTGTACCCTGTATTTATAAAAATTCAATGGAAGAGAATTTCTTATTAAGAGGACCGGCAGTTCGGCTACAACTAAAGATGAGATCGCCTCGGGTCGGCTACATGCCACCCAGGCGTGAAGCCTCCGGGCCAATGATGAGATCGCCTCGGGTCGGCTACGCGCCACCAAGGCATGAAGCTTCCGGGCCAATGATGAGATCGCCTCGGGTCGGCTACGCGCCACCAGGCGTGAAGCCTCCGGGCCAATGATGAGACCGCATCGGGTCGGCTACGCGCCACCCAGGCGTGAAGCCTCCGGGCCAATGATGAGATTGTCTTGGGTCGGCTACGTGCCACCCAGGCGTGAAGCCTTCGGGCTAATACAGAAGGTCGTTTCGGGTCGGTTTGATCGCCCAAGCAAAAAGCCTTTATAGCCGCTACCGAGACCGCCTGTGTTCACCAATCCGGGCATGATTCCACTTCGGCCCCGGTCAAGTTTCACCCCTATTTACCGAGGTGAATAATGTCCATAGAATTGAGGGTTGACAAGCGTCCCTTTGTCATGAACGTCGCTCATGACTAGGTCCTGAACTCACCGGTCTACTCCTACCGATCTCATCTACTTATGAAAATTAATGTGAAAATTAATAGCAAGTCATGAGGAAGCAGAACTCGAAAAACAAAAAAAAAGGAGAGAGGAGAGAACATTATTTGAGGCAGAAAGAAAATTTCATTCATGGTTCCCAAAAATTGTACATTCATGAGAAAATCGTACATCCCAAAACCACAGATCCACAATGCAACAAAAGCAAAACAAAAGAATACATTTTTCATTAAACAAGGGAACAAAAACGAAGCTCAAGATGACCCAGCCTCGGTGTCTTCAATGATAACCACCGTAGGATCGGCCGTCATATTGGCTTCAGGGGATCCCGGAGCCGTGTTGGCGGAAGCCTCTGGAGGGGGAGCAGGGACCTCCGGCGGAGGAGAAACAGGTGTCTCCGGTGGAGGGGAGGCAGTAGTCTCGGCGGGATCTGGGGGCCCAAACTCAGGAGGGTTCAGATATAACGGGTGATCCTCTGCGACCCCCATCTCCTTAAGCGCGGCGCGACAGCCGAGATGAAACAACTGCCGGCTCAGTTCCTTAATCTGGTCGGTGTAGTTCCTCCCAGCATCTTCTGTCCCCTCGAGGAAGACGGCGTCGATCTCTGCCTGTTTCGTCGCAAGGAGTTCCTCCCTTGCCGCTTTCTCTCGCTCCAGCTCGGCCTCCAGCTCAGCCGACCTCCTCTTCTCGGCGATGAGCCTCTCCTGTGAGGTTAATGATTCGGCTTTCTCTTGGGAGAGCTCACACACCGCCGAGACGACCTGGGCATCCAGCTCGGCCCTTTTGGCCTCGGCCTCCTTCAGCTCCTCGCACTTGGCCGACAAAGCAGCTTCGGCTTGCTGCTTTTCCTCCGCTAGGCGGTTCATTTGAGCGTCCTCCTCCATGATCCGGTTCAGGACCAGCGGAAGCCTCTGGACAGCCTGCAAGAAGCGGATGAGACTCAGTATCATACAAAGGGAAATTGGTGTTACTATTAATCCAAAGACTCGACACTTACCAGGAGGGAGTGCTGCAGCGTCCTCATGAGTAGCTGAGAACTGTCCTCCGCCTGGTGCCTCTCCACATCCTTGGGAAGCGCGCAGGCTCGGCAGAGAGCCATGATCACGGGCGAATTCCCGACAACTTTGTCTTCAACGTTGAGTGGCCTCCCCCGCCACAGTTCGAGGTCGGGCTTGAAGGCTTCTGGTTCGGCCGAGACCATAGCGCGAGGCGACTCGGAGCGCCGATCCAGCGAAGCCTCGTCCCGAATTGGCTCCTCAGTTCTGGCCCTCTCCCTCGTAGCCTCTGCTAGCCGCGGCTGGTCTCCACGGACGGGGGATTTCCCCCTTGCCCTCTTTCTAGGCCTCTCCCCCTCTTCAGCGGCGGGCTGGGCCTCGGTGACCACCGAAACGATGGAGGTGCAAGGGGGAGGACCAGCGCCGAGGGCGGCCCTCTGCTCGCCAAATAGGGCCTCTGCCAGATTTCGTGGCTGGTAAGCTGGCCGACGCCTCACCATCTCTTCAGCGTCTGGGGAGTTCTCAATCTCCCTCAGAGGATCGCTTCCGGCACCAGCAGCCGACGAAGAAGCCTCAGCACCCGAGACGACCCTGCTCGCGTTCTCGGCTAGTGCAAGAACAATCTCTCCGGGACGGCCTGATTTCCGCGTATAGGACGCGTACTTCGGCTCGTACCCTAGCAAAGAGAAGGCCGCTCTGTTGTGGTGGCCTCGGTACCGGTAGATTTTATTCAGCCAATCTTTGTTCCTCCGCCAACGATCGAGGTGAGCGTCTCGCTTTCGCTGGTGGAGGTCTACAAAAGAAAAGAAAAGAATTAGAATATAAGCTGACCGATGCAAGCCAAAAATCCGAAACCCGGTAGAAGAGATATGGCGTTACTCGATGGTGTGCCGAAGGATCTTGGGATTTGGACTCTCCTTGCGGTCTCTGATTCGGACTCCCCGAACTCCCAATTGCCAGAGACGAACAATCGGTCGTCTCCGGCATATTTATTTGAGTCCTCCAGGGCCGTGATGAGGGGGGAACACTTAGCTTTGACCCGGAGATAATACGTGCTGCCGTCTCGGGTTTTGCAGAGATCATAAACATCTTCGATGTCATGGACGCCGAGATCGAGTCCTAGGATCCTATTCAGTTCGGCGATGCCCATGACGATCTTGAAACCGTTGGGCATCAGTTGGCACGGGCAGAGATTCCATGCTCGGAGGCAGGACCTCAGAAGAGGATGAAGGGGGAATCTAACCCCACCTTCAATAATGGCAATGAGGGGGAACGACATCCAGCCCTGGCTAAAAACGGGGCCGGATGACCTGTCGGAGGCCTTCACCCGGACATCCTCCGGGATCTTAAAGGCCGCCCGAAGCTCTGCCAGGGCTGAAACAGAATCTATCCAATGACTATAGACCCCCATTCTCTAATCTAAGAAAACCCTAGAGAAATCCTAAAGGCAGGCAGGGATCGGACAGGGGGGAAGGACAAAAGCCCTAAGAACGAAAAAGCAGAACGAGGGCAGAGAAGAAGAAGGGAGACACTCACAGACGGACGATGAGCAACACTGATTAGGCGATCGCAGCAGAACTGGTCAGGGGTTCCTTTCTGTTACTTACCGGAGGTTCTCTTCTATTTTTGACGGGCTGGTTCTGGCTCTGGTTCTGGTTCTCACAAAATGCCGAGAGAGAAAAATGACGAGAGGGCTCCCCAGGCAGCATATAAAGAAAGAGGGGGAGAGGGCGCCATCCCGAAAATCGAAAGGCGGAGTGCGTGTAAGGTGTCGCCTCGATTTGCCCTGCACGCCACCTCGAAGTGACAAGGAAGCCTCTCGGGTGTCGACGCGTGGCGCAGTCGGTCCGTCTCCCCACGCGAGTCATGATCGCTTCATTTATTGCTCTCGATTGCCTCGGGCGAATGAAACGACAGCTACGCCTCGAGCCGAACAGTCAAAACCCATAGCTGGGAGAGTGGAGTAAATGCCAGACGGCTTTGGTAGACCAATTCAGCTCTCAACCTCAAGGCCCGAGAAGCCCAAGAGGTCAAGAGCTGGGGGGCTATTGTGTGGGAACCATCCAGTGAACTAAATCCCCGTTCGGTTTCGGCAAAGCGCATCAATATCGATCTCGGCCATAGGCCCTATGTTACTTCGGTCTCGGCCAGATAGAGGTGCAATCGCATCCGTTGGCCGCAACCCTATCAAGACAGGGCCCAAGAAAGGGATTCGATGGGACCTCAGCCGCCAACAGATCAGGCACAATGTGACTGGCATTAAATGCAGTATGGGCTGATCGGACCCTCATTAAATGCAATGAGGGCTGTGATGGACCTTCATTAATGACTCTATGGGCTGATGAGACCCCGGTCACGTCATTAGGCCCACTGGCACAGACGCCAAAACGACCTTCTCATATAAGGTATGGGACAGACCAAAGAGAGGTATGCACTCCTCTACATGCAATCAGACCTCTCTTCCTTCTTCTTCTCCGATCACTACTAACTTAAGCATCGGAGAGCCCTGTGCTGCCCCAGCCAGGGTCCTTTGACTGTTCTCTTCTCCCCTTTCAGGTTCACCAGACACGCAACTCCTCCTCGAGATTCTTGAGTAAGTCCTTGAAGGCATCCCTACTTTGTGAATATCATTTTCTACACTTACAGAATTGATACAGGGCCCGCTTCCACCTACATCTCCACAATTCCACAAGTTATGAAAAAACAATGAATTGAGGAAATTGCAAGTTGGGGACCAACAAACATAGGAGGAGAATGAATTTTCCCTTCATCTTCCGATGGGGTTTTGTAGGATCTTATACCCCATTGAGTTACCACTTATCCTAAAACCAATTGGTGATAGGAAACGGCACAACAATAGTTTTATGGTGAGGGCGAGGGCTCGACCACAATTATGACCACTTAAGAGCGAGGGTGGACGTTGACCTCAACAATCCCTCCCTCAACGGCACACCCGCCGCGACTCTTACTGCGAACTCGCAAAACGCGTGTCCCGTGACTCGAACACCCGACCTACCAGGCTCTGATACCACTTGTAGGATCTTACACCCCATTGAGTTACCACTTATCCCAAAACCAATTGGTGATAGGAAACGGCACAACAATAGTTTTATGGTGAGGGCGAGGGCTCGACCACAATTATAACCGCTTAAGAGCGAGGGTGGACATTAACCTCAACAGGTTTAAGTCTCCATTCCTCAGTCAAAGTCATCGGCTGATTTTCATCTAAGAAAAATAAGAGTCTAGCAAATGATTGTTTTCTTTTCTCTCCTTTTCCTTTACTTTGTAATCAGCAAAGAGCTCGCTGTGGGTTTTATTGTGGATTGGTTGTAAGTACTAAAATCTTGATTAGATATGACAGATCCATTTACCTCTTTTCTCTTTTTCTACTTTCTCTCTGTTCTTGCTCTTCATTGTTCTACTAGAAGCTTGTGACCCCAAAGAATGCAATCCTTTCCTGTGTGGAAGTGGAAACCCAATCAAATTCCACTTTTCTAATACCAGCACCCGAGTGCAGATTATACCCATAAAGTTGAAAGACATGTCGTTAGAAGTCTGTCATATGAAGCACAACAACTAGTAATTCAAGATGATGGACTTCTTCACCTAAGAAATACCCAACTCTGCAATTCTCTTCACAATGTTACTGTTCCCTTCTCTCTTTTTTCTTTCCTTCAAAGTTGTAACACCTAACTTTTTGTTCCTCAACTGCAAGCATGGTCAAAATATTTTCCCTAAAGATACCCATAAGTTATTCAATTATACAGATTGTACTAATCTGTATTATTATCCGAATGAGAGCCTAACAGCTGTAAAACACAATTGTACAGTCATTAAGTTTCCCATGTCTGAATAGCAAGTTGATCCATATGGGTCAAAGAGAGACCTCTTCACTCTGCTGACCGCTGGTTTTGGTGTTGGATGGAGTCTTACCAGTGAATGCGAGGAGTGTTACATGAAGAAAGGAGGCATGTACAGTCAAAGTGAGACTAATGGACAGTTCATTTGTTCTGGTAAACATGGTAGAAATTGGTTCAGTTGTCTCTGTTTTCTTAACAAAGAATTCATGTTTTTATTTGTTCTCTTACCTTGTTTTAACCGTCTAGGAAAAAAATTAGGGTAAGATTTGTTCTTCTAAATTTTGCAGAACTCTTCGAGTCAATTCCGAAGATGGGAAAATGTATCACTAGTTAAAAAGATTTCTCCCCTGTTTTCTCTACATCCAGATGGTTAAGTGCAACACTATCCTTGCCTTTTACTAGCAAGATGTTTGACATGAGTACGGCCCACCTTCACTTGATCGGATCTGCACATATATCATGACCCTTGATGCATATAAATTGACCCAAATTTCTCTCTATGTAGAGTGATATATGCCATTGGATTTACGTTTACAAACTATATAGCTGGTTTTTTTCTTCTTTGCTTCTACATACACTCACTCTAGTCCCTAACTATTAGCTTGTTTCTATGGAATGGAGTTGCCTCACCACTGAGCACCCAGTGGATTGGAGTGAGAAAGCAAACATAAGGCTTTCTGACGTTAAAGGCGATGCTGAAGGTCAGCTGAGTACTAGTGCAACGACCTGAGCGTTTCTCATAAGTGAATAAAATAGACTTCCAATACAATGTTTTCATTTTGGGTTTTTTACTATAAAAGCAAGGTTAAACAGGCATCACAAAATTTAGGGCAGGCTTGTGCGCCGAAGTTTTCCACAATATATGCTAATTAAAATGTTAAGTGCAAATTTTTTTAATTAATCTGTAATTTAAGGTTTGAGGGGGCGGGTCAAACTCATGATTTTTTCCCAGAAAATGTGCACTCTCCCCCATTTCTCCTTCACTGCCCCAAAACAAAAAATGCAGAAATCTACAATGAAAAGTGTGGCTGTAGATTCCACAAGTCGTGGAATCTGCATTGTTTACTAATGCACCCTTAAAACTATGGTTGCAGATGACTGCATCATAATAATGGTAGCTGTACAATGAGTGGCCATCAACATTATTGAAACTTTATCTCATCTATCATATGCTAGCTTTGTGAGATCTATTTTTTTACACAACTCTATTCAACTTCTAATAATCAAGAATAAAATAATATCAAAATTGTTAAATTATTCATTATTACTATTTCTGTTAGTATTTGTTAATGTGCATTATATATTGCTTTTGCAGGTGTTGCACGTGTTGATAATTCTAAAAAGAAGAAGCTGATACTAGGTATTAAATTTTATGTTATTTTAATTTTTTAATAAATCACTAAGTGTTACACTCGAACTTACTTTTTATATTAGAAAAGTTCTATGGATATAGTTTTAAATATCGGCTTATACGATATGTATGGATCGATACAATAATAAGTATCTCTGATACAACTATATGTATCAGCCGATAAACACACTCTAATGCTACAATGTTGATTATAAAATGAAACCAAAAATGTGTCTTCAGAACACATTAGATTTATCTTTTATCTTACTGAAGTCCTACCGGCACATTTGTAAATATAGGTCAATGCTATGCGTATCAATCAATACACTAATGCCCATAGCCCAATATGACAAATGCATCAGCCAATATACAGGGATAACGTAAAATTACTATTCCAGCAATAAAATGTAACCAGAAAGAATGCACGGCCTCTCTTAGTATGATTGTGTAAGAAGAGTGACTACTAAACCATTTGTCCAAATCTTTTAAGCAGACAAAAAATCCTTTCTTATATAATGAATATCATCAAAGATTCCCCAATATGCTATTTCATTGGTGCTCCTACTTTTTACACATATATTGCTTACTGTGAAAGATAAAACATTTTCACCCATTTCATTGGCATCAGTCCAAGTTCTACACTAATACATACGTTAGTCAACATAAGATGATATCACATTAAGGTTGCAGAGTATGTGGCCAACTAGCCATTAAACATTGAGCAGCTAAAGTTACGGGTTAGAATTATTTGATCGGACTAATATTGACAACACCCCTAATTGACATGCTAATTGCTAACCAATCTACCCCTATCTCCTTTCATTGCCATGCACCCAGATGGTTCCCACAACAAAAAATCTCAGGCATGGCATGACCAGCGCGACTAAAGAAAAACAATATTCTTTTACATGTGTCATCATTGAATCATCACATTAAAGACTATTAATATCACAACGGACATAGTGATGAATTATTTCTAAAAGACTACATTGATTTGGAATCTTAATTAAAAACCTCAAAAAGAATAAACATAAAATGGTAGTCCATGATTACAAACTCATGCTAAAAACACTCAATCAACAAAATAATGCACCAAACCATAAAAAACACAATTTACAACTAGTTGTGTTTGAGAAAACAAGTAAGTTTTTTTTTCCAGAAAAGCAGTAGACTCAGTATATATTACCAGAATTAGGACTGCTACATACACAAAATGGGGTGGATCAATTCTAAAATATAAAAATTTCAGGATATTGGTTTTTCAAAGAACTGATATAGGTTCTGATTCAAGAACTAGGGGTGGCGTTCCGAATAGTCATGACAGTAGTAAATTCAGAATTATCAAGAGCAAATGTTTGTTATGTTTGCAAGCACATGTTGTTCTATTTCGCTCTTGTTTGACAAACAGTCTTATATAATAAGATCATCTAAAGTTATTGGGTATGGGCAAAGGCATAAGAAATCCAGTAAAGTTTTGATGGATGTTACATCTTATAAACTCAAGGTGTTGAGATTTGCCCTAAAGTATGACTCACAATCACTCTTTTGCAGGTGCAGTTGCAGTTGCTGGAGTTGCTATCTTGTTTCTGACATGTTCTTTTTTCATATGCCTTTCAAGAAAACTGCCATCAGATAGTTCCATCTTCTTTTGGAGAAAGAAAACACCTGACAGTCGAAATGTGGAGGCATTTTTAGAAAATTATGGTTCTGTTGTTCCTAAAAGATATCGACAGAGCTAAAAAAGATGACAAACTCCTTCAAAGATAACTTAGGCCAAGGTGGCTACGGTAGTGTGTTCAAAGGAAAGCTCAATGATGGTTGTCTCATCGCAGTGAAGATCTTAAACAACTTGAAGGGAAGTAAAGGTGCGGAATTCATAAATGAGGTTGCTAGCATAGGTAGGACTAATCATGTTAATATTGTTACTCTTCTAGGCTTTTGTTTTGAGGGTTCCAGAAGAGCACTTGTTTATGAGTTCATGTCAAAAGGATCTCTAGAAAAATTCATTTTCTCTGACAAGCCGGGAACGGGGCATGCTTTGGATTGCCGAAAGCTATTCCAAATTGCAGTTGGCATTGCACGAGGACTGGAGTACCTACATCGTGGTTGCAACACTCGTATTGTACATTTTGACATTAAACCTCACAACATTCTTCTGGATGATGACTTTTGTCCAAAGATTTCAGATTTTGGGTTAGCTAAGCTATGCCCTCAACAACAGAGTACCCTGTCGATGCTAGATGCAAGAGGGACAATTGGTTATACTGCCCCCGAAGTGTTTTGTAGAAACATTGGAGGTGTATCTCACAAGTCTGATGTTTATAGCTATGGCATGATGGTGCTAGAAATGATTGGAGGAAGAAAGAACATTGATGCAAAAGCAGAGAATACTAGCGAGATTTATTTTCCGCATTGGGTATACAAGCACATAGAGCTGAAAGAAAGTCTTGGATTTCTTGGATTTTGTACAGAGGCAGAAGAAGACATTGGGAGGAAAATGGTGTTAGTGGGTTTATGGTGCATACAAACAGATCCATCAAATCGACCATCAATGAGTAGAGTGCTGGAGATGTTGGAAGGTAGCCTAGGAAGCTTGGAAATGCCACCCAAGCCTTATCTTTCTTCTCCACCAAGATCATGTTCTTCTACAACATAATACCAATTACCAAAAGAGAAGAGTCCGCCATGATATATTTGAATGAGTCTTTCTTGCACCATGAGAAAATTCATAGCATCGTTCTAATATAAATATTTCTGTACTTTGGGTTTGAAAGATCTTATTATAAATTTTGTCCACATTGATGGAACAAAAATTATATGTGCAATTTATTTTTCTAAAAATTTCATTTTAATATATTGAAATTTCAGTAAAGCTAGAGCAAACCACAACAGTAAATGGGAACTGACCCTTTTAATTTATCCATGTCGAACTCCCAGGTCCCCGACCAACCCCACTTCCCCAAATAGCACAGAGGCTGAGTATAAACAAGCTGCCAATGTTGGACCAAGGTGAGGCTGACTTTACCATTAAATAGTTATAGCAGTATAACTGTCAAATTTTTCAAAAGAAGTAATGGTCCGGTGGTGATCTTGCGATCAAGCAGTTGATAACCTAAAGTGAGCCATTGCTTTTGCCCTTAAAATAGCCATTATTTTTTCCCTCAAAATACAGTGAGTGGTTATTTTGTATTTTTCTTTCTCTAAGATGAATTAATAAAAAAATTGAAAGCGGTGCCAAAATGAAAATACTACAACACTAATACAGCATTTATTGCTATGCCTAGTTGTAGTTGGCCATTGTTTCGTTTGATCACATGTTAACTTGATCGTGTGTTTAGCTGTAGAATAATTGACGGTAAGCTTAACATGTCAACAACCTAATACCAGGACACACTCCGACTTAAATCAAATTGAAAATAGAGCATTGAAAAGTTGTATTAAATTTTGTGAATGGTTTGAATTTTGATAGAGCACAGATTGTTCAATGAAGAGTAAAATTCAGGAATCAACTGAAATCTAACATTTCTCAAATACCAAGTTTTAATGATGCAAAGTACGTAAAAATCAACTCTAAGTAACCGTTCCAATGAAGTTTTCCCTCTAATCATATTATGGATCTTGTCCTGACCCAGCCAGGATGAAGTGACCTTCGTAGTCACTTGCTTATCAGTTGCGCGCCAAAGCCATCTTGCTTTTTGTCCAAACCTCATGCGCAAGTATTATGTTTTTCTCTTTTGTAACCGTGTTAATCCAATGGCTAATTTGTCAGTTGTAGTGGGGTATGTAAGTAGCAAATCTCCAATGGCTAATTTCTCAGTTGCTTCAAACTGTTCTTCTATAGACTTCAATTAGTATTTCACAGTATCTCTAGCTGTGATAGATCATCTGATCTCCTTTTCCCGTAGCGGTGTTTTGCTCAGGAGGCATTGCTGGTTTGGGTTCCAATCAATGTAGGAATGCTTCCTAATAATTGAATCCACAAAGTCAAAATAATCGCAACTGATAAATAAATAAATAAATATAATCACATGTGAGTCTCTGCAATGACGGTCGAAAGTTAGTTTAAAATAATATTTTCCGAATCCTCCAGCCACGGATTCTGTATCATTCAGCAGAAACCAAAATTGGAGCCGACGAAACCCCTACCTACCAGACGCCGTTTCCACTACATTATCCCGTGAAAATGACGAAACGTCCCATTGGGCGCATAACACCAAGTTTTTTTTTTTTTTTTTACTCCAGTTTAGTGATCATTTTTCCTGCTGGGACCCACCCCCATAAGGCACATAAAATCCAGTCACTTGTATTCCACATGGCCCATTCACTCGTCAAGTTTCTCGTTCACCACGTTTGTATGTGGGTAGGAAATTTGAGGCTAGACTCTGATGATCTAATCTTCTGTGTAGCAGCAGTCTAATAGCTTTCTAGTTAATTAATCTACCAATCACTATCAGTCATGACTCACATTGGGCAATTTAAGGAGTTGCAAATTTTAGATGTGGGCTTCACCTCAATGCAAATTAGAGAATTGAAAAGTCTCATCGTTGATTAGTGAATAAGACCACATGACAACCTGATTGAGGCTCCAAAGTTTTTAACACTCAAATAGTTAATTAATACACAACCATAGCATACTATAAGAATAGCAGCGTGTGTATTTCATTACATTGAAAATGCCATATACTTTTTCGAAAAACTCTACAGCCAGTCGCCTCTCTCTCAATATACTTTTTTCTCCCTTTCCTTTCACATTGTGTTTTATAAGTAGCTTCCCTCATCTGCCTCTCTCTCTCTCTCTCTCTCTCTCTCTCTCTCTCTCTCTCTCTCTCTCTCCTTTTATATTGAGTTTTAAGCATCTCCCCACATCTGCATCTCTCTCTCTCTCTGGTTTCATGTTGCTGCTGCTACCGAGAGCCCCATCATGAATACCTTCCCAATTCATCAATCCCTCCCATTATAATTCCTCCTTGTGCTGCTCTTCTTTATGCTGGCTTTATCTTCTGCCCAGGACTGCTCGCCTTCCCTATTTGAGTGCGGGAACGTCAAGCTCAGGATCAGCTATCCCTTTTGGACAAAGGGCCGTCCGGAATACTGCAGCTACCCAAACGAGCTGGAAATCAAATGCAATAAGACTGACAACTCCTCTGAGATTGTGATTCAATCGCGCAAGTACCATGTTATGAAGATCAATTACGAGAATCAGACAGCCACCATCGTTGATAAAGATTATTACTTTGCGAACAATGACATGACCCCATGCCTTCGTCCGTCCAGGAACACTAGTATTGACGTCAATCTTTTTAATTACACTAGGGGAGATCTCAACCTTTCATTCCTCTACAAATGCCCTTTTCTTGTTCAAGACAACCCAGACTTCAAATTCTTCTGATGGGCCAGGCCCAAATGTTTAGGTCCACGATGGTGGGTTACACCTAAATGGCTCGGCCCACGGTGGTGGGTCGGGTCTGACTGACCCAAGTCCATGATGAACCCGGGTCGTTATCTACCCGTTAAGGGTCCGGTCCGATCCACCGTGACGGGTCAGATGACAGGTCAGGTCCGGTGGCCCAGAACGTGTAGCTAGCCAGGTCCAAGAAACTTAACCCATGCCAGTAGGTCAGGGCCGTATGATCTCAAATACAAGTCAGAGGATTGCTTCGTCTTGGCGGCTGCGATTCAACTGCTTTTACCGAGTAAGGCGGAGTATTTCCTGCCCACTACACCTGTTCGAGGACGCCCGTTGGGGCCACTCCCGTTGCATGATCTCATGGGATATCGCTGGAGAGTCGCCCCGACTGTTAGGGGACGACTATAAAGCCCCCACCAATGCTTGAGGGGCAGGATATATGTAACTTTTGCTCAGTACTACTCAACTTGTAATCTCCACACCTCTGATTAGTAAAGAAACAAGGCAACCCTGCCTTTTGTGAAGTGGACGTAGGTCACTCTTGACCGAACCACTATAAATTTCTGTGTCACGTTAAATTACTGCATTTATTACTTGTTACTTGACCGGTGGTGCCCGAAAACACATTTTTGGCATCATCAATTTGGCGCCGTCTGTGGGAATCCGAAAAGAATTTCCTTTTTTCAAAAAGCTATGCCGATCACCAGATCAACAAGGCGACAAGATGGTAACCCCTCGTGCGAGGGCGAGGGTAATCCTCCACCGACCAACCCCGCACCGAATGCTCCCGCTCCCTCTCCTCAGCAGATGCTGGAGACCATGCAGCAGCTGGTAACCCAAAACCAACAAATACTGCAGCTCATGCTGGCGAGTCAGGGAGGAGCACTAGGTGCAGGGCCGCAGGAAGCACCACACTCGGAGCAACTGGTCGCTCCACGCAGAGGGGCACCTCACCCGGGCGCCCGTCAACATGATGCCCGGGGCCGAGGCGCCAACCGAGGCCGCCTTCCCATGGGCGCCCAACCCCTGGGCGCCCAGGGTGGAGGACCACAGCTGGGCGCCCAACCCCTGGGCACCCATCCTCATGGCGCCCTGGGCGCCCGTCATCATGGCGCCCACGCCCAGGGGACGTCTGCTGGAGCTCCGCTGGTCGTCCCGCACGGAAGACTCTTGGTCGATCCTGAAGGCCGCGCTCACCTCGACGTACCTCCTCCCCCTGGAGGAGTCGCAGGCGGGTCGAACCATGGTGGACTTCCACCTCCTCCCTCTGCTTCCAATCATGAGGATCCTGATTTCCAGGAGGAGGGAAGTGGAAATTACAACCTGGAAGACGAGAGCCAGTTCCAAGGTCAATCCAGAGAAGCTCCCAACCTTTGGGACGAGAAGATCAAAGAGATGCAAAATCAGATCGGCAACGTCTTCAATGCCATGAGGGCACAGGTACTAGAATCCATTGACTATCTGGTACAGCGAACGGATACACCGTTCAAACCCTCCGTGGCAAACTATCCACTCCCCAGAAAATTCAAAATGCCAACCATGGAGACCTTTGATGGGACCAAGGACCCGTTGGATCACTTGGAAACATACAAAACCCTAATGCAACTACACAACATCTCTGACGAGATCATGTGTAGAGCATTTCCAACCACCCTGAAGGGCTCCGCACGGCAATGGTTCTCCAGTCTGGCCCCAGCCTCAATCTCCACCTTTGCAGAGCTAAGCAAGTCCTTCGTGTCGCACTTCATTGGAGGACGCCGCCCCCAGAAGCCTGCCACCCACCTGCTCAGCATAAAACAGGACCGAGATGAGAGTCTGAGGAGTTACCTCACTCGTTTTAATGAGGAGGTCCTCCAAGTAGAGGAGCCCAGTGACAAAGTCGCCATGACCGCCTTTCTGGGAGGCCTCCGTTCATCCAGATTCCTCTTTTCAGTAATGAAGCGACCACCAAAGAGCATGACAGAACTATTGGCAAAAGCTCAAAAATATATGAACGCTGAGGAAATCAACAGGTCTAGGCGAGGTGAATCATCTCGTGGGTCGCCCAAAAAAGCTTGACCTGCCTCTGCACTGTTCTCAAACAGGCAGTCTATCTCCAGCTTAGCGGCTCTCTCGTGGGTCGCCAAAAAGCTTGACCTGCCTCTGCACTGTTCTCAAACAGGTAGCCTATCTCCAGCTTAGCGGCTCTCTCGTGGGTCGCCAAAAAGCTTGGCCTACATCTGCACTGTTCTCAAACAGGCAGCCTATCTCCAGCTTAGCGGCTCTCTCGCGGGTCGCCAAAAAAGCTTGGCCTACCTCTGCACTGTTCTCAAACAGGCAGCCTATCCCCAGCTTAGCGGCTCTCTCGCGGGTCGCCAAAAAAGCTTGGCCTACCTCTGCATTGTTCTCAAACAGGCAGCCTATCTCCAGCTTAGCGGCTCTCTCACGGATCGCCGAAAAAATCTTAGCCTACCTCTGCTCTGTTCTCAAACAGGTCATCTGCAACCCTGGGACTACATTAAATTAGCGTACCCAACTGTCTGGCCGCCCAAATGAGCCAAACCAGTTGGAACTGCGCCTATAAGGGCACCTGACACGGTCTGCTCGCCCAAAATAGTTTTCCTTTTGCTCGTCTGGATCAGCATCCCTTGGTGCCTAATGGACTAGAGTAGCCTGCTCACCCGCGTGCTCGCCCACATTGGCACACACCACCTTGGCGCCCAGTTCCTCCTCTGCGTAGACCACGGGTACCACCCATCCGTGGCTCATCGCAGGAAGTGCTTCTTCCATCGCTTGTTGCAGCCTCGCCCGCGCCCAAGGGGGCGCCCCGGCTAGCAGCCTCACCTGCGCCAGCAGCAGCGGGCGCCCAACACCAGCGCCCAGCATCCAGCAGCGGGCGCCCAGCACCAGGCGCCCAGTAGTGGGCGCCCAGCAGCACCAGCGCCCACTTGTTCGTCGCCCACCAATAAAAAAAAAAAAAAAAAAAGCACCACCACATGGGCGCCCCTGCACATGTGGTCCCCACTCGTTGTTTTGTTTAGAGGCTTTTCTATTGATTTACAGGGGGAATGTGGATATGGGTCGAGCTACTTTAATGTTATTTTCCCAATCATCTCTCATCAGCACCAAGTCGTCTCCATATCCTACTTTGTAGCAATCCTCTGCATCTGCATCGTTGTGGGCCACCTCCTTGAAAAGAACATATGGGTGAACGAATCCATCATCGCCAGCGCCCAGCACCTACACCCGCAGCAGCGCCCAGCAGCTGGGCGCCCCATGTCTCCACCGCAGCGACTGTAGCAGCAAGTCAGCAGGTGCAGCAGCAAGGGGGCCCACCTGGATGCCCCAACTCTCCGTGGCAGTCAACGAAGCATCAGGAGTGACCTCGCCACCCGCAGCAAGGGCGCCCCAGGTGGCCTGTAGCCCCATCGCCTGCACGCCCGCGCCAAGGGGGCTGGTCGCCCGCACGCCTGCGCTCAGGGGGGCGCTCGCCTGATCGTCCGCAACGCGCAGCAGCGCCTGGCCGCCGTTTGGGGCGTCCCCGCCTGGGGCGCCCGCCGCTTGGGGCGTCTGGCCACCCACGCCTGCGGGAGACTCGCCTGCCTGGCGCTCGCCTGATGCCACCTCGCCCAACTGGCGCTCGCCTGATGCCACCACGCCCACGGCGCCCAGTGGCCTCTCGCCCACCACCGTAGCACACCAGCAGCCGTAGGGGCGCCAGCCAGTCTTCCATCGCTTGCAGCAGGGGCGCCCCAGGTCGTCTCCCCTCGTCGCCCACTGCTGCCACGTCGCCCACCTCAGGGGCGCCCCCGCCTGAGGTCCGCTATCTCGCCATGCGCAGATCGACCACCCGCCGGCCCGCCACGCGCAGCAAATGCACCAGTAAGGGGGCCCACCTGGGCGCCCCAATTCTCCACAGTAGCCTGCGCCACAGCAGGGGCGCCCCCTGCCTGGGCGCCCCGTCTCTCCTCGCCCGTGTGGTGCCAGGCAGCGACCCCTGCAGTAGTGGCGCCCCCACCTGGGGCGCTCGACGTCTCGCCTCCGGCATCAGGGGACCCCACACAAGTCGCGCCTGACCATCTGGTGACGATCGACTGTCCACCACGCGCAATCAGCGCAGCAGCGGGGTCGCCCGCCTGGGCGCCCCATCTCCCCACGCTCGCCAGACGCCCCTTGGCCGACGCCACCACGCAGCCAGCAGCTGGGGCGCCCCCACCTGGGGCGCCCAGTCCGGCATCAGCGACCTCGCCCGCAGCTGGGGCGCCCCGTCCATCACTCATCTCGCCTGAAGCGCAGGCCACCACGGCAGCAGCACGTGGGGGCGCCCCGATCAGATGCAGCTGTCTCACCTGCAGCGCGGGCGCCCAGGCGCGTCTCCACCTCGGCAGCAAGCACTGCAGCTGGGCGTCCCTGTCCGTCCTGCAACAGCCTGGGCGCCCACCACAGCAGCATCCTGGGCGCCCACCACCAGCAGCAGCCTGGGCGCCCACCACCAGCCTGGACGCCCACCACCAGCAGCGCTCCTTGCCAGCGCCCGTGCTCGCTCAGCACCTGCTCGCCCTGCACCTGCCCCGTCCAGCACCTCTGTCGCCAGCAAGATTTTTTGGTCCGGGGGCGCTGCCCCCGAGCCCCTAGCCGGGGGCGCTGCCCCCTGGACCCCTGCGAGCTGACCGGTCAGCTCGACCACCGCCGGGGGACACCCCCGGACCCCCTATGCAGAGGGCATATATTAAAAGAGGGTTCAGTGTTCAGAAAAGCTATAAACCGCTCGACATGAAGAAGCTTAGATTGTACTAATGTCTCCCTTTCAAAGTCTTCTTTGACGCGAGACATTGAGGGGCAAATGATGGGCCAGGCCCAAATGTTTAGGTCCACGATGGTGGGTTACACCTAAATGGCTCGGCCCACGGTGGTGGGTCGGGTCTGACTGACCCAAGTCCATGATGAACCCGGGTCGTTATCTACCCGTTAAGGGTCCGGTCCGATCCACCGTGACGGGTCAGATGACAGGTCAGGTCCGGTGGCCCAGAACGTGTAGCTAGCCAGGTCCAAGAAACTTAACCCATGCCAGTAGGTCAGGGCCGTATGATCTCAAATACAAGTCAGAGGATTGCTTCGTCTTGGCGGCTGCGATTCAACTGCTTTTACCGAGTAAGGCGGAGTATTTCCTGCCCACTACACCTGTTCGAGGACGCCCGTTGGGGCCACTCCCGTTGCATGATCTCATGGGATATCGCTGGAGAGTCGCCCCGACTGTTAGGGGACGACTATAAAGCCCCCACCAATGCTTGAGGGGCAGGATATATGTAACTTTTGCTCAGTACTACTCAACTTGTAATCTCCACACCTCTGATTAGTAAAGAAACAAGGCAACCCTGCCTTTTGTGAAGTGGACGTAGGTCACTCTTGACCGAACCACTATAAATTTCTGTGTCACGTTAAATTACTGCATTTATTACTTGTTACTTGACCGGTGGTGCCCGAAAACACATTTTTGGCATCATCATCTTCAATTGCTCCTCCTCCAATCACTCCAGAGATTATGCCTACTTCACATTCCTACAGCACATCACAGGCCCGTTCGTCAATTGCCACGTGATACAAATCCCGATCCTATAACTGAATAGAGATCTGCTATTGGAAAAGGAAAAGGCAGAGGAGTATTGGATTGATGTTTTGGCCGGGGGGTTTGAGATCACATGGTCTTCATCTGATCTTGACTATCGCTGTCGGGGACTGCGTCAAATCCAACGGTCACTGCCGTTTTGATGAAACCTCCCCTCAAAAACGCGCCTGCTACTGCAACGGAGCATCGTATCCTGACATGTGCCCTTTGGCTCAGGCTCTAGGTAAGCATCTAAATCTCATTCTCATATCCTCCCCCCTTTTCTTTCGAGTTGCTTGCATTAGCCGATGCCCAAAGAGCCCTTTGAGAGGGCCCTTTTCTTTTTAATAAAGAGAGGGCTAGTCTTAGATCTGATGAAAGATGAAAAAAGGCTCACAAATTTCAATATTGATTGAAAAGGACCCAACTTTTAAATTTGGTGAAGATGAAAACAGCCCTCAAATTTCAGTCTCCGCTGAAAATGTTCCTCAAATTTACAATATTGACTGAAAATGCCCTAAAGTGGGGGTTTCCCCGCTCGTTACTTTCGTTTTTGGTCAGTGGAGATATGGCCACTCAACAAAAGAAGAGAAAAACAATAAAATAAAATAAATGAGCGAGATATTCCCCTGCCTTTTTAGTCGATACTGAAACTTGATAACCTTTTTGGTGGATACCAAGTCTAAGAGGATTTAATTTTTTTTTTTTTTACAATATCACCAAATCATTATTGACACTTTTATCTCATTTCTCTTCATCCTACTTGCAAAACATATTCTTCTAATGATCAATATTAATAATATCATTATTTGTATTTATTATTTCCACTATAATGTGTTAATGCACATTACATATTGTTTTTGCAGGTGGTGATAAATCTCGAAGAAAGATATTGATAGGTTACATAGGTATTGGCGTATTGCACTTAAACCATGCTATGTTACTTACAGAAGTCTTATGGACCATTGCAAGTGTTTGTTTTTTTTTTTTTTTTTTTTTTTTTTTTTTTTTTTTTTTTGTAAAAGACTACTGCATAGTTTTAAACAAGAGAATTTAGCTCTTACAGGAGCATCCACATTAGGACGTATTCACCGATGCACACAAACACAGTAACATCACCGTAAACTGGACCCATATCTGACCTACAAACATGACTTTTATTTTTTAAAACTCGTGTACCCCAAATTCTTATTCCAAACTATTCAAATAATTTTATTAACCTTTGTTTCATGTTTCCAGTATCACATATTTGAGATAAATGAGAATTTCACATACCCAACCCGAACCATTCAGCCTTTAATGTGAAAATGGTGCATCCAAACAAATATGATAATGTGTTTTGCATGTGTAAATTTTGCATATGCAATTTTTTTTTTTTTTTTGACAACTTTACATATGCAAATTTTACCAGCTTAAATTCATATTTCACATATCATGCATTAAAGATAAACGGTACTAGAAGTAGCCCAGTCTTAATGGTCACATGCGTGATGAATGAGGTTGTACGTTGCTGCAATTCTTTTTTCTTCTATTTTTTTTTAATAATAAAAGGTATCTCTCGTCCAGCCCAGCCCAAGAGCCTTTGGCCATGAGCCCGAAAGACTGCACAGTCAGGAACCAATCCCTAGGGGCACTTGCAAACCCTCATATCCACCAGATAAAACTATGGGATGTGGCCAAAGGAGGTCGTTGCTGCAATTCTTTACAGCTTGGTGGGGTCAAAAAATGAGATATTTTTAAAGAACTCATTAACCTAAGTTACTAGATATATTATGTAATTATATGTGTAGATCGTGCATATCCTTAAATATTGTAGGAACTCCCCTTTAAGAAGCAAAGAACGGTTTATTGGCCCTACTGGGTGGAAGAAAAAGTTTTGTATAAGGTTTTTCTATATGAGGCATCTGGAGAAGATTAGCCTATTAGTTATTAGTACCTAACCATATCTATGACAATGAAACTTGAACTAATATTCATCCAAGTACAGTCTTCTCACCATCCGGTAATAGTTATTAAGCAAGAGAAAAGGCATAAGGAAATCCATGAAAGTCATTATAGTAGTTACACCATATAAACCCCAATTTTAAGGGGAAACATGTGAAAGGTGAAAGAGTTTCCCAGAAGTGTTGGATTCAAATCTCTCTCTTGCAGGTGAGACCATTGGAGTTGGTGTTTTGATTTTGACATGTTCTCCCGTCTACATAATCAGTCTTGTGACAAAATTGCCATCAGATAATTTCAACTTCTTTTGGAAAAAGAAAACATATGACACTCTCAAAGTAGAGGAATTTTTAGAAAACTATGGTTCTCTCGTTCCTTAAAGATATCGATACTCAGAGCTAGAAAGGGTGACAAAATATTTCAAAGAAAAATTAGGCCAAGGTGGCTATGGTAGTGTGTTCAAAGGCAAGTTCAATGATGGCCGTCCTGTGGCGGTGAAGGTCTTAAACAACTCCAAAGGAGGTAATGGAGAGGAATTCATAAATGAGGTCGCTAGCATAGGTAGGACTTACCATGTTAATGTTGTCAGTCTTCTAGGATTTTGTTCTGAGGTTCTAAAGGAGCACTTGTATATGAGTTCATGTCCAAAGGATCTCTAGAAAAACTCATTTTCTCCAACAAGGTAGGAGGGAGGCATATTTTGGATTGTCAAAGGCTATTTCAAATTGCAGTTGGCATTGCATAAGGACTAGAGTACCTACATCGTGGTTGCAGCACTCGTATTGTACATTTTGACATTAAACCTCACAACATTCTTTTGGATGACGACTTTTGTCCAAAAATTTCAGATTTTGGGTTAGCTAAGCTATGCCCTCTACAATAGAGTACCATGTAAATGCTAGATGCAAGAGGGACAATTGGTTATACTGCCCCTGAGGTGTTTTGTAGAAACACTGGAGGTGTATCTCACAAGTCTGATGTTTATAGCTATGGCATGATGGTTCTAGAAATGATTGGAGGGAGAAAGAACATTGATGCAACAGTGGAGAAAACTAGTGAGATTTATTTTCCGCATTGGGTATATAAGCACATAGAGCTGAAAGAAAGACTTGGATTTCTTGGATTTTGTACAGAGGCAGAAGAAGACATTGGGAGGAAAATGGTGTTAGTGGGTTTAACATTCTTAAAGAGGTCACAGGTGAAGGATGTAACTTATAAGGTGGCAATATGTAGATAATGAGACCTTGACTTTCCTAAAATTGAATTACCAGGTGATGGCTACATATTTATTTCCCATTTTTCCTTTGATTCTATTTTCATAAAAGGAAAGGATATTCGATTCTCATTTTAGGACATTAACAATGATCTTCTTTTTTAATCTTTTAGAACATAAATTATATGTATTCTATGCAAACAGATAGGCCCTTTGGAAGATCGCAAAGATCACATTTTTTGTTATTATCCAAATGAAAGCCTCCCAGATGTTAAAAACTGGACAATTATTGAGTTTGTCGTGGTCTGTATGGCGCAAAGAGTGAACCTTTTCCCCTGTTGTCCACTTGTTTCAGACTTAAATGTACCGGTGAGTCCATTTCCAGTCCAAGTGAAACAACTGAGCAGCTAATTTTCTCTGGTGGGCAAGGCAGAAAATGGATTCGGTTATAAACAATTTCGAACAATATTGGTAGGCATATGGTTTGGGTGGACCATGCCAAAATTTGTCCAAAAAATTCCCGTTGGGTTATTGGGCCTAGTGTTCGTGGGCTATGCCAAAATTTGTCCAAAAAAGTTCCAATTGGGTTATTTGGGCCCAGATGAGGTCCACGGGTATGTAGACCAAAGCACAGCCCAATTAAAAAATATATACTCATTTTTTTATAAATATATCAAGTTGAGAAGGCCCTATAGATATGAAACTGCAGATCCAGCCCATGCCACTATAGGCCAGAGAATTTGGCAGGTCCAGCCTACAAGCCTAAAGTCTTAGCCAAAATCCTGCCCAATGCTGACTGGCTCAGGTTGGTGGGCATGTGCTGTACAATCAGTCGCACATCGCCCAATTGTGATGTCAGTCTTTAGTGTCCCTTCGTGGGCCCCTTGGATGTAGACTGTAGCAGCGCGGAGGATTTTTTTTTTTTTTCTTCGAGCAAAAAGCATTTTTCTCCTCTTAGATTTAGGAAGAAAATGAATTCTCCTTTTATCTAACTTATCCTAGAAGCAGGAGAAAGGAAGAAAGGATTTTCTTCTTAGAGGATGGGAAAACATACCTCATTGTAATGAAATTGAAGATTTTCTTATTAGAGAAACTCAGAATGACCCAATCATAAGGGTGTCCCATCTCACATGCTTGTCCAGGAATCGTTCCCTTAGCAGGTAAATAGTCTCACCAAATCTGTACCACTCACCCCCAACTAGGGAAAGAAAGAAATTTTTTAGTAAATCATATACATGTACTTAATTTACATTTTTTCTTATAAAGTATTTTTTTTAAATAATAGTTTTCTTAATATTTCTCTATTTAAGTTCATATATAGTGGAGAAAAGGTGATTCGCCATCATACTTATTTCCTCATTTCTCCACATAGTGAGATCCTCCACTTTAATTCTCTTCAAATACAAAAGAGCTGGTAAGAAGGCTGCTGGAGTGCCTTCATTTATATTTATATCAATATACTTGGACCTATTTAGATATATACAGACAAACTCACTTGTACAGTTCCATTAGCTGGAGAAATGAGGAGAGATTTTATGGATGGTAATCTCCTTATAAAGAGTACCCACTTTTCTTTTAATAATGATTCTCCACTCTGATGAAACCATAGTTGCTAATGATTGACTAAGAAATCAGGTCTTCGTTCAAGTTTTGACCAATTACAGCTTTAAGATGACTAATATACCAACAGTACTTTTATAATAAGCCACCTTCATCATTATTGAAACTTTACTCTTATCAATCTCATTACCAGCTTTATGAGATCTATTTTCTCTCAACTTTATTGAGGATCATGTCCTAAAAATAATCAGTAATAACATAATACAAAAATCTCTACTGTCATTTATAAATATATTTCTTCTATTAGCTGCTAATGTGCTTATAACACTTTTGCAGGTGTTGAGAAATCTAAGACAAAGAAGCTGATAATAGGTATGATTCTAGTTTACTTTTTTTCTCACAGAACTTCTACCAAGATAGTTCTAAATATTGATCGAATATGATATGCGCCTGCCCATACACAAATGCATAAATCTGATAGGACAATATGTACCGGCCGATACAAACATAATCAATTATGCAGCGACCAAACTACAATTCACAGGCCTACGCCATTAAATATCGATATATCCCCATACGTAAATATGCTAAAAGAAAGTCCCTAAAAAGGGCTATAGAACCCCTTAAAACAGCCCACCAAAAAAAAATTCCCAAAGGCTACATTGTCCAGGATATGAAACAAAGGCAAGCTAAGTGTAGAAACAGGGTTCAGAACGGCACAAAACAGAGGATTCTCGAGTTCTTAATAAGTTCATGAGATACAGTTGAGATATATATATATATATATATATATATATATAAGTTTTTCATCAGTGAATTACTATTTATTTTGGGAAAACCAATATGGGCCTCGATACCAATTAGTTAGAACTATGCCTGTCGAGCATTGTGGTTATCGAGTTCTTAATAAATTTGACTTTCAGGTAGACTCCGACACAATCAGGCGGGTGTTGTTGCACCCGGTAAACGTTAAACTACGGTGCGCTTTAAAAAACTCAATCAAATTTGTGAGTCCACCACTAAAAGTTAAAATCCATGGGAAATTCCTCGGTTTACCCCAAAACCAAACAACTTATTAAAGTTAGTGTTTGCATCCCTCAATTGAAAATCCTAGGTCCGCCATTTGACACAATTATAATTAGGAAGGAGAATCAAGCAGAAGCTGATTATGAACAGTGACGGAACTAGGTTTGACCCTGATGATGAACACAATAAAAAAAAAGCACTATATAGATTATATATTTTTATTATAAATTTTTGTGAAAGGGGTGAAGACATTTGAGGTGCTTCATTAAAAATCTCTCTTGCAGGTGGAACGACTGGAATTGTTATCCTCCTGCTGTCATGCATTTTTGTCTTCATAGTCTGTCTTGTAAGAAAACCACCGACAGACAATTCCATCTTCTATTGGAAGAAGAAAACATATGACACTCGCAATATAGAGGCATTTCTGGAAAACTATGTTTCTCTTGTTCCTAAAAGATATCGATATTCAGAGCTGAAAAAGATGACAAACCGCTTCAATGAAAAGTTAGGCCAAGGTGGCTATGGTAGTGTTTTCAAAGGCAAGCTTAATGAGGGACGTCTGGTGGCCGTGAAGGTCTTAAACAACTCCAAGGGAGGTAAAGGTGACGAATTCATAAATGAGGTTGCTAGCATAGGTAGGACTTACCATGTTAATGTTGTTCCTCTTCTGGGCTTTTGTTTTGAGGGTTCCAAAAGAGCCCTTGTTTATGAGTTCATGTCCAAAGGATCTCTAGAAAAATTCATTTTCTCTGACAAGCTGGGATCAGGACATGCTTTGGATTGTCAAAAACTATTCCAAATTGCAGAAGGCATTGCGCGAGGGCTAGAGTACCTACATCGTGGTTGTAGCACTCGTATTGTACATTTTGACATTAAGCCTCATAACATTCTACTAGATGATAACCTTTGCCCAAAGATTTCAGATTTTGGGTTAGCCAAGCTATGCCCTCAACAAGAAAGTACCGTGTCGATGCTAGATGCAAGAGGGACAATTGGTTATATTGCTCCTGAAGTATTCTGCAGAAACATTGGAAGTGTTTCTCACAAGTCTGATGTCTATAGCTATGGTATGATGGTGCTAGAAATGATTGGGGAAAGAAAGAATATTGATGCAAGAGTAGAGAATACTAGTGAGATATATTTTCCGCATTGGGTATACAATCACGTACAGCTTAAAGAAAGTCTAGGATTGCCTGGATTTGGGACAGAAGCAGAAGAAGAAATTGTGAGGAAAATGGTGCTAGTGGGTTTGTGGTGCATACAAACAGATCCAACAAATAGACCATCAATGAGCAAAGTAGTGGAGATGCTGGAAGGAAGCCTTGCAAGCTTGAAAATGCCACCCAAGCCATACCTTTCTTCTCCGTCAAGATCATGTTCTTCCACACCATAATGCCAGAAAAGAAGAATCCACCATAATGTATTTCAGTTAATTTGTCTAGCTTCTACAATGAATATTTTCTTGGTGTTTGGAGGATGATTGCTTAAAGAAATAACCATTCTTTCAAATGGTATGTTTTGAGAAAATTGCATTGTTGCAGACCAGAAAGGAAAATTACAAATTCCTCATGCAAGGGGTCATCTCCTTTCTCTTTGTTCTCTTTCTCATTCTCCCCCTTTATTTTCTGCTTCTCTTGCGTTTCTCTGTTTCGTAGCTTGCAGGAGACGAGGGGTGGGGTTTTGGAGAGAGACCAAACGATTGGAGGTTTGGATTTTGGGGTTTCTCATTTCTTTGGGTTGAGAGAAAGAGAAATGGGGATGGTTGGTGCTCATTTTGTTTTCAGCATCAAACGAGGAGTTCATCGTACTAGAACAACTCCCTGTATACTCCATTCTTGTGAGAGTGCAGTCGGGTTATGTCGCACCTATATCGCACCCACCTTTGAACAGTGCAGTCATTTTTATGCGAATCCAAATCCTCTGTTTTCTAAAAACAGAAAAATATCGTTTCGTCCAACCCACAGTCGCCACTTATACGCCACTTATACAAAATCTTATGGCAGCCAATTGCTTCATTGGAATGAAAAAAATTCGAAGATAAGATTTTATATAGGTTGTGAATGTGGATTTGATGAAAAGTATCTTCCTGTTTTTGTGAAACAAGAGATCCGGACTATTTGCATGTGTATATCCTCTCCCCAAGATTCATCTTCTTCGATGGCATAATACCCTAGAAAAGAGTACATCACAGAAAATTTGAGGAAGCTTTTCTTCTGCTATGGAAAATCCATTGATTGAGAGATCTCTTCCTTGTATATATTCTGTGAAGACTGATTGAAGAAAATTGTTAGGGCAATTTTTCCCTAAAACAACAATTTAATATGTTTGAAGGTTTTTTTTTTTTTTTTTTATTTTCTTCTCAATCTAGCTAAGTGAATGGGAAAAGAACTTAAGCCTCTAAAATAGATTTATGGCTTTACAGAGTGCACCGTATACTTCCTAAAACTTGTTAAAAAAAATTGTTGCTATTAAAGACACTTGGACATGCACGGCCGGGCCTTATGCTGCTTGGCGTTTTACAGGAACAAGTGCGTGCGAGTTTGGGAATCTAGACCGTCCGAACTTAATACAAAATCGGAACAATCAAGATTGGTTCCACTTTCAACGGTCAAGTAGACCTTTAAGGCCTGGCATCAGCCTTAAAGATGAGAGTATATATAAGTCACAAAAACAAATTGGTTGATCCTTGGAGTTGGAAGGATTTACATGAGGTGACGAGTCATGTAGTTAGGAGGAAAATCTTCATCATTAAGAGGGAGGATCTTTCAAGTTCTACCAAATATGATGATAGTAAAGTGATAAAAAGTTACATTTTTGTAGAAACACCAGAATCCTTCCATTAAAACTGGCCTGGGCTGTTGTGACGATAATCTCAGTTAAGAGAGGAGTAGCAGAAATATAATAGAAGGATATGCAATTTTAATACGGGGGTTTTATGAAAAGAAGCCTCAAATGTCCTTATATTTCCAACATCTTCATATAATATAATGCCCAAAAGCATCAGATTGTGTAGATTTCATTTTTTGATAAACAAAATTGCCCTTCACTTTATCTTTTACGAGTTCGAGACATAATACTTGTGAGATCAAGATATAACTCATGAATTCAAGACATAACACTCGCGAGCTCAAAATTTAGTGTCCATATATGTGCCCAACATTATTCGCAAGCTTTGATTTTCTGCTTCTATTCAATTCCATTCACCGACATTCATTCATGAAGCTTTTTATCATGTTACATTAAATTATATTTTCTATAAACTTCAATACTATCCTCATTCTAAATATAATATTACTACAATTAGTAGGAAATTAGCTCAAACCTATAAAAATCCAGCATAACCTCACCTGAAACTTTTCAAGGGACATGACTGTCATATCGAGCTCATGAATTTGTGAAGTCATGGTTGAATAAGTCCATTGTGGCTTTGTTTAACAATTAATATGCTCGTTTTGACCATACTTTTAGTACAATCTGTGAAGAATTTGCTCCAAAGTCTAGAATGTTCTCCCAAACTTTTCTCACTCTCGAGTATGAATTGAGCATCCATATGATTGAGTCGCGATGTTGAGAAGAAACTCACCAGTTCGATAGTTAAAGTTTTTCCATATAAGAAACGTACAGCTGCATCGAGTTTGACTAATAATTCTTAAGTTAAAGCAAGTATTTCTGTGAATGTATGCATTAAACCATTCCATTATGACTTTGTTTAATAGTGAATGTATTTACTGGGACCATTCTCTCAGGTCAATCGGTGGAGAATCTGCTCTAAAAGGAAAGTCAACCATTTCATTTGTAGGAAAAAAATATTAAAAAAATGTGCTCCTCTCTATGCCTTATACATAACCTTACTTTTACTACAATTTATGGAGGATTGGCAACAAAGTTAAAGATGTTTTCCTCCATGCTCTTGCGTTAGGATATAAATTTAAAATAAACATTAACTACTCATGATATTCAGAATAAACTAAGGAGTTCAAGAGTTGAAAAAAAATAATGAGTCGCAAAATTCTTCAATACGCAAATGTGATCTAATATCGATGTCATGATAGATAAAGTAAAGGGCAATTAAGTCCAAAAATAAATGAAGAGTATGGTATAAGATGTTTTTGGGCATTACCTGTATTTGAGGATTCTTTTGGAGGTATAGAGATAATTGAGGCTTCTTTTCATAAAAATCCCTCTTAATATTAGATTACTTTAGAGGTGTTTTCGTGTAAATAATATAACAAAATAGAAAATATAAGGTTGGAGTTTAATTGCAATTTAGATCGAAGAGTCACCTAGGAGTCTACGACATAACTTTAAATACAATAATTTCTAATATTAAATGTTAAAAAGTAGCTTTTGCGAAGGTATTTTTCTTGTTTGTATTACACGCAGAAAAGACGCAAAGGTGAAAGTCCCAAAAAGGGATCGAACTTCACTTTTCGTCTTTGACAAGAAAATCACACAAAAATCTCAGTCAAAAGGAGAGAAAGAAAAGGACACTAAAGTCTAACTCTTTGGGTGCTATTTTTCAATAGGTTTTCACTCATGGTTGAGTGGCGTTGGTGTCTTAGTTTTAAATACGTGCTCACAAATCTAACCCTAGTTCATCAAGTCTAAGAAACCACTATTGAGCCAGTTACCCAATCTAGAAAAAAAAAAGAGGTTTTTACATATACCCCGTAAGGATTTTAGGGTTTGTAAAATAAGCTCATGTGGTTTTAGTATTTCTGTATACTCCTTTGTCTTTTCATTTTAATACCTTCCATGTCCTAAAATTAGTAGCCTTACAGCCACCAAAAGTTTTTATAGTAAAATAACACTTTTGCCCCTCTCTTTATTCATGTATGCATAAGTTTAAAAGCTTGATTTATTTTTCTTTAAAGCTACTACAGTTAATAATTACCACAGGGATGGCAACGGGGCGGGTCGCGTCTCAAGTTTTATCTCTTTGAAACCTAACTCGCCTCGTAACGAATCAGTGGCATGTGATACCAAACCTGCCCCATTTGGGCAGGGGTTAGGCCAAATTTAAAGCTTAAGAATTTTAAAATATATAAATGCATGGGTGATAGCATGGTAGAATTCAAACACACAATCTTATTTTCAAAAATGCTTTAAGTTAATGCCCCAACACCACTTGTACCAAATGAATTTTATTTATACTTTTACTAATAAATATATATGAGGCGGGGCGGGTTATATCAATAGAACCCAAGTCTACTCTGTTCCAAGAAAATCAATACCAAAACGGCTCCTAAGCCTGGTGGGGTAGGTCGGGTCCCCGATTAAACCAGACCCATTATCCTCCCTAATTATTATAGTACATTTAGTGTGAGAGAGTAACCCCACGCAAATCCATTTTTATCAGTATGAGGCCCATTTCATCAAATCTAAATCAGTCACAATGACAATCAACACCTACTTATAATTGGTTATAATTAACCCAATCCATGCACAACCCCCTTTAGATTGATGATAGTCTCAAATACATGATTAGGTTTTATGTGCATGGGAGAATTTGAGAAAGACGATTGGGTCGTGGGATAAAATAATGGTATTTTTATAAATAATGACATACTTATTTTTGTTTAATGAATTTAAGGACAAAATTGTTATTTTTGTAAAAAGAATCAACACAAATCTTTTGGTGATCGCCTCGCCTATTTTCGTTATGACTAGTCATTTTGAGGACATGAAAGGTCTGAAAATGAAAGGCGGACGGGTTCATGTAAATACTAAAAAAACAGGGGCTATTTACAAATTTTATAAACCCTCTTGGGTTATATACAAAAAGAAAAGAAAAGAAAAAACTCTCTAAAAAAGGGACACTGAACTATTTACTCGCATTGACCAAAAGTGGCTTCGCAACATAAGATGTAAGCTCGCTTCTTTATTAGACGATGGGACAAGGGTAAGTGACATTGTCCACTATAGTAAACGAAATAATATAGATTCACAAAATCTCCTTTTGGTGAGGAAAGGTCCTACCCAGGTTCAAGCCCTGGACCAGCTAGACAAGAACTAACACCTCTTACCACAAGGTTAAGTGGCCAATCTTGATATAGATTCACGTTTGAAATTCAAAACCTTCCATTGCCATGTGTCTCACGCTATGGTAGACTTCCACGAGGTCACTGGGGATTATTTACCAGGTTAGACTCCACTCCGGTGATGGTTTTTCCTGCTGGGTGCCCCAACACGGCATAGAAAATCCAGGCGCCTTGTATTCCATTGCACATAGCCCATTCACTTACTGGTCAAATTCTCTTTCACGGTTCACTACGTATGTGGATAGGAAATCTCAGGCTAGACACTGATGATCTAATCTTTTGTGCATCTGTCTAAGAACTTTGGAATTAATTAATCTACCAATCAGTCATGACTCACGTTGGGCAATTAGAGGAGTAGCAAATTTTAATGGGGTTTCACCTCAATGCATACACAACCATAATGATTCCTTAAACGAGTGGTAAGGAGCGATAGTTTTCACCTTGCTGCTCTTGGATTTAAATGCTTAGTACGCCACCTCTTCTCGTATGTGTGAGCTCTCTTCCCACTTCCGTGAAATTTCTTTTCGCATATCCAGGCTCTGTTTCCACTTGATCGAACTTTCTTTCCATGCGTGGGGACTCTCTCTTGAGTCCTAGCCCGGCCCTTAGTTAGGGTAGGAAAAAAATCATTATATATATTAAAGCATTATGGTTTGTTTTGCCACATTGGCATGTTGCATATTCCTTGCCACCAAGTCAGCACAGTATTTTGTGTAAAAACTTATCTTTGTAAAGCCACATCTCATTTGAATAGGGTCCATACAGCTATGCTAACATTAACAATCCTTGTCCTTTAGCTTCCTACCATTATTGAATAGCTATTCTCTAATTTTCCTACAAAATAGTATCTAAAGAAACTCCAAAAACCAGCTCTCCAATTTTAAATTTTGAATCTTAATGCAAAATTAGCATAGTCTTTTACTATTCATTCATGCCCATATGTCCGAACTGATCTATGTGGTACCCACTATAATTAAAGACTCTTTAAACTTTCTAATTTCTATGTAAGGGGTTACAAGTCCAATTCTAATTTTTTGCCCATTATATCCATATATATATATATATGAGTCAATCTATATGGGACCCATTATAATGAATATGAACACAAATGAACCTAAATTTTTTGCCATACATGTCATTGATAGCCTTCTTTGAGTCTGATTTTCCAAATCTTAAACATTTTAAAAAATTGTCAATGAAGACGTTCAAGTTTTTCTTAAAATCTTGTTAACATTTATAATTATTTTGCGGCTTTTAGGTTTGACTAAATGATGGTTCATATATTTGGGTAACCTCAGTTACAATGTGACGTTTATTTTGTTTTTTTTTTTTTTCCATTTCTAATTACAGGTGATTAGGGTCACAGGTAAACACATGCTGAATTCGAATAGGGCTTTTTCAATGCTTCTTATTTTTTTTATTAATAACAACATCATTCCTAATTTTCAAAAGAACATTTTTCTCTTAACACAAATTTTAACTTCTTTTTCATCTTATTTTCTTCTAGAATATCTTCAAAATAACCATAAAGAATCTTTTTTTATAGTTTTAACTATTATATTAATTTAATATATTTTTCTTGTAGCCCGCGCTCAGCACCAGCATTTGATGCTTCGTAACATACTGAACGAATAGCAGCATGTGCATATCATTATATTGAAAATTCCACGCACTCTTCTGGAAAACTACAGTCAGTCAGGCGCCCCCCCCCCCCCCCCCCCCCGAGTAGCAGCATGTGCATATCATTATATTGAAAATTCCACGCACTCTTCTGGAAAACTACAGCCACACCCCCCCCCCCGAGAGAAGGAAAGAGAAAGCTGATTTGAGGTGATCGCTTTAAAAACTGATTTGAGGTGATTGGCAAGTTACAGAGAAGGGATGTAGCTCCCAATTAAAATCATAAATTACAGTCAAAATTAATTTAAAGAGCATCGGCTTTAACATTAAATAACTACCGTAATAACTCGTGTGAGTATTGGTAGGTCAAAACATTGCAAACTAAATATTCATATATAAAAAGACCAAAAAATTGCAAAAAAAATCAAATCGACTCAAAAGGGATATGAAAATAAAAGAAAATTAATTGATAGATTTATTATCTTCTAACGAAAACCTCCAAATAATCATCATCTGCTAATCTAGTTCCTAAATTATAATAGAAAGAAAACAAAAGAAAAGAAAAGGTTAAAACTAAAAGTTCGCCTAATATCAGTGCTAGGTGGAATAGAATGAAAATAGAAAAATTAGAGTAGAAAGATAATAGAAGAGGTGGGACAGAAAGAGAGTTTTTGAGAAAAGAAAATGTGAAACCTTAAAAAGTGGAGAGCGTGAGTGGTTTCATGAGATAAATGGCATGTTTCTTTGCTGAAATTTGGGGAATTCCTGTCTATGAATTTCTGAATTCTTAGACATAGTGGTATTCTTGGATGCTCCTTCACAAAAATACAAAATGAGGGGAATTCCTAGATTCCCAAATGCCAAAAGAGATATTTCAAGTTGTTGGAATCCAAAAATTACTATGAAGAAATATAGAATTCAGATATTACAGGAAACAACATAATCACATTATGTCTACGAATTCCTAGACATGGTGAGTTTTTTGCAGAAATTCCACTAAAGAAGCAGGGTCATAGATTAGATAGTTGCATAACGAGGATGTGGAGTATTTGAAAATAATGAGATAATTTTCAATCAAAATTGCAACCGACGTTTAAAATTAAAGTCAAAACTCTTTGATTTAATATATTATAATTGAGACTCAAAAGCCTCTCGTGGCCGCACCCCACTCCCCTGCTTATCAAGGAAAAGTTTGAAGTCTGCACGTGGAAACGAAACTGCGCGGAGTATCTATGGTGTTGAGACTATAATTGAACAGTTTGTTTGTGCCCCTACCCACACGTAGAGGTGAAAATCTGGGAGGTGCCGGCAAAGCTGGGCCCAGCCATGCCCGGGCCGGGCCGGCACGACTCATGATAATTTTGCGGGCCGTGTTGTGCTTGGCCCAGGGCCTCTGAGGTCAGCTCATCATGGCCCAGGGCACGACTCTGGTCATGCCGTGCTGGGCCGGGACCTAGTCGGGCCTGGGCCGTGCAGCCCGTGGGCGGCCCACATATCCCCTTCCCCCTTTTTTTTAAAATTTTTTTTAAGTTCTTTAAGTCTTAGAGACTTAGACTCTTCACTCTTGGTCTTGGACCAATTTCATTAAAATAAAGAAATTAAGAGAAATAACAAGTATAATAACACTAATGATGTTTTGAAAAAATACATCAAATAAATTATTGGGGGGGGGGGGGGGGGATTTTTTTTTTTAAGAAGAGTCATTGGGGGGCGGGCCGGGCTTCGTGCCTAGCAGCTTTGGCCCAGCCCGGCCCGGCCCGTTGACCAACTCAACGTGCCCAGGCACGGTTTTTTCGTGTTGTGCCCATTCTGGGCTTGGGCTTGGGCTTGGGCCGCGGGCCCAGATTTTCACCTCTACCCACACGGCATATAAAATTCAATCAACGCGTATCTGCTTAGGAAATTCGAGGCTTGACTTTGTTGTTGACCGAGTAGGTCTTATATACATATCAGTCAAGCTATTTATCTTTTGCGGAAACAAATCCACTACTCATTCTTCGTCAATTTTAAGATTTGGAAATTTTTATACGTGGGGAATTAAAAGGCGTCGGAATGGATTAGTGGGTGGGCTCCAGCTCCACATGGGCCTGGTCTGTTGTTTTGTACAAATCTGATTTGAGGTTTGACACTTGTATACATACACATAACCGTAGAGCATAATATACGAATAGCAGCATGCACTTTTTCTGCGAACTTCTTCAGGTCACTTGTTCTTCGTAATCGACTTTCCTCTCTGTTTCCTTTTATATTTGGGTTATAAGGAGGGTTTCCAAGTCTCCACCCCCATCTCCACACCTCTCTCTCTCTCTCTCTCTCTCGTGTGATAGATGAAAAGAAATAGCAAAATCCATTTCTGTCTGGTTTCTTGTTCCTATTTACATACAAAATCATCTCTTTCTACTATCATGGATACCTTCCCAATTCATCAATCCATCTCATCTTTCCTCCTCATTGTGCTGCTCTTTTTTACTCCGGCTTCTTCCGCTTACGAGGACATTCAACGATCCCTTGACTGCTTCCATACCCCAGTTCATTGCGGTAGCGTCCAAATCAGTTATCCCTTCTGGACAGAGGACACTCCGGAGAACTGCCGCTTTCCACATGAAATTGAAATCAAATGCAATGAGACTGACAATTCCTCTGAGATTGTAATTCAAAAGTGCCCGTACCATGTTATAGGGATCGATTATGAGGACCAGAAAGCCACCATCGTTGATAAAGATTATTACTTAATGAATGAGGGGATTCCATGCGATGCTCCTTCCAGTAACACTATTCTCGACTTCATTCTCTCAAAGTACACTCAGAGAGATCTCAACCTCTCGTTCCTCTACAACTGCCCTGATCCTCTTCCTCAAAACTACCTATACTTGAAATTGCCCAACTGCTCCTCCGATTTTGCCACATTCGAAGAGAATATCACAGTCCCGTTCATAAATTGCAGCGTGATACAAATCCCGATCCACCGTATGAACAAAGATCTGCTGTGGTTAAACCCAGAGGAGTTTCGGATTGTTAATGTTTTGGCAGGGGGGTTCGAGGTCTCGTGGTCTTTTACCCAATTTGACCATCTTTGCTGGGACTGCTTCGAATCCAAAGGCCTCTGCCTTTCTATTAATAAAACCTCTTATTTCCAGCGCGACTGCTACTGCAACGGAACATGGTTTCCTGACGAGTGCCCTCCACCTCCCTCTCCGGCTCCACCTCCCTCTCCGGCTCCGCTTCCGGGTAAGCATCTCGTCTCCTCTTCCCTTTTCTTAATAATGACTTCCGAGTTGAAACAAACGGACTCGGCCTGATTTGGCTTCGATTGGGGTGGGGGACCATTTTGTGTCTCGATAAATGTGGAATTGCACTCTAAACCTTACCCCATTTCCTGATTAACAAAGCATAATATAAATTAAGTGTGCTTTTCCCCTGTTTATGTACATTAAATATGCAGTAATCAAAGCATAATATATGTTACTTACTCTAATTCCCAATTAACAAAGCATAATATAAATTGTGTTTTACTATGTTCAAAAAATACGCAGTACATATCATACATTATGTAATTTATGTACACACGTATTTCATTATTTATTTGATAATAGTGAGATAAATGATTCAACTATTTCCCACATGTAGGACTAGGAATAGAAATTTGCTAGATAATATTTTCTTCTTAGGGTTCTCGCATCTAATTTTGTCCGGCTCATCACTGACTTTCCTAATATTTTCCTCAATTATACCAAAATGATTCTTATTCCATTTGAGTAACTTTTTTTTTTTTTTTCTGTGAAGTTCCTTACATTCTTATATACTGAGTAGGGCTTTGGACAGAGTCATTGAAGTCAAATCTGATTATTCGTAACCTTAAGCCTAGTCTTTAATCAATCAAAAAATCCACTATAACAAGGAAAAAAGTAGAAATTTACGTAACATTGATCACTAAAATCCTCCATTAATATCTTCAATCCATGAGAGATACAATATCAAAATCAATGGAGAAGAGGATAGAAAATTACAACAAAGCAATTTCATTGAAAGTAAAAATATAGTAAACAAATCTGGGTTTGGGTATCCAATTATAAATAGATTCTTTTTTTTACGCTTTCAAATCAAACCTTAAATTCAATCTCTTCCACTTATATATATAGATATATATATATATATACATATATATATATATATATATATATATAAAACCTGGACCTAGTTTCATATATAGTGCTAGCATGCTTCTTTGGATTATAGTTAAATAAAATGAGGAATGGCTCCACTGCGGCCAGAGTGTGCGCTCAAGCCAAAGCTCTTAAAGAGACTTTCTTTTAGTTTAAGGCCCGAATAGGACCCAAGTGGAGCCCACATATTAAAAATTTAAATAGCTCAAAATAAAATCCTCCCTCCCTACTAATAATGAATATCCTGAATTTTTCCTGCCTAATGACCCCACACGGCATTTAAAATTCAACCACCACGTATTTGTGTAGGAAATTAATTTCAGACTTGACTTTGATGCTGACGTAGTCTTATGTACATCATGAGCCTGGTATATATCTTTTGTGGAAACTAATCAACATTCAACAACTCATGTATACTACTCTCAATGGAGCTTGTGAGTGGATATCACATGGGCCTAATCTCTTGCTCTGTGACAATCTGATTGAAGTTTGAAGGTTTAACGGATATACACACATTAACCGCAACATAAATATACAAGTTGCGGCGTTTGTATTGCATGTATACTTTGAGGAGGAATATTCAAGTGCATCCATCCCTCACCATAGGTGAGGGCACTTTCCCTTTTTTGCATATGAATCCTCATTTTGTACTTCACCCTTGGTGAGGGATGGATGCAATTGAACATTTCCCTACTTTGAGAATGCCCCATAGTTTTTTTTTTTTCTGAAATCTCCACGCCAGCCGCCCTTCTCTTTCTCTCGCATTGAATTTTCTCACCCTTTCCTTTCCTTCATATTTAATTATAAGTATCTACTCATCTCCACCTTACTCTCCCTTCTTGTTCCTATATTTCCAAAATAATTTATTTCTACCATCATGTATACCTTAAAGACAGTTCTATGTAAATAGTTTTGTCAAAGAAGACTTAATCTTTTCTTCTTCGATGATCTTGTGTTTGTTCTCATTCATATATATAGTGCTAAATGATACACAGACTGTTATAAAGGATAAGGCACAACAGAAGCTATTTACATGAGATTAAGATAAGAGTCATCAGTTGAGATATTATCTCAAGCTCTGTTGCAACAACCAGATTTTGCTGGTTTATTGTGACCTTCCATATGCCCCCTCAAATTGGGCGCAGGTGCAGGACAAAGCCCCAGTTTGGCTCACAGCAGCTCAAAGGAAGGACGACATAATGGTTTTGTAAAGATGTCGGCGACCTGATCTGCAAACGAAACAAAGCGAGTCACTAATGAACCAAGTACAACTTTTTCCCGAACAAAGTGGTAGTCAAGTTCTATGTGCTTCGTACAGGCATGAAATACAGGATTAACAATCATATGAAGAGCGGAGATATTGTCACAAAACAAAACTGGAGGCTGATAAAGATACAACCCAATGTCACGCAGTAAATATGTTAACCAGGTGACCTCTGCAGCAGTGGAGGCAAGAGCTCAATACTCAGCTTCAGTGCTTGATCGAGCCACAATTGGTTGCTTTTTGGAACTCCAGGAAATGCAGTTGCTACCTAGATAGGTGCAATAACCTGTAGTAGAGCGTCTAGTCAGTGGGCACCCGGCCCAATCCGCATCAGAGAAGGCATAGAGCTCAAGATATCCTTTGGAAAGCAAGCGAATACCATAGTGCATAGTGCCACGAACATAGCGTAATATTCGCTTCACTAACTGAAAGTGAAAATCTAAAGGGTTGTGCATAAACTGACAAACATAATTAACACAATATGAGAGGTCAGGCCGAGTGAAAGTAAGGTACTGAAGAGCTCCTACGATACTCTGATAAGACTTGGGATCTTTGAAAGAATCAGTAGTGTGAGCCGAAGATTGTAACTTGGGCTTGGGCATCATAGGCGTTGAAATGGGTTTGCACTTATCCATGAGGGCCTTTTCAAGTAACTCTGTGGCATATTTGGCTTGATTTAAAAAGAGGCCATCAGGAAACTTTTGCACTTGGATGCCTAGAAAATAGTGCAGATAGCCAAGGTCCTTCATAGCAAACTCTTGTTGTAATTGATGAAGAACCCATGAAAGAAAAGCAGGATTACTACCTGTTAATATGATATCATCGACATAAAGTAGGAGAAAGAGAGTGCCATGTCTTCCATGACAAATAAAAAGGGAGGAATCAGCTATACTGCAAAAGAAGCCAATTGACAATAGGAACACACTAAATCGCTCAAACCATGCGCGTGGAGCCTGACGAAGCCCGTATAAAGCTCTCTGTAGGTGACATACATGCTGGGGATGAAGTGGGTCGCTGAACCCAAGAGGTTGTTCCATAAAAACCTCTTCACTAAGCTGCCCATTAAGAAATGCATTTTTTTACATCTAATTGCCTAATATCCCAATTGTGAGCTAGTGCAATGGTTAAGATGATGCGGATAGATGCAGGTTTGACAACTGGTGAAAAAGTCAGAAATCAACTCCTTCAACTTGGTTGAACCCTTTGGCAACGAGACGCGCCTTTAACCTCTCCAAAGATCCATCAGCACAAAGTTTTTTTTTGTACACCCATTTGCAACCAACAACATTCATTTTGGGTGTGCGAGGAACGAGAGTCCAGGTAGCATTTTTTTGTAGGGCTGAAATTTCATCCTGCATAGTAGAGACCCAACCAGGGTGTTTTAATGTAGATTTAAGTGACTTTGGTTCTTTAGGTAAGTATTAGTTCGGCAGAAAGAATGTATTCAGAAGATGAATACTTTGAGTTGGGTTTGACAATGCCTGACTTGGTTCTAGTGAGCATAGAGTGACTAGATGCAGTGGCAGTACCCAAGGAATCTGAAGTGGGCACAGGCATAGGCACATGAGGTGCTACATTGGGTGCTATAGCATGTGAGGCAGTAGCTTGCAAGGTGGAACTTGGTGCTACATCGGGTGCTATAGCATGTGAGGCAGTAGCTTGCAAGGTGGAACAATGACGATGCTCTGTCAGAACTGCTTGAACAGGTGGAGTAGCATTGGGTGAACCATGAGGAGGCTCTAGCAGAGCATGGGTGGGCTCTGTCACAACCACTGGAGCAGGGGGGTACAGAGCTTGAGTCATCATAGGTAGAACTATATGCAAGGCTGTCTGTTGAAGAAGGCAGAATAGCATGCAATGGAGAGGTCCCAGATGGATCAGCTGAAGTGGAACAGGGTGCAGACAATTGTTACTCAATTGGTGTAGGTTCTGTTTGCGCTGGATTGAAGAACTCGGGAGAAGAATTTGAAGAAGTAGAGCGGTCCTCACAAACATGAGGTGGGCAGTCATCAACGCAAACCAAGGAATTAGTAGCTTTTGGCAACAGTAGAGAGGGAGAGATAGTCTGTTTTGTAGCACCTGAAATCCACTCAGAAAAAGATGTGATTTCACCACTATCATGAGAAACAGAATATAAGGAGCTTGGGTCCTTAAAAGGAAATGAAGTTTCGTCAAAGACAACATGGCGAGAAGAATAAACACGTCCAGTGGGAGGGTGAAAACACCTATAGCCTTTGTAGGTGTGACTGTAGCCAAGAAATACGCAAGGCAGAGAACGAGGATCAAACTTGCTTGTTGCATAGTCACGAAGATAAGGGAAGCATTTACACCCAAAAACGCGTAATGATCCATAATCTGGTAGTTTACCCATGAGCTTTTCATAAGGACAGGCCCAATTAATCACACGTGATGGTTGTCGATTAATCAACCAAACTGTTGTAAAAAATGCTTCAACCCAAAATCTACGAGGAACACCGCCATGAAACAATAATGTGAGACCCAATTCCGTAATATTTCTATGTTTTCGCTCCGCCAACCCATTTTGCTTAGGTGTGTGTGGACAAGATTTGTGATGGAGAATGCCTTTATGAGCTAAAAAAGAACTGAACTTTGTACTACTGAACTCACCCCCTCCATCAGACTGAAAAACTTCTATTTTTCTGGCAAATTGTGTTTTGGCATATTTGTAGAACGCAATAGAACATTGCAAAAAATCCGATTTATTCTTTAAGGGAAAGTACCAAGTATAACGAGTGCATTCATCCACAAAGATAACATAGTAATGAAATTTTTGACAAGAACTAACAGGAGCAGGTCCCTACAAATCGCAATGTATTATTGATAATGGAACTTCTGAAAAACTAGCAGATCTTAGGAAAGGTAAACGGCACGCCTTAGCCATTTGACAACTATTGCAAATAGCAGCACTGGTACTAGACTTGTTCCTACTGACAATGGATTTATTTTTCTTAAGCAAATTAACCACATAGAGTTGAGGATGCCCAAGCCTGTGATGCCAAATCTCATCATTTGCAACGCGAAACAGTGTGGAAAAGAAGGCATTGTGGAGTCTTGGTTCCAAGGAGTACAGACCTCCAGTTCTAGTGCCCGTAGCAATCAATTGTCCTGTGTGCCTGTGCTTAACCACAAATCCGCTAGATGAGAACTCAAAAAGATAAGGATATTCAGATGTAAGTTGGCTGACAGAGAGAAGATTTTTCTTAATTTCTGGGACAACCAGCACATTATTTAACTTGATTTCATTGTCACCATGTGTTACACAGGTGGAGCCAACATGTGTAATATCCAAAACATTACCATTTCCAACTAAAATCTTATCCAAACCTTGATATGGAATTAGAGAGTGTAACTTACCAAGGTCAGAAGTCATGTGTGCTGTCGCACCAGTGTCAGGAAACCAAGAGCCATCTTGAGTATCAGCAAGATTAAGTGCAGCCAGAGCTTAGGTTGCATCAGCTGGTTGGTAGGTCTGATTGAAGCGATGCCAACAACGCATGGCTGAGTGATTTGGCTTATTGCAAATTTGACACGATGTGCCCTTGTTTGGTTTGGCAATAGTAGGATTGGAAGGGTGCTTGTCCGCCATCTGATTTTGCGGCTTTTCCCCCAAGATACCTTGGCCACCATTTTGAGAATAGGACGGGTGCCCCGCTGGTGGGAAGCCACGACCAGTGGAGGTGAAATCCACATGCTATTTGCCTTTTTGTGAATTGGATCGCTTGCCGCCAGGTTGTTTTTTACTAAGAAAAGCCATGGTTGGATTTGGTGAACCAAATCCATCTGTATGATGCATGTTGCGCATAGTCTCATGGCCTTGAAGGAGGGGTACAATTTCCTTGTAGGAAGGGGTAGGGGGTTTGAGCATAGAAGTAACAAAAGAGTCATAACCCGGTCCCAACCCTTGTAACAAAGAAAAGACCTTTTGGCGGTCGCCAACAGGTTTACCAATAGCAGAAAGATCATCACAATAACCTTTAAAAATTCTAATGTAATCAGCAATAGAAGATGTACCTTTACGATGCATCTGTAATTGTTGGAGTAAATAAAGGTCCCGTTCTTGAGACTCTTGTGCAAAGGAATCTTCAAGAGTTTGCCACACCTCTGCAGAGGAGTCCAATCCAACCACAAGGCCCAACACTTCTTCAGACAGTGTCCCAGTAATCCAACCACGAAGCAATCTATCAGAACGCCTCCAGGCAGTGAAGTCTTGTTGGTCAGCAGATTCTTTGCTAGCCGCAACATCAGGCGGTGGGGATTGTGGAATAGGATAAGCACCATTAATAAAGCCAACCATATCTTGACTTTCAATGAGGCCCATTATTTGAGTTTTCCATAGCAAGAAGTTTGTGTGATATAACTTAATGGAGACAAAGTTGCCAACATTAAGAGTGGAGGGGTAAGGGTATTTAGGAGAAGCAGAAGCAGAGGCAGAGAGAGCCATTAGAAGATTGTGTAAGAAGTGGAAGGGGGGATGCAAGAAGGATAAGATGACTGACAGATGAAATCACAGAACTGTTGCAGGAAATTATATGTTGCAGCGGAAGAGATGCTCTAATACCATAAAGACAGTTCTATGTAAATAGTTTTGTCAAAGAAGACTTAATCTTTTCTTCTTCGATGATCTTGTGTTTGTTCTCATACATATATATATAGTGCTAAATGATACACAGACTGTTATAAAGGATAAGGCACAGCAGAAGCTGTTTACATGAGATTAAGATAAGAGCCATCAGTTGAGATATTATCTCAAGTTCTGTTGCAACAATCAGATTTTGCTGGTTTATTGTGATCTTCCATATACCTTCCCAATTCATCAATCCCTTCCATCTTTTCTCATTGTGTTGCTCTTCTTTACGCCAACTGCCTCTTCCGTCGAGGAGGACAATCAACCATACAGTGACTGCTCCCCTATATGATTGCGAGAATGGCAAACTAAACATCAGCTACCCCTTTTGGACACAAGGCAGTCCGAAATACTGTGGCTATCTAAAAGAGTTTGAAATCACATGCAATGGCACTGACAATATCTCTGAGATGGAGATTCAATCGCGCAAGTACCAATTGACACTGACAATTCCTCTGAGATGGAGATTCAATGGCGCAAGTACCATGTTATGAAGATCGATTATGAGAATCAGACAACTATCCTTGATAAAGTTTACCCAACTGTGCTACGGACCCCGGGGTTTTTACCCCGACCGGACCCCGGGCGACAATACAATATGCCTTCGTCCTTCCAGTAGCACTAGTCTAGGCTTGAATCTCTTTAATTATACTGAGAGAGATCTCAACCTCTCATTCCTCTACAATTGCCCTTTTCTTCCCCGATGCAATGAGCCATACTTCAAATTCTTCGATTGCTCCTCCGATCCTTTATTAAGTAATTACTCCTACTTCACACTCCTGCCGGATATCACAGGACTTTTCACAGATTGCAAAGTAATAACAATTCCAATCCTCGAAACAAATAGAGAGGAGCTGGAGGCATGGACGCTAGGTTTTGGGAATTGGAATGAGATTTTGAAAGCGGGCTTCGAGGTGACATGGTCTTTGATCGACCCTGACCATCAATGTTGGGATTGCGTCAAATCCAACGGCCCCTGCAGTTTAAATCAAACCTCTCTTCTTGAATTCGCTTGCTATTGTAACGGAATACCGCATCCTGAAACGTGCCCTCCTCAGTATCCGGTTCCAGCCCCTGGTAAGCATTTCTTCTATGAGTCCTAGTTCCTCCTCCTCTTCCCTTTTCTAACATCGAAGACTTCTTCTTCGTCTATGGTCGATGGTGCCTGATTACTCCTTACCAAATGGACCCGGCCATCTGTCTTGAGTTGGGACCATTTTGGGTCCCGATTAATGATCAGGTCCGGGTCTAAATCTGAAATTGCCCCATATTCTAATACCCCGTTATCCAAGCATAATATATATACATTTATTTCTCTAATATCCAATTATCAGGCATAATATCATCGCTCAAAAATATCTTTTTTATAATAAAAAAAAAAGGAAAAAAGGAGAAGGATATTAGCAAGGAAGTAGTTAATTTTTTAAGTCAAGGAGGTTTTAGTAAAAACTTAAAATATGGAAAGCTTTTGGAGTTTGTGGAGGTTGAGAAAAATACATGGGGCTTTTGTAAAAAACTCTTCTATGTATAATTCACCGTGGGGCACAAGAAGGATGGAGTTTCGTTCCAAAATAGACTGATCAAACTTCAAAGTCAGTTCCATTCTGCCTGATGAATTATAATAGCTGTTTTTTTTTTCTTTTTCTCGCATTTGTTTAGGGTTTTTTGTTCGCGTTAGAAAGTTTCCTTTGAAAATGAAGGTTGAATCCTTTTATAGATGTGGATTCCTGTGGGTTTTTTTTTCTCTTGAAACGATTTGTCAATGAAAGATAAAATTCTATTTTAGGGCAATAGAGGTCGTTTGTCTTAAATTTCTTTAGATAATCATTCCTTCGAGGCGTTAGTAGAAGCAATATAAATATTTTTCAATACTCCCCCTTGGGTGGAGCCCACTCCTCAACACTCCCCTTCAAGTAGAAGCCTCAACACGACAACACTCCCTTCAAGTGGAACTTGGTTGGCCAAAAGTGCGGTCTGATACCATCTTAAATTTATTTACCTAATCATTCCTACCAAAGCCTCTTTGATGCGTTAGTAGATGCAGCGTAAATACTTTTCAATACTCTCATTCGGATGAAGCTCACTCTTCAACAGTGGACATTTGACTCCTTTACGTGCAGTAGATTTGTCAATTTCATACACCCACTTGCCATCTTAAGCCTAAAATTCTTTCGAGGGGGTATTATGTGATTCGCATTAAAACCTAAATGACTAAATCCTACCACATTCGTCAATGCATTGTTAACCCTAATATTCCAATTTCACTGGACAGTCAAGAGTTCAATTCCACACCCTCTAGTCGATTGACTTAGTTTTTCTCCTAAAAGCAACCTTACCAAACATAGGAATATTTCATAGCGCGGAAAAGCATTTTTGCTTACCACTTTTTTTCTTTAGAAACCGCGTAACCCATACACGAACATGCCTTTAACAATTGATTTTGTTCTTAACCAGTTGAGTTACTATTCTGCTTAGATGTCAAAATTAGAATGCTGGCATGCACGAGGAGACGTGTAATCTTAATGGCTTAGATCAATTAAAAGAGCGACCCTAGTCAGTTAAATGACTAGACCAAGTCTTTTTCATTTTTTGTTTTTTTTTTTTCAAGTCATGAAAGACTTGAGCTAATCTATAGAGGCTCAATTTAAAGTACAAGCTAAATAAGCCCCTGAAGGCATAAAGCAAAAAATTCAACTAGCTCAAATGTCAATCCGAAACTATTTTTGTGCTTCTCGTTGTTATAAATGTAAACCAATGGCATTTGAATGTTGGCTCTCATATTGTTGGCAAATGTGGGCCCTTCGCTGATCCTCTGATCAGTTTCCCCACTCCTCAGTGGGACCCACCTACTGAACATGCCATATAGATGGTACCCCATTCTAAAGTGAATGCACTGTCGAGCCAACTTTATCTAATTCTTTATTTTGCAAATGTGGACTGTGCACACTAAATTTTATCCCTCGACAGGGTTGCTCAAGTGCTGGGCCCGCCCATATTGATGAAATTAATTATAATTGGGCCATGTGCTGAGCCAGAGCCTAACATTTCAACCTGATAGGTAAATAGACTGGACCTGAGCCTGTATTTATCTAATGGCCCAACCACAAGGCAGAGTCTGGCACGACAAGTTCATCGCAGATGGGCTCAGTGTATCCTTAACTAGATTTGGAATGAGTTTTTCGGCCCATGAACATGAGTTCAGCTTAGTATCAGCTTAGACTAGAGTTAGCCCCATCCAGCCTAGCCCATGTGTGCAACCCTACCTACCATCTAAGGACCCCGCCTCTAGTTTAGTATGTGGACAATTAGTCCTAGATCCCCCGTGGATATATATATATATATATATATATATATATATATATATATATATATGGGGGAACTACTCTTATAAATATATTTCTCCAAAATTTACTGTTATACTAGAATTGTCAGGATAGTTTAAAATAGGGGTTTCTCCCGGCCCTTGGTTATTACTGTGATACTGTTGTGGAGAATTAATCTTTAAATAACAAAATTAATGAGTTATTCTAAAAATATATAAAATTCTGTTCAAAAAGGTCTTTCTTTTTCCATTTTTATTCTGACATTGTTGTGCCTTTTTTTTTTTTTTTTTTTATAATATTTCCATTTGCCCTTTTTGACATTTTGGCCTTCTTGAATCTTGACAGTGAAAATGGATGGGGGCTTGCAAATTGCAATGGTCTTTTTTGACATAAAATTGTCCTTTTTTTCATTTGGGTCTTTCCCCATGGTGAGGAGGTGGTGGGTACAAAGGTCATTCTCTCCATAAAATTGTCATTTTCATTGGAAGTCTCATTTAGAAAATGGCACTTGGGACGCCATCCCTTCTTATGGAAGTGGAGAGGGAAGGAAGACTTGGCTCAGTTTTCTTGCTGCTAATAATTCAATTGTACACATTCCTTAGAAAATTCTCACCCAAACGTATATGTCCCGATTTTTAACTCCCTAAAGTAAACATGAAAATTGAGACAGTTAAGATGTTGAAAAAATGCATGAGAAAACTTGAACTATTTAAAATAAAATATCTCTTACCGAGTTGGTCCTACTTTAAATTTAACTTTTATTAAAAATATGATCAGTGAACATTGTTTGAGATTATGTTATGCCATTCTTTCACTAGGGTAAAATTTATGGGCATCGGTATCCCATATGCGAAGAAGTAAGCTCTTTCTATTATTCGGATTTCCACTCCTCCAGGCTCCAACTCGTTATTTTCAAAGTCAAGGGTGTCCAAGTCAGGACTCGGTAAAGCTGATCCACTCAATTCAACTCGACTCGACTCGACTCATAATCAACTGGTTGAGTCTAGTTCTCCCCAGTGAGTCTTTTTCCGAACTTGGTGGTGAGTGATGGGTGGGGCCTCATGAAATCCAAAGTGGACTCCACATCAAGCACCGTCCAGTCAGATCATTATGATGGCTGGTTGAACCCAACCCTCACATGGAAATGTGGTGGGTGGAGAATTCATTCGGTGAGGCTACCAGAAATCTCGCTAAGACGGCGTCTCTCCATTAGTAAAATCACTATTTGCTTGTTTGCATTTTCTTTTAGTTCTTCCACTTTAATTTTTTCAGTTCCAATCTTCGAAGATGATCACAAAGCCAGATTTTGGTTTTCTTTTTCTTTTTTTATTGATCCACCTTTGGGAGTCACCCAATCTACAAGTTTGAAGTTTGTGTTAGGTGGTTGCTTTATTGCCATACAAAAGTCATATCCACTCAAAGTTTTTAACCCACCCATTCAAACGGAAGCTTTAGATAGATGGACTTATACAGGCGTTGTTGTTATTTTCTGGGGCAGATAGGATACCCTCAATCTTCAAATTCACAATCACTCCCAGAATTCACTTTAGATCGACTAGCTTAGTCCACGTCTTTCATCTGCCCACGTGTTGTTAGAATTTGTACTTAATGAGAGAGAAGATGTAACGAGGAGATTAGACGGTGGAACTGGAACTACTTTCACCTTCCACAAGTCGGGAATCATCACAAGTAGGTTGAGAGACGAGGGAAAAAACTGTATGGAGGAAATTCTCCGCTGGGTGAAAAGAATCAAAAGAGGAAAATGAGGTGTCCCTTCGTCTTCCAATGATATTGAAGTCTCCATTCGTCGGTCAAAGTCATCGGCTGTTTTTTCAATTAAGAAAATTCAAAGTCTTATAATACGACAGACCTGATTTTTTTTTTAACTCTCCTCTCTCTCCCGTTACTTTGTATATGTTCTGTTCTGATCTAGTTCTAAGTACGGAAATCTAGATTAGATATGGCAGATCCTTTTACCTCCTTTCTCTCTTTCCTCTTAATCTCTCTGCTTGTTCTTCACTTTGTTCAAGTAGAAGCTTACGACCGCAAAGAGTGCCATCCTTCCAGTTGTGGAAGTGTAATCCCCCTGATCCAATTCCCCTTTTCCAACACCAGCAGTCCTGCGTGCGGATTATACCCAATCACATGCGCCAACAATTCCATACCCATGATCAAGTTGGAGGACCAAGAAAGATCATATGTCGTTAAAAGTATCTCATATGAAGCAAAACAACTAGTAATTCAAGACGATGACCTCCTTCGTGAAAGGACCCATATCTGCAATTCCCTTCACAGTATTACTGTACCCGCCTCTCCTTTTCTTTCCTTCAAAGTTGTAACACCTAACTTTACGTTCTTCAATTGCAAGCATGGTCAGTACCCTCTCCTTCAACGTCCCATTGAGTTGTACAATTTCAAAAATTGCACAGACTCGGTTCTCTATTATTATCCGACTGACAGCCTACCAGCTCTTAATAAAAGCAATTGTTCAGTCTTTGAATTCCCCATCTCTGAAGCGCAAGTAGACCCGTATGGATCGAAGGGGGACCTCTTGACTCTGCTGGCTGTTGGATTTGGACTCGGATGGGAACTTACCCCTGAATGCGAGGAGTGTTACGAGAAGAAAGGAGGCATGTGCAGTCTAAATGAAACTAATAGAGACTGTCTTGGTGAACGAGGTAGAAATTGGCTCTACTTGTCTATGTTTCTGATTAGGATTCGTTTTCCTTAATTTCACATCTCTTACCCTGTTTTACTATTTGCTCCACGTGGGTTTTATCCCACTGATCTCTGTAACAAGATTTTGTTGTCATTCTTGTTTCTTTCATGTTGGTTCTGAACTTAAACTGAATGACACAAAACTAAGAACGAAGAAATAGGTTCAGTTTTCAGACTGCCTCTTTTCTTCCTTTTTTTCTTTTTTTTCTGACGTAGTAAATAAAAATAATCTAATAAAATCAGATACCATGTATTAGAACCAATTTGTTGTGTTTGTGAATGCGAGACAAACCTGGTGTCCAGTGAGTTTGCAAGAATACAGTCATCTGTATCAAAAACATTATTGAATTTGAGACTTACGATTAATCTAGAGAGTAGCCAATAGAAGTATTAGCTAGCTCGAGAGCAACTTTGGTTAGAAGAGCTAGGTCCAAGGATCAAGCCTGCAACGGTTATGGAACATTTATCTAAAAATTTATAGAGAGGATTTTGATCTTTTTATTGTTGTTGGTGGTGGTGCTGTTTGTTGCATTTTTACTGCTGATGCTGATGTTTGTTGCTTCTAATGCTGTTAAAGCTCATGATTCTATTAATTTTTCATTAGTGGTGGTGGTATTGACCTCAGAATTGGGATCTCTACTGCTAGGATCAGGCCCAATTCATTCAATTTAGTGGACTGAAATACTCATCTTCGTTGTATTTGCTCTTGCTCTAACGACAACAGATTCTTGCTCTATATCAATGCATACAAAATCAAATCCCTTCTTTATTTGGTAGTCATCATTTCACTAAAGCCAGAAAAAGAAAGGTAATGATTTCAATTGTTCAATGGCCGCATAAACAATAATGGGGTTAGACTTTTCTAAATTTATGGTAATGATTCTCCAACTAGTTAGATCTTTGAGCCATAGCATGTCCTTCATGATCATGTACAGGTGTCACGTACAAAATCACAGTCAACAATATCAAAAGGGCAAAACTGTGTCCCCCACCCCCAAAACTGTTATGAGACTACTGTTGTCAAAATCATTCACCTTCATTTATTTATTTTTTTGAAGATTGTCCTTATATTCCTCTTTTGTACATGGCCATTATGCTACACCCCAAAGATTTCTCAGAGTTGCTCAACTACACACATTCAAATGGTTATGATCTCTGCAATACATACAGAGCAATCTTCTACATCTGACTCGTCCATACAACTGGTCAGTCTTTCTGTTTCCCATGCTTGGGCCAACACTGATCATCGTGAACCGGTGGATGTCGACCTATTTTGTCTTTGTTTGCCGCAAGATTTTCCTTGAGATAGGATGATGTTCCTTAACGCGCCAACCGAACCATAAATGGAGGCCTATCCATTCCAAGGAGCTGCCACCACAGATTTCATTTGTTCATGCTTCTTTGCTGTTGATGATGATCTGGCTTATGCTATTATGATAGGGATCGACTTTCATTTCTACTGTCTTTCAATGAAAGTGTTGCACTGAACTGAACATCATGCTTATGTGAAATACTTTTATTTTTCTGAACCTAGACTTTCAGTTATAGTGGTTTAAAAAAAAAATTCAGATTATGCTTCTAGAAAATTTTAATGACAAAGCAGTCAGATCTTAGTCTTCAACCATTTTGAGTTGAAAATGACGATTTATCTATCATCCTCCTCTTCAATGTTGTTACTGTTCTTTACTGAACCCGCTTCACATAATGCATTTGCTGGTGGTGATAAATCTGAAAAAAAAATCATTAAAGGTATTATATATGGGGAAAAAGATCTCTTGTGCACGGTTCACATTCAAACCATGCACAGGGACGGTGACAGAGGCAGGGCCCCACTCATTAATGTTCATTGCAAAGGCTTCTGCGCACTGTTCGCATGCGAACCGTGCGCAAGGAGAATATTTATCTTACATATAGTTGTTATTATTTGCTGAACCAGCTTACATAATGCTTTTGCAGGTAATGGTAAAAGAAAGAAATACACTATTATAGGTACTATGCTTTTCAAGCTTTTCCTTTCCTTTGAGTACTACCAAGATGATATTTGTATGTAGATGATTGAATCATACAGGGGATGCGAGGGCGGAATATATACTTGTGTCGTTCAGGCTGTTCATCAACTGAACAATAGCAATCATTCCTAGGCTAGAAAATCAGGCTGGTCAGCTCATCAAGTGAGCCACATTTGCAATAGAAATTATGTTGATAGTAAGGCAAATCAACAATCCACAGTATTTATGGTACTTACAGTGAGTTGACCACCTATTTTTTTGGGCAGTGGCAAGTTGAAGTGGGGGTAATTTGATGAACAGCACAGATCTCACATACATGTATCCCTGTTTGGGCACTCTTTTCATTTCTCGTGTCTACTTTTGACATTATGAATGACTAATTGCCAATCAATGTGTTCAAAATGCCCGCCACTCATGAGCACCTCGTGTTGATACCATAGCCCAAAAGGAGAGACCATTCTATTTAGCAGGTGGATCCACGTGTGCAGATTGGCTCCTGTACATATGATCCAAGGGCAGACTGCAGTTGTGACTTGTGCCTTCATTTGGATGGGTCAATGGGGAGGAGCATATAGGCATGGCAAATCTCTATTGTATTTTGCAAAGCAGAGGGGTGTGCCTAGATCAAAATGTTATTGAAGAATCTACTAAAAGTGTGTAGTCAGTCAAACTAAACTATACATCTGATATATCTGGTCTCAGATGGCCTGTAGTTCCAGAATCACCATTTTGGTGGCCCTAGCCTCCCAACAGACTACTTTCCATTTGTCTACATACTGGACTGCCAAGATTGCCAGGTTCCTGAGCCATGCACTGTGGAAAATGGGATAAAGGTTCCTGAATTACAAAATTATGGTGGTCACTAACCAAACTGCTGCAAAATTGGGTGGCTGAGCACGTAACAGTAAGCCTTCTATACAGACTGAGCACATTCTATTTGGCAGGTGAATCCACATGTTGTGCAGATTGACTCTTGTACATATGATTCAAGGTCACATTGCAGTTGTTCCTTACGTGTGTGGCTCGACAGGGAGGTGCCAGTAGGCATTGCAAACCTCTATTGCATATTACAACACAGGGTTTTGCCTAGATCAAAATGTTTGTTATTTAAGACTTTATTGCTAGTGTGCAGCCAGTCAAACCGAACTATAAATTTGATATATCATGTCTAGGATGGCCTTAGTTCTAGAATCACCAGATATATCTAGGATGGCCTTAGTTCTAGAATCACCATTTGGATGGCCCTAGCCTAACTACTGACTATTTTCCATCTCTACATACATACAAGATTGGGTGAGACATGCACTGTGTGTGAACTGGGATGAATGTTCCTGAATTACAAAATTATTGTGGTCGGCAACTAACATGCTGCAAAATTAAGTTAGCTGATCACATAACAGTCATTATAGTTGTTAGAAAACGAATAAACACTATTAAAAATAACTTATGTGAAAGGTGATGACATTTGCCCAAAAATGTTTCATTCAAGTATCTCTCTTGCAGGTGCAATCACTGGAGTAGCTATTTTGATTCTGACCTGCTGTTTTGTCTTCATACTGTGTCCTGTGAGGAAATTGCCATCAGATAATTCCATCTTCTTTTGGAAAAAGAAAACACGTGATAGTCGCATTGTGGAGGCATTTTTAGAAAACTATGGTTCTCTTGCTCCTAAAAGATATCGGTATTCAGAGCTGAAAACGATGACAAATTCTTTCAAGGATAATTTAGGCCATGGTGGCTATGGCAGTGTGTTCAAAGGCAACCTCAAAGATGGTCGTCCTGTGGCAGTGAAGGTCTTGAACAATGCCAAGGGAGGTAATGGTGATGAATTCATTAACGAGGTCGCTAGCATAGGTAGGACTTGCCATGTTAATGTCGTTACTCTTCTAGGCTTTTGTTCTGAGGGTTCTAACAGAGCACTTGTTTACGAGTTCATGTCCAAAGGATCTCTAGAAAAATTCATTTTCTCAGATAACTTGGGACACAGGCAGCATGTTTTGGATTGTCAAAAGCTATTCCAAATTGCAGTTGGCATTGCACGAGGACTAGAGTACCTACATCGTGGGTGCAGCACTCGTATTGTGCATTTTGACATTAAACCTCACAACATTCTTCTTGATGATGACTTTTGTCCAAAGATTTCAGATTTTGGGTTAGCTAAGCTTTGCCCTCAACAACAGAGTACCCTGTCAATGTTAGATGCAAGAGGGACAATTGGTTATACTGCCCCTGAAGTGTTCTGTAGAAGCATTGGAGGCGTATCTCACAAGTCTGATGTTTATAGCTACGGTATGATGGTGCTCGAAATGATTGGGGGAAGAAAGAACATTGATGCAGAAGCAGAGAAAACTAGTGAGATTTATTTTCCGCATTGGGTGTATAAGCACATAGAGCCTAAAGAAAGTCTAGCATTGCTTGGATTCCAGTCAGAGGCAGAAGAAGACATTGGGAGAAAAATGGTGTTAGTGGGTTTATGGTGCATACAAACAAATCCAACAAATCGACCATCAATGACTAAAGTGGTGGAGATGCTAGAAGGAAGCCTTGGAAGCTTGGAAATGCCACCCAAACCTTATCTTTGTTCACCTTGAAGATCGTGTTCTTCTACGACCTAATGCCAGAAGGTCTGTAATGTTGTATTTTAATGAGATTTATTTCTACTATGAGAGAATTCGTGGTGTCGTGTCGTTCTAATATAAGTATCCTCTAGCACTGAGGTTTGAGAGGTCTCCTCATTATACATTTTTTCAAGCTTGATTGAACAGAAATTACTGGTGCAACACTTGTTTTCTAAAATTTCATTTAAATATGTTGAAATTTTCATCCCAAGGAAAGTTAAATGGAGCTAACCACCCCACTAAAAAGTAAATGACCCTTTTTGGGTCCCCAGCAACCCACCTTCCCCAACTAGTCTCGGGGGTGGGTGTGAACAAGCCAACCTTGGACCAAGTTGAGGCTGACTTTACCATTAAAAACATGTCTGCTTAGGCTCTAGCTGAAATGATCTTGGCCTAACTTGAGCTTCACTTTAACATTAAATGCACCATCCAAAGAGCTTAAAACCTAGTTAGAGCTTTAATCATGAGAGAGTTGAGCCATACTCGAGCTCAAGTCCAATCAGACTAAGTTGAGAAAAACTTAGCTTGAGCTTGCTCATGAGACAATTATCCAAAATACTTACTAGAGCCTCTAATTGAGCTGAGCCCAGCTGGCTTGTGAACTAGCTTGGCTTGTTGATAGCACTACCTGGTAACTCTAAAATAGACAAGATTTAGAAGAATTAGACATTACAAAAAATGCAACGGTTCTCATGGGGAACCGGGCTCGAATTCGGTCCCCCATTCGGTCCATGTGGACTTTCCCTTTTCAACCCGGATGATTGGAATGATGTTTTGGGAGAAGGATTCGAGGTCAAACGGTCTGTAGTTGTAGACTTCCAATTATCTTTGTTTTATTTTTTGATGTTACGAGTGGTTGTGCTCATTGTACTTAATTTTTGTTTTTTTGTTGTGTATTTTTTGCCTCCTTAATATATACAAATCTTAACTTGCCAAAAAAAAAAAAAAAAAATTGGTCTGTGATTGACCCCCACCATCGTTGCTGGGACTGCGTCCAATCCAATGGCCACTGCGGTTACAACGTAGACTCTCCTCCAAACCCCACCTGCCACTGCAAGGGTAAACCGCATCTCTACATGTGTCCTCTGAGTAAGCATGTCTCCTCTCTGTCAACCATTGCAGTAGCGAAAAAATTATTACTCTGTTAACCAACGTACCCCACTAGATGACATGGAGTAAAGAGTATAGACCATTTTGTGTCCCCACTAGTGATCAGGTCCTGGCCTAGATCTGGAATTAGACATAAAGTAACTCCCCGTTATCAAATGATACCGAGCCCGGATCCCATCGCTGCTAAAACATAGGAACCGTGTAACACATGCCATTATATCTATGATTGGGCCCACGTATTGATAATTAAGACCGTTCAACATAAATCCCTTTCACCTCTCCACGGATATGTTCTAAAATTTAGTTCCTATAGGTCCCACTGTTCGATACATCACACGGGGATCCCATTGTGTTACACAGCGGGGGATCCGGACTCCAGTATTATCCAGACCAGACTCGAGTATTATATATACCTTAAAGCTGGATGCTAGCTAGAGGAAAAAAAAAGAAGGCAAATCTCTCCTCTCCTTGAGCCACGTCAGCATGGTATATCTAATGATAGGTACAGCCCTTCCCATACAGATTTAGCCCTTCATATACAGAGACATTCATTCCCCAAAGAAGCATCTCTTCTAAGTATTAAGACATTCCTCAAAGAAACATCTCTTCTAAAGTATTAAGACTCATGTTTCTGTGCACCCGATACAAACGTTTCTTTCTCTTTCTCCCCACTCTCACAAACTTGCTTATGTGTCTAATATTGGTGCCGCTCAATTTCTCACATATGCCCTCGAATTCTGATGAAGGTATGGTTTCTATTCTAAATGCATGTTTGTAATTCAATTCAATAAGACCGCCTCCAATTTTAATGAAAATTTAAATGCGCTTCTAACATTATTTAGGACTTAACTCAAACATTATTATGTTCTTTTTACTTAATTATGTGATAATATGAACTTATATTTTGAAATCACACAAATAAGTTTATAATTCAGATTTTTTATTCATTAATTAATAATTAATTTAAATATTAAATTTATTTATTATTTAATTTGCATAAGATTAAACCATGCATTGCACGGTGGCATTGCGCCAGTAGTAATAAAGGCCGGTGCATTTGTTTAAGTTGAAGAGGTAGGCCACGTTGATTGATATATATATATATATATATATGAGTGACCGCAGAGAATTCTGAGGCCCAGACTTTTCAGTAACATCACACAAAAAGCACATTGGTCCGACGACCGAGTTCGGCTCACTTCATTGCACTTACAAGGCGCGGCTAGCTTAGCCCTCCAGCCCACATATATATATATATATGAGGATTTTACTTGAAAAATCCCGAAATATAGTCATTTATCCCAAAAGGTCCTCACAAATTTTGTAGTACTGATGAGGTTCTCTTGCTAATTTTTTATATTTTTTTTATATTTTTTTATGAGCGACGATAGCGTCATCATGGGCGACGCTAGTGTCGCTCGCACCAGCACCTCTTTCTTTCCTTCCTTCTTTCTCTCCCTCACCCGCACCACTGCCCTTCCCCACCTTGTTCTTCCCAAGTATGAAGAAATCAATATGTTCATAGAGAGGGCCAAGGTAGAAAATTCATCTCACCACGTGTGAATGAAAGTGCCACCAGCACGCACAATACTGTTTAAAAACTCGCCACTATCGGCCATTCACAAGGGCACACGAGGAACTTATACGGAGCTTATAGTATTTAGGTTTGATATATGCGTGTGTTTTAAGTTCTAAGTTTCTCAAGAGGCAGAAATAGCTACCTCTACAGTAACCCCAACCTTCATATCCCAACCAGCAGATAAGATAACAATGAGTGCCAAAATTTGCATACTTGTCTTGGACTGACAAATTTGGATGACTCTGTCAAAATACTGAAGGTCGACTAAATTGAGTAGAGAACTTGAGAGAAGAGATGGGGGAAGGAAGAAAAGAAAAGTAAAGGGAGAGGGACGTGCACAGGCGTGGGTGCAGGGGAGGAGAAGAAGGAGAGAAGGAAAGAAGAGAAGGGGGAAAGAAATAAAAAAAATAAGGAGGCAGTGGGTGTGCAGGGGAGGCAGCGAGGGTGGTGCAGCAGGTGGGTGTGTGCAGGTGGGGGGGGGGGGGTGCAAGGTGAGTGCAGGTGGAGAGGAAGAGAAAGAAAGGAAAAGAAAAGAGGGGAAGAAGAAGGTGGGGAAGGGTAGAGTGGTGCAGTGTCTGCAGTGAGGGAGAGAAACAGAGGGAAAGAAAGAAAGAAAGAAAGAAAGAAAGAAAGAAGGAAGGAGGCCCTGGTGCGAGTGTTGCCCATGGTGACGCTATCTTGGTTAAAAAAAAGTATAAAAAAAATATAAAAAATTTGGCGAAAGGACCTCATTAGTACTTCAAAATTTGCAAGGACCTTTCGGGATAAATGACAATATTTCGGGCTTTTTCCAGTAAAATCCTCTATATATATAGGGAAATATTCAAGTGAGAACTAGTTTTCACCTATTATATGAGAACTTTTTTGCGGAGCCCAACTAGCAACCCATCCAAACCCAGCAACCAATAAGGAACCCGCTGATAGTCACTAATCTCAAGGATTGACACACATCCTAATGGATTGAACCATTGGATCGAGGGTTGAATACTTTTTGGAATATGAATCCATTAAACCTGTGAGCCACGGATGAAGGAGTTAGGGGCATGGATTTGGGGTCAAATTTGATACTTGGGGTGGTCTCACATAGATCTTTCCACCCCCCTGGTCTCATCCACAAATGGGGCCCACAGTTGGACTCCATAAAAAATTCTCATATAATATGTGAGAACTGTTTTTCACTTGAATATTACCCATAGACACACACACACTTCGATCTCAACTCACCAAACTGAGTCCAAATGTCATTGCCTCAGCTAAAGCTGGCGAGTTTTAAGTGCTCCACCCACATTGTGGCAGACGGAGTACGACTCATTTGGACCTATTCCCTCCAAGTTGTAAGTCAAGACGAGTCATGTCAAGATTTTTAACAAGCAATCTTATCAATTGACTGGAAACAAGTTTTAAGTAGGGGTGTAAAAAAAAAACCGAAAAACCGTCTAACCGAACCGATCCGAACCGAATCGCGGTTAATAACCGAATTTCACGGTTCGGTTACGATTACGGTTAATGAAATCTAAAAACCGCACGGTTCGGTTCGGTTACGGTTTTCCGTAATAATTCACGGTTATTAACCGAACCGAACCGTATAATACGGTTCGGTTAACCGTATGCGGTTAACCGTACTGTTCACAAATAAAAGAAAAAATGGGGGGGCTGAATGAAATTTCTTATCATATAAGGAAGTAAGGAACAAACCCCAAACGTCCAAACCCTAGCCACTTTCAGTCTCTCATCTCCCATTTCTCCGGTTCTCCCTTTCACCTTCTCCGTCGAATCTCTCCACCCTCTCCATCTCCTCTTCCGTTCGTCGCGCAACCCATCTCCCATCTCGCATCTTCATCTTCCTCCACCGGACATACCTCCATCTTCATCTTTCTTGAAATGGGTCTTGAGACCCCGAGCTGGCGCATTGCCACTGCTATTGTTGTTGTTAGCCGCAGGCGATAAAGACGATGAAGGAGGAGACATCATCGACGACATCCGATTCACTAATCTCCCTGTGCCCACTCCTCTGACGGACGGCTACGATGATCTATCACATATCACAAATTTCTTTGCTATTCTGGTTCCTGATTTCTCTGATGGTAGTGGTGGTGATCACGAGAGAAAAGACGTAGTAGATGAAGTATGTTGTTGTTGTTGCTGCTGCTTGGCAAAAGAAGAAGAAGTCTTTTATATATATGTTTTTGTGGTGTTGTGTTGTTTCTAATGGGGTTTTGTAATCAGCAAAGGAGTCAAATAAGAGGAGGTCTCTTTCTCTATTCTGGAATTTGATAGCTGAGAACAAGAGTTGACAAAAACGGATTTGTGCAGGGCAAAGAAAGGGGGGGGGGGGGGGGGTTTAATGGAGAGATGGGATTTGGGTGGAATTTATTTACTTGTAAGAGTTGATTTGCATGTTTCATGTTTGTTTGTTTTACATTCTGTTTTTGCATCTTCTTTTTTACTAGAATAAATTATGCTATTCATTTTTTGGATGTCTTCTGTCTGTGGGTTGGATTTGGAAATTTTTTTTTGTGTTTGTTCATAAATCTGGAATACCTACATGGGATTATCTATTTCTTTCTGCTCTAGGATCTGGACTCACAATGGATTAATATTGTTGAATACTACTGAATGAATCAATACTTTTTTTCTACGGTTATTAACCGTAACCGAACCGTCTAATACGGTTAACCACGGTTCGGTTTTCTACGGTTTTTATATATACGGTTACGGTTACTGTTTTGAAAGATGGAAAACCGCGGTTACGGTTCGGTTAACGGTTTTTCCAATATGACGGTTAACCGAACCGTTACACCCCTAGTTTTAAGTGTGGTCTCCTTTGTCTCTCCAAAATAATTTTTTTTATTGTTAACCCTACAGTATATTACAATCCAATTGCTGTCATGTCTTCATTCTGTTGAGAACAAGGATTCCTTAGTTGGTTGGCAACCGTGCATCTAACCTCTATCCAGAGATATGCCACTCTTCCCACGTGTGTAGCCTCTCCTTTCCATTGTGTGGGTTGTCTCTTCCTATGTTTGTAGGCTCTATTTGATCCCAACCCCCTTGGCTAATTTGTGTCATTTTGTCAAAAACGATAAAGAAAAAGGCCAAAAAAAAAAAAAAAAAAAAAACCCTTTGCTTGCACTTGATTTACCAGTTTTGGATTGATTGCTTGGTTTATTTATGCTTTTTTTTTCTTCAATTCCTAAAATAAAGACTTAAAAATAGAATAAATATTTTTTAAAAAAATTATGAATCTTCAAAGGTAATTTCTGAGTTTTGGATGTAAATTAGATACCAAAATAAAATATAAAGGTGGTGAGGTGAGATCTAAGTTTTGAAACATTTTAAATTATAAAATCCCCAAAGACATTATTTCAAATAGAATAAAGGTAAAAATAAAACAGAACTTACAAAGGCATGTAACAACCGAACTGGAGGCTACTTACCTCTGCATGCTCATAGTGCAGGGACATCAAAATCCTCCCACTTGGGATAGAGTGCGCCTTCAAGCCCAAGCTGCAAAGAGATTTTCTTTTATTAAAAAAATAAAAATAAAAATAAACCTGCAAGAGAGAGTTGACGAGCCAGATGCACCTTCTTTTGTAGGGCCAACCTATTAAAATTCTAAGCCGCTTATGAAGTCATTGTCCCTCTCTTGGAAATCCTCAAATTTTGCATAAATGGGAGATTGGAACAGCTATTATTAGTATAAAATTTAGGACCAACTATTATTAGGATAAAATATAATGATATGTGATACATAGAAACAACTTAATATATATCAGGATTCATCTAACCAATTTGAATATAGTTTGGACAAAACCTTGATGATAATAATGATGATTGGCAATCATTTTGAGTCTCGTGGATTGTCGCTCCTAGCCTATACAAGAAAGGGGTGCTACCTACCTGATATTTGGACAAGGGAAAACTCAGTAGAGGTGATGGCCGAAATATTCACAACTTGTAGAATACGGCTGGATTTCATCTAAGTTTTCACACCAATCAAAGGCTACAGATAGTGTGGGAAAAGCTTAATTTACAGGTAGAGATTCAAAAGCCCTCCGGCCCCACTCTCATGTTTATCACGGGAAAGTTAAAAAATTTCCACGAGAGTTTCGACCAAGTCGAGATTACACGGGAGTTTCCATGGTGATGTTGAGAGTCCAAACTGTTCATTTTCTTGCCTTGTGTCCCCACACTGCATATTAAATTCAATCAACGCGCATCTGCTTAGGAAATTCTGAGACTTGACTTTGTTGTTGACCTAGTAGGTCTTATATGCATATCAGTCTATTTATCTTTTGTGGAAACAAATCCACTACTCATGTATATCACTCATTTTTCGTCAATTTTAAGATTTGAGAACTTTTATACGTGGGGAATTAAAAGGCGTCGGAATGGATTACGAATAGCCTTTTTCAGATCACTTCTTGTTCGTAATCGACTTTCCTCTCTGTTTCCTTTTATATTTGGGTTATAAGGAGGGTTTCCAAGTCCCCACCCCCACCCCCAACTCCACACCTCTCTCTCTCTCTCTCTCTCTCTCTCTCTCTCTCGTGTGATAGATGAAAAGAAATAGCAAAATCCATTTCTGTCTGGTTTCTTGTTCCTATATACATACAAAATCATCTCTTTCTACTATCATGGATACCTTCCCAATTCATCAATCCCTCTCATCTTTCCTCCTCATTTTGCTGCTCTTTTTTACTCCGGCTTCTTCCGCTGAAGAGGACAATCATCAACAATTCGATTACTGCTTGCGTGCCCCATTTCATTGCGGCGGTGTCCAACTCAACATCAGTTATCCCTTCTGGACAGAGGACACTCCGAAGAACTGCCGCTTTTCACCTGAAAATGAAATCAAATGCAATAGGACTGACAATTCCTTTGAGATCGTGAATCAAAAGCGCCCGTACCATGTCATGAGGATCGATTATGAGAACCAGACAGCCACCATCGTTGATAAAGATTATTACTTCGCAGCAAAGAAGGACATGAGTCCATGTCTTGCTCCTTCCAGCAACACTAGTCTTGACTTCAATCTCTTTAATTACACTCATGGAGATCTCAACCTCTCGTTCCTCAACTGCCCTCATCATCTTGCTCCAAACGACATATACTTCGAATTCCCTACCAGCTGTAACTCCTATGATTTAAGAGATCATGCCTACTACTTCACATTCGAAGAGCATATCACGGGCCCTTTTATAAATTGCCAAGTGATACAAATCCCGATCCTCCGTGCGAACAAAGATTGGCCTTGGGAAAACCCAGAGGAGTTTTGGATGGATGTTTTGGCGGGGGGCTTCGAGGTCACATGGTCTCTCACCCGACTTGACCCTCATTGCTTGTACTGCTTCGAATCCGACGGCCACTGCCGTTTTAACAAAACCTCTCCTCCACAACGCGACTGCAACTGCAACGAAAAATCACATCCTCCCATGTGTCCTCTTGCTCCGCCTCCGGCTCCGGCTCCGGCTCCGGGTAAGCATCTCGTGTCCTCCTCCCTTTTCTTAATAATAACTTCCGAGTTGAAACAAACGGACCGGGCCTGATTTGCCTTCGAGTGGGGTGAAGGTGGGGGTCCATTTTGCGTCTCGATTAATAGGGTCTAGATACATATGGAATTGCACTCTACTCTCTATTTCCTGGTTAACAAAGCATAATATAAATTAAGTGACCTTTACCCCTGTTTATGTACATTAAATATGCAGTAATCAAAGCATAATATATGTTACTCTAATACCCAATTAACAAAGCATAATATAAATTGTGTTTTACTATGTACATAAAATATGCGGTACATGTCATATATTATGTCATTTATGTTCACGTACTTCATAATTGATTTGATAATAGTGAGATAAATTATTCAACTATTTCCCACATGTAGGATTAGGAATAGAAATTTTCTATAAAATATTTTCTTCTTAGGGTTCTTGCATCTAATTTTGTCCAGTTCATCTCTAACTTTCCTAATATTATCCTCAGTTATATCAAAATGATTCTTGTTCCATTTTAGTAACCTATTTTTCACTTATTAAATCATCAAATGTCTCACAAATATTAGTGTGAAGTTCCTTACATTCATATATACTAAGGAGGGCTTTGGACACAGTCAGGGAAGCCAAATCTGATTATTTGTAACCTTAAGCCTAGTCTTGAATCAATCAAAAAATCCACTATAACAAGGAGAAAAGTAGAAATTTACTTAACATTGATCACTAAAATCCTCCATTAATATTCAATCCATGAGAGACACAATATCAAAATCAATGGAGAAGAGGATAGAAAATTACAACAAAGCAATTTCATTGAAAATAAAAATATCGTAAACAAGTCTAGGTTTGGGTATCCAATTATAAATAGATTCTTTTTTTTTACACTTTCAAATCAAACCATAAATTCAATCTCAACCACTTATATATATATTATATATATTTATAACCTGGACCTATTTTCATATATAGCGCTATCATGCTTCTTTGGATTATGGTTAAATAAAATGAGGAATTGCCCCACTGCGGCCAAGAATATGCGATCAAGCCAAAGCTCCTAAAGAGACTTTCTTTTAGTTTAAGACCCAAATGGTGGAGCCCACATGTTGAAAACTTGAGTAGGTCAAAATGAAATCCTCCCTCCCAAATAATGGATATCCTAAAATTTTCATGCCTAGTGCCCCCACACGACATGTAAAATTCAAACACCACGTATTTGGGTAGGAAATTTCAGACTTGACTTTGATGTTGACCTAGTCTTATATACATCATGAGCCTGGTATATATCTTTTGTGGTCTCATGTATACGACTCTCAATGGAGATTGTGAGTGGACATCACATGGGCCTGATCTCTTGCTCTGTAGCAATCTAATTGAAGCTTGAAGGTTTAACGGATATATTATATATATATATTATATATATATATATTATATATATATATATATATATATAGACACATTAACCGCACATTAACCGCAACATAAATAGACAAGTAGCGGTGTTTGTATTTCATATATACTTCGAAAATTTCAGACTTGACTTTGATGTTGACCTAGTCTTATATACATCATCAGCCTTTGAGGAAATACAACTAATCCACATTCAATAACTCATGTATACTACTCAATGGAGATTTTGAGTGGATATCACATGGGCCTGATCTCTTGCTTTGTAACAATCTGATTGAATCTGAAGGTTTTAACAGTTACATATATACACACATTAACCTCGACATACTTTGAAAATGCTCCATAGTGTTTTTTTTTAAGAAGCTCCACGCTGCCTGCCCCTCTCTTTCTCTCACATTGAATTTTCTCACCCTTTCCTTTCCTTCATATTGAATTATATGTATCTAGTCTCATCTCCATCTCTCTCCTTTCTTGTTCCCACATTTCCAAAATCATTTCTTTCTACCATCATGTATACCTTCCCAATTCATCAATCCCTTCCATCTTTTCTCATTGTGTTGCTCTCCTTTACGCTGGTTGCTTCTTCCGCCGAGGAGGACAATCAATCATACAGTGACTGCTCTCCTTTCCCATAAGATTGCGGGAATGTCAAACTCAACATCAGCTATCCCTTTTGGACACAGGGCCGTCCGGAATACTATGGCTACTCAAAAGAGTTTGGAATCACATGCAATGAGATTGACAATTCCTCTTAGATTGAGATCCAATCGCGCAAGTACCATGTTATGAAGATTGATTATGAGAATCAGACAACAACTATCTTTGATAAAGCTTACTTTGCCAACGATGACAATACAATATGCCTTCGTCCTCCCAGTAACACTAGTATGGACTTGAGTCTCTTTAATTTCACTCAAAGAGATCTCAACCTCTCATTCCTCTACGACTACTCTTTTCTTTCTCGATACGACAACCCATACTTCAAATTCTTCAATTGCTCCTCCGATCCTTTATTAAGAAATTACGCCTCCTTCACACTCCTGCCAGATATCACATGACCTTTCACAGATTGCAAAGTGGTAAGAATTCCAATCCTCGAAACAAATAAAGAGGAGCTGGAGTTAGGTTTTGTGGATTTGAATGATATTTTGAAAGAGGGCTTCGAGGTGACATGGTCTTTGATCGACCTTGACCATCAATGTTGGGACTGCATCAAATCCAACGGCCACTGCGGTTTAAATAAAACCTCTCTTCTTGAATTCGCTTGCTACTGCAACGGAATACCGCATCCTGAAATGTGCCCTCTTCCTCAGTATCCGGTTCCAGCCCCTGGTGAGCATCTCTTCTATCTACTCCTGAGTCCTGGTTGTTCCTCCTCTTCCCTTTTCTTACATCAAAGACTTATTCTTTGTCTATGGTCGATGGTGCCTGATTACGCCTTACCAAATAGACCCAGCCATCTGTCTTGAGTTGGGACCATTTTGGGGTCCTGATTAATGATCACGTCCGGGTCTAAATCTGAAATTGTCCCATATTCTAATACCCCGTTATCCAAGCATAATATATATACATGTATTTATCTAATATCCAATTATCAGGCATAATATAATCGCTTAAAAATATATATTTTTATAATAAAAAAAGGAAAAAAGAAGAAGGATATTAGCAAGGAAGTAGTTAATTTTTTAAGTCAATGAGGTTTTAGTAAAAACTTAAAATATAGAAGGCTTTTGGAGTTTGTGGAGGTTGAGAAAAATACAGGGGGCCTTTTTGTAAAAAACTCTTCTATGTATGATTCACCGTGGGCGCAGGGAAGGTGGAGTTTCATCCGAAAATAGACTGATCAAACTTCAAACCAGGTTTATTCTACCTGATGAATTATAATAGCCGATTTTTTCCTTTTTTTGGTATTTGTTTAGGGCTTTTTGCTTGCGTTGGAAGTTTGCTTTGAAAGACAAGGTTGAATCTTTTATAGATGTGGATCCTTGTGGGTTTTTTTTTTCACTTGAAACGTTTCGTCGATGAAAGATAAAATCCTATTTTAGGGTAATAGAGGTCGTTTGTCTTAAATTTCTTTAGAAAATCATTCCTTCGAGGCGTTAGTAGAAGCAATATAAATACTTTTCAATACTCCCTCTCGGATGGAGCTCACTCCTCAACACTCTGTTTCAGGTGGAAGCCTTAACACTTCCTTAAAGTGGAACTTATTCAGTGCACTTTTGGCGGTCTAATATCACCTTAAATTTCTTGATTTTTGTTCTTCAACGGCTAAGTTAGTTATGCTGGATGTCAAAATTAGAATGCAGGTATATATGCACGAGGACATACGTAATCTTAATGGCTCAGATCAATTAAAAGAGTGACCCTAGTCAGTTAAATGACTAGACCAAGTCCTTTTCATTTTTTTTTTTTTTTCAAGTCATGAAAGACTTGAGCTTTCTATAGAGGCTCAATTTAAAGTACAAGCTAAATAAGCCCCTGAAGGCATAAAGCAAAAAATTCAACTTGCTAAAATGTAAATCCGAAACTATTTTTGTGCTTCTGGTTGTTATAAATGTAAACCAATGGCATTTGAATGTCGGCTCTCATAGTGTTGGCAAATGTGGGCCCCTCGCTGATCCTCTGATCAGTTTCCCCCCTCCATACTGATTTCAGTGGGACCCACCTACCGAACATGTCATGTAGAGGGTACCCCATTCTAAAGTGAATGCACTGTCGAGACGACTTTATCTAATTCTTTATTTTGAAAATGTGGACCATGCGCAATAAATTTTATCCATCGACAGGGTTGCACAAGTGATGGGCCCGCCCATATTGACGAAATTAATTGTAATTGGGCCATGTGCTGAGCCGGAGCCTAACATTTCGACCTGATAGGTAAATAGACTGGACCTGAGCCTGTATTTATCTAATGGCCCATCCACAGGGCAGAGTCTAGCACGACAAGTTCATCGCAGATGGGCTCAGTATATCCTTTACCAGGTTTGGAATTAGTTTTTAGGCCCATGAACATGAGTTCAGCCTAGTATCAGCTTAGACTAGCGTTAGCCCCATCCAGCCTAGCCCATGTGCAACCCTACCTACCATCTAAGGTACCCGCCTCTAGTTTAGTTTGTGGACGATTAGTCCTAGAGCCCCCATGGATATATATGGGGGAGCTACTCTCATAAATACATTTCTCCAAAATTTACTGTTTTAGTAGAATTGTCAGGATATTTTCAAATTGGGGTTTCTCCTGGCCCTTGGTTATTACTGTGATACTGTTGCGGAGAATTAATTCTTAAATAACAAAATTAATGAGTGATTCTAAAAATATATAAAATTCTGTTTAAAAACGTCTTTGTAATTTTTTTCCGTTTTCCATTTTTATTCTGACATTGTTGTGGCTTTTTTTTTATAATATTTCCATTTTCCTTTCTTCTTGAATCTTGATAGTGAAATTGGATGGGGGGTTGCAATGGTCTTTTTTGACATAAAATTGTCATTTTTCGTTTGGGTCTTTCCCATGGTGAGGAGGTGGTGGGTACAAAGGTCATTCTCTCCATAAAAATGTCATTTTCATTGGAAGTCTCATTTAGAAAATGGCACTCGGGTCTTATGGAAGCGGAGTGAAAAGGAAGACCTGGCTCAGTTTTCTTGCTGCTAATAATTCAATTGTACACATTCCGGTAGAAAATTCTCACCCAAACGTATATGTTCCAATTTTCAACTCTCTAAAGTAGACATGAAAATGGAGACAGTCGAGATGTTGTGAAAATGGATGAAAAAACTTCATATATTTAAAATAAAGAATTGGTTCCACTTTAAAATTGATTTTTTATTAAAAATATAATCAGTGAACAATGTTTGAGATTATGTTATGCCATTCTTTCACTAGGGTAAAATTTATGGGTATCCGTATCCTATACGCTAAAAAGTGGAACCCGTCTCAGGGGGCGCCTCGCACAGGGGCAGAGGAGAACCCGTTGCAGGGGCCGCCACCCGTGGCGGGCGGAGGAGGTCTGCCCACTCCCCTCCCCCCGTGGTGGCGTCCGATTGGTCCAAACAGGTTTATGTTTGAATCCGTTTCCTAAAAAGTAAGAAGCTATTTCTTCTATTCGGATTTCCACTCCTTCAACTCGTTATTCTAAAAGTCAATGCCTCGTCGGGTACGTAAAGTAATGCTTCCTCCACAAAACAACGTGAGAGATGGGTGGTGGTGTCCAAGTCAGGACTCGGAAAAGCTGATCCGCTCAATTCAACTCGACTCCTCAACGACTGATTGAGTTTTGTTATCCCCAGTGAGTCTCTTTTTCCGAACTTGGTGGTGAGTGATGTGTAGGGCCTCGTGAAATCCAAAGTCATCAAGCACCGTCCAGTCAGATCATTATGATGGCGGGTTGACCCCAACGCTCACAACGAAAAACACACCTCAAGCCAAGGGCCCAAACACAGCGAGTGCAAGCCAAACAAAGGAAAAATGCCGCCTCCAATGAAAATAAAATAAAAACATCTTTATCTTCTCATCTCCATTTAATATAACGCCTGCTATTTGTCCATTTGAAAGCTTCATCTTCTTCCAACATTTTCTCCCTTTGATTTCCTTCCAAATGAGTCACAACCTGTGATTACCGTTGAAAAGGCTCGAATTCCCCTACCTGCTTTTGTTCTACCTCCTCGTCTTCTTTCTTCTGTTAGCAGAACCAGTCCTTTCTGTTGACGAATTATTCGGAACTTGCGTTCCTGAAAGATGTGATATTGATGGAAAGGGCCCAAACATAAGCTTCCCCTTTTGGATCTCTGGCAAACACCCTCCCCACTGTCGCTATCCGGGCTTCCAACTCACCTGCGACGACCAACAACAGAGCCTTAAGCTATTCCCCTCCGAATACATCATTCGAGATATCAATTATGAGGACCAATTCTTTTCCGTTAGTCGACAAAAGATTGATGGATGATCCTCATTGCCCACATCCTCCTTTTAGTCTCACCTTCGATCCTTCTGTTTTCCATATTGTTGAATCGAACCTCAACCTCTTATTCTTTTACAATTGCACCGAGGAACCAGAACTACCCCAATAACAGGCGATTCCTTGTATCTCCAACGAGACACATCACTCTTTTGATAGGTTGAATTTTACTGGGAGCTTGATGAGTTCCTGGAATCTCCCAAAGAAATGCGAACCTTATGTCTCTGGACAAGTACTTGGAGTTGTTACATTGGAGTTGCTACAAATAGGGGATTTCTTCTCAATTGGACTGCACCCAATTGCAGCAGGTGCTTGGAAAGTGGAGGTCAGTGCGGATACTTAGAGAGCGAGTTCAAGTGCTTCTGTCGCGACCGTCCCCATCTCGTATCATGTAAAGATCGTAAGTCCCTGATATCACTAGTATTATGTTTTCTTTTTGCCCCTGTTTTTTTGGTAATGCGGTGGGTGGAGAATTCATTCGGCGAGGCTACCAAAAATCTCGCTAAGACGGCGTCTCTCCATTAGTAAAATCACTATTTGCTGGTTTGCATTTTCTTTTAGTTCTTCCACCTTAATTTTTTCAGTTCCAATCTTCGAAGATGATCACAAAGCCAGATTTTGGTTTTCTTTTTCTTTTCTTTTTTTCTTTTTTTTATTGATCCACCTTTTGGAGTCACCCAATCTACAAGTTTGAAGTTTGAAGTTTGTGTTAGGTGGTTGCTTTATTGCAATACAAAAGTCATATCCATTCAAAGTTTTTAACCCACCCATTCAAACGGAAGCTTTAGATAGATGGACTTATACAGGCGTTGTTGTTATTTTCTGGGGCAGATAGGATACTCTCCAATCTTCAAATTCACAATCACTCCCAGAATTCACTTTAGATCGACTAGCTTAGTCCAGGTCTTTCATCTGCCCACGTGTTGTTAGAATTTGTACTTAATGAGAGAGAAGATGTAACGAGGAGATTAGACGGAGGAACTGGGACTACTTTCACCTTGTGGAATCATCACAAGTAAGATGAGAGACTGGGGGAAAAATGCATGGAGGAAATTCTCCAGATGAGAGACGGGGAAAAAAATGCATGGAGGAAATTCTCCGCTGGGTGAAAAGAATCAAAAGAGGAAAATGAGGTGTCCCTTCTTCACTTTGTTCTAGTAGAAGCTTACGATCGCAAAGAGTGCCATCCTTTCAGTTGTGGAAGTGTACCCCTGATCCAATTCCCCTTTTCCAACACCAGCACTCCTGAGTGCGGATTATACCAAATCACATGCGCCAACAATTCCATACCCATGATCAAGTTCCAAGAGCAAGAAAAATCAAATGTCGTTAAAAGTATCTCATATGAAGCAAAACTACTAGTAATTCAAGACGATGACCTCCTTCATGAAAGGACCCATATCTGCAATTCCCTTCACAGTGTTACTGTACCCGCCTCTCCTTTTCTTTCCTTCAAAGTTGTAACACCGAACTTTACGTTCTTCAATTGCAAGCATGATCAGTACCCTCTCCTTCAACGTCCCTTTGAGTTGTACAATTTCACAGATTGCACAGACTCCGTTCTCTATTATTATCCGAATGACAGCCTACCAGCTCTTTTAAATAAATGTCCAGTCTTTAAGTTTCCCATCTCTGAATCGCAAGTAGACCTGTATGGATCGAAGAGGGACCTCTTGACTCTGCTGGCTGTTGGATTTGGACTCGGATGGGAACTTACCCGTGAATGCGAGGAGTGTTACGAGAAGAAAGGAGGCATGTGCTGTCTAAATAAAACTAATAGAGACTTCATTTGTCTTGGTGAAGGAGGTAGAAATTGGCTCTACTTGTCTATGTTTCTGATTAGGATTCGTGTTTTTTATTTTTCACATCTCTTACCCTGTTTTACTATTTGCTCCTCGTGGGTCTGGTCCCACTGATTCTCTCTTACGAGATTTTGTTGTCATTCTTCTTTCTTTCCTGTTGGTTCTGAACTTAAACTGAATGACACAAAACTAAGAAGGAAGAAATAGGTTCATTTTTCAGATTTCAAACTGCCTCTTTTTTTCTTTTTTCTTTTTTCTTTTTTTTTTATGACGTAGTAAATAAAAATAATCTAATAAAATCAGATACCATGTATTAGAACCAATTTGTTGTGTTTGTGAATGCGAGACAAACCCAGTGTCCAGTAAGTTTGCAAGGATACAGTCATCTATTTCAAAAGCATTATTGAATTTGAGACTTACGATTAATCTATAGAGTAGCCAATAGAAGTATTAGCTAGCTCGAGAACAACTCTGGTTAGAAGAGCTAGGTCCAAGGATCAAGCCTGCAATGGTTGTGGAATATTTATCTAAAAATTTATTGAGAGGATTTTGGTCTTTTTATTGTTGTTGGTGGTGGTGCTGTTTGTTGCATTTTTACTGCTGATGCTGATGTTTGTTGCTTCTAATGCTGCTAAAGCTCATGATTCTGTTAATTTTCATTAGTGGTGTTGGTATTGAACTCAGAATTGGGATCTCTACTGCTAGGATCAGGCCCAATTCATTCAATTTAGTGGACTGAAATACTCATCTTCGTTGTATTTGCTCTTACTCTATGGACAACAGATTCTTGCTCTATATCAATGCATACAAAATCAAATCCCTTCTTAATTTTCTAGTCATCATTTCACTGAATCCAGAAAAAGAAACGTAATACTTACTATGGGGGTTAAAGGATGGATCTTTATGATAGTAGGAGTTTTCAATGGTGAAATGGATCTTTGCAGTTTGCATCTCAGTTCTCGTCAATTTATTTTAATTGACCAATGCCTTTGGTCTGTTTCACATAATTATTTCATCTTTGAATATTTTATCTTGTGCTTGATTATTTATAAGCCTACCTAGAAATATGGGACAAACTCCACTTTGAACTAAGCTTGCCAGAAGGTCCAAACTAAACATACAGTGAGCTCCACCTTCCTGCTCTTTTACTTGTCATTGTGCATTTGTCCTTTTACTCCCTACCCTTGATTCCTATAGAAATAACAACCCAACAAATGCCTTGGGTGAAACACTTTTTCTTCTTGATAGATAGCAGACATACAGCTTTCAACTGTTCAATGGCCGCATAAACCATAGTTATCAGAATCTTAAGATTCGTATCCTGAATCTCGATTCGTATCCCGAATCTTCAGGAAAATGATTCGTATCTATGTAATGAATCCCATAAGCTACCCCTTTTGATAGTTTTCAACTGTTCAATGGCCGCATAAACAATATTGGGGTTAGACATTTCTAATTTTATGGTAGAGATTCTCCAACAAGTTAGATCTTTGAGCCATAGCATGTCCTTCATGATCATGTACAGGTGCCACGTACAAAATCACAGTCAACAATATCAAAAGGGCAAACCACCCCGCTCCCCACCGACTGTTATTAGACAATTGTCAAGTCCTCAGTCAAAGTCAAATTTTTTTTTTTAAGATTGTCCTTATATTCCTCTTTTGAAGTGAAAACCACCATTTTCTTCGTGAAAAAAAAAAAAAAAAAAAAAAAAACCCTATCTGTTACTTATTTGGTGTTCAGTTGCATGGAATTAACTATATTGAAGCTCCAACGAATTCCTCTTCCTCACATGTGTTCCTTCTCTCTCACCTTTCTCCACACTCAGAACAGGAACAATCTTTCAGAAACCTGTTATGCATCCATTCGACTGCATAAATGTATCAGAGACCAGATTGCTTTTCTCCAACACTACCGACCTGGAATGTTGATGGCATATCCAATCCGAAAAGTCCACATCAAGGTTCCCACCTCAATGAAAAATGAACCTCATGCATTTTGAAAGCATCCCATATGATTATTGTGCTTTTATAATCCAAGATGAGAACTCTAGAACCACTTGGAAGATAATGTCTGCTATTTCCTCAACATTTTTATGATGCCTATAATTAACTTTGATATTACAAGTTCCCTTTTTCACCTTTTTTCAATTGTGAGCATAGCCATTATGCTACACCCCAAATATTTCTCAGAGTTGCTCAATTACACACATTCAAATGGTTATGATCTCTGCTATACATACAGAGCAATCTTCTACATCTGACTGGTCCATACAACTGGTCAGTCTTTCTGTTTCCCGTACGTGGGCCAACACAGATAGGGATCAACTTTCATTTCTACTGTTTTTCAAGGAAAGTGTTGAACTGAATTGAACATCATGCTTATGTGAAATACTTTTATTTTTCTGAACCTAGACTTTTAGTTATAGTGGTTTTAACTTTTCAGATTATGCTTCTAGAAGATTTTTTAATAAGACAAAGCAGTCAGATCTTAGTCTTCAACCAGTTTTGAGTTGAAAATGACGATTTATCTCATCATCCTCCCCTCATTGTTGTGACTGTTCTTTAATGAACCCGCTTAACATAATGTGTTTGCGGGTGGTGATAAATCTGAAAGAAAAATCATCATAAGTATTATATATAGGGAAAAAGATCTCTTGTGCACGGTTTGCATACAAACCGTGCACAGGGACGGTGACAAAGGTGGGCCCCACTTATGAATGTTCGTTGCAATGGCTTATCTGTGCTATTCGCATGCGAACCGTGCGCAGGAGAATATTTATCTTATATGTAGTTGTTATTCTTATTCTTATTTGCTGAACCAGCTTACATAATGCTTTTGCAGGTAATGGTAAAAGAAAGAAATACACTATTATAGGTATTATGCTTTTCAAGCTTTTCCTTTCCTTTGAGTACTACCAAGATGATATTTGTATGTAGATGATTGAATCATACAGGGGATGCGAGGGCGGAATATATACGTGTGTCGTTCAGGCTGTTCATCAACTGAACAATAGCAATCATTCCTAGGCTAGAAAATCAGGCCGGTCAGCTCATCAAGTGAGCCACATTTGCAATAGAAATTATGTTGATAGTAAGGCAAATCAACAATCCACATTATTTATGGTACTTACAGTGAGTTGACCACCTATTTCTTTGGGCTGTGGCAAGTTGAAGTGGGGGTAATTTGATGAACAGCACAGATCTCACATACATGTATCCCTGTTTGGGCACTCTTTTCATTTCTCGTGTCTACTTTTGACATTATGAATGACTAATTGCCAATCAATGTGTTCAAAATGCCCGCCACTCATGAGCACCTCGTGTTGATACCATAGCCCAAAAGGAGAGACCATTCTATTTAGCAGGTGGATCCACATGTGCAGATTGGCTCCTGTACATATGATCCAAGGGCAGACTGCAGTTGTGACTTGTGCCTTCATTTGGATGGGTCAATGGGGAGGAGCATATAGGCATGGCAAATCTCTATTGTATTTTGCAAAGCAGAGGGGTGTGCCTAGATCAAAATGTTATTGAAGAATCTACTATGAGTTTGTAGTCAGTCAAAATAAACTATACATCTGATATATCCGGTCTCAGATGGCCTGTAGTTCCAGAATCACCATTTTGGTGGCCCTAGCCTCCCAACAGACTATTTTCCATTTGTCTGCGTACTGGACTGCCAAGATTGCCAGGTTCCTGAACCATGCACTGTGGGAAAATGGGATGAAGTTTCCTGAATTACAAAATTATGGTGGTCACTAACCAAACTGCTGCATAATTTGGGTGGCTGAGAACGTAACAGTATGCATTCTACACAGACTGAGCACATTTTCTGTGTCATTTTTCTCCTCTTTCAGGTGCTGTTGCAGGAGGAGGGTTTTCCCTGTGCCTCGTTGCTTGCATCTTCTTGTGGTACCGCAAAAAGTGCTTCTCTTTAACCTCTTCCAAGCTGCTCTCTCGTGCCATCTCTTTAAACCCATCTCTTAAATCAGACCTTGAGAAGAGCAATAGCTTGTTGGGTACCCAATTCTTCAACTACAAGGAGCTGGAAGAAGCTACCAACAACTTTGACCCCTCTAAAGAACTTGGACATGGAGGCTTTGGCGTGGTCTACCATGGTAAGCTCATTTGGGTTTTGTTTCTTTTCATGATGTAACATCTGTTCCTCTGAAGAAGATTTAGGAACTACATTTCAGAAATTGACTTTGTACATTTTCACTGACAGAAACATCATTTATAGAAGAGTGGAAGAGATAAAGTAAACTTAATCCAAGCTGAAATCTAATTCAAACCTAAATGCACAACTCAACACATCTAACACCCTCACCCTTCACCCTTCACCCACCCCCCTTCCTCCTTCAAATCCCTTCTGCGCTTGTTAGTTAAAGGACTGTTCCCAAGGAGAATGCATTTACAGTAGAAGTAAGCATTATGCTAATGTTGCCAAGTGATGATATCACTCAAAAAGAGTGAGTGAGATATTTATTATGTGAAACTATTCTTCCAAATTCCAAATGAGGCGTAAAACAGCTATAGCTAACTGCCGTTACAGGAGAACGCATTAGTTTGCTTCTATTGGGGTACAATGCTCATGTACCTGGTTGCTCTTTTCTCTGTGTTTCCTCTTTCTTTTATGTTATTTATTTTCTCTCCCTTTTTGTTTTCCTTTTCTGTAATCAAAAGAAGATTAATTAAGTTTCAGTTACCGTTCAGAAAAAAAAAAAGAATGCTAGAAAGACTGATACTGCAAGTGTTTGGAACTTCTCTCTTATTAAAGAGTTTGTGGATGGTTGCACAATCTACTGGTAATTCTGTGATGGCAATTTTGAAAACCTTATTCCTTCACAGCTCATTGTCTTTTTTAGAATTTTACTTCTGTGGGTGCTTACTTAAAAACATCACATTCTCTCTTCCATACCATTTTCTAAGATATTCGATTTCAACAGGTAAGCTGCGCGATGGGCGTAATGTCGCAGTCAAGCGATTGTACGAGAACAATTGCAGACGTGTCGAACAATTCAAGAATGAAATCAAAATTCTTTCTCACTTGCGCCATCAGAACCTTGTCACATTGTATGGATGCAGCTCACGCCACAGCCGGGAGCTCCTCCTTGTCTATGAGTTCATCCCCAATGGCACTGTGGCCGACCACCTCCATGGTGACCGTGCCAAACCCGGTGCGTTCACATGGCCTACCCGAATGGGCATTGCTATAGAAACTGCAGATGCACTCAAATACCTCCATGCTGTTGATATTATACACCGTGATGTCAAAACTAACAATGTTCTCCTCGACAACAATTTCCATGTAAAAGTTGCAGATTTTGGCCTGTCACGTTTGTTCCCCACTGATGTCACACATGTTTCAACTGCTCCACAAGGGACACCCGGCTATGTCGACCCTGACTATCGCCGTTGTTACCAGCTTACTGATAAGAGTGATGTGTATAGCTTCGGTGTGGTCTTGATGGAACTTATATCATCAAAGCCCGCTGTGGACATCACTAGGCATCGGCATGAGATCAACTTGGCTAGCATGGCTATTAGCAAGATCGTTAATTCTGAGCTCAACGAGCTGGTGGACCCCACTCTTGGGTTTGAATCAGATCATACGGTTAGGACAATGATTACCTCGGTGGCTGGGTTGGCTTTTAGGTGTTTGCAAGATGAAAAGGAGGATAGGCCTCCAATGGAGGAGGTTTTTGAGTTGTTAAGAAGAATTGCGAGTGAGGAATACAATGTGGAGAAGGTAGAGGAGGTGAATACACCAGCGGACGATGAAGTACTGTTGCAGAAAATGCCACCATTGTCACCAGATGCTGTTAGTGATGCATGGGAAAGCAGGACTACCACTCCTAATACCAGCGGGTGATGTATATTTTTGTAGCTCTTATCTATTTTCTCTGCTTTCCTTTTTTGATATTTTGTAGGGAGGTTGAAAAGATCATTACAGATGTAACTAGTAAGTACTTACAAGGTGAAGCCATTGAATGATACTGAAATAAATTTCAATGTGCATCTCAAATTTCAAATCCAATAGCTAATTCAGCAATGATAGTAGTTAATGCTGATGTACTGATCATTTATCATTATAAAAAGAGGGTGGCATTTGTAGCTCACCTATACGGTCTTGCAAGTTTTCTTTGAATTGTGATGTTACATTTGTTGGAAAATAGGTGAGCCTTCCAAACAGGTTTTAAAAACTTTTGACCCACTTGATGTAGGGATCAACTATCTAGAAGGCAACAAACCCAATGCAGGATGCAATCCCTCAATCTCATAGTCATATACAGCAACAAATACTATCTAGAAGATAGAAAATAGCACGTAAACATGCAACCACGAAATCTACAACATACAAGGATGTAGATATACCTTTGGAGCTTTGTTGTGCTCTAATGGAGGATTTGTATTCTTTCTTTGATGATGAACGCTTTCAATTAATCAAATCAGAATCTCCTACACCCTTTGATCTGCCACGCTATGACCCGTATCAGATTCTCTTTCTCAAGAAGATGGTGGAATCTTCAAGAGAAAAACCCTAGAGGAAACTAGAAGAGAAACTAGAAGAGGGAGAGGAAGAGAGATGTGCAACTTTTGCACTCTTGAGTGGAATGGGCGTGAATCACTATTAGAATTAAGTGTTGGACGTCCAAGCCCCTTTTCCTCTTTTATAGCACTTAAGCAACCTCTTCTAATTGAAATAGAAGTCTTACTTCCACAACAATTAGTTGCTTTCTCCTTTTCTAATTAAAATAGAAGTCTCACTTCCATTAATAATTAGTAATTTACTATTACCACTATTAGAAGTCTCACTTCAAATAGAAATAGTAACTTTCTATTTCCTTTTAGAGCTCTACTATAATTAGTATCTTTTTAATATCTTGGGCTAGCGTAGGGACCACTAGGGATTCTTTAGAAAGCTGGCTCCAACTGGGACACGCGACCCCACATCTCATGTGCAATCCGGGCCCATAGTTAATTGCAAATAACTCCACTATATAAATGCAATTGCACTCCAGTCTAAGGAATATATTACAATGAAGACCTTAAACTTCCACAGTACCACAAGTAGGCCCCTCCATCTATATCCATGGATTAAATGGACCTGTCCACCAAATTAGATCTATATCTTATTATCCTTGAGCCCCAATTAATTATAGTGATCATTTGGTACCGATCAAATTAACTCTTAACTGGAATGGGTGCGCACTTACCAATGATAAATCCATTAATTGGCACAAGAGGATATTAAAGATAGATTTCATCTTGACCATTGAATGTTCCCACAGCTCTACTACCACGTACCCAAATCACCGAGGTGTTGACCTACAATTGGCCTCACTCATTGGTGACTCAAAGCAAATGAATAGATAGAAACTTGAGTTCATTAATATCTCAGAATTTTGAGCCTATTGCTTGGGAATTATGAGAGCAGACCTTAAAATAAAGACAGTGTATATAAGATGCTTCTCATGGTCCTTCAATACTTCCAATGTACCAGCACCATAATCCGGAATCTTACATTCCGATGATCGAAACAAATCACACTATCTCATAGTGATCAAGGCGCCACAACCTTGTCAGATGAGATGTCCAATCTCATCACTGGTTGTGAAGATATTTGAGTATAAGATTTGCAATACATATCTCCTGTATGTGGATCTCATCCATACACATATATTACATCTAGTATACTCATGGACTCCGGTTCATCTCATGAGCCATTATGTCTTTTGTATTGGTTATGTGCAAGTATATAAAACATCATTCATCTCATGAAAGGAAAAACATGAATTGTATTGATAAATAAAGAAATTAATCAATTTATTACATCATATATCCATGGTATTGAGACCATAAAACTAACAACATTTGGCTCTGTTTCTAGTGTATACTTGCAAGGTTTTCTACTACTGGATAAATTCCTCAAAAATTTGTCCTCCCTATTAGTTCTAATGTTTAATTCCCCTCATAAAATTATCATTTACACTGCACTATATTCTATAATACATAATTACCATGCATATCTTGGAATAACAAGAATCATGAAAATAACACTATCTTTTTCTAACCTTAGTCTAAAAACTAATTACTTCTTCTCCATCATTTTACATCCACCATGTCGCCTCTACATAGTCCAACAATGGGTCCTAGTAGCAAGTTTATGTGGTGTAACTAACTACACAGATGAATGAGGAAAACAAAGAGTCCCCTATATCAAAGAATGTCAGTTCTTCATAGATGAAAACTAGAAGACTAAAGGCCTGTTCGTTTTCATGGAATTGAATTCCTAGGGATTCTAAGAAATATACAACTAAAAACATGGCTAAAATTGAAGAAACAAAGATAAAGATCCATAAATGGTTATGAAATTATCTCTCTTTCAGTGGAAGATGAATACCCAACCATCACCCTTGTAAATTAAATCTTTGAAAACTTTGGGTCCCATCCACATTTCCACCATATAATTTACCTTCACAACTCACCTCTTTAATAATCTTTTCTTTCAAGATTGCTTAGGAACTCAACTTCATGCAAACAAACGGGCCTTTTCAACAATTAAATCCCAGTAATGAATGGCAGGGATCTTAGCACTGGTATATGGAGTTATCCATGATGCACCTGAGTGACCTGACCTTCATATAGCTAGTATGATCACTAATCCAAGGGCAAGGGCCCAATTGTATGAATTGAAAGTTGAAACCCTTTGCTGGCCTCACATTGTGAATTCACCATTTAATCTTATTCATTTTGTGTTCATATCCTTGTCTATAGTTTTTGGTTTGTTAGACACTGTTGAGTGTTCTCTATTTATATATAAATTATAATCCTCTGGTTTTAGCTTAAAAAAACCGCCACTTAATGGATGCATGCATAAGTTTATAATTTATATGATCATTTTATAGTGAGTTACAACTTTGCCATGGGCCAGCCGCCAGGGCCCATTGCACCTCTTGGAGCAGCCTCTATATGACAGGATTAAATTAGATTTAAGGCCTGCACTTTTTTTTTTTTTTGGTAGAAGCTCTAAGACCTGCACTTCCAGGCCTAGAAGTCAAGCCTGTATAATATGAGAGAAAGGCCTAGGATTTAATTTCATAACACATACCTGGCTCAAACCATTAGTCTTTGCTACACTCTTTCATATAACAATCTTTTTTATTATATATGCCAGGTGATCTGAACCTTTTCTTCTAGTCCACACCCTATGTAGTCTATGCGGTGCAGAATGCTGACCTGCATCAATAATTCCCAAAAAGATCCATTGGGTTCAAGATTCTAGCCGCCTACAAGACCAGGCTGGGCCTTTGCTCTGCAAGGGATTCATTTTTTAATATCCTCTTTGCACCCCAAATCATCAAATGGATATATTTTCTCAGTTCTTATCATAGAATTATAATGAATGAATCAGCATTTTTGTGCCAAGAAATGTAAGGTGAGCAACCTCTATTTTCTCCACCTTTTCTCCTCATCCAAACTATCCCTAAAAGCCCTAAAAGCACAGAGGCACTGCAAATTTTAAAAGAATTTTGCCCAATCTGTTGTGGATTTTTATTTTTTTGAAAAGTTGGAATCTGTAGTACATTATCAGTATTTCGTGCTGTACTAGCTACTACTGCAACCATTTTTTCTTGCTGGGTGCAAATAGTTTAAATTATAATCAGCAGGTGAGGATATTTTAGGCTATATGAACTAATACAAACCGATTTTGGATGGTTTATATTATTGTTCTCTTCATAATTTTACATATTTTAAGAAACTTCTTATAACCAATTTGCGCAGTAAATTAAATAAACAGATAAAAAAAACTTTACATGTTATTTTTATTTATTCAAAATTAAATATTTATCTGTCATTTTAATATTTTTAGTGAATGTTATAAGCTTGCGCGCGGGGTGGGGGGCGGTTTCCAAGTCAGGACTCGGTAAAGCTGATCCACTCAATTCAACTCGAGTCATCAACGACTGATTGAGTCTTGTTCTCCCCAGCGAGTCTCTTTTTCCGAACTTGGTGATGAGTGATGGGTAGGGCCTCATGAAATCCAAAGTGGACTCCACATCAAGCACCGTCCAGTCAGATCATTATGATGGCCGGTTGAACCCAACCCTCCAAGGAAAAAAGAAGCGTACGTGTTTCCACTTGACCGACGAAAAAAAGACCCAAGGGCCCAAGCACAGCTAGTGCCAGTCAAACAAAGGAAAAATGCCCCCTCCAATGAAAATAAAAGAGGATTTTACTAGAAAAATTCCGAAATATAGTCATTTATCCCGAAAGCTTCTCACAAATTGTATAGTACTAATGAGGTCTTCTCGCCAACTTTTGATATTTTTTTATACTTTTTTCTAAGCGACGATAGCGTCACCATGGGCGATGCATGGACGACGCTAGCGTCACTCATCAAAACACCTCCTAATGTCTTCTTCTTCCTCTCCTCATCCTATTTCTCAATATTGAATTTGCAAAGAGGAAATATTGGATTATGCAATTAATATGTATATACGCATCATTCTTATATTACTTGTGTAACAAATTCCATCTGTCCAATTATATGACTATCTTTTATGCCATCTAATCCAGTGTCACTAAGTGGACTGGTATGTGTTGTGCCGATAGGTCACTTTCGATGCATAAGTTGGGTGCGCCGGACATTTTTTTAGAAATACTGCTTGAATTAAAAAAAAAAAAAAAAAGATTTGTACATGCAATAGGAAAATAAGAAATATCAAGGTGATCGAATGGCCTCCTATTACTCGAAAGAAGCCCCCAAAGAATATTTTGAAGGACTTACATGCACGCTTAGTTGGATTAAATTAAATATTAACATGTGCATCGCACAGGCCTTAATGCTAGTCTATTGGAAATCCAAACCAATCAAAACAAAACCTCTCATCTATTGGTTTTAGATAAAATTTACTAGAAAACACAAAAAGAAATTGTATAAATAAAAAATTATATAATTAATTTTATTGTGTTCATTAAAGTAAAATCTTGACCCAATGTCTCCATCCCAAATATTTGACAATCACATTTAGATACATGAAGGAGATATACCACCCATATTCACGCGGCATCCACAAAAGTATGTAAAGAGTACAGAGATTCTTGAATTGATGGGATGTGTCTCTTTGATTGAAATCCTTTCTCTTTAAAGCTGAATGTTGGTTGGAAATAAAAACCTCAATTCTGGCTTTAGAAGAAGCCACATCAGCTTCTTGGGACCTATTTATTAACGTGTCCTTCTAAGAACACATGATATTTGCCTTTGCCTTTTTAATAAACTGTGTCTGTTGGGCAACATATGTGCATTTTCAATAAAATGTGTCTCTTGGGTTACATATCTGCCTTTTCAATAAAATGTCTCTCTTGGGCTCATTTGTATGGATGTTACCAAATTTAAAGGGATGCCTTCCAACTCTATAAATTAAGATTATTTTCGAAGTTTTGATATAATATTCAAAATGAATAGAAATGCATACGAATTCTTTATTTTTTAAGATGAAACATGTATGCTGATGTGGATTAAAAGAAGAAAGGTTGGGTTTTCATATTTTTTTTTGGTTGATTTGATTTTTTTTATTTTATTATAAATAGATTTACATGAAAGGGATTTTAGTTTTAATATATTATTGAGGTCGCACGAGACTTAACTTGTGCATCACACAGGGGCTTCATGCTAGTACACATAAATCTTGGGACAAATGAGTTGAGGATATGAGTTCACATGTGAGGGATACAAAGTAAAATCAGAGCGGCAACCATCACTATCATAGAACTTGAATTACAAAGGCTCTAGTTAGGTATTTATTTTCCACATTCCTTTAATTTATTTTACCTTAGAGAAGAGATAATTTGACGGTCATCTTTGAAATTTCATATTTATTACTTCAATTTTAATCAATTCTTAGAAATGAAATTCTTGTCATTTTTTTGTATTCAATAACATGAAACAAACAGGCAACATGGTGCATGTATAACTATAAAGAAATGAATTATAGCCTCATCTAGGATTCTCTGGGCCAAATCCCACACACTCACCACCCAGACCCGCTTTTTTAATCAAACAATACAAGTAAAACCCACAAGAGCCGAGTCTCTGAGCCCACACACATGGAAGAGGGTTACACGCACGGGAAAGGTTCACCCGCACATATGGAAAGAGCGCAGAACATACCTAAGGATTTATTTTATTATTATTATTTTCTTGAATCTTGGCCACCTGTATGAGAACCAACTAAGCAACCCCAGGTCTTCAGCCACCCTCTTATTATACAGTTTGCCAAAATTAACTCAACTGTATTGGGTGTCCAATTTTGGTTTAACTCCCCCAAATTGCCAACTGGTTCAACAAATAAATTATTGTCTATATATTTTTTTTATCAAATCCTGCAATAGAATTAGAGATCCCTTTAGTAAGGGTCGTACATATTAGCTGCGATGTTTTAATATTTTAAAAATCATTGATAAAACTAAGGGAATTAAAAATATCCACTTGATGGATAACATTTATAAAAAAACACAATTTGACCATCTGAATAATTAATAACTGAAAGAAAGTTAAAATTTAAATCTTTTTCTAATGTAGTTCTAAAACTTAACTCACCAAAGTGAGTTTAAAGTTTAGTGAGTCAATTAAACATTTTGCCGGACCGAATCAGACTCATTTGGGCATATTCCCTCCAAGTCAAGTCGGTTTGTAAGTCAAGTCCAGTCAAGATTTTGATCAATCATTCTTAGCGCGCATTTGACTGGAGAAAAAAATAAAAAGAAGAAGTGTACCTAGTATACATCATGCACATTAGAAAGAAAAAAAGAGGAAACTGGCGACAAAGAAGTTAAATAATGGTAAATTTGTCCCTATTAAGAATAAGACTCTTCACAATCGATTTGTCTACACAATAAGTCTAGTTAAGGAAAGTTTGTGGGAGTTGATCCTGGGCATCAGGTGTATTATTATAACTGCATCCAACCTACATGTGTTATGTGGCCAACTCTTTAGTTGATTACTTGTTGTCGCTTAACTCACAATATAATAAGATTGTTGCCCAAATTATAGGAGTCGTAAAATTATAAAAAAAAAATAATAATTAAAAGTCCTGCAGCCAAAGCAAGTGCGGCTTGCTTTATTTCTCCTATGAGAGTTGTTAGATGAACGCAATTTTTCTTTCCACACACGGCTTCTCTTTACACAATTACCAAAAATACCTTCTACAAACTCATATTTCCTAATCTATCCTAACCTCTATACTTTCAACTTCTCTCTACACCTCCCTTCTCGAAACAACTCATCTCCCTTTTCCTCCCCGCTCTCCCTCTCACTATCAAAAAAGAAAAATAAGCCAAAACCTTTGCTTGTGGGTGATTTTTCTACAAAATGGGTGAGTGGTACCCAATATATGATACAACCTACTTACCCGGCATCAATCCCGAGATAGTTGTATCAGATGAGATGAGACACCCTCTGTTTCTCAATTGATCGCATGGTTTATTTATAGACTACGGTTAAAAAAAATAAAAAAAAAACTTATAATAGCATAAAAAAACCTAATAAGAAATAATGAATATTCGTAAGCCAAAGCAAAATATAAAGGTGGTCATAGAGTTTCAAAATTCACGAAAGACATGATTTCCAATTGGATAAAGTAAATTAAAGAGCCTGCTAGAATTTGTTTCATGTTTGGACTATAGTTAAATAAAATGAGGAATGGTCCATCTGGATATTGATGGGGACATCTGGATCCTCTCCATCAAACGATATGGAGATTGTAGGAAACGCTAGTTAGATTCATAGTTGAGATTCAAAATCCTCCCGATCACACCCTCTCAATGTTTATTGTGTGAAAGTCTGAGTTTTTCCACAGCGGAGACGAGATCCACGGGATTTTCCGCGGAGATGAGACTCCAATGCATCATTTCCCTGCTTTCTGCGCCCACACGGCATATAGACATTCTATCAGTTCGAAATCAGATGGCCCACTCACTTACTACTGGTCAAGTTGTTTTTGTTTGTTTTCGTAACTGGTCAAGTTATTTTGGTTTTTTTAGTAATTGGTCAAGTTCTTATGGACCATGTAATCTGCGTAGAAGATTTCAGGCTAGACTTTGACGATGAAGCTAATCTTATATTTTTATTAAAGGTTAATATTATATTAACGTACAACAGTGTTCAGTGTAGCATCTTTGGAAGAAACTAATCTCATTGACGCTCCATGATTTACTAGTTTTTATTTAATTTCTTTCTTACACTCCAACCTAGGGGCGGGGACCCAATGGAGCCCGTGAAAATTGGAAGAGGAAGTTTAATTACTTTTCAATATTTCCTTGGGTGATGTCAGAAGTGTTCACACCAAGCCTCAACAAATAGACGCGTGACATTATTATTATACATTCAAGGGGATTTTACCAAAAAAATCACATTAAATGACCAGTGGGCTTAAAAGAACACTTTAATCGACCTCACACCATATCAATCATTTTGCCTAAAAATGTATTTTTTTTAGGACTTTCAACTAGCGTCCCTAGAGACCTTATTTCTATGAAGCTATGGGTCCCTAGAACCCTACGGTGGACACGAATTAGAACAAAAGAGGCGTTTTCTCCTGTTTCTCTGTCAAGGCTTCCACTTCGCCGTCTGCGCCCATTTTTCCCTCGAACAACTGTGGTCCCCTCAACATCCGCTTCGGCTGCAGATCCTGCTCCTTGCCCTCCTACCAACTGTGGTCCCCTCCCACACATCTTTGTCGAAGATTTGTCGAAGGTATGATGCTCCCCTTTGGCCTTTTCTGACTGTATTGTCGTCTAAGATAAACCCTTATTACATCTCCATGCCTTTTTGTTTGGTTAATGTTTCCTTATGGCAAACATCTACTCTCCACTCTAAAATCGCTTTCTAAAAGGGTCTTCGTCTTCCTTGAGTAACAATACCCCTCATAGCAAGAAAAATGCCCTAAAAATGGTGTTTGTCTTTTCTGAAATGCATCTTTTACTTTCTATTGTTTCCGGTTCTTAATGGCTTGCCAAAGGCAAATGCATGATTTGGTGACAATGAACATTTTTATGGCTGAAAACAGGTGACAATGAACATTTTTACACCTGTGATGTTCAGGTACTTGTCTTAGGATGGTATTATTTTTCTTTGTTAAGTAGGATGGGAGTTAATGGCTATTTGGGGGAACTGATACCAAGATCTTGCCAACCCAGAGATATACCCAAGTCATGTGATGAGTTAGAGATTGTTGAGACCATCATATTCCATGGAAGAAATTGCCTTGATCCTTCTTTGTGGAAACTATGGCCAGTTCTTTTTGACAAATCATGTTACCAAAATGAAGGGATTGCCCCTGTCCTCTTTCCTTATCTCGTTCCTTGATACCAATAGTCATATTTCATCATGTTACCAAAATTAATGGACTACCTTTCACCCCAATGGTTAGAGATGTGGGTTCTTAGTGCCTTGTTCTCGGTTCGAATCTCGGTAGGCACCTTCCCTCATTCAAAGTCTTCTTCCCTTACTAGAGGGCTCCCTCACCTCACCCGCGGTCTACTACCTCACTGGAGGGCTTGGGTCCCAGCCCACTAAGTTGAGTAAAAAAAAAAAAGTCATATTTCATCACTGCACTTCTCTATAAATATTAAGAATATAAATTGAGGCTTTCCTCAAATCAGCCTGCTTTACCCCCTCTTTATTTTGTAGTGTGAGGTCCACTTTTGAAAAATCCAACCATTCCTTCTTTCAATGGCCATAAACTTTCAGTCATCATCATTTGACAATTGACACTGATCTAATTGTTAACAATTATTGAATCTTAATAATAAAAAACCTAAGTACAATTAGAAAATCATCAAATTGATGTTTTATCAATGAGGAGGATGAAATTATCTGATCCAAATGTATTTTCTATTCTTATATATTAGCCTCCATACACAACCACCATGAATTGATTGAGCCACATTTAACCTCACATGAAAGGCCCACTTTCTGTAAAGCGCACTAGGTCTGTTGGGAGAATGGTCCCATGAATACAGTGTGACTTCATCCCAATTTTGCATGCCAGTTGTTTCTAATTGGAGTGTCTCAAATACAAGGGAAGGAGTAGGCTTCACATGATTGGATAGCCCATTTCCATGTAAAGCCTATTTGACAATTATATGAGGACAAAATGATCAAATGTGATATTTTAGCCTTACCCCACCCACCCACACACTGACACAGACATATATCATTGAATGACCCTGGGCAAAGTGGTAATAGGTATATATAAGCATACAAGTATAGATAAAAGTGTCAAGTGGCAATAGAGGCAAAGTAAGTAATGAGTTGGTTTGGTCTTGCAAATTAATGATGTGGGTGGTTGTACACCAACAAGCAATATGGCCATATGGGTCTCCAAAATGGGCTTGCAACAGACAATGAAGGAAAAGGGTCTGAAATGGGATCTTACTGCATGTCCTTGTGCATTGACATAAATTAAAGGCACATGGGATGTTAAGTATGGTTCGTAGCACACTCATATGGTGGAGAGAGTTGGGGTAGATTACTTATTTTTAAATATGAGTTTCATCAAGGTGTGTTTGTGCAGCATTACTTATTTTAGAATTTTTTCACTCTTAGATTAAGTGTAATCTAGTTGTTTTTCGGCCACTTCTTGAAATGTATAGAATACACTAAAGACTTTTTTCCAGTCACTTCAATAGATTGAGGACATTGACTGATAACATGATTAATGTGAGTTATACACTCAGAGGGCACTTAGACAACTACACAGGTAGGTTCCTCACTAATAAAGTAAAAAATGTGAACAGGGAGATGCCTTACCATGTGGAAATGCCTAAAGCAGTTTTTAAGCGCATTGTTGACTTTTCCTCTTTTTTGTATTTCTTTCTCAAATAGTCTGTCCCTCTCTTTTCAATTAAATAATTCATGCATCTCTGTTGCCAATTGTTTGGGTATATTTGACCAATATGCAAAGAGATTTCATAATCTTATGATAATCTTAGGCTAGTTTTCAGTAAGAAATGTACCCAAATTCTGTCCTGAAGAGTAGAACAATAATTACCTGCAAATAATGGAAGGGAAAAACAAGCAATCCTTTAATTGATCTTTCAAGAGATTATAAAAAAACATCTTTACGAGAACTATTTGAATGATTGAGGTAATATTGTTATGGGTTAATATTGTTGCTTTTGATTGTAACTTGCAGATGTCTGAAGTAGAGAGCAACAATGCAAACGAAAATGCTACAGTTGATCTTCTCTCTGAGCAGGAAACACATATTAGTTCAGCCATATATAATGGGATTGTATGTTGCTAAACCACCTACCATTTTCAATTGAGTATCAATGCATGGTTTTTGACGTGCTCTCTTTTACATGTTGACAGGAGCTTGGTACTTATAGATGAATTCCGACTAACCCTGATTACGGGACAGGGCATCTAAACGAGAGGCAGCTAGAATATGTTCGTATGTCCGAACTATACCACCTTGCACAGATGAGGTGGATTAGAATAGATCACGCATTGATTACCGGTTTGGTGGAGCGGTGGTATTCTTTTGGATGAAAATGATGTAAAGAACGCGTACTTTGGATGGAATTTATTTGGATGTAATTTTTTTGTTGAATTTAAAGTTGATGTATGATGTGTAATGAAGTTGTTATTTTCTGTGAAAAATGATGTAATGAAATTGTTGCTTGGGTTGAGATTTATTTGTTGAAGTTGAAGTTGATTTTTGATGTAATGAGGCAACAATTGTAAAGTTGTTGTTAATCCACCGTGATTTAAACACACAAGCTTCACATCGTCCCTAACGTCTTATAAGCAGCCCAAATTTCCTTCCCAGCGTCCCTAGCGACCTTTATTAGTTATAGATAAAGGTCCATAGAGACCAATTGAACAACAGTGTTTCCTTCCCTGCATCCCTTACGACCGATATTAGTTATAGAGAAGGGTCTCTAGGGACCAATTTAACAGTATCCGTTTCCTTCCCTGCATCCCTTACGACCGATATTAGTTATAGATAAGGGTCCCTAGGGACCAATTTAACAGTATCCGTTTCCTTCCCTACATCCCTTACGACCAATATTAGTTATAAATAAGGGTCGGTAGGGACCCATGCATCAACAGATGGCATCTTACACATATTAAGACAAAGTGCATAGCAGAAGTAGTCTTTATAAGGTCCATTCCAACATAACTGCATAGGGAAATCCAACTTGAATTTGGAATTATTCTAGGGAAAAGAATAAAACGAAATAAGGGAAATTATACATTAACAACCATGAGGAAGCCAGATGGAACATTACATCTAGAAAAACATAAAATGTCATTGACATGTCATTAAATTTCTTCTGATTATATTGTTGTTCGTATGCATAAAGAAGGAGTCATAAATAACCATTTGAAACAAAATATCATTAAATCAGTTGAAATTTGTTGTTAATATGCATAAACAAAACCCAAAAAATTACATGTGATATTAGACATCAAAAAACCAAAAATTGGTTTCTTTACTGAACAGCTGGAGGATTACGGCAGGTCCCCCGATTGTGTCCCCTCTCTTTACAGTTGGAGCAGGTTACAACCCTTCTGACGCGGTTGCGGTCTCCACCCGGACCCTATTCTTCTTTGGCCAACCACAGTTTTTTGTTTCTTGGATAAGTCCCTAGAGCTCTGAACATTCCCTTTACATCATTGTCATCATCAATGTCTATCAATGAAAAAAAAAATCCATTGTGAAGAAGGTGCTTTATACATAACGCTTCCACACTTGCTTCCCAGTTTGATGCTTCGAGTGCTACACTCACCAGCTCACTATATATTATGGTTTTAGGGAGATGCCTCATCTTTTGTCTTCCTCCGATATATTGAGGACCTTTGAGATCAGATTGAAAATTACCATCATAATGTAATATTATTAGGACATCAACATCCGAATGAATACTGCAACATTAAAACATTTCATATTAGTTGGTTAAATCAGTAATAACAAACATGCTTCACTAAACATATATAATTTGCAAAAGGAACATTTGTTCAATACCACAAGTCCATTTGGAAGTTGACTGGTAAGTAAGACTATTCATCAGTAGTGGTACAATTATTTCTGATAACATTGATTCGATTAATCTTGCTTTTTTACAACCCCAAGTGATAATCAAATGAAGATTTTATTTTCATATATGATTCTCTACGTTCTTTCTAATCACATAACTTATTTCAAACCATTTTCTTTATGTTATCTACCATTTCTCTAAAACCCAAAACTCAATTGTATGTTGACATTTCTTTTGGTCCATATTATTCTCACATCAATGTCAGTGAAAAATAAAAACATAAAAAATCATATCATAGATGTTTGCATGCTAATGTCTATCTTGGCTTGAAACATTTGGTTCAAGTCATTAGCTGCTGGGTTTGAGATTTACAAATATCAGTCACCTTCAAAATCTTAGATCAATCACACAGTTGTCAGCAATCTAGTTTGTTATTTCCCTTGAAAGGGCCCAATGAGTTTTTAATCAATGGTCGTGATAAAAATATAACATTTCTTCTTATTATCATGACAGAAGTATTTATATTGGAAAGGAAAAGGAAATCACAAACACTTTGATTTCAAATCTCCATCTGTTTATTTTTTTTTATGATGGGATGCTGTGGGGAAGAAGACAATGAGATGCATGTAAAAATGGTTACGTGCAACTAGGTATTATGAAAAGGGTTTATCAATGGTAGAAAATCATGTTTTAGGGCAAAATACAAACTTCACACATTTCCATTGCTCTACCCCAAACAGAGTATTATATGTACTTTAATGTTCCCCACCAAACAAAGGCATGTGGCTTTAATGGTCTTCAAGAGGTGAGAATGACCTTCAAGAGGTGGCTTTAATGCACTTTAATGTTCCCGACCAAACAAACAGCCCAACCTAGAAGACAATCCAGCCTAGACGACTCAAAAAAGGCCAAAAACCTTCGCCAAAGACATGTGGGAAGGGACCACAGTTAGTGGCGATGAGCAGGAGCAGCAGCCGGAACAGATGTTGGAGAGGACCACAGTTTTTCGAGGAAGAAATGGGCGCAGAGGAACCTGTATGTGAAGTCCTGACAGCGAAACACGAACAAAACGCCTCTTTTATTCTAACTTGTGTCCGCCGCAGGGTCCCTAGGGACCCTTAGCTTAATAAAAATAAGGTCCCTAGGGACGCTAGTTGAAACTCCTTAAAAAAAACACCGTTTTAGGCAAACTGATTATTCTGGTGCACGGTCGGTTAAAGTGTTTCTTTTGGCCCACTGGTTATCTAAAGTATTTTTTTTTTGTAAAATCCCCAATTAAAAGGCCAAAGGCAAATGGCAAAAGGCGACAATGCTACTTAAAACTCCACAGCTGGCCCCTCTCTCTGAATCGAATTTCCTCTTCCTATCCTTTTGTGGGCGTGTTTGGCAATTATATACATTAAAGTAAATGGGGAGGTGGGCTGTGAGGGGTGCCACATCATCAACATCCAATTATTCTCCTTTTAGAAAAATACAAAAGAAAAAAAAGGAGGGAGACTTTGCCTTTCAAGTGGGGCCTTCTCAATCTCTTCAAATCTCTTAAAATCTCTCCATCCCCTCCCATTTTCTCTAAAGAATCTCTCATTTAGATTAGCACCATATCATATCAATTCTCAAGTGTTGCTTTCTCTCTCTTCCTCTCTCTCAAATTTATAAATGACCCCTGATGTTTGAAGATAAAACACTTGCTTTTTTATATTTATAAAAAACTACATTTATCAATCACGGGCTTATTTATGTACAGAAATCACCATGTACTCTTACTTTTGTGAAATGAATCCATGATGGAGATTGGGTCAGGAGAGAGAAATATTAGATATCCTCTTCTGATAATTTTATAAAAAGAAAACAAATTGGAAGAAACTCAAATGTAAAAAAATAAAATAGTGTTTTTTTCTCTTTTTCTCTCTTCCCTTCACTTTCTTTATTAGTGAAACTTCATACTATGTTCTGTGGATGTACCCAACTTCCACCAATCCAAATAAAGAATAATTGCAATCAATCCACACCTTCTAAATTATGGGTCACACCATGGATGAGTACCTACTCCTCATTCACTGGTACTTTTGATTTCTACTAATCAGGTTTGATCCCCAACTGCATCCCTAGGATGAAGACAAATGAGCAGGTGTATCCCCACTAGAACTCTATAGTAGAGTCATTTATTTCAATAAATTAAATTTAACATTGGATACTATTTCATGTATATGGTCAGATCTGGATTTACTGGACCGTTGGATCAACTGTATACCGATTCGAATAGATTTTTTTTTAGAAAATACAAAATTTCATTCTCATGAGGAAATAAAAATCTGTATAAATAAAAATCATTTTGTTACACAAACAAGTCCAAATTGGTTGGCTTTATTTTATTGGGCTTTGAAATTATCAATGTGTAACAAAAACTTGAATGCATTTCTTATTACTAATATTATATATATATATATTAACAATATCCACTTTTTTATATCTTCTTTAGTAATTATTGTTGTTATTATTATTTTTATGTTGTTGTTGAATGAATTTTTTTAACGTTATCTTTGTAATAATTTATTGTTAATGTTGACCACTTTGTATTTGTGATTGAAGATGTGTTGACTGTTTTTATATAAATATGCATGAATATATACTTATATGTTTATAATTAACTTTGATATCTCATAATTAAATTCAAAATGTAATATCTTACTTTTTGCCCCGGGCTAAGCACGGGGCGTTGTTGTTAGTTAACTAATTAAAGTAAAGTAAATCCAGACAAGAAATGACCAGGGGTCATAGCCAAGGGCGCTGTTGCTAGTTCACTAATTAAAGTATAAAGTGAATCCAGATAAGAAATGACAAGGGGTCATATTAAAAATACGTAATTTCAAAATTCCCTCAAAATTTTCAAAAAAAGTAAAAAAAAAAAAACAACCTTCTTTCTCCACTAAAAACAAACCTCTACTTTTTTTTATGCAAAAAGTCAAAAAGATTCCATACCAAACAACTAAAAATAAAATACAATCATAACAACTTATATTTTATTCTCTCTTGATTTGATATTTCACCTCACCATACTTCAATTCACCATACATCCAAACAGTTCACTATACATCCAAACAGGCCCGGCCCCCCTCTCTCTATAATCAAATTTCCTCTTCCTATCCTTTCCTTTATATTTGAGTAGTTAAGCGTCTACCCTCACCTGCATCTCTCTCTCTCTCTATATATATATATATCCAAAATCATTTCTTTCTATATTTGCAGCTGCTACCCTGCAGAGCCCAATGATGAATACCTTCCCAACTCATCAATTCCTCCCAAAATCATTCGTCCTCCTTGTGTTGCTATTCTTTATGCCAGCTTCAGCTTCATCTTCCGCCGGGGAGGACAATCAACCACGCAGCGACTTTTCTCCTTTCCTGTTTCAATGTGGGAAGGTCCAACACAACATCAACCAAACAACAACTGTTCACCTCACCGTACTTCAATTCACCATACATCCAAACAGGCCCGGCCCTCCTCTTTCTAATCAAATTTCCTCTTCCTATCCTTTCCTTTATATTTGAGTAGTTAAGCATCTACCCTCACATGCATCTCTATATATATATATATCCAATGGGAAGTTTCAAGTGCATCTATTCCTTACCATAGGGTAATGGATGCTTCCATAAATGAGAATTTTCAAGTACAAAAGTGAATTTTCAAGTACGGTGATGTACACTTCCTTGTCTTTATGTGCAAAAAGGAAAGCATCCCTCACCCTATGGTAAGGGATTGATGCAGTTGAAACTTCTCCTATATCCAAAATCATTTCTTTCTATATTTGCAGCTGCTACCTTGCAGAGCCCAATGATGAATACCTTCCCAACTCATCAATTCCTCCCAAAATCATTCCTCCTCCTTGTGTTGCTATTCTTTATGCCAGCTTCAGCTTCATCTTCCGCCGGGAGGTCTATCAACCACACAGCGACTGTTCTCCTTCCCTGTTTCAATGTGGGAAGGTCCAACACAACATCAGTTATCCCCCCTTTTGGACTTAGGACTATTCGGAGCACTGCTCTTATGAAAAAAAGTTTGAAATCAGATGTAATCGGAAGGACAATTCTTCTAAGATTATGATTCGATCGCACAACTATCACGTTGAGGATATCAATTATGAGAACCAAACGATCACCATTGTTGATAAGGATTACTTTGATCACAACAAAGACTATTCATGCCTTCGTCCCTCCAGGAACACCACTCTCGATTCCAAACTCTTTAAACTCTTTCGTTATTACTTTGAGAAAGATCACAACGAGAGAGATCGCATAGAGGGAGATGGCGTATTCTTTTTCCTCTACAACTGCTCTAATCTTGTAGAAACACCAGAGTCCTTCCGATAAAATTGGTCTAGGCTATTGTGAAGATTACCCAGGCTTGGTTAAGAGGAGAGTTAGATGAATATAATAGCAGTGTTTGAAGAAGGAAAATAACTGACTTTTGCTTCTCTAGTAAAAGTGATGGTGGAAATTGGCCTAATTTCATCATCATGATTGCATTTTTAAAGTTAAAAATCATAGCTTCATAACATTGATTCTCTAAGGACTAAAAAAAAAAAAGTTCATTTGTCATTAAAAACTTTAATTTACAGTGTAAAGAGAAAGGACGTACAAATATGAGATAAGACGGGTGTAAGTGCCTAAAAATTACGGAATTCGTTAAAAGAAAATTAAACTCTTGACTCGGTGATCTTAGGATGATTATGGGAAAGGATCGGCTTCTGGTAATCTGAAAGAAAAACAAAGGTCAGAGCCATTTTGCTGTTGGCAGCCGAAGGCACTCCGATGCCTGAGTTAGTTTGGTAACTGAGGGGAGAACAAGGAAGAAAAAGTATGGGGACAGGTCTGTTGCGTACCTCCTGTAGTTTTCCTTTATGCATTATATAGATGTGAGAGTCATCATTGGAGTGGACCTCTCAAGGAGAGATGGAAGTCCCATCCGCATGTACTTTCTCTCCTGAGTGAGAGTAGGTGAAAAGGGAACGTCCCATCGGACCATCCCCCTATGCCTGTGGATATGACCTTGAGATAAGGCGTGCCACTTATCTAGGTCCGGCGCCCGCTCTACCTGTCAGTTTGCCGTCTACCGTCATGGCAGCGCATTTATAGTCGTATTTATGGCTAAATGACAGGCGGCCGAGATCAAGTTAAGACCGAGACCGAAGTGGGCACCTGCAGACGTGGCCACCGAGATGGGCTCCATGCCTCCCCGAACTGGCGCTTCTACCGAGCTGGGTAACACCGAGACTAGAGACTACCCGGAAATTGGGGAGGGGCCCCACGCAAATCTGTCATTTTGTCATTGTCCCTCACTTGGAAATCCTCAAATTTTGCATAAATGGGAGATTGGAACAGCTATTATTAGTATAACATTTAGGACCAACTATTATTAGGATAAAATATAATGATATGTGATACATAGAAACAACTTAATATATATCAGGATTCATCTAACCAATTTGAATATAGTTTGGACAAAACCTTGATGATAATAATGATGATTGGCAATCATTTTGAGTCTCGTGGATTGTCGCTCCTAGCCTATACAAGAAAGGGGTGCTACCTACCTGATATTTGGACAAGGGAAAACTCAGTAGAGGTGATGGCCGAAATATTCACAACTTGTAGAATACGGCTGGATTTCATCTAAGTTTTCACACCAATCAAAGGGTACAGATAGTGTGGGAAAAGCTTAATTTACAGGTAGAGATTCAAAAGCCCTCCGGCCCCACTCTCATGTATATCACGGGAAAGTTAAAAATTTTCCACGAGAGTTTCGACCAAGTCGAGATTACACGGGAGTTTCCATGGTGATGTTGCCAAACTGTTCATTTTCTTGCTTTGTGTCCCCACACGGCATATTAAATTCAATCAACGCGTATCTGCTTAGGAAATTCTGAGACTTGACTTTGTTGTTGACCTAGTAGGTCTTATATGCATATCAGTCTATTTATCTTTTGTGGAAACAAATCCACTACTCATGTATATCACTCATTTTTCGTCAATTTTAAGATTTGAGAACTTTTATACGTGGGGAATTAAAAGGCGTCGGAATGGATTACGAATAGCCTTCTTCAGATCACTTCTTGTTCGTAATCGACTTTCCTCTCTGTTTCCTTTTATATTTGGGTTATAAGGAGGGTTTCCAAGTCCCCACCCCCACCCCCAACTCCACACCTCGGGTTTCCAAGTCCCCACCCCCACCCCACCCCCAACTCCACACCTCTCTCTCTCTCTCTCTCTCTCTCTCTCTCGTGTGATAGATGAAAAGAAATAGCAAAATCCATTTCTGTCTGGTTTCTTGTTCCTATATACATACAAAATCATCTCTTTCTACTATCATGGATACCTTCCCAATTCATCAATCCCTCTCATCTTTCCTCCTCATTTTTCTGCTCTTTTTTACTCCGGCTTCTTCCGCTGAAGAGGACAATCATCAACAATTCGATTACTGCTTGCGTGCCCCATTTCATTGCGGCGGCGTCCAACTCAACATCAGTTATCCCTTCTGGACAGAGGACACTCCGGAGAACTGCCGCTTTTCACCTGAAAATGAAATCAAATGCAATAGGACTGACAATTCCTTTGAGATTGTGAATCAAAAGCGCCCGTACCATGTCATGAGGATCGATTATGAGAACCAGACAGCCACCATCGTTGATAAAGATTATTACTTAGCGCATAAGGACATGATTCCATGCCATGCTCCTTCCAGTAACACTAATCTCGACTTCAATCTCTTTAATTACACTCAGAGAGATCTCAACCTCTCGTTCCTCTACAACTGCCCTGATCCTCTTCCTCAAAACAACCTATACTTAAAATTCCCTATCAGCTGCTCCTCCTATGATTTAAGAGATCATGCCTACTTCACATTCGAAGAGCATATCACGGGCCCGTTCACAAATTGCCAAGTGATACAAATCCCGATCCTCCTTGCGAACAAAGATCGGCTCTGGCAAAACCCAGAGGAGTTTTGGATTGATGTTTTGGCGGGGGGGTTCGAGGTCACATGGTCTCTCACCCGACTTGACCCTCATTGCTGGTACTGCTTCAAATCCAACGGCGACTGCCGTGTTAATGAAACCTCTTATTCCCAACGCGACTGCTACTGCAACGGAATATCGTTTCCTGAAGAGTGTCCTCCACCTCCGCCTCCGGCTCCGGCTCCGGGTAAGCATCTCGTGTCCTCCTCCCTTTTCTTAATAATAACTTCCGAGTTGAAACAAACGGACCGGGCCTGATTTGCCTTCGAGTGGGGTGAAGGTGGGGGTCCATTTTGCGTCTCGATTAATAGGGTCTAGATACATATGGAATTGCACTCTACTCTCTATTTCCTGGTTAACAAAGCATAATATAAATTAAGTGACCTTTACCCCTGTTTATGTACATTAAATATGCAGTAATCAAAGCATAATATATGTTACTCTAATACCCAATTAACAAAGCATAATATAAATTGTGTTTTACTATGTACATAAAATATGCGGTACATGTCATATATTATGTCATTTATGTTCACGTACTTCATAATTGATTTGATAATAGTGAGATAAATTATTCAACTATTTCCCACATGTAGGATTAGGAATAGAAATTTTCTATAAAATATTTTCTTCTTAGGGTTCTTGCATCTAATTTTGTCCAGTTCATCTCTAACTTTCCTAATATTATCCTCAGTTATATCAAAATGATTCTTGTTCCATTTTAGTAACCTATTTTTCACTTATTAAATCATCAAATGTCTCTCAAATATTAGTGTGAAGTTCCTTACATTCATATATACTAAGGAGGGCTTTGGACACAGTCAGGGAAGCCAAATCTGATTATTCGTAACCTTAAGCCTAGTCTTGAATCAATCAAAAAATCCACTATAACAAGGAGAAAAGTAGAAATTTACTTAACATTGATCACTAAAATCCTCCATTAATATTCAATCCATGAGAGACACAATATCAAAATCAATGGAGAAGAGGATAGAAAATTACAACAAAGCAATTTCATTGAAAATAAAAATGTCGTAAACAAGTCTAGGTTTGGGTATCCAATTATAAATAGATTCTTTTTTTTTACACTTTCAAATCAAACCATAAATTCAATCTCAACCACTTATATATATTATATATATTTATAACCTGGACCTATTTTCATATATAGCGCTATCATGCTTCTTTGGATTATGGTTAAATAAAATGAGGAATTGCCCCACTGCGGCCAAGAATATGCGATCAAGCCAAAGCTCCTAAAGAGACTTTCTTTTAGTTTAAGGCCCAAATGGTGGAGCCCACATGTTGAAAACTTGAGTAGGTCAAAATGAAATCCTCCCTCCCAAATAATGGATATCCTAAAATTTTCATGCCTAGTGCCCCCACACGACATGTAAAATTCAAACACCACGTATTTGGGCAGGAAATTTCAGACTTGACTTTGATGTTGACCTAGTCTTATATACATCATGAGCCTGGTATATATCTTCTGTGGTCTCATGTATACGACTCTCAATGGAGATTGTGAGTGGACATCACATGGGCCTGATCTCTTGCTCTGTAGCAATCTAATTGAAGCTTGAAGGTTTAATGGTTATATATATATATATATATATATATATATATATATATATATATAGACACATTAACCGCAACATAAATAGACAAGTAGCGGTGTTTGTATTTCATATATACTTCGAAAATTTCAGACTTGACTTTGATGTTGACCTAGTCTTATATACATCATCAGCCTTTGAGGAAATACAACTAATCCACATTCAATAACTCATGTATACTACTCAATGGAGATTTTGAGTGGATATCACATGGGCCTGATCTCTTGCTTTGTAACAATCTGATTGAATCTGAAGGTTTTAACAGTTACATATATACACACATTAACCTCGACCTACTTTGAAAATGCTCCATAGTGTTTTTTTTAAGAAGCTCCACGCTGCCCGCCCCTCTCTTTCTCTCACATTGAATTTTCTCACCCTTTCCTTTCCTTCATATTGAATTATATGTATCTAGTCTCATCTCCATAAACCCCAAGGGGTAGCTTAGTTGGCCTAGGACCACGGTTTGCTCCCGAAGGTTGTAGGTTCGAAACTCCGCTACCACACTAGGGCTACAGGGGATTTACCCGGCTTCACTCTGGGCCCGGAGGGATTGGTCCAGCCCAAAGGGTTGGGAACCCTCCGACAGCAAAAAAAAAAAAAAAAAAAAAAAAAAAAGTCTCATCTCCATCTCTCTCCTTTCTTGTTCCCACATTTCCAAAATCATTTCTTTCTACCATCATGTATACCTTCCCAATTCATCAATCCCTTCCATCTTTTCTCATTGTGTTGCTCTCCTTTATGTTGGTTGCTTCTTCCGCCGAGGAGGACAATCAATCATACAGTGACAGCTCTCCTTTCCCATAAGATTGCGGGAATGTCAAACTCAACATCGGCTATCCCTTTTGGACACAGGGCCGTCCGGAATACTATGGCTGGTCAAAAGAGTTTGGAATCACATGCAATGAGATTGACAATTCCTCTTAGATTGAGATCCAATTGCGCAAGTACCATGTTATGAAGATTGATTATGAGAATCAGACAACAACTAGCTTTGATAAAGCTTACTTTGCCAACGATGACAATACATTATGCCTTCGTCCTCCCAGTAACACTAGTATGGACTTGAGTCTCTTTAATTTCACTCAGAGATCTCAACCTCTCATTCCTCTACAACTACTCTTTTCTTTCTCGATACGACAACCCAGACTTCAAATTCTTCAATTGCTCCTCCGATCCTTTATTAAGAAATTACGCCTCCTTCACACTCCTGCCAGATATCACATGACCTTTCACAGATTGCAAAGTGGTAAGAATTCCAATCCTCGAAACAAATAAAGAGGAGCTGGAGGCAGGTTTTGGGGATTTCAATGATATTTTGAAAGAGGGCTTCGAGGTGACATGGTCTTTGATCGACCTTGACCATCAATGTTGGGACTGCATCAAATCCAACGGCCACTACGGTTTAAATAAAACCTCTCTTCTTGAATTCGCTTGCTACTGCAACGGAATACCGCATCCTGAAACGTGCCATCTTCCTCAGTATCCGGTTCCAGCCCCTGGTGAGCATCTCTTCTATCTACTCCTGAGTCCTGGTTGTTCCTCCTCTTCCCTTTTCTTACATCAAAGACTTATTCTTTGTCTATGGTCGATGGTGCCTGATTACGCCTTACCAAATAGACCCAGCCATCTGTCTTGAGTTGGGACCATTTTGGGTCCTGATTAATGATCACGTCCGGGTCTAAATCTGAAATTGTCCCATATTCTAATACCCCGTTATCCAAGCATAATATATATACATTTATTTATCTAATATCCAATTATCAGGCATAATTAATCGCTCAAAAATATATATTTTTATAATAAAAAAAGGAAAAAAGAAGAAGGATATTAGCAAGGAAGTAGTTAATTTTTTAAGTCAATGAGGTTTTAGTAAAAACTTAAAATATGGAAGGCTTTTGGAGTTTGTGGAGGTTTAGAAAAATACAGGGGCCATTTTGTAAAAAACTCTTCTATGTATGATTCACCGTGGGCGCAAGGAAGGTGGAGTTTCATCCGAAAATAGACTGATCAAACTTCAAACCAGGTTTATTCTACCTGATGAAATATAATAGCCGATTTTTTCCTTTTTCTCGTATTTGTTTAGGGCTTTTGTTTGTGTTGGAAGTTTGCTTTGAAAAACAAGGTTGAATCTTTTATAGATGTGGATCCTTATGGGTTTTTTTTTTCACTTGAAACGTTTCGTCGATGAAAGATAAAATCCTATTTTAGGGTAATAGAGGTCGTTTGTCTTAAATTTCTTTAGAAAACCATTTCTTCGAGGCGTTAGTAGAAGCAATATAAATACTTTTCAATACTCCCTCTCGGGTGGAGCTCACTCCTCAACACTCCCTTTCAGGTGGAAGCCTTAACACTTCCTTCAAGTGGAACTTATTCAGTGCACTTTTGGCGGTCTAATATTATCTTAAATTTCTTGACTTTGTTCTTCAACGGCTAAGTTACTTCTGCTGGATGTCAAAATTAGAATGCAGGTATGCACGAGGAGATATGTAATCTTAATGGCTCAGATCAATTAAAAGAGTGACCCTAGTCAGTTAAATGACTAGACCAAGTCCTTTTCATTTTTTTTTTTTTTTTCAAGTCATGAAAGACTTGAGCTTTCTATAGAGGCTCAATTTAAAGTACAAGCTAAATAAGCCCCTGAAGGCATAAAGCAAAAAATTCAACTCGCTAAAATGTAAATCCGAAACTATTTTTGTGCTTCTGGTTGTTATAAATGTAAACCAATGGCATTTGAATGTCGGCTCTCATAGTGTTGGCAAATGTGGGCCCCTCGCTGATCCTCTGATCAGTTTCCCCCCTCCATACTGATTTCAGTGGGACCCATCTACCGAACATGTCATGTAGAAGGTACCCCATTCTAAAGTGAATGCAATGTCGAGACAACTTTATCTAATTCTTTATTTTGAAAATGTGGACTATGCGCAATAAATTTTATCCATCGACGGGGTTGCACAAGTGCTGGGCCCGCCCATATTGACGAAATTAATTGTAATTGGGCCATGTGCAGAGCCAGAGCCTAACATTTCGACCTGATAGGTAAATAGACTGGACCTGAGCCTGTATTTATCTAATTGCCCATCCACAAGGCAGAGTCTGGCACGACAAGTTCATCGCAGATGGGCTCAGTATATCCTTTACCAGGTTTGGAATTAGTTTTTAGGCCCATGAACATGAGTTCAGCCTAGTACCAGCTTAAACTAGCGTTAGCCCCATCCAGCCTAGCCCGTGTGCAACCCTACCTACCATCTAGGGTACCCGCCTCTAGTTTAGTTTGTGGACGATTTGTCCTTGAGCCCCCATGGATATATATGGGGGAGCTACTCTCATAAATACATTTCTCCAAAATTTACTGTTTTAGTAGAATTGTCAGGATATTTTCAAATTGGGGAAAATTTACTGTTTTAGTAGAATTGTCAGGATATTTTCAAATTGGGGAAAATTTACTGTTTTAGTAGAATTGTCAGGATATTTTCAAATAGGGGTTTATCCTGGCCCTTTGTTATTACTGTGATACTGTTGTGGAGAATTAATTTTTAAATAAAAAAATTAATGAGTTATTCTAAAAATATATAAAATTCTGTTAAAAAGGTCTTTGTAATATTTTTTTTTTCCTTTTTCCATTTCTATCCTGTTATTGTTGTGCCTTTTTTATAATATTTCCGTTGTCCTTTTTTGACATCTTGGCCTTCTTCAATCTTGACAGTGAAATTGGATTGGGTTTTGCGAATGGTCTTTTTTGACATAAATTTTTTTTTTCTTTTTTTCATTGGGGTCTTTCCCATGGTGAGGAGGTGGTGGGTACAAAGGTCATTCTCTCCATAAAATTTTCATTTTCATTGGAAGTCTCATTTAGAAAATGGCACTTGGGACGCCATCCCTTCTTATGGAAGTGGAGAGGGAAGGAAGACTTGTTTCAGTTTTCTTGCTGCTAATAATTCAATTGTACACATTCCGTATAAAATTCTCACCCAAACGTATATGTTACCATTCTCAACTCTCTAAAGTAGACGTGAAAATTGAAACAGTTGAGATTAAGAAAATGCATGAGAAAACTTGAACTATTTAAAATAAAATATCTCTTAACGAATTCATCCCATTTTAAGATTGACTGTTTATTAAAAACGAAAATATTCAGCTCAGAACTGAAAACTTCACCTATTTAAAATAAAATATCTCTTAACGAGTTGATCCCTCTTTAAGATTGGTTGTTTATTAAAAATGGAAATATTCGGGTGAAAACTATTATATGAATACTTTTTGTGAGGCCCACTAAGCAACTCATACAAACCGAGCAACCAATAGGGAACCCCCTTGATAGTCATTGATCACAAGGATTGGCACACATCCGAATGGACTGAACCGTTAGACTGAGAGTTGAATATTTTTTTTTAATATGAAACCATTAAGCTTGTGGATCACTGATGAAGGGGTTGGGGGGCATGGGGTTGGGGGCAAACTTCATTCTTGGGGTGATCTCACATTGATCTTTCCATTCCCCTTGTCCCATCTCCAAATGGAACCCACAGTTAGGCCCCACAAAAAAATTCTCATATAATAAGTGAAAACTACTTCTCACCTAAATATTTCTATATTAAAGATATGATCATTGAACAATGTTTGAGATTATGTTATGCCATTCTTTTACTAGGGTAAAATTTATGGTTATCTATATCCCATATGCTAAGAAGTAAGAAGCTCTTTCTTCTATTTGGATTTCCACTCCTCCAACTCGTTGTTCTCAAAGTCAATGCCTCGTCGGGTACGTGAAAGTTTTGAGTTCGATTTCTAGATTGGTTGACTCAATAAATTAGCCCAATAGTGTACAAAAAATAATATTCTGTGCAGCGGAAATAAAATCACAAGCACACACCACAAGGACACCAGATTTAACATTTAATACCCTAACTGGATGAAAAACCACGAATCCGAACTAGATCAACAATCAAACACTATGAATCTCGCAATTACAAAAAACTCAGATTTCCTCCCCAGATATCCCCTACTTAAGGACTAAAGTTAGCTCGTGTTGCTTTACGCTTTAACAACTTCATACCGTTGATTGCAGCAGACTCAATCCAACATTGATTCATCAATTTTTTTTAAGCAAGAAGATGATCTTCTACAAAGGATGTAGAAGAATCTAGATCTATAGAGTACTTGGCAGCACAACTCTTTATTAAATCACTAGAGAAAATTTCTCTCAATTAGATCTCTAATTCATAACTTGAGAGATGATCTATCTATCTTTGGGTTGTAAGAAACACCCAATATATAGCCTCAAATCCATGCATAAGACTCTTAGTTATAATCCACTAAGTATATCAAGCCATCTCAGACTATTACTTAGAGTCTGGATCCAACAAGGCTCTCTGTGCCATGCTCTCACTATAGCGAGACCACTTTCTGCCTCTGACATGAATTTAGCTTCCTCCACGAAACAACATGAGAGAGAGAGGGTAGGAAATCTGAAAATTTGCATTTTGGCCCATTTTGAGTGAAATGAACTTCGAGTCAAATTTTGGTGGTCTTCGAGGTTCGATTCAAGATGGAATAAAAGGACGAAGTTTATGGAACCAAAACATCTATTAATGGTACCAAAATCTTGAAAAAAAATATATATAATTATGAAAAAGTCTCCCAAACTTTTCGAAAATTGCAAACTACCCCCTTTATACTCAAAACCTCATACACACGTTTCTAACATTAAGCCAGTCATGTTTGTCTTTTAAATGAGCTTAATTGACTGGCAAAATAATTAACTAGGTGAAAGATACCATGGAAGAAGCCGTATACCATCCCAAAAGCTTAAGCTTGTTAGTGGAAGGCCCAAAAAGATATATGGAGCTATGGGCAATGTGAGACTTCCTAACACTAGGCTAATACACAATTAGTATTTGGGGACTTTACACACTATACATGCAGTATACAGACAGAGCAACCTTCTACATCTGGCTCTTCTATCCAACTATTCAATATTTCATAGTTTGCTGCTATTTTTTTTTTATCTCAGAGATGATGGGATGAAATCCACGCAACAACAATACCTTAACCGAAAAGGATTATGCATTCCATGTAGTGCCGCTGTAGATTTCCTTAGTTCAGGCTTCTTCACTCCTGATAATGATCTATCTTCTGGCATTAAGATGTGGACCCGTTTTCATTTCTATTGTTTATAATGCTAATTTTTAAATTTAAACTGAAAATAATGCTTACTAGGAGTCGTTCCTTTCAGATCTTAGTTTTCAACCAGTTTTAATGTGAAAATGACGATTTATTTCCTCCTCCTCGTTGTTGTTGCTGTCTTTACTGAACCTACTTCACATAATGCTTTTGCCCATGGTGATAAATCTAAAACTAAAATCATAGCAGGTATTATATGTATCCTTGTTATTGTTATTATTATTTGCTGAACCAGCTTTCATAATGCTTTTGCAGGTAATGGTAGAAGAAAGAAATACATAATGCTTATAGGTACTATATGCTTTTCAAGCTTTTCCTTTCCTTTGGGTGTTGCCATGATGATATTTGTCCGTAGATGATTGAACCATATTGGGGATGCGAGGGAGGAATTATTGGAATATGTGTGTTGTTCAGCTGAACAATAGGTAACATTCCTAGGCTAGAAAATTACGCTGATCAGCTCATCAAGTGAACCATATGTGCAATAAAAACAAGGGTTTTAACTGTAAAATTGTCCATGGACCTAGGTTTTCCCTCGTAGCTGTTGACCATTAACAAATTCCAGCATAATGGTTTATACAAGGGAAAATTACTATATGGACGGCCCAAAACCCGACATTTACCCAACACAAGATGAAAGACTAGAAATTGTCAAATAGAATATCGTACATAAATGGACACCTAAAGTGAGACGGTTTTACCCTTTATCCTGCGATATCTTAGGAGTGTGGGATATCCCAAGATTTAATATCCTATGGCCGTAGGATATCGCACGGTTATCTACTCCCGCCCCAATTGATATCACATTTTTTCACCATAAACTGAAGACATCCGTTTCCATATTCTCCGTTTTCACTTGTGGGCTCCGTTTTCTACCTAATATATAGTTTTTACACCATTCGATGCGAAATCAATTCGTTGGGCATTCCTAAAGTGATTTGAAACTTGTTCATCTTGCGGTAGTCCTCTGCTTTTATCTGGTGTGTTGTGAATGTACATGGTTTCTCTTTTAAGAAAATATGGAAACATACATGATGATTCTATCTTGTATTCCATCTTTAGATTTGTCTGAATTCTTGCATACAACAATGATGGACCACTTATGAGAGTGTGAAGATTAATAAAATGCTTATATCTCTTACCTCCTCCGGTTGAATGTCAAGTATTCTAATGTGACTGTCATATCCTTTCCCACCAGCTTGCTCTACTAGGTAGCTCATGGGTGCACACTCATACAGGAACCTCAATTTCCCATTTTTGCTCTTCTTATCTCTTGGGTACCCATATATTCTGCCATAGAGCAAAGTTCCATGAAAATCACCCACCATTCTTAGCGAAAACGAAGAAGATAGAAACGGACATCTTCAGTTCGAGGTGAAAAAATGTGATATCTGTTGAGGCAAGAGTAGGTAATCGTACGATATCCTACGGGGCCCTAGGATATCCTACAGCTCTACGATATCGCAAGATAAATGGTAAAACCGTCTCACTTTAAGCGTCATTTTATGTACGATTTTCTATTTAGCAATTTCTAGTCTTTCATCTGGTATTGGGTAAATGTCAGGTTTTGGGCCGTCTGTACAGTAATTTTCCCTTTATACAATAAAAGTCAATATGAAAATGACAATCTTTCTTTATATTGTGCGATAGGATATTGTAAATAATATTGCATACTCAACAATGTAAGTTTCTTGAGTTAGCAAATAAAGTCAATATGTGTGATATCCTATTGGCGTAAGATATCGTACCAGTGCCGTAGGATACCGCACATTATATGGATAAAATTGTCATTTTCACATCATTTTTTGTTGTATAAGTGATCTGCTGGAATTTTTTAAATGTCAATATTTATGAGGTAAATGTCAAGTCTTATGGCACATGTACCCCCTCTTCTTTTTATGGGCCATGTTAATTTTTTTTTCACCTTAGCCATGAGAGCTGAGACCTAAGAGAGAGCCTATACACACGGAAAGACAGCTCACTAAAGTAGGAAAGAAGCCCCGCACACGGGGGAAGAAGGCCCACAAAAATGGGAACGGAGCCCACACATGCGGAAAGATGTGGTGTACCCAAAATTCAAACCCAATGTAGCCAGGTGAGAATTGTCCCTCCTTACCACTCAGGTGTAATGGGCCTGGCATGTTGAAGTGGGGTTTAGTTGATGAATAGCCCAGATCTCATGCATAGTGTGCGTGTGTGTGTTGTGTGGTGAGATTTGCCCAAGAGTGTTTGATTCAAGTGTCTCTCTTGCAGGTGCAATCACTGGAGTTATTCTGACCTGTTGTTTTGTCTTCATACTCTGTCTTGTGAGAAAATTGCCGTCAGATAATTCCATCTTCTTTTGGAAAAGGAAAACACGTGATAGTCGTAATGTGGAGGAATTTTTAGAAAACTATGGTTCTCTTGCTCCTAAAAGATATCGATATTCAGAGCTGAAAACAATGACAAACTCTTTCAAGGATAATTTAGGCCACGGTGGCTATGGCAGTGTATTCAAAGGCAACCTCAAAGATAGTTGTCCTGTGGCAGTGAAGGTCTTGAACAATGCCAAGGGAGGTAATGGTGATGAATTCATTAACGAGGTGGCTAGCATAGGTAGGACTTGCCATGTCAATGTCGTTACTCTTCTAGGCTTTTGTTCTGAGGGTACTAACAGAGCACTTGTTTACGAGTTCATGTCCAAAGGATCTCTAGAAAAATTCATTTTCTCAGATAACTTGGAACACAGGCAGCATGTGTTGAATTGTCAAAAGCTATTTCAAATTGCAGTTGGCATTGCACGAGGACTAGAGTACCTACATCGTGGGTGCAGCACTCGTATTGTGCATTTTGACATTAAACCTCACAACATTCTTCTAGATGATGACTTTTGTCCAAAGATTTCAGATTTTGGGTTAGCTAAGCTTTGCCCTCAACAACAGAGTACCTTGTCAATGTTAGATGCAAGAGGGACAATTGGTTATACTGCCCCTGAAGTGTTCTGTAGAAGCATTGGAGGCGTATCTCACAAGTCTGATGTTTATAGCTACGGTATGATGGTGCTCGAAATGATTGGGGGAAGAAAGAACATTGATGCAGAAGCAGAGAAAACTAGTGAGATTTATTTTCCGCATTGGGTGTATAAGCACATAGAGCCTAAAGAAAGTCTAGCATTGCTCGGATTCCAGTCAGAGGCAGAAGAAGACATTGGGAGAAAAATGGTGTTAGTGGGTTTATGGTGCATACAAACAAATCCAACAAATCGACCATCAATGACTAAAGTGGTGGAGATGCTAGAAGGAAGCCTTGGAAGCTTGGAAATGCCACCCAAACCTTATCTTTGTTCACCTTGAAGATCGTGTTCTTCTACGACCTAATGCCAGAAGGTCTGTAATGTTGTATTTTAATGAGATTTATTTCTACTATGAGAGAATTCGTGGTGTCGTTCTAATATAAATATCCTCTAGCACTGAGGTTTGAGAGGTCTCCCCATTATACATTTTTTCAATCTTGATTGAACAGAAATTACTGGTGCAAAACTTGTTTTCTAAAATTTCATTTAAATATGTTGAAATTTTCATCCCAAGGAAAGTTAAAAGGAGCTAACCACCCCCACTAAAAAGTAAATGACCCTTTTAGGGTCCCCAGCAAACCACCTTCCCCAACTAGTCTCGGGGGTGGGTGTGAACAACAGAACAAGCCAACCTTGGACCAAGTTGAGGCTGACTTTACCATTAAAAACATGTCTGCCTAGGCTCTAGCTGAAATGATCTTAGCCTAACTTGAGCTTCACTTTAACATTAAATGCACCATCCAAAGAGCTTAAGACCTAGTTAGAGCTTTAATCATGAGACAGTTGAGCCATACTCGAGCTCAAGTCCAATCAGACTAAGTTGTGAAAAACTTAGCTTGAGCTTGCTCATGAGACAATTATCCAAAATACTTACTAGAGCCTCTAATTGAGCTGGCCCAGCTGGCTTGCGAACTAGCTTGGCTTGTTGATAACACTACCTGATAACTAGGGATATAAGGTAGCAATATTTATTGAATCTTGACTTTTCAAGAATTTGAATTACTAGCTGATGGCATGGTATTCTTTTCTCATACTTCCTTGAATTTAACATTCATTTTTGGCTATTCACCTTCCATTCTCCATTTTTAATGCTTATAAAAATATTAAGTCATAAAATTCCTAGGAATTCACTTACATGAAGCAAATGTCCCTTATTAGAAAGCTATAGTGAATTTTTTTTTTCAATGGAGTCCTTTTATTTTCCACAGGTAGCACTACCTATTACCCATAAAAGAGTCTGGCTTACAATGAATGCACTCACCACACCAATCAAATAACCAAATGATTCTGGAACTTGAAAGGTTTAGTAGTTTTGTCATCCATTTGAAGAGCGTGGTTAGGATTGTGATTTCAATCTAAGTTAAACAAGAGGACCTTGTACCAATGCCTCTACTATAGCTTCCACTGAATTTTCCCTCACCAACCATCCTCCTGGTTCTCTACTAAGTCCAACTCCAACAGCTCTCTCACTGTACTAAAAATCTTCCCCACTTCAAACGATACCTTTTCATCTGTCTGGGTAAGTTCTGGTCAAGTTGATTTAAAGGCGAGGAAGAACGGTTTGCGATGCGTCTGCTACAATATGAATGGGGCCCCAGTAAAGAAACAGACCATGGAAAACCTATAGTGGACCATTGTTTGTGCACTCAATAGAGCCACTGTTTTCCATTTTCTCTAGACAAATTAACATAAAACTGAAACTAGTGCCAAAAATGAAAATATACAATCCCAATGCAGCATTTAACAAAATGTCTAATTTCAGTTAGGCCCATGTTTCATTTGATCATGTATTTAACTGTAGAGTTGATGGCGTGCTCAACACACTCTGGGTTTGAATCAAATTTAAATCAGAGCATAGAGAAGTTGTGTAGTTGTGTTGTTGTGGATGGTTTGAGTTTTGATAGACAACGGCGATTGTTGAATGGAGAGTAAAAATTCAGAATTCAACTCAAATCATCATTTTCAAAGATCAATATTTAATGATGCAGAGTAGGTAAAACTCAACTCACATAAATAAATGAATGCTTAGATGACAATGATGTCAGTAATGATACTCTTCTTTTCTAAAAAAAAATTTGAATACTTTCTAAACCAAAAATACATGTTTGTAGAACCAAGAGTACTTCCGATATTGTGAAGATTACAAAGGCTTGGTTGAGAGGAGAGTTAGATGAATATAATAGCAGTGTTTGAAGATGGAAAATTACTGACTATTGCTTCTCTGGTAAAAGTGATGGTGGAAATAAAGTGCAGCATGTGAGGCCCCATCCCTTGTGGGCCCTCAATTTGAATTTTGAATACTATTTAATAGTATATGTAGCTTATTATACTAATTAATAGAGTTTATTAGCTAATTATACTAATTAGTGGGTTAGTAAGAGTAGTTATGTATTTTTCTAAGTTTAGTTAGATTAGCCTAGTTGTATTAGTAATAGGGTTTATAGGGGTCTTTTGCAATTTCTAAGGTTAATTGTGAGTGGAAGACCTAGCTAGATATTAGCATTTTCCATAGGGGGGTATCCATAAAAGAGCTCTTCTAGAACTTTCCCACCTAAAGACCTAAAAGCCCTCTACCCTAACCCTAATCCCATACAAACTAAAAGGGTATTTTAGTCCTTAGCCCAAACCCCATCCTATAAATACAGCTCATTTCCTAAGGCATCCTTAGCTACTATTCATCTTCTTCATTACCCCTCTCCTTCCTCGCTCTCATTTCTCCCCTAGACCTGAGTTTTTGGGTTGTTTCTGTGATTGGGAAGACCTAGGAGCTGTGATTTCCTTGTTGGCTTGGTTCTCTTCTTCCTCTCTCTACAACCTTTCATATAATACAAGGCAAGTGCAATATACTGATTTAACATCGAATGGATGTTTCTAATTTCATTGATTATGTCATTTCCATTCAATTAATGTATATCTGTAGATCTACCCTTGAGCTTAGTGTAGATGGAATTTGGGCATTGATGGAGGGGATTCTCCCATTTGGAAGATCAATGACCCGTTTGGTGTTAGATGGAAGTGCATTGAAGTGTTTTTGTGTTTTCTAATGTTTTGGTAATGATTGGGCGAGATTGGAGGTGGTTAAATGGAAAAATGGGTTGGAAGGAAGAAACCCTGACATCTAGGTTTTTCTGTAAGTTTGCGTGTGCTCGATCAACCGACCTGCAGTCTGGTCGACCAAGCACACTGGAAACTTGGGAAAACCAGGTCACAGTTATATTTTCTGAAGAACTGAAATTTCAGTGTGCGCGGTCGACCAAGCCCTGCTCCAGGTCGACCGAGCACACTGGTTTCTGCAGGAAACAACTGGGAGTTGGATTTTCCCTTAGACCCAGCAATCCTGTATGCGCGGTCGACCGAGCACACAGGATTTGCAGTAGAAATGGCTGAAAGCTGGGACATCATTTTTCCAGGGTTTCTGCGTATGCGGTCGATCGCCCAGGCCAGGAGGTCGACCGGACACCCAGGAAATTCCCTGAGAATAAATCATGCCTGCCAGGTGCCTGACCTATTTTCTCAGTGCACTCGGTCGACCGACTAAGCCAGGAGGTCGACCGAGCACACTGCACCAGGGTCGACCTGGGGGTCAACCCCCAGTGTACTCGGTCGACCGAGCCCTATGCCAGGTCGACCGAGCACACTGAATTCAGTGATTTTCCAGTTTTCAGTATTCTGAAGTTGTGATCATTTGTGGGGACCATTGACCATCCAAATGGACATCTATTGATGTGCCAAGCCTGAGTCAGTGGTGTGACTCAACCGTGACTCGTGGGGACCACTAAGTAGGGTTTTGGTTGTTTAATCTACGATGATTCGACCTTTAAACGTTATCAATGATGCCCGTAACCTCAGGAGCATCAAACACAGTATCCTTTGACATCTGAGATTTCATTTAGAGATCAAATTACCTGAGATGGGCCTAGACCTGAATGTGGACCATTACCTACGTTGGACTATTGTTATTTTCCCTATTGATTCTCATATATGAAGTTCATACTTCACCTTTCTTATTACTGTCACTCTTATATCCTTACTGTAGTTGATAACTGTTAATTAAATGGAAATGGATGACCTGAACCTAGGATATCTTAGAGGTGATCCGATTGTGTGATTGAGAGAACAATGACCCGTGTTTGTGGCTAGGCGGGCCCTTTTTTATTGCCTAAGTATGGATTTGTTATACCCTTAGAATTGGAGATGTGTTTTGTATTAGATTTATAACTCATTGGATGAGAATGGACTGTTTATCAGTGGAGATGGACTGGATACCTCGATTGGACTGTTTTACATCAGGCCATGTGTTGATGGGCCTTGGTATGGATCCAACGAGTGGGCTTGAACTTGGATTGTAATCCATGGACTAACTGATATATGAACCTCTTAGAGATTTGGTTAGGACCTTGTTCACGCAAGGCAAAGCCTAGACAGACACAGACCTTTAGAGTTTCCTCGAGTCAGCATAGACATTCACTCGGTTGACTTAAGCTCAGCCTGTGGACTGATCATCCCTGGTAGGAGCTATTTATGAGTGTTGAATGAGCAATGTTTAGATGGACGGTGTGATACCGAGTCCAGTTTCCCCGAGTGATGAGTGTGGTGAGACTGATGAATGTAATTGTTTGCGGGGTTAGTTATCTCCAGCACTGGTGAGATTCCCCGCCGCAACTGTGTTCAGTATGGGAGGACCGCGGCATAATATCCCGCGGTATCCAGCTCATGTGAATGTGTCATATTGTATTAGACTAGATGTTGCATATAATTTTGATTCTTTATGTTTATTTGCTCAACTGCCTAAATCATGTATCTTGATATTCTTTAAACTGTGTAACTGTCTCTACTCTTTTGATATATATATCATATGTTACTTGTATACTGTGACTTGCCAGATCTTTAAATCTGACCTATCTTTGGTGCTTAGGTCTTGACCCCGAGTACGCGGACGATGCGCTCGCGCTCGTAGAGGCGCCTGTAGCCGGAGATTACGGTTGGGGACCGGCCGACCCAGACGTCGAGCCGGAGGGTGGAGAGCTATTACCTAGGTTTTGAGAGCTTACATTTGTTTGGGTTTTTGAGTGATTTTGTAGTAAGTCGCGTAGCTATCAAATATGTAATTAACTTTTGTTGTTCTCATCAACTGATACTTTTAAACTAGGCTACAGTTCTGCTCATATTTGATATATTATGATACATATTGCTTCTGTCTCACCTATTATGCTTCCGCAATTTAACTATTGATGTTATATTGTTCAAAAATTTTAAATTGGACATCACTGCGGACCTACGATCTTGGAAGTTCTCGGATTTTCCGGGAAGTAGCGCGCCAACTTCGGATATTCTGATGACCTTATCGGTATCCGGAATTGGAGCGTTACACAGCATCCCCCTAAATTAACGGATGGACCCACCTTAAAACGATTATCCCTCGATCAAACGGTCTAATCCATTCAAATTAGTGTAAATCCCTAGGATCGGTAACTACCAAATATGGGTCCTTATTTCATGGTCGATTCAGATTGGTAACAAGTGGGGCCCCGCATACTGCCTCGTGGATTGATCTATATGAGGTGAATGTATACCTGCATTTTTTAAGGTAAATAAAAATCATATCTTCACAACATTGATTCTCTAGGACTCAAAAAAAAAAAAAAAAAGTTCATTTGTAATTAAAAACTTTAATTTACAGTGCAAAGAGACAGGAAGTACAAATATGAGAAAAGACGGGTATGAATTAGTCAAAAGCAATACTTCACTATATTTACAATACCTCTACATTCAACAGTCAAACAACACCCAATTCGACAATGTTAATAATAAATAAACTCCCATACCTTCACCTTCAACCTCTCCTGCAAATTTCTTGGCTGCTCAATCAATGTCTCATCCACACCACCTCTTCATATACATCTACACTTCAATCTGCACTTTCATCCTGACCGTTTCCAATGGATATCCAGTAAATCGCACAATCCCAGCCTGCCCTTCCACCACATGTGGCAACCTTACCATCAGCTACCCTTTCTGGGTTCCCAATGGAGCCCCCACGCCCCAATACTGTGGCTACCCAGGCTTCAACATCTCCTGCAACATCCAACACCAACCCATCTTTCATCTCCCTGACCACCACAAGTACTACTATGTCAGAAACATGGCTACCCAGGCTTCAACATCTCCTGCAACATCCAACACCAACCCATCTTTCATCTCCCTGACCACCACAAGTACTACTATGTCAGAAACATCAACTACACCGAAACCACCATCAACCTCTTCGACATGGACCTAATGGGCCAGACCTGCCCAAGATCACATCACAACACTACAACGCCACCCAACACCTTGCCTCTCTTATACTACAGCCCGCTCAACTTGAAGCTTACCTTTTTCTTCAATTGCTCTTCGGCTAATTACAGTTACGGAGGGGAAATTCGTTGTTTGGGGAATACAACTGATAACAAGAAGACATGTTTTGTGTTTCGTGGGGGAGATGTTCCAGAGTTTGAATGGAGTAAGTATTGTGAGGAGAGTGTTGTGGTCCCTGTGCTGGCAAGCGAGGCAGAGGGTGGTCCCTATTTTGATTTTCGTGGGTTGCTGCTTAAGGGGTTCGATTTGGATTGGGATTCAGGAGATGGAGATTGTATGTTGTGCGAGGTCACTAATGGATGCTGTGGTGGGTATGGCAGTAACAGTGGAAAATTCAGCTGCTTCTGCCAGGATGGAGTACATGCCAGAGATTGCTATGACGGTACGCTCTCTTCATCCTTCAAGTTATCTTTTTATTATTATTTCAATTGGTTCCTAAACCTTCCAAGTTCCAATGATCGCCATATGCAATTAATTGAAGGTATAAAACAAAATGCATGTGTAGAACTTTAGCAACTATATCTTGCTAAATTCTCAAGATATTTCGTTGAGAATAGTCAATGGTTATTTATAGAGTACAATATCAATAGCTTAATCATGACTCTAATCTAATTTTAATTGGTATTTCCTATTTCCGACCACTGAAATATTTCTCTTTTGGAATAGACCATAATCAAATATGTATCTCTACCGAGTGAAAAGACTTACATTAGCAGTAGTATGGTTATTAATTTTATACGGTTTAGGCCAAACTTGCCGTAGTTTTTCTATTCAATTAAGTGGCGGGAAGGAAATTTTAATCAAAACTTTTCGAATTTAAAGAAGAAAAAAAAAACTTTTCGAATTGAATTTTGGTCCCTTCAATTACTCCTTGAATCTCCTTAATTTATGGTATGTCAGCTTTGGATTCTTTATATGTCATACTTGGATCTGGAAGGACGAAACAGGGCCCTCCATGTGTGGGAGCGGAGGAAAGAAAAGGTCAACTTCTCTTTCTGTTATATCTTATATGACGCATTCGCCTGGGTTTGTGCCCACACATATCCTGTGGGTTATGCAAGCCGGGTTGCTCGCTCAACTGTCAACAGTGAATGAATGAAGTGTTGGAAAGTCATAGATTCGATGGGAGTCCACAAATATCCCTGACTATTTGAGGACACTCGAGTAAAACAACCCCACTGTGTTGTCTTGTCTCCCCTGCTGCTCATGTCATGTGTTACAACTATAAGGTCATGTGGATCCTCCTAGTACGCCAGTATATCTTTGGGGCCCACTGATATATCACTTACTAGGCCCATATAATCGGAATTTATTTTTCAAGTGAGGGTATTGTTGGGTTGTTTTCAATTGATAGTTATGGCCACATCCAAACAAGAGCCCTTCATAAAATGGTCAACCTAATAGCCTTGCTTGTGTAATTACTAGTTAGAGTTGTTTATTTTTAATGGTGTGGGCATCCCAGTGGTAATTTTAACCAAATGGGATGTTCTCTCGGGCAAACACATGACCCCACAACACGCACACATCAGGTAAGTCCGGGCCTTTAAGAAGGAACTGAAACACAAGACGAGAAGTCAGTCTAGGTCTTTATTAGGGGCAAACCCGCACCTAATGCAAATGAACTGTGGCAACAAATTAATAAGATCTCCTTTTTTAAGTCCCTATGCCCCTGCCAACACAGGGAGGCCTGCAAGGGCTATTAGCTCAGTGGTAGAGTAGGATCCTAATAATTGTGTCATTGTGGCAAAGTTGTGAGGGCTTTCAGCCACATGAATTGTTTGATGTGCTCACTAGCGCTTGACTTGGGAATGTGGATCATCCAAGGCACATTAGCACGGCGTGCTTCACTTGGTGGAGACTTCGAATCCAAACTTCTCCTCATGAGGATAAATGGAGTGATTCAGGTGAGATCCAACTTTCCACCTTCAAAATTTCAGTTCTTTGAATCATGTTTTCATGAACCAAATCAACTGAAACCCTTTTTTTATTGTCGGACGCAAACATGGAAACCCATGCCTACTTTTCCTGAATCTGGAAACCCACATCCAAACAGCCCATCATCGAACACTAATACAACCTCCCAAACAACCTGCAATTAAATCCCCAAATCAAATCTAATACTCTTGGGTTTGGATCTGATTCAGCCCGTGAGATACAGAGCCAGCGACTTCAGTAGCCATTAAATCCCCAATTCAAGTCTTGTAATGCTTTAATTTACACTTGTGAAAGTATTGGATCAGTTACAAGAATTTGTAACCTTATAATAAGAACTCGTGTACGGAGAATTTATAAATTTTCCAAATGTTATCCACTAGTTGGAAATCCCGAATCTCTCTTTCAGATCTTCAAGAAATGTCAAGGAGAATGGAATTAATGTTGATGAAGGAAATGAGGAAATAGGGTTTTGTTGGAAACCGATAGGTGTCACGACCTATGGTCTTGTTTGCCATTTCACAAATTCCAAAGGTTTTACAAAGCACTCTTGGAGTAATTTTTAAAAAATCAATCGCTGATTAACAATTAATTACAAAGTCGTTTTTCTAGTAAAGATCCCTATATCAAACACAAATTACCGTTTGCTTAGAGTCATTTTCAAGCACTTCCTTTGATGGAAAAGAAAGCTAAGGGATGAGACTACAAATATATAGATCGAAGAGAAGTTAGGAAAGGATAATGTGTAACACTAGAAGAGGAGACGTAAGTCTCATACTCGAGGAAAATTTGTGAGCTTCATAGTTAGGCTTGCACCTACATCCACGGCAAAAGAGAACCAATTCACTTGTGAACTCTTTTCAGAGTCTAGGGCTACAAATTAAATTGTATATATAATTTCCACTTTCTTATCCTCCAAGTCTTTTGTAGTAAAAAAAAAATCGATACAATTACCAAAATACCCTGAACCCATCTATTGGAAATCCAAACCAATCAAAGGGAGGTATCCAGAAAGAGAAAAGCATGAAAACTGGGTTAGAGAGACGATAGAGGGAAATGATTGTATTTTTATATTATTTTTTTCAGTTGGATTAAATTAAATATTAACCTATGCAAGGCACAGGCCTTAAGGCTAGTCTATTGGAAATCCAAACCAATCAAAATAAAAACTCTTCTCATATATTGGTTTTAGATAAAATTTACTTGAAAACACAAAAAGAAATTGTATAAATAAAAAATTATATAATTAATTTTATTGTGTTCTTTAAAGTAAAATCTTGACCCGATGTCTCCATCCCCAATCTTGGACAATCACATTTAGATATGTGAAGGAGATATAGCACCCATGTTCACGTGGCAATATCCACAAAAGCACGTAAAGGGTGCAGAGATTTTTGAATTGATGGGATGTGTTTGTTTGCTTGGAATACATATGAATCTTAGGATAAATGAGTTGAGGATATGAGTTCACATGTGAGGGATATAAAGTAAAATCACAGCGGCAGCCCTCACTATCATAGAATTTGAATTACAAAGGCTATAGTTAGTTATTTATTTTCCACATTCCTTTAATTTATTTTTCCTTGGAGGAGAGATAATTTGATGGTCATCTTTGAAATTTCATATTTATTACTTCAATTTTAATCAATTCTTAGAAATGGAATTCTTGTCATTCTTATGTATTCAATAACATGAAACAAACAGGCAGTATGGTTAAAAGAGAATAAGTTGTCGAGCTTGTTTACCTACACCTTTGTAGGACCATCTACCCTTTCTTACAAAGGCTGTGGACCTCACTTATTGTTGTAATCTAGGGCCTAGCAGAAAAGATCAATCACACACAAAGTGAAATCAGATTTACGTGGTTCGGCTTTTGGCCTACGTCCACGGGGAAGACGGGAAAGTTTATTATGCAATCAAAATAGATGTGTACTCATCATATCCTCGAAACCATATCTAACCAGCGGTCTCCTTTCTTTCTACAGTCTACCCGTCTGCGGCATCTGCGGCTCTGTACGCTGCATTTGCTGCACAGTCTGACTATCCCATGTATCCCGGGAGGAGCCGAATGCACTCTTCTTCCTTTCTAGGACGTCTCACTCCACCTGAACAGTGTTACTGCCGCTACCTATTTTTGTCTCTCCACCTGCTTTCTCGCTTCGAGTAAAGCATCCTCATGAAATGTAACATCCTTGCTGATGATAAATCTGGGTGAATTCTGATCGGTACACCACAACCTGTATCATTTCACCTTAGAAGCATATCTCACCAAAATGCACTTCACAGCCCTTGGTTCTAACTTATCGATTTTCACGCGAGCATAAGCCGGACAACCGAAGATCATCAAATTAGAATAATCAGCTGGATCCACATTTCTTTTGGTGTTTTGCAACCAATCTTTGTGTGTGGAGACCTATTTATGAAGTAGCCTGCAGTATTTACTACCTCAGCCCAAAAGTCATTGGACAATCCTACAGTAAACAACATACAACGAGTTTTATCTTTGATACAAGTTTATTGTGATTTAGGGCCTAGCAAAAGAGATCAATCACGCACAAAGTGAACACAGATTGACGTGGTTTGGCTTTTGACCTACGTCCACGGGGAAGACGGGAGAGTTTATTATGCAATCAGAATAGAGGCGTACATCCTGACGACTCTGGGTCTCTATTTATAATATCAGCCTCAAACCCTGTTACACACAAACCCTATTTTCAATCACAATACAATTTGGGCAATACAGGGGGCCGGTTAACCAAGACTTATTAACTTCTATTGAGCCATACCAATTAACACTTAAGATGAGTGTTTGCCTTGTAATGCCTCATCATGCTTGAAAAGAAATAAACAAGTGTTACACCTACATCTCTCTCAACTCTTCACATATCCTTTCGACTCCTCTCCCACCATCTCTCCCCTTCGAGGTTAGATTCGATGTCTTTCTTTTCTTCATCCTTGTAGATTTCTTATTAGCTTTTGTGTTTTTTTTTTTTCCTGATAGAATCATGTTCTAGATACTACATCAATTGGATCTAAATAGTTTAAGAGATTCGTTTGATTGTTGTTGTGCTCAGTTTTTTTTTTCCATGTGGTTTTTCTTCTTTATTAAAGAGGATTTTATTTGAATTAGCTTGGAATGGATCTAATTTTCCTTGACTCGGGGTTTTTGGAGCCTCCCTCGGTAACTCTGTCAATTGATCCATTTCAGTGTCTAAAGGTAATTTTCTAAATCTCTTTCAACCCTCTTTATTGTTTTTCAAATAAGAGCTTATTTTTAGAGTTACCGTAAACACCCCCCCCCCCCCCTAGTTTGATGTTTAGGTCTTAACTACATGATTATTAAGGAGTGGGCTCCACCCAAGGGGGAATATTGAAAATTATTTCTGTTGTCTCTACTAATGCCTCGAGGTTTTGGTAGCAATGGTTAGCTAAAGAAACATAATATGGTATCGGAGCCAACCGGTCGTGAGTTTGAATTTGTTGTGATCTAGGGTCTACGAGAAGAGATCAATCACGCACAAGAGAACACAAAGATTTACGTGGTTCGGCTTTTGGCCTACGTCCACGGAGAAGACAGGAGAATTTACTATGCAATCAGAAGAGGTTGTACATCCTAGAGACTCTTAATTTCTATTTATAATATCAGCCCAAACCCTGTTACACCCAAATACTACTTCTAAATCACAGTACAAGTTGGGCAATCCAGGGGCCCGGTTAACCAAGATTAATTAACTTCTATTGAGCCAAATCTCCACATTGGCGAACATTGAAGCTGATCCTCATCCACATAACACATTTCACTTTCTCCACCTGCCCCTAAGGGCACTCAGGTACCGAGCACACCGATCAAGTCCAAGCAATGCTTGAACTTGAATTTAACTCATTTCTTAATGAATGCGCCAAATCGCTTGTATCATTGTTCAAAAGCTTGCTTCGGCCCATACAATGATTTCTTCAAACTGCATACACAATCAGGAACATTAAACTACACTCTACCCGCACTGGAAACTCCTTCGTCTTTCTCATAGAACCGCTTGCAACCGATGGCCTGATCTTCTGCATCAAAGAGACTCCATCTCTTCAGTCATAGTTGCTGCCTGTTGACTACTTTTCAACCATTCCATTAATTCAAGAGACTTAGTTGTCAATGCGTATGCAACCATATCATCATGACCATTGTCTGATGCCAATGCGTACGTTGTCATATTCTCGAAACCGTATCTAACCGGCGGTTTCCTTTCTCTCTGTGGTCTACCTGTCTGCGGCATCTGCGGCTTTGTCCGCTGCATCTGCTACACAGTTTGACTATCCCATGTATCCCGGGAGGAGCCGGATGCACTCTCCTTCCTCATTAGGACATCTGGCTCCACCTGAACGGTGTCACTGCTGCTACCTACTTTTGTCTCATCCACTTGCTCTCTCGCTTCGAGTAAACCATCCTCATGAAATGTAACATCCTCGTTGATGATAAATATGAGTGAATCCTGATCAGTACACCACAACATGTATCCTTTTACCCCAAAAGCATATCCCACCAAGATGCACTTCACAGCCCTTGGTTCTAACTTATCGGTTTTCACACGAGCATAAGTTGGACAACCGAAGATCTTCAAGTTAGAATATCAGCTAGATTACCTGACCACATTTCTTTCGGTGTTTTGCAACCAATCTTTGTGTGTGGAGACCTATTTATCAAGTAGCTTGCAACATTTATTGCCTTAGCCCAAAAGTCCTTGGACAATCCTGCAGTAAACAACATACAACGAGCTCTTTCCAAGATCGTTCTGTTCATCCTCTTTGCAACTCCATTCTGCTGTGGAGTATCTGTAGTGGTATAATGCCGAACTATGCCATGATATTTGCAATAGTTTTCAAGCTTTGTCGATCTATGATGTATTCTAAAGAAAGAATAATTGCCCTTGGTATTTATGGTTTCAATTACTTTTACAATAAAAAAAATTGGGTGGAGTTTTTTTTTTTTTTTTGAATGGTAACGAAAGATTTCATTCAAAAGAAAGAAGGTATAAAGTACAAAAGACCAAAGAAAGAGAGGAAGTGGGAGTACAGAAGAAATGCACCACGTCCAACCCTACTAAAAAAAATACTCCCACCCAAAGAAGCAACCTATCAACCAATTACATAATCACACCTACCCAAGGAAGCATCCTATCAATCCCTTGCTTGGCTAACGCATCTGCCATGGAGTTAGCCGATCTAACCTCATGACGGAAGGAAACATTAATTCCAACAGATAATTCTCTAATTTCTTTCGGGTGGAAATGAAACTTCTAAGGATTAGTCTTCTGCTTAGACACCCATGCGATCGCATTAGAGGAATCACTTTCCATAATAAGCGTACCGCCATATCTACTAGAAAACAAACGAAGACCTTCAAGAATGGCTAGCACCTCCGCTTCATTGGAATCGCACACACCCACATATTTAGAGAACATAATTAACACCTCCCCCTTACAATTGCGAAGCACCCCTCCAATCCCAGCCGGACCTGGCTTACCCCTTGAAGCACCATCCATATTAAACTTAAAGACCCCTAAAGGAGGAGGATACCAAGGGATTGTTCTCAGCTACATTCTGATGTCAAATGCTGCAATTCCAAATACATGATCGTAGGTAGAGTTTCCAGCTGCTACACACAGCGGCTTAGAAGCCTTCATTTGATGGTATGGAACCAATATAATAATACCTAAAAGCTAAAGCTGGTTGCAGTAGAAATTCAATGACTAAAAGCTCCATGGAGGAAGAAAATCACATTACATCAGGTAGGAAACACAGAGATGAGAAAATATTGGATTTGAGGGCACTTCAGTCATAAAAACCATGTAAGAATTTGGATTCCTTTTAAGAGTAGGGCCTAATTGATATACACAATATGATGGTATGAATATTGTGACTCATCAGGCATTTTCCTTTAATTCTGTGGAAAAAGCTAAGAGGCTAATTTACTGAAATCCCCTTGGAACAAAAGGGATTCAGTACAACCATACTCAAATGACTGTTACATGAAGAGGCTCCATTGCGTGGAGTAGAATTCACGGACTAGGGCTCTGTTTGGAACCAAAGAACTATGGTTACTCAACAGTCAGCACCCAATTAATATGCAACTGAATGTTTCAGGATAAAACTGTTGCAGGAAGGTTTGGATGAACATATGAACCATGATTAATGTGTAAACCATATTACTTGCACTCGTTTCATGAATCTAAGGTGGGGTGCTCTATTTATTGTGTTGGCATTTTATAGATGTTTTAATTTTGATGATTTGTAGAATTGGAGGTCAAAATTGGACACACAAGTGTTATCAAAATTAAGACACTTGTGTTCTTTTATTTTTTTCGCCTGCAACAATTCAAACTTTTCTTATTTCCCTTTTCTGCCATCAGTTTTGGATAATACTTTAATCTTTGATATATGCTGATGTTAGGAAAATTCACAATATTTTTGGTTGCTCATTGCTGGGTGTTGGAATTCACATTAGGTGGATGGTTTTGTCTACTCTGTTATGTTTGTTTTATTGGGTTTGTGTTTTCCTTTTATTAGATTGGGTGTCATGAGCTAGGGTGCATATTTAGCCTGATTTGGAGGGTCACTGAGCCAACTCAAACTCAATGACTTGAGAAAGGGGCATATAGCACATATATACCTACAAAATTAGAAGCCTTATGAAAAATTGTAGTTCTGTTCTGTGAGAAAGGATTTATAGGTCTTGATGCATTAGGATGTAGTTTATCCTTAACACAAGTTGGTGATGAAGACTACTTGCTTGATTTGATGGTCTATATATGGGTGAGGATACCCACAACAATCTTCCATATCCACATCCTACCCATATGAGGCTTGGTCTTTTCCAAACAGTTTCTTTTTTTTTTTTCCCTTTTATCATCTATATATATAGGCTAAGGTTCCGTTTGGCAAATCTTATATCAGCCTCTTATTGTCTTAAAACTGTGTGTAACAGTTTTAAGATTGTTTGGTAAGTAAAGTTGCAAAGTCCATTTGAAATGGGCTTTAGATGATTTGCCTCCATTTCAAGAAGCCAGCAAAATGACCATAATTGAATCAGTGGATGAAGTCTGAAGCGGAAAGACTCAAACATCTACAGTGAGTTGGACGTCCTCATGGGACAGTCCCTTTTTATTTATTTATTTATTTATGAGACCCAAAGTCATGATCCGGACCGCTAGATATATGAAGAAGGTCAAAGACGGCCATGTGTCAAAATTTGAACCGTTGATCTATCTCAGATCTCGAGATATTTGCAAAAAATCGTGAGCCATTCGATCTAATATTCTGGACATTGTGGGCCCCATAATCACGATCCGATCAGTTGGTTCTCTTTGGAGGGCCAAAAACGGCTATGGGCCCAAAATCAATCCTCTAATTCAAAGTGGATCTTGAGATATTTACAAAAACGTTTTTGACCATTGATGTCCCATGCCTTAGTGATTGAGTCTTGAAGTTGTACACAGCAGTGTGGTATTTTTTTTTTTTTTTAAATTCAGGCATCATAAATCATGATCCAAACCATTGGATATATTCAAAAGATCATTCACGACTAAGGGTCCAAATTTTAGCCATTGGATCATCATAGATTTTGAGATATTTACAAAAAACGACAGATATTTATATATACTTTTTTTTAAATCATGGCCCCTAAATGGAAGATCCAAACCAAAATGAAGATCCAAACCACCTATAGTAATTAAAATGTAGAACACGTGTTTGAGATAAAATTTCAACCATTGGATGATCACAGATCTTGATATATTTGCAAAATGCCCAGACCATTAGATCTATTTTTACATGTGTCTTACCAAACAGTCTATTTTTAAAATATCTATGTCTTACCAAACAATCTATTTGTAAAACATCAATTTCAAACCGATCAATTTGAAATAGATCTATGTCATACAGATCTGTTTCGTAAAGATAAGATTTGCCAAACAAGCCCTAAGATTGGTACTTATATGAACTTGCTGAAAAGTACTTTGTATATGATGGAAAAAAGTTTATTTACTGTTGGGGCTCTTCTAGGGATGGCAACGGGGCGGGGCGGGGGCGGAATTGGGATGCCCCGTCCCCGCCCCGCTATTCGGGGTATGTTACATACCCCGTCCCCACCCCGACATGCCCCGCGGGGCCCCGCCCCGATGTGGTACAACCATAAACATAATAAATTAATTTTGAATTGACTATAAAGAAAAAGGTAAATTTATTTATTTTACATGGTAAAAAGCACATGAATGATTCATATATGTTGTCTCCATGCCTTTAATAATATTAAAAAAAAGATCTCCCAAAATAGATTAAAAAGATCTCCCTGCATAAATATTTTATAAATGTGGGGCACTGTTAGATTGTTTAAATTTTTTAAAATGATCTAATATTAATAATAGAAATTTTCTTTTTCCTGAAATTTTACCTATTTAAAGTGAGATTTATTTTTATAAGATTTTCTTTAAGCCCTTGAAGGCCACTAACATACACTTGAAAATATCATATATGCTTTGAGACATTCTTTATAAAAAAGACAATATCTCACTAAAATATCATGAACTCCATCAATATGTGGTTTCACTTCATTTCTGGTATTGAACTCCACTCACTAATAAAGAGGTTAATTACATATAATTAAAATTAGTATAATTTATAGTGTTGTTAGTATGATTAGAATCATATAAGTTATTATAAGCATATAGCATGATATATCTTGTAATGTTATATCAAATTAGTATAATATATATTGTTATTAGTATGATTAGAATCATACCAATTATAATTTACCTTGCTATCTCTAATCATATATGTTATTATAAGCTTAAAGCATGATCTATCATTCTATTATATATTTATATTCGTTTTATTTAATATGATTTATCATGTCACAATTTAACATTATATATGATTAAAGTAAAATAAGCTTAGATAGTTAGATAGATTTTTTAACAACTTTAATTTCATTAAATTTGAATTAGAGGGAATGAGATCATATTATATGCTTTTATAATATCTAGGGTTCATTCAATTACATGTTTAACTTTAAAAAAAGTCTTCAATCAATCTACTTAACCCTTAATAACAACATAAAATCAATATATACATTTACATATAAATATGCTTATTTATTATAAAAGAAATCTAAAATATATATTTTAGAAGATTATTAATTTCGGAACGGGTTACGGGGCGGGGCATGGGGCGGTATTTCGGGGCGGGTTACGCGGCGGGGCATGGGGCGGGGGCGGGGTAAGAAACATACCCATCCTCGCCCCGCTCCGGACTCGGGGTATATTTTTTTGCCCCGTCCCCGCCCCGTCTAAGAGTCGGGGCAGGGAAAACTCGTACGGGGCGAGGCGGGGACTCCGAGTTGGGGAGGGTCGGGTTAAAAATGCCATCCCTAGGCTCTTCTGAACCACCTTATTTGGTGTCCTAATAACTGCAAAGAAATGAATTCTAGCCCCATCTAGGATTCTCTTGGCCAAATCACTCGCACTCACCACTTAGGCCCACTTTTTTAATGAAACAATTCAAGTAAAACACACAAGGGCCGAGTCTCTGAGCCCACACACATGGAAGAGGGTTACACGCGCGGGAAAGGTTCGCCCACACACATGGAAAGAGGGCAGAGCATGCCCAAGGATTGACTTTTTATTTATTTATTTATTTATTTTTGAATCTTGGGCACCTGTATGAGAACCAACTAAGCAACCTCTTGTCCTCAACCTCCTAGATTGGGTGTCCAATTTTGGTTAAACTCCCGAAACTGACAACTGGTTCAACAAATAGATTATTGTCTATATTTTTTATCAAATTATTGCTGTGGTGTTTTAATATTTTAAAAATCATTGATAAAACTAAGAAAATAAAAAATATCCACTTGATGGATAACATATATAAAAAACACAATTTAACCATCTGAGTAATTAATAACTGAAAAAAAGTTAGAATTTAAATCTTTTTCTAACGTAGTTCTAGAACTTAACTCACCAAAGTGAGTTTAAAGTTCAGTGAGTCAATTAAACATTTTGGCAGACCGAATCAGACTCATTCGGGCATATTCCCCCCAAGTCAAGTCGGTTTGAAAGTCAAGTCAAGTCAAGATTTTGATCTATCATTCTTAACACGCATTTGACTGGAAAAAAAAAGTGTACGTTGATAGTATACATCACATTAGAAAGAAAAAAGAGGAAACTGATGACAAAGAAGTTAAATAATGGTAAATTTGTCAACACAATAATTCTAGTTGATTACTTGTTGTCGCTTAACTCACAATATAATAAGATCGTTCCCAGATTACAGGAGTCGTAAAATTAGAAAAAAAAATTAAATAAAATACTTGCAGCCAAAGCAAGTGTGGCTTCCTTTGTTTCTACTAAGAGATCTGTTAAATACAAAAATGATTTTCTCTTTCTTTCCCACACACTGCTTCTCTCTACACCAACTACTTAAATTAAAAGAAAAAGATTACCAATATTTCTTAAACTACCCTAACTTGTTTTATCACAACTTCTCTCTACACTCTCTTCTCCAAACAACCCCTCCCTTTTGGCCTTTTCCTCCCCTCTCTACCTCTCACTGCCCGCCGCCTGCCTCTGCTGGTTGTAAAATGCAAATAAAGAAGAAAAAAAAAAACATTTGCTTGTAGGTGATTTACCTGTTTCTCCCTCTTCCCAAAACCTATGCTTGTAGGTGCTTTACCTGTTTTGGATTGATAGAGTTTTCTTTTTTACTAGATGAGTGAGGGATAGCCAACATATGATACAACCTACTTATTAAGGAATAAATCCCTAGACGGTTGTATGAGATGAAACACCCTCATGTTTATCAGTTGATAGCATGGTTTATTTATGCCCTTTTTATAGCCTACAGTTAAAAAAAAAAATTTAAATAACATCAAGAAATTAAGAAGAAACAATGAATATTCGTAGGCCAAAGCAAAATATAAAGGTGGTCATAAACCAATTGGATAAAGAGAATTAAAGAGCCAGCCCGAATTTGTTTCATGTTTGGACTATATAGTTAAATAAAATGAGGAATGGTCCTTCTGGATACTGCTGGGGACATCCGAATCCTCTCCATCAAGGGATACGGAGAGTGTAGGAAACGCTTGTTAGATTCACCGTTGAGATTCAAAATCCTCCCGATCACATCCTCTCAATGTTTATCTTGGGAAAGTTGAGTTTTTCCACAGCGGAGACGAGATCCACGGGAGTTTCCGCGTTGATGAGACTCCAATCCATCATTTCCCTGCTATCTGCGCCCACACGGCATATAGACATTCTATCACTTCGTAATCAGATGGCCCACTCACTTACTACTGGTCAAGTTATTTTTGTTGTTTAGGTAATTGGTCAAGTTATTTTGGTTATTTTGGTATTTGGTCAAGTTCTTATTGACCATGTAATCTGCGTAGAAGATTTTAGGCTAGACTTTGACCATGAAGCTAATCTTATATTTTTATTAAGGGGACTTTGGTCGGAGGTCCCTCAACTCCTCACTTTATTGCGAACAGTCCACAAAAACAGAACGTCCAGCCAAACGTCCCTCATACACAATTTGGTACGTAAAATGTCTGATTTGCCCTTGCATTCATTCTATCTTTATTAAGATAAGGCCAACGAAAGCGTTACACTCATATCGCAAAAAGTCTTTCGAATATTCTGAGAGAGGAAAGAAACGGCGAAGAAGGCGACATTCTCGTCTCTGTGACTGCATGCAACGAGTAACAACAGGTTAGATTAAAATTTCAAAAACTTTCCTTAGATTAACTATTTCATTGCAAGTTAGAGTTTGCATCAAAGATATCTTCGATTTCGACAAGAGGTGATACAAGAAAGACGACATACAAACCCTAGTTGCAGAAGACGGTTCCACAACTGCATAACTGTTTCCGAAAGCATACAAATACAGTTCAAAATACTCATTTCCCTTGTAAGTTCAAAGTTTCTCAATCTTTTTGTTTGGAAACCCTATCTTACCGTTAAGGGCCCGTTTGGATGTCTACAGAATAAAATATTTACATATTTAAATATTGTAAGAATAAAATAGTATAGAATACAATAATGCAATATTATAATAGTATAATTTTTTTACTGTTTGGCAATTTTTGAAGAATACTACAGATTTTAAATTTAGATGTTTGGAAGGTGCTATGATTAAAGTAAATTACATTTTAAGAAATTTTTTTATTAAATATTTTAATTTATATGTAATTTACTACGTCAGGATAAAAAAAGTAATGTGATAAAATAAAGTTTAACTTTCATGTTTTTACCATAAGTTACTTTTCTTTTATCACATAAAACCATGGTAAAGTATAGTAAAGTAAAGTAAATGAAAAAACAACTACTTTATAACTCTCTCTCTCACTTTGCTTTACCACATACTTCATTTGACCTTACTTTACCTCATCTTTTACCATGATATGACATCGATCTTTATTTTACTTTATCATACTTGTAAACAAGTCACTTTTTATTTACCATATAAAACTATGATAAAATGTTTAAGTAAAGTAAAAAAAAAAAAAAAAAACTACTTTACCATTCATTCTCACTTTACTTCACCATGTACTTTATCCCACCTTTACTTTATCCCACCTTTATCGTCTTGTGAGATTTACTTTTATTTTACTTTTCCATATATGTAAACATACACATTATGATGGATTTGTTGAACCAAGGTCTTTACTTTACTCTACCACTTTGTAATCGTCATTTTGAAAGATTTTTATCTTGTAGAAAGATTTCTACAGGGGGGAGCTGTAGGAGAGAATATTGAGCTTTTTGAAAGAAAAGAATCTTTTCTTCAAATTTTTCTTGAGTTACCAAACGCACAAGATTTTCTTCTTTAAAAAATGAAAGATTATATTCTAAAAAATATTATTTTCTTGTACTTTCTTATGCATCCAAACAGGCCCTAATCGCCGATTTGAATGATTTACTATCATTCTTTCTGCTTCCTCTTCTAATAACGAAAACCAAATCAGGAAATGGTCAGAACGAAATCATCAATTCTTTCAGAAAGCCAGGAGCAAGAGCAACAGAAAGTTGAAGGTATCCAGACAGATTTTTTCTTTTTTTGGCTTATAATGTTTGTCGTTCTTGTATAAATTAGAAATGTTGAACCAAATGTATAACATTCATTGCTACTTTGTCAGTTTCAAGAAATTTTATCTTAGATTTTTTTTTAAAAATATCTGAGTTTATATCAAATTTATCTGTGTCCTGTGCAATTGTATCTGTGTTCTCTGTGATGTTGAATCAATGTCTCTTGACTTTATCTGAGATTAAAAGCAAGATAGTCTGATGAAATCCAACAAATCTTTTGTCTATTGCATGAGTTTATCTGACTTTAGATCAAATTTATCTGACTTTAGATCAATTTTATCTGAGTTTATATCAAATTTATCTGTGTCTTGTGCAATTGTATCTGTGTTCTGTGTGATGTTGAATCAATGTCTCTTGACTTTATCTGAGATTAAAAGCAATAGAGTCTGATGCTGGACTGGAAATCCAACAAATCTTTTGTCTATTTCGTGAGTTTATCTGAGTTTATATCAAATTTATCTGACTTTAGATCAATTTTATCTGAGTTTAATTCAAATTTATCTGTGTATTGTGCAATTGTATATGTGTTCTGTGTGATGTTGAATCAATGTCTCTTGACTTTATCTGAGTTTAAAAGCAAGAGAGTCTGATGGTGGACTGGAAATCCAACAAACCTTTTGTCTATTTCATGAGTTTATCTGAGTTTATATCAAATTTATCTGACTTTCTAACAATTTATCTGAGTTTAATATAAATTTATTTGTGTATTGTGCAATTGTATCTCTGTTCTGTATTCAGTTGTTTTAATCTTTTGGTGATATGAATATGAGTTATTTTATTATATGCAGGAATAAAACATAACAAGAGAAAAAGGGTGGAAGATAAACCATCAAACAAGAATGAAGTCAGTAAGGACATAAATGATGAGAAGACTAGCGCTCATTACCAGTTCAGATCAAATTTGGTCTCAACTGTGTCACTGGTCCACAGCATCAAACAAATGGTCACTGAAGTCCACAGAGTTGAATTAAGAAAGACTCCATTCTGGAGCCTCATAGAATGCATGCTGGCCAACAAAATATCTGAAAAGATGTGCAGAAAGTTTGACAAGGACATTATGTTGATCCTTGATACATACAACACACAGAGAAGACAATTCAGATTAGGAAGGTCGTACGTGCCATTAACTGCAAATGACATATCGCTGATCTTCGGCATACCAAACGGAATAAGAGAACTTGATCTAAAATATTCAAAAAGAAAAACAACTGAATTCATACCTAGAAGATTCCATGGCTGTTCAAGGGTGTCGGCTCCACAAATAAAGCAACAGCTCCTTCTAGCATTGAATGGAGTATCAGAAACTGACATTGCTGATGTTGCTAGGCTACTTTGCCTGTATATCCTTGTCGTACTCTTTTTTGCAACCCATGGAAACACCATAGGATGGGCATATGTGGGATATGTTGAAAACTACATGGATATGAAGCACTATGCCTGGGCAGAAGAGATTTCAAAGTTTCTCATGGAGTCGATACACAACAGAAGTCGTGGGTCTGATAGAGTAATTGGTTGCCTTATTGCATTACCGGTATGATATACAACTACAAATTTACAAATTCAAATTTCAATATACAAAGATTTATTGACCTACATTTATGTTTTATGATTTTGTAACAGAATTGGTTGTGTGAGCATACGACGATCATCAAACCAGATGATTCGGTGCATTTCCCACGAGTACTAAAGTGGAATCTAAGGGCACTGAGTATTGCAGTTAGGAAAAGGCCCCTTCATTCACTAGTAGCTACTGAGGTATTTTTCACAACTTTCACTGTCTAATTTTATCTAAGTTTTTAATCTAACATGTTCTTTGTAACATTTGTATCAAATGCAGGTCCTTGGGGACGAATTAGATATCACGCTGCTTGAAGTGCAGCAATTACAGTCCTTGTTGGACAGTGGCGCTAGTGACAAGGAGGTCATGATGGATATAGAAGGAGAGCAACATGATGGCCAAACACACAAAAAGCAAGGAGATGGGGGGTACATAGCAGTAGAAGTAGAAGGAGAAAATGTTGATCAAGGAGACGATCAAGAGGATGGAAATGAAAACATCCAGGAAGAATTGGAAGAAGGAGATCAGGGAGAACAGATGAAAATGATTGAAGCCACCCAACCAGATACAGACATACTGACAGACACATTGGTTGTATCCGAGTTGGAAGAGCAGCTGCAAAACAGTAACAGTGAAGAAACAGATTTCCCTGTTGTGGCAAAACAGTCAATAGCATTTGGTGCAGAGATGGCGGGCTATGAACAGACGTCCCTACAAACAGATCTGCTGGTTGCAAACATCTTAGCTGACATAATTGGCAGCGCCAGCAACACAGTAAATGAAGAGCCATCTGAAGCACACTCTGGATCCTTACCAGAAGCTGGTGATACATTGCCTAGTCCTAGACAACAATCACAAACTCCCGAAAACAGCGAGATCAAAACTCTTACTGAGGAGCGTGACAGGGCAAATTCTTTAGTCATCCAACTCACTAAGGAGAAGACAGAATTACAAGAGCAGATCCAACGGATGGCTATTGACCTTGAAAGGACGTCGGCCGAAAACAACAGCATAAAAAAGCAGCGGCTTGAAACTGAACAAATGATCACCAGCTTGCTAAGAGAAAGAGATGATGCTCTATTGTTGGTTGAGCAATTGACAAAGGAGAAGACTTCGCTTGAAACACACAGTGTGGACAAAGATCATACTTTAGAGGAGTCAACTCGAATGGTCAGCTCCCTCAAAGAGCAGCTGAAACACACCATCAGTGTGTCAGATATACAGTCCTCGAGAGCTACGACTGCAGAAAATGAGGTAAAGGGCTTGAAGAAAAAGTTGGTTAATCTAGAATCAAACAACTTCAAACTGCAGCAGCTCTTGAGGGAAATGACAATTGAATATACAGAGAAAGGATTGCAGTGGGCTGGAAAGACTCTAGATGATATCTTCTAGCCTACAAGAAAAACTACTACACGACAGAAAGCAGCGAAGGAGGCTGCAACTGATCGTAATGTTGCAGAAAATGTACCTGAGGATCTTCAGGTACACGACCATGATTGTTTAGATAAATTTATCTTTGCATTGAATTCATGTTTTGCATATCTATCAAATTTATCTGACTTATGTGTCATTTTATCTGAGTTTATATCAAATTTATCTGACTTATGTGTCATTTTATCTGAGTTTATAACAAATTTATCTGACTTTCTAATAATTTATCTGAGTTCTGTATCAAATTTATCTGACTTCTGTGTCATTTTATCTGACTTTCTAACAATTTATCTGAGTTCTGTATCAAATTTATCTGACTTTCTAGCAGGTTATCTGAGTTTTGTATCAAATTTATCTGACTTCTGTGTCATTTTATCTGACTTTCTAACAATTTATCTGGGATCTGTATCAACTTATAAAACTTTTCATTAAATTTATCTAACTTCTATATGATTTTATCACACTATCAGCAAATTTATCTGATGTTATATGAAAGTTATCTACCCTACAACAAATTCTAATTTGATTAATCTATATTTTTATAATTGAAATATTGATAAGATCATGCCGTCTGTTGAACCATTAAAACCAATTAAGGAGGTGAAACAATCCTCCATGGTGAAACAAATCAAGAAAAGAGCAGCAACGAAGAAAATGAACCCAACAACTGTCCCCTTCACACTCCCCAAAAATGCGATCACTAAGCTTCTGAATGCATCTGACGTAGAGAAGCTAAAGGAGATTTATGAAGCTGAGGGCAATTCGTAAGTCACATACCTATGCACCTAATCAACACCACTGTTTAATTTAAGAAACCTTAATGAAAATGTAGACTAATTGGGCCTTTGTGCAATTGGATTTGCAGGGCGCTCGTCTGGGGAGGTGAGGGGATACAAATTGTATCTTATGAAGACATAGTAGCAGTTCTCAGCAGAGCAGAAATGTCAAGCACTGTAAGCATCACAACACAGATACATTGACAAAATATCCCTACATTTTACACAAACATAATATGGTAGTGTTCAAACAATATGCCTCACATTATGTGTCTCAAATTGAACGGGTTATTGACTGCTACGCTGAGTTGCTATATAGAGAACATAGTGAAATCCAACAGCAACTCACAACTGTCCAACGCACAGAAACGCTTCCTCGTGACAAATCTTACTTCGTAACAAGTTTATGCTGGGTAAAAGACAATAACCGTCTTGACCGTGTCATCATTTACTTTATTTTTATATATAATAAACAGTTACTAAACATGTCTTAATGTAGAAAATTGTTACTTCCTCGTCGCCGGAAATGAGAGAAAAGATACTGCACCCTCAGATCTCCCCTTGCAGAACTGCAGAACACAGATTCGTGCTTTTTCCAATGAATTCAAATGGAAAAATGAAGGATGCCGAACCCTTCCACTGGACACTGTTGGTGCTGGATAAGAAAGAAGGAGATTGGCTACATTATAACTCCTTACGACCAAGATCACATAAAACAGTGGATCATTACTTTGAGGATGCACGACTTCTGGTCCATGTCTCACTTACATGGTCATTATTTATTCAAAGATACCGTTAGCATAATCGAAACTGACTCAAAATACGGAATGTTTTTTTATTCTGTAGAAACAGTATGTGGAGAACTACAATTATATCAATGTTGAGGAGACAGCCATATGGAGCTCCATTGACAAGCGTCGAAGACGCCCCACAACAGAAAATGGGCTCGTAAGTATCATTGTGCAACTACAGTAATTCAATTGACTTCACGGTGCCTTACTTACAATCGACTAACAATATCATGTTCTGTTCCAGTGTTGATTGCGGAGTGATCGTTTGTTATCTTATGAAGCAACTAACTCACAAACAAGTAATTGCTTCGAAGTTGCCACAGCGCGTAATTGACGGTTTAAGGGCAGAGATAGTAAGCAAGTTCCTACACGACAAGCATTGCAGCTGGTCAATTGAAAACTACCAAGCCAGGCAACTAGCTGCTGATGATGACTTCGAAAACTGACGAAAAAACTACAGCAATGATACAAACATGTTCTTTTCAATCAAGTTGATGTATTTTATGTAAATCTCTTTATATGAAAAGTGAAAGTTCAACAGACTTGTGAATGTATTTTTTTGGTTCACATGAAGGTTGTACAAACATTTCTGTCAACGTAATTCTCACATTTGTTAATGAATGTAAATAGAATTATTTCTGTCAATGTCTTCGTACATCAGCACTATGGAATCTATTATTCTAATTTCTGGTGGAATTTTAACCGACTTCTGATAAAAATTATCTGAATTCTGACTGAGATCATCTACGTTTTGGATGAAATTATCTAGGTTCTAATTTTCATTATCTGACTTCTGAATCAAATTGTCTGAGTTTTGTATGAAATTATCTGACGTTGGATGAAATTATCTGACTTCTGAATCAAATTATCTGGTTCATGGATGAAATTATCTGACTTATATATGAAATTATATGAGTCCTGGATGAAATTATCTGACTCATGGTTGAAATTATCTGACTTCTGCATCAATTTATCTGAGTCATGGTTAAAATTATCTAAGTTCTGACTCAAATTATCTGAGTACTGGGTGAAATTATCTGAGTTCTGACTCAAATTATCTGAGTCCTGGGTGAAATTATCTGACTCATGGATGAAATTATCTGAGTAATGGGTGAAATTATCTGACTTATGAATGAATTTATCTGACTTCTGAATCAAGTTATCCGAGTCATATGGGAAATTATCTGAGTTCTGACTCTAATTTATCTGACTCATGGATGAATTTATCTGACTCATGGATGAAATTATCTGAGTCCTGGTGAAATTATCTGACTTATGAATGAAATTATCTGACTTCTGAATCAAGTTATCTGAGTCCTGGGTCAAATTATCTGACTCATGAGTGAATTTATCTGAGTCTAGATTGAAATTATCTGAGTTCTGCTACATATTTAGCAGGGTAATGTGATTGCTCTGTCTAGCTAATGATTCCAGATAATCTCAGCTCTAATGCAATTTCAATATCAATTTTGAACAATGACTAAATGAGTTAGACACTTTTTGAAAGTAATTACTTATAAAAGCAAGACCACATTAATCAACATTAAAGAGAATGTCAATTTGACCTTTTTATTCACTAATCAGAATTACATCAGATGTATCAACAATATTACACCTAACCTAAATGCAATATCTAATTCAATGAAATGTCAAAGAAGAGTCTCCTTGCACGATTTCTTATTGTGGCTGCCAATCCGACCACACCGCCCACATTTTATCTGCCGTGTGACCTCCCCTCTTGACAAGATCCTCTTTTTTTTCGGCCTGCCAGCTGGTCGTTTAACAACAGGTGGGAGAATAACGACTTCATCGCCTTTTGTCTCTGGCATTCCCACGGTTGGAATTGGGAAAATCTGCTCTTCATACGAAGCCCTATATGTATGAGTGTGAAAATAATGATCAACAAAGACACTCAATTCCTTTCCACTCTTTTGGATAGCCGCACAAGGATGGGCGCAGGGGAACCCATTGATCTGCCACTGATAACACGAACATATGTGATTAAAAATGTCAACCGTCACTGACGGGTAAGAATGCACATCGAAAACAGTTTCACTCGAACGGCTGACCGTCCACGTCCTTCCAAGCCGGATAGCAGCATCAAGCCTCTTATCCATGTCTGGACAGATGACTAACTTCCATCTGCTGGAAGCTTCCTTCCTACTAGCCATCTGCTCCATTATTTGAACCTTTATTGTGTCAACCATCTTTGTAATTGGAAGATGGCGAGCTTCTCTAATTCATGAGTTGAAAGACTCAGCAGCATTCGAACACATCTCACCATACCGCTGCCCCTTAAAATATGCATTGCTCCATCTATCATGAGGCAATCCACAGAGAAATTTATCTACATTAGAACCACCTTCACGCCTCAACGACTGCAGCTTTGCATGGAAGGCAGGGATGGTTGGCGCATATGCACATTCCCGCAGCATCATAACCATTCTCTCTCTAAATGCATTAGTGTAACCACCAGACAACTTGTCCCTCAAATTTTCCTTAAGGTGTTGGAGGCAATACGCATGATGGGCAAAATGAAATACCTTTGATACAGCCTCTATCAGACCTGGATTTCTTTCAGAAACAAATGTAATAGTGCGATCTGACATAATAATTTTCCTTAAATTCTGCAGAAACCATGTCCAATTGTCCTCCGTCTCTGAGTCCACTACCGCAAAAGCAAGGGGGAACAAACCTGTCCCATGAATTAACAAATTTTTATATTTCTGATACTATTCAGAAAATCAAAACATGCTGATCATTAGTATAAATATAAATAAATGGGTCAATAATAACAGAAAAAACAGCATTACAACTTACCTTGATTCCCGTTCTTCCCCGTCGCTGCCAACAGGGTTCCCTTGTATCTGCCCTTTAAGAAAGTACCGTCCAGAAATAATAAAGGACGAACATGGTTAAAACCAGCAATTGAAGCATAGACCGACACAAAGAGACGCTTGAAACACATAGTTGATTGGTCATAATCTAGCACAAAGAGGCTTCCTGGATTTACCTCCTCCGCCACCTTAATATACCAGCGAACATGGTCAAAAGATAGCGACGAATCACCATACAACTTATTTCTAGCCCTTTCCACACCCCACCATGCATGATGATATGTAATGGTAAGTCCATAATTTGCCTTAAAGTGGTGCACGATATCAATGGGTCTGGTGAGCGGCTTCTCACGGATATGATCCACTATTAAATCTGCAACTGTCTCAGAATTCATACGGTTGTTCTTTGACATTCGAACTGCTGCACCACATGTATACTCATTGTTTAATGTCCTGATACAAAAATGGCCACTAGACTTTTCAATAGATGCATGAACACGCCATCTGCATCCCATCGAATGACTGCGAGAGCATTCAGCTGTCACCTTCACCTTATCATTTTTCACATATACAAATTCAAACCCAACCTCAATTGAATATCTGCCCAATACACTTCTAAACTCCCCAACACCGCCCTCAAACCTCTGCCCCACATCTCTAATACCACTTGCCCAGCCGGAAGACAGCAACATCTTCTCCTTGTGGGTACAAAACTGTGGAAGAAGATCTGTCTCTATATCTGTATCCTCGTACCCCACTAATGGTAGGGCATCTTCAGCTAATTGATCACCAATTTCCTCTTGATCATCGTCCTCCGATTCTTGCGATTCTGATACAAATACATCAACTGTCCCCAATCCCATTGAAGAAGCCAGCATGGACAAGCTCATTAGATCCGAATCGCTGTCCAGCAAGCACTTTGGGTGGCCAGACAACGCATAAGTAAAACAAACCATGTTCATTGTAAGATTTCTCCACTTGTTACAAACTTGACGCATCAAACCATCATAGCTCATACCCCGACTCAAATGAATAATAGCCGTAAGCATGCCATACTTACAGAGAAGCAATAACGGCTGTGACATCTATAAAACAGCAAGATTCAATGGATATAAATGGTTACTATCATTGCCCAAATTGTACACGACTCAGATAAATGTTGGCTCTAACTCAGATAAATTGTACATGACTCAGATAAATTTTGGCTCTGAACTCAGATAAATTGTACATAACTCAGATAATTTTTGGCTCTGAACTCAAATAAATTGTACATAACACAGATAAATTGTACACAACTCAGATAAATCTTGGCTCTCAACTCAGATAAATTGTACATAACACAGATAAATTGTATACAGCTCAGATAAATTGTACATAAATCAGATGAATTCAATACAGAAATCAGATATTGTGTATAGAACTCAGATAAAATTACACAAACTACGATTTGTCTGATTAACAGTCTGATAAATTTCATGCTAAAAGCCAAATATCTTAGATTACATTACTTATTCCACAATGCAGCTCTGGAATAAGACCGGTAAATAAGTCACGCTCTAGCTAATCTAAATGCATGACCATCAAATCATTTCTACATCAACTGAGCTGATACAAATTGAATACTTCATCACCAACAAAACTAAAGAAACCTAACTATCAAAACTCGAAAAGAAAAATGAAAAACTTCACTTCCATATAAAAGATAGAACTGCTATACAAAAGTTAGATCTGAAATCTGCTATACAGTAAATCAAACTACACAGCTAAAACCCAATAAGAATAGAACTGAGAATGCGCATCAGATATATATATATATGGATATCTACACATTCAAATAACAAGAACTGCATAATCTCTGATGTATACAGAAAAAATCGCTTACCTCATAAAAGATGAATCCTTTCCCAACGTTTTGGATCTGGTTTCTGCTTCCAAGCCAATGAACTGTTTCCCAGCCAATCAATATACGAGACTATAATCCAATTACAATAGAACTCCTACCAAAAGTTTGACCTGCAATCTGCTTCGCAAACAATGAATCTCTCTCTTGTTAGGTTTTTACATTCAGATTCAGTATCATAACCGATTGCAGGTTTAGATTCAAAAAACGAGATCTGCGCTGGATGACAGGGGCATATCAGTAATAACTTCCCCACTTATGCACTTAAATCATGGCTAAATAATCGTGACACGTTGGGGACCACTCCACTGCATGCTGCGACGGTTACAGGAGTAAATTAGTCTTAACAATTGAAACCGTGTGGATAGAGGGACCTTAGGCTGCAAACATCCTAACTGCTTGGACCAGAGGCTTTAAAAAGAATCCGCCTGGACTGGAGGCTGGAAACATTCCATTCGAGGGACCTTTCGCTAATTAATCCTTTTATTAAAGGCTAATATTATATTAATGTATAACAATGTGCAGTGTAGTATCTTTGGAAGAACCTAATCTCATTGACGCTCCATGATTTACTGGTTGATATTTTTGTTTTTTTCTTACTCTCCAGTCTCCTACATAGGGGATGGGACTCTGTGGAGCCCCATGAAAATCGGAAGAGGCGTGAAGCCCACTCAACAAATAGACGCTTGACATTACATTCAAAAGGCGACATGCTACTTAACCCTATATTTGGGAAGGGGGATGGGAGGGGAGGAAAAATTTGAAGGGGAAGGAAAATGAAGAGGAGGGGAGGGAAAATTAATTTTACCTCCTCTTGTTTGGGAAGTCAAAAAGTAAGGGAAAAGATAAGTGAAAAAATAGGATTTTGGTTATTTGTGAGATAGAGAGAAAATTACTATTTTGACCTTACTTTTGCAAAAACGTCAAAACTATATTTTATAAATAAATGACAGTTTAACACTTTTTTCCCCTCCTTTCCCCCATTTCCCCCTAAAATCCCCCCCAACCCCTATTTTCCCTCCCTTCTTTCCCAAACACCCTCTAAAAAAAATTTCCCCCTTTTTTTTCCTCCCCCCATTTTCCCCTCTTCCCAGACAGAGGGTAAAACTCCACAGCTGGCCGCTCTCTCTCTCTCTCTCATCAAATTTTCTATACCTTTTCTCTTCCTTTCGTTTCCTTTCCTCTCCTTTTTTTTTTTATTTGCGGTAAAACTTTCCTCTCCTTTATATTGAGTTGTGAAGCGTGTACCCTCTCTCTCTCTCTCATCAAATTTTCTATACCTTTTCTTTTCCTTTCCTTTCCTCTCTTTTTTTTTATTTGAGGTAAAACTTTCCTCTGCTTTATATTGAGTTGTGAAGCGTCTACCCTCATCTGCATCCCTAACTCTCTCTCACCAAAACCTACGAGAAGAGATTAATCACGCACAAGAGAACACAAAGATTTATGTGGTTCGGCTTTTGGCCTACGACCACGGGGAAGACAGGAGAATTCACTATGCAATCAGAAGAGGTTGTACATCCTAGAGACTCTTAGTCTCTATTTATAATATTAGCTCCAAACCCTGTTACACCCAAATACTACTTCTAAATCACAGTATAAGTTGGGCAATCCAGGGGCCCGGTTAACCAAGATTAATTAACTTCTATTGAGCCACACAAATTAACAAATCTCCACATTGGCGAACATTGAAGTTGATCCTCATGCACATAACACATTTCACTGTCTCCACTTGCCCCTAAAGGCACTCAGGTATCGAGCACACCGAAAAAGTCCAAGCAATGCTTGAACTTGAATTTAACTCATTTCTTAATGAATGCGCCAAATCGCTTGTACCATTGTTCAGAAGCTTGCTTCGACCCGTACAATGATTTCTTCAAACTGCATACACAATCAGGAACATTAAACTGCACTCTACCCGCACTGGAAGCTCCTTCGTCTTTATCATAGAACCACTTGTATCCGATGACCTGATCTTCTTCATCAAAAGACTCCATCTCTTCAAACATAGTTGCTGCATGTTGACTACTTTTCAGCCCTTCCATTAATTCAAGAGACTTAGTTGTCAATGCGTATGCAACCATATCATCATGACCACTGTTTGATGTTGATGCGTACGTCGTCATATTCTCCAAACCGTATCTAACCGGCGGTTTCCTTTCTCTCTGCGGTCTACCTGTCTGCAGCATCCGCAGCTCTATCCGCTGCATCTGCTCCACAGTCTGACTATCTCATGTATCCTGGGAGGAGCCGGATGCACTCTCCTTCCTCACTAGGACATCTGACTCCACCTGAACGGTGTCACTGTTGCTACCTACTTTTGTCTCATCCACTTGCTCTCTCGCTTCGAGTAAAGCATCCTCATGAATATAACATCCCCGCTGATGATAAATCTGAGTGAATCATGATCGGTACACCACAACCTGTATCCTTTTATCCCATAAAGATTATCTCACCAAGATGCACTTGACAACCCTTACTTCTAACTTATCGGTTTTCACGCGAGCATAAGCTGGACAACCTAAGATCTTCAAGTTAGAATATCAACTGGATTACCTGACCACATTCCGGTGTTTTGCAACCAATCTTTGTGTGTGAAGACCTATTTATCAAGTAGCTTGCAGCATTTATTGCCTCAACCCAAAAGTCCTTAGACAATCCTGCAAACAACATACAACGAGCTCTTTCCAATATCGTTCTGTTCATCCTCTTTGCAACTCCATTCTGCTGTGGAGTATCTGTAGTGGTATAATGCCGAACTATGCCATGATATTTGCAATAGTTCTCAAGCTCTGTCGATCTATGATGTATTCTAAAGAAAGAATAATTGCCCTTGGTATTTATGGTTTCAATTACTTTTACAATAAAAAAAATTGGGTGGAGTTTTTTTTTTTTTTTTGAATGGTAACGAAAGATTTCATTCAAAAGAAAGAAGGTATAAAGTACAAAAGACCAAAGAAAGAGAGGAAGTGGGAGTACAGAAGAAATGCACCACGTCCAACCCTACTAAAAAAAATACTCCCACCCAAAGAAGCAACCTATCAACCAATTACATAATCACACCTACCCAAGGAAGCATCCTATCAATCCCTTGCTTGGCTAACGCATCTGCCATGGAGTTAGCCGATCTAACCTCATGACGGAAGGAAACATTAATTCCAACAGATAATTCTCTAATTTCTTTCGGGTGGAAATGAAACTTCTAAGGATTAGTCTTCCGCTTAGACACCCATGCGATCGCATTAGAGGAATCACTTTCCATAATAAGCGTACCGCCATATCTACTAGAAAACAAACGAAGACCTTCAAGAATGGCTAGCACCTCCGCTTCATTGGAATCGCACACACCCACATATTTAGAGAACATAATTAACACCTCCCCCTTACAATTGCGAAGCACCCCTCCAATCCCAGCCGGACCTGGCTTACCCCTTGAAGCACCATCCATATTAAACTTAAAGACCCCTAAAGGAGGAGGATACCAAGGGATTGTTCTCAGCTACATTCTGATGTCAAATGCTGCAATTCCAAATACATGATCGTAGGTAGAGTTTCCAGCTGCTACGCACAGCGGCTTAGAAGCCTTCATTTGATGGTATGGAACCAATATAATAATACCTAAAAGCTAAAGCTGGTTGCAGTAGAAATTCAATGACTAAAAGCTCCATGGAGGAAGAAAATCACATTACATCAGGTAGGAAACACAGAGATGAGAAAATATTGGATTTAGGGATGGCAACGGGGCGGGGCGGGGACGGAATTGGGGTCCCCCGTCCCCGCCCTGCCCCTCTTTTACCCCGCCCCGACCCCGCCTTCGGGGCACAGAATTGTGCCCCGTCCCCGCCCCGCCACACCCACGGGTTCCCCGCCCCGCCCCGCAATTATAAAAATTTTAAATATGCAGGAGTTGGGATTCGAACTTGGGTGGGAAAGTAACTAGAGGTTTGTCTTACCACTAGACCAAACTTCTTTTGTTGTAATGCTTTACCTTATTTAAAATATATTCATATATTCAAGATTGTTACACACATATACATATATATGTATGGGGAAAGGGTCCTGTAAGGACCGTCCTTACGGTCCGCATAGTTCAAAATGCCCACTGGGGCCCACGTTATGACCCATCCAAATTGACCATACATTCACAACCTCCTTATGACACCGAATCCCATGAATTTGCATGGATTGGGATGAACTAGACCGTTAGATTGAGGGTCAATTTTTCTTGTTTGATATAAAGTTGTTAAACTTTTGGACCATAGATGAAAGGGTTAGAGGTATTAGATTGACTTCAAATTTGATATGTAGGTTGGCCCCACTTGAATCTTTTGGTCCCCCTCTGTCCCATGACCAGTGGGGTCTCACGGTGGGCCCCACTTGGCAGTCCGCACAGTAAGTTGTAAGGACGGTCCTTACAGGACCCTTTCCCTTTATGTATATGTATATGTATATATATACACACATACATATTTATACACTTGAAAATATCATATATGCTTTGAGACATTCTTTATAAAAAAGACAATCTCTCTCTAAAATATCATGATCTCCATCAATATATGGTTTCACTTCATTTCTGGTGTTGAACTCCACTCACTAATAAAGAGGTAATCGTGGGTTTGCAATTTATTTGCAAGTTGCAAATCACTCAAAAAAAAAAAAAAACCCTCAAAACAAAGATAAGAGAAATGACCTATCAATATGTGGATATGGTTATTGTAGTGTCAAACAACCTCAGCCGCTTTGACTTTCCAAGCATGTGGATCATATTAGCTTAGGTAAATAATTACTTATTTATGTGACACTTAACTTGCAATGTTAAATCATTAGTACAATGATTCTAATCATACTAAGGTTGATTACATATAATTAAAATTAGTATAATTTATAGTATTGTTAGTATAATTAGAATCATATTAAGTTACTAACTATAATTTACTTTGCCATTTCTAATCATATAAGTTATTATAAGCGTATAGCATGATATATTTTGTAATATTATATCAAATTAGTATAATTTATATTGTTATTAGTATGATTAGAATCATACCGATTATAATTTACCTTGCTATCTCTAATCATCTATACTATAATAAGCTTAAAGCATGATCTATCATTCTATTATATTCGTTTTATTTAATATGATTTATCATGTCACAATTTAACATTATATATGATTAAAGTCAAATAAGCTTAGATAGATTTTTTAACAACTTTAATTTCATTAAATTTGAATTAGAAGGAATGTGATCATATTATATGCTTTTATAATGTATAGGGTTCAATTAATTATATGTTTAACTTTAAAAAAAGTCTTCAATCAATCTATTTAACCCTTAATAACAACATAAAATCAATCTATACATTTACATATAAATATGTTTATTTATTATAAAAAAAATCTAAAATATAAATTTAAGAGGATTATTAATCAATGGGGCGGGGCAACGGGGCGGGGTAACAGGGCGGGGCACGGGGCGGGGCGGGGCGGGGAAAAGAGCAAACCCATCCCCGCCCCGCCCCGCCTTCGGGGCATAGTTTTATTCCCCATCCCCGCCCCACCTAAGGATCGGGGCGGGGAAAACCCGTGCGGGGCGGGGCGGGGCAAAATTGCCATCCCTAATTGGATTTGAGGGCACTTCAGTCATAAAAACCATGTAAGAATTTGGATTCCTTTTAAGAGTAGGGCCTAATTGATATACACAATATGATGGTATGAATATTGTGACTCATCAGGCATTTTCCTTTAATTCTGTGGAAAAAGCTAAGAGGCTAATTTACTGAAATCCCCTTGGAACAAAAGGGATTCAGTACAACCATACTCAAATGACTGTTACATGAAGAGGCTCCATTGCGTGGAGTAGAATTCACGGACTAGGGCTCTGTTTGGAACCAAAGAACTATGGTTACTCAACAGTCAGCACCCAATTAATATGCAACTGAATGTTTCAGGATAAAACTGTTGCAGGAAGGTTTGGATGAACATATGAACCATTATTAATGTGTAAACCATATTACTTGCACTCGTTTCATGAATCAAAGGTGGGTTTATATACAACTGAGTGCTCTATTTATTGTGTTGGCATTTTATAGATGTTTTAATTTTGATGATTTGTAGAATTGGAGGTCAAAATTGGACACACAAGTGTTATCAAAATTGGACACTTGTGTTCTTTTATTTTTTTTCGCCTGCAACAATTCAAACTTTTCTTATTTCCCTTTTCTGCCATCAGTTTTGGATAATACTTTAATCTTTGATATATGCTGATGTTAGGAAAATTCACAATATTTTTCACCTAATCAATGGTCTGGATCACCAAATTGTGGGGCCATGTTTATATGAACTCGAGTGCAATGATTCTATGCAAAAAGTTGTTGCATTTTTGGTTGCTCATTGCTGGGTGTTGGAATTCACATTAGGTGGATGGTTTTGTCTACTCTGTTATGTTTGTTTTATTGGGTTTGTGTTTTCCTTTTATTGGATTGCGTGTCATGAGCTAGGGTGCATATTTAGCCTGATTTGGAGGGTCAGTGAGCCAACTCAAACTCAATGACTTGAGAAAGGGGCATATAGCACATGTATACTTACAAAATTAGAAGCCTTATGAAAAATTGTAGTTCTGTTATGTGAGAAAGGTTTTATAGGTCTTGATGCATTAGGATGTAGTTTATCCTTAACATAAGTTGGTGATGAAGACTACGTGCTTGATTTGATGGTCTATATATGGGTGAGGATACCCACAACAATCTTCCATATCCACATGCTACCCATATGAGGCTTGGTCTTTTCCAAACAGTTTCTTCTTCTTTTTTTTTTCCCCTTTTATCATCTATATATATAGGCTAAGATTGGTACTTATATGAACTTGCTGAAAAGTACTTTGTAAATGATGGAAAAAAGTCTATTTACTGTTGGGGCTCTTCTGAACCACCTTCTTTGGTGTCCTAGTAATTGCAAAGAAATAAATTCTAGCCCCATCTAGGATTCTCTTGGCCAAATCCCACGCACTCGCCACTTAGGCCCACTTTTTTAATGAAACAATTCAAGTAAAACACACAAGGGCCGAGTCTCTGAGCCCACACACATGGAAGAGGGTTATACGTGCGGGAAAGGTTCGTCCACACACATAGAAAGAGGGCAGAGCATGCCCAAGGTTGACTTTTTATTTATTTATTTATTTTTGAATCTTGGGCACCTGTATGAGAACCAACTGAGCAACCCCTCGTCCTCAACCTCCTGGATTGGGTGTCTAATTTTGGTTAAGCTCCCGAAAGTGCCAACTGGTTCAACAAATAAATTATTGTCTATATTTTTTTATCAAATTATTGTTGTGGTGTTTTACTATTTTAAAAATCATTGATAAAGCTAAGAAAATAAAAAATATCCACTTGATGGATAACATATATAAAAAACACAATTTGACCATCTGAATAATTAATAACTGAAAAAAAGTTAGAATTTAAATCTTTTTCTAACGTAGTTCTAAAACTTAACTCACCAAAGTGAGTTTAAAGTTCAGTGAGTCAATTAAACATTTTGGCAGACCGAATCAGACTCATTCGGGCATATTCCCTCCAAGTCAAGTCGGTTTGAAAGTCAAGTCAAGTCAAGATTTTGATCTATCATTCTTAACGCGCATTTGACTGGAAAAAAAAAGTGTACGTTGATATTATACATCACATTAGAAAGAAAAAAGAGGAAACTGATGACAAAGAGTTAAATAATGGTAAATTTGTCAACACAATAATTCTAGTTGATTACTTCTTGTCGCTTAACTCACAAGATAATAAGATCGTTCCCAGATTACAGGAGTCATAAAATTAGAAAAAAAAATAAAATAAAATGCTTGCAGCCAAAGCAAGTGTGGCTTCCTTTGTTTCTACTAAGAGAGCTGTTAAATACAAAAATGATTCTCTCTTTCTTTCCCACACACTGCTTCTCTCTCCACCAACCACTTAAATTAAAAGAAAAAGATTACCAATACTTCTTAAACTACCCTAACCTGTTTTATCACAACTTCTTTCTACACTCCCTTCTCCAAACAACCCCTCTCCCTTTTGGCCTTTTCCTCCCCTCTCTCCCTCTCATTGCTCGACGCCTGCCTCCGCCTGCTATAAAATGCAAAAAAGGCAAAAAAAAAAAAAAAAACATTTGCTTGTAGGAGATTTACCTCTCTCCCCCTCTCTCTCACCAAAACCTATGCTTGTAGGTGATTTACCTTTTTTGGATGGATAGAATTTTCTTTTTACTAGATGAGTGAGTGGTAGCCAACATATGATACAACCTACTTATTAAGGAATCAATCCCTAGATGGTTGTATGAGATGAAACACCCTCTTGTTTCTCAATTGATAGCATGGTCTATTTATGCCCTTTTTATAGCCGACGGTTAAAAAAAAATCTTAAATTAACATCAAGAAAATAACAAGAAATAATGAATATTCGTAAGCCAAAGCAAAATATAAAGGTGGTCATAAACCAATTGGATAAAGAGAATTAAAGAGCCAGCTCGAATTTGTTTCATGTTTGGACTACATAGTTAAATAAAATGAGGAATGGTCCTTCTGGATATTTACTGCTGGGGACATCCAAATCCTCTCCATCAAAGGATACGGAGAGTGTAGGAAACGCTTGTTAGATTCACAGTTGAGATTCAAAATCCTCCTTATCACACCCTCTCAATGTTTATCTTGGGAAAGTTGAGTTTTTCCACAGCGGGGACGAGATCCACGGGAGTTTCCGCGTTGATGAGACTCCAATCCATCATTTTCCTGCTTTCTACGCCCACACGGCATATAAACATTCTATCACTTCGTAATCAGATGGCCCACTCACTTACTACTGGTCAAGTTATTTTTGTTGTTTAGGTAATTGGTCAAGTTATTTTGGTTTTTTTTTTGTATTTGGTCAAGTTCTTATTGACCATGTAATCTGCGTAGAAGATTTTAGGCTAGACTTTGACCATGAAGCTAATCTTATATTTTTATTAAAGGTTAATATTATATTAATGTGCAACAATGTGCAGTGTAGTATCTTTGGAAGAACCTAACCTCATTGACGCTCCATGATTTACTGGTTGATATTTTTGTTTTTTTTCTTACTCTCCAGTCTCCTACATGGGGGATGGGACTCTGTGGAGCCCCATGAAAATTGGAAGAGGCGTGAAGCCCACTCAACAAATAGATGCTTGATATTACATTCAAAAGGCGACGTACTAATTAACCCTGTGTTTGGGAAGGGGGGCTGGGAGGGGAGGGAAAATTTGAGGGAGAAGAAAAATGAAGGGGAGGGGAAGAAAAATTAATTTTACTTCCTCTTCTTTGGGAAGTCAAAAAGTAGGAGGAAGAAAAGTGAAAAAGTAGGTTTTGTTTGTTTGTGAGATAGAGAGAAAATTACTATTTTGTCTTTACTTTTGTAAAAACTTCAAAATTATATTTTATAAATAAAGGGCAGTTTAACACTTTTTTCCCCTCCTTTCCCCATTTTCCCCTTATTTTGGGGGGAAAATTTTTGCGAACACCCCCCCCCCCCCCCCTCCCCCCCCCCCACTTTCCCTTCTTCCCAAACAGAGGGTAAAACTCCACAGCTGGCCCCTCTCTCTCTCTCATCAAATTTTCTATACCTTTTCTCTTCCTTTCCTTTCGTCTCCTTTTTTTTATATTTGTGGTAAAACTTTCCTCTCCTTTATATTGAGTTGTGAAGCTGAAATTTTATGAGGGGCTACCAGAATGGATTACTAGTTCTAATTTAACCAATCAATGCAGCGAAAATAAACCAATCAGACAATATAGAACTAGCTATCTATCAATCACACACCATAAAAAGGCAGACACAATATTTAGCGTGGAAACCCTATCCAATGAGAAAAACCACGAATCAGAAATCAAGAGTTCACAAACAGTTACAAGATGTACTCACAAGCTCCTTTACCTCAGTCTGTACCTCGACCTAAGGACTGTAGTAATTCTTGCAAAGAATCCACTGACACGACATCCACTGTGCCCCGTTCTCCTTACTTGATCTCCTTGCACCTTGTCAACCAAGATGATCAATCTTCTACAAGAAAAGTAGAAGCAGCAACAACCTTCTAGAACAACCTTTCAGAATAGTCTCTTAATGGCTCTAGAAAATAAACTCTCTCTAAGATATCTCTGACTTAGATCAATGAGAGTTGTGTTTTTATCTATGATTGAGAAAAATACCCTATAAATAGCCCCAAATTCGTGCCTTAGACTTAGTGCACAAGTAGGACTCAAACTAGGAAAGATAGTCTCAAAGGGAAACTAATTCTTGTTAAAATAAGAGACTTTTCCGTTTCTGCGCACGTTGTCCGATCGATCGGACCATCCAAATAACTGGATGCTTTTTCTGACCGATCGATCGGGTCTGAGGGGATTTTGCCTGGTCCGCTCTTTTCTTCTATTCTTCACTTCAGCTCTTTCGTTGACACATCCACAGTCCATTCTAAAATAAATTAGAAAATACAACTCAATGGACCCAGAGTTTTGTCCAACCCATGAATTAGCCAATAAAAATACTAACAGAAGTGTCTACCCTCATCTGCATCCCTAACTCTCTCTCTCTCTCTATATATATATATCCAAAATCATTTCTTTCCATAGTTGTAGCTGCTACCCTGCAGAGCCCCATGATGAATACCTTCCCAACTCATCAATTCCTACCAATATCATTCCCCCTTGTGTTTTTCTTCTTTATACCAGCTTCAGCTTCATCTTCCGCTGGGGAGGTCAATCAACCACACAGCGACTGCTCTCCTTTCCTGTTTCAATGCGGGAAGGTCCAACACGACATCAGCTATCCCTTTTGGACGAAGGACTACCCGGAGCACTGCTCCCATGGAAAAGAGTTCGAGATCAAATGCAATGGGAAAGACAATTCCTCTTAGATTGTAATTCAATCGCACAAGTATCACATTGAGGAGATCAATTATGAGAACCAGACAGTCACCATAGTTGATAAGGATTACTTTGATTGCAATCAAGAAAAATCATGCCTTCGTCCCTCCAGGAACACCACTCTCGATTCCAATTTCTTTGGTTATTACTTTGCTAGGGATCACAAAGAGGGAGATGAAATACTCGCATTCCTCTACAAATGCTCTACCCATCCAAACCGATTAAAACCCCTCAAGTGCCTATCTGTATCAAATCAACCAAGCGATCAAGCTTTTTACTCAAGAAGATGGTCTATAGATGAAGAAACGTTAATGGAATGGGGTTGCCAAGTGATAGAAGTCCCCATCCTCAAAAGGAATATGCATCGGCTCTTTTTCAACCCGGATCCTTCTTCGGATTGGAATGATGTTTTGAGAGAGGGATTCGAGGTCACATGGTCTGCGATCGACCCCGACCATCGTTGCTGGGACTGCGTCCAATCCAATGGCCACTGCGGTTATAATGTAGACTCTCCTACAAACCCCACCTGCTACTGCAAGGGTAAACAACAACTGTACATGTGTCCTCCGGCGGGTAGGCTTCTCTTCTCCTCCTCTCAGCTTGATGTTGTTTCAGACGCTGCTTCTTTACTCTGTCAACCATTGTAGTAGCCAAAAAAATGATTATTCTGTTAACCAACGTACCCCACTAGATGACATGGAGTATATAGACCATTTAGTGTCCCAACTAGTGATGAGGTCCTGATCTAGATCTGGAATTAGACATAAAGGTAATTAGGGTTGTAAACGGGTCGGTTCCGGTCCGGGTCCAGGGTGGACCCGGAACCGGAACCGTTTAGTAAGAGGGGGAACCGGACCCGGATCCGGATCGAAACCAGGAAACTGGTTTCGGAACCGGTTCCGATAATTTTAATGGGAACCGGAACCATTTGCGATGCGGGTCTGGTTCCGGTTCCGGGTATGGTTCCGGTTCTAGTTAAAAAAAGTAATAAAAGGGAAGGTCTGGCAAGCTTATAATAATAATAATAAAAAAAACAAAGCCTCAAGAAGTTATTTTTACACTTGATTTGATCGCTTTTATAACATCAGAGTCAATAATTTAGTCACAGCAAGGACCGCATAAGGTTAGAAACTTAGAATGAGGGATTCCCATACAGATACTAGTATTTATGTTAGAGTATATTAGGTCGGGTCCGGGTCCACGGGTCTGAACTACTGTGGTTCCAGAACCGGACCCGTTTAGGTAACGATTCCAAAAAAAGGATCCAGAACCGGAACCATTTACTTATCGGGACCAAAATAAGGACCCAGACCCGGAACCTAACGGGTCGGAATCTTCGGGTAATCGGAGAATCGTGGACCCATTTACAACCCTAAAGGTAATACCCCATTATCAAATGATACCAAGCCCAGATCCCATCACTGCTAAGCTAAAACATAGGAACCGTGAAACACATGCCATTATCTCTATGATCGGGCCCACATATTGATAATTAAGACCGTTCAACATAAATCCCTTTGACCTCTCCACGGATATGTTCTAAAAATTTAGTTACAACTGGAGTGGGTCCCACTGTTCGATACATCACATGGAGATCCCATTGTGTTCCACGGCAGGGGATCCATCCGGACTCCAGTATTATCCGGACCGGACTCGAGTAGCCGATGCATTTGTTTAAATTGAAGAGGTAGGCCCCGCTGATTGATAGATATATAGGAGTGACCGCAGAGAATTCTGAGGCCCGGAGTTTTCCAAAAAATCACACGAAAAGCACATTGGTCCAACGACCGAGTTCGGCTCACTTCATTGCACTTACAAGGCGTGCCTGGCTTGGGCCCTCCGGCTGATATATACGAGCAAAGCTCTTCAAAGTTCAAGGTTATGATAAAATTTTGTAAGCTCATGTTTGTGGGGATAACTTTTGGTGCATCTAAATGGATCGAGCACATGACCCCTCTAAATTGCACATGTCCACCGACTTTCTATCAGATCTGAATTTACTCGACCGTTGGATCGACTATGTATCGATTCGAATGGACTATTAACTATTAAATTTTTGGGCTCATATGGAGATGATAGAAATCACGGTTGTGACTGATTTTTTACACAGAGGATGATCCCAGGTAGTCCTTGAAATCCCCCCATCCCCATATGTGCAGGCTCTCCTAAGCTCAAGCTTAGGATAAGGTAAGCTCAAGTGTGTGGTGGGGCCCACTTGGGGACCCTCATGGGAATGGGGATGGAGGGAATTTCAAGGACTCCTTGGGATCCTCCTCCCTGCAAAAAATTAGCCCAACCATGATTTCTATCATCTCCATATTGGCCCAAAAGTTTAATGGTTAATAGTCCATTCGAATCGATATATAATCAATCCAACGGTCCAGTAAATTCGGATCTAATCGAAAGTTGGTGGACATATGCAATTTAGGGGGGTCATATGTTTTGTCCATTTGGATGGACCAAAGGTGAGCCCTACAAGCATGAGCTTATGAAATTTTATTCTAAGCTTGAGCTTAGGAGAGCCTTGCTCTATATATATATATAAAAGGATGTACTCCTATGAGAGCATCTCTCACTTTATTATGAGAGATAAGGTGGCGACCCTCGTATTTAAGTTGTTGGATGTGAGGATCCCAACCTTATTTCTCATAATAAGGTGAGAGTTTCTCTTATAGAAGCATCTCTCATATATACACACACTTGAATCTTTGATGTTTCTATCTTCAGTTGGACTTGAATTAGTGGTGTCTAACACTTGCCAATATATATTCACATGAATATTGGCTAAACCATTTTTCTTATATCAATTTTCTATATCATAGTTCCGAATCTCAACTCACGAAACTGAGTCCAAATGTCACTGACTCAGCTAAAACTGGCGAGTTTTAAGTGCTCCACCCACATTTTGGCAGACTGAGTCCAACTCATTTGGACCTATTCCCTACAAGTTGGAAGTCAAGAGTCAAGTCAAGATTTTTAACAATCAATCTTATCAATTGACTTGAAACAAGTTTTAAGTGTGGTCTCCATCGTCTCTCCTAAATAACCTTTTTTTTTATTGTTAACCTTGCATTATTATTACAATCCAATTGCCGGCAAGTCTTCATTTTGTCGAGAACAAGAGGTTCTTTAGGGGTCGTTTGTCTACACCCATTTACATATGTAAATGAAGAATATGCATAATATTTACGCATCAGTAATGTTTGTCTACAAGTATTTACGCATCTTGTGTGTAAATCAGATGTATAAATGGTGTGAAAATGAATTCATTTTCACACTAATATTTGAACACCTGTTTAGGTGGGAAAGGAGAATACCAAAGCACATGTTCATTTTCACACCAATATTTGAATACCTATTTAGTTGGGAAAAGAGAATACGAAAGCACATGTGATTTCAAAGAATACTCGTTGGAGGCGGACGGTTTAGTTTTGAACAATTTCCGTCAAAGAGGTTCTGGGTTCGAAACCCCCTCTAACACATTTAAAAAAATAATAATAAAAGAGGCATTTCGATCAAAGAGGATCTGGGTTCGAAACCCCCCTCCAACACATTTATAAAATAATTATAAAAGATGCATAAAGACTGAAGAAACCTATGAATGAAAATCCTCCATTCATCTCATCCCCTTTTATGAAGGTAACCTCTCTATTTCTCTCTATTGTCTTGTTATACAAAAATAAAATAAAAATTATAAAATCTATTTACTTTGTAGGTTTATTCTTTCATAATTTGATTATCTATCTTCTCTTTTCCTTTTAGATTTTCTTCCAATATCTTAATGATTTTTTCTAAAATTATTTATTATTGTATTACTTTAGAAATATTTAAATATGTATAAATGAATGTAAGAGAAAAGGAAGAATGTATATTATATAGCATTATGGTATCATTAAAAAATAATGTATAAATGCAATTTTATCTAACCATAATAAATTTGTGATACTTTTAATATAATTAGACTTAGCAATAAAATACTCATTTTAAGAACTTTCTATAATTGATTAATATTGACATAAAACCGGTGAGATGCATGGGTTAAGTTTTATGCAAATTAAATAATGAATTAAGATAATATTGAACTAAATATTAATTAATAGAAATATTAATAATAATCTTATTTTTCTTAACCATCAAACTATAAACTTTTATTTCCTTAATCAAACATGTTGGAATGCATTTTTTTTTTAAAGGTGATCATTGATAGAAATATCTATTTTTGAAAAGTATATTTCATGTTGAAAGACATATTCTTTATTAAGGACTTAAAATGCAAATGAAAACTTTGACATAAATAAGACCTTTTTTGTCTCATTTTCATATCATTATAGTACACTATATTTTAATGATTAATAAGTATCATTTACAAAATCATTTAATACATATACACATATCATTGAAACAAACATAGAAAAATGAATCACATGTGTAAATAATGCGAAAATAGTGTTATTAGACAAACGTTGTAAAAAGAAACACATGTCTAAACGTTACATACTTAAAATTTGAATATTAATCTTTTACATGTGTAAATTGTATTTACATATCCTACATGTAAAGGACAAACGACTCCTTAGTTGGTTGGCAACACTGCATCTCACCAGTACTCAAGGACATGCCAATCTTTCTAGTGTGTAGCCTCTTCTTTCCATTGTGTGGGTTGCCTCTTCCTATGTTTGTGGGCTCTATTTGATCCCAACCCCCTTGGCTAATTGTGTGGTTTTGTAAAAAAAGAAAAAGAAAAAGAAAAGGGCAAAAAAAAAAAAAAAAAAAAACCTTTGCTTGCACTTGATTTACTGGTTTTGGATTCATAGCATGGTTTATTTATGCTTTTTTTTCTTCAATTCTTAAAATAAAGAGTTAAAAAATAGAATAAAGATTTTTTAAAAAATTTATGAATCTCCATAGTTAATTGCTTTTAGAGTGTTTTGGATGCAAATTAGATACCGAAATAAAATATAAAGGTGGTGAGGTGAGATCTGAGTTTTGAAACATTCTAAATTATAAAATCACCAAAATCATAAGTTCAAATAGAATAAAGGAAAAAGAAAACAGAACTTACAAAGGCATATAAACAGCCGAACAGAGGCTACTTACCTCTGCATGCTCATAGTGCAGAGACGTCAAAATCCTCCCTCTTGGGGTAGAGTGCGTTCAAGCCCAAGCTGCAAAGAGATTTTCTTTTATTAAAAAATTATAATAAAAATAAATCTGCAAGAGAGAGTAGACTGGCAAAATACACATTTTTTTGTGGAGCCAACCTATTAAAAATCTAAGTCGCTTCTAAAGTCATCGTCCCTGAAATCCTCAATTTTTGCTCAAATGAGAGTTAGCTCCACTGTTGCGATTGGAACAGCTATTATTAGGATAAAATTTAGGACCAACTATTATTAGGAAAAAATATAATGATATGTGATACACATAAGCAACTCAGTATATATCAGGATTCATATAGCGGATTTGAATATAGTTTGCACAAGAACTTGATGACGATGATGATTGGCAATCATTTTGAGCCTCGTGGATTGTCACTGGGAGTAATCCACTGCAAAGTTCTGCTCCTAGCCTATACAAGAAAGGGATGCCACCTACCTGATATTTGGACAGTGGAAAAACTAAGTAGAGGTGATGGCCGAAATATTCACAACTTGTAGCATACGGGTGGATTTGATCCAGGTTTTCACACCAATCAAAGGGTACAGATAGTGTGGGAAAAGCTTAATTTACAGTTTAAGATTCAAAAGACAAAAGCCCTCCGGCCCCACTCTCATGTTTACCACGGGAAAGTTAAAAATTTTCCACGAGATTTTCGACGAAGACGAGATTACACCGGAGTTTCCATGGTGATGTTGAGAGTCCAAAGTCCAAACTGTTCATTTTCTTGCTTTGTGCCCCCACACGGCATATAAAATTCAATCAACGCGTATCTGCGTAGGAAATTCGAGGCTTGACTTTATTGTTGACCTAGTAGGTCTTATATATATATATATCAGTCTATTTATCTTTTGTGGAAACAAATCCACTACTCATTCTTCGTCAATTTTAAGATTTGCAAATTTTTATACGTGGGGAATTAAAAGGCGTCGGAATGGATTAGTGGGTGGGCTCCAGCTCCCCATGGGCCTGGTCTGTTGTTTTGTAAAAATCTGATTTGAGGTTTGACACTTGTATACATACACATAACCGTAGAGCATAATATACGAATAGCAGCATGCACTTTTTCTGCGAACTTCAGGTCACTTGTTCTTCGTAATCGACTTTCCTCTCTGTTTCCTTTTATATTTGAGTTATAAGGAGGGTTTCCAAGTCTCCAACCACCTCTCTCTCTCTCTCGTGTGATAGATGAAAAGAAACAGCAAATAGCAAAATCCATTTCTGTCTGGTTTCTTGTTCCTATATACATACAAAATCATCTCTTTCTACTATCATGGATACCTTCCCAATTCATCAATCCCTCTCATCTTTCCTCCTCATTGTGCTGCTCTTTTTTACTCCGGCTTCTTCCGCCCAGAAGGACAATCAACGATTCAGTGACTGCTTGCCTACCCCATTTCAATGCGGTGGCGTCCAACTCAACATCGATTATCCCTTCTGGACAGAGGACACTCCGGAGAACTGCTCCTTTCCACAGGAGTTGGAAATGGAAATCAAATGCAATTGGACTGACAATTCCTTTGAGATTGTGATTCAAAAGCGCCCGTACCATGTTATGAAGATCGATTATGATGTCCAGAAAGCCACCATCGTTGATAAAGATTATTACTTAGCGCATAAGGACAAGATTCCATGCCATGCTCCTTCCTATAACACTAATCTCGACTTCAGTCTCTTTAATTACACTCAGAGAGATCTCAACCTCTTCTTCTACAACTGCCCTGATCCCCTTGCTCAAAACGACAAAGACTTAAAATTCCTCAACTGCTCCTCCGTTGATTTAAGCGATCATGCCTACTACTACTTCACATTCGAAGAGCGTGTCACAGACCCGTTCAAAGATTGCAGCATGATAAAATTCCCGATCCTCCACGAAAATAAAGAGCGGCTCTTGGAAAACCCAGACAATTTTTGGATTGATGTTTTGGCAAGGGGGTTCGAGGTCACGTGGTCTTTCACCCACTTTGACCGTCTTTGCTGGGACTGCTTCGTATCAAAAGGCCACTGCGGTCCTCATGAAAGCTCTGCTCTACAACGCGACTGCTACTGCAACGGAACATCGTTTCCTCGCGAGTGTCCTCCGTCTCCGGGTAAGCATCTCGTGTCCTCCTCCCTTTTCTTAATTATTATGACTTCCGAGTTGAAACAAACGGACCTGGCCTGATTTGCCTTCGAGTGGGGTGGAGGTGGGGGCCATTTTGCTTCTCGATTAATAGGGTCTAGATACATGTGGAATTACACTCTCTCTATTTCCTGCTTAACAAAGCATAATATAAATTAAGTGTGCTTTACCCCCATTTATGTACATTAAATATGCAGTAATCAAAGCATAATATATGTAAAATATGTTACTTACTCTAATTCCCAATTAACAAAGCATAATATAAATTGTGGTTTACTATGTACGTAAAATATGCGGTACATATCATATATTATGTCATTTTTGTTCACGTATTTCATAATTTAATTGATAATAGTGAGATAAATGATTCAACTATTTCCCACATGTAGGACTAGGAATAGAAACTTGCTAGATAATATTTTCTTCTCAGGGTTCTTGCTTCTAATTTTGTCCAGCTGATCATCTCTAACTTTCCTAATATTTTCCTCAATTATTCCAAATTAAATGATTCTTGTTCGATTTGAGTAACCTTTTTTCACTTATTAAATTATCAAACGTCTCACAATTAGTGTGAAGTTCCTTACATTCTTATATACTAAGGATGGTTTAAGACACGGTCAAGGAAGCCAAATCTAATTATTCGTAACCTTAAGCCTAGTCTTTAAGCAATCAAAAAATCCACTATAACAAAGATAAAAGTAGAAATTTACTTACCATTGATCACTAAAATCCTCCATTAATATCTTCAATCCATGAGAGACACAATATCAAAATCAATGGGGAAGAGGATAGAAAATTACAACAAAGAAATGTCATTGAAAATAAAAATATCGTAAACAAGTCTTTGGTTTGGGGTATCCAATTATAAATAGAGTTTTTCTTCTTTTTTTTTACACTTTCAAATCAAACTCTAAATTTAATCTCATCCACTTATATATATAACCGGACCTAGTTTCTTATATAGTGTGAGCATGCTTCTTTGGATTATAGTTAAATAAAATGAGGAATGGCCCCACTGTGGCCAGATTGTGCGCTCAAGCAAAAGATCCTAAAGAGACTTTCTTTTCGTTTCAGGCCCGAATGGGACCTTAGTGGAGCTCACATTGTGAAAACTTGAGTAGCTCAAAATAAAATCCTCCCTCCCTAGTGATGGATATCCTGATTTTTCCCTGCCTAATGACCCCACACGGCATTTAAAATTCAACCACCACGTATTTGTGTAGGAAATTAATTTCAGACTTGACTTTGATGTTGACGTAGTCTCGTGTACATCATGAGCCTGGTATATATCTTTTGTGGAAACTAATCCACATTGAACAACTCATGTATGCATACTACTCTCAATGGAGCTTGTGAGTGGAAATCACATGGGCCTGATCTCTTGCTCTATAACAATCTGATTGAAGCTCCAAGGTTTAACGGTTACATCTATATACACACATTAACCGCAACATAAATAGACAAGTAGCGGTGTTTGTATTGCATATATACTTTGAAATGCCCCATAGTATAGTTTTTTTTCTGAAAGCTCCACGCCAGCCGCCTTTCTCTTTCTCTCGCATTGAATTTTCTCACCCTTTCCTTTCCTTCATATTGAATCATAAGTATCTAGTCTCGTTTCCATCTTTCTCTCCCTTCTTGTTCCTATATTTCCAAAATCATTTCTTTCTACCATCATGTATGCCTTCCCAATTCATCAATCCCTCCCATCTTTTCTCATTGTGTTGCTCTTCTTTACGCCGGCTGCTTCTTCCACCAAGGAGGACAATCAACCATACAGTGACTGCTCTCCTTCCCCATATGATTGCGGGAATGTCAAACTCAACATCAGCTATCCCTTTTGGACACAGGGCCGTCCGGAATACTGCGGCTACCCAAAAGAGTTTGGAATCACATGCAATAAGGTTGACAATTCCTCTGAGATTGAGATTCAATCGCGCAAGTACCATGTTATGCAGATCGAATATGAGTATCAGACAACAACTATCCTTGATAAAGCTTACTTTGCCAACGACGACAATACAATATGCCTTCGTCCTTCCAGTAACACTAGTTTGGACTTGAATCTCTTTAATTACACTCAGAGAGATCTCAACCTCTCATTCATCTACAACTGCCCTCTTCTTCCCCGATACAACGAGCCATACTTCAAATTCTTCAATTGTTACTCCGATCCTTCATCAAGCAATTACTCCTACTTCACACTCCTGCCGGATATCATAGAACTTTTCACAGATTGCCAAGTGATAAAAATCCCAATCCTCGAAAAAAATAGAGAGGAGCTGGAGGTATGGATACTAGGTTTTGGGGCCTGGAATGATATTTTGAAAGAGGGCTTCGAGGTGACATGGTCTTTGATTGACCTTGATATTGGGATCCAACGGTCCTCATGGGGGACCAGCCCGAATTTGGTCCCCCACCAGTCTGTCCATGTGGACTTTTCCTTTTTTTTTTTTTTATAATATTTCGATTTTCCTTTTTTGACCTTTTGGCCTTCTTGAATCTTGACAGTGAATGGATGTGGGGTTGCAATGGTCTTTTTTGACATAAAATTGTCCTTTTTTCATTTGGGTCTTTCCCATGGTGAGGAGGTGGTGGGTACAATGGTCATTCTCTCCATAAAATTGTCATTTTCATTGGCAGTGTCATTTAGAAAATGGCACTTGGGTCGCCATGAAGTGGAGAGAAAAGGAAGACTTGGCTCAGTTTTCCTGCTGCTAATAATTAAAGAGGAATTTACGGTGTAGGTCCCCGTAGGACCCTATACCACTCTTGAGGTCCCATACACACTGTATTTATGGGTAAGGTCCTCCATGTGCATTTTGGTATTTTTTTTTTTCGTTTAGCGAATCGTCGATATCGACAATTCTGCGGGAACCCAAATAAGAACTGGGTTTTTCAGGAGGGAGAAGATGAGAGGGGAGGAGGAGGGAGAAGAGGGGATGGGTACTTTCACAGCCTCTTCTTCTTCATCGCCACTGTTGAGGGCTATCTCATCTTTTTCAAGATTCCTTATCTCACATTCTTCAATATCTACATCATTTTCCTCATCATTATTTTCTTCTTCTTCTTCATCATTGTCGTCATCGTCTTCATCTTCTTCACTGCTCGAAGAAGAAGAGTCGCTGCAATCATTAGTATCAGCACTGTCGTCATCACTCTCATCCTCATGAACTACTATCTCGGCACTTTGTGCGTATTTTTTACTGGTGGTGTTACTCTCTATATTCATCATTGTATCAACAACATTAACTTCACTCCCTCCATTGTTGTTCTTTCTTGAAGTCACGATTTACTCACTCTTCATCATCAAACAGTCATCTCCTCCACTAGAAGGAACATCATAATCTACAGAAGTTCCATTGCAAGCAGCAACTAAGCTAACATTCTCCATCTCCTTTTCTATAGAGACACCCAAAACCCTAAATTCCACATCTTTACAATCGGTTCCGTTCTGGGCACCAATTTCATGAGAGAACCCTTGCTCCACAAGTTTCAAATCAAACTCATTCGAACCCAACACCTCTTTTCCGCAATTTTCCTAATGAGTTTATCCTGAAATCCCAGAAATCCCAACTTAGGTTATTTTCAAATCAAAATCAGAATCCAACCCATCAGAGTATGTAATCTCAATGCTAATATCTTGATGGGTTTGTTGAGGAAATCCACAATCAACCCCATTTGGAACAGACCCACCGGGTATGGATTCTCATTTTGAACAGACCCACTTGGACATGGAGCAACACCAGCAACCAAGGGAGAAAATACATATTTGTCTTTTTTCTTGTTGTTTTGTAATATGGTCGATATCGACCATTTTGCTGTGTTCAGCAAATAAGACATTTACACATTGATGAAAATCTGACTAACAGAATGGTCGATATTGACCATACAGGGAAAAAATGTCTTTTAGTTATATGGTCGATATCGACCATGCAAGGAAAAATGCCTTTCAGTTATATGGTTGATATCGACCATATCGCAAAACGACAAAAAAAAAAAGGAAAAAAAGTCCATATGAGGATCCCTTCCGTATCAAACATAGAACTAGGTTCTGCTGGGACGTATGCAGTCCAACAAGGATTTTACCCGTAAATTCCTCATAATTCAACTGTACACATTCAGGTAGAAAATTCTCACCCAAACGTATATGTTCAAATTTTCAACTCTCTAAAGTATACATGAAAATCGAGACAGTTGAGATGTCGAAAAAATGCATGAGAAAACTTGAACTATTTAAAATAAAATCTCTTAACGAGTTGGTCCACTTTAAGATTGACTTTTTATTAAAAATATAATCAGTGAAGAATGTTTGAGATTAAATTATGCCATTCTTCAATTGTCAATGCCTCGTCGGGTACGTAAAGCAATGCTTCCTCCACAAAACAACGTGAGAGAGAGGGTGGGTGGGAGGGTGTTTCTAAAGCAATGTTTCTAATGCTGATCCACTCAATTCAACTCGACACATCAACGACTGATTGAGTCTTGTTCTCCCCATTTAGTCTCTTTTTCCGAACTTGGTGATGAGTGAATGGGCAGGGCCTCATGAAATCCGAAGTAGACTCCACATCAAGCACCGTCCAGTCAGACCATTATGATGGCTGGTTGACCCCAACCCTCACAAGGAAAAAACGAAGCGTGTTTCCACACATTCAAATGCTTATGATCTCTGCTATATATACAGAGCAATCTTCTACATCTGACTCGTCCATACAACTGGTCAGTCTTTCTGTTTCCCATGCGTGGGCCAACACAAATCATTGTGACCCGGTGGATGTCGACCCATTTTGTCTTTGTTTGCCGCAAGATTTTCCTTGAGATAGGATGAAGTTCCCTAATGCTGCCAACAGACCTTAAGTGGAGGCCTATCCATTCCAAAGAGCTGCCGCCACAGATTTCATTTGTTCACGCTTCTTTGTTGTTGATGATGATCTGACTTCTGGTATTATGATAGGGATCAACTTTCATTTCTACTGTTTTTCAAGGAAAGTGTTGAACTGAACTGAACTGAACATCATGCTTATGTGAAATACTTTTATTTTTCTGAACCTAGACTTTCAGTTATAGTGGTTTTCACTTTTCAGATTATGCTTCTAGAAGATTTTTTAATTAGACAAAGCAGTCAGATCTTAGTCTTCAACCAGTTTTGAGTTGAAAATTGACGATTTATCTCATCATCCTCCCCACAACGTTTGCAGGTGGTGATAAATCTGAAAGAAAAATTATCATAGGTACTGTATATAGGGGAAAAAAATCTCGTGCATGGTTCGCATACAAACCGTGCAGGGGGACGGTGACAGAGGCAGGCCCCACTTATTAATGTTCATTGTAATGACTTATGCGCACTGTTCGCATGTGAACCGTGTGCAGAAGAATATTCATCTTATATATAGTTATTGTTATTATTATTAATTTGCTGAACCAGCTTACATAATGCTTTTGCAGGTAGTCCTAAAAGCAAGAAACGCATTATTATAGGTATTATGCTTTTCAAGCTTTTCCTTTCCTTTTGAGTACTACCAAGATAATATTTGTATGTAGATGATTGAATCATACTGGGGATGCGAGGGTGGAATACGTGTGTCGTTCAGGCTGTTCATCAACTGAACAACAGCAAGCATTCCTAGGCTAGAAAATCTGGCTGGTCAGCTCATCAAGTGAGCCACGTGCAATAGAAATTCTGTTGATAGTAAGGCAAATCAACAATCCACATTATTTATGGTACTTACAGTGAGTTGACCACCTATTTTTTTGGGCTGTGGAAAGTTGAAGTGGTGGTAATTTGATGAACAGCACAGATCTCACATACATGTATCCTTGTTTAGGCACTCTTTTCATTTCTCGTGTCTACTTTTGACATTATGAAGGACTAATTGCCAATCCATGTGTTCAAAATGCCCGCCACTCATAAGCACCTCGTGTTGATACCATAGCCCAAAAGGAGAGACCATTCTATTTAGCAGGTGGATCCACATGTGCAGATTGGCTCTTGTACATATGATCCAAGGGCAGACTGCAGTTGTGACTTGTGCCTTCATTTGGATGGGTCAATAGGAAGGAGCATATAGGCAAGGCAAATCTCTATTGTATTTTGCAGAGCAGAGGGGTGTGCCTAGATCAAAATGTTATTGAAGAATCTATACATCTGATATATCCGGTCTCAGATGGCCTGTAGTTCCAGAATCACCATTTTGGTGGCCCTAGCCTCCCAACAGACTACTTTCCATTTGTCTACATACTGGACTGCCAAGATTGCCAGGTTCCTGAGCCATGCACTGTGGGAAATGGGATAAAGGTTCCTGAACTACAAAATTATGGTGGTCACTAACCAAACTGCTGCAAAATTTGGGTGGCTGAGCACGTAACAGTAAGCCTTCTACACAGACTGAGCACATTCTATTTGGCAGGTGAATCCACCTGTTGTGCAGATTGACTCTTGTACATATGATTCAAGGTCACAATGCAGTTGTTATGTGTGTGGCTCGACAGGGAGGTGCCAGTAGGCATTGCAAACCTCTATTGCATATTACAACGCAGAGGGTTTTGCCTAGATCAAAATGTTTGTTATTTAAGAATTTATTGCGAGTGAGCAGCCAGTCAAACAGAACTATAAATTTGATATATCATGTCTAGGATGGCCTTAGTTCTAGAATCACCATTTGGATGGCCCTAGCCTAACTACAGACTGTTTTCCATCTCTACATACATACAAGATTGGTAGGTTGCTGAGACATGCACTGTGTGTTAACTGGGATGAATGTTCCTGAATTACAAAATTATTGTGGTCGGCAACTAACATGCTGCAAAATTTAGTTAGCTACTTAGCTGATCACATAACAGTCATTATAGTTGTTAGAACTAATAAACACTATTAAAAATAACTTATGTGAAAGGTGATGAAATTTTCCCAAAAGTGTTTCATTCAAGTATCTCTCTTGCAGGTGCAATCACTGGAGTTATTCTGACCTGCTGTTTTGTCTTCATACTGTTTCTTGTGAGGAAATTGCCATCAGATAGTTCCATCTTCTTTTGGAAAAAGAAAACACGTGATAGTCCCAATGTGGAGGCATTTTTAGAAAACTATGGTTCTCTTACTCCTAAAAGATATCAATATTCAGAGCTGAAAAAGATGACAAACTCTTTCAAGGATAATTTAGGCCATGGTGGCTATGGCAGTGTGTTTAAAGGCAACCTCAAAGATGGTCGTCCTGTGGCAGTGAAGGTCTTGAACAATGCCAAGGGGGGTAATGGTGATGAATTCATTAACGAGGTCGCTAGCATAGGTAGGACTTGCCATGTTAATGTCGTTACTCTTCTAGGCTTCTGTTCTGAGGGTTCTAACAGAGCACTCGTTTACGAGTTCATGTCCAAAGGATCTCTAGAAAAATTCATTTTCTCAGATAACTTGGGAAACAGGCAGCATGTTTTGGATTGTCAAAAGCTATTCCAAATTGCAGTTGGCATTGCACGCGGACTAGAGTACCTACATCGTGGGTGCAGCACTCGTATTGTGCATTTTGACATTAAACCTCACAACATTCTTCTGGATGATGACTTTTGTCCAAAGATTTCAGATTTTGGGTTAGCTAAGCTGTGCCCTCAACAACAGAGTACCCTGTCGATGCTAGATGCAAGAGGCACGATTGGTTATACTGCCCCTGAAGTGTTCTGTAGAAGCATTGGAGGCGTATCTCACAAGTCTGATGTTTATAGCTATGGTATGATGGTGCTCGAAATGATTGGGGGAAGAAAGAACATTGATGCAGAAGCAGAGAAAACTAGTGAGATTTATTTTCCGCATTGGGTGTATAAGCACATAGAGCCTAAAGAAAGTCTAGCATTGCTTGGATTCCAGTCAGAGGCAGAAGAAGACATTGGGAGAAAAATGGTGTTAGTGGGTTTATGGTGCATACAAACAAATCCAACAAATCGACCAGCAATGACTAAAGTGGTGGAGATGCTAGAAGGAAGCGTTGGAAGCTTGGAAATGCCACCCAAACCTTATCTTTGTTCACCTTGAAGATCATGTTCTTCTACGACCTAATGCCAGAAGAAGGTCTGTAATGTTGTATTTTAATGAGTTTTATTTCTACTATGAGAGAATTCGTGGTGTCGTTGTAATATAAATATCCTCTAGCACTGAGGTATGAGAGGTCTCATTATTATACATTTTTTCAACCTTGATTGAACATAAATTACTGGTGCAAAACTTCTTTTCTAAAATTTCATTTAAATATGTTGAAATTTTCATCCCAAGGAAAGTTAAAAGGAGCTAACCACCCCACTAAAAAGTAAATGACCCTTTTAGAGTCCCCAGCAACCCACCTTCCCCAACTAGTCTAGGGGGTGTGTGTGAACTGTTAGTTCAAGTACAACTACTTCAGCATTTGAGGAGAGGAGTTTATATTAAAATGAAACTAAACAGTACTATGTTTGAATGTAAAATGAACTTACTGTTTGAAGGCAGGAAAACAGTACTCTGTTGTTGTAGTTAGTAGATCAGAGATTCGCAGTTGATCAAGGCTAGTGTAAACACTATGTCCTTAAGACAAAATTCGCCCCCGCAATGATGCTTACGAGCTTCAATGGCGTCTGTCTCCCAGAATACAATGATCTGTTTCACAACAGTTGCAGCACTACAAACTGTGTGATCGTCGAACCAGTTAGTGTATAATAACTCTCTCTTCTTGACCCAATGCAAGTGCAGCAGCAGCAGCAGCAGTGAAAATGGAATGATCAAAACAGCATGAAACGAGATGAATATATAGCCTGCAATCAGGTCTCTTCATAGGGGTTGTACCTCTTAGGACTAGGGACACACCCTTTCATATATGAAAGGGCACACACCTCTTAGGACTAGGGACACACCCTTTCATATACGAAAGGGCACACATCTCTTGGGACACACCGCATTTGGAAAATTGAAAATTTTATTAAATAAAATTTCTCCAAAAAATATAAAATTTCTCCAAAAAATATAAATGGGTAGTGGGCCGAGCCAGGCCCAACTCGAGTGTCAAGCCCAAGCCCAAGCCCAGGCCCGGCCCGGTTCGTTGCGGGGCGGGGCGGCGCGCGCATGTGTGGTGGTGACCCTACCTTGATCTAGGTCCTCCCTCCCCTACAAAAGTGGGGTGTCCTTGGGGCTCATCTTATACTACCAAGGTAAGTCTATTTATACCCAAGGGATGTTTTGCTCCCAAGCAATGCGGGATGCAAGTTTACCACTTCCTTTTGTTTCCATGTTTAACATGTTCAAGTAGTGGTGTCAAAGAGGCAATTTCTCATTCATATCTTAATGGATTAGAGCAACCCAATACATGTCATTAAACTACTCATATAGTAAATTACATTCCCATATATTCCCACCTAAAAGGATAAGTGGGTCCCACGTTTATTTTGGCTCAAAGATGACCAAAATAATGGGTCCTTTTAACCATTTTTCCAACAATCCCCTACATGAATGAAATTGACCGAAAGCAATGAAATGATATGCAGACACACACACAGAGAGCAAATTATGGAAATTTCTGTAAAGAGAGAGGTAGCTTGTGGCCTTTAACATTCCCTTGTGAAGTACTATCGGATTTACTGGTTGAACAGTGAACATGATGTCTTAAACTGTTCAGCCTTTTGCATAAACCGAGACAATAGAGTTCACACAGAATCTTCCCGGACACAATTGGTTCTCATGATTGTGTTCATTTTAGCCCTGAACAATACCTGGTTTCATGAGTGCTTTAGAGAATTTAGCCTTATTATTCTCATAGAATCATTAAAAGCTTTGCTTACCCTAATTACCGCTGCATGTATCACTATTAATATCATAGGAATGAGCAGGAGATTTTGTCTCCATAGTGATATCGTTAAGTCACATACAATTCGGTTGTCCCTTTGAACCCAGATCTTGGGATCTCCAGTCAACTAGGTTGGGTTGTCATTATGGTGACTTTTCATGCATAGGCTTTAAGCTCATTCCCCTAGATGAACGATTTACTTGCTCTCTCGCTAATCCTTTGGTTAAAGGATTTGCAATATTATCTATGGACTTTATGTACTCAATTGTCATAATGCCATTAGAGAGCAGTTGTCTCACGGAATTATGCCTTCGACGAATATGTCGAGACTTACCGTTATACATTGTACTCTGTGCCATTCCAATTGCTGATTGACTATCGCAATGAATGCAGATAGGAGGCACAGGTTTTGACCACATTGGAATATCTTCAAGGAATTGACGAAGCCACTCAGCTTCTTCGCCGACTTTATCCAATGCAATAAACTCAGATTCCATAGTGGATCTAGCAATGCATGTTTGTTTAAAAGATTTCCATGATACCGCTGCACCACCAAGTGTAAATAGATATCCACTTGTGGACTTTGAATCTTTAATATCTGATATCCAGTTGGCATCACAATAGCCCTCAAGTACAGCTGGATATTTAGAGTAATGCAAACCATAGTTTTGGGTATATTTTAAATATCTTAGAACCCGAACTAAAGCCTTCCAGTGGTCTGATCCAGGGTTACTTGTGTATCTACTCAATTTACTAACATCATATGCAATGTCAGGACGAGTGCAATTCATCACATACATTAGGCTACCAATTATTTGTGCATATTCTCGTTGTGATATGCCTTTTTCCATTATTCTTGGATAAATGAATACTAATATCTATAGGTGTCCTTGCTGGATTGCTATTATCTTGATTATATTTTTTTAGTATATTTTCAATATAGTGTGATTGAGATAATATCAATCCATCTGATGTTCTAGAGATTTTTATCCCGAGTATGACATCTGCAACACCTAAATCTTTAATGTCAAACTTATTGTTTAACATTCTCTTGGTAGATTGAACGATATCAGCATTACTACCCATAATGAGCAAATCATCAACATATAAACAAATAATGACACAGCCATTGTTAGTGTTCTTGACATATACACATTTGTCACATTCATTGATCTTAAACCCATTTGACATCATCAAGCTGTCAAATTTCTCATGTCACTGCTTTGGTGCTTGTTTTAATCCATATAGAGATTTGACAAGCCGACAAACTTTCTTAGTTTGACCTGGAACATTAAACCCTTCTGCTTGTTCCATATATATCTCCTCGTCTAATTCACCATTGAGAAATGTTGTCTTTACATCCATTTGATGTATCTCGAGATTGTATATAGCAGCAATTGCTATTAACATTCGAATGGATGCTATTCTCGTTACTGGTGAATAAGTATCGAAATAGTCCAAGCCTTCTTTTTGTCTGTACCCTTTAACAACAAGCCTGGCATTGTACTTATCAATTGAGCCATCTGCTTTTAGCTTTCTCTTGAATATCCACTTGCATCCAAGAGTTTTGCAGTCTTGTGGGAGATCTACAAGTTCCCATGTATGGTTTTGCAAAATGGATTCAATTTCACTGTTTATGGCCTCTTTCCAATATGGTGCCTCGGGACTGGACACTGCTTCTTTAAAGTTTTGAGGCGCATCTTCCAACAGAAATGTTAGAAAATCTGAACCAAACGTTTTTTATGTTCTAGCCCTCTTACTCCGTCTAGGTTCATCAATCTCTTGTTGGTTTTGATTACTGCTACTAGCAGTGTCATGATCATGAGTTCTTTTAGGAGAACTCGTTTCCTGTGATGGTTTGTAAGGAAATACATGTTCAAAGAACGATGCATTCCTTGACTCAATAATAGTGTTAGGATGCATATCGGGAATTTCAGACTTGTGAATTAGAAACCGATACGCACTACTATTATGAGCATACCCAATGAATACACAGTCTACTGTTTTTTGTCCTATTTTCACCTTTTTAGGTGTAGGAACCGGCACTTTAGCCAAACACCCTCACACTTTCAAGTATTTGTAAGTAGACATTCTGTCTTTCCACAATTCATAGGGGGATTTATTGGTTTTCTTTTGAGGTATTCGGTTGAGAATATAATTTGCAGAGAGGATAGCATCCCCCCACAAATTCTGAGGTAATCCAGAACTGATTAACATAGCATTCATCATTTCTTTTAAAGTTTTGTTTTCCCTTTGAGCAACATCATTTTGCTGAGGTGAATAAGGAGCAGTAGTTTGGTGCATAATGCCATGTTGTGAACAGGATTCACCAAAAGGCGATTCGTATTCACCACCTCTATCGCTTCTTATCACCTTAATTTTCTTATCAAGTTGATTCTCAACCTCATTCTTGTAATGTTTGAACATTTCTAAGGCCTCATCTTTACTTCTCAGTAAGTAAACATAACAGTATCTTGTGCAGTCATCAATGAATGTAAGAAAATATTTCTTACCACCTTTAGTTTGAACAAACTTCAGGTCACAAATATCAGAATGAATTAATTGAAGAGGTTCAAAAGTTCTTTCAATAGATTGAAAAGAAGTTCTAGTAAGTTTAGCTTCTACACATGTTTCACATTTGATATTTGAATCAAAACTACATTTAGGCAAGCATTCCATGTTAACTAATCTACGTAATGCATCATAATTAACATGACCTAATCTACCATGCCACACATTAGAAGACTCAAGCATATAAGCAGAAGAGTTTTTCTTATTAAGTACAATTGTCATTACATTCATTTTGAAGAGCCCATTGCTCATATATCCCTTTCCCACGTACATCCCAGATTTAGTGAGTACAAACTTATCCGACTCAAATACAAGTTTAAAACCCTTCTTACTCAGTAGTGAGCCTGATACCAGATTCTTACGAATATCAGGTACATGCAGCACATTGTTGATGGTGAGTTTTTTTCCAGAAGTCATCTTCAATACCACCTGTCCTTGGCCTTCAACCTTAGAGGTGGCAGAGTTGCCCATGAAGAGTCGTTCTCCGGTTGATGCTTGATAAGTGGAGAACATCTCTTTAATAGAGCAAACAGGTCTAGTGGCCCCTGTGTCCACCCACCATTCTCTGGTGTTACCAATCAGATTGACTTCTGAGACCACAGCAGAAAGATTGATGTCTGAAACATCAGTGGAGAGAGTGTCCAATTCTGTCATGTTGACCTGCGCGGGTTTCTTACTTGTATTTCCTTGGTCCTTGCGCTTACGACAGTCCTTAGCACGGTGGCCTGGTTTGTCGCACACATAGCATTTCCCTTTAAACTTCTTGTTGTCATTGGGACCTTGTTTTGGACCGTTGGGATTGTTCTTCCTCTGCTTGGGATTCTGCCCATGTTCCACCACATTTGCCTTAGCTTCAGTGAATGTTTTTCTTGCTTTCTTTTCAGAAGCACGATTGTCTTCCTCTATCATCAATCTTACTATCAGGTCTCCAAGTTTCATCTCCTTTCGTTTATGCTTGAGGTAGTTCTTAAAATCCTTCCAAAGTGGTGGCAATTTTTCAATGATTGCTGCCACTTGGAAAGACTCACTAAGAGACATTCCTTCTGCATGTATTTCATGGAGGATTACTTGAAGTTCTTGAACTTGATTGATAACTGCTTTGGAATCTATCATCTTGTAGTCAAGAAATTTTCCAACAACGAATTTCTTCATTCCGGCATCTTCAGTCTTGTACTTTTTATCAAGTGAATCACATAATTCTTTAGCAGTCTTCAATGAACAGTACACATTATATAATGTGTTGTCTAGTCCATTGAGAATGTAATCTCGACAAAGGAAGTCAACATGCTTCCAAGCTTCTACAACAGCAACTACTTGCTTGTCTGTCTCACCTTCTTTCAAAGCAGGAGCTTCTTCATGGAGGAACCTAGCCAAGTTCAGGGTGGTGAGATAGAACAACATCTTTTGTTGCCATCTCTTGAACTCAGTCTCATTGAACTTTTCAGGTTTCTCCCCATGGTTCACCATAACAGGGGTAGGGGTAGTGACTGGAGTATTCTTCTCAATACCTATGTCTGTTTTAACAAAACAGAAATCACTTAAACAGAGTAAACTACAGAATTTAAACAACTAATAGTACTGTAAACAGTAACTCAGACTACATGGTAACCTGTAACTGGTTACTGAAGACTGAGGCAAACAGAATACAATTTACAGAACAACCTGAAGTTCTGTAACTCAATGTATATAAAGAATGAAACTCAGTTTTACACTACTAGTTTCAAAAACAGAAGAAGAAGAAACCAGTAGAAAACGGATATAAACCGAAACCAGAAATACTGAAGTAAACAGAGAACAGAATGCACTCAGAACTTTAAAAGAATTTTGTCTTAAGATTGTTAGTTCGAGTACAACTACTTCAGCATTTGAGGAGAGGAGTTTATATTAAAATGAAACTAAACAGTACTCTGTTTGAATGTAAAATGAACTTACTGTTTGAAGGTAGGAAAATAGTACTCTGTTGTTGTAGTTAGTAGATCAGAGATTCGCAGTTGACCAAGGCTAGTGTAAACACACACTATATCCTTAAGACAAAATTCGCCCCCGCAATGGTGCTTACGAGCTTCAATGGCGTCTGTCTCCCAGGATACAATGATCTGTTTCACAACAGTTGCAGCACTACAAACTGTGTGATTGTCGAACCAGTTAGTGTATAATAACTCTCTCTTCTTGACCCAATGCAAGTGCAGCATCAGCGAAAATGGAATGATCAAAACAGCATGAAACGATATGAATATATAGCCTGCAATCAGGTCTCTCCATAGGGGTTGCACCTCTTAGGACTAGGGACACACCCTTTCATATATGAAAGGGTGCACACCTCTTAGGACTAGGGACACACCCTTTCATATACGAAAGGGCACACACCTCTTGGGATACACCCCATTTGGAAAGAGGAAAATTTTATTAAAAAAAATTTCTCCAAAAAATATAAATGGGTAGTGGGTCGAGCTAGGCCCAACTCGCGTGTGAAGCCCAAGCCCAAGCGCCCTCCCTCCCCCACAAAAGTGGGGTGCCCCTTGGGGCTCATCTTATACTACCAAGGTAAGTATATTTATACCCAAGAGATGTTTTGCTCCCAAGCAATGTGGGATGCAAGTTTACCACTTTCTTTTGTTTCCATGTTTAATATGTTCAAGTAGTGGTGTCAAGGAGGCAATTTCTCATTCATATCTTAATGGATTAGAGCAACCTAATACATGTCATTAAACTACTCATAGAGTAAATTACATTCCCATGTATTCCCACCTAAAAGGATAAGTGGGTCCCACGTTTATTTTGGCTCAAAGATGACCAAAATAATGGGTCCTTCTAACCATTTTTCCAACAAACAAGCCAACCTTGGACCAAGTTGAGGCTGACTTTACCATTAAACATTTTTGCTTAAGCTCTAGATGAAATGATCTTAGCCTAACTTGAGCTTCACGTTAACATTAAATGCACCATCCAAAGAGCTTAAGACCTAGTTAGAGCTTCAGTCATGAGACTATGCTGAGAAAAACTTAGCTTGAGCTTGCTCATGAGACAAATATCCAAAACTCTTACTAGAGCACCTAATTGAGCTGAGCCCAGCTGGCTTGCGAAATAGCTTGGCTTGTTGATAACACTACCTGGTAACTGGGGATATAAGGTAAAAATGTTTATTGATTCTTGACTTTACAAGGATTTGAATTACTAGGTGATAGCATGGTACTCTTTTCCCATCCCCCTTTGAATTTAACAATTATTTTTGGCTATTCACCTTCCATTCTCCATTTTTAACTGCGTATGAAAACACGAAGTCTTAAATTTCCTAGAAATTCACTTACATGAATCAAAAGTCCCTTAATAGAAAGCTATGTTGATTTTTTTTTTTTTTAAATGGAGTCCTTTTATTTTCCACAGGTAGCACTACCTATTGCCCATAAAAGAGTCTGGCTTACAATGAATGCACTCACCACGCCAATCAAATACCCAAATGACTCTGGAACTTGAAAGGTTTAGTAGTTTTGCCATCCATTTGAAGGGCGTGGTTAGGATTGTGATTTCAATCTAAGTTTAACAAGAGGACCTTGTACCAATGCCTCTACTATAGCTTCCACTGAATTTTCCCTCACCAACCATCTTCCTGGTTCTCTACACGAAGTCAGTCCAACTCCAACAGCTCTCTCACTGCACTGTAAATCTTCCCCACTTCAAACGCAACTTTTTCTTCTGTCTGGGTAAGTTCTGGGCAAGTTGATTTAAGGGCGAGGCAGAACGATTTGCGATGCGTCTGCTACAATATGAGTAGGGCCCAATTAAAAAAACACACCGTTGATATCCTAAAGTGAACCATTGTTTGTGCACTCAAAAGAGCCACTGTTTTCCATTTTCTCTAGACAAATTAACATAAAACTGAAAATAGTGCCAAAAATGAAAATTTACAATCCCAATACAGCATTTAACAAAATATCTAATTTCAGTTAGGCCCACGTTTCATTTGATCATGTATTTAACTGTAGAGTTGATGGCGTGCTTAGCACACTCTGGGTTGAATCAAATTTAAAACAGAGTATAGAGAAGTTGTGTAGTTGTGTTGTTGTGAATGTTTAATTGAATTTTGATAGACAACGGCGACTGTTGAATGGAGAGTAAAAATTCAGAATTCAACTCAAATCATCATTTTCAAATATCAATATTTAATGATGCAGAGTAGGTAAAACTCAACTCAAATAAATAAATGAATGCTTAGATGACAATGATGTCAGTAATGATACTCTTCTTTTCTAAAAAAAAAAACTTGAATACTCTTCAAAACCAAAAATACATGTTTGTAGAAACACCAGAGTCCTTCCGATAAAACTGGTCTGGGCTATTGTGAAGATTACAGAGGCTTGGTTGAGGAATATAATAGCAGTGTTTGAAGAAGGAAAATTGCTGACTTTTGCTTATCTGGTAAAAGCGATGGTGGAAATTGGCCTAATTTCATCATCATGATTGCATTTTTAAAGGTAAAAATCATAGCTTCACAACAATGATTCTCTAAGGACTCAAAAAAAAAAAAAAAGAAAGAAAGTTCATTTGTCATTAAAAACTTTAATTTACAGTGTAAAGAGACAGGAAGAACAAATATGAGACAAGACGGGTATGAATTAGTCAAAAGCAATACTTCACTATATTTACAATACCTCTGCCATTCAACAGTCAAACAACACCCAATTCGACAATGTTAATAATAAATAAACACCCATACCTTCACCTTCAACCTCTCCTGCAAATTTCTTGGCTGCTCAATCAATGTCTCATCCACACCACCTCTTCATATACATCTACACTTCAATCTGCACTTTCATCCTGACCGTTTCCAATGGATATCCAGTAAATCGCACAATCCCAGCCTGCCCTTCCACCACATGTGGCAACCTCACCATCAGCTACCCTTTCTGGCTTCCCAATGGAGCCCCCACGCCCCAATACTGTGGCTACCCAGGCTTCAACATCTCCTGCAACATCCAACACCAACCCATCTTTCATCTCCCTGACCACCACAAGTACTACTATGTCAGAAACATCAACTACACCGAAACCACCATCAACCTCTTCGACATGGACCTAATGGGCCAGACCTGCCCAAGACCACATCACAACACTACAACGCCACCCAACACCTTGCCTCTCTTATACTACAGCCCGCTCAACTTGAAGCTTTCCTTTTTCTTCAATTGCTCTTCGGCTAATTACAGTTACGGAGGGGAAATTCGTTGTTTGGGGAATACAACTGATAACAAGAAGACATCTTTTGTGTTTCGTGGGGGAGATGTTCCAGAGTTTGAATGGAGTAAGTATTGTGAGGAGAGTGTTGTGGTCTCTGTGCTGGCAAGCGAGGCAGAGGGTGGTCCCTATTTTGATTTTCGTGGGTTGCTGCTTAAGGGGTTCGATTTGGATTGGGATTCAGGAGATGGAGATTGTGTGTTGTGCGAGGTCACTAATGGATGCTGTGGGTATGGCAGTAACAGTGGAAAATTCAGCTGCTTCTGCCAGGATGGAGTACATGCCAGAGATTGCTATGACGGTACGCTTTCTTCATCCTTCAAGTTATCTTTTTATTATTATTTCAATTGGTTCCTAAACCTTCCAATGATCGCCATATGCAATTAGTTGATGGTACAGAACAAAATGCATGTGTAGAACTTCAGCAACTATATCTTGCTAAATTCTCAAGATATTTCGTTGAGAATAGTCGATGGTTATTTATAGAGTACAATATCAATAGCTTAATCATGACTCTAATCTCATCTAATTTTAATTGGTATTTCGTATTTGCGACCACTGAAATATTTCTCTTTTGGAATAGACCATAATCAAGTATGTATCCCTACTAAGTGAAAAGACTTACATTAGCAGTAGTATAGTTATTAATTTTATAAGGTTTTGGCCAAACTTACCGAAGTTTTTCGTTTCCATTAAGTGGCCGGAAGGAAACTTTAGGCAAAACTTTTTGAATTGAATTTTAGTCCCTTCAATTACTCCTTGAATCTCGTTAATTTATGGTATGTCAGCCTTGGATTCTTTATATGGCATACTTCCGTTTCCGTTATATCTCATGTGACCCATTCGCCTGGGTTTGTGCCCACACATATCCTGTGGGTTATGCAAGCCGGGTTGCTCGCTCAACAGTGAAAGAATGAAGTGTTGGAAAGTCATAGATTCGATGGGAGTCCACAAATATCCCTGACTATTTGAGGACACTTTAGTAAAACAACCCCACTGTGTTGTCTTGTCTCCCCTGCTGCTCATGTCATGTGTTAAAACTATAAGCTCATGTGGATCCTCCTAATTACGCATCTTTGGGGCCCACTGATATATCACTTACTAGGCCCATATAATCGGAATTTATTTTTCAAGTGGGGGTATTGTTGGGTTGTTTTCAATTGATAGGTATGGCCACAACCAAACAAGAGCCCTTCATAAAATGGTCAACCTAATAGCCTTGCTTGTGTAATTACTAGCTAGAGTTGTTTTTTTTAAGGGACCTTTGGTCGGAGGTCCCTCAACTCCTCACTTTATTGCGAACTGTCCACAAGAACAAAACGTCTAGCCAAAGGTCCCTCATACACAATTTGGTACGTAAAATGTCTGATTTGTGCTTGCATTCATTCTATCTTTATTAAGATATGGCCAACGAAAGTGTTACACTCATATCGCAAAAAGTCTTTCGAATATTCTGAAAGAGGAAAGAAACGACGAAGAAGGCGACATTCTCGTCTCTGTGACTGCATGCAACAAGTAACAACAGGTTAGATTAAAATTTCAAAAACTTTCCTTAGATTAACTGTTTCATTGCAAGTTAGAGTTTGCATCAAAGATATCTTCGATTTCGACAAGAGGTGATACAAGAAAGACAACATACAAACCCTAGTTACAAAAGACGGTTCCACAACTGCATAACTGTTTCTGAAAGCATACAAATACAGTTCAAAATACTCATTTCCCTTGTAAGTTCAAAGTTTCTCAGTCTTTTTGTTTGGAAACCCTATCTTACCGTTAATCGCCGATTTGAATGATTTACTACCATTCTTTCTGCTTCCTCTTCTAATAACGAAAACCAAATCAGGAAATGGCCAGAACGAAATTCTCAATTCTTTCAGAAAGCCAGGAGCAATAGCAACAGAAAGTTGAAGGTATCCAGACAGATTTTTTCTTTTTTTGGCTTATAATGTCTGTCGTTCTTGTATAAATTAGAAATGTTGAACCAAATGTATAACATTCATTGCTACTTTGTCAGTTTCAAGAAATTTTATCTTAGGTTTTTTTTTTAAATATCTGAATTTATATCAAATTTATCTGTGTCCTGTGCAATTGTATCTGTGTTCTGTGTGATGTTGAATCAATGTCTCTTGACTTTATCTGAGACTAAAAGCAAGATAGTCTGATGCTGGACTGGAAATCCACCAAATCTTTTGTCTATTACATGAGTTTATCTGAGTTTACATCAAATTTATCTGCGTTTAGATCAATTTTGTCTGAGTTTATATCAAATTTATCTGAGTCCTGTGCAATTGTATCTGTGTTCTGTGTAATGTTGAATCAATGTCTCTTGACTTTATCTGAGATTAAAAGCAATATAGTCTGATGCTGGACTGGAAATCAACCAAATCTTTTGTCTATTTCATGAGTTTATCTGAGTTTATATCAAATTTATCTGACTTTAGATCAATTTTATCTGAGTTTAATTCAAATTTATCTGTGTCATGTGCAATTGTATCTGTGTTCTGTGTGATGTTGAATCAATGTCTCTTGACTTTATCTGAGTTTAAAAGCAAGAGAGTGTGATGCTGGATTGGAAATTCAACAAACCTTTTGTCTCTTTCATGAGTTTATCTGACTTTATATCAAATTTATCTGACTTTCTAACAATTTATCTGAGTTTAATATAAATTTATCTGTGTCCTGTGCAATTGTATCTCTGTTCTGTATTCAGTTGTTTTAATCTTTTGGTGATATGAATCTGAGTTATTTTACTATATGCAGGAATAAAACATAACAAGAGAAAAATGGTGGAATATAAACCATCAAACAAGAATGAAGTCAGTAAGGACATAAATGATGAGAAGACTAGCGCTCATTACCAGTTCAGATCAAATTTGGTCTCAACTGTGTCATTGGTCCACAACATCAAACAAATGGTCACTGAAGTCCACAGAGTTGAATTAAGAAAGACTCCATTCTGGAGCCTCATAGAATGCATGCTGGCCAACAAAATATCTGAAAAGATGTGCAGAAAGTTTGATAAGGACATTATGTTGATCCTTGATACATACAACACACAGAGAAGACAATTCAGATTAGGAAGGTCCTACGTGCCATTAACTGCAAATGACATATCGCTCATCTTCGGCATACCAAACGGAACAAGAGAACTTGATCTAAAATATTCAAAAAGGAAAACAACTGAATTCATATCTAGAAGATTCCATGGCTGTTCAAGGGTGTCGGCTCCACAAATAAAGCAACAGCTCCTTCTAGCATTGAATGGAGTATCAGAAACTGACATTGCTGATGTTGCTAGGCTACTTTGCCTGTATATCCTTGTCGTACTATTTTTTGCAACCCATGGAAACACCATAGGATGGGCATATGTGGGATATGTTGAAAACTACATGGATATGAAGCATTATGCCTGGGCAGAAGAGATTTCAAAGTTTCTCATGGAGTCGATACACAACAGAAGCCGTGGGTCTGATAGAGTAATTGGTTGCCTTATTGCATTACCGGTATGATATACAACTACAAATTTACAAATTCAAATTTCAATATACAAAGATTTATTGACATACATTTATGTTTTATGATTTTGTAACAGTATTGGTTGTGTGAGCATACGACGATCATCAAACCAGATGATTCGGTGCATTTCCCACGAGTACTAAAGTGGAATCTAAGGGCACTGAGTATGACACTTAGGAAAAGGCCCCTTCATTCACTAGTAGCTACTGAGGTATTTTTCACAACTTCACTGTCTAATTTTATCTAAGTTTTTAATCTAACATGTTCTTTGTAACATTTGTATCAAATCCAGGTCCTTGGGGACGAATTAGATATCACGCTGCTTGAAGTGCAGCGATTACAGTCCTTGTTGGACAGTGGCGCTAGTGACAAGGAGGTCATGATGGATATAGAAGGAGAGCAACATGATGGCCAAACACACAAAAAGCAAGGAGATGGGGGAGACGTAGCAGTAGAAGTAGAAGGAGAAAATGTTGATCAAGGAGACGATCAAGAGGATGGAAATGAAAACATCCAGGAAGAATTGGAAGAAGGAGATCAGGGAGAACAGATGAAAATGATTGAAGCCACCCAACCAGATACAGACATACTGACAGACACATTGGTTGTATCCGAGTTGGAAGAGCAGCTGCAAAACAGTAACAGTGAAGAAACAGATTTTCCTGCTGTGGCAAAACAGTCAATAGCATTTGGTGCAGAGATGGCGGGCTATGAACAGACGTCCCAACAAACAGATCTGCTGGTTGCAAACATCTTAGCTGACATAATTGGCAGCGCCAGCAACACAGTAAATGAAGAGCCATCTGAAGCACACTCTGGATCCTTACCAAAAGCTGGTGATACATTGCCTAGTCCTAGACAACAGTCACAAACTCCCGAAAACAGCAAGATCAAAACTCTTACTGAGGAGCGTGACAGGGCAAATTCTTTAGTCATCCAACTCACTAAGGAGAAGACAGAATTACAAGAGCAGATCCAACGGATGGCTATTGACCTTGAAAGGACGTCGGCCGAAAACAACAGCATAAAAAAGCAGCGGCTTGAAACTGAACAAATGATCACCAGCTTGCTAAGAGAAAGAGATGATGCTCTGTTGTTGGTTAAGCAATTGACAAAGGAGAAGACTTCGCTTGAAACACACAGTGTGGACAAAGATCATACTTTAGAGGAGTCAACTCGAATGGTCAGCTCCCTCAAAGAGCAGCTGAAACACACCATCAGTGTGTCAGATATACAGTCCTCGAGAGCTACGACTGCAGAAAATGAGGTAAAGGGCTTGAAGAAAAAGTTGGTTAATCTGGAATCAAACAACTTCAAACTGCAGCAGCTCTTGAGGGAAATGACAATTAAATATACAGAGAAAGGATTGCAGTGGGCTGGGAAGACTCTAGATGATATCTTCCAGCCTACAAGAAAAACTACTACACGACAGAAAGCAGCGAAAAAGGCTGCAACTGATCGTAATGTTGCAGAAAATGTACCTGAGGATCTTCAGGTACACGACCATGCTTGTTTAGATAAATTTATCTTTACATTGAATTCATGTTTTGCATATCTATCAAATTTATCTGACTTATGTATCATTTTATCTGAGTTTATATCAAATTTATCTGACTTATGTGTCATTTTATCTGAGTTTATAGCAAATTTATCTGACTTTCTAATAATTTATCTGAGTTCTGTATCAAATTTATCTGACTTTTGTGTCATTTTATCTGACTTTCTAACAATTTATCTGAGTTCTGTATCAAATTTATCTGACTTCTGTGTCATTTTATCTGACTTTCTAACAGGTTATCTGAGTTCTGTATCAACTTATAAAACTTTTCATTAAATTTATCTAACTTCTGTATGATTTTATCACACTATCAGCAAATTTATCTGATGTTATATGAAAGTTATCTGCCCTACAACAAATTCTAATTTGATTAATCTATATTTTTATAATTGAAATATTGATCAGATCATGCCGTCTGTTGAACCATTAAAACCAATTAAGGAGGTGAAACAATCCTCCACGGTGAAACGAATCAAGAAAAGAGCAGCAATGAGGAAAATGAACCCAACAACTGTCCCCTTCACACTCCCCAAAAATGCGGTCACTAAGCTTCTGAATGCATCTGACGTAGAGAAGCTAAAGGAGATTTATGAAGCTGAGGGCAATTCGTAAGTCACATACCTATGCACCTAATCAACACCACTGTTTAATTTAAGAAACCTTAATGAAAATGTAGACTAATTGGGCCCTTTGTGCAATTGGATTTGCAGGGCGCTCGTCTGGGGAGGTGAGGGGATACAAGCTGTATCTTATGAAGACATAGTAGCAGTTCTCAGCAGAGCAGAAATCTCAAGCACTGTAAGCATCACAACACAGACACATTGACAAAATATCCCTACATTTTACACAAACATAATATGGTAGTGTTCAAACAATATGCCTCACATTATGTGTCTCAAATTGAACAGGTTATTGACTGCTACGCTGAGTTGCTATATAGAGAACAGAGTGAAATCCAACAGCAACTCACAACTGTCTAACGCACAGAAACGTTGCCTCGTGACAAATCTTACTTCGTAACAAGTTTATGCTGGGTAAAAGACAATAATTGTCTTGACTGTGTCATCATTTACTTTACTTTTATATATAATAAACAGTTACTAAACATGTCTTAATGTAGAAAATTGTTACTTCCTCGTCGCCGGAAATGAGGGAAAAGATACTGCACCCTCAAATCTCCCCAAGCAGAACACAGATTCGTGCTTTTTCCAATGAATTCAAATGGAAAAAGGAAGGATGTCGAACCCTTCCACTGGACACTGTTGGTGCTGAATAAGAAAGAAGGAGATTGGCTACATTACAACTCCTTACGACCAAGATCACATAAAACAGTGGATCATTACTTTGAGGATGCACGACTTCTGGTATGTCTCACTTACGTGGTCATTATTTATTCAAAGATACCGTTAGCATAATCGAAACTGACCCAAAATATGGAATGTTTTTTTATTTTGCAGAAACAGAATGTGGAGAACTACAATTATATCAATGTTGAGGAGACACAGCCATATGGAGCTCCATTGACAAGCGTCGAAGACGCCCCACAACAGAAAATGGGCTCGTAAGTATCATTGTGCAACTACATTAATTCAATTGACTTCACGGTGCCTTACTTACAATCGACTAACAATATCATGTCATGTTCCAGTGTTGATTGCGGAGTGATCGTTTGTTATCTTATGAAGCAACTAACTCACAAACAAGTAATTGCTTCGAAGTTGCCACAGCGTGTAATTGACGGATTAAGGGCAGAGATAGTAAGCAAGTTCCTACACGGCAAGCATTGCAGCTGGTCAATTGAAAACTACCAAGCCAGGCAACTAGCTGCTGATGATGACTTCGAAAACTGACGAAAAAACTACAGCAATGATACAAACAAGTTATTTTCAATCAAGTTGATGTATTTTATGTAAATCTCTTTATATGAAAAGTGAACGTTCAACAGACTTGTGAATGTTTTTTTTTTGTTCACATGAAGGTTGGACAAACATTTCTGTCAATGTAATTCTCACATTTGTGAATGAATGTAAATAGAATTATTTTTATCAATGTCTTCGTACATCAGCACTAAGCAATCTTTTGTTCTAATTTCCGGTAGAATTTTAGCTGACTTCTGATAGAAATTATCTGAGTTCTGACTAAGATCATCTACGTTTTGGATGAAATTATCTAGGTTCTAATTTTCATTATCTGACTTCTGAATCAAATTGTCTGAGTTTTGTATGAAATTATCTGACTTTGGATGAAATTATCTAACTTCTGAATCAAATTATCTGGTTCATGGATAAAATTATCTGACTCATATATGAAATTATATGAGTCCTGGATGAAATTATCTGACTCATGGTTGAAATTATCTGACTTCTGCATCAATTTATCTGAGTCATGGGTGAAATTATCTGAGTTCTGACTCAAATTATCTGAGTACTGGGTGAAATTATCTGAGTTCTGAATCAAATTATCTGAGTCCTGGGTGAAATTATTTGACTCATGGATGAAATTATCTGAGTACTGGGTGAAATTATCTGACTTATGAATGAAATTATCTGACTTCTGAATCAAGTTATCCGAGTCATATGGGAAATTATCTGAGTTCTGACTCTAATTTATCTGACTCATGGATGAATTTATCTGACTCATGGATGAAATTATCTGAGTCCTGGGTGAAATTATCTGACTTATGAATGAATTTATCTGGCTTCTGAATCAAGTTATCTGAGTCCTGGGTGAAATTATTTGACTCATGAGTGAATTTATCTGAGTCTAGATTGAAATTATCTGAGTTCTGCTACATATTTAGCAGGGTAATGTGATTGCTCTGTCTAGCTAATGATTTCAGATAACCTCAGCTCTAATGCAATTTCAATATCAATTTTGAATAATGACTAAATGAGTTAGACACATTTTGAAAGTAATTACTTATAAAAGCAAGACCACATTAATCAACATTAAAGGGAATGTCAATTTGACATTTTTATTCACTAATCAGAATTACATCAGATGTATCAACAATATTACACCTAACCTAAATTCAATATCTAATTCAATGAAATGTCAAAGAAGAGTCTCCTTGCACGATTTCTTATTGTGGCTACCAATCCGACCACACCGCCCACATTTTATCTGCCGTGTGACCTCCCCTCTCGACAAGATCCTCTTTTTTTTCAGCCTGCCGGCTGGTCGTTTAACAATAGGTGGGAGAATAACGACTTCATCGCCTTTTGTCTCTGGCATTCCCACGGTTGGAATTGGGAAAATCTGCTCTTCATACGAAGCCCTATATGTATGAGTGTGAAAATAATGATCAACAAAGAGACTCAATTCCTTTCCACTCTTTTAAATCGCCGCACAAGCATGGGCACAGGGGAACCCATTGATCTGCCACTGATAACACGAACATATGTGATTAAAAATGTCAACCGTCACTGACGGGTAAGAATGCACATCAAAAACAGTTTCACTCGAACGGCTGACCGTCCACGTCCTTCCAAGCCGGATAGCAGCATTAAGCCTCTTATCCATGTCCGGACAGATGACTGACTTCCATCTGCTGGAAGCTTCCTTCTTACTAGCCATCTGCTCCATTATTTGAACCCTTATTGTGTCAACCATCTTTGTAATTGGAAAATGACGAGCTTCTCTAATCCATGAGTTGAAAGACTCAACAGCATTCGAACACATCTCACCATACCGCTGCCCCTTAAAATATGCATTGCTCCATCTATCATGAGGCAATCCACAGAGAAATTTATCTACATTAGAACCACCTTCACGCCTCAACGACTGCAGCTTTGCATGGAAGGCAGGGATGGTTGGCGCATATGCACATTCCCGCAGCATCATAACCATTCTCTCTCTAAATGCATTAGTGTAACCACCAGACAACTTGTCCCTCAAATTTGCCTTAAGGTGTTGGAGGCAATACGCATGACGAGCAAAATGAAATACCTTTGATACAGCCTCTATCAGACCTGGATTTCTGTCAGAAACAAATGTAATAGTGCGATCTGATATAATAATTTTCCTTAAATTCTACAGAAACCATGTAAAATTGTCCTCCGTCTCTGAGTCCACTACCGCAAAAGCAAGGGGGAACAAACCTGTCCCATGAATTAACAAATTTTTATATTTCTGATACTATTCAGAAAATCAAAACATACTGATCATTAGTATAAATATAAATAAATGGGTCAATAATATCAGAAAAAACAGCATTACAACTTACTTTGATTCCCATTCTTCCCCATCGCTGCCAATAGGGTTCCCTTGTATCTGCCCTTTAAGAAAGTATCGTCCAGAAATAATAAAGGACGAACATGGTTAAAACCAGCAATTGAAGCATAGAACGACACAAAGAGACGCTTGAAACACATAGTTGATTGGTCATAATCTAGCACAAAGAGGCTTCCTGGATTTACCTCCTCCGCCACCTTAATATACCATCGAACATGGTCAAAAGATAGCGACGAATCACCATACAGCTTATTTCTAGCCCTTTCCACACCCCACCATGCATGATGATATGTAATGGTAAGTCCATTATTTGCCTTAAAGTGGTGCACGATATCAATGGGTCTGGTGAGCGGCTTCTCACGGATATGATCCACTATTAAATCTGCAACTGTCTCAGAATTCATACGGCTGTTCTTTGACGTTCGAACTGCTGCACCACATGTATGCTCATTGTTTAATGTCCTGATACAAAAATGGCCACTAGACTTTTCAATAGATGCATGAACACGCCATCTGCATCCTATCGAATGACTGCGAGAGCATTCAGCTGTCACCCTCACCTCATCATTTTTCACATATACAAATTCAAACCCAACCTCAATTGAATATCTGCACAATACGCTTCTAAACTCCCCAACACCACTCTCAAACCTCTGCCCCACATCTCTAATATCACTTGCCCAGCGGGAAGACAGCAACATCTTCTCCTTGTGGGTACAAAACTGTGGAAGAAGATCTGTCTCTATATCTGTATCCTCGTACCCCACTAATGGTAGGGCATCTTCAGCTAAATGATCACCAATTTCCTCTTGATCATCGTCCTCTGATTCCTGTGATTCTGATACAAATACATCAACTGTCCCCAATCCCATTGAAGAAGCCAGCATGGACAAGCTCATTAGATCCGAATCGCTGTCCAGCAAGCACTTTGGGTGGCCAGGCAACGCATAAGTAAAACAAATCATGTTCATTGTAAGATTTCTCCACTTGTTACAAACTTGATGCATCAAACCATCATAGCTCATACCCCGACTCAAATGAATAACAACCGTAAGCATGCCATACTTACAGAGAAGCAATAACGGCTGTGACATCTATAAAACAGCAAGATTCAATGGATATAAATGGTTACTATCATTGCCCAAATTGTACATGACTCAGATAAATGTTGGCTCTAACTCAGATAAATTGTACATGACTCATATAAAGAGATACATAACTCAGATAAATTTTGGCTCTAAACTCAGATAAATTGTACATAACTCAGATAAATTTTGGCTCTCAACTCAGATAAATTGTACATAACTCAGATAAATTGTACATAACTCAGATGAATTCAATACAGAAATCAGATATTGTGTATAGAACTCAGATAAAATTACACAAACTACGATTTGTCTGATTAACAGTCTGATAAATTTCATGCTAAAAGCCAAATATCTTAGATTACATTGCTACTTCCACAATGCAGCTCTGAAATAAGACCGGTAAATAAGACATGCTCTAGCTAATCTAAATGCATGACCATCAAATCATTTATACATCAACTGAGCTGATACAAATTGAATACTTCATCACCAACAAAACTAAAGAAACCTAACTATCAAAACTCGAAAAGAAAAATGAAAAACTTCACGTCCATATAAAAGATGGAACTGCTACACAAAAGCTAGATCTGAAATCAACTTCACTTCCATATAAAAGATAGAACTGCTACACAAAAGTTAGATCTGAAATCTGCTATACAGTAAATCAAACTACACAGCTAAAACCCAATAAGAATAGAACTGAGCATGCGCATCAGATATATATATGGATATCTACACATTCAAATAACAAGAACTGCATAATCTCTGCTTTATACAGAAAAAATCGCTTACCTCATAAAAGATGAATCCCTTCCCAACGTTTGGATCTGGTTTCTGCTTCCAAGCCAATGAACTGTTTCCCAGCCAATCAATATACGAGACTATAATCCAATTACAATAGAACTCCTACCAAAAGTTTGACCTGCAATCTGCTTCGCAAAACATGAATATCTCTCTCATTAGGTTTCTACATTCGGATTCCGTATCATAACCGATTGCAGGTTTAGATTCAAAAAACGAGATCTGCGCTGGATGACAGGGGCATATCAGTAATAACTTCCTCACTTATGCACTTAAATCGTGGCTAAATAATCGTAACACGTTAGGGACCACTCCACTGCATGCTGCAACGGTTACAGGGGTAAATTAGTCTTAACAATTGAAACCGTGTGGATAGAGGGACCTTAGGCTGCAAATATCCTAACTGCTTGGACCAGAGGCTTTAAAAAGAATCCGCCTGAACTGGAGGCTGGAAACATTCCATTCGAGGGACCTTTCGCTAATTAATCCTTTTTTTAATGGTGTGGGTATCCCAGTGTAATTTTAACCAAATGGGATATTCTCTTGGGAAAACACATGACCCCACAACACGCACACATAAGGTAAGTCTGGGCCTTTAGGAAGGAACTGAAACACAAGACGAGAAGTCAATCTAGGTCTTTAGGGGCAAACCCGCACCTAATGCAAATGAACCGTAGCAACAACTTAATAGGATCTCCTTTTTAATGTCCCTATGCCCCAGCCAGCACAGGGGAGGCCTGCAAGGGCTATTAGCTCAGTGGTAGAGTACGATCCTAATAACTGCGTCATTGTGCCAAAGCTGTGAGGGCTTTCAGCCACATGGATAGTTTGATGTGCTCACTAGCGCTTGACTCGGGAATGTGGATCATCCAAGGCACATTAGCATGGCTTACTTCACTTGGTCGAACGAGACTTCGAATCCAAACTTCTCCTCATGAGGATAAATGGGGTGATTCAGGTGAGATCCAACTTTCCACCTTCAAAATTCCAGTTCTTTGAATCATCTTTTCATGAACCAAATCAGCTCAAACCCTTTTTTTTTGTCGGACGCAAACATGGAAACCCATTCCTACTTTTCCTGAATCTGGAAACCCACATCCAAACAGCCCATCATCAAACACTAATACAACCTCCCAAACAACCTGCAATTAAATCCCCAAATCAAATCTAATACTCTTGGGTTTGGATCTGATTCAGCCCGTGAGATACAGAGCCAGCAACTTCAGTAGCCACTAAAAATTGTGCCAATTTGGTGGCAGTCATGTGAAATATGGTAGATCATAAGTGAATCAATCTTCATTTTGGTGTAGGAAAACTCCCTCAGCAGGTTGAGGTCTCATATAAACTTTAGATTTTGTATCAAACTTGGGGATAAGTTTTACGAGCACGCAAGAATCGTCTCGCTTTCAAAGGCGTCAAAGTGGAAATGAAGTCTGCTAAAGCTAAAGAGGAAAAATGGATGGCCACTCTCTAAAGATGATTTTCACCGAAACATTTGATTCTTTTGGTCAATGAAGGTGCCAATAAGCGTTGTTAGGCTGTCCTTTCAGCGATTTTTTTCACCAGGGATCTTTTGACATTTTTTGTTAACGAGCTTGGACAAATCCATCACCATAAGAATCCATTTGATACCTCTTTCACCTCCGAGCTCCAACCATCGTTTAAAAGTAAATGGAGTAGATTAATCATTAATGTGATAACTTTTTCTTTTCCCTAGCCAAGGGGACTGGGACAAAAGGGCCCGCATACGTGAAAAGAAACCTACACACGGAAAGATAGCCCACTCACGTGGAAAAGAAGACCGCACACGCGGAAAGAGGAGGCATACTCATGATTCAAACTCTGGGGGCAAGTGAGAACTACCTCTCCTTAGTCCTTACCACTTGGGTACGGTGCCGTTCTCGGGCACATGCTCATTTCTCACTAATTAAAAAGAGCGTTGTCTTGAAGAAAAATCCATGTCAATAATTGAGAACTAGTTTCTTTTTTCTTAGCCTAGCCCACGTTAATGTGCCCCACAAAACCCCCATGAGAAGGCACATATTCGTATTCAAGTCTTGTAATGCTTTAATTTACACTTGTGAAAGTATTGGATCAGTTACAAGAATTTGTAACCTTATAATAAGAATTCGTGTACGGAGAATTTATAAATTTTCCAAATGTTGTCCACTAGTTGGAAATCCCGAATCTTTCTCTTTCAGATCTTCAAGAAATGTCAAGGAGAATGGAATTGAGGTTGATGAAGGAAATGAGGAAATAGGGTTTTGTTGGAAACCGATAGGTGTCACGACCTATGGTCTTGTTTGCCATTTCACAAATTCCAAAGGTTTTACAAAGCACTCTTGGAGTAATTTTTAAAAAATCAATCGTTGATTAACAATTAATTACAAAGTTGTTTTTCTAGTAAAGATCCCTATATCAAACAACGGTGACCGAATCAAAATTCAAAACACGAATTACCGTTTGCTTAGAGTCATTTTCAAGCACTTCCTTTGATGGAAACGAAAGCTAAGGGATGAGACTACAAATATATAGATCGAAGAGAAGTTAGGGAAGGATAATGTGTAACACTAGAAGAGGAGACGTAAGTCTCATACTCGAGGAAAATTTGTGAGCTTCATAGTTAGGCTTGCACCTACATCGACGGCAAAAGAGAACCAATTCACAGCTGGACTCTTTTAAGAGTCTAGGGCTACAAATTAAATTGTATATATAATTTCCACTTTCTTATCCTCCAAGAAAGTCTTTTGTAGTCCCAAAAAAATTGATACAATTACCAAAATACCCCTAACCCATCTATTGGAAATCCAAACCAATCAAAGGGAGGTATCCAGAAAGAGAAAAGCATGAAAAGTACTGGGTTAGATAGACGATAGAGGGAAACGATTGTATTTTTATATTATTTTTCTCAGTTGGATTAAATTAAATATTAACCTATGCAAGGCACGGGCCTTAAGGTTAGTCTATTGGAAATCTAAACCAATCAAAATAAAAACTCTCCTCATATATTGGTTTTAGATAAAATTTACTCGAAAACACAAAAGGAAATTGTATAAATAAAAAATTATATAATTAATTTTATTGTGTTCTTTAAAGTAAAATCTTGACCCGATGTCTCCCAAATCTTTGACAATCACATTTAGATATGTGAAGGAGATATAGTACCCATGTTCACGCGGCAATATCCATAGAAGTACATAAAGAGTGTCTTAGGATAAATGAGTTGAGGATATGAGTTCACATGTGAGGGATATAAAGTAAAATCACAGCGGCAGCCCTCACTATCATAGAATTTGAATTACAAAGGCTATAGTTAGTTATTTATTTTCCACATTCCTTTAATTTATTTTTCCTTGGAGGAGAGATAATTTGATGGTCATCTTTGAAATTTCATATTTATTACTTCAATTTTAATCAATTCTTAGAAATGAAATTCTTGTCATTCTTATGTATTCAATAACATGAAACAAACAGGCAGTATGGTTAAAAGAGAATAAGTTGTCAAGCTTGTTTCTCTACACCTTTGTAGGACCATCTACCCTTTCTTACAAAGGCTGTGGACCTCACTTATTGTTGTGATCTAGAGCCTCGCAGAAGAGATCAATCACACACAAAGTGAACACAGATTTATGAGGTTCGGCTTTTGGCCTAAGTCCACGGGGAAGACGGGAGAGTTTATTGTGCAATCAGAATAGAGGTGCACTCATCATATCCTCGAAACCGTATCTAACTGGCGGTTTCCTTTCTCTCTGCGGTCTAACCGTCTGCAGCATCTGCGGCTCTGTCCGCTGCATCTGCTGCACAGTCTGACTATCCCATGTATCCCGGGAGGAGCCGGATGCACTCTCCTTCCTTTCTAGGACGTCTGACTCCACCTGACCGGTGTTACTGCTGCTGCCTACTTTTGTCTCTCCACCTACTTTCTCACTTTGAGTAAAGCATCCTCATGAAATGTAACATCCTTGTTGATGAAAAATTTGGGCGAATTCTGATCGGTACACGACAACCTGTATCCTTTCACCTCAGAAGCATATCCCACCAAAATGCACTTCAGAGCCCTTGGTTCTAACTTATCGGTTTTCACGCGAGCATAAGCCGGACAACCGAAGATCCTCAACTTAGAATAATCAGCTGGGTTACCTGACCACATTTCTTCCGGTGTTTTGCAACCAGTCTTTGTGTGTGAAGACCTATTTATCAAGTAGCCTCCAGTATTTACTGCCTCAGCCCAAAGGTCCTTGGACAATTCTGCAGTAAACAACATACAACGAGTTTTATCTTTGATACCAATTTGTTGTGATCTAGGGCCTAGCAAAAGAGACCAATAACGCAGAAAGTGAACACAGATTTACGTGGTTCGGCTTTTGGCCTACGTCCACGGGAAAGACGGGAGAGTTTATTATGTAATTAGAATAGAGGTGTACATCCTAAAGACTCTGGGTTTCTATTTATAATATCAGTCTCAAACCCTGTTACACACTAACCCTACTTCCGATCACAATACAACTTGAGCAATACAGGGGCCCAGTTAACCAAGACTTATTAACTTCTATTGAGCCATACCAATTAACACTTAAGATAAGTGTTTGCCTTGTAATGCCTTATCATGCTTGAAAAAAAATGAACAAGTGTTACACCTACATCTCTCTCGACTCTTCACAAATCCTTTCGACTCCTCTCCCACCATCTCTCCCCTTCGAGGTTAGATTCGATGTCTTTCTTTTCTTCATCCTTGTAAATTTCTTATTAGCTTTTGTGTTTTTTTTTTCCTGATAGAATCATGTTCTAGATACTACATCAATTTGATCTAAATAGTTTAAGAGATTCGTTTGATTATTGTTGTGCTCGTTTTTTTTTTCCGTGTGGTTTTTCTTCTTTATTAAAGGGGATTTGATTTGAATTAGCTTGGAACGGATCTAATTTTCCTCGACTCGGGGTTTTTGGAGCCTCCCTCAATCACTCTGTCAATTGATCCATTTCAGTGTCTAAAGGTAATTTTCTAAATCTCTTTCAACCCTCTTTATTGTTTTTCAAATAAGAGCTTATTTTTAGAGTTACCATACCCCCCCCCCCCCCCACCCGCCCTAGTTTCATGTTTAGGTCTGAACTACATGATTATTGAGGAGTGGGCTCCACCCAAGGGGGAATATTGAAAAGTATTTCTGGTAGCAATGGTTAGCTAAAGAAACTTAATATGGTATCAGAGCCAACTAGTCATTAGTTTGAATTTGTTGTGATCTAGGGCCTACGAGAAGAGATCAATCACACACAAGAGAACACAAAGATTTACGTGATTTAGCTTTTGGCCTACGTCCACAGAGAAGACAGGAGAATTCACTATGCAATCAAAAGAGGTCGTACATCCTAGAGACTCTTAGTCTTTATTTATAATATCAGCCACAAACCCTGTTACACCCAAATACTACTTCTAAATCACAGTACAAGTTGGGTAATACAGGAGCCCGGTTAACCAAGATTAATTCACTTCTATTGAGCCACACAAATTAACGATTCTCCACATTGGCGAACATTGAAGTTGATCCTCATGCACATAACACATTTCACTGTCTCCACCTGCCCCTAAAAGTACACTCAAGTACCGAGCACACCGAACAAGTCCAAGCAATGCTTGAACTTGAATTTAACTCATTTCTTAATGAATGCGCCAAATCGCTTGTACCATTGTTCAGAAGCTTGCTTCGACCCATACAATGATTTCTTCAAACTGCATACACAATCAGGAACATTAAACTGCACTCTACCCGCACTAGAAGCTCCTTCGTCTTTATCATAGAACCGCTTGTATCGGATGGCCTGATCTTCTTCATCAAGAGACTCCATCTCTTCAGTCATAGTTGTTGCATGTTGACTACTTTTCAGCCCTTCCATTAATTCAAGAGATTCAATTGTCAATGCGTATGCAACCATATCATCATGGCCACTGTCTGATGTCGATGCGTACGTCGTCATATTCTCGAAACCATATCTAACCGGCGGTTTCCTCTGCAGTTTACCTGTCTGCGGCATATGCGGCTCTGTCCGCTGCATCTGCTACACAGTCTGACTATCCCATGTATCTTGGGAGGAGCCAGATGCACTCTCCTTCCTCACTAGGACATCTGACTCCATCTGAACGGTGTCACTGCTGCTACCTACTTTTGTCTCATCCACTTGCTCTCTCGCTCCGAGTAAAGCATCCTCATGAATGTAACATCCTTGCTGATGATAAATCTGAGTGAATCATGATCGGTACACCACAACCTGTATCCTTTTACCCCAAAAGCATATCCTACCAAGATGCACTTCACAGCCCTTACTTCTAACTTATCGGTTTTCACGCGAGCATAAGCTGGACAACCGAAGATCTTCAAGTTAGAATATCAGCTGGATTACCTGACCACATTTCTTCCAGCGTTTTGCAACCAATCTTTGTGTCTGAAGACCTATTTATCAAGTAGCTTGTAGCATTTATTGCCTCAGCCCAAAAGTTCTTGGACAATCCTGCAAACAACATACAATGAGCTCTTTCCAAGATCGTTCTGTTCATCCTCTTTGCAACTCCATTCTGTTGTGGAGTTTTTATAGTGGTGTAATGCCGAACTATGCCATGATATTTGCAATAGTTCTCAAGCTCTGTCGATGTATGATGTATTCTAAAGAAAGAATAATTGCCCTTGGTATTTATGGTTTCAATTACTTTTACGAGAAAAAAAATTGAGTGGAATTTTTTTTTTTTTTGAACGGTAACGAAACATTTCATTCAAAAGAAAGAAGGTACAAAGTACAAAAGACCAAAGAAAGAGAAGAAGTGGGAGTGTAGAAGAAATGCACCACCTCCAACCCTACTAACAAAAACACTCCCACCCAAAGAAGCAACCTATCAACCAGTTACATAATCACACCTACCCAAGGAAGCATCCTATCAATCCCTTGCTTGGCTAATGCATCTGCCATGGAGTTAGCCGATCTAACCTCATGACGGAAGGAAACATTAATTCCAACAGATAATTCTCTAATTTCATTCAGGTGGAAATGAAACTTCCAAGGATTAGTCTTTCGCTTAGACACCCATGCGGTCGCATTAGAGGAATCACTTTCCATAATAAGCGTACGTCATATCTACTAGAAAACAAACGGAGACCTTCAAGAATGGCTAGCACCTCCGCTTCATTGGAATCGCACACACCCACATACTTAAAGAACATAATTAATACCTCCCTTTTACAATTGCGAAGCACCCCTCCAATCCCGGCCGGACCTGGCTTACCCCTTAAAGCACCATCCACATTAAACTTAAAGAACCCTAAAGGACGAGGATATCAAGGGATTGTTCAGAGCTAAATGCTGCAATTCCAAATATCTGATCGTAGGTAGAGTTTCCAGCTGCTACAGACAGCGGCTTACAAGCCTGCATTTGATGGTATGGAACCAATATAATAATACCTAAAAGCTAAAGCTGGTTGCAGTAGAAATTCAATGACTAAAAGCTCCAAGGAGGAAGAAAATCACATTACATCAGGTAGGAAACACAGAGATGAGAAAATATTGGATTTGAGGGCACTTGAGTCATAAAAACCATGTAAGAATTTGGATTCCTTTTAAGGCCCCGTTCTTTTACTAGAATTCCTGACAGGAATTCAGGCTGTCTAGGAATTCAGAATTCCTGTCAGGAATTCTCTGTTTCATTACCAGAATTCCTGGGCATTTGAAATTCCAGGCATTTGAAATCCCAAAAAACCCAGCATTTGAAAAACCACTTTAACAAAGAGGATTTGAAAATCTCACTTAGCACGGGAATTCCGGGAGAGGGACGACGACATTCCGGGAGCTCAAGCAAGAATTCAGGCAATGAATGAAACAACGAATTTAGAATTCCAGAATTTGGCAGCATTTCAAATACTAGCATTTGAAATTCCCAGACAACCACCAGACATGAATTCTATGAATTCTAGTAAAGAAACGGGCCCTAAGAGTAGGGCCTAATTGATATACACAATATGATGGTATGAATATTGTGACTCATCAGGCATTTTCCTTTAATTCTGTGGAAAAAGCTAAGAGGCTAATTTACTGAAATCCCCTTGGAACAAAAGGGATTCAGTACAACCATACTCAAATGACTGTTACATGAAGAGGCTCCATTGCGTGGAGTAGAATTCACGGACTAGGGCTCTGTTTGGAACCAAAGAACTATGGTTACTCAACAGTCAGCACCCAATTAATATGCAACTGAATGTTTCAGGATAAAACTGTTGCAGGAAGGTTTGGATGAACATATGAACCATGATTAATGTGTAAACCATATTAGTTGCACTCGTTTCATGAATCAAAGGTGGGTTTATATACAACTGAGTGCTCTATTTATTGTGTTGGCATTTTATAGATGTTTTAATTTTGATGATTTGTAGAATTGGAGGTCAAAATTGGACACACAAGTGTTATCAAAATTGGACACTTGTGTTCTTTTATTTTTTTCGCCTGCAACAATTCAAACTTTTCTTATTTCCCTTTTCTGCCATCAGTTTTGGATAATACTTTAATCTTTGATATATGCTGATGTTAGGAAAATTCACAATATTTTTCACCTAATCAATGGTCTGGATCACCAAATTGTGGGGCCATGTTTATATGAACTCGAGTGCAATGATTCTATGCAAAAAGTTGTTGCATTTTTGGTTGCTCATTGCTGGGTCACATTAGGTGGATGGTTTTGTCTACTCTGTTATGTTTGTTTTATTGAGTTTGTGTTTTCCTTTTATTGGATTGCGTGTCATGAGCTAGGGTGCATATTTAGCCTGATTTGGAGGGTCAGTGAGCCAACTCAAACTCAATGACTTGAGAAAGGGGCATATAGCACATGTATACTTACAAAATTAGAAGCCTTATGAAAAATTGTAGTTCTGTTATGTGAGAAAGGTTTTATAGGTCTTGATGCATTAGGATGTAGTTTATCCTTAACATAAGTTGGTGATGAAGACTACGTGCTTGATTTGATGGTCTATATATGGGTGAGGATACCCACAACAATCTTCCATATCCACATGCTACCCATATGAGGCTTGGTCTTTTCCAAACAGTTTCTTCTTCTTTTTTTTTTCCCCTTTTATCATCTATATATATAGGCTAAGATTGGTACTTATATGAACTTGCTGAAAAGTACTTTGTAAATGATGGAAAAAAGTCTATTTACTGTTGGGGCTCTTCTGAACCACCTTCTTTGGTGTCCTAGTAATTGCAAAGAAATAAATTCTAGCCCCATCTAGGATTCTCTTGGCCAAATCCCACGCACTCGCCACTTAGGCCCACTTTTTTAATGAAACAATTCAAGTAAAACACACAAGGGCCGAGTCTCTGAGCCCACACACATGGAAGAGGGTTATACGTGCGGGAAAGGTTCGTCCACACACATAGAAAGAGGGCAGAGCATGCCCAAGGTTGACTTTTTATTTATTTATTTATTTTTGAATCTTGGGCACCTGTATGAGAACCAACTGAGCAACCCCTCGTCCTCAACCTCCTGGATTGGGTGTCTAATTTTGGTTAAGCTCCCGAAAGTGCCAACTGGTTCAACAAATAAATTATTGTCTATATTTTTTTATCAAATTATTGTTGTGGTGTTTTACTATTTTAAAAATCATTGATAAAGCTAAGAAAATAAAAAATATCCACTTGATGGATAACATATATAAAAAACACAATTTGACCATCTGAATAATTAATAACTGAAAAAAAGTTAGAATTTAAATCTTTTTCTAACGTAGTTCTAAAACTTAACTCACCAAAGTGAGTTTAAAGTTCAGTGAGTCAATTAAACATTTTGGCAGACCGAATCAGACTCATTCGGGCATATTCCCTCCAAGTCAAGTCGGTTTGAAAGTCAAGTCAAGTCAAGATTTTGATCTATCATTCTTAACGCGCATTTGACTGGAAAAAAAAAGTGTACGTTGATATTATACATCACATTAGAAAGAAAAAAGAGGAAACTGATGACAAAGAGTTAAATAATGGTAAATTTGTCAACACAATAATTCTAGTTGATTACTTCTTGTCGCTTAACTCACAAGATAATAAGATCGTTCCCAGATTACAGGAGTCATAAAATTAGAAAAAAAAATAAAATAAAATGCTTGCAGCCAAAGCAAGTGTGGCTTCCTTTGTTTCTACTAAGAGAGCTGTTAAATACAAAAATGATTCTCTCTTTCTTTCCCACACACTGCTTCTCTCTCCACCAACCACTTAAATTAAAAGAAAAAGATTACCAATACTTCTTAAACTACCCTAACCTGTTTTATCACAACTTCTTTCTACACTCCCTTCTCCAAACAACCCCTCTCCCTTTTGGCCTTTTCCTCCCCTCTCTCCCTCTCATTGCTCGACGCCTGCCTCCGCCTGCTATAAAATGCAAAAAAGGCAAAAAAAAAAAAAAAAACATTTGCTTGTAGGAGATTTACCTCTCTCCCCCTCTCTCTCACCAAAACCTATGCTTGTAGGTGATTTACCTTTTTTGGATGGATAGAATTTTCTTTTTACTAGATGAGTGAGTGGTAGCCAACATATGATACAACCTACTTATTAAGGAATCAATCCCTAGATGGTTGTATGAGATGAAACACCCTCTTGTTTCTCAATTGATAGCATGGTCTATTTATGCCCTTTTTATAGCCGACGGTTAAAAAAAAATCTTAAATTAACATCAAGAAAATAACAAGAAATAATGAATATTCGTAAGCCAAAGCAAAATATAAAGGTGGTCATAAACCAATTGGATAAAGAGAATTAAAGAGCCAGCTCGAATTTGTTTCATGTTTGGACTACATAGTTAAATAAAATGAGGAATGGTCCTTCTGGATATTTACTGCTGGGGACATCCAAATCCTCTCCATCAAAGGATACGGAGAGTGTAGGAAACGCTTGTTAGATTCACAGTTGAGATTCAAAATCCTCCTTATCACACCCTCTCAATGTTTATCTTGGGAAAGTTGAGTTTTTCCACAGCGGGGACGAGATCCACGGGAGTTTCCGCGTTGATGAGACTCCAATCCATCATTTTCCTGCTTTCTACGCCCACACGGCATATAAACATTCTATCACTTCGTAATCAGATGGCCCACTCACTTACTACTGGTCAAGTTATTTTTGTTGTTTAGGTAATTGGTCAAGTTATTTTGGTTTTTTTTTTGTATTTGGTCAAGTTCTTATTGACCATGTAATCTGCGTAGAAGATTTTAGGCTAGACTTTGACCATGAAGCTAATCTTATATTTTTATTAAAGGTTAATATTATATTAATGTGCAACAATGTGCAGTGTAGTATCTTTGGAAGAACCTAACCTCATTGACGCTCCATGATTTACTGGTTGATATTTTTGTTTTTTTTCTTACTCTCCAGTCTCCTACATGGGGGATGGGACTCTGTGGAGCCCCATGAAAATTGGAAGAGGCGTGAAGCCCACTCAACAAATAGATGCTTGATATTACATTCAAAAGGCGACGTACTAATTAACCCTGTGTTTGGGAAGGGGGGCTGGGAGGGGAGGGAAAATTTGAGGGAGAAGAAAAATGAAGGGGAGGGGAAGAAAAATTAATTTTACTTCCTCTTCTTTGGGAAGTCAAAAAGTAGGAGGAAGAAAAGTGAAAAAGTAGGTTTTGTTTGTTTGTGAGATAGAGAGAAAATTACTATTTTGTCTTTACTTTTGTAAAAACTTCAAAATTATATTTTATAAATAAAGGGCAGTTTAACACTTTTTTCCCCTCCTTTCCCCATTTTCCCCTTATTTTGGGGGGAAAATTTTTGCGAACACCCCCCCCCCCCCCCCCCACTTTCCCTTCTTCCCAAACAAAGGGTATAACTCCACAGCTGGCCCCCCTCTCTCTCTCATCAAATTTTCTATACCTTTTCTCTTCCTTTCCTTTCGTCTCCTTTTTTTTTTATTTGTGGTAAAACTTTCATCTCCTTTATACTTTCATCTCCTTTATATTGAGTTGTGAAGCTGAAATTTTATGAGGGGCTACCAGAATGGATTACTAGTTCTAATTTAACCAATCAATGCAGCGGAAATAAACCAATCAGACAATATAGAACTAGCTATCTATCAATCACACACCATAAGAAGGCAGACACAATATTTAGCGTGGAAACCCTATCCAAAGAAAAAAACCACGAATCAGAAATCAAGAGTTCACGAATAATTACAAGATGTACTCACAAGCTCCTTTACCTCAGTCTGTACCTCGACCTAAGGACTGTAGTAATTCTTGCAAAGAATCCACTGACACGACATCCACTGTGCCCCGTTCTCCTTACTTGATCTCCTTGCACCTTGTCAACCAAGATGATCAATCTTCTACAAGAAAAGTAGAAGCAGCAACAACCTTCTAGAGCAGCCTTTCAGAATATTCTCTTAATAGCTCTAGAAAATAAACTCTCTCTAAGATATCTCTGACTTAGATCAATGAGAGTTGTGTTTTTATCTATGATTGAGAGAAACACTCTATAAATAGTCTCAAATTCGTGCCTTAGACTTAGTGCACAAGTAGGACTCAAACTGGGAAAGATAGTCTCAAAGGGAAACTAATTCTTGTTAAAATAAGAGACTTTTCCGTTTCTGCGCACGTTGTCCGATCGATCGGACCATCCAAATAACTAGATGCTTTTCTGACCGATCGATCGGTCTGAGGCTCCGATCGATCGGGTCTAGAGGGATTTTGCCTGGACCGCTCTTTTCTTCTATTCTTCACTTCAGCTCTTTCGGTGACACATCCACAGTCCATTCTAAAATAAATTAGAAAATACAACTCAATGGACTCAGAGTTTTGTCCAACCCATGAATTAGCCAATAAAAATACTAACAGAAGCGTCTACCCTCATCTGCATCCCTAACTCTCTCTCTCTCTCTCTCTATATATATATATATATATCCAAAATCATTTCTTTCCATAGTTGCAGCTGCTACCCTGCAGAGCCCCATGATGAATACCTTCCCAACTCATCAATTCCTACCAATATCATTCCCCCTTGTGTTTTTCTTCTTTATACCAGCTTCAGCTTCATCTTCCGCTGGGGAGGTCAATCAACCACACAGCGACTGCTCTCCTTTCCTGTTTCAATGCGGGAAGGTCCAACACGACATCAGCTATCCCTTTTGGACGAAGGACTACCCGGAGCACTGCTCCCATGGAAAAGAGTTCGAGATCAAATGCAATGGGAAAGACAATTCCTCTTAGATTGTAATTCAATCGCACAAGTATCACATTGAGGAGATCAATTATGAGAACCAGACAGTCACCATAGTTGATAAGGATTACTTTGATTGCAATAAAGACAAATCATGCCTTCGTCCCTCCAGGAACACCACTCTCGATTCCAATTTCTTTGGTTATTACTTGGCTAGGGATCACAACGAGGGAGATGAAATACTCGCATTCCTCTACAAATGCTCTACCCATCCAAACCTATTAAAACCCCTCAAGTGCCTAGCTGTATCAAATCAATCAAGCGGTCAAGCTTTTTACGCAAGCAGATGGTCTATAGAAGAAGAAACGTTAATGGAATGGGGTTGCCAAGTGATAGAAGTCCCGATCCTCAAAAGGAATATGCATCGGCTCTTTTTCAACCCGGATCCTTCTTCGGATTGGAATGATGTTTTGAGAGAGGGATTCGAGGTCACATGGTCTGCGATCGACCCCGACCATCGTTGCTGGGACTGCGTCCAATCCAATGGCCACTGCGGTTATAATGTAGACTCTCCTACAAACCCCACCTGCTACTGCAAGGGTAAACAGCATCTGTACATGTGTCCTCCGGCGGGTAAGCATCTCTTCTCCTCATCTCAGCTTGATGTTGTTTTAGATGCTGCTTCTTTAATCTGTCAACCATTGTAGTAGCAAAATAAAAAATAAAAAAATGATTACTCTGTTAACCAACGTACCCCACTAGATGACATGGAGTATATAGACCATTTAGTGTCCCAACTAGTGATGAGGTCCTGATCTAGATCTGGAATTAGACATAAAGGTAATACCCCATTATCAAATGATACCAAGCCCAGATCCCATCACTGCCAAAACATAGGAACCGTGTAACACATGCCATTATCTCTATGATCGGGCCCACATATTGATAATTAAGACCGTTCAACATAAATCCCTTTCACCTCTCCACGGATATGTTCTAAAATTTAGTTACAACTGGAGTGGGTCCCACTGTTCGATACATTACATGGAGATCCCATTGTGTTCCACGGCAGGGGATCCATCCGGACTCCAGTATTATCCGGACCGGACTCGAGTAGCCGATTCATTTGTTTAAGTTAAGAGGTAGGCCCCGCTGATTGATAGATATATAGGAGTGACCGCACAGAATTCTGAGGCCCAGACTTTTCCAAAAAATCACACGAAAAGCACATTGATCCAACCACCGAGTTCGGCTCACTTCATTCCACTTACAAGGCGTGCCTTGCTTGGGCCGTCCTGATGATATATATGAGCAAAGCTCTTCAAAGTTTAAGATTATGATAGAGATAACTTTTGGTGCATCTAAATGGATCGAGCACATGACCCCCCTAAATTGCATGTGTCCACCAACTTTCTGTCAGATCTGAATTTATTCGACCGTTGAATCGACTATGTATCGATCCGAATAGACTATTAACCATTAAACTTTTGGGCCCATATAGAGATGATAGAAATCACGGTTGTGGCTGATTTTTTGTACAGAGGAGGATCTCAAGTAGTCCTTGAAATCCCCCCATCCCCTTGTGGGTCCCTAAGTGGGCTCCATCATACACTTGAGCTTACTTTATACTAAACTTAAGCTTAGGATAGCCGACCCATATATATATATATATATATATATATATATAAAAGAAGGTACTCCTATAAGAGCATCTTTCACCTTATTATGAGAGATAAGGTGACGACCCTCACATTTAAGTTGTTGGATGTGAGGATCCCAATCTTATCTCTCATAATAAGATGAGAGCTTCTCTTATAAAAGCATCTCCCATATATACACACACTTGAATCTTGGATGTTTCTATCTTCAGTTGGACTTGAATCAGTGGTGTCTAACACTTGCCAATATATATTCACATGAATATTGGCTAAACCATTTTTCTTATAGCAATTGTCTATAGCATAGTTCCGAATCTCAACTCACCAAACTAAGTCCAAATTTCACTGACTCGGCTAAAACTGGCGAGTTTTAAGTGCTCCGCCCACATTTTGGCAGACTGAGTCCAACTCATTCGGACCTATTCCCTACAAGTTGGAAGTCAAGACTCAAGTCAAGATTTTTAACAATCAATCTTATTAATTGACTTGAAACAAGTTTTAAGTGTGATCTCCTTCGTCTCTCCTAAATAACCTTTTTTTATTGTTAACCTTGCATTATTATTACAATCCAATTGCCGTCAAGTCTTCATTTTGTCGAGAACAAGAGGTTAAACAAGTATGTCTACACCCATTTACATATGTAAATTATGAATATGCGTAATATTTACGCATCTATAATGTTTGTCTACAAGTATTTACGTATCTTGTGTGTAAATCAGATGTGTAAATGGTGTGAAAATGAACACCTGTTTAGGTGGGAAAAGAGAATACCAAAGCACATGTGATTTTAAAGAATACCCGTTGGAGTGGGAAAAGAGAATACCAAAGCACATGTGATTTTAAAGAATATCCGTTGGAGGCGGACGGTTTAGTTTTGAGCAATTTCCGTCAAAGAGGTTCTGGGTTCGAAACCCCCTCTAACGCATTTAAAAAAATAATAATAAAAGAGGCATTTTGAGATCAAAGAGATTCTGGGTTCGAAACCCCCCTCCAACGCATTTACAAAATAATAATAAAAGATGCATAAAGACTGATGAAACCTATAAATGAAAATCATTCATTCATCTCATCCCCTTTTATGAAGGTAACCTCTCTATTTCTCTCTATTGTCTTGCTATACAAAAATAAAAATAAAAATAAATTTTTTTATAAAATCTATTTACTTTGTAGGTTTATTCTTTCATAATTTGATTCTCTATCTTCTCTTTTCCTTTTAGATTTTCTTCCTATATCTTCATGATTTTTTCTAAAATTATTTATTATTGTATTACTTTAGAAATATTTAAATATGTATAAATGAATGTAAGAGAAAAGGAAGAATGTATATTATATAGCATTATGGTATCATTAAAAAAATAATGTATAAATGCAATTTTATCTAACCATAATAAATTTGTGATACTTTTAATATAATTAGACTTAGCAATAAAATACTCATTTTAAGAACTTTCTATAATTGATTAATATTGACATAAAACCGGTGAGATGCATGGGTTAAGTTTTATGCAAATTAAATAATGAATTAAGATAATATTGAACTAAATATTAATTAATAGAAATATTAATAATAATCTTATTTTTCTTAACCATCAAACTATAAACTTTTATTTCCTTAATCAAACATGTTGGAATGCATTTTTTTTTTAAAGGTGATCATTGATAGAAATATCTATTTTTGAAAAGTATATTTCATGTTGAAAGACATATTCTTTATTAAGGACTTAAAATGCAAATGAAAACTTTGACATAAATAAGACCTTTTTTGTCTCATTTTCATATCATTATAGTACACTATATTTTAATGATTAATAAGTATCATTTACAAAATCATTTAATACATATACACATATCATTGAAACAAACATAGAAAAATGAATCACATGTGTAAATAATGCGAAAATAGTGTTATTAGACAAACGTTGTAAAAAGAAACACATGTCTAAACGTTACATACTTAAAATTTGAATATTAATCTTTTACATGTGTAAATTGTATTTACATATCCTACATGTAAAGGACAAACGACTCCTTAGTTGGTTGGCAACACTGCATCTCACCAGTACTCAAGGACATGCCAATCTTTCTAGTGTGTAGCCTCTTCTTTCCATTGTGTGGGTTGCCTCTTCCTATGTTTGTGGGCTCTATTTGATCCCAACCCCCTTGGCTAATTGTGTGGTTTTGTAAAAAAAGAAAAAGAAAAGGGCAAAAAAAAAAAAAAAAAAAAACCTTTGCTTGCACTTGATTTACTGGTTTTGGATTCATAGCATGGTTTATTTATGCTTTTTTTTCTTCAATTCTTAAAATAAAGAGTTAAAAAATAGAATAAAGATTTTTTAAAAAATTTATGAATCTCCATAGTTAATTGCTTTTAGAGTGTTTTGGATGCAAATTAGATACCGAAATAAAATATAAAGGTGGTGAGGTGAGATCTGAGTTTTGAAACATTCTAAATTATAAAATCACCAAAATCATAAGTTCAAATAGAATAAAGGAAAAAGAAAACAGAACTTACAAAGGCATATAAACAGCCGAACAGAGGCTACTTACCTCTGCATGCTCATAGTGCAGAGACGTCAAAATCCTCCCTCTTGGGGTAGAGTGCGTTCAAGCCCAAGCTGCAAAGAGATTTTCTTTTATTAAAAAATTATAATAAAAATAAATCTGCAAGAGAGAGTAGACTGGCAAAATACACATTTTTTTGTGGAGCCAACCTATTAAAAATCTAAGTCGCTTCTAAAGTCATCGTCCCTGAAATCCTCAATTTTTGCTCAAATGAGAGTTAGCTCCACTGTTGCGATTGGAACAGCTATTATTAGGATAAAATTTAGGACCAACTATTATTAGGAAAAAATATAATGATATGTGATACACATAAGCAACTCAGTATATATCAGGATTCATATAGCGGATTTGAATATAGTTTGCACAAGAACTTGATGACGATGATGATTGGCAATCATTTTGAGCCTCGTGGATTGTCACTGGGAGTAATCCACTGCAAAGTTCTGCTCCTAGCCTATACAAGAAAGGGATGCCACCTACCTGATATTTGGACAGTGGAAAAACTAAGTAGAGGTGATGGCCGAAATATTCACAACTTGTAGCATACGGGTGGATTTGATCCAGGTTTTCACACCAATCAAAGGGTACAGATAGTGTGGGAAAAGCTTAATTTACAGTTTAAGATTCAAAAGACAAAAGCCCTCCGGCCCCACTCTCATGTTTACCACGGGAAAGTTAAAAATTTTCCACGAGATTTTCGACGAAGACGAGATTACACCGGAGTTTCCATGGTGATGTTGAGAGTCCAAAGTCCAAACTGTTCATTTTCTTGCTTTGTGCCCCCACACGGCATATAAAATTCAATCAACGCGTATCTGCGTAGGAAATTCGAGGCTTGACTTTATTGTTGACCTAGTAGGTCTTATATATATATATATCAGTCTATTTATCTTTTGTGGAAACAAATCCACTACTCATTCTTCGTCAATTTTAAGATTTGCAAATTTTTATACGTGGGGAATTAAAAGGCGTCGGAATGGATTAGTGGGTGGGCTCCAGCTCCCCATGGGCCTGGTCTGTTGTTTTGTAAAAATCTGATTTGAGGTTTGACACTTGTATACATACACATAACCGTAGAGCATAATATACGAATAGCAGCATGCACTTTTTCTGCGAACTTCAGGTCACTTGTTCTTCGTAATCGACTTTCCTCTCTGTTTCCTTTTATATTTGAGTTATAAGGAGGGTTTCCAAGTCTCCAACCACCTCTCTCTCTCTCTCGTGTGATAGATGAAAAGAAACAGCAAATAGCAAAATCCATTTCTGTCTGGTTTCTTGTTCCTATATACATACAAAATCATCTCTTTCTACTATCATGGATACCTTCCCAATTCATCAATCCCTCTCATCTTTCCTCCTCATTGTGCTGCTCTTTTTTACTCCGGCTTCTTCCGCCCAGAAGGACAATCAACGATTCAGTGACTGCTTGCCTACCCCATTTCAATGCGGTGGCGTCCAACTCAACATCGATTATCCCTTCTGGACAGAGGACACTCCGGAGAACTGCTCCTTTCCACAGGAGTTGGAAATGGAAATCAAATGCAATTGGACTGACAATTCCTTTGAGATTGTGATTCAAAAGCGCCCGTACCATGTTATGAAGATCGATTATGATGTCCAGAAAGCCACCATCGTTGATAAAGATTATTACTTAGCGCATAAGGACAAGATTCCATGCCATGCTCCTTCCTATAACACTAATCTCGACTTCAGTCTCTTTAATTACACTCAGAGAGATCTCAACCTCTTCTTCTACAACTGCCCTGATCCCCTTGCTCAAAACGACAAAGACTTAAAATTCCTCAACTGCTCCTCCGTTGATTTAAGCGATCATGCCTACTACTACTTCACATTCGAAGAGCGTGTCACAGACCCGTTCAAAGATTGCAGCATGATAAAATTCCCGATCCTCCACGAAAATAAAGAGCGGCTCTTGGAAAACCCAGACAATTTTTGGATTGATGTTTTGGCAAGGGGGTTCGAGGTCACGTGGTCTTTCACCCACTTTGACCGTCTTTGCTGGGACTGCTTCGTATCAAAAGGCCACTGCGGTCCTCATGAAAGCTCTGCTCTACAACGCGACTGCTACTGCAACGGAACATCGTTTCCTCGCGAGTGTCCTCCGTCTCCGGGTAAGCATCTCGTGTCCTCCTCCCTTTTCTTAATTATTATGACTTCCGAGTTGAAACAAACGGACCTGGCCTGATTTGCCTTCGAGTGGGGTGGAGGTGGGGGCCATTTTGCTTCTCGATTAATAGGGTCTAGATACATGTGGAATTACACTCTCTCTATTTCCTGCTTAACAAAGCATAATATAAATTAAGTGTGCTTTACCCCCATTTATGTACATTAAATATGCAGTAATCAAAGCATAATATATGTAAAATATGTTACTTACTCTAATTCCCAATTAACAAAGCATAATATAAATTGTGGTTTACTATGTACGTAAAATATGCGGTACATATCATATATTATGTCATTTTTGTTCACGTATTTCATAATTTAATTGATAATAGTGAGATAAATGATTCAACTATTTCCCACATGTAGGACTAGGAATAGAAACTTGCTAGATAATATTTTCTTCTCAGGGTTCTTGCTTCTAATTTTGTCCAGCTGATCATCTCTAACTTTCCTAATATTTTCCTCAATTATTCCAAATTAAATGATTCTTGTTCGATTTGAGTAACCTTTTTTCACTTATTAAATTATCAAACGTCTCACAATTAGTGTGAAGTTCCTTACATTCTTATATACTAAGGATGGTTTAAGACACGGTCAAGGAAGCCAAATCTAATTATTCGTAACCTTAAGCCTAGTCTTTAAGCAATCAAAAAATCCACTATAACAAAGATAAAAGTAGAAATTTACTTACCATTGATCACTAAAATCCTCCATTAATATCTTCAATCCATGAGAGACACAATATCAAAATCAATGGGGAAGAGGATAGAAAATTACAACAAAGAAATGTCATTGAAAATAAAAATATCGTAAACAAGTCTTTGGTTTGGGGTATCCAATTATAAATAGAGTTTTTCTTCTTTTTTTTTACACTTTCAAATCAAACTCTAAATTTAATCTCATCCACTTATATATATAACCGGACCTAGTTTCTTATATAGTGTGAGCATGCTTCTTTGGATTATAGTTAAATAAAATGAGGAATGGCCCCACTGTGGCCAGATTGTGCGCTCAAGCAAAAGATCCTAAAGAGACTTTCTTTTCGTTTCAGGCCCGAATGGGACCTTAGTGGAGCTCACATTGTGAAAACTTGAGTAGCTCAAAATAAAATCCTCCCTCCCTAGTGATGGATATCCTGATTTTTCCCTGCCTAATGACCCCACACGGCATTTAAAATTCAACCACCACGTATTTGTGTAGGAAATTAATTTCAGACTTGACTTTGATGTTGACGTAGTCTCGTGTACATCATGAGCCTGGTATATATCTTTTGTGGAAACTAATCCACATTGAACAACTCATGTATGCATACTACTCTCAATGGAGCTTGTGAGTGGAAATCACATGGGCCTGATCTCTTGCTCTATAACAATCTGATTGAAGCTCCAAGGTTTAACGGTTACATCTATATACACACATTAACCGCAACATAAATAGACAAGTAGCGGTGTTTGTATTGCATATATACTTTGAAATGCCCCATAGTATAGTTTTTTTTCTGAAAGCTCCACGCCAGCCGCCTTTCTCTTTCTCTCGCATTGAATTTTCTCACCCTTTCCTTTCCTTCATATTGAATCATAAGTATCTAGTCTCGTTTCCATCTTTCTCTCCCTTCTTGTTCCTATATTTCCAAAATCATTTCTTTCTACCATCATGTATGCCTTCCCAATTCATCAATCCCTCCCATCTTTTCTCATTGTGTTGCTCTTCTTTACGCCGGCTGCTTCTTCCACCAAGGAGGACAATCAACCATACAGTGACTGCTCTCCTTCCCCATATGATTGCGGGAATGTCAAACTCAACATCAGCTATCCCTTTTGGACACAGGGCCGTCCGGAATACTGCGGCTACCCAAAAGAGTTTGGAATCACATGCAATAAGGTTGACAATTCCTCTGAGATTGAGATTCAATCGCGCAAGTACCATGTTATGCAGATCGAATATGAGTATCAGACAACAACTATCCTTGATAAAGCTTACTTTGCCAACGACGACAATACAATATGCCTTCGTCCTTCCAGTAACACTAGTTTGGACTTGAATCTCTTTAATTACACACAGAGAGATCTTAACCTCTCATTCATCTGCAACTGCCCTCCTCTTCCCCGATACAACGAGCCATACTTCAAATTCTTCAATTGCTACTCCGATCCTTCATCAAGCAATTACTCCTACTTCACACTCCTGCCGGATATCATAGAACTTTTCACAGATTGCCAAGTGATAAAAATTCCAATCCTCGAAAAAAATAGAGAGGAGCTGGAGGTATGGACGCTAGGTTTTGGGGCATGGAATGATATTTTGAAAGAGGGCTTCGAGGTGACATGGTCTTTGATTGACCTTGACCATCAATGTTGGGACTGCGTCAAATCCAACGGCCAGTGCGGTTTAAATCAAACCTCTCATCTTGAATTCGCTTGCTACTGCAACGGAATACCGCATCCTGAAACGTGCCCTCTTCCTGGTAAGCATCTCGTCTTCTCCTGGTTCCTCCTCCTCTTCTTCCCTTTTCTTATATCATATCAAAGACTTCTTATTTGCCTATGGTCGATGGTGCCTGATTACTCCCCCAATTCAAAGACTTTTTAAAATATTAAAAAAAAGAGGAAAAGAGAAGAAGGATATTAGAAAGGAAGTAGTTACTTTTTTAAGTCAAAAGGAGGTTTTAGTAAAAGCTTAAAATGTGGGAGGCTTTTGGAGTTTGTGGAGATTGTGCAAAAATATAGGCGGCTTTTTGTAAAAAAATATTCTATATATAATTCAACAGTGGGCACAAGAAGGATGGGGTTTCGTCCCAAAATAGACTGATCAAACTTCAAAGTTGGTTCCATTCTGCCTGATGAATTATATTAGCCGATCTTTTTCTTTTTTTCATATTTGTTTAGGGCTTTTTGTTTGTGTATGAAAAAAAAAAGAGGTTGAATCTTTTATATATGTGGTTCTTTCTGTTTTCTTTTTTTTTCGCTTGAAACGTTTTGACAATGAAAAATAAAATCCTGTTATTGGGCGCACAATCAAGGTCGTTGGTCTTAAATTTCTTTAGCTAATCATTCCTATCAAAGCCTCCCCTCGGGTGGAGCCCACTCCTCAACGGTCGGCCTTCGACTTCTTTATCAATAAGATTTTCGGCAGATTTGTCAATTTCAGACACCCACTTGCCATCTTAAGCCTAAAATTCTTTTGAAGGGTGGTATTATGTGATTCACCTAAAAACTTATATGTCTAAATCCTAAAACATTCGTCAATGCATTGTTACCCCAATGGCATAGGCATTCCAATTTCACAGCAGTCAGAGTTCAATTCCACGCCCCCTAATTGATTGACTTAGATTTTTACCTTCATGGAAAATCAAACTTACAAAACATAGAAATATTTCATAACGCGGAAAAGCATTTCTGCTTACCTTGCTTCTTTTTTTTTTTTTCTGTTTTTTGGAAACCATATACACAGTACACAAACATGCCCTTACTACTCTGCTCCATGTGAAAATTACACTGCTAGCATGCACTACGAGGTATGTAATCTTAATGGCTTAGATCAATTGAAAGAACGACCCCCGTCCGTTAAATGATTAGACCAAGTCTTTTTCATTAAAAAATTTTTCAAGTCTTTCATGACTTGATCCAAGCTAAGTAAGCCCCTGAAGGCATAAATCAAAAAATACAAGTTGCTAAAATGTAAATATCCGAAACTATTTTTGTGCTTCTGGTGTTTATAAATGTAAACCAATTCAATGGCATTTGTATGTTGGCTGAGGCTCTCACAGTGTTGGCAAATGTGGGCCCCTCGCTGGTCCTCGGATCAGTTTCCCCCCTCCATACTGATTTCAGTGGGACCCACCTACTGAACATATCATGTAGAAGGTACCCCGGTGAATGCACTGTCGAGCCAACTTTATCTAATTCTTTATTTTGAAAATGTGGACTATGCGCACTGAATTTTATCCCTCGACAGGATTGAACAAGTGCTGGGCCCGCCCATATTGATGAAATTAATTGTAATTGGGCCATGTGCTGAGCCAGAGCCTAACATTTCAACCCGATAGGTAAATAGACTGAACCTGAGCCTGTATTTATCTAATGGCCCATCATCCACAAGGCAGAGTATGGCACGACAAGTTCATCGCAGATGGGCTAAGTAAATCCTTAACTAGGTTTGGAATTAGTTTTTAGGCCCATGAACATGAGTTCAGCCTAGTATCAGCTTAGACCGAGTTAGCCCCATCCAGCCAAGCCCATGTGTGCAACCCTACCATCTAAGGACCCCGCCTCCAGTTTAGTTTGTGGACAAGTAGTCCTAGATACGTCATGGATATATATGGGGGAGCTACTCTTATAAATATATTTCTCCAAAATTTACTGTTTTAGTAGAATTGTCAGGATGTTTTCAAATAGTGGCTCATCCTGGCCCTTGGTTACTACTGTGAAACTGTTGTGGAGAAATAATTTTTAAATAACAAAATTAATGAGTTATTCTAAAAGTTTATAAAATTCTGTTAACAAAAGTTCTTTGTTATATTTTTCCTTTTTCCATTTTTATTCTGACATTGTTGTGCCTTTTTTTTTTTATAATATTTCCATTTTGCTTTTTTGACCTTTTGGCCTTCTTGAATATTGACAGTGAATGGATGTGGGGTTGCAATGGTCTTTTTTGACATAAAACTGTCCTTTTTTTTCATTTGGGTCTTTCCCCTGGTGAGGAGGTGGTGGGTACAATGGTCATTCTTTCGATAAAATTGTCATTTTCATTGGAAGTCTCATTTAGAAACTGGCACTTGGGTTGCCATGAAGTGGAGAGAAAAGGAAGACTTGGCTCAGTTTTCTTGCTGCTAATAATTCAATTGTACACATTCTGGTAGAAAATTCTCACCCAAATGTATATGTTCAAATTTTCAACTCTCTAACGTATACATGAAAATCGAGACCGTTGAGATGTTGAAAAAATACGTGAGAAAACTTGAACTATTTAAAATAAAATCTCTTAACGAGTTGGTCCCACTTTAAAATTGACTTTTTATTAAAAATATAAATGTTTGAGAATATGTAATGCCATTCTTGCACTAGGGTAAGAAGCACTTTCTTCAATAGTCAATGCCTCGTCGGGTACGTAAAGCAATGCTTCCTCCACAAAACAACGTGAGAGAGAGGGTAGGGGTGCGGGGGGTCCAAGTCAGGACTCGGTAAAGCTGATCCACTCAATTCAACTTGACTCATCAACGACTGATTTGAGTTTTTTTCTCCCCAGTGAGTCTCTTCTTCCGAACTTGGTGATGAGTGATGGGCAGGGCCTCATGAAATCCAAAGTGGACTCCACATCGAGCACCGTCCAGTCAGATCATTATGATGGCTGGTTGACCCCAGCCCTCACAAGGAAAAAACGAAGCGTGTTTCCACTTGACGGACGAAAAACACACCCCAAACCAAGGGCCTAAACACAGCTAGTGCTTGTCAAACAAAGGAAAAATGCCGCCTCCAATGAAAATAAAATATAAAAAACATCGTTATCTTCTCATCTCCATTCAATATAACGCCTGCAATTTGTCCATTTGAAAGCTTCATCTTCTTCCAACATTTTCTCCCTTTGATTTCCTTCCAAATGAGTCACAAGCTGTTACAGTTGAAAAGGCTCGAATTCTCCTACCTGCTTTTGTTCTACTTCCTCATCTTCTTTCTTGTGTTAGCAGAACCAGTCCTTTCTGTTGACAAACTATTCAGAACTTGCGTTCCTGAAAGATGTGATATTGATGGAAAGGGCCCAAACATAAGCTTCCCCTTTTGGATCCCTGGCAAACACCCAACCCACTGTGGCTATCCGGGCTTCCAACTCACCTGCAACGACCAACAACCGATCCTTAAGCTTTTGGCCTTCGAATACATCATCCAAGATATCAATTATGAGGACCAATCCTTTTCCGTCGTCGACAAAAGATTGGTTGATAGTGCTTATTGCCCACATCCTCCTTTTACTCTCACCCTCAATCATTCTGTTTTCCATATTGTTGAATCCAATCTCAACCTCTTATTCTTTTACAATTGCACCGAGGACCCAAAACTACCCCAATACCAGGCGATTCCTTGCATCCCCAACAACGAGACACATCACTCTTTTGCAAGGTTGAATTTTACTGGGAGCATGATGAGTTCCTGGAATCTCCCAAAGAAATGCGAAACTTATGTCTCTGTGCCTGTTATGATGGATTCCAAGCCCCAGGACAATTACTTGGAGTTGCTACATAGGGGAATTCTTCTCAACTGGACTGCACCCAATTGCAGCAGGTGCTTGGAAAGTGGAGGTCAATGCGGATACTTAGAGAATGAGTTCAAGTGCTTCTGTCGCGACCGGCCCCATCTCCTATCGTGTAAAGCTCGTAAGTCCCTGATATCACTGGTATTATGTTTTCTTTTTGCCCCTGTTTTTTTGGTAATGTGGTAGGTGGAAAATTCATTCGGTGAGGCTACCAGAAATCTCGCTAAGACGGCGTCTCTCCATTAGTAAAATCACTATTTGCTGGTTTGCATTTTCTTTTAGTTCTTCGACTTTAATTTTTTCAGTTCCAATCTTCGAAAAAGATCACAAAGCCAGGTTTTGGTTTTCTTTTTCTTCTTTTTATTGATCCACCTTTTGGAGTCACCCAGTCTACAAGTTTGAAGTTTGTGTTAGGTGGTTGCTTTATTGCCATACAAAAGTCATATCCACTCAAAGTTTTTAACCCACCCATTCAAACGGAAGCTTTATAGATAGATGGACTTATACAGGAGTTGTTGTTATTTTCTGGGGGCAGATAGGATACCCTCAAATCTTCAAATTCACAATCACTCCCAGAATTCACTTTAGATCGACTAGCTTAGTCCACGTCTTTCATCTGCCCACGTGTTGTTAGAATTTGTACTTAATGAGAGAGAAGATGTAACGAGGAGATTAGACGGTGGAACTGGAACTACTTTCACCTTACACAAGTCAGGAATCATCACAAGTAGGTTGAGAGACGAGGGAAAAAACTGTATGGAGGAAATTCTCCGCTGGGTGAAAAGAATCAAAAGAGGAAAATGAGGTGTCCCTTCGTCTTCCAATGATATTGAAGTCTCCATTCGTCGGTCAAAGTCATCGGCTGTTTTTTCAATTAAGAAAATTCAATGTCTTATAATACGACAGACCTGATTTTTTTTTAACTCTCCTCTCTCTCTCTCTTCCGTTACTTTGTATATGTTCTGTTCTGATCTAGTTCTAAAGTACTGAAATCTACCGTTACTTTGTATATGTTCTGTTCTGATCTAGTTCTAAGTACGGAAATCTAGATTAGATATGGCAGATCCTTTTACCTCCTTTCTCTCTTTCTTCTTAATCTCTCTGCTTGTTCTTCACTTTGTTCAAGTAGAAGCTTACGACCGCAAAGAGTGCCATCCTTTCAGTTGTGGAAGTGTAATCCCCCTGATCCAATTCCCCTTTTCCAACACCAGCACTCCTGCGTGCGGATTATACCCAATCACATGCGCCAACAATTCCATACCCATGATCAAGTTGGAGGACCAAGAAAGATCATATGTCGTTAAAAGTATCTCATATGAAGCAAAACAACTAGTAATTCAAGACGATGACCTCCTTCGTGAAAGGACCCATATCTGCAATTCCCTTCACAGTATTACTGTACCCGCCTCTCCTTTTCTTTCCTTCAAAGTTGTAACACCTAACTTTACGTTCTTCAATTGCAAGCATGGTCAGTACCCTCTCCTTCAACGTCCCATTGAGTTGTACAATTTCAAAAATTGCACAGACTCGGTTCTCTATTATTATCCGACTGACAGCCTACCAGCTCTTAATAAAAGCAATTGTTCAGTCTTTGAATTTCCCATCTCTGAAGCGCAAGTAGACCCGTATGGATCAAAGGGGGACCTCTTGACTCTGCTGGCTGTTGGATTTGGACTCGGATGGGAACTTACCCCTGAATGCGAGGAGTGTTACGAGAAGAAAGGAGGCATGTGCAGTCTAAATGAAACTAATAGAGACTGTCTTGGTGAACGAGGTAGAAATTGGCTCTACTTGTCTATGTTTCTGATTAGGATTCGTGTTCCTTAATTTCACATCTCTTACCCTGTTTTACTATTTGCTCCACGTGGGTTTTGTCCCACTGATCTCTCTAACAAGATTTTGTTGTCATTCTTGTCTATTTCATGTTGGTTCTGAACTTAAACTGAATGACACAAAACTAAGAACGAAGAAATAGGTTCAGTTTTCAGACTGCCTCTTTTCTTCTTTTTTTTCTTTTTTTCTGACGTAGTAAATAAAAATAATCTAATAAAATCAGATACCATGTATTAGAACCAATTTGTTGTGTTTGTGAATGCGAGACAAACCTGGTGTCCAGTGAGTTTGCAAGAATACAGTCATCTGTATCAAAAGCATTATTGAATTTGAGACTTACGATTAATCTAGAGAGTAGCCAATAGAAGTATTAGCTAGCTCGATAGCAACTCTGGTTAGAAGAGCTAGGTCCAAGGATCAAGACTGCAACGGTTATGGAATATTTATCTAAAAATTTAGAGAGGATTTTGATCTTTTTATTGTTGTTGGTGGTGGTGCTGTTTGTTGCATTTTTACTGCTGATGCTGATGTTTGTTGCTTCTAATGCTGCTAAAGCTCATGATTCTATTAATTTTTCATTAGTGGTGGTGGTGTTGACCTCAGAATTGGGATCTCTAATGCTAGGATCAGGCCCAATTCATTCAATTTAGTGGACTGAAATACTCATCTTCGTTGTATTTGCTCTTACTCTAACGACAACAGATTCTTGCTCTATATCAATGCATACAAAATCAAATCCCTTCTTTATTTGGTAGTCATCATTTCACTAAAGCCAGAAAAAGAAAGGTAATGATCTCAACTGTTCAATGGCCGCATAAACAATAATGGGGTTAGACTTTTCTAAATTTATGGTAATGACTCTCCAACTAGTTAGATCTTTGAGCCATAGCATGTCCTTCATGATCATGTACAGGTGTCACGTACAAAATCACAGTCAACAATATCAAAAGGGCAAAACTGTGTCCCCCACCCCCAAAACTGTTATTAGACTACTGTTGTCAAAATCATTCACCTTCATTTTTTTTTTTTTTTGAAGATTGTCCTTATATTCCTCTTTTGAACATGGCCATTATGCTACACCCCAAAGATTTCTCAGAGTTGCTCAACTACACACATTCAAATGGTTATGATCTCTGCAATACATACAGAGCAATCTTCTACATCTGACTCGTCCATACAACTGGTCAGTCTTTCTGTTTCCCATGCTTGGGCCAACACTGATCATCGTGACCCGGTGGATGTCGACCTATTTTGTCTTTGTTTGCCGCAAGATTTTCCTTGAGATAGGATGATGTTCCTTAACGCTCCAACCGAACCATAAGTGGAGGCCTATCCATTCCAAGGAGCTGCCACCACAGATTTCATTTGTTCATGCTTCTTTGCTGTTGATGATGATCTGGCTTATGCTATTATGATAGGGATCGACTTTCATTTCTACTGTCTTTCAATGAAAGTGTTGCACTGAACTGAACATCATGCTTATGTGAAATACTTATATTTTTCTGAACCTAGACTTTCAGTTATAGTGGTTTAAATTTTTTTTTTCAGATTATGCTTCTAGAAAATTTTAATGACAAAGCAGTCAGATCTTAGTCTTCAACCATTTTAAGTTGAAAATAACGATTTATCTATCATCCTCCTCTTCAATGTTGTTACTGTTCTTTACTGAACCCGCTTCACATAATGCATTTGCCGGTGGTGATAAATCTGAAAAAAAAAATCATTAAAGGCATTATATATGGGGAAAAAGATCTCTTGTGCACGGTTCACATTCAAACCATGCACAGGGACGGTGACAGAGGCAGGGCCCCACTCATTAATGTTCATTGCAAAGGCTTCTGCGCACTGTTCGCATGCGAACCGTGCGCAAGGAGAATATTTATCTTATATATAGTTGTTATTGTTGTTATTATTTGCTGAACCAGCTTACATAATGCTTTTGCAGGTAGTCCTAAAAGCAAGAAACCCATTATTATAGGTATTATGCTTTTCAAGCTTTTCCTATCCTTTGAGTACTTCCAAGTTGATATTTTTATGTAGATGATTAAATCATACTGGGGATGCGAGGGCAGAATACGTGTGTCGTTCAGGTTGTTCATCAACTGAACAATAGCAAGCATTCCTAGGCTAGAAAATCAGGCTGGTCAGCTCATCAAGTGAGCCACATGTGCAATAAAAATTATGTTGACAGTAAGGCACATCAACAATCCACATTTATTTATGGTGCTTACAGTGAGTTGACCACCGATTTTTTTGGGCTGTGGCAAGTTGAAATGGAGGTAATTTGATGAACAGCACAGATCTCACATACATGCATCCTTGTTTAGGCACTCTTTTCATTACTTGTGTCCACTTTTGACATTATGAAGGACTAATTGCCAATCCATGTGTTCAAAATGCCCCCCACTCATGAGCACCTCGTGTTGATACCATAGCCCAAAAGGAGAGACCATTCTATTTAGCAGGTGGATCCACGTGTGCAGATTGGCTCTTGTACATATGATTCAAGGGCAGACTGCAGTTGTGACTTGTGCCTTCATTTGGATGGGTCAATGGGGAGGAGCATATAGGCATGGCAAATCTCTATTGTATTTTGCAAAGCAGAGGGGTGTGCCTAATTCAAAATGTTATTGAAGAATCTACTACAAGTGTGTAGTCAGCCAAACTAAACTATATATCTTGTTAATTTGTATGGCTCAATAGAAGTTAATTAATCTTTGTTAACCGGGCTCCTGAATTGTCCAACTTATATTGTGATTAGAAGTAGGCCTGTTATAGGTCTACTGTGATTAAGAAGTAGTGTTTGGGTGTAACAGGGTTTTGGGGCTGATATTATAAATAGAGATTGAGAGTCTCTAGGATGTACACCTCTTCTGATTGCATAGTGAATTCTCCCGTCTTCCCCGTAGACGTAGGCCAAAAGCCGAACCACGTAATTCTCTGTGTTCTGTTGTGCGTGCTTGATCTCTTCTTGTAGGCCCTAGATCACAACACATCTGATATATCCGGTCTCAAATGGCCTGTAGTTACAGAATCACCATTTTGGTGGCCCTAGCCTCCCAACAGACTATTTTCCATTTGTCTGCATACTGGACTGCCAAATTGCCAGGTTCCTGAGCCATGCACTGTGGGAAAATGGGATGAAGTTTCCTGAATTACAAAATTATGGCTGTCACTAACCAAACTGCTGCATAATTTTGGTGGCTGAGCATGTAACAGTATGCATTCTACACAGACTGAGCAAAATTCTCTGTCATCTTTCTCCACTTTCAGGTGCTGTTGTAGGAGTAGGGTCTTTCCTATGCCTTGTCGCTTGCATCTTCTTGTGTCACCGAAAAAAGTGCTTCTCTTTAACCTCTTCCAAGCTGCTCTCTCGTGCCATCTCTTTAAACCCATCTCTTAAATCAGACCTTGAGAAGAGCAATAGCTTGTTGGGTACCCAATTCTTCGACTACAAGGAGCTGGAAGAAGCCACCAACAACTTTGACCCCTCTAAAGAACTTGGAGACGGAGGCTTTGGCGTCGTCTACCATGGTAAGATCATTTGGGTTTTGTTTCTTTTCATGATGTTACATATGTTCCTCTGAAGAAAATTTAGGAACTACATTTCAGAAATTGACTTTGTACATTTTCACTGACAGAAACATCATTTATAGAAGAGTGGAAGAGATAAAGTGAACTTAATCCAAGCTGAAATCTAATTCAAACCTAAATGCACCCCCTAACACGCCCCCCCCGCCCCCCGCACTCGTTAGTTGAAGGACTGTTTCCAAGGAGAATGCATTTACAGTAGAAGCATCTCATTTTAGAAGTAAGTATTATGCCAATGTTGCCAAGTGATGATATCACTCAAAAAAGTGAGTGAGATGTTTATCATATGAAACTATTCTTCCAAATTCCAAATGAGGTGTAAAACAGTTTTAGCTGACTGCCGTTACAGAACAGAACGCATTAGTTTGCTTCTATTGGGGTACAATGCTTATGTACCTGGTTGCTCTTTTCTCTTTGTGTTTCCTCTTTCTTTTATGTTCTTTATTATCTCTCCTTTTTGTTTTCCTTTTCTGTAATCAAAAGAAGATTAATTAAGTTACAGTTATCGTTCAAAAAAAAAAAAAAATACTAGAAAGACTGATATTGCAAGTGTTTGGAACTTCTCTCTCTTATTAAAGAGTTTCTGGATGGTTGCACAATCTACTGGTAATTCTGATGACGGCAATTTTGAAAACCTTATTCCTTCACAGCTCATTGTCTTTTTTAGAATTTTACTTCAGTGGGTGCTTACTTAAAAACATAATTCTTTCTCTTTCATACCATTTTCTAAGATATTCGATTTCAACAGGTAAGCTGCGCGATGGGCGTAATGTCGCAGTCAAGCGATTGTACGAGAACAATTGCAGATGTGTTGAACAATTCAAGAATGAAATCAAAATTCTTTCTCACTTGCGCCATCAGAACCTTGTCACATTGTATGGATGCAGCTCACGCCACAGCCGGGAGCTCCTCCTTGTCTATGAGTTCATCCCTAATGGCACTGTCGCCGACCACCTCCATGGTGACCGTGCCAAACCCGGTGCTTTCACATGGCCTACCCGAATGGGCATTGCTATAGAAACTGCAGATGCACTCAAGTACCTCCATGCTGTCGATATTATACACCGTGATGTCAAAACTAACAACATTCTCCTCGACAACAATTTCCATGTAAAAGTTGCAGATTTTGGCCTGTCACGTTTGTTCCCCACTGATGTCACACACGTTTCAACTGCTCCACAAGGGACACCCGGCTATGTCGACCCTGACTATCACCGTTGCTACCAGCTTACTAGCAAGAGTGATGTGTATAGCTTCGGTGTGGTCTTGATTGAGCTTATATCATCCAAGCCCGCTGTGGACATCACCAGGCACCGGCATGAGATCAACTTAGCTAGCATGGCTATTAGCAAGATCGTTAATTCTGCGCTCAACGAGCTGGTGGACCCCACTCTTGGGTTTGAATCAGATCATAGGGTTAGGACAATGATTACCTCGGTGGCTGGGTTGGCTTTTAGGTGTTTGCAAGATGATAAGGAGAATAGGCCTTCAATGGAGGAGGTTTTGGAGTCGTTAAGAGGAATTGCGAGTGAGGAATACAATGTGGAGAAGGTAGAGGAGGTGAATGCACCAGCGGACGATGAAGTACTGTTGAAGAAAATGCCACCATTGTCACCAGATGCTGTTACTGATGCATGGGAAAGCAGGACTACCACTCCTAATACCAGTGGGTGATTTATATTTTTGTAGCTCTTATCTATTTTCTCCTTTCCTTTTTTTTTATATTTTGAAGGGAGGTTGAAAAGACCATTACAGATGTAACTAGTAAGTACTTACAAGGTGAAGCCATTGAATGATACTAAAATAAATTTCAATGTGCATCTTAATTTTCAAATCCAATAGCTAATTCAGCAATGATAGTAGTTAATGTTGATGTACTGATCATTTATCATCTTAAAAAAAGGGAGGCATTTGTAGCTCACCTGTATAGTCTTGCAAGTTTCCTATGAATTGTGATGTTACATTTTGCTCTGTTTCTAGTGTATACTAGCAAGGTTTTCTGCTACTGGATAAACTCCTCAAAAATTTGTCCTCCCTATTAGTTATAATGTTTAATCCCCTCATAAAGTTATCATTTACACTGCACTATATTCTATAATACATAATTACCATGCCATATCTTGGAATAACAAGAATCATTAAAATAACACAATCTTTTTCTAACATTAGTATAAAAAATAATTACTTCTTCTCCATCATTTTACATCCACCTAGTCACCTCTACATAGTCCAACGATGGGTCCTATTAGCAAGTTTATGTTGTGTAACTACACAGATGAATGAGGAAAACGAAGAATCTCCTATATCAAAGCATGTCAGCTCTTCATAGATGAAAACTAGAAGACTAAATTGCCTGTTTGTGTTCATGAAATTGAATTCCCAGGGATTCTAAGAAATATACAACAAAAAACATGGCTAAAATCGAAGAAACAAAGGTAATGATCCATAAATGGTTATAAAATTCTCTCTTGTAGTGGAAGATGAATACCCAACCATCACCCTTGTAAATTAAATCTTTGGAAACTTTGGGTCCCATCCACATTTCCGCCATATAATTTACCTTCACCACTTGCCTCTTTAATAATCTTTTCTTTCAAGATTTCTTAAGAAATCAACTCCATGCAAACAAACGGGCCTTTACAACAATTAAATCCCAGTAATGAATGGCAGGGATCTTAGCACCGGTATTTGGAGTTGTCCATGATACACCTGAGTGACCTGACCTTCATATAGCTAGTATGATCACTAATCCAAGGGCAAGGGCCTGCACTTTTTTTTTTTTTGGTAGAAGCTCTAAGACCTGCACTTCCAGGCCTAAAAGTCAAGCCTGTATAATATGAGAGAAATGCCTAGGATTTAATTTCACAACACATACCTGGTTCAAACCATTAGTCTTTGCTACACTCTTTCATATAACAATCTTTTTTATTATATATGCCAGGTGATCTGAACCTTTTCTTCTAGTCCACACTCTATGTAGTCTATGCGGTGCAGAATGCGGACCTGCATCAATAATTCCCAAAAAGATCCATTGAGTTCAAGATTCTAGCCTCGTACAAGACCAGGCTGGGCCTTAGCTCTGCAAGGGATTCATTTTTTAATATCCTCTTTGCACCCCAAATCATCAAATGGCTATATTTTCTCAGTTCTTATCATAGAATTATAATGAATGAATCATCATTTTTGTGCCAAGAAATGTAAGGTGAGCAACCTCTATTTTATCCACCTTTTCTCCTCATCCAAACTATCCCTAAGCACAGAGGCACTGCAAATTTTAAAAGGATTTTGCCCTATCTCTTGTGGGATTTTTTTTTTTTTTGAAAAGTAGGAATCTGTATTTCGTGCGGTAGCCTATGATGCACAGATACGGTATGACTACGGCAATGACACGCTATAGACACAGCAGGGACACGGATTTAATACATAAAAAGTAAAGTATCAAATACGATACGACACGATACGTTGCCCATTTTGAAGTATCTGTGCATCATAGGCGGTAGCTACTGGAACCATTTTTCTTACTAGGTGCAAATAGTTTAACTTATAATCAGCAGGTGAGGATCTTTTAGGCTATATGAACTAATACAAACCGGTTTTGGATGGTTTATATAAGAGAAGATCTCAAATAAAACCCTAAGTTTTGGGCTTATTTCAAAAAAGGACAATAAAATTCAAATCTTTCAAATCAGGGTCTAAGGTTTCCACAATGATTTCAAATGAGGACAACAGGTGAAAAAGAGCTACCGGCGGTGAGCTTTTCTCCAGTTTTCTTCAAAGGACGAAAATGCCCTTTGGGCTTTTAAAACAAAAGAAAGACCAGTCCTCTCCCATCTCCCCTCACTTCCTTCTTTTCCTTGCATCCTTTCATCACCGTCACTTCCAACGTTCGCCGGGAAGCAGAGAGAGCATGGGAGATCACTACCCTCTTTCCTCTTCATTGAGGTGTTTTTATTTTGGAAAGAGAGTACAACATCTTTCCTACACAAATAAAAAGAAACTCTCACAGGGATCCAACGATGCTTTGCTCCTCAAAGGATTTGAACTTCATTGATTTCTATGTCGGAAGAGATCTCCCTGAGCGGATTGCTTCTAAATGAGTGGATTTATATATATTTATTTTGATTTGATTCTCAACAATCAAATCTGCATATGGTATCTTAAACTAGAGTCTCGAAATAAGGTTCTATAGCCAAATTAGTCTGAGTGAGATTTAAGTAATGACACAATTTTGTGCCGACATCTGTACATAGACATCATATCTAGCTCACTGAAATTTTTCGGAAAAAGGCACAGAAGCAGTGATGAGACATCAAGCACACTGCTTAAATATTCGAGTGTGGGCATCATCTACACAAAACTTCCAAATCTCTCAGCCTCCACAGTACCTGCCTAATTTTTTTGAACAGGTTTCACCAGAACAAAACTAGAAGACTATAATTTTTCACATTAATTGAGATATAAAAACCACAAAACCATGGTCATTGGTGCTCGCTGGTCGTTGACTACTGGTGCTCGCCGGTGCTTTCTAGTGAAGGTTGAACAGGAAAGTGAAGGAAGGAGGAATAGTGAGGAGAAAAGGGATTCGGCGGGGACCTATCTTTGGTTTGTTTTAAAACCACAAGGGTATTTTTGTCTTTTAAAGATAATTTGGGGATAATCTCACCGGCGGTAGCTCAATTTGGCAAGGCGTCCTTATTTGAAATCTTTGTGGAAACCTTAGGCCCCGATTTGAAATGTTTGAATCTTTCGGTCCTGTTTTTGAAATAAGCCCAAACCTTAGGGCCATATTTGAAAATTTCCCTTTATATAATTGTCTCTTCATAATTTCTCATATTTTAATAAACTTCTTATAACCAATTTACGCAGTAAATTAAATCAACAGATAACAAAACTTTACATGTTATTTTTATTTTTTCAAAATTAAATATTTATCTGTCATTTTTAATATTTTTAGTGAATGTTATAAGCTTGTGCATTGCACATGCTTTGCCGCTAGTATAGATTTAACCATTTCCAGAACCCCCAAAAAAAAAAAAATCACTGTTCAATAGTTTTGATAAATAATAATAATTAGTCCTACCGCCCCAAGAGGAGGACAACAACAAAATCTAATGATTTCACTTGTGTTTACTGAACAATATTGCATTTCTGAAAAACACAAATTACCGACAGTTGAATCTTTTCCCTAATACACTATCCATGCCCTTCCCTAAAACGGCTATTCGACCAACAATAATGTTGACTAACAAACGAGAATGCTATAGCAAACTCGAGTCAAGCATGTATTTATGCCATATGAACATACACCAATCTATGTGACCTTTTTTTTGGGTCATTTACTTCACCAATCTATGTGACTTTATACAAAAAAAAAAAAAAAGAATACACAGCTGGGGTGACTTCGGAACGCAACTAGTCCTCTGATTTCAACAAATGAAACATTGAATCAGGGAATGGCAGCACTGTTAGTATGAGACTGGAAGAACCTCCACAATATTTCAACTGCAGCAGCGTTGTCAGTAATGATTCATAAGTTGCCTCATAGGGGTAAGAGATCTTGCAAGCGAAAGAGGCACATGTGCTCTAACCATAGTCCCATTCTCCAAGTATTCCTGAAAAGTAACAGATTTATCAGTCTTGTGTATAGAACTATTATAGGATGTTTGTATTACATGTACTTTCTTCATACTGTTGAACATTAAAGAATGAAATCACATATCTGATTTCACAGTGTTCCAAGTCTGCACTAGAAAGTACTAATGTATCTTCCGAAAAAAATAGACCAAAAATAAAAAAATAAAAAATCAGTTTCTTGCCAATTTGAGGCCCAAGGAAACTTTCTCCTGATTTTGGAAAGGGATCTAAACAGACAAACACCATAAACCCTTTTGCTGTCATTGATAATTGTCCCCTAAATCTTAAGCTTTGATGTCGCCACCAATAAGTATTGTGGTTGGGAAGTGTCGCCATCAACCAGTATGAATAAGTATCAAAGCAACCTCAATACTTCAACCAGCATTGAAAACTTTCTACAATTTCTTCCTTCACCGGGAGACCACTAAATATCAAGAAATATCTCATTCAGTAAAAGGTTTAGGAGCCCAGTTGCATTGGAGTACCAATGATGCCAATACAACTTGGCAAGAGAGGCATCGCATCCAGGCGGCAGACCAACTCCTCAATAAGCCATGACCGAAATTTGTGCCAGTTAGAACATTCTAAATATCCAACCGATCACCGATTTTCATATGGTATAAAAATTTCTAGAGCAACCATCCATAAAAAAATAATAATAATAATGATTAATGAATGACATGATGCAAAATACAAGACAATATTATAGACAGAATCCAAATTGTTCAGTACCAAAATTAAAGGTGTGGTTTTGCCTAAACAGAAACAAAAGAATACAACAGACATACAAATTGCAGACAATTCTAATATAATGGTTTTTTTTTTTTTTTTTATAACGGCTAAATTTTATTCCACCAACCAAAGAAAAGAACAAAAGACAATTTACCGAATAACAAAAATAAAGCAACTAAAACAAACTATACAATAAAAATGATTGAAGATCAAGAAAGTCCTTCCCTAGCAAGACGATTCTAATATAATGTTTTGCAAGAAATCAAAGAAAAATTCAGGTTCACTGTAAATATGGAATAGTTCAAGGATCCAGGGATTATACTCACAGATCTCTCTACCATTCCAACTCGATGTATGGTACTGAGGAGTTCTCCCTTGTCATACGGGACAAAAGCTTCCACCCATACCATAGAATCCTGTAACAAACAAATAGAGCAGAACAGATTGACATACAATTACACTTAAGAAGAAATAGAAACTGGCAGGTAATGGGAAAATAACTACACTAAAAGCCAAACCCCGCACTTTGAGTTTTTCTTGGACTGCATTGCAAAACTCCTGCAGCCCATCACCAGTTATTGCTGATATGCAGACAATATCTCCTATTTTCTCAGCTTCTCTTCTCATTTTATGAGGATCAGACACTCTATCAACCTGCAATAAGCTATGAGCAATCACACAGTGTCCAAAGGCTCAAGCGCACATATCATCACATAGGTATGACATATCAGGGTAGACCCCCAAAATGTGGAAAAACAAAAATAAATGAGTGCTTAATCACAACAATAAATAACAGCAGCGCCAAGTAATTTGGAATACCTTGTTCCAAACCATCAGCTTTGGAATTGATCCCACAGCTAGTTCTGATAGAACTTTGTCAACAGCATCTATCTGTTGCTGTGCTAGAGGGTGGCTGAAGTTGGCCACCAAATAGAAAGTGAGCTAAGATGCTTGTTCAGAAGTAGATCCTACAATATAAAAACTAATACACTTCCTAAGGGCTTTGTCAAAACCCTACCTGATGTCGACAACATGCACCAATAGTGAGGACTCCGCGATTTCCTCCAGAGTTGCTCTGAAAGCAGCAACCTGTAACAAGAGGTGTATGTTACAGAGAACCAGGGAAATTTTAAATGGTCCATAGTTCTATGATAACTTTCACTAGATGTCCAACAAAACCTCCAATTTGGAGTTTAATTTTAAAAATTTACCCACCAAGTTTGATGATCATCATCAATTGCATTAACAAGATATACACATGCCTACAAATTTAAATAATTTGTGTATGTGTAGAACAATGGCTTCCTTTGTTACAAAGCTGATGTGGGCCAGATGGAAGTGGAGACCCTGGGATCCATGGCCTATGGGTCCTACCCAATACTTGTTGTGCAAGTTTGCTATAGGACTACAAATGCCAGGCTTTAGAGTTCTTTTATTGGATATTCATCATGGCTACTAAAAGAAAACATTTGAATTTTAGGGGGCTCAATTATTATCACATGAAAACTTGAATATTTGGCTTTAAGAAACAAATTTGGGAATGAAGCATTGGAGAAAAGAGGGAACCTTGTGCATGTAAGAACCCTTGATTGGGCTGTCATGTGGTGCCCTCCTGATGACATACCATCTTATCAAGCTGCAATATCAAGCTGGAAAAGAATATAATTCTGATGGTTTGATTGGGGAATTTCCAATTAACTGAACAAGGTTGGTATGATTTGGTTTCAATTCAAATATTAGTTCGTTGTAGACTCATGCATATGGATCCTAAGATCCTAACGAGGCCTTGAATTAGTCAAGATACCGGTGATCGGCGTTCATTGTGATTCATTAAAATATCCACCCAGCTTTAGATCTGAATGGCCTTTATCTTCGCATCTTCTCTCACATCATAGGTTTTTTTTTCACTTTTTTTTTTTTGGCACTGAAATCAAGATAAATGTGAGTAGCTATATGAGAGCAACTAGTTGATATGGTGGCTGGTGTATAGGAGCTGGAATTGTCCATGAGATTGGTGCTTTGGAAAGCCATGCCTGGCGCCATCATAGCAAGTTGGATTGATTCAAAAGAAAAGGGAACAAAAAGGTGATGGGCATTAAGTTGATTCATCAGCGAATCAGAACGAGTGAGCCACATTGGGTTGTGGCTCGTGTTGTGGCTCATAGGAACCATATGTAGCACTAGCAGTTGCCAAGCCGGAATATTTCTTTTAGCCATTATCAATTCATCAGATCTTCTGAGTTTATTCGCAATCCTTAAATGGTTGTGGACCATGTGAAATTCATAGAAGTGGGATGGATTGTCGAATGGACTGTTTATGACAATTTCAAATATTTAATCATTTGGCAAAGCGTTGGTCGTCTCATAGCATAGGGTTCTTGCAACTTTGAGTTCGTTGATACAGAGCTGGATCAGGCTCTTATGCATTAAGGATTCTTATGAGGACCCATTTGCTGCATGAGATGCATATACAACAACACAAAATATAATGATGAAGAAGGGGTTACCAGTGTAGTTGGTAGCTTTTGGATGAATCCAACAGTATCTGTTAGAAGGAACTCCTTCCCATTATTCATCTGTAGAGTACAGGAGTAAAACTTACATTCATTAGATGTCATCTACAATGTAAAAACACAGTTTTTGGAGCCTAAGGTGCACTAACATACATATCAAAACACAGCTAGATAATGCATCAGAAAGTAGGGTGTAAAAGGGCTGGGTGGCCGACCCATATTGCAGACTCGCTCAGCCTTGGTCAAGGCTTGGGTGCATTAACCTGCCTCTTGTACGTGGGTCATCTGGCTCCCCTGGTCTATGGGTTTTATTTTTTATTTTTTATTGCAACCAATGACATATAACATAATCCTCTCAAGGTGTTTGTTTTCTATTGATCCGGTTATATATATATATATATATATTATAGGTATGCTTCCAGCTTCAGCATTGAAAGAGACTATAAAAGAGAAGTGAGAAGTCCCGTGTATTGACCTGTTCAGATAATGAGAAGCACGGAGCTCAGTTGCTCCGCTTTCAAGAGCTGCATAATAATGAAGCAAACTTACTCTATATCGATTTATCTTTATATTTTTATGATGAAAAGGAAAACTTCATAAAAAGATAAAGGCACGTGATAAAATATAAATGAGAAGTACATGCTCACTCAAAATATTTGGCAGCAGACAATTACTCCACATCAACCCCCTAAGTGATCAAATGCCAAGCTCCTCTGGTTTCCTCACTGAAAAACTCACTATGGGTTGTAGCTTCCCACCACTGCCACCATAGCCTCAAAAAAGATTGTACACTGGAAGATTTGTGGTCACCACCTTTTGAGAAGAGTAATTCTCCTTCCCAATAAGAGTTCATCTTCCATTTGGCCAACTTACTCTCAAAACTTTTCTATTAGTGAGTCCCACATCGCATCGGTTCAGGATTTACAAAGAGCGAGACTGAAGAATGTCCCACACCCCCACCCAGCAAAAAAAAATCATTCCATGGACTTGACTTCATTACCATATGAAGCTTCTTATAGAACTCAGAGTCCGTCTACCACCATTTTTGGAGGTATCACAGTTGCGAAACCTAACAGTTACCCATATCATAAAGGCCAAGGTCCGCCCCCCTGGCCCGCCCTGCCCCCCCCCCACCCGCCCCCCTGTGTCTCTGGAGGGATCATCTGTTTTATTTATTATGTTTAATAGTATGTTCAGATTTTTTTATTTTCATTATAACATAAGAACAAATACTAATGTGGAGTACCATCTGACATAATGATACAGAGTACAGACCAGCTCAATTAAAGAATAGCTGGCCTCCAAAAACACCATAGGTCTTACTATCATTGAGAATTTTGGGGAAGTGATGTCAAATATATTTTGCTGATGGTTGAGAATACTAAGGAATATGCATTATTATTATCATCTCATGTTTGCCATATCTAAGTATAATTTCACTTAAATCCCAATTTTAAACCTAGAAACAAAAACAGGGCTCATTCAGTCATTTTGTCAGGTTGATCAAGGGCTCAATCGCAAGACATCGAGTCAAAGTTTACTTTTTTTTTTATTACAAAACATACATAAACAATTGTTTTTGTGGCCATTTTCATTATCTACATATAATTCTTCTCTATCATCACTGCCATAGAATGTTCTAAAAAAATTGTTGGCTCTTATTGTGAAAACCAACCCTTCACTGCAATCATCATCGAAACCTTATCCTATCTAAGGTCTGCTTCTTTTGTACTTACTGAGAAAACCAACCCTTGTTTCACCATAAACCAGATTCAACCAGGAAAGTTTGGTTTCACTCGGAACCAAGGCAATCCAGGTTTCCATGAGAAGGTCATGTAGTTCTTTAGCTAGTTAAAATATGCAATTTTTGGAATGATGCTTATAGAGGGTTCCTTTCACTATTAGCACCTTCTGAAATTCTACCATAGTTTATATTCAAAACTCATTCACACTCACTGTATAATCCAAAAATAACCAGTTTAAATAAAAAGAGGCATAGAACATGCCCCAATTTCCATACTGCCCTGCATGTGGATCTTTGATGAATCAAGCCACTCTTTTCACGCCCATTTTTCCACAAAGCTATATGAGAACAATAGACAAATCCAAGTTTCAATATGTTGCCAAAGGGTCTAATCTAATCTACACACAACACCTTCCAGCTAAAAGAACCAGTCTAGTTTCCAGGACCAGGTGACTCAACAATGGGACCCACCTGATCCATAACTTGGTTTCAGCACAAGAGCCACAATGGCACACACTCATGTAGAAAAGGGAAGTGAAAAGAGTGGCATGCAATATCAGCAAACCTCCATTTGTATGTACACAGTCATTCTTAAAAGGCACCCTTAAATCGGAGCATAGTTCTAAGATCCAGAAAACATGACCGGTGAAATATTTTAAGTGTTTCAAGGCTTTTGTCAAGGAGTCGTTCTGCTGAAGGGAAAAAATGCATTATCTGAAAATGCAAAACATGGTTTTAAGCAGTTGTAATTAATATAAAGAAATTAATAATTGTGAATTAGTGTGCTCCACTGGTAGACTTTTCATTTAACTGAACTTTTACAATATCGATTACTGTATACAAGGTAGTAACAAAATTCAAAATAACTCAAAGGAAATAACAGTAAGTCCAGTTTATCATATGTAGCATTAGACACATAAATTGCATCAGAACTCAAAACCTATACTTCAAGTTCCATTTTGTCTTTCATTCTCTAATATTTCCACTATTTTCTGGTTTTCTGTTTAAAAAAAGATTGTGTTCCTGCGAAAGATTGGTCATATGCAAGGTTATAGAATGGAAAGGTCTCGTCATTTCTTTAGTATTTTCTTTACTTGTATTTCCACAGTTCATAACCAATAAGAAAAGTTATAAATACTATGGAGCAGGGGCAGACCTACATGTAATGGACCTGGGGCGATTCTGGAAAAGGCCCAAAAGGTTTATGGGGCAGACAACCCATGTGGCCCATACGTTGCCGTCTTCGCCCCATCCTCCAAAGAAAAACCCCTGTTCAACTACTCTCGAAACCCTCTCCTCTCTCCCTCTCTGACTCCCAGCTCCGGTATAGGCATACAGCCTGGTCTCTCTCTCACGTTGCATTCTCTCTCTGACAGTGGCGACCTTATCACATTCCTATTTTTTTCAACGCGCGCCTCCTTCCCTTCCCTTTTAAACTACTATTTTCGTTGTTATTCTAGAGTGAGAGAGGCTTCTTGCTTGTGTGGAGTCTGAGCTCGTTCTATACGAAGTTTGACAAAGATCGAAGCTCGGTGTGTGTAGGAGAATGGATCTGGTTGTAGAGGTGAGGAAAATGATCTATGCATTATTTTCAATTACTTTTTAGGCAGAAATTTTGTGTAGGAGGTATTCGGATGCATAGCAAACTGCAGTTGATTTGAACTTGTCGGCAGGGCAGATTACAATTGGTTGGAACATGTTATTGGGAGACATCTAAAAGCATTGTTGAGGTTTTTTTTTTTCCTGTCTGGTGTTCTTTTCTAATTTTGGGATTTCAGTTGATTCACTTATTTGTTTGATTTTCCCTTGATCTGCAGTTGGGAATTCTTAGGAATCTTTTAGTTTTAACTGTGCATCTTTCTTGATTTTCATTTGTTTTAGTTCATGTTATTATGATTTTCCAAGAAAATGTCAAAATCGTTAAATTGATTATAATAATTGTTAAAGACAGTCAAAATCTAGTACACTCATTATGTGCTTCATCCCAAGACCTCTCTCCTTAAAAGGGAGAATATCTTAACATAGTGCTAGTGGGGTGGTAGGAAAAAAAATGGTTTGGAGTTTGTGATTTATGTTTGGGCTTTTGAAATTTGAGTAACCTTAATTTCTGGATTCTTCTCACTTGATTTCAGAAAATACTAATTAAAAAAATTGAAAAGATAATAATGATCATTACTTTTGTGCCTTTTGATTGATACTATGTTATTCACACTTCCAAGAAACAAGGTTTGGTTCCATCATTTTATCTTTGTTCAGAAAATAGGCCACCTTACAGATCAGTTTTTCAATTTTTGCATTTGGCTCATAAAATCAAAGGAGACTTGCATATTTGCAAAAAAATCCTTAAGTAAAATGCTAATTAGTACCTTTTTCGCCTTATATTAATGAATAGGCACCTGACTGGATACTTGGATCAGCTGATTATTAGGTCATTTAGCCAGTTTTTAAGTGTCGGATTTGAAGCAGGTACTGATGACTTTTCTAGTTGACCATGCTTTGTATTAACACACTAGGACCATTTACTTGGACCTTTTTGCTTTAAATTTCATTTTGCCCATAAACAACCTATATTTCCTATTTAATTATGTTAACAATTTCAATTATAAATAATGATTGACATCTTTAATTGACCATCATCTGCCCCACCCAAACGAAAATCCTGGGTCTACCACTGCTATGGAGGACACAAACTCCTGTAGAATAGAAATGGCATGCCTTGCACTGTTTATTCATTCTAGAAATCATTTCCCCATTTACATCATACAACCCTTATGTGAATCCACTTCAAATAGGATATTTAAAGAAGAGACACCCTACACATCTTGCAGCAAAAATTCTTTGAACTATAAACTGACCTGTACTCTTTTTGTAGTTGGATCTAGTGTTGCAAATAAGCGGTCCTCTGCAAGAACATTTGCTCCAGTCAACCTATTCAGCAGTGTACTCTTTCCAGCATTCGTATATCCAACCTGAAATGTTTTAAGACATTCTATACATTGATGAAAACTAGTAACCAACAAAGCCTTACACACGATTCACATTTATAACCGCAACCCACGCTCAAATGACCTATCTTTCCACTTACCAGAGACACTACAGGAACGGGTACAGATAAACGGCGGTTTCGATACTGCTTTCGATGTTTTCGAACAGATTCCAACTCTTTCTTCAGCACACCAATCTGTCGACAACAAGAAGTTAGGAATGCATGGCATGGATTTGCAAATGAGCACTAATGAAATGCTTCAGTAATAACGCATCACCACACAGAAGCAGATGTCTTGGATTTAATGGATCAAGTGATCCATTGATTTATCATGCCCTTGATTATTTGAATCAATTTATTCGATCAGATGGCCTTCTGATCCATCTCAATCAGGGAACAATCAAGAACAAGGGATCAAACCAAGCTTTGGATGGTCAAGATGGATTGAAAATGGGTCTCAAATTTGAAGTTAATTATGCTGGGATCCAAATCAGTCCCTTAATGGGTCCATGTACACGCAGAATAGATATAAAATGTAAATTGTAATTCATAGCAAACAGATTATTTCTTCCAATTGTATTGTTATATTTCAATCCATAGCTCAATCAGAAAGTCTATGCTTTAAGTTATGGAAGACCATTTAACTTGAATTTGGTCATTAAGGGCTTCATACCAAGAGAGCTCACATAGATGGACCATAAACAGTGATCCATAAATCCAAAAAATGGCATGAGTTCAGCCATGAAAGGGCTATGGTTCAGATCATGAAAGACCATTTAAATTGGCCATCAAAAGCACTATAACAAAGAGAGCTGATTGTATAAGTTTCCCATAAATGGTGAACCATAAAAAAAAAAATGAATTCAACAGTAAGGCCAATTAATTTGAATTCAGCCATGAAAGGCACTACTATACCAAAGAAAGCCTTGTACAAAGAAATTTTCATAAAAGTTCATTTGGGTTTGTAGAACCCAATAGACTCATTAGATGTAGGAAGATATTTGGATTAAACATAAACAATAAAAAAAAACTTGAGATGAATATTCACTGTTAAAGACATCAATTCATTTTTGTATTCATGAAAAGGAATTTACAATGCCACATTATCTACAAGCAATAAAATTCAGAGAAGAAAAAAAAATAGGAAATGTAGACTCAAAAAGAGATTCTACACATGCAATCCAATTTTCTCACTCTACATGAAATGCAAATAGACAATAAAAAAAAATGTAGGGATTTGGCTCAAAACTAGGAAATCATGCTCCATCACTTGATGGAGACATGATCCTAGTCCTTAACCTGCTTCAAATCTTCTCTTCAGGAATGATCTCTTCGCTTGATAATTCCGGCAACGTGTCGTCGGAAAATGGCAGCGTAGTTCTCTCTCTTTTTTTATGTTAAATTCTGCAGAATTCTTCCTTGTCTCCTCCCCCCTTTCCTTTACCAAGTAGTGGCCTTTTATAGGCTTCTTGGAGCCATTCCCACTACATATGGTTAGATAACCATAAGGGAGTTGCTTCCCACGTTCTCCACTTTGCTACCCATTTTTGTAGCTTGGGATGGATGAACACCACTTGTCCTCTTGCTGTTACCCATTTCCTATGGGTGTTTACTACTTCTTCATGTTGACTACCGGTTCATATGTTTGCATTACCCATGTTGCATTTTCATCTAAGGAGTGGGTAATCCTCTTGACTCCACATGTCATTTAAACACATGCTTGCAAAAGTTCTGGCCCCCATCACATGATTGATGTTCATGCAGCAATATCAACTTGATTATTGACCCATCATATGATTGATATGATGGTCACATATTCATACAATTTTGGTAATGTACCTAAACTATCAGGCCCATATGTAATGGTCCACCGTCCACCCCTAATCTATCAAGATTTGTCATATGGACTGGATGCGTGTATTGGACCCAACATGACATGGTCTCAAAAAATTGACTTGGACCTGAATATTTGCATTGGATCCAACATGACATGATGGTCACAAAAAAAATTGGCTTGGGCCTGGATGACATGGTCACAAAAAAAATCAGCTTGGCCTTACATAAATATGGTCATGGGAAATTAATTGGATAGAGGGTCATGGGAAATTAATTGGACAGGGATCCATTACTTGTGATAGGATATAACATGGGGGTGTGACTCACATAAACAGGTAGCCAGTTATTAATTTGGGAATGAGCCCAATGGCTAAATGTATTTAGGCATGTCAATACATAAGTGAGCCCAATGCATTGCTAGGTTTAGGCCCATCTAAACAGGTCATGCGACAGTGGATTTTATGTCTCATAGATTGTCATTTTTATCTTGGGTCAGGCCTGAACCAAAATTTAGCTTTGGCTTAGACCAAGATTGGTCACATACTTAGGCCAGAAATGACCCTCCCCCATTCAATCAAAATTGGGTGTATGGACTAATTCATATGGCTCAAGCCAGAAATTGGCATGGATTAATTCAGGCCAGAAATTGGCATGGATTGGCCACAAATTGGCATGGATTAATTCGTATGGTTCCGGCCAGAAATTGGCATTGATTAACTCAGGCCAGAAATTGGCATGGAATGGCCACAAATTGGCATGGATTAATTCATATGACTCCGGCCAGAAATTGGCAAGGATTAATTCAGGCCAGAAATTGGCATGGAATAATTCACATGACTCCGGCCAGAAATTGGCATGGATTAGTTCAGGCCAGAAATTGGCATGGAATAATTCATATGACTCCGGCCAGAAATTGGCATGGATTAATTTAGGCCAGAAATTGGCATGGAATAATTCATATGACTCCGGCCAGAAATTGGCATGGAATAATTCATATGGCTCAGGCCAGAAATTGGCATGGATTAATTCAGGCCATAAATTGGCATGGAATAATTCATATGGCTCAGGCCAGAAATTGGCATGGATTGGCCACATATTGGCATAGATTAATTCATATGGCTCAGGCCTGGACCATCATCAACAAAGATTGGTCACATAGCCTGGGTCAGAAATTGATTTGAGCCTGATTCAACCAAAATTGGTCATGTATTTTTAGGCCAAAAGAAAATTAGCTTGGACTTGAATCAACCAAGGTCGGTTATATGGTCTGCGTCATAAATTGACTTGTGCCTGAATCAACCAACATTGGTCATGCTGTTTAGGCCCGAAAATTTATGATATGGCTGGCTTGAACTATATTAATCATGTTAATCCCCCTCGTAAATTTAAGAGATTTTGATAGGACCCACTAAATTCATCAGGGTACAATTCCATGCCATGTAGTGGTCACAAATCATTGGGTTGGGGATGGGTCCAATTGATTTAGTCCCACTTGATCAAGATCATTCTGGATACGGTCCAAGTGTTGATGGTGATGAATATATATATATATATATTTTTTTTTATCATCCAACAGTCCAATTGGTCATTTAACCAACCCAAAAGTATCCAATTGATCCTAACGGACCACCAATAATGGATTGCACATTAGTAGACTTGGGACTACTTGAACTTGACCCAAACCAAACACAACCAGCACCAAACCGATCGCCCATGGTTTGGCGGCAGCCCACAATCCATGCCTGGTCCCCCAGGACAAGATGCAGCAGTCCACAATCTCCTTTGGGACATCCAGTTTAAATTGTGAATTCCAATTGTGAGTCTTTCTCTTGATTGGATACAACTGGATAAGGATCCTTTAAAAGGGGCCCATCTATGCTACAAAAGAGAACGTCTAAGAGGAGGCACAATTTCAAACAAATCTTTTTGTTTCTTTTCTTAATTTTTGAGTACTAGAATCGTATTAGGACTCTTTTCTGTGGTTTTCTTTCCTTGTTTAAAACTTTCAGGAGTGATTGAGATTTTTTTAGATTTCGTATTTGAAATGAAGTTGTCAAAAGCAATATATATGGACTATGGTTGGACATCCAACCCAAGGCTTGGCTATGATATTCTTTTCTTCAATAAAATTGCTTGTGCACAATTTTCTCTCTCTCTCCTGTTGGTCGAGTATCTTCCATTGGATTGAAGATATTTACAGTAGATCTCAAGATCAACAATATGCGAGTCTTTGCTCTTCTCCTTATTTGAGTGGCTTACCATCAATCGGATTTGGCTTCCTTGATTGAGTCAACAACTAACAAAAATATCCAAGTTAATTTAAAATTCTACACAACCATATTATAAAAATCCAAGACATGGTTTGGAGAATTTGAATTTTTTGACAGTTTAAATTTCCACACTGTTTAAGGGATATAAAAAAGTCCACAGATCTGCTCCTTATTGCCTGTAAGCTATTGCAGGGTGGAGTTATCATTTCCACCTCTTGAGATCCAATGGGTGAGGCCCATTCATTGAGAGAACTTCTACAGAGTTCGTGTTATGGATACTTAAATAGAAAAGGTCTGCTAAGTAGTACTGATGGTATACTATGGTTAATTTGTCTTGAGAGGAACAGGCATACATATCAAAATCTAACCCATCCTGCATGTAAGGTCACACTTAAGGCTCAATATCTAATCGTTAACATTTTAAGACTGTTTTGCATATGTTTTGGTTTGATACTAACTTAGGGCCTGGTCACTGGCAAACTATACTATTTTTGGAATTCCCTAGCTTGTCAATTATCCTATACAGTTAAGAAAATAATAAGCTGAAGATTATACAAACCCCAATGCCCGCGCCCGCCCCCACCCCCAACCCCCCCCCCCACCCCCCAAAAAAAATAAAAAATAAAACACATAAAACAATAACAAAAAAATAAAACAAAAAAAGAGACAAAGAAATAAATAGAAGCAACACTTACTTGAGTCCTTAAGATACGCTTGTCAACTTCAATTTGTTTCTCACCCATTCCCTTCACCTGGCCTCCTGCTTGACGCTCAAGGTGAGTCCACATTTTTGTCAGTCGCGGAAGTTGGTATTCCATTTGTGCCAGGGCAACCTTAAAAAGTACATATTTTCAAAATAGAAGCCTAATAAATGGTTTACTGTTTAATTTGGTATCATCAGTAACCACACAGTATGCCAGTATGGCACTATCTACTATCATTATCGAGATGATACGATACTGGTTACCTTAAGCCTATATAATCATCTGGATATCTTAGAAAACCATTGTTAGTCTATTACACACATCAAAAGACCTCTGTACTATGTTTTGCAGTTAAAGCAATACTATAAACAGGAAAAATGTCTCAAGCATGAAAATTTTGAAAGAACAGAATAATTACAACTTTTCTGTTTATCCTTCTATGAATAGCACAAATGCAGTGGCAAAGGAGAACAGATAAGCATTGATCAATAAAACAGTGAAATTTACCTCACTGTGAATGAGAAGCCTGAAAATTCCCAAAAGAGAATGAAATATATAAAATCAGATTAAGAAAAATTGCAATCCTCAACAACAGAATGTTTTTTTCACTCTAAAAGGTCATAAAAATTTTATTCCTAATAAAATATTTAAAAAATGAAAAGCCACGATGCACACGATGTAAAAGATCCCACCACCAAATTTTGTTGGTGTTATCCTAGGACAGCAAGGGAAGGATAGGAGAAATAGGGGAATGATCCATCCAAGAAAAGAAGGCAATTTGGAGAATGTTATTAGTGGCTATTTCATGACTACTCTGGAAGGAGAGAAATGTTCATATCTTAGATGGCAAGAATATGTGTTTGGAGGACTAATATGACACATTTATCTTGCAAGCAGGAATTGGGCTCAGATAAAGGAATTTCCAGAACTAAAGTTGAACAATTTCTTTACCTCTTTGGAAGCTTGTAGAGGGGGGAATGGCATTACTCAGCTGGACCTCTTAAATTCAATTTTGAAGCAGCAGCTAGAGGCAAGACAGGGCTGGAAGCCAGGCATGGATCTGTGGTGCTTTCTTTGATGAGAATGGCTCTGTTGTTGGGTTGTTCTCTGGCCTAATTAAGTTTAAAGATTCTAACGAAGAAGGATTTTGATGCCATAATGGAAGCTTTAAGGATCTTCAAAGGTGATTATTCAGGGACATTGACTGTGGAAAGTGATTCCACAAATCCATAAGTTGTACCACTAAGAATCTAAAATGCCCATGGAAGCCCTGTTTTATATTGAATGAGATTAACTGCACAGATCTATTGATGTGGAGCTTCATCACCTTTTTTTTACCATTTTATTAATGAATACTTATGGTTAATAATAAGATGTAGCAAAATCGTCCTTTTCCAACTGAAGGAAAAAAAAAAACTACTCAATCACGAAAAGCATAGAGAATCGAGATACAATTAATATATTAAGAAACATAATTTTAATGATAAGATAATATATTTGCCTGTAAAGCTGCTTCATGTGTCACAGCTCGTTGATTGAAAATATCCAAAATAAGAGCAGTACGGTCACAAACTCGAACATCTCCACCAAAAGCCTTTTCCAAGTTACGCAGCTGCCTGTGGTTGATGAGCTCAACTAGATGAATTGATGCCAAAATAGATAATTGAACAAAATCAAAAGGAAAAAAAAGCCTCCGTTGATAAAAATAATAAATAATAATAACGACCTTTAAAAATCCTAATTTTGGAATTTTAGTTTTTCATGGAAGAGCATGTCTGGATACTGTTATAAAAAAAAAATGTCTGGATACTATGAACATGTCTGGATAGTACCGATCAAAAAAATAAAAATAATAAAAATCTGGATAATGGATACTGGTTCTTATGGGGGAAAAGAACAAAAACAAACTAAAAATAAAAATAGCGTCTACAATTAAATTGATCTGAAAACCATCTTAAGAAAACTTTTGACAAATAAATAAAAATGTCAAAGAGTCAGCGAATCATAATAAATTAAATTACAGTAGTTGCAGAATTACAAGAGCTAGAGTCAAAGCACATAGTACTTTAAGATCACATAAAACAGAAGAAAAGGATATTCATCCACTTGAAAACCAGGCATTGTTGGGATTTTCTTTTCCAAAATATCATATAACATAAGTGCTAAGTTATAATAAATCATTTAATGATTCTTGCACTTAGGGTGTGACTTCTGCGTGCTCTGTCAAGATAAAGCTGCATGAACAAATTTTTTTTTTTATTTAATGGTTTTTAGTGTGAAGGATGTTACTCATTCACAAGTGCCTTCTTAAGATAACCATTCGGTTATCATATTTTATTTAATATTTTTTCATATAAGAGTTGAGTTTCCTTCAACTTCATTATAACCCTGTATCTTCTATAGAAGGGTGAATACATGAGTTCAGCTTTGGACTTTACTTTCGCGTGGAAACTGTCTAGCATTCCTGTGTTATTTCCTTTGTCCTTGGCCATCATTCTTTGGTATTTCTTAGAGGTGCAAACCAAAGAAACACACCTGGTGGTCAATATACCCTAGAGGCAAAACTTTTGTGAGTCAACCTGCAATTTTAGACATTAGGACTGCCATAAGTGGGCACAGTCGAGGTAAGTCATCATCTGTAAGACAGTATCTTGAGCAGGACATCACACCTCACCCATTAATGGTACTATTTTTGTCAAGTTTCCCTCCAACTAAAATGTATAAATTTATTTCATTCAAGCAGAAAAGAGCTAACAGTATAAGCTAATATAATAGAGAAATGTGCTCAAAGTTAACAATTTTGGAATCCAGACAAAGGAAAGCCAAAATTGAAATTCCATTTTATGCAGCAATGGCACTCGTCACATCAACAATCAGCAAAATGCAGTCATGTCAAACAAAGTCAAGAGCAAAGTAAAGTTGCACCCATCTTTCTTTCTTTAAGGATGCCAATTCACATGTTATGGCAGATGGAGACACTAACACAAGCAAATGATGGCAGTGTGTTCACTCATTACACTATGACATTTAAAAAAAACACACACACACACACGCACGCACGCACGCACACACAACCTTTAGCCTTTTAGTATGCTTTTAAGGATGAGTGCTAAACTTTGGGTGGAGAAATGGCAAAAATTTAAAAGTGAAAGGGACTTTCCATATTTTGTTCATTTCTTCACCATCTATTTATGAATACAAGGTTGAAAACTTGAGCTTTTGGCCTTTGTCCAACCATATACTGTGGACTTTTTCTTTTATGTGATCAATGGATGAGCCCGTTTTTGTTTTCTACAGCTAATTGTTTATTTATATTTCATTACGAACTGAAAATATATTTGCAATGTATTAGTTAAACAGATACTCATCATAGTATCAACCACAAAGGAAACAGAGCTACTATACAGTATATGAGATCAATATTGTAATGTGTACTCTATACAGCTAAATCAAGCTCAAAATACAATTTCAAAGATAAATATATTTTCTTCCCACTCTTTGTTTGAAAAAAAAAAAAAAGATCAGTGACTCCATTATAGGCATACTAATATTAACAAAGGTGACTAGCACTGAAGTGACATAATTCCTTAATTTCATCCCATACAAAGCACAGTTTCTTTCCACAGCTCTTGCTATTGCTTGCAGATGTAATGAGTTCAAGATATCCCCTTCAAGAAGATTTTTTGTATTATTTATTTATTAAATAGGCGTGCAAGTGAGACTAATTTATGCCCAATGCATTGGGTTTTACACCTCGTGCTTGGGATATTGGAATGCCTTTCCTCGCAACTCATTGCTTTAAAAGATTGAAAAGATGAACCTCCCACCTACCAATCCACAATAATTCCATTAATTAGAAAAGATACTATTTAGGTGCACAAGGCTTGAGTATACAATCGGGAATCAGGAATTCAAGAGCCAAAAGACATTAAAACATCTCTCAAAAAAATAACAAATAAATAAGTCCTTATCATTTTCAAAATAAATAAATAGATAAATAAATAAGTCATTGACCAGTTAAAGCCAATTCATTACAAAGATTGCTAGATGGGTGTGTCACTGGAAAAGCACTTGCATAGTAAGACTTCATGAGGGATAAAAAATAAAGTAAAAAATCACAACGGAAGCTCACCCCGCTGACAGCTCATCATCAAATATTACTGTCTCAATGTCCAGGGCATGAATTGCATTCTTAATTTCAGCCACCTTTCCGGATCCAATGTAAGTCCTTGGGTTTGGAGTAGCAAGACTGCACTATTAAATTTCCACTATTAACACAAATTAAAAAAGAAAAAAGAAAAAGAAAAAACAGAAAAAGGGATCTGAAGCAGATTACATACTTGCAATTGTACTGATGCTGAATGATAAAAACATTAATGAATATCATAATAACATAGAAAAAATGGAAAAAGAGAGGAAAAATAATAGTAAAACTTCCATCCAGTGTCTATTGCCCATGAGGAATGTCCCTAAATAAGGTGAATGATATCCAAGTACTACCTAGTGTGTATGTGTATAGCCCATCAGGAATATTCTCGTTTTAATATAAGATATCAAGTAGCAGAATATCTTCAGGCATATTAACAGAGAACCTACAGCATCAAGCAGAAGAGTGATCTGATCCAAAGTCACTAGACCCAGATGATTTATTAGGAGCGTGTTTTAGAGCTGTGTTTTCATTCAAAGTAACACATGTTGCTACTTTCAATTCAATAAGATAACAGAGATGAATTGTTCCACAATTGCTTACACTCATCTTTCTTGCAGCCCACTTTATTCATACCTCACTAATCTATCACCTTCTACTGCTTTCTTGGTAGCTCGCAAATATAACAGCCTTAAATAATGAAAACAAATTGCCCTCACCCAAAACATGATACCATCCATGAAATCTGCACAAAATCATGAGGACAAGTACAACAACAACTAACATTCCACCTCGAAGTGGTGCATCAATATCAGCCACTCCAAAGTTGCAGCCAATTGAGTATCACTCACAACCAATTTAGCACTAAATCAACTAGAAAACCTATGTTCTGTCATCGAATTATATTAATCATTACTGGTAAGAAAGCAGGAAAAGTTTTTGGCTCAAGAAATAAGAAAACAGTAAGATGGAAACTTTTACCATCATGGTTCTAAATACTAACCAATCCCCATCTCTATCACCAGTAAGCTGATAAAATATCACCAATATGGGACAGAATAGTCTGATACAGGAAGAATCTGGATATAATTTTACTTTCTCAGCCCAAAATTAAGTAACGCTGAGATACCCAATACACTGAAATATGCATTGATTACTGTGGCTTGGACATTGTCTAAAATTACATTTGCATGGATAAGCATGAGAGGAAAACCCCTTCCACTTACTTTTGATATGTAGAACCAACAACCATAAGCCCAGCAGTATCTGCAAGCTGGGCTAACTCCTTGAGCGATTCTTCAATACCAAAAGAATCATCCTGACTTCCCTTGCGCCCAACACCCACTAGATAAGTTTTTTCTTCAAACACCTGAACACTTGAAAACTCAATCCTCACAAATCCACACAGACCAACAACAGGATTAAGAAAATAAACCCAAACCCAAAAAAAAAAAAAAAAAACCCACCTCTCTTCCGTTTCTCAACTTGTATCTGTCATAGCTATTGGCGTCTTCCTCATTTGCCTTCTTCTCTTTAGTAGATTTCGTGGCTTTTCTCTCTTTAATGACCTCTAAAGCTCCATTGCCGCTATCTAGAAATGGGTTTTCTTCTTTGATCGTATCTGTTGGTGGGTCTGTTGTTGTTTCTATCAAGACGTTGTCTGGGGGGCGGATTTCGGCTTCGAGTGGTTCTTTGAGCACCCTGGTTTTGTGAAACGGTCTTCTGAATGCAAGTGATGGAATTGAATTGGGAATGAGAGAAGAGGGTTTCCATGGATTGTTTGTTGCTGGTGCTGCTGCAGTCGTTCTGTGAATTGAAGTTGGGATGATGAAAGAAGAGGAGTAGCATGCGGTCATCTCTCGTGTTGATCTTCTTCTTCGTTTTTCTTTTTCCTTCGATCAGTTTGTGTTTGCAGTATGGTTTGTTTCTGCTTCCTTCTCTCCAGTCTCTACGATGGAGGTAGATGTGTGGACATTAGATATGGAAGAATGTGACCAATCATGGCTGTGAGATAAATTAGAGCGTCCACGTGTAAGAAGGTCCAGCACTGGACCATGGATACGTCGATGGTCCCAAAAATTTTGATTGGCATGGTTGTCTCATAAGCCATCATCTATAGGAAATTAGAGGTTTGGGTGGCAAGATATGGCCCGGCCCACTAATCCAACTTGGACTCGACCCGCATGATTACGGGGTTGGCATGGATCAGGAAGACCTTGCCCCACATTTAAACGAGTCCAGTTAGGTCAACCAGCTCAACCTGCATAACCCGTCAAACCTATTTGTTGAGTTTGGGGTCAGCTTGCATGTTTAAATTCATTTAAATTAATTTGGTGTTTAAATATTTTGGCACTAGAATAGTTAAATTTTGTATGGAATGGGCGCAGCTTGTGTGGGGCCTTTTCATTTATCTACAACTTAACTCAAATATGGCCTTAATATTTGAAATGTATTGGATTTTGGCCCAGATTCTATATGTTGGAATGGGCGTGAACAGGTTGACATGCATAGAAGGCAGGTTACGCAGGTCGGATCTGGTTGACCTGCAATGGGTGAGCTTGAGTCACTTGACCCATTTAAAAAAAAATGATCGGATTCGTGTTGGACTTCAACCCATAGAAAAACCTATTGTCCAGCTGACTCATTTTGATTTGACCTGACCCATTTGCTACTAATTCCTTGGAAGTGAAAAATACAACGATGAAGCCGTCAAAAATTTGGGTGCACTGGACTTTGACTCTGGACATTAGGTATGGGCTATGATTTCATATTCTGTGTGTGCCATTGTCTGATATCACAATCATATTATGTAATACTAATAGATACGAGAATTGATCACACGATGTATGTTTTCTAATTTCTATTAGATTTGACGAGTTATCATTTATCACTTTCTGCCTTCTGCATTCAAGCTTTTACGAGACCAACTTTCGTTTAACTTGCCTATGCCCACTTTTAATTGATCTGTTTGGAAACTCTACTATAACGAATAAGAGCTAATTAAATGAAGTCTAAAATAAAAAATTTAGTTTGCAATGAGTTTTTGGGTAAATTTATAATTAAAAGATATTTCTTATTTCATGAGGTAATTGGGGCTCACTTTTAAAATTACAATGTACAACCCACCATTTATGTCATATTGAAAGTTTTAAGAGGTTATTTTCGTCCAATATACTTGTAAATCTTGTAGTGTCCACCTCTATCCGCTTTACTCAAAAAGGTCAAAAAATAAATTCCTTGGCTTATTTTTTTTGAGGTAAAAAATCTAATTTGTAAATAAGCCCAAAAACTAGAAAATATAATTAGAGAAATAGGAACTTATTTTTAGAGTTACCAAATGGCTCCCAAGTAATTTACACCACACCTTCCAATTAAATAGGTAGAGGTCCAAAATACACTTCAATTGAAGTAGGATATAGCGTTAGATTTTTAATGCTTAAAAATAAAAAATAAAAAATAAAATGTGTTTTTATAACAACCCAATAGATGTAAATTTGGGCAACTACCAATTTCCTTGTTAGTATACTATATTAGTATATTAGTGATTGAGCGTTGATTTTGGCCTGGATCAAAGCCCTCTTCGCGAGTCCGGGTTCAAGTTTTTAATTTGAATCAAATTGTGGTAGGAGTAGTCCTGTAAAATTGGACACAATCTGGGCTCAAGTTCTTACTGATAATTGGGGTTCAAGCCCAATTGCCCACACCCTATTTCTTTCCATCCACACTAGGAGGGAGTGGTTGAGCCAAGCTTAAATGCTCATGACCCTGCCCAAAATATAATTGAGTCTTTTATTGTGCTTGTTTCGGTTTAGGAAGGGCTTATGCTCAAGACTTTGAAACGGACATAAATAAAACTCGGGTCATGTTTGTGTCTAGAATTAAGATACTTGAGTTGGACCCACAAACCCACTTCATTGTAGATATATGTACATGGAGTCATTTTCGGACACAACTAAGCTATTCGAAGCATGAAACTAGAGTGTAGGGCCCATTAGAAGGCATGACAATTAATGATGTAGGTTGCTTGGAAGGTCTCCCATGATATAGGTGGATAGAAAAATTGGGACCTGTTCAATTGTGTTTCATTATCAGAATTTATGGGCATTTGAAATTCCAAAAAATCCAGCATTTGAAAAACCACTTTAACAAAGAAGATTTAGAAACCTCACTTAGCACAGGAATTCCGAGAGAGGGACAACGGCATTCCAGGAGTTCAGACAAGAATTCAGGCAATGAATGAAACAACGAATTTAGAATTCAAGAATTTGACAGCATTTCAAATATTAGCACTTGAAATTCCCAGACAACCACTAGACATGAATTCCAGTAAAAAAACGGGCCCTAAGTCTTTGTGTTGATTGACCAGAACTAATGTTCGTGAAGAGCTTAGATGGGACAATGGGTAGGCCATATGCCTGGCCATCTATGTTTAGGACTTTCCCGGTCATCCCAGAAAATTCCGTTATATACACATTAAATCCTCTGTACATTTTTGAGTTTTTTTATCCTTTTGAGAAACAAATGGAAATAAGAAATTTTTGGTATTCGGCCCAAGTCAGCCCCGTTTCAACCCACAATGCACACCGCACCGGATGCAAATTTTACTAGTATGTTTTGGTCAAGTCGAGGCGTCTTCAGATTTCATAAAAAGGCCACCTTGAGCATGAACTGAACATGCACAATTATGTTTGACCCTAGGTTGAGCCAAGACACACAGTGGCCGGCCCAAGATTTTTAGTTGGGTGGGACAGATAATAGTCAATTGTAAACGTCAACTTTTTTTTCTAGGATTTTACAAAAGAAAATAATAATAATAACAGATTAGGTGACCAGTGGACTAAAAAGATGATTTTAACTGACCTTGCACTAGATAAGTCATTTTGCCCGAAAACATGTTTTTTTTAGCACTTTCTATAAGCATCTCTATCGACCTTTGTTTTATCACGTTAAGGGTCCCTGAGGACCCTACGGTGTACGCATATAAATGAACGGAACTTATTCTCATTCTCTGTTCTTGGTAAAAAAACGATGACACTCGACTTGCTTCCCCTCCATAGGTCATTCCCACCTCTTGAAGACCAAGAGAACAAACAATGGATGCAATAAGGCTTTGATGGGGAAACACTACCCTAAAACATTGTCATCTCTCTCTCTCTCTCTCAAGTTTCCATTGGGTGTGTGTGACATGCTACTTCCTTCAAAAGAGATGATGTTGAACAAAAGCAAAACCTCAACACTCAGCCAAAAGGATAACAAAAGCCGAAATTCGTTAAAGATGGGTTGCATCCTTTAATGATATGCCTTTTCTACCAAGAAGACATGCTACATCCTAAAAAAATGAACCGTGAAAAAATATTTAGGGTTTGCCTTTTTCTCATTAATTCAAAGGAATTCATTGCAAATGGGGTTATATCTAAGATATATGAAAGGAGAGAAGAGTGTAGGGTAAGGATAGAGAACTTAAAAGTACCTTTGAGATTTTTGAGATGTTAGATCTTACTTTATGAAGGCTGGGTTTTCGCAGTTACATTTACCAAATCCAAGGTAACATTCGTCTAGATAAAAGAGAGCTAGTGCTCAGATCCCGCCCGCCCCACCAAACCATCCCTCCCTCTCACTTTGGCTTTATTTTTTCCCCTTCTTGGAAATGGACCAAAAGAGAACGTAAGAGAGGGAGTTCTGTCAAGGTTACGATGACACAGGGTCCCTAGGGACACTTAACGTTATAAAAAAAAAAAAAGTTCGATCCCCCCAACCATCCCTCCCTCACTTTGGCTTTATTTTTTCCCCTTCTTGGAAATGGACCAAAAGAGAACGTAAGAGAGGGAGTTCTGTCAAGGTTACGATGACACAGGGTCCCTAGGGACACTTAACATTATATAATAATAAAAAGTTCGATAGGAACGCTAGTAGCAAACACTAAAAAAAAAAAAAAAAAAAAAACGTTTTCGGGCAAAATGTTAGATCTAGTTCAAGGTCAATTAAAATGATCTTTTCGATCCACTTGTCACCTAATCTGGTTTTTTTTTATTTTGTAAAATCCTCTTTTTTTTCTAGACATTTTTAACATAAATAATAGCAAAAAAGAAAATATATTACATTTAAATATATAGACACAAAATATTTAACTGTTTCCGCTTACATTGATTTCTTCCAGAAAAAATCATCTCAAACTTACATTATCCTATTTCAATCAAATTTATATGTCAAAATCAATGCCTATGAGAGATCACTGCAAATTCAAGGTGAATAAGTATGAGAAAAAACTGGATACAAGAACATTTCCAAAAGCCCATAAGCAACTCCCACAACTTTCTATGTGGGTTATATATACCGGTTCCACTCAGACCCGAAAAAAGCCCAACTTGAGTTTTCCATTTTTCGAGTTGGGTCATGCTTCGTAATCAATGCATGTACTCATCATCTTTATGAACCATTTAGTTTGGCCAGTAGGCCAAAGGCATAAATCCCAGTGGCCTAATGATGGTTTACAATTGATAAACTTGTAGAGGTGGTCCTCAAGCAGTTGATTGATGATCTAGAATAATCGCTACCGATAAAAGGTATATTTGTATGTAGCATTTTATCCACTGCACAAGGATTTGAAGTGAGGAATTATCATATTCTAACTAAAAAAAAAAAATGGTTTGATTACATGCCTCTAATGATTCTATCAAAATAAGTGAGTACAAGGCAATGCTAAACCAATGCATTTTTATTAAGCCTGGCTAATACAGAATTTAGATATGTGAGGCTTCCATTTTTTTTTGTGTTCAAATTATTTAGGGTTTTGTTTTTTGGGGGGGTGGGGTTGGTTCAAATTATTTAGGGTATTTGGAGACGAACTCTTCATTAGATCGCGGGGCGGGGCGGGGGGGGGTTCAAATTATTTAGGGTTATTTGGAGAGTGAACCGACGAACTCTTCGTTAGATCGAGCTAGATCTAATCGATGCACTTTTTCAAACCAAGAAAAATCAAAACCCAAAATCTGGAATTTTACAAGAACCAAATTAAAAAAAAAAAGAGACATCACATGTGATCTACTTCTATAGATACGCAACCCTCGGATGGTTGACCTCGACCTCCTTCGGAGTATGGAGTATTGGAGAAATGATTCCAAGTGACGATAACACGACCTAGTTATCGAAAACCTCCGAGGAGAAGTTGGTTTGCATAGGGATCGATGATGATGAGCTTGATTAGTGCGAAGAGATCTCAGTCAAAGAAAGGGAGTATTTTCTCTTCGTTTCCACCAGTGAATGTTTAGACATTTACATAGGTGGGGTGATTGTTTAAACATATTTGGGGCATTGTAGGGGGCCTATTGTACTCATGGGAAGTTTGAAGATCAGTCGCCCCAGGTCATCAAAACCTAGGTCCGCCCCAGAGTCACATCCAGGCTGGCCAACGTTTCACCCCAAGTAACTGCAAATTTATAAGAGAATATGAATGTAGGGTGTGTTTGGTGACATGAAGTTTTGTGTTTTTTTTTTCGAAAAAACCCCCCTTGCACTCTTACTGGATAAAAAGGGACCCTCCAAGAAACTTATGGGCCGGAGTAGTCTACTGGTGTTTCTACAAACATGTATTTTCTACAAACAATGGTCCACTTTAGGTTATCCATGGTGTGTTTTTTTAATTGGGCCCCATTCATATTGTAGCAGGCGCATTGCAAACCGTTCTTCCTCGCCTTTAATTCAACTTGACAGAATCACCCAGACAGAAAAAAAAAAGGTATCGTTTGAAGTGGGGAAGATTTTTAGTACTGTGAGATAGCTGTTGGAGTTGGACTTACTTCCTGTAGACAACCAGGAAGATGGTTGGTGAGGGAAAATTCAGTAGAAGCTATAATAGAGGCACCAGAGTCCTTCCGATAAAACTGGTCTGGGCTATTGTGAAGATTACAAAGGCTTGGTTGAGAGGAGAGCTAGATGAATATAATGGCAGTGCTTGAAGAAGGAAAATTACTGACTTTTGCTTCTCTGGTAAAAGTGATGGTGGAAATAAAGTGCACCATCCCCCTAAATTAACTGGCTGACCCACCTTAAAATGAGTGTCCCTCGATCAAACGGTCTTGTCCATTCAAATCAGTGTAAAACCCAGGGATTGGTAACTACCACGCGGGGTGGAAGCGCGTCGTCAACACTCCAAAATATACAACCTTACTTCTAGATACGACACAAAAACAAAAAGAAAACAAACACAGTAGCTAGGTGAGTAAGGGTCGATCCCACAGAGAGTGTTCACTATTTCTTCTCTTTTTATGTATATATTTTTATTCCGACCGATTCTGACAAAACACTAAATGGGGGGTATTGGAATTGTGATCAAACTGATTATGGTTTGATTATGATTGATTAAAATAAAACTAAATTAATAACAGAAATCAATGGATCAAAGCTTCAGTTCTTTGGTTCAATCTTACCCTCACAATGGATGGAACATTCAATCAATTGTAACATTGTTCTACCTTTCAATGAAACTAATAATCCTAGGTAACAACAAGCTCTGCTACCCGAAATTCCTCTTAACCCTCACTAATGAAGCAAGCTCTCCATTAGATTCTAACCATTATACAATTTAAAACAAGTTCTCTAAATTCAATATAATGGCAGCATTAACATCGAGGGGAATAGATTATTTTAAGCAACAGTCACGCAAGTTCGGATTGTTTAACTTAACTCATGATAATCATAGCAATAAACGAAAGCTTCTCAGCAATCATATATCACCATTTACTACAATTGATTAGGAACAATATCAATTACGTAATATAATTCCCGAATCTAGCAATTAACAATAATCTGATCAATCTAATGGATCCTGATTAAATCGACCAAACCAAATATCAATAAAAACAATTAAAACAGATTATCATGAAGAGACTCATAAGAGAAGGGAGAAATAATGTTACTGAATTGATTCAACCATCAAAATGCAATGAAGGTTCGAAATCCCCTTGAACTGAATTGAAAACCCTAGCCTGACATGCTTGAATATGAAAACTGCAGAATACTTTTTTCTCTCTCCCTCCTCCTCCAACCCCCTTTAAGAAGCCTTAAATAGATATACAAAATATATGATAGCTTCCCAAAACGTGTACAACTCAAATCCCTACATTATAGGTAATTCAAAACGGATTGACAGAAATCCCAGAAATTATGCCGCAGCTTGTGAGGCGTTTTTCTATCATATGACGGAGGAATCTTGACTTGGTATCTTCATGAAAGTTGTATCCCTGGATGTGTAGATGATTCTAGGGTTTTGAATCACCCGATTTGGACTTCGGAAACTCAAGTTATGGCCCATTTAAGTTTACTGGTTCGGACAGGAATCTCGGATCAGTTTTCCAGGCCTAACTTTAAAGCAACGTTTGGAGGCCCAAACGAACTCGGATTTTTGCGAACCAGACCTTTTTGAAAAGCTTAAGACATCCTCTAAAAACTTCATGAAGACCACTTTCTCGTTCTGAAACTCCAACACCATCCAAACCTCAATTGAAGCTCCAGGGATCAAATCTGCCTAAAAGCTGGAAACCTGCACAATAAATTCCATATCCATTCTTTTACCTTCAATGCTTCCCTAATTCAATAAACATATTAATCAACACACTTAAACACAAAATATTTGATAAAACTAAATATAAAGGAATTCAAAATATTAAATATTATGCTCTTATCACGGGGTCCTTATTTCATGGTCGATTCAGATTGGTCACAAGTGGAGCCCAGTATACTACCTCATTAGCTAGGTCCTACGTTCTTTGGATAGTGCATTCAATGTTCCGAGTGAAGCTCAAGTTAGGCTAAGATAATGTCAGCTAGAGCTTAAGCAGACATGTTTAATGGTAAAGTCAGCCTCAACTTGGTCCAAGGTTGGCTTGTTCACACCCACCCCCTAGACTAGTTGGGGAAGGTGGGTTGCTGGGGGACTCTAAAAGGGTCATTTACTTTTTAGTGGGGTGGTTATCTCCTTTTAACTTTCCTTGGGATGAAAATTTCAACATATTTTAGTGGGGTGGTTAGCTCATTTATTGTTAAGTTTGATCAATGAAAGTTTACATTAAAAAAAATAAAAAATAAAAATCTCAACATATTTAGAAAAGAAATTTTAGAAAAGAAGTTTTGCACCAGTAATTTCTGTTCAATCAAGCTTGAAAAAATGTATAATAAGGGGACCTCTCAAACCTCAGTGCTAGAGGATATTTATATTAGAATGACAGCACGGATTCTCTCATAGAAGAAATAAAACTCATTAAAATACAACATTACAGACCTTCTGGCATTAGGTCGTAGAAGAACAAGATCTTGAAGGTGAACAAAGATAAGGTTGGGGTGGCATTTCCAAGGTTCCAAGGCTGCCTTCCAGCATCTCCACCACTTTAGTCATTGATGGTCGAATTGTTGGATCTGTTTGTATGCACCATAAACCCACTAACACCATTTTTCTCCCAATGTCTTCTTCTGCCTTTGACTGGAATCCAAGCAATGCTAGACTTTCTTTAAGCTCTATGTGCTTATACACCCAATGTGGAAAATAAATCTCGCTAGTTTTCTCTGCTTTTGCATCAATGTTCTTTCTTCTCCCAATCATTTCTAGAACCATCAGGCCATAGCTATAAACATCAGACTTGTGAGAAACCCTCCCAATGTTTCTACAGACCACTTCAGGGGCAATATAACCAATCGTCCCTCTTGCATCTAGCATCGACAGGGTACTTTGTTGTCGAGGGCATAGCTTAGCTAACCCAAAATCTGAAATCTTTGGACAAAAGTCATCATCCAGAAGAATGTTGTGAGGTTTAATGTCAAAATGTACAATACGAGTGCTGCACCCACGATGTAGGTACTCTAGTCCTCGTGCAATGCCAACTGCAATTTGGAATAGCTTTTGACAATCCAAAACATGCTGCCTGTTTCCCAAGTTATCTGAGAAAATGAATTTTTCTAGAGATCCTTTGGACATGAACTCGTAAACAAGTGCTCTGTTAGAACCCTCAGAACAAAAGCCTAGAAGAGTAACGACATTAACATGGCAAGTCCTACCTATGCTAGCGACCTCGTTAATGAATTCATCACCATTACCTCCCTTGGCATTGTTCAAGACCTTCACTGCCACAGGATGACCATCTTTGAGGTTGCCTTTGAACACACTGCCATAGCCACCATGGCCTAAATTATCCTTGAAAGAGTTTGTCATCTTTTTCAGCTCTGAATATCGATATCTTTTAGGAGAAAGAGAACCGTAGTTTTCTAAAAATGCCTCCACATTTGGACTATCACGTGTTTTCTTTTTCCAAAAGAAGATGGAATTATCTGATGGCAATTTCTTCACAAGACAGTATGAAGACAAAACAGCATGGCAGAATCAAAATACCTACTCCAATGATTGCACCTGCAAGAGAGAGATTTGAATGAAACACTTTTGGGCAAATTTCATCACCTTTCACACAAATATTTTTTAGGAGTGTTTATTTGTTCTAACAACTATAATGACTGTCGTGTGATCAGCTAACATAATTTTGCAGCATGTTAGTTACCGACCACAATAATTTTGTAATTCAGGAACATTCATTCCAGTTCCCACACAGTGCACGTCTCAGCAACCTTGTCTGTATGTAGAGATGGAAAATAGTCTGTCGTTAGGCTAGCTAGGGCCATCCAAATGGTGATTCTAGAACTGAGGCCATCCTAGACATGATATATCAAAATTATAGTTAGGTTTGACTGGCTCAAGTTTGACTTTTGGTTTGGAGTTAGTTGCTTCAACTTTGAAGTCTAATTGTGAGGCTCAAGTTTGCTTGGAATAAAAGGAAAATTGTCATTTTCACACCCACTTTTATTGTATAAACCATTATGCAGGAATTTGTTAATGGTCATCACCTACGAGGGAAAACGTAGGTCTATGGACAATTTTACAGTTAAAACCCTTGTTTTTATTGTACATGTGGCTCACTTGATGAGCTGATCAGCCTAATTTTCTAGCCTAGGAATGTTTCCTATTGTTCAGCTGATCAACACACATACTCCAATAATTCCACCCTCTCATCCCCAATATGGTTCAATCATCTTGGCCGTACCCAAAGGAAAGGAAAAGCTTGAAAAGCATAGTACCTATAGTCCTGTATTTCTTTGTAGATTTACCACGACCTGCAAAAGCATTAGGTAAGCCGGTTCAGCAAATGATAATAATAATAACAACGATGCATATAATACCTGCTATGATTTTAGTTTTAGATTTATCACCATGGGCAAAAGCATTATGTGAAGCAGGTTCAGTAAAGACAGCAACAACAACGAGGACGAGGAAATAAATCGTCATTTTCACATTAAAAATGGTTGAAAACTAAGATCTGAAAGGAAGGACCCCTAGTAAGCATTATTTTCAGTTTATATTTAAAAATTAGCATTATAAAGAATAGAAATGAAAACGGGTCCACGTCTTAATACCAGAAGATAGATCATTATCAGGAGTAAAGAAGCGTGAACTAAGGAAATCTACAGCGGCACCACACAGGGGCGGAGCCAGGATTTTATCTTTGGGGGGGCCAAAACTTGAATAAAATTTTATTTCACCAATTATTATAACTATCATATTTTAAAGTTTCCTTTTTGACATAGTTATAAGTTCAACCATGATTTTGTTCCTTGAAAATGCTGGACATAGAGAAGACGGCGTGTAAAATTTTAACCACTGAAGATGAGAGATTAATGGAAAAAAGAGGAGACGAACAAAATAAAGAAGGAAGAGCTGAAGAGGGTTAGGGCTTAAGATTGGAGTCTGGAGAGGTTTTCGAAAGTTAAAAGGGTTGGGAGTGGGGGCCGGGGTGGGGTGGGGTTTAACTTAGAAAAAAAATCCAAAAACCTTGGGAGGGGGGGCCATTTTGGTGTTTTAAAAGAATTTCTCAAAAAAAAAAAAAAAAAAAAAAAAAAAAACTTTTTCAAAGGCTGGGCCCCCCCGGGCCTGTACACAGTTCCGCCACTGGCACCACATGGAATGCATAATCCTTTTTGGTTAAGGTATTGTTGCTGCTTGGATTTCATCCCATCATCTCTAAGACAAAAAATAGCAGCAAACTATGAAATATTGAATAGTTGGATAGATGAGCCAGATGTAGAAGGTTGCTCCGTCTGTATACTGCATGTATAGCGTGTAAAGTCCCCAAACTCTTAGGGCCCGTTTGGCATGTCTGTTTCTATCCTCTACATCTCTTAAACCGGTTTCAAACCGGTTTTAGACTGTTTGGAACCGGTTTTAGACTGTTTGGTATTGCTTTTCAGTTGTCTTTCTCAAATGGAGAATAGACATAAAGTGTCTTTTCCAAAAACCACCGAAGTTGATGAGATTTGAAGTAGACATCAAACGTTGAAGCGGATAGACATCATCGGCACAGTGCATTTGACGGTATCACTGGGCAGTCCGATTTCTCCTCTTTTTTTTAATTTTTGGGCCCCTCAAGCTCCATCCAAACCGTTGGATAGATTTATAAGATCAAACACGGCTATGGGTCAAATTTTCAACCGTTGGATGTTCATATATTTTGAGATATTTGTAATAAGCCCTAGAAGTTTAGATCACCGTTTCTAACTTTTGTGGGCCCCACACTCAAGATCTGAACCGTTCATCCTATTTGGAAGGATAAACACAGCTACTACCCCAAATTTTGTTGACTAATTCTTTTTTTATCACAAGAAATTAGCAAAAAACTATAGACCGTTGATTATATATGCTTACCTGACAAAGCTTTGGACACTGTTCATACTGTCCCATTTTTTTTGTTTTTTCTTCAATTGTGAAATCCTAGTTTACAATCTGAACCGTAAAAAGCTCTTAAGAAGACTAAAAATGGCTACCACACAAATTTTCAACCGTTGATCCTTCACCAATCTCTAAATATTAGCGAACAAATGTGAACTACTTGATGTTAGTTTCTATTTATTTTGGGCCCCTATATCAAGATCCACACCGTTGATCCTCTTTGAAAGGCTAAACATGGCCGGGGGTTGAATTTCAGCCCCTAATTCTTTGTAGATCTCGAGCTATTTGCAAAAAACCTATCAACCATTGATTTAAAAAAGTCTATTTTAATCAGATTTTTTGTCTTACCAAACACACTTTTTTTATAGCATCTATTTCAATTAGGGTTATTTGAAATAGATCTGTTTGACACAGATCAGTTTCATACAGATAAGATTTGCCAAACAAGGCCTTAGTGTGTATTATCCTAGTGGTAGGAAGTCTCACATCGCCCAAGTCCAATATTGGACATGGCTTCATATACTTTTTTGGGCCTTCCACCTATAAACTTAAGATTTTTGGTTGATATATGGCTTCTTACATGGTATTTTACACCTAGTTAGTTATATTGTTAGTCAATTAAGCTCATTTAAAAGACAAACATGACTAGTTAATGTTTGAGTGTGTACGAGGTTTTGTCGGGTTTTGAGTATATTAGGGGGTAGTTTGCAATTTTGGAAAAGCTTGGGAGACTTTTTCATAGTTATGTATTTTTTTCAAGATTTTGGTACCGTTGATAGATGTTTTAATTTCATAAACTTTGTCCTTTTATTCCATCGAACTGAACCTTGGAGACCAGCTAGCAAAATTTGACCCGAAGTTCATTTCACTCAAAATGGGCCAAAATGCAAATTTTTAGATTTCCTACCCTCTCTCTCTCTCATGCTGTTTTGCGGAGGAAGCATTGCTTTACGTACTGTAAGGCTAAATTCATGTTAGGGGCAGAAAGTGGTCTCGTTATAGCAAGCGTGGCACAAAGAGCCCTGTTGGATCCAGACTTTAAGTAAAAATCTAAGATAGCTTTCTTATGAGTATTTCAGTCCACTAAATTGAATGAATTAGGCCTGATCCTAGCAGTAGGGGTCTCAATTCTGAGGTCAATATCACCACCACTAATGAAAAATTATCAGAATCATGAGCTTTAGCAGAATTAGAAGCAACAAACATTAGCATCAGCAGGAAAAATGCAACAAACAGTGTTAGGATTTTGAGTGTTGGCTAAATTCATGGGTTGGACAAAACTCTGGGTCTTTTGAGTTGTAATCTTATTTTAGAGGACTCTAAAGATAGAAGACTAGAAGAACTCAGAAGAAGAAAGTATGAGAGAATTAGAAGAAGAAAGCTGGAAAAAATTAGAAAGGTGTTGAAATTCCGGATCAACTAGAATGGAGTCCGCTCGAACGACCACATCATTTGCTTGAGCGAACAGAGTCAGAATAGCCAGACGCTGAAATAGAACCCCATCACTGGATGAAAGGTCCGCTCGAGCGAAGAAGGCGGCAGAGTCTAAGGAAAAATTAGAAATGTCTTTCTAATTGTGCCCAAACTGCTTGTTTTAATCCTAATCACATTAGGCAACCTTAAACACGACCTAAGAGCTATTTAAAGAACTCAATGGGCTATTCTAAAGCAGACACCTCACCTCTTAAAGTTCTGAGTTAGAGATTAATTATTAAGAGAAATCTTCTCTAGAAATTTATCAAGGAGTTATGCTGATAAGTTCTCTAGAATCAATTTCTTCTGCATCATTTATAGAAGATTATCTTTTTGCGAGAAGATTTTGAGGAGTCAAGTGTAGGATTGAGTCGGTTGCAATCAGTGGTGTGAAGTCGTTGAAGCGTAAAACGACACAAGGTAACTTCAGTCCTTAGGTAGGGGATATCTGGGGAGGAAATCTGAGTTTCTTGTAATTGTGATATTCATAGTGCTCGATTATTTGTCCAGTTTGGATCCGTGGTATTTCACCCGGTTAGGGTTTTCTACGCGAGATCTGGTGTCCTTATGGTGTGTGCTTGTGATTTTATTTCCACTGCATATTATTTATTTTTGCACACTATAGGACTAATTTATTGAATAAACCAATTTAGAGATCTCGGACCTAAACTTTCAATTGGTATCAGAACGGGTTACACTAAGCTGTTGTGTATTGATCCTAAGATCTTTCTAGAATGGTGCTCAATCGAGAAGGGACATCAACCTTTAAGCCCCCTTTGCTAGACGGTTCTAATTATACATATTGGAAGCAAATGATGATTGGGTTCCTTAAGTCCATTGATGATAATGTTAGGGATATTGTTTAGGAGGGCTACTCTAGACCAACAATTGTGGTTAATGAACAAACTGTTCTTAAACCTAAAGCCTAATGGACTAAGGATGAGAAGCATGCCACCAATTGTAATAACAAGGCAGTGAATGAAATATACAATGGAGTATTTGTTGAAGAGTTCCATAGGATCTCCACTTACAAAACTGCAAAAGAAGCATGAGATGTCTTACGGACAGTGTATGAGGGTACATACACGGTGAAGCAAGCTAAATTGCAGAGGTTGACTAAAAAATCTGAAACCATCATGATGGAAGAAGATGAGACATTTGATCAATTTTATGCAAAGCTTAATGACATTGTCAATTCGGTTTCAATCTGGGTGAGGAAATTCAAGAAAACAAGATTGTCAAGAAAATTCTGAGGTCTCTACCTTCGAGGTTCAATTCTAAAGTTGATGATATTGAAGGAAATAAGAATATTGATACCCTCAAGGTCAATGAGCTGGTTGGAAATATTCAGACCTTTGAAGCAAACCGTTTGGATAAAGGAAAATCAAAAGATAAAGGTATTGCGTTGAAAGCTATCTCAGAATCAAGAAAGAAGCCTGAAAAGAAAATTGAGTCTGATTCTAAATCTGAGGTTGAAGATAATATTGCGGAGTTTATGAAATGCTTCAAAAACTACATGTAGACAAAACAAGCCAATCGAAAGAATTCCAAATCTAAGAAGAATGATCCCACAAAAGGAACAAAGTGTTTTGAGTGCTAATGCTATAGTCATTATGCGAATGAGTGTGCCAACAAGAAAAATGGTACAAAACAAAAGGCTCTCAACACAACTTCGGATAAAAATTCTTCTGAAGAAGAAAAGGAAAAAGAAAAAGATCCTGAGGATGATCCTTCAGATAATGTGAATGGCAAGTTTGTGACGTTCATGGCTAAGTCTGTGTCTGACAATGATACTGATGAAGATAATGATGATGGAATGTCAGATTAAGAGAAAGATTGGAAAGAATTGTACCATACTACTTATGCTTATTTAAATGACTCAAAGGGCTATTATAAAGCAAACACCCCACCTCTCAAAGTTCTGAGTTAGAGATTATTATTGAAAGAATTCTTCTCTAGATATTTTTTAAGGAGTTGTGCTGATAAGTTCTCTAGAGCCAATTTCTTATGCATCATTTGTAGAAGATTATCTTCTTGCGAGAAGATTTGAGGAGTCAAGCGCAGTATTGAGTCTATTGCGATCAGCGGTGTAAAGTCGTTAAAGCGTAAAGCGACACGAAGTAACTTTAGTCCTTAGGTAGGGGATATCTAGGGAGGAAATTTAAGTTTCTTGTGATTGCGAAATTCATAGTGTTTAATTATTATTCCAGTTCGGATTTATGGTTTTTCTCCCGATTAGGGTTTTCCACGCTAAATCCGGTGTCCTTATGGTGTGTACTTGTCAGTCTGTTGTAATCAACGGTATGAAGTCGTTGAAGCATGAAGGGACACAAGGTAACTTCAATCTTTATGTAGGGGATATTTGAGGAGGAAATCTGAGTTTTTTGTAATTGCGAGATTCATAGTGCTTGATTATTGATCCAGTTCGGATCCGTGGTTTTTCACCCGATTAAGGTTTTCTACGCTAAATCTGGTGTCTTTGTGGTGTGTGCTTGTGATTTTATTTTTGCTGCATATTGTTTATTTTTTCACACTATTGGACTAATTTATTGAATAGTCCAATCGAGAGATCTTGGACCTAAACTTTCAAACAGCACCACCACCAACAACAATAAAAAGACCAAAATTTTTAGAAAAATATTCTATAACCATTGTAGGCTTGATCCTTGGACCTAGCTCTTCTAACCAGAGTTGTTCTCGAGCTAGCTAATACTTCTATTGGATACTCTCTAGATTAATCGTAAGTCTCAAATTCAATAATGCTTTGATTTGATACCTATGATGCTCAGATATGGCACGGATACGGCAGTATAAAAGTGAAGTACACGGATTTTACATGTAAAGGACACGGATTTTACATGTAAAAAGTGAAGTATCAGATACGATACGATACGATGCGTTGCTCATTATGAAGTATCCGTGCATCATAGTTAAATACAGATGATTGCACCAGGTTTGTCTCGCATTCACAAACACAACATCAAACACAACAAATTGGTTCTAATACATGGTATCTGATTTTATTAGATTATTTTTATTTACTACGTCAAAAAAGAAAAAAAGAGGCAGTTTGAAATCTGAAAACTGAACCTAATTCTTCGTTCTTAGTTTTGTGTCATTCAGTTGAAGTTCAGAACCAACATGAAAGAAACAAGAATGACAACAAAATCTTGTTAGAGAGAATCAGTGGGAAAACCCACGTGGAGCAAATAATAAAACAGGGTAAGAGATGTGAAAAATAAGAAACACGAATCCTAATAAAAAACATAGACAAGTAGAGCCAATTTCTAACTCGTTCACCAAGACAAATGAAGTCTTAGTTTCATTTAGACAGAACATGCCTCCTTTGTTCTTGAAACACTCCTCGCATTCACGCGTAGGTTCCCATCCGAGTCCAAATCCAGCAGCCAGCAGGGTCAAGAGGTCCCTCTTCGATCCATACGGGTCTACTTGCGATTCAGAGATGGAAAACTCAAAGACGGAACAATTGTTTGTAAGATCTGCTAGGCTGTCATTCGGATAATAATAGAGAATGGATTCTGAGCAATCATGCTTGCAATTAAAGAACTTAATTTAGGCGTGTTTAGATGTATGGTGAATTAAAGTATAGTGAAGTGAAGCATCAAATTAAAAGAGAATAAAATTTAAGGGGTTATTATGGTGTTTTGTTTTTAGTTGTTTGGTATAGAATTCTTTTGACTTTTTTTTACTTTTTTATAGAAAAGTGGAGTTTTTTTTATCTTTCAGCGTAAAGAGGAGATTGCCTTTTTTACCTTTTTTTAAAAATTTAAAAAGAATTTTGAAATTGTTTATTTTTTATATGACCTCTTGTCATTTCTTTGCAGCATTCACTTTACTTCCACTTAACTAAAGAATTACCAATAAAGTTAGGTGTTACAACTTAAGGAAAGATAAGGAGAGGCGGGTACACTAACACTGTGAAGGGAATTGCAGATATGGGTCCTTTGACGAAGAGGTCATCGTCTTGAATTACTAGTTGTTTTGCTTCATATATGAGATACTTTTAACGACATATGATCTTAATTTCTTGGTCTTCCAACTTGATCATGGGTACGGAATTGTTGGCGCATGTGATTTGGTATAATCCGCATTCAGGAGTGCTGGTGTTGGAAAAGGGGAATTGGATCAGGGGTACACTTCCACAACTGAAAGGATGGCACTCTTTGCGGTCGTAAGCTTCTACTTGGACAAAGTGAAGAACAAGCAGAGATATAAAGAAGAAAGAGAGAGAGGAGGTAAAAGGATCTGCCATATCGAATCTAGATTTCAGTACTTAGAACTAGAACAGAACAGAACACATACAAAGTAACGGGAGAGAGAGAGAGAGAGAGAGAGAGAGAGAGAGAGAGAGAGAGGAGAGTTAAAAAAAAAAATTCAGGTCTGTCGTATTATAAGACTTTGAATTTTCTTAATTGTAAAAACAGCCGATGACTTTGACCGAGGAATGGAGACTTCAATATCATTGGAAGACGAAGGGACCCCTCATTTTCCTCTTTTGATTCTTTTCACCCGGCGGAGAATTTCCTCCATGCAGTTTTTTTCCCTCGTCTCTCATCCTACTTGTGATGATTCCTGACTTGTGGAAGGTGAAAGTAGTTACAGTCCCACCGTCTAATCTCCTCGTTACATCTTCTCTCTCATTAAGTACAAATTCTAACAACACGTGGGCAGATGAAAGACGCGGACTAAGCTAGTCGATCTAAAGTGAATTCTGGGAGTGATTGTGAATTTGAAGATTTGAGGGTATCCTATCTGCCCCAGAAAATAACAACGCCTGTATAAGTCCATCTATCTAAAGCTTCCGTTTGAATGGGTTTGGTTAAAAACTTTGAGTGGATACGACTTTTGTATGGCAATAAAGCAACCACCTAACACAAACTTCTAACTTCAAACTTGTAGATTGGGTGACTCCAAAAGGTGGATCAATAAAAAGAAGAAAAAGAAAACCAAAACCTGGCTTTGTGATCTTCTTCGAAGATTGGAACTGAAAAAATTAAAGTCGAAGAACTAAAAGAAAATGCAAACCAGCAAATAGTGATTTTACTAATGGAGAGACGCCGTCTTAGCGAGATTTCTGGTAGCCTCACCGAATGAATTCTCCACCTACCACATTACCAAAAAAACGGGGGCAAAAAGAAAACATAATACTAGTGATATCAGGGACTTACGAGCTTTACACAATACGAGATGGGGCCGGTCGCGACAGAAGCACTTCAACTTTATGGGTATAATCTGCACTCGGGTGCTGGTATTAGAAAAGTGGAATTTGATTGGGTTTCCACTTCCACACAGGAAAGGATTGCATTCTTTGGGGTCACAAGCTTCTAGTTGAACAATGAAGAGCAAGAACAGAGAGAAAGTAGAAAGAGAGAAAGGAGGTAAATGGATCTGTCATATCTAATCAAGATTTTAGTACTTACAACCAATCCACAATAAAACCCACAGCGAGCTCTTTGCTGATTACAAAGTAGAGGAAAAGGAGAGAAAAGAAAACAATCATTTGCTAGACTCTGATTTTTCTTAGATGAAAATCAGCAGATGACTTTGACTGAGGAATGGAGACTTAAACCCAATCGGAAGATGAAGGGAAAATTCATTCTCCTCCTATGTTCGTTGGTCCCCAACTCGCAATTTCCTCAATTCATTGTTTTTTCATAACTCGCGGAATTGTGGAGATGTAGGTGGAAGCGGGCCCTGTATCGATTCTATGTTTTTTTTTTTAATTTTTTCTCCCATTAAAGTAGAAAAATTGTTACACCCCAACCCGAACCAATCTTGTTTAATGCTAATCAATTGTGTTTTAGGTAATTTCTCATACTTAGTGATTAATTAAGGTAGTTTATGTAAATTATGATTTTTCCAAATTTCATCAGATGCACATCCTTTTGACATCATCGTGTGTATTTCGACGAGCTTGTCGATTTTCGTATTAAACTTCCTTTCATTTGATCAACCGTTGCTAAAATGGGCCATCATTTGACTCATTATGGAAATACACAAAACCCATGGACTTCTTTGCAAATTAGGCACCCTTAAAAGAACCCATCCTTATCCTTTTAAACCACTCAACTATCCCATTCGTTTCACTGTGCTGGGAGAGCTTCTTCCACAATTTCTTTCCTCCCATTCCTTTTTCTCTTTTCAAATCAATTGGTGCATGTGGTTGAAAGACAATTAGTTGGAGTCTTCTTCTTCTCCATCTTCATCTTCTCCACCCTCTTTACCTTCATTTGTTGACAAGAACCCATCTCCATTATCTCCAACTCTTTCCAAATTCGGAATTATTGTCAAGGTAAGAATTAAACCCCATCTTTCTTTGTATTTTGAGTTGAAATAGAGTCAAGGGACTCTATTGGAGTCATATTTGCATATTCATTAGCATTTCCCATGTGTTTTGTGATTAGGGCTTGATATTTGGGGGTTTTTGGTTAATTGGAGCAAAGGATTAAAGAATAGCTTGGAAGGCTAAAATGAGGCAAGTAAAAGCATGATATGAATTTACATGTTGTTAATTTCTATGTTTACTCATGATTCTTAGTATTCAATAATGTAAGAATTGGATTTAAAATTCATGTTAAGCTCTTCTTCTCTTCTTCCTTTCAATTTCCTTTCCTTCTTCAATCACTCTAGCATTTTGTGCAAGTGAAAACAAGTGTGGAGATCATCTTCCTCTTCATCTCCTTCTTCTTGTTCATCTCCACCTCTTGGTTCAAGAAACCATTTCTTCTCCAAATTCAAATTCGGAATTATTATAAGAGGTAGGTTCCAACCTCTTTTTGTTTGGATTTTTGAGTTGTATTAGAGTTAAAAGACTCTTGTGATGGAAATGCATTCATATTCATGTGATTTTCATGTGTATTGTGCCTAGGGTTTGAATATTTGGGGATTTTTAAAGTTCTTTAAACCAAGAGAGTAGAAGAGATTTTGGAAAGCTTAAAATTGAGGCAAGTATATGCATAAGAAGAATTTCCATTATGTTGATTTCATTGATTCAATAATATATACTCAATGTTCTTAGTTTCCTTTAAATGAATGATTGTATGTTTTATGTTTAATTAATGAAATGGAAGGGAGACATTTATATGTATTGTAAGGAGAGCAAGGAGGCTCTATTGTATGCAGGAACTGTGGTGGAAGAAGTAGGGGAAGAGAAGGGAAAGAGAAACGCAGCAGCAGAATTCCGGGCTGGAATTCTGCACTGCGCGCTCGAGCGCGCAGAGCTGCGCTCGAGCGCACAGAGCTGCTGGATTCTGTGTGCTCTAGCACACAGTGCTGCTGGACCCCTTTTTCTTAAACCTCTGTAGAGTGGACTAAAACCCATTTTTAGGTTATTTTGAGCCAAATTAAGTGGAGTATTAATTTTAGTGCCTTCCAACCCTCCTTAATCCTTCATTTATGGATTTTTGGTGCTTACCCTCATTTCCATAGGAATTTAGGAAATATTTAAAATATTAGGACCTTAGAAATGGAACCCTTAACCTTATAAATGAGTCTAATGGATAATTATTAGTCTAATACTATGCCACTAGGGTTCGTTTAGAAACTCAATGTACCTCTTATACATAGTGACATCAACAAAAGTAGTAATACATTGAGTTGCTAAACTTACCTTGTGTTGGACGGTGAGAGACTAAAATAAATAGGTGAGTAATGGATAGTAAAACTCCTTGATTCCTTAAATTGTTGCATTGCATATTGAGTTATATCTTCGTTGGTAGATCAATCATTATAATTAAATGAGTTATGTCATTGTCAATCTCTTTTGAGGTTTCATTATTCGAAATTCGCCATTATTCGTCAAATATTGTATATCGATTCAGTCTTGAAATTTAATATGGATTGAGATGAGTATTTGATTTGATTTGAGATTAGTATTTGATTTGATTTGAGAATAGAACTTGATTTGATTATAGACAGTTGAAATATAAACTCTCTCAAATCCACTTATAAATTTGATTTATTTGATTCGATTGAGTCGGCACTACTTAGCTTCGACCCTGTGACGCCCGACGGAGCCAGCACTTGGGTTCGTATTTGAGAGACTACTGCAGTAAGTCATATGGAGCACCGGAACTCCAAAAATCGGGTAGCCAGTTAGCCTTTGGCCGGGCCGCTGGTGACATCCCAACTAGATTTGCTCTCTTTGAGAGGATGAGCTTAAAGTAGTAGCCATATTAGTATGTTTTCTTATTTATTGATTCATCAGCATAATTATTCGATCTTTGCACAATTTGCGTAGTTGATACTTATCATTGACATTCCAAAATTACATTTACTTGTCTTAAATTCACTTTTGATAACATTATGTGATTTCTTATATTGCCTATACTTGCCAAATCGTTGTATTTGAGATACTACTCTTGGTGTCACAGGGATTCAAGACACCAAAGGAAGTTAGTCATTCAAATTTGAGGTTAATTGGTAAGCTCAACGGTTAGCTATGATTACGGGAGTACGAATCAGAAAAGAAATCTTGAGTTTGAGATTAGGAATTTAATTTAAGGTAATATACATCATTAGTTTATTTGGCATTGAATTAGGAATACATTCCTTGGAGATAAACATCTACTAGTTGTTCCTTATGTATTATGCATTTAAGATATTTAAGTCAGTAGTTTTGTTAAAGAGAAATGACAATATAATTGGACTGATCATGGCTTTAAATTTTGATATTGTACATGTTTCCGCAGATAAATGTGCATTGACAGGTGTCAGTGAGTAATCCTCACACGTAAGATGTGGAATTTTCTCCTTCGTGAATTCGGATTTGGTCCGGAACAAATGTGAGTTCACGGGAGTACGTGTGTCACACCTTGGGAACCACCCTAAACAAGGGATTCTCGGGTCCGGGATGTGACATACGTAAGTATGGTATCAGAGCCCTGAAATGTCTTTTCTAAAAGACTTAGAAACCTTAAGAGACGTGGTGAGGACACGATAGGACGTTGGGAATTTTATTTTGAAGATTGTTTATGGATGTTTATCTAATTGTATATTGAGTAAGCTAAATTATAAAAGATGCCACCTTGACGACCCACTCGAATCAGTGTAAAACCGCAAAAGCCAAAATACAACTCAAGGTGAGCAGATGCCATTACAGCAGAGACCGGTTCAACAGATGGCAGACGTGGATATACTACGGCCCTAGAGGAGGCTAAAACGACGAACGTTGTGGAAGAAGGTGAAATAATGATTATTGAATATAATATTTGATTGGCTCCTTGCTTCACAGACTCTATCACTGAGTCACACTCTGTGGTTTTGAGATAGACCGTACAACCGCAGGTTGTCTTCCTAATGACATCATTGATAGGTTATTGGTAGTAGGCAGCACATCAACCTAATATGAGATGTAGGTTAAGGAGTTTCATAGTTTGAATTTGAAAAGTTAAGCACTAAGAAGTTAGAAAAGATCTTAGTGGATGTGAGTTGATAAGATATTTCCTAGGTAGTAAACCACCGAGGAAATATAGATTACTCCAAAGGATAGTGACCTATAGATATGTGATTTTAGTACAGGTGTAGAATTAAGGATCCTAGCAACAGTTGAATATCCAATTAGTTGAAGTCTTATGGTAGATGAATTAGTTGTAACAATTAATAATTCCCTAGATTTATTCTGAAAGGTCAAGGTAACTTTAGTGACTAGGGGTACCTTAGTAACCTGTGAAATTTGTTGAACCTCTTCATTTAGTAAGAGCAAGAATTTTCAATTATGACAAAGATAGATTTCACCCAGTTAATTTAGAGATAACTCTAGTATTGACCCCAGTAGTGGTATAGGATTAATCATAGTAGTCCTAAGAGACTAGATGATGCACCCAAGAGCAAAGGACCCACTAATGGGCCCCGCCAAGAATGACTTGCTTATTTTAACGAGTAGTTTAGTCACTTTAGTAATTTGAGGTTTTATTGATGGGATTTACTTAGAAATTTTAGTGAGAAAGTTGAAGGATGGATGTTTGATTGTAAACTATGCTATATTAAATGTTGAGTAGTGTTCTTCTGAACTTACTTTTGGGCTTTTATCCCTAAGTGATCTTGTGAGTTTTGAGTCTAGGGCTCAATTTCACCGTCAACAGTGTATCTTCACCATGGCTCCGTGCAATGCCATCACTTGAATTAGGTCACAATTATCACAACTAAGAAATAGAGATTTCAAATGAATGTGGTTAGCACGAGTAGTGATGTTGTATGTTAGTGATCGAACGGATACAGAGTTGTTAGACTCTATATAGTTAGTTTTAAGACCTTGATTATTTAGACTTTTGGCAAGACTATAGACAAGTAAGTCTTAGAATGAAATAATTCGCGTGCCAGGGACTTTGACTCTTAAGCATAGGAAGTAAGTTGCGGGAGTTGAGAGACTTCCATAGTCATTGCAGAAGATGAACCACTTAAGTAGTTAGCAACCTATTGACAGCTGGTTAGATTTCCCAGATTTTATCCTATATGAGTATTAAAAATCGCCACCTTTTAGACAAATGGACTTGGCCATAGAAGTAATGTTAGAAATACCTTTAGAAATAGACCCACAGACTGAGAGACTTTGATCTATACTAAGGTTATGATTTGGGTCAGAAATAATAAAAGATTGGATTAGGAAATAATAAAAGATTGGATTAGGTTATGATGAATGTAACCAAGAGGGTAAAAAAAAAAAAAAAAAAAAAAAAAAAAAAAAAAAAAACCTGAGTAAAAGTGGACCATACGGTTTAGAATCTTTACGGTGGGATTAGCTTAAGGCTTAGTGATACCTTTAATGAACGAGAGATTGAAGATGAGACAAACAAATGGATTGTGAATAACTTCCCTAGCAAGTCTGAGTCTGAAATGTGATTAGTTGAGTCTACTTGAGATAAGTGATGTGTTGATTAGACAAGACTATAGTTGTGGTCAATCCAACAAAATTAGTGTGGCTAGAGCCATCGCTTTGACTGCTTAGAGATAGTGTAAGATCACAATAGATTGGCTTCTAGAACAATGTTCTTACGCCTATCATTTCAGATAAGTTAGTCATTTAGCTGTTCCGACCGTAGAACTTTGACCCTATCATACTTCTTAGTGGAATTCGAATTTGAGATAGACTCCTAATTCCCTTAGCTAGTATATGTGATGAAAATATTAGTTGACGAATTCTAATTCATTAGAGATTGATATTGAGAACTATTGTACTGTTGATTTGAGTCGTTGATGATTTTATAGAACTAGGATAGCCAGTTTCAAACTTGAACTCTTAGGATTAATTCGACCAGATCTGAACTTTATCTACTCAGTGTTAGCATTGAGATTATAATAGATTTAATATTAGAATTATAGATAGATTGAATTTCCCTTCGATGTTAGCCGAAGTTAGTCGCCCTAATGCTTGTGAATTGAAATTTGTAGGTTGTGACAACCTTTTGCTATTACTATGGAGCTCAGATATACGACAGACTAGTTGAAATAGAATACAACCTCCTCAGTGAGCATGTGTAGCGGTTGGATTTGTTAAGGAATTTAATTGTTAGACATGAAGATCAGACTTACCTGAGATAGGTAATAACCATGGTTACATTTGAGCTAACATTTGTGACTGATATCACAGAACTTGAACAAAGATCGATGCGACAAAATCTAAGTTGGCCAATTGTAAACCTCGATTTTCTAGGATCACGAAAGAGAGATAAATAGATTAGATTCACAAGTGATATTAGAATTTTGACACCTATATCGTCTGACTAGATCAATTACTGGATATCTAATTAGTTGTAATTCAGTGGACCATAAGACCAGTTAGAACAAGATTGAAGTGACTGAGTATAAGTTCTCGGACAATAACTGTACCACGCAAGAATGGACATGATATCTCATGAGGCTTTCTCAGACAATTTTCACGTTATTATCAACACCACTTAGACCACAGTTTTATTTTAGCAATCGACGCAGACGTCAATGGGTAAAACATGAACCAATTTGGACGAGGCCGAAGTTAAACAAATCAACTTGCACTAAGGTATCGGAGACAACCGGAGTAAGCAAGGGGAGCTATGTGGACAAGTGTCGAGTTGATATTCGAATTCTGCAGTGATAAAGTGAAAGCATCACAAAGTTGAGACCAGAAACAAGTGACGTCTCGTTACGTTGGATGATGCCGGACTCATGATGAAGTCAATGACCGAACTACAGATCGAGACTACGGCCAGATCACACAATAATTAGGGTGTAATCTACGTGACCATGCTAAAAGGTAGTTCGAGATCTATCTCACGTCGTTTAGTACAAAAAAAAAAAAAAAGTTCAGACCAAACCTAATTGCAACATGCGTTAAACTTCTGCTCCGTATCATTGATGAGAAAGAACAAGTGTTGTGGACGAGGACCGTTCGTTGAGTAAACCTTCATTGGGATCATCATGGATCAGAGAAAGCCGTGTAGGAAAAATCAAAAGACAAGTCGCAGCACTACTCCGAACTATTTACGCCGGGAGGTTCATTCGGAGGACCGAATGATTCCTAGAGGGGGAGAATGTTACACCCCAACCCGAACCAATCTTGTTTAATGCTAATCAATTGTGTTTTAGGTAATTTCTCATACTTAGTGACTAATTAAGGTAGTTTATGTAAATTATGATTTTTCCAAATTTCATCAGATGCACATCCTTTTGACATCATCGTGTGTATTTCGACGAGCTTGTCGATTTTCGTATTAAACTTCCTTTCATTTGATCAACCGTTGCTAAAATGGGCCATCATTTGACTCATTATGGAAATACACAAAACCCATGGACTTCTTTGCAAATTAGGCACCCTTAAAAGAACCCATCCTTATCCTTTTAAACCACTCAACTATCCCATTCGTTTCACTGTGCTGGGAGAGCTTCTTCCACAATTTCTTTCCTCCCATTCCTTTTTCTCTTTTCAAATCAATTGGTGCATGTGGTTGAAAGACAATTAGTTGGAGTCTTCTTCTTCTCCATCTTCATCTTCTCCACCCTCTTTACCTTCATTTGTTGACAAGAACCCATCTCCATTATCTCCAACTCTTTCCAAATTCGGAATTATTGTCAAGGTAAGAATTAAACCCCATCTTTCTTTGTATTTTGAGTTGAAATAGAGTCAAGGGACTCTATTGGAGTCATATTTGCATATTCATTAGCATTTCCCATGTGTTTTGTGATTAGGGCTTGATATTTGGGGGTTTTTGGTTAATTGGAGCAAAGGATTAAAGAATAGCTTGGAAGGCTAAAATGAGGCAAGTAAAAGCATGATATGAATTTACATGTTGTTAATTTCTATGTTTACTCATGATTCTTAGTATTCAATAATGTAAGAATTGGATTTAAAATTCATGTTAAGCTCTTCTTCTCTTCTTCCTTTCAATTTCCTTTCCTTCTTCAATCACTCTAGCATTTTGTGCAAGTGAAAACAAGTGTGGAGATCATCTTCCTCTTCATCTCCTTCTTCTTGTTCATCTCCACCTCTTGGTTCAAGAAACCATTTCTTCTCCAAATTCAAATTCGAAATTATTATAAGAGGTAGGTTCCAACCTCTTTTTGTTTGGATTTTTGAGTTGTATTAGAGTTAAAAGACTCTTGTGATGGAAATGCATTCATATTCATGTGATTTTCATGTGTATTGTGCCTAGGGTTTGAATATTTGGGGATTTTTAAAGTTCTTTAAACCAAGAGAGTAGAAGAGATTTTGGAAAGCTTAAAATTGAGGCAAGTATATGCATAAGAAGAATTTCCATTATGTTGATTTCATTGATTCAATAATATATACTCAATGTTCTTAGTTTCCTTTAAATGAATGATTGTATGTTTTATGTTTAATTAATGAAATGGAAGGGAGACATTTATATGTATTGTAAGGAGAGCAAGGAGGCTCTATTGTATGCAGGAACTGTGGTGGAAGAAGTAGGGGAAGAGAAGGGAAAGAGAAACGCAGCAGCAGAATTCCGGGCTGGAATTCTGCACTGCGCGCTCGAGCGCGCAGAGCTGCGCTCGAGCGCACAGAGCTGCTGGATTCTGTGTGCTCTAGCACACAGTGCTGCTGGACCCCTTTTTCTTAAACCTCTGTAGAGTGGACTAAAACCCATTTTTAGGTTATTTTGAGCCAAATTAAGTGGAGTATTAATTTTAGTGCCTTCCAACCCTCCTTAATCCTTCATTTATGGATTTTTGGTGCTTACCCTCATTTCCATAGGAATTTAGGAAATATTTAAAATATTAGGACCTTAGAAATGGAACCCTTAACCTTATAAATGAGTCTAATGGATAATTATTAGTCTAATACTATGCCACTAGGGTTCGTTTAGAAACTCAATGTACCTCTTATACATAGTGACATCAACAAAAGTAGTAATACATTGAGTTGCTAAACTTACCTTGTGTTGGACGGTGAGAGACTAAAATAAATAGGTGAGTAATGGATAGTAAAACTCCTTGATTCCTTAAATTGTTGCATTGCATATTGAGTTATATCTTCGTTGGTAGATCAATCATTATAATTAAATGAGTTATGTCATTGTCAATCTCTTTTGAGGTTTCATTATTCGAAATTCGCCATTATTCGTCAAATATTGTATATCGATTCAATCTTGAAATTTAATATGGATTGAGATGAGTATTTGATTTGATTTGAGATTAGTATTTGATTTGATTTGAGAATAGAACTTGATTTGATTATAGACAGTTGAAATATAAACTCTCTCAAATCCACTTATAAATTTGATTTATTTGATTCGATTGAGTCGGCACTACTTAGCTTCGACCCTGTGACGCCCGACGGGGCCAGCACTTGGGTTCGTATTTGAGAGACTACTGCAGTAAGTCATATGGAGCACCGGAACTCCAAAAATCGGGTAGCCAGTTAGCCTTTGGCCGGGCCGCTGGTGACATCCCAACTAGATTTGCTCTCTTTGAGAGGATGAGCTTAAAGTAGTAGCCATATTAGTATGTTTTCTTATTTATTGATTCATCAGCATAATTATTCGATCTTTGCACAATTTGCATAGTTGATACTTATCATTGACATTCCAAAATTACATTTACTTGTCTTAAATTCACTTTTGATAACATTATGTGATTTCTTATATTGCCTATACTTGCCAAATCGTTGTATTTGAGATACTACTCTTGGTGTCACAGGGATTCAAGACACCAAAGGAAGTTAGTCATTCAAATTTGAGGTTAATTGGTAAGCTCAACGGTTAGCTATGATTACGGGAGTACGAATCAGAAAAGAAATCTTGAGTTTGAGATTAGGAATTTAATTTAAGGTAATATACATCATTAGTTTATTTGGCATTGAATTAGGAATACATTCCTTGGAGATAAACATCTACTAGTTGTTCCTTATGTATTATGCATTTAAGATATTTAAGTCAGTAGTTTTGTTAAAGAGAAATGACAATATAATTGGACTGATCATGGCTTTAAATTTTGATATTGTATATGTTTCCGCAGATAAATGTGCATTGACAGGTGTCAGTGAGTAATCCTCACACGTAGGATGTGGAATTTTCTCCTTCGTGAATTCGGATTTGGTCCGGAACAAATGTGAGTTCACGGGAGTACGTGTGTCACACCTTGGGAACCACCCTAAACAAGGGATTCTCGGGTCCGGGATGTGACAAAAATTGAAAAATCTGAACTGCACGAAAAGAGAATGATGAAAGGCTCTAACTCCCTCAGGCATTGAATCCTCTCCATTCATATTGAAAGATTTCGACTCGGATTTCTGTAACTAGCAACTTGAAATTTTCCCAACGACCCGGAAAAGTAACACCATCTTTTTAATGCCATCTATCTAAAGAGTTCATTTTGTGGGTTCGAACGATAGATGGAACACAAGTTTGCGTTGAGATAATTTAAGCCGTTGATTATATGGCAATAAAGTAACCACCAAGCACTCATTCAAAGATGTGAGTAAAAGATGGCTAAAAGAGCAAGGGTAAGAAAGGGATCTTGCTCTCTGTTCATCTTCGAGGATATAAATTCTCATCTGAAAAACTAAGGTGGCGGAACTTGGAAGTAATAGGATTGCAAACAGCAAATAATAAATTCACTACTGGAGAGAAAAATGGCGAATTTACTACCACCCATTGGCTAGAGTTTTGGTAGCCTCACCAGACGCCAATGAGTTCCTCACCAAATTATCAACAAACAGGGGGCAAGCATCCGAACACTACCCCCAAGAAGAAAGCATGAAAGAAAACAAAATACCAGTGATATCAGCGACTTAAAGAGCATTACATGATGTGAGATGGGGCCGGTCGCGACAGAAGCACTTGAACTCGTTCTCTAAGTATCCGCACTGACCTCCGCTTTCCAAGCACCTGCTGCAATTGGGTGCAGTCCAGTTGAGAAGAAATCCCCTATGTAGCAACGCCAAGTAATTGTCCTGGGGCTTGGAATCCATCATAACAGGCACAGAGACATAAGGTTGGCATTTCTTTGGGAGATTCCAGGAACTCATCATGCTCCCAGTAAAATTCAACCTTGCAAAAGAGTGATGTGTCTCGTTGTTGGGGATGCAAGGAATCGCCTGGTATTGGGGTAGTTTTGGTTCCTCGGTGCAATTGTAAAAGAATAAGAGGTTGTGGTTCGATTCAACAATATGGAAAACAGAATGATTGAGGGTGAGAGTAAAAGGAGGATGTGGGCAAGAAGTATCATCCATCAATCTTTTGTCGACAACGGAAAAGAATTGCTCTTCATAATTGATATTTTTGATGATGTATTCGGAGGCGAATACCTTAAGGACCGGTTGTTGGATGTCGCAGGTGAGTTGGAAGCCCGGATAGCCACAGTGCGATGGGTGTTTGCCAGGGATCCAAAAGGGGTAGCTTATGTCTGGGCCCTTTCCATCATCACATCTTTCAGGAACGCAAGTTCTGAATAATTTGTGAACAGAAAGGACTGGTTCTGCTAGCAGAAGAAAGAGGATGAGGAAGTAGAACAAAAGCAGGTAGGAGAATTCGAGCCTTTTCAACTGTAACAGGTTGTGACTCATTTGGAAGGAAATCATGAAAGAACTTGCTCGTTCCAGATGGGTGTCGGAACCGAACTCGCCGAGAACCATGAACCTTGTGCGTTTCGGTGTGAGGTAGACCTGCGAACTCGCTGCGAATACTCTCAGATCTCTGGATGATCACAAGCAAGGGTTCTCATCTCCCTTAAATAGAGTAATCCCTAGGAGTTACTGCTCTATTAGGATACAACCTCTCCTGAAATCCCATATCTCATAACCAGCGTGGGAAATCTGCCAAACCGGGAGTCTGAACTCGATCCAAACTCTACCACCAAGAGTTTGATCCTTATCTGACTCAACCAGATCAAGACTTGTTGGGAGTTCATCCGCGGCACACCGCTGGGCTCGATCTGGCATGGGCCCCATGGCAATCGGGCCACACAATTTTCCAACAAATCAAAGGGAGAAAATGTTGGAAGAAGATGAAGCTTTCAAATGGACAAATTGCAGGCGTTATATTAAATGGAGATGAGAAGATAAAGATGTTTTTATTTTATTTTGAGTGGCGTTGTGGGCTAAGCCAAGAGTGTCCCATCTAATTAAGGTCACAACGCCACTGTAACTATGATGCAGAGAAGAAACGAAAGCCCTTAAGGGCTCGTTTGGTAATTTTATTAATATAGTCAATAAAGTCAAGTCAAGTTAAACATCCCATCAAAATCACTTTTTACCAAAATTCCTTCCATCTTTTCCAAAAAAAGTAAAAAAGCAACTACATTACTCACTAAAAGACAAAAAAACTCAATTTCCCCATATAAAAAGTAAAAAAATATTTCATTCCAAACAAATAAAAATAAAATACCATCATAACTCACTTATATTTTATTCATTCTTTTCATTTCACTTCACTCCACTTTATTTTAAAAGTAAATTACCAAACGGGCCTGAGAACTTCTTTAAATTAAAGAAGACTACTTCGGAGTAACTAGAAGAAATTTAGTGCTGGGCTAACCTCATTTTCGGATGAAGGAAAGTTCGAGGAGAGAACTAAACTACCACCCTTCCACTGTGCCAGCCTCTGTCAAGTCAGTCAAGGAAAGGTCTGGGGAACATCATATTCCATCATTGAACCATTCAACCAAAAAGAGCTTGACCATAGCCCACAACGCCACTGTCGACATAGAGTAGAATGGCTGCCCTTTAAACCATTTCTTCAAAGAAGACTACTTCGGAGTAATGACTAATATCCATATGTATTGGTTTCAGGTCTCCTTCTAAATGTGCATAATCCTTCAGGAAGTTATTTGTGGGTTTCCAAATGGGTTGGATTTTAGAATTTCGACTATGAAATATAGTATTTTGAAATTCGAAGGAGACAATCATCATATCATTGTAAGAGATTTTCAATATTAGAAATTATTGTGAAAAATAAATTTCCATAACCAACCAGGCAAGAAAATGTCTGTTTTATAAGTAATTTATCCTACAATGAGACTGACTCATATTAAAGAGAAATTAATTTGATAGATTCATGAGAGGTAGGAATTTATTTTGATGAATGGTTTGGATTTTTCAAAAGTAGGATCAACTAAAGACACTGACACATTGCTAATTAGTCTAACAACTTTTTAGATGGGAAACATTTTCAACAGGGCAATTCAATCCTTTCTCATGAACTTGAGCCATCATATGATACAAATAGAATGCAAAATTCCTTGCAGGTTCCTCTATAGATGGTGCTAAATCCACACATTCGCACCACATGATGATCAGCTATTAAAGAACTCGTTATGATTGCAACTTTGGAAAGAAATCAAATTCAACATTGTCCAAAACTCTTTAAAAAAACAAAAAAAAAATCCATTAATGTCCCAAACTATAGCGGATTTTGAGAGCAGTTTTTTTACCTCACTAGTAAGGTAAGAGGTGTTAGTTCTTACCTGGCCACCAAGGGGTTCGAACCCTGGACATGCCACATTTCCTCACCTAAGCTTTTTCTCACCTCACCCAAGGTCCACTTTCCTCACATGAGGGCTCGATCACCTCACCAGAGGTCCACTACCCTCACCCGAGGACGGGCCCAACCACTATAGCTAGGTTAAAAAAAAGAGAGTAAAGTATGGTTTAAAGAGACGAGTCGGCTTATAGTGAGTCATGAGTCAACTTGGAGAAGCACATCAATATTTATTTATATCTAAAAGTAAAAAATAAAGTATCTAAAGTCATTATAAACATGCTAGTGGTACATTTTTAATTTAACTTCTGGAACAATTAAAAATTCAACAGGTTACAATGTTATGTTACAGATATTCCCATTATATTCTTAGGTGATCTTGGCATTTCAAATATACCATTACATCTAATTATTAAATACAAAATTACACAGTTTTGAACCGGGACAGACAGTTTGCTAAGTGAACCAAGCAGTGGTTAAACATTGCTAATGATGACCCATACGCGTTATCGACAGTGGGTAAACATAGTCAGTCAGTCCTGATCGATTGTGATTTCAGTGTTTTGTTGCCCAATCAATTGGCATCCATTGGAAGAAAGATCAAGGAAGGAAACAAAAAATGAAATCGACCTGCAAAAATGCCAACTCTAACTATTCTTATTCTACAAGGCAACAAAGAAGGAAACCGACCTGCAAAAATGCCAAGCTGTTGGGTTTAAGAGTTCTAATTATTACGTTTGATATTTCCACAGAAATGGTTGAAAGGTCAAGCTCAATGCATTTATCACCACCTTCACCGAGTGGGACTGTACCGAAAGACTTGAAAAGACTCCAAAATGTTGATTCCCTCACACCCACGAATTAAACGAGAGAATGTTAAAGTTAGCAGTTTAACTGGAATCCGCATTTGTACGTAGAGCCGTGCTATTCGGCCCAACATGGGACAGCCTGGGATCCAACGGCTGGCCTGGGGGTAACCGGCCTTAGATATAATTGGGATAACTGATTTATCCCTTCAACTGTTTTAGGCATAAAATTTCAAATCTTGTATTATCCCTCTTTTTCTTCAACCCATATTTTGTCTCATCCTCTCCTAGGCGCAGAATCCCTGTCTCCACCATCTCCCAGGCGACCTCATCCCCCGCTCCCTCTCATCATCTCCATCTCATGATCCCTCTCCATCCTGCGCAGAACCTCTCACCACTCCCTCCCTTGATCACCCTGCATTCTCCCTTTTCCCAGTCTCATCACCCTGATCCCATCTCTCGGTGGGCCACTGATTGAAACTAACCGGAGAAGATCGCCATAGTCAGAGAAGGAAACTCGCAGACTGCAGAGATCAGGTATGGAGAGATCAGGTATGGAGAGATCAGTTTCTTTTACCTTTGGTGGGCCATGACCGCAAAATGTTGATCAACCTGAGGAAGAAGACAGAAGATCATGGATTCTGTTTTGCAAAACCCGATAACAGCTGGACCTGTTCAATCGCCACCCTCCCTTCATCGCCGAGGAAGACCGAAGTCACCGCATCATTGTTGATTTCTTTTCGTTGTCGTCGTCGCCTTGTTAGTGCGGCCTCCCGCCCACCCATCGCCGCTGCAGAAGACAACAGCAGAAGAAGGCACAGCGCCTATTGCAGGCGTTGCGAGGAAGAAGAAGACGACCCAGTTGGGTCCGTTCCATGTCCTAGGTCTCGAGTCGGTTCCCGTCAGGTTCGACCTGACTCCCTCGCAAAAGCCCAAAACCTAGAAATAGTTGCTGCAGCAAGGGATGACGTGTTTTTATGAAATTTATCTAAGTTTTTAATAAATTTATATGAGTTTCTGCCAAATTTATCTGATTTTTTTATTTTTTGTCACATTTATTTGAGTTTCGTGAAAATTTATTTGAGTTCTGAAAAAAATTTCTCTAGGTTCTGGAAAAATCTATCAGAAATTTTGGCTAATTTATCTGAGTTCTGAAACAAATTTATCTAAGATCCTGACAAATCTAAATGAGTTTTTGGCAAATTTATTTGAGTTTTTGGCAAATTTTTCTGAAATTTGGAAAATTGTTTTATCTTAGTTTTGGCAAATGTATTTGTGTTTTTTAAAATTTATTTTCATTTTTTAATTTTATTAAAGTCTTTTAAAATTTATTTGCTTCTTTTGAAATTTATTTGCATCTTTTGAAATTTATTTACATTTTTTGAAATTTATTTGGATCTTTTGAAATTGATTTTCATCTTTTGAGATTTATTTGTATTTTTTGAAATTTATTTGGATCTTTTGAAATTTATTTGCGTCTTCTTAAATTTCTCTGCGTTCTTTTGAAATTTATTACGTTTTTTTTTAAATTATTTCATTTTTTTAAATTTATTTGCTTTCTTTAGAATTAATTTGTATTTTTCAAATTTATTTTCTTTTTTTAATTTTTTTTACGTAATTTGAATTTTATTTTCATCTTTTGAAATGTATTTACATTTTTGGAAATTTATTTGGATCTTTTGAAATTTATTTACTTTTTTTTAAATTTATTTGGCCAATTAAATGGTAGTTGACCATTATTAATGGTATATTCAACTAATCGTGGGATATGATTTTGAAGAAATGGTAAATTAGACATTTTAGGTATTCAGATTTTAGAAAAAATGACCTATCACACTATAAAAAAAGATTGTGGACTGTTTGCCTTAAAGTCATGATTTGAGGGACCCCTAACCAAAGCCCCTTCATTTTGATGAATGGCTTTGACTTTTCAAAAGTAAGATCAATGAAGATTCTCACATATTTCTAATTTGCCCTCCTCAATTAGCCAGTGTTTTAGATGGATTCGGAGTTCACTTGGAGAAGCACATCGATTCTTATTGATATCTAAAATTATAGTACTCAAAAGTCATTTAAAACGCGCTATACTTTGGTAATTTAACTTCTTGAACAATTAGAAACTCAACAAGTTACAATGCTAAATTCAGATCTTCCAATCATAATCTTAAGTTTTGGCATGTCAACTATACCTTTACATATCATTATTCAATAAAGAAATACACAGTTATTAATTGGTTCAGGCAGTTTGCGATTGAACCGCACAATTCACAAAACTCAGCTAAGAGGAATTGGCTACGGATGAATTGAACAACATAGCATTAACCATGTAGTGGTTCTAGACTTCCAATTCAACCAGGTGGAACCAGCTAGTCCAATCTGATTTTTAAATGGAGAAGATGACCCATATATAGCCTTATTGACACTTGACAGTGGTTAAGCACGAACAGTCCAGATCGTTTGCAATTTAAGTGTTTGTTGTGGCTGAAATGAAAATAGAACATATATTTCATGAAAAACATATAATTCGTATAAAGAAGCGGTTTTATGAGAATGTCAATAACGAGACAACATAATCTGCTGAAGAATAATTTAGACTTGATTATTTTATATACTTAGTAGATCAAACTATTTCTTCAATTCAGAATAGGTTTGAATAATTTAAAATATATGAAAATATTTTTGGCATTCTATTTAATTTTAAATTTTCAAAATAACTAGACAATGATAGTTTAAAAAAAAGTTGTCTTAATCTCGAATGTTCCTTAAAACATGACAGTTTTTCTGATATGATTTATTTTCAGAATTGAAAGTTTTAAAAGAGATTTTACAAGCTGAATAAAACACTCCAATTGACGTACTAAATTATGTAAAAGAATAGATATTTTTCCAAATGCATACGTTGCTTACAAAATATTATTGACAATACCTGTAACTGTTGTTTCTGCAGAAAGAAGTTTTCTAAATTAAAATTGAAAAAATCCTACCTACGATCAACAATGTCACAAGAAAGATTAAGTAGATTAGTCATACTATCAATTGAAAATGATATTTTAGCAAAACTTGAATATAAAAACTTAATTAATAATTCTGCATTACAAAAAGGGTGAAAAATAGATTTTAAATAAAATATTTATAATAATATTAAAAAATAGAAAAGACCTCATTTAGTATTGTCGCTTTAGGCCTCAAATTATCTTGAGCTGGCCTGGCCGAGAGGAGGAGAAGAGATGCTTACCCGTTGGAGGACACATGTACAAATGTTGTTTATCCTTGCACACTACAATAATTTGTACTTTTACTGGAGTTTTTTCCCAGCGCAATTATTAAACGCCGAGAAAAGTTATATTTTCTCCGGTGATATATTTTCGCCGGTATAAGTTAAAATATTAGCGGCGAATTATTATTTTCGTCGGCAAAAAATATGTTTTATTGGCATAAGGTTATTAAGCTTTTGCCCGTGCTTTAATTTCGCCAGGAAGTTATTTCCGTTCTTAACTTCCGTTCCTTTTATTTATTTTTCGGTGGAATAAAAAGTAAGTGGATCTTTTGCCCGCCCTAAAAATAACCCTTTTCATTTCTCGCGCCCGCTAAATCCATAAGCATTTCCAGCGCCCCCTCTTTCTCTACATCGTCTTTGAGGCTCTGCATTCCCCCTTTCCATTTTCAGCAGCCGCTCGAAGTGCATCTCTCTCTTTCTTCTTCATCCAGTTAACTGCATTGCCTCCTTACAACTCTCTTTCTCTATTGCATTAGTGTTTGGGGTTCATCTCGTTCTGGTGCGTTTGATTTCCTCCACCAGCGTCGATGCGTCGCAGCTCTGGTTTTCATCAATAGCAAAAACCCAGTTCCAGTTTTAATCGATACTGCTCGAAGAAGTTTGAATTTCACTTGGTCATCTGAGGGTTTGAGAAAGGTTGGTAGCTGGTTCTGGTTCAGGGTTTTGCTACATATGTGGGTTTTGTTGGTTTTTATTTGTTTTTCTTCTACTCTTGTTGGATTTAATTGGGTTCTATTAATTTATTGATTGTTATGTTGAATTTGATTTTTCTGCTGTTGTTGATAAATTTTCTCTGCAATGTTAATTCGGCGGCATGGGTGAGGAATCCGCAGCTACACCAGAACTGAAAATCACCATTTCAATAAAGAACACCAAACACAGAATTTTGACAACCACAAAAAATCTTTTCCGTGGCATTCATTATAATAGATTTTGTGATACAAATGGGTTAACGTTTAATATCAAAATGTTGTAATAGCTCCACTCACTTGATTTTCTTATATATTCACTAAGGGAGGGGTGATGTTTCTCTCCATGTCTATTCCAAACGAGCCTACATAGGAACTCTAAAAACTTTTCTGATAGCAGAGCTGCATGCTTCGTTCTTGTTGATGGAATAAGGTTAGCAAAGAAATGAAGGGTTTAATCACACCAGCACTACCATCCCAAATGCCCATTTTCAACTGCATTTTACCCATCTCATTTGAATCTATTATAGTTACATCCCGTCCTTTCTCCATTGATTTTGGCACCCCCATCTGATCAAAATCTATTCAGTGACGGTTACCTCCCATCCTCTCTTCATTGACACTGGTACCCCATAAGTGTATGTTGGACATTGGTTATGCTATCAGTATGATGGTGGTAGCTGCAAAATGACAATGCCATCTGCACACCAGGTGTTTGTTAATATGGGGCTTAGAACCCATTGAAGACTCTTTGGTCATTGATAATGGAAAAGGCCTCAAAAAGATTTTTTTTGTCATGCTTTTTTTTATGCATTGATTTGTGTTGTATTTGATTCTGATGTAGATATGTGCTTATTTGTTGATTGCAACCTTCTATTAATTATAGTTGTAGGTTCATGCTTGTGAATGCAGTGGTTTGGATCCCGACTTGTAAATTGTGATTGATACATATCTGATGTTGATTTAGACTGCTGATGGTTTATACTTCAAAGCTCTGAATGCTTTCTTTTTGAATATTTTTTTTTAAATATTAAATATTATGTAGCACTCAAACATATAGATAACTTTTATGTGTTTTTTTCTCCCTTATCCTATTTTCCCATTACCAACACAATTAAAATTCTCAAGGGCCCGTTTGTTTGCAAGGAATTGAATTCCCAGGTATTTAAGGTAAAATATGCTCCAAAAAAGGATTGTTAAGAGGTGAGGGTTGAAGGATGCACGGTGGAGAATAGATTGGACTTGACTATCCTAGGATTTGGTTTACAAAGGTGTAGGATGCGCATTCATTTTCCATCACCCCTCAATTCGTTTTCCATCAAAGGGAAGATTATTTTATGCCCTTTTAAGGATCTTCACCTTTGTATCTTCAATTTTAACCACGTTTAGCAATGCATTTTTTTTAGAATTCCTAGGAATTGAATTCTTGCAAACAAACTCCTGTTAGACTCTATTGTTATTAACTCGTTATCTTAATCCTTACATAGATGTAAACTTAATTTTGAGAAATGAAACTTCCCTAAATTTAAAACACTAAATAGATTTCATGTCATAAATATAATGATTAATTAAGGTTCTTATCAGAATATTAATGCTTTTTTTTTTTTTTGTCCCTTGTTCCCCCATGAAATGTCAAATGCCTAGATTTTTTTGTCAAGAGAAGAAAAGGATATGAGGCTTTTCAAGAATTGGACCATTGTCGTCCCATTTCACCAGGCATCTCTGCTAAAGGCATTGTAATTAGTTGGTGTGCTAAATAGAGTCCATTTGGAGATTATTGTTATAATTATTTATGGTATGGGCTTGATGCCATGCTGCTTACTACAGCTTCCTATGTGACTGGTTGAATGGTCTATGAATGTATGAAATCTTTGGAAATAGTAGGAAATAATGGTTCATTTGATAGATGGTTTTATGGGGTGAACTATTTTTTTCTTGTGGTTTATGCAAGACATAAATGCAAATTTCTTAGGCACCCTCATCTACAGCGTGCAACTTGAATCCCAATTCTATCAATGTTTTGATGAATTAGACGCCTTGCATCAATGTTGGACTGCGACACAATTTCTAGTGCTGTAACTTAGGTGCAAAGTACTAGAAATATTGAAGTTAGGAATGAGTACATGAGAAGGAAAAAAAATGGAAATAAGATAGAGAAACAAAACATGTTATTTGAGGTGGTTAGGGAATGTACATAAAAGGCAAAAGACCTAGTGCAGAGAATTAGATTGTTACAATGATTAGTATACAAAAAATTGGGAGTGATTAGCTAAAGCTTTAGCCTCCTCAGTCTGTCAGTTTCTAGGTTTCCTCCTTTGGGCAATGCTTTGCTTTTGAGTTTCTCTCTGTTCCTGCTGCTCTGTTCTGCTGTTTCTCTGCTGGTTTGGGCCCTGCTTCTTGTTCTTTCTGCTTGCTGGTGGGTATCTCTCAGTGAAGTGAAGTGTGTTGTAGTGTAGTCTGGTGGTTTTGTCTCAGTGAAGTGCAGTGTGCTGTAGTGGTAGTGCTGGGTAGTTTTGTTGAAGATCTTTGGGGCTGCTCTTCTTTGCTGCTGCTTTTTGTCTTCAGCTGCTTGTTTCTCCTTTTGCTGCTGCGGTCTGAATTTGGAGAGCTTCTTCGTTCTTGATATTCTGAGTGGCAATGCATTGTTGCCTTCTTTTTTGTTCTATCCTGTACTGCTGTGCAGGCTGGATTCTTTGAGCTGCAGGAAAGCCTCTTCCATTTCCTTTTCTGTTTTCTCTTTCCTGTTTCTTTCAGTTGGGAGGTTTGCCTTTTTGGGAAGGCATTTTTTGAAAGCCTTCCCTTGTGGTTTTATCTCTGTATTTTTGGGGGGCTTTTGCCCATGAGAGTGGCTACCTACACACTACAAATGACTCTCTACACACTACATTTCAAAAAAAAAAAAACAAAATCAAAAAACTCCTAAACTACCCTCGCCATCTCCTTCCCTCTCTCTCCCTTCTCCTCATTGTCCACCGCCCACCCTCTCCCCTTCCTCTCCTCTCCCTCTTCCTCGTCATCTTTCTCTCCTTCTCCCTCTCTATTTCCCTCTATTTCCCTCTCCCTGCTCGTCGCGGCCTGCTGCCCGCCCACTCTCCATCTCCTTCTCCCTCTTCCTCTCCTTCTCCCTCTCCCCGCTCATCACCGACCGCCGCCCGGTCACCCTCTCCCCATCCTCTCTCCCTCTCACGGTGGAAAAGCAAATGGAGAAGAATCAAATGCTTTGGATGTAAAAATAAATAAATTTTTCCATTCGAGTTTGTGGCCCTGTAACGCCGAACAAACTCGATTTGTTCGGCCCTATGTCGCCGAACGAATCGTATTCGCCGATGCGGCCCTGTAACGCCGAACAAACTCGATTTGTTCGGCCCTGTGTCGCCGAACGAATCGTATTCGCCGATTTCAATGGAAAAATTTATTTATTTTTACATCCAAAGCATTTGATTCTTCTCCATTTGCTTTTCCACCATGAGAGGGAGAGAGGATGGGGAGAGGGTGACCGGGCGGCGGTCGGTGATGAGTGGGGAGAGGGAAATAGAGAGGGAGAAGGAGAGGAAGAGGGAGAAGGAGATGGAGAGTGGGCGGGCAGCGGGCCGTGACGAGCAGGGAGAGGGAAATAGAGGGAAATAGAGAGGGAGAATGAGACAAAGATGATGAGGAAGAGGGAGAGGAGAGGAAGGGGAGAGGGTGGGCGGTGGACAACGAGGAGAAGGGAGAGAGAGGGAAGGAGATGGCGAGGGTAGTTTAGGAATTTTTTTATTTTGTTTTTTTTAAATGCAGTGTGTAGAGAGCAAAATGCAGTGTGCAGGTAGCAGCTCTCTTTGCCCATTTCCCTCTTTTTCTTTAATACAATTTTACCCTTAAGCAAAAAAAAAAAAAAAAGTATACAAAAAATTAAAATATTGCAAGTACAGAGGTCATATGAATGGCTGATTTACTACATAGAGCCCATCAACATTGAAGATTGCTTAACAATTGAAAGCTCGTTTGTAGTAGGACTTGGTTATTGTCTATGCAGTGTAGGCGTTTGCTTCCCAAATAGAGTTAGATTGAGTGACCAGCAATGTCACATCCCGGTCCCGAAATCACCCTGGCCTAGGCTAATTCCCTAGCTGTGCCACACGTACTCCCGCATGTTGTGCCTGTCTCAAGCCAAACACAACACACGAAGGAGAGAAAAGCGACTAATCCACAAGTGAGAACACATAACATTTCATATAGCGGAAGTCGTAGTTCATTTACAGAAGGTATCATCTTCCATCAAGTACAATTAAACATTTAAGTTTGATACAAAAGAATTAGACAAATATATACATTAATTTCAAAAGAGGGACCAATGAAAGAATCCCTATACAAAAGAACCTATACATTCACTACCAAAAGTATATGCAAAAGATATTCGTATGACTAGATGAAAAGGTTAGTCACACGAACTATAGTATCTTCGCACTCCGAGAAGGTACAAATCTAGGTTGGCCTTTGTTCTGGCCACTCTTCTAGTCCTGCTGGTACCTCTTGGGTACCCTCCTCTCTCTCCTGTGCCTCTTCAGGGCCGGGAGCTGCATCTGAGTCTGTGACACCAAATGTAGTATCTCAATACGACGATTTTTAGCAAGTATAGGCACAATAAGAAATTATGTAATGTTGCAACTTTGAATTTAATATCAGTAAATCAGTGGATGGCAATGATAGTATCAACTATGCAAATTGTGCTTGAATAAAATATGCTAATGGATCAATAGATGAGAAAACCATATTAATTTTGGCTACTACTTAAAGCTCATCCTCTCAAAGAGAGCAAAATCTTGTTGGGATGTCACCAGCGGCCCGGCCAAAGGCTAACTGGCTATCTGGTTCTGGAGTTCCGGTGCTCCAGACGACATACTGCAGTAGTCTCTCATAACTAAACCAAGTGCTGGCCCCGTCGGGCTTCACAAGGTCGAAGCCAGGTAGTGCCGACTCAATCGAATCAAACTAATCGAATCATAAGTGGATTCAAGTGAGTTTGTATTCCAAATCCTCTATAAACAAACTCAATTCCATTCATATATCGCCGTATATTTTATATCACCGTAAACTCACTCAATCCACATTTCAAATCAATACTGAATCAATATACAGTCGTTGACAAATGGTGGGGAATAGAGTCATTAAATCTCAAGGATAGTGATAATGTAATAAACCTAATGGATTTTAATGATTGATCTATCAAATAAAGGTATAATTCAATATGAAATGCAATAATTTAAAGAATCAAGGAAAGTACTAGCCAATCTAGTCTAGTCCTCTATTGTTTCCTCACCATCCAATTCGATATACATTTAAGGAATTTATACTTAGTGTCACAGTGTAATAAAAAGTTCATTAAATTAATATCCATGGCGTGGTGATAAAGTCCTGATTGTTTTTGGGCTACTCAAGCTCCTAGGGTTTCAATTAGGCAACTAAAGGATTAGGGTAACAATTCATGGCTCTAAGAGACCTTTAAAATGAAGTATCAAAATTTAGAAATTTTGGGGTTCGGTCAACTGGCGGTGGCCTGGTGGTTAGCCGACTGTCATCGCCAGGTAACCGCCGGGTGACCGCGGTTTCCTGACAGAACAGTTAGCTTCTGGAAAAGTAACCGTGGTTTCTGGCTAGCCGCCAGGTAACCGCGAGGTAACCGCGAGTTCCTGACAGCAAAGATCGGTTACTGGAAATGTAACCATGGACTTACGGTTAACCGCCTGGGGTTCACGCGGCTAGCCGCAAGTCCGCGTGGCCAGCCGCCTGGCCTGCGGATTGTTCTATTTTCACCCATTCTGAAGCTCTCTCTCCTCTTTTCCTTTCCATCCTTATTCTCACCTTCTGTAATATGGAGCCCTCTTGCTCCCATATCCAACATAAGATCATTCCATAACATTTCAATATACAAGGAGAGCTCACCATGCATTTTGACTCCAATGTCACATTATTAAATACTAAGAATCATGAGTAAAACATAGAATCAATGGAAATAACAACATGTAATTTCATATTATGCTTATACTTGCCTCTAGTTAAGCTTTCCAAACCTCTTCTATTCTCTTGGTGTTCCAAGACCTAAAATCCCCAAATAATCCAAACCCTAGACACAATTCAAGCAAAAGAATACCATGAATGCTATGTAAACCTACCCAAGAGTCTTTTGACTCCTTTTTAACTCAAACATACCATCTAGGAGGGGTTTTAGTCTTACCTCACAAGGAATCCAAAAGTGGAGTTGGAGAGAGAATGGTTTTCTTGAAATAAGAGTTGAAGAAGATGGAGAAGGTGATGATGAAGAAGACTTCCACCCTTGGTCTTTACTTGCGCAAGGCTAGAGTGCCAACAAGCTTCAAGAAATGGAGAGAAATGGAAAGAAAGAAAAGAGAAGAAGTTTTCTCTACAGGCACCATGCAACCAACGAATGAAATGGGTGAAATGGAGTTAGTGCAAGTGATAAAGATGGACATTTTGCAGAAAAGTCCACTAGTTTTGTATGTTTCCAGTTTGAGTCAAATGATGGCCCATTTCCTCAACGAGTGATCAAATGAAGTAAAGTCGAATACGAAAATTGACGAGCTCAACGAAATACACGCGTTGACGCCAAAATGACGTGAAAACGATGCAAAACGGGAAAATTTATAATTACGAAAAAGGCCTATGACTCAATCCAATTGAGTCAACTCTACTCCACTCACCTATTCACAACTCAAGACTCAATGTAACTTGGTCTAAGAGACTAAGTTGATGATTTACAATTAAACACAATCAATTACGCTAAATCCTCATTAATCAATACTAATGAGAATTAAATAGGGTTGGGGTGTAACAAGCAATGTTGTCACTGTGTTTATTTTGCGCTAAACCAGTAGTGGTACCAGTTTGATTATTCATTTATTGAGACATGGTAAAAGTCCTTGGACTCAATGCAACCTGAACCAGTATTTGTTATTTGCAAGAAGAGCTTTCTCTCTGCATCTCAATCTCTTCTAGTCGTTCTAATATATGCACAGAGAGAAGATCAGCCCAAAACACATTTGCATCTGGAATCAGCTGAAACGTTTCTCGTGAACTGTGATCGGCTAGTGGGGCTGTGAGGATCGTAGATCAACATCTCCGAGGTAAATACCATCTCCCTCATGTTGTTCTATTCTTTCACTGTTTGTATCATTGTTGGTCTCCAATCAGTTTTGTTTGTAACCTCATTAAGCGCACTGCAAACTCGGAAGCGGACCACCTAGCCAAAGCGGGAGTATCCAGACTGTCTTTGTTTATTGCTACTGATTGTGAATAGGTTTCTGTCTACTGATTGTTAATATGTTTTGGTCTTTGGGTTCATGCCTGAATTTTTGGGGGTGAACAACCTTTTCTTTTTTGGGGATTTTTTATTATGCCCTTGGTTTTTTGGGCCTTTTGTTCTCGGTATATTCCTCCTATACTGTAAAGTTCCCTAATGAAAAGAATTCAGTCATCTTTTCAAAAAAATAATAACAATAAAAATAATGAAAATGATATATTTGCAAGTTGTGCTCGAAGAACTGTATTGAATGTGAACTTTCTATGATCCAATTCTTACTTATGCAAGATTCACTGGAAACATTGTCCCACATGGACAAGCTAAAGGCCTGAGTAGAATTTTATTTTATTTTTCTAAGAAGGCCTGATTAGAATTTGATTTGATTGCTTGTTACATGATTTAGAATATGCTTCATTTATTTGACATCTCATGAACCTACTACCTCGTCTTGCAGATTTCTAGATCAATTGGTGATGTATACCTAAAGAAGGCTGAATTCAACAGAGTACCTTTGTTTGCTAAGTTTCGTCTTCGTGAACTTTTTAGAAGGACAATACTGAGTAGTGAACCATCTATTTATGTTCATCCTCTACAACCACATGATCAGTTCCTTATATTTGCATCTGATGGGCTTTGGGAGCATCTTAGCGATCAGGAAGCAGTAAATATTGTCCAAAATCATCCACATAGTGTAAGCTCTCCATCTCATTACTAATTTTTTATATGTCAAATCTAAATATTTTGCAATCTTCTAAGTAGATATCTGCTGCTACCCATGTAGTGGGTGATGTATATATGTGAAAAATTCTTTGGTATCTGAATTTGTTTTAGAATCTCATTTTCACAATTCAGTTGCTTTTGATTTTTAGATTATACTTGTTTTTCTGTTGGTTTGACTTAAGTGTTTTGGGCGGTTTGGTGCCATCTGGTAGTCGTGTTTTAGAAAGTAATAAACAATTGATAATTTATAAATTTAGAAAACCGCGAAAAAAATTAAACGTGGAAGAGCATATGTAATATATAAATTTAATTAATTCTATTATGTCAACAATAGATAATGTGTGATATCCATATGAAATAATGAATCCCAATCCCTGTTATGGTGAAATAAATAAATAGATAAACAAAAAGAAGAAAAAGTAGCAGGAGCCATCTAAGGGCCTGTTAGGCACCATTTCTATTGTGAAATGTTTCTTTCCTTTCCACACATGTTTTTCTCTTTTTTACTTTTCATTTGTACTCAAACAGCGTATTTTCTTTGAATGCTGATGTAATATTCCATACAAATCATGTATTTATTTTTTACAACATACTATCAGACTATTCAAGATTTCTTATGAAACTGCAAGGTCAGAAGTGGAAATTTATAGACCATGCAAAATACTTTGTACATGTTCTGCACCATCTTCCTTATCAGGATGATGCCATTACAGTTACATCCAGCCTAGAGATGTCAAACGGGCCGAGGCTGGAGCGGGCTGTCCTAGGTAGTGGGCCGGGCTGGCCCACCAGGGAAAAACCCTCGCACGGCACGGCTCGTCATGGGCCGGGCTGGAGCGGGTCGGGCGGTGCCGGGCCAGCGGGCCTCTTTCAAATTTTTTTCTTTTTTTTTTCAGTATTAAAAAAAAAATAGAATACACCTTACCTCACCCGAGTTAAAATATCTCTCTGACTTGTTTCTCTACACGAAAGATTGAATATATTAGGCCATTGACAAACTTTAGTGACAATGACACATAATTGGGAGTACGCTACATCTCATATTCTCATGTTACAGGCATCCATTGAACTTGCACGAAAACAATAAATTATGCCTGATTGATAACGTTTTCATATAATGATTAAGGCATGGAATAGACCTTGCAAATTCTAAAACATACTTTTGAATGGTTCGTGCAATAAAAAAATATAAATATATAAAAATGAGAATTATTATCCAAATTTACATAATCAAAAATCTAAATCACTAAGAAGTTAAGGTGGGACTATGGAAATCAGATTAAGGGCTTAAAATATTCGAGGGTTAGAGTATTATATATAATACTAATAAAATTAGAAAAATAATAGGAGATTTAGAGTATTATAGACTTTGTAAAATTGAAAAAGGACACAAAATACCCCTCATATGACCGTTTTATGGCTGTTTTTCGAGGGGGTAAAATGGACATTTTTTAAAAAAAGCCACTTTTGGGCCGGCCAGGCGGGCCCATCCTGTCGGGCCTAGCAGGCCGCGGAGGGCAGCCAATGTGTCAAGTGGACCTGGCGGGCCCGGGCCAAACGGGCCAACAGGCCCAGCCTCCTTGGCCCAGCACAGGCCGTGCCGGGCCATGGGCCGTTGACTGTTCGGCCCGGCCCATTTGACATCTCTAATCCAGCCATTGAGTGTGCCTTCTAATGGACTGGGTTGTGTGAAGAAAGTATCTCTTATTTGTTAAATTATGTTTCTGAAGCACATGGGGTCATGGAGATGCTATCAGCTTAATTAACTCCTTTTTGCTGTAATTTGTTATTCAATATTCTACAGAGAGATCTAGGATTTACCTAATTAATTGTTTTGATGTCCATTATTCATTGTTTACCTCCCACCTACACCTATTTATTTATCCTTGATATTGGATTAAGAAGAAAACAATACTTCCAATAGAAGGGGAAAAAAGCGTCGTGTTTTGATACTTAGCAAAGACTTTAAATTGCATAATTATATTTTGAGATCATATAGTATATTGTTCAAAGCCAGTGGTTTAGAAATACATGGGGTGCTCTTAGGAATTTGGTGCAGAGATGGTCAGATCTTGATGTAAGTGCAGAAAAATATACTCACAATGTTAGGATGCCTCCAGGGACTTACTCAAAGAACCAGAGGAGGAGCTGCGTGTCTGGCAGGTGTCTGGTGAACCTGAAAGGGAAGAAGAGAGCGGTCAAAGGACCCTGGCTGGGGCAGCACAGGGCTCTCCGATGCTTAAGTTAGTAGTGATCAGAGAAGAAGAAGAAAGAAAGGTCTGGGTTGCATGTAAGAGAGTGCATACCTTACTCTTGGCTGTTCCCTGCCTTATATGGGGGATGGTTTTGGCGCCTGTGCCAGTGGGCCTCATGATGCGACTAGGGTCTCATCAGCCCACATAGTCATTAATGAGGGTCCATCACAGCCCTCATTGCATTTAATGAGGGTCCGATCAGCCCACGCTGCATTTAATGCCAGTCACATTGGGCCTGATCTTGCCCTGATCTGTTGACGGCTGAGGTCCTATCAAGTCCATTTCTTGGGCCATGTCCTGATAGGGTTGTGGCCAGCGGATGTGATTGCAGGACTCTGTGTATCCGAGACCGAATAGGGTAGCATGGCCGAACTGGTTACCGCTTCACCGATACCAGCAGCTGGTGCCGAAACCAAAGTAGCGCCAGGCCCGCGTCCGAGGCCGAGACTAAGGCTGGCTTGCCAAAACCGAAATAGGGTAAGGTTCATGGGATGGTCCCCACACACTTGATATTATTTGTGTATATGTTATGCAATGTTGTTTCCCTGTGTGAAACTATGGACGTATGGGATGGGTTACAGTGTATTGGGCCTCCACCCATACCATCACTTCTAACAGACAATTTTTTGCTGTTGAGCTTAAAATATCCAGGCTTCCCAAATCATTCCCAACTTATCATAGATACTTCATATATGGATTTGGAAGTATGTTTTCAGCTTTGTGGGAAACGGATTGCGGGGAAACATTTCAGAAACAAAAACAATGAAATGAGAGAGAGAGAGAGAGAGAGAGAGAGAGAGAGAGAGAGAGAGAGACCATTTCTAATTGAAACTATCCTAAAACTAATTGGATCTACCATTTCTAATGGAAGCCATCTAAAATTATTTCTTTTAGTAGGATACTATGCACTTTATTATCAATTAATGTCTGACGGCAAGTGTTCCTACTTCTTACGGCCAAAGCATGCATTTCTCATCCACTATCCTGATGCTTCCCTAATGCTTCTTATTCACTTCCATGTTGAATTCAATAAGTGTTTCATATGTTTTGATATTTTGATTAAGCTTCTCATGTCTCTGCCGCTCTGCTTCCACATGGTTCAACGACTCTTCTGATCCTTGGTTGCTGATTCTTAATATGATCCGTGTGTTTGTAGATTTTCTTTTTGTGTTTGAGTCCTCTCATTCTATCTGAACCCTTTGCATGTATAATTCATATGTTTTGCATCTGGGTAACTTCGATTCTTATCATTTGTATATGACGGATCTGGAAAAACCATCTTAAGCTTGATTTTCCCTTTTTCATATTTGGGTTTTACCGAAGTTGGTATGATTCTTACGGGTAATATTAGCTATATATTTGGCTAGTTTGGCGATGTTCAATTATTTCTTAAACCTTTGATATATGTTCCAATTCATAATACGAACTATTACCATAAAACTTGCGACAAGAAATTCAACCATAAAACTTAATGGAGCCTTACACAAGTTTGTTGGTCCAGGTGAGAGTCTGTTGATTGTATGGACAACTAGGCACTCCTTAGTTCACATTGAGTTCTAATATTTCTCTTCTTTGCAGATATTAAAGGCTTTCTAGCAGATGTCAAGCCTGCACTTCTCAGCGCACTTGATGTAGAATATGAGAAGTCTCCATTTGAGGTATACCAGCAGTTCTGATCATCGAATCCTAAAAGTTCAGTTATAAGATTTGCTACTTTTAGTACTCAATTTACTATGATAGGGTGCGGCTGCTGCTCCAAAGAAAACTGTTAAGGCATCGGGCCCCGCTTCATCTATGTCTTCTTGTGGAGTAGATGGCCTGCCGCGTGAAGATATAAGTGGAAAGATTACTCCGAATTTGATAAAAACCTTGGCAGCCCTGACTGGAAGGTCTGCTATAAACGTGATTGTATTTTTATTTGTTTATTAGTTGGGATGAGGTGGGGAGGGAATGTTAACTCTTTCAACACACACATATATATATATATATATTCGAAAAGCAGCATATATATTTGTTGATAACTCTTAAATTTTCTTCTTTGCGATGGAAATCTTATGAATGTGTTATTATAACCTTATTCAATTGCCTCTATATAACTAATGAATTTGGCAATACTGTATAATAGGAAAAGAGTGGTGTCTCTCTTGTTGCACATGAAAAGTTTTCAGAACCCAGGGAGTTGGAGGTATATATCTCTCTCTAGACCATCCAGATTGTTTTTATGTGTGACCCTCACAAACGAATACATCAATCTGATGAACCCATCATTTTATTTATTTATCTTTTTAATGGTGGCACAAGTTGAACCTGCTACCTTATGATTGCAACAATGATCACCTTCCAACTATGCCATACTAGTACATTTATCAGTGTGTGGATGGGCAACATCTGCATGCATGTCTACCGACATCAAAGCTATAGCAATTTTATTGATGGTTCGATACTTCCATTGAGTGCAATTTCACAGATGATTCATACAATGTTAATTTTTTCAGAAACTGATCATAGCTCCAGTAAAAAAGCTAGTAGTAAAAATTCCGTCAGATATTTCTAGCTCACTTACAAAAAAAGTTCTTATTTTGGAAGGCTATGAGTGAAACTGAAGCTATGGAAATGAATCTAATGGGGAGGTGGAGTTCAATGTCTGCACTCTTGGAAAAGCTGTCAAAATCACAAAAAACATGGTATGAATCTCTAAAGAGAAAAAGAAGGAACACCAGAGGGTTTTTACTCCATCAGTGATTGAACCATCTTTTGGTATTGCATGGATAATCTACTGCCTGTTTAAGCATTCTTTCTACATGACTTTTGATGAAGACTTCGAGGTGGTGGTAGGAATAAGGTTAAAGAAACCCCCAACCGCTTTGGTTTTATAAATAGAACATATATCATCAAGTCACAGAACTTTGATTCAGATATTCTGTATCCTTCTCTGCAGCTTTTGGATCTGGATCTTCTCCATATCTTTCATATACTTCAGTGCACACAGTAAAACACCTACCTCATCTTCTGACCATTCTGTGTCTGATATTTTTTAAATGATACAAATCATTCACCTTCTCATAGCTGAATGCTGTTTTGTCATCTTGCAGTGTTATGTAATTATTTCTGGCTTCCCTTTCTTCCGTTGCTAGTAAGCCCAAGAATCCTATTTGTTGTTATTGTTGACAAAGGTGAGTATTGACAAACAGAATTGTCACTCCCAATGCAGATGGCATTGGTCATGGGGACGAAACTGCAAGTAATCCATTGCCAATTTTTCATTCCGGCAATTATGTTCTTTTACCTACAGGACTGATTTCATGACTCATAAAGAACGATCATGCTCACAATTTCTCGCAATTTGAACCAAACCTTGATGGCCTAACAAGAAAGTACTTACATGAATAATATTACAATCTTGAGGTTGTAAGTTGAATAAGAAATATAAATATTGATTGCCGCTAACGCGAGATGCAGGCAAAATGCCTGTAAAATAATTAATTTAAAAAAAAATTAAATGTATTCCCAGCGAGGAAGTTACGAAAAAATAATTTATGTAAAATGCAAATATTTTGCCGCCGGCAAAAAAATTGAAAAAATATATTTTTTTAAATGTAAATGTTTTGCCGGCGCTAACAAACGTAGTAAAAAAAATCGAAAAAATAAATTTTTTTAAATGTAAATGTTTTGTGCCGGTAAGAAAATTGAAAAAATATTTTTTTTAAATGTAAAAGTTTTGCCGGGGCAAAAAAACGCTGGGAAAATTTTTTTAAAAATAATTTCAGTAAAATAAAACGTTTTTTTGGCGCAAAAAAGCGTCGGCAAAAAATTTGAAAAAAATAATTTCTTAAAATTTAAATGTTTTGCTGGCGCAAAACAACGGCAGGAAAAAAATTTTAAAAAATAATTTTTGGAAAATAAAACGTTTTACCGGTGCAAAAAAGCGCCGATAAAAGTATTTTTAATTTATTTTTTTGGAAAGTAAACCTTTTTGTGGCATTATATACCCTTTTTTTGGCTTTATATTTCGCCGGCAATATTCTATCTGTCTCGGCAATATTTGTTTTTCGCCGGCAAATAGTATTATTGGCATACCTTTAGTGGCGCTTTGCGGGCGCAAAAAAAATCGACGAAAATGACTTTTGACAGCGTTATATGCAGCTTTACCCATGCTTATTTAGCGCTGGCAAAAGTACAATTTTTTGTAGCGGCAGTAGCAGGTGGGGTTTGTAGGAGAGTCTACATTGTAACCGCAGTGGCCATTGGATTGGACGTATTCCCAGCAACGATGGTTGGGGTCGATCGCAGACCATTTCACCTCGAATCCTTCTCCCAAAACATCATTCCAAGCATTTGGGTTGAAAAAGAGCCGATTCGTATTCCTTTTTAGGATCGGGATTTTTATCACTTGGCAACACCCCATCCCATTAACGTTTCTTCTTTTATAGGCCATCTGCTTGTGTAAAAAGTCCGACCGCTTGATTGATTTGATACAAATAGGCACTTGAGGGGTTTAATATTGAATGGGTTTGGGTGGTCTTCAACAAGATTAGAGCAGTTGTAGAGCAATATATAAGAGCCTGCCAACTCCCTCTAAGCGATCTCCCTCGTTTGGATATCCCTAAAGTAATAAATAAAGAGTTTGAAATCGAAAGTGGTGATCCTGGAGGGACGAAGGCATGAATTGTCTTTGTTGTGATCAAAGTAAAGTGAAAACAAAAAATGTAAAATCTTTACAAATTCTTCTTGCTTCTCATTGAATTCATAAGTAACTTAAAAGAAAATCTAACTGGATTGAATCAAGTTATTCACAAATCTTTTAAATCCTTGATAAAGGTTAAGGCTTTCAAAGTCTTTCAAATCTTTCAAAGTCAAAGTTGGTGCACTGGTTCAGACTTACAGAAATAAGGGGGTAGGAAGATTGTGAATGTTAGTTGGTGTTTTTTGCAGTGGTGATCAGGTTGCAAGTGGATAGATCAGTTTGTATGGTTGCTTGATTTGTAGGTTTGAAGATGATTTGAGAAAATATGGTGGACTCTTCTCATTTGAAGGGGTAGAGTGAATATGGAAAGTGACAACAATATCGCTGCTTAAGTATACAAGTGAGCAGCGATATTGTTGCTCTGCAAAAAAAAAAAAAAAAAAAAAAAAAAAATCCAAAAATGGCCTTTGGGACCAGTCCTCCGATGCATATATCATTTAAGGAGATTTTCTCGTTAAAATCACCATGAAAGAAAGACAAAGAAAGACACCGGGAAAGGTGGAGACTGGAGGGGAGTTTCCCATTGCTTTCCGAAGTAGCACAAGTCAAAACGTCATCAGCGTAAGGGGCAGGCGGGCAGCTACAACGAAATGGGCACATAACGACAAAGGGAAGTAATGAAGTGGTACCCTCCAGTACTCACCTTCTAATGGACTGTTGGGAATAGTCTAATCAATAATAATTAATTAGATTAAGTCTAAATTAACGGCTCTGATTTAAGTTCTAAATAAGAATTAGTTTGTTTGGTAAATTTTAAAAACAAACTCTTATTTTATGAAGTAATTTGGGGATCTATTTATTTGCATGAGGAAAGGGATAAGAGAGGAGTGAGATATAAGATTAGGCTCAAGTTAAGGAGGAGTAGGATAAAATAAAGGGGTGTTTGGTCGGAGGTCCATCCAAGTATAACTTTGTTGCCGTCATACAGCCAAGGGTCCTCTAACATATTCTCATACCTAATACGTTTAATTTAAACTTTTTTTAAATCATATCACATGATTTATTGAATATCTCATTAATAATGGTCAACTACTATTTAATTGGCCACGATCAATGGATTCTCATTCATGAAATTTTTTAAATAAATTCTAAAATCACACAATAAATTTTTCTTTAAAAAGAAATAAATTTTAAACCAACGCAGATAAATTTAAAAAGACGCAAATAAATTTCAAAAGATCCAAATAAATTTCAAAAAATATAAATAAATTTCAAAAGACGAAAATAAAATTGAAAATACGTAAATAAAATTAAAAAACACAATTAAATTCAAAAAATACAAATAAAATCGAAAAAAAGGAAATAAATTTCAAAAGATCCAAATAAATTTCAAAAAATATAAATAAATTTCAAAAGACGAAAATAAAATTGAAAATACGTAAATAAAATTAAAAAACACAATTAAATTCAAAAAATACAAATAAAATCGAAAAAAAGGAAATAAATTTCAAAAACACAATAATTTCAAAATAACGCAAAAAAATTTAAAAAGACGCAACTAAATTTCAAAATATCCAAATAAATTTTTAAAAAAATAAATAAATTTCAAAAGCTGAAAATCAATTTAAAAAGACGCAAATAAATTTCAAAAGATCCAAATAAATTTTAAAAAATATAATAATTTCAAAAGATGAAAATCAATTACAAAAAATCCAAATAAATTTCAAAAAATTTAAATAAATTTCAAAAGAAGCAATTAAATTTCAAAAGATGTAAATAAAATTAAAAAACGTAAATAAATTTTAAAAATGCAAATACAATTGCCAAAACTAAGATAAACCAATTTTTCAAATTTCTGAAAAATTTGCCAAAAACTTAGTTAGATTTGTCCAAAACTCAGATAAATTTGTTTTAAAACTCAGATAAATTAACCAAAAACTCAGATAGATTTGTCCAGAACTCAGATAAATTTGACAAAAATGAAAAACTCAAATAAATTTATTTCAGGACTCAGATAAATTTGCGAAAAACTCAAATACATTTGACAAAAAACCAAAAACTCAGATAAATTTGACAGAGATACCAATTTGTTATGATCGTGTGTGCGGAAGCGTGTGATCAATAAGCAAACAAATCAAAGCCACACAAAAAGATCATGAATTTACGTGTTCGGTGATTTCACACCTACGTCCACGAACAAAATTCGTCTTCTTCTTCTCCACTTCGATCAGCACAGAGTTCGGATCTTCACCTTGATATCTTGCTGTTCTTCGGTTCCACTTCAAACCTCTCTCTCTCTGGTTCAGAAAAATTAGAGAATTAATCCAACAGACAGGTCTAATCCTCTTGCGACTGCAAGATCCTAACTGATCCCAGAGACTACTATCCTCTCTAGAAACCAACTGCGACGAAAAACTCATCTGCCATGTTCTCTGCAACTTCTTCGATCAATGGCCGAACTTGGGTCCGGAATCCTCTGGTCTGAATATTGATGCAACAAGGCTCATATTCTGCAATTGCAATCACTTCGGAATCCTCTGTAAATTCCGGGCGGAACCCAATCTCTGTACTGCTCGTCCTCTTCTACTGGGTTCTGTAACAGAACTTGATACGTCTCCACATAAGATTTTCCTTGAGGAAGAGAGTTTCTTTTCATTGATTTTTTATTATTAATTCATAGAATTGTCTCGCTACCTCACTAACGATCTACCTAAATAGGGATGAGCGCCTCTTGGACAAACGGCCAACTCCCCCTTATGGGTCGAACCGATTCATCACTTAGGATGACAAGTGTCGCTGGGGAAAGACCAAATGGCTGGAACAATTTCAGTTATGTAAAAGTAGCCAAGAGGCACTAATGAATAGTGTCACACTATCCAGCGTTGGGACTTGTTGCGATGTCTGCGTCTCATTCTCCAGCCTAACAATGAGGGCAGCGCAAAGTCGAATTGAAGAAGAAGAAGATGGAGAATGGAATATTTAAAATTTTTTGCCTAATCAATTGAAAAAACAAATCAGTCCTGAAAATGTATGAGGTGGCGTATCTAGGGACCTCTCACTATAAGGTGTCGTATTTAGGGACTTCTTGCCGAAATATGTCCAGCTGTACGAACTACATGCCTTAGAGGGAAAGTTAATGGACTGGAGGCCTTACAAGACCTATATGATGGACCTTTCGCTAATTTTCTCTAAAATAAATCAGTAAATGAGTTACTTTATCCTATTTGAAACCATGTCTTTTGGGATTTTACAATTTAAAATGTATTAAAGCTCTAATCTCACCGCTTAATATTTTATTTTGTTATTAGATTTACATCCAAAACACTAACAAATCAAGTAACTATAAAGATTCATAATCTTTTTAATCATATTTTTAAATTCTTTATTTTAAAATCAAAGGGCATAATTAAACCACACTCTCAATTCAAAACCGGTAAATCACCGACAGGCAAAGATCTTCGTTTATTTTATTTTATTTTTTCCCTTTTTTGACAAAGTTAATGAAGACTTGGATAACAAGCCTCAAGTGGATTGTTAAAAAATAAAATAAAAATAAAAGTACATTGTTGACAAATCGATTGTGAAGAATCTTAATCTTAATACTCACAAATTTACCATTTTTTAACTACTTCGTGATCAATTTCATCTTACCTACCTGTTTCTAATTTTCTGATGTACACTAGGCACCCTGTTTTTCCAGTCAAATGCTCAGACAAAATCTTGACTTTTCAGTTTGTAAAAGACAAAATCTTGACTTGACTTGACTTGGAGGGAATATGTCCGAATGAGTCAGACTCGGTCTACTAAAAATTTTTATTGACTCAGTGAACTTTGGACTCACTTTCGTGAGTTGAGTTTCAGAACTGCATAAAAAATTATACATTTAAATTCTGTCTTTTTTGCTGTTATTATTTATTACATGGTCAAGTTGTGTTTTTATATACTATCCATCAAGTGGATACATGTAATTCTCTTAATTAATTTCATGATTAACTTTTAAAGTATTAAAACATCTCAGCCCATATGTAATGGTCTTAGCCTTGCATAAGGGGATTTGTAATTGCATTGTAAAACATTGATAAATATTGGTTTAGCAAATAATTTCTTTGCTAGACAAGTTGGAAGTTTCTAGGGGTGCACATGGGCAGATCGAATCGGTTTAAAGGGAAAACCATCATTCAAACCGAACCGAACTGCCCATGTGTTCAAACCGAACTGAACCGAATCGAACCAACAGGAACCGGTTGCGTTCGATTACCTTTTTTTATTTTTTATTTTTATTTTTATTTTCACAAAAAATAATAGTTCAATTGGTGAGAGATGTTGGACTTCAAGTAACGGAGTAAGGGTTTGAGTCTTCTTCAAGTAATTTTTCATATTCCTTTATATATTTTATAAAAATTATATATTTATATAATTGATTTAGTTTGAACGGTTTAACCGCACCTTCAAACCGAACCGAACGGTTTGAAGGAAATCTAAACCGTGACCGAACCAGTCTACTACAAAACCGATCCGAACCGCCCATGATGTCCCGCTCGTGATGCAAGTTTATCTTATTAAAATTAATGGCTTTAATGTGGTTTAATGATCACACGCCCATTTGCTCCACCACTTCCATTGGATGACTCATTCATGGTATCTAGCTGATGGTGAGGTTGCCACATCTGTTGATTTGTATTCGAAAATGATGATTTGAGCTGATTTCTGAGTTTTACTCTTCATTCAGAAAGCACAGTGGTCTATCAGAATTCAAACCATTCACAACAATACAACTTCTCAATGCTCTGTTTTAGAGTTGATTGATTCTAGTCAAAGTATGTCCTGTTATTGGATTGATGACATGCCAATCACACCAACTCTACAGTTAAATACATGATCAAATGAAACATGGTTCCAACTGCAATTAGACATTTTGATAAATGGTGTATTAGTATTGTGATTTTTTTCATCTTTGGCATTATTTTCAAATTTATTTTATTAGGCACTATTCTCAATTTTTCAGTTTTAGGTTAATTCGCCTAGAGAAATTACAGTTAAAAAGTACAAAATAATGACTCATTTTATTTTAAGGGTAAAAAACTGTGGCTATTCTGAGGGCAGAACAATGGTCCACTTTAGGTTATCGACAGAGTGCTCTTTTAAGTGGGCCCCACACATGAGTTTAGCAGAGGCCTTGCACTCAATTGCATTTGTAAACCGTTCTGAATTTACCCTGACTGAAGGGAAAAAAAAAGTGTCGATTGAATTTTGAGTGCAGTGAGACAGCTGTTGGAGTTGGACTTCCTGTAAAGAACCAGGAAGATGGGTCGGTCAGGGAAAATTCAGTGGAAGCTATGGTAGGGGAAATGGTACATCTGTACAGTCACAGGGCCTCTTGTTAAAAAATAGAATGAAATCACAACGCTAGCCACTCTCTTCAAATGGATGGCAAAACTACTTGAAAATTCTATGGGCTACCAGAATGGATTACTAGTTCTATTTAACCAATCAATGCAGCGGAAATAAACCAATCAGATAATCAAGAACTAGCTATCTACCAATCACACACCACAAGAAGGCAGACACAATATTTAACGTGGAAACCCTATCCAGGGAGAAAAACCACGAACCAGAAATCAAGAGATAACGAACAGTTACAAGATATACTCACAAGCTCCTTTACCTAAATCTGTACCTCGACCCAAGGACTGTAGTTATTCTTGTAAAGAATCCACTGACACGACATCCACCGCGCCCCGTTCTCCTTACTTGATCTCCTCACACCTTGTCAACCAAGATGATCAATCTTCTACAAGAAGAGTAGAAGCAGCACCAACCTTCTAGAGCAGCCCTTCAGAATAATCTCTCAATGGCTCTAGAGAATAAACTCTCTCTAAAATATCTCTGACTCAGATCAATGAGAGTTGTTGTGGTTTTCTAGGGTTGAGAGAAACACCCTATAAATAGCCCAATATTCGTGTCTAAGACTTAGTGCACAAGTATGACTCAAACTAGGAAACAGAGTCTCAAAAGGAAACAACTTCGTGTGAAAATAGGAGACTTTCCCGGAATCTGCACACTGTCCGATCGATCGGTCATGCAGGTCCGATCGATCGGCCTGACATTTAACTGAGACCTTTTTCTGACCGATCGATCGGTCTGAGGCTCCGATCGATCGGGCCTGGGAAAATTCGCCCGGTCTTCTTTTTCCCTTCAGCTCTTCCGGCGACGTAACCACAGTCCATTCTAAAATAAATTAGAAAATACAACTCAATGGACCCAGAGTTTTGTCCAACCCATGAATTAGCCAACAAAAAATACTAACAATCTCCCCTTTTGGCAATTCATGGACAAAACTCCCTAAAACAATACAAATGATCTACCCAAAAGAAAAACCCAAAATACATTGATTTTAAAAAAAAATCAGCATCTGTAGATCTTTGCTTGTTTCTCCCCCTAGCTTCAGTATTCTCCCCCTTTTTGTCCACAATTGACAACCAAGTTTCTTCAAGCAGCTTCTGTCAATCTGGATTCTGTAGCTCCCCCTAAATAAACTCCCCCTCAAGATGAGCTTCGTATCAGCACTGGGATGGGGGCTTGATCTTGTAGATCAGGGGTGATGAAACTTTGGCACACACACTTGCATTTTCAAATAGTTCAGCATAGTGTGTACCAAGACAGATGGAAGGTCTTCTTTCTTGACCCAGACAGCTTTGGTTTTCATAGGTGACGCTTCCTTCTGCTTTTTCCATTGCTTTTTGTTTGGAAACTTTCGCAGTTTATTGCAATGGGGTCGAATGTGTCCTTTAATTCCACAATGATGACAAGTGGGTATACGTTCAGGACGTTGCACATTCTTCTTCTTGGCAGCTGTATTTGTAACATGAACAGCAGGATTAGTAACAACTGAATTTTGAACAAAACAATTACTACCTTTAGCTTTTGATGTAGATGCCCCGTCAGTATAGCCAATGCCATGCATGTTATTCTTAGTCTTTTGACTGCACAGGATGTCATCAAGTTTTTTAGATCCAGTATTCATCTTGTTTAGTGAAGCCTTGCTTGTATCTAACTCAGAAAGAACAATCTTGAGTCTTCCTTGCAAGTCGATATTTTCAGCTTTCAATGTCTCCATATCATGTTTAAGCAAGACACACTTCTGTGCTTCAGCAGTCAACATATCTGCCAATTTGTTATTTTCAGCCTCTAAGTGACTCACTTTTGTAAGAGCTTCAGACAATTCAGCTTTTAAAGAAGTATTCTGCTCTTCAGATTCTTTCCAGCTTGTAGCCACTTTTTCATTCATCTTGAGCATCTTCATGGTCTTTGCAAACAATATATGATATTCAGCTTGCCAATCATGTTCTGTCTCTGACTCACTAACATCTTGATCAGTCCCTTCATCAGAAACTAATGGAGTAGCAGAAACTGATGTTGCCATGAATGCCATAAATTTTTCTTTGCTAGCATCAGGCTTCTCAGACTCAAATTTTCTATCATCTTCCTCAGAAGTATCATCATCCCAAGTCAGATTGAAAGCCTTCTTCTTTGGTTTCTTGTTAGCACAGTCACTAGCAATGTGTCCATAACCATGACACTCAAAACATTTAATCCCTTTAGAAAATTTCTTCTTTACAAAATTTTTAGGGACTTTCAGATCACTTTTCTTCCCCTTCATAAAAGCTTGAAATTGCTTCATAAACTCAACAGCAACTTGGGGATCAATCTCCTCAGAATCAGACTCAGAATCACTAGCAATTTTCTTGTATGATTCTTTGGAGGCTCTCAAAGCAACACCTTTAGATTTTGATTTTCCATTGGTTCTTAGGTTTGCTTCAAAAGTCTGAAGGTTGCCAACCAATTCCTCAGCTTTAAGAATATTCAGATTTTTATTCTCTTCTATGGCCACAACCTTTGCATCAAACCTTTCTGGAAGAGACCGCAAAATCTTTTTCACAATTCTATTTTCAGGAATTGGCTCTCCCAAAGTAAAGGTATCATTCACAATTGTATTTAGCTTTGAATTAAACTCATCAAAAGTTTCATCATCCTCCATCTTTATGGTTTCAAAAGCTGTATACAATTTCTGAAGTTTCGACTGTTTGACAGTGTCAGTCCCTTCATGCACAGTCTGCAGAATATCCCAAGCTTCTTTTGCAGTAGTGCATGTAGAAATTCTACGAAACTCAGATATGCTAACTCCATTGTAAATAGCATTCAAAGCCCTAGAGTTGCAAGTGGCTGCCAATTCTTCATCCTTTGTCCACTGTTCTTCAGATTTAAAACTGGTTATCTCATCAGTAGTGACAGTGGGCAAGGAATAGCCTTTCTCAATAGATTTCCACACTTTCAGATCTATGGCTTTTACAAAGGCAACCATTATGGCTTTCCAATAAGCATAATTAGAACCATCCAGCAGAGAAGGCTTATTGGTTGAAGTGCCTTCTCGGTAGACATCCATTCTAGCAATATTTGGATCAACACAATAAAATAGTGCAACCCGCTCTGATACCAATTGAAAATTCTATGGGCTACCAGAATGGATTACTAGTTCTATTTAACCAATCAATGCAGCGGAAATAAACCAATCAGATAATCAAGAACTAGCTATCTACCAATCACACACCACAAGAAGGCAGACACAATATTTAACGTGGAAACCCTATCCAGGGAGAAAAACCACGAACCAGAAATCAAGAGATAACGAACAGTTACAAGATATACTCACAAGCTCCTTTACCTAAATCTGTACCTCGACCCAAGGACTGTAGTTATTCTTGTAAAGAATCCACTGACACGACATCCACCGCGCCCCGTTCTCCTTACTTGATCTCCTCACACCTTGTCAACCAAGATGATCAATCTTCTACAAGAAGAGTAGAAGCAGCAACAACCTTCTAGAGCAGCCCTTCAGAATAATCTCTCAATGGCTCTAGAGAATAAACTCTCTCTAAAATATCTCTGACTCAGATCAATGAGAGTTGTTGTGGTTTTCTAGGGTTGAGAGAAACACCCTATAAATAGCCCAATATTCGTGCCTAAGACTTAGTGCACAAGTATGACTCAAACTAGGAAACAGAGTCTCAAAAGGAAACAACTTCGTGTGAAAATATGAGACTTTCCCGGAATCTGCACACTGTCCGATCGATCGGTCATGCAGGTCCGATCGATCGGCCTGACATTTAACTGAGACCTTTTTCTGACCGATCGATCGGTCTGAGGCTCCGATCGATCGGGCCTGGGAAAATTCGCCCGGTCTTCTTTTTCCCTTCAGCTCTTCCGGCGACGTAACCACAGTCCATTCTAAAATAAATTAGAAAATACAACTCAATGGACCCAGAGTTTTGTCCAACCCATGAATTAGCCAACAAAAAATACTAACACTACTGTAAGTTGTCAAGTTCCAGAATATCATTGGGTTATTTGATTGGTGTAGTGGGCGGGGCCACTCATTTTAAGCCAGCCTCTTCTATGGATAATATGTAGTGCTACCTGTGGAAGATGAAAGGACTGCATTGCATAAACTTTGCTATAGTTTTTTCTTTTTTTAATTAAGTGCCTGTTCGCTTCAAGTAATTGAATTCTCAAGAATTTTATAAGTTTATGAGAATGGTTTAGAATGAAAAATCAAAGGTGAATATCTAATATTGACAGTCAAATTACTTCCTCTTTAATGGAAATTGAACCAAAGAAAGCGAAGAGAAGATGGGAAGTGAATACCCAGTTATAAATCCAGTAATTCAAACCCATAAAACCTCATATCCTTCATCCCCACCTCTTTAATCATCTTCTAGTGTAGCTCATTTGACCATGAATTTATATGTATTGAATTTCTAGGTATTTTATGCAAACAAATGGGCCCTAAGAAACCTCTCAATTAATACATGTGAAGAGAATTATTTAAAATTCAAGAAAAAAAATTTAGTCTCTCTAATAAACTTATGCCAAATATTAACACATCAACATTCTAAGCTACTTCATAAGCCGGCTGGGCTCAGCTCAACTAGGCCCTAGTTCGAGTTTGGCTAACTGTCTCATGACAGGCTAAGTTTTCCTCAGCTCGGTATGATGGGAAGTGATTGTCTAATGATTGAAGCTCAAGCTAGCTTTAGCACTCTTCGAGTTGACACGAGCTTGAGATGGTTCATTCCATGTTCAAGCAAAAAGGCTATGCTCGTTTCATCCAGAGATTTTGCAACTTGTTTAATTATAAAGTCAGCCACAACTTGGTCCGAGGTTGGCTTGTTTACACTTAACCCCCGAGACTATTCGGGGAAGGTGGGTGGTTGTGGACTTGGAGTTGTTTAACATGGATACTCATTACTCACGGAGGGTCATCTCCCTTTCAGTACGGTGGTTTGCTCCTTCAACTTCACTTGGGATGAAAATTCAACATATTTAAAGAAAATCTTATAAGAAAAACCCCGGACAAATAATTTTCTTAAAATCAATGTTGACAAGAAGTATAATAAGGGGGTACATTTCTCTTGTACCTCTGTATTTCTTTTCCCTTTTTCTTTTCTTCTTGTACTTTTTATTTGTATTTTTTTCTTATTTAATATAAGTTATTGTTACGGATAAAAAAAAAAAAAAAAAACAAGATGTATAATAAGGAGATCATTCAAAAATCCCAATTCTAGAAGATGTTTATGTTATAATGATATCATGAACTTTCTCATAGTAGAAGAAAAACTCAATTCATATAGAATAGTGCGGACCTTTTTTCTTTTGGCATTAGGTTGTAGAAGAACATGATCTTGAAGGTGAAGAAAGATAGGGCTTGGGTGGCATTTCCAAGCTTCCAAGGCTTCCTTCCAACATCTCCACCACTTTAGTCATTGATGGTCGATTTATTGGATCTGTTTGTATGCACCATAAACCCACTAGCACCATTTTTCTCCCAATGTCTTCTTCTGCCTTTGACTGGAATCCAAGCAATGCTAGACTTTCTTTAAGCTCTATGTGCTTATACACCCAATGCGGAAAATAAATCTCGCTAGTTTTCTCTACATTCGCATCAATGTTCTTTCTTCCTCCGATCATTTCTAGCACCATCATACCATAGCTATAAACATCAGATTTGTGAGATACACCTCCAATGTTTCTACAGAACACTTCAGGGGCAGTATAACCAATTGTCCCTCTTGCATCTAGCATCGACATAGTACTCTGTTGTTGAGGGCATAGCTTGGCTAACCCAAAATCTGAAATCTTTGGACAAAAGTCATCATCCAGAAGAATGTTGTGGGGTTTAATGTCAAAATGTACAATACGAGTGCTGCAACCACGATGTAGGTACTCTAGTCCTCGTGCAATACCAATTGCGATTTGGAATAGCTTTTGACAATCCAAAACATGCTGCATGTTTCCCAAGTTATCAGAGAAAATGAATTTTTCTAGAGATCCTTTAGACATGAACTCGTAAACAAGTGCTCTTTTAATACCCTCATAACAAAAGCCTAGAAGAGTAACAACATTAATATGGTAAGTCCTTCCTATGCTAGCGACCTCATTAATGAAGTCATCACCATTACCTCCCTTAGAGTTATTCAAGACCTTCACTGCCACGGGACGACCATCATTGAGGTTGCCTTTGAACACCCTACCAAAGCCACCTTGGCCTAGTTCTTCCTTGAAAGAGTTTGTCATCTTTTTAAGCTCCGAATATCGAAATCTTTTAGGAACAAGAGAACCATAGTTCTCTAAAAATGCCTCCACATTGCCATGTGTTTTGTTTTTCCAAAAGAAGATAGAATTATCTGATGGCGATTTCCTCACAAGATAGCGTATGAAGACAAAACAGCATGTCAGAATCAAAATACCAACTCCAGTGATTGAACCTGCAAGAGAGAGATTTGAATGAAATATTTTTTGGGCGTGCAAATCTCATCACCTTTCACATAAGGTGTTTTTTCTTCTCTCTTTTTTTAACAAATTGGGTTTATATGGTCAAACAACTATAATGACTGTTATGTGCTCAGCTACCTTAATTTTGCAGCATGTTAGTTACCGACCGCAATAATTTTGTAATTCACGGACCTTCATCCCAGTTCCTACACAGTGCATGTCACAGCAACCTACCAATCTTGTATGTATGTAGAAATGGAAAATAGCCTGTTGGAAAACAGGCTAGGGCTATCCAAATGGTGATTCTGGAACTAAAGGCCATCCCAGACAAGATATATGAGATTTATAGTTTAGTTTCACTGACTGCACACTAACAATAATTAATTCTTGAATAACAAAGCAAATTGATAAGGCAAACTGGTGATCATGAGCCGGCCGGGCTGGGCTAATGGATATCCAAGCCTGGCGCGACTTTAGAAAGATAGGCCCTATCCCAACACAGGCCTTAAAACTGAAACCCAAGCACGCCTATTTAATCAATTGGACTGGCCTGGCCGAATCGGGCTACCTACCAATTGTTGGGAGAAATGCACTAAATCTCAAGCACTAATTAGGCGGGCTGTGTGAGGCTAAGCTTTGGGCTTTTTCTATTGCTTAATCCAAGCCTGGCCCAAAGCAGGCTGGGCTTGGATGGGGCTTAGGCTGGACCGGTCCATGAACACCCTGGCCCTTTGCTTTGAGAAATATGATAGAGGTTTGCCATGCCTAAACTGCATTGTGATCTTGAATCATGTGTACAAGCCAATCTGGCGCACAGCAGGTGTATTCACCCACTTCAAAATGCCACGGTCCCCCACAAAAAAATAGAGAGAAATGGAGGTCAGCTCACTGTGAGCCACACATAAATAAATTTGGACTGTCCAGTCTGATTTTCTAGCCAGCTAGGACTGCTCGCTATATTGTTGAGTTGATAAATAGCCTGAACCATACATGTATTCTACTCTCGCATCCGTACTATGATTGAATCATCTTCGAGTAATTGTCATCAATTGGTAATACACAATAGAGAGGAGAAGTTTGAAAAGTATAATACCTATGACGTATTTCATTTTACGGTTACCACCACCTGCAGCATCCAGCATCGTGTAACCTGGTTCAGCAAATAACAATAATTGCATATAATACCATCTGCAAATGCATGACGGCAGCAACAACAAGGGAGGTGAATGTCGACGAAATAAATTGTCGTTTTCACTGCCCGCTTTGTCTCATTAAGAATTTTCCAGGAGCATAATATGCCCTATATATACATATAAATATATTTTTTTTCTTTTGTGCGTGCGGAAGAGTGATATCAGTATTATTAAAGGTGGAAAGTATGTGAATAAAAAAGAGGCTTAGTAGAAAGGTGCCTCCTCATACTAGTTTAACCGTTTGCCACTTCACTAATTTAGTAAATGTCAAGTAAAGCCTTCATTTTTTAAATAAGGAGTTACATCAAAAGTATTTTTTTTTAATTTTCTCATTTAAAAAATAAATAAGTAAAAAAACAACTTCCTCCATCCATTAAAAGACTAAAAAACTCTACTTCGCTATACAAAAAGTAAAAATAAAATATTATTACAACTCACTTATAATTTATTTTATCTTGATTTGATGCTTTACTTTATCTTTATTTTACGATAAAATTACCAAACGGGCTCAAAAATAGGAGGCACCTAAATTGTTAGCATGTGGGTGCGACCGCAACCATAACCATAAAATTCAATAAACTTTTTAGATAAGACCTTAAAATTTTTATTTTATTATTTAACTTTTTCACCCACCTTGCCCACACCACTCAATCAAAAATCCTCAATCCGCAATGGTAAAGAAGTTATAAAAAAAGAAAAAAAAAATACATCACTCTGCATATTTAATGACAGGGTAATGTCGGCGGCCAACGTCCGAGACAACAGACTGCATATTTAATGTACATAAACCGGGGTAAAGCACACTTAATTTATATTATGCTTTGTTAATCAGGAAATAGGGTAAGGTTTTAGAGTAGAGTGCAATTCCACATATATCGAGACGCAAAATGGTCCCCCACTCCACTCGAAGGCACATCAGGCCGGGTCCGTTTGTTTCAACTCGGAAGTCATTATTATTAAGAAAAGGGAACAGGAGACGAGATGCTTACCCGGAGGCGGAGGTGGAGGACACTCTTCAGGAAACGATCTTCCGTTGCAGTAGCAGTCGCGTTGGGAATAAGAGGTTTCATCCGAACGGCAGAGGCCGTTGGATTTGAAGCAGTCCCAGCAAAGATGGTCAAATTGGGTAAAAGACCACGAGACCTCGAACCCCCCTGCCAAAACATTTACAATCCGAAACTCCTCTGGGTTTAACCACAGCAGATCTTCGTTCGTACGGTGGATCGGGATTTGTATCACTCTGCAATTTATGAACGGGCCCGTGATATGCTCTTCGAATGTGAAGTAGTAGGCATGATCTCTTAAATCATAGGAGGAGCAGTTGGGGAATTTCAAGTATAGGTGGTTTTGAGGAAGAGGATCAGGGCAGTTGTAGAGGAACGAGAGGTTGAGATCTCTCTGAGTGTATTGAAAGAGATTGAAGTCCAGATTAGTGTTATTGGATGGACGAAGGCATGGGGTCATGTCCTTGTTCGCAAAGTAATAATCTTTATCAACGATGGTGGCTTTCTGGACCTCATAATCGATCTCTATAACATGGTACAGGCGCTTTTGAATCACAATCTCAAAGGAATTGTCAGTCCTATTGCATTTGATTTCCATTCCCAACTCCTGCGGAATGCGGCAGTTCTCCGGAGTGTCCTCTGTCCAGAAGGGATGACTGATGTTGAGTTGGACGCCACCGCAATCAAATGGGATAGGGAAGCAGTCACTGAGTAGTTGATTGTACTCATGGGCGGAAGAAGCCGGAGTAAAAAAGAGCAACACAATGAGGAGGAAAGATGAGAGGGATTGATGAATTGGGAAGGTATCCATGATATATAGTAGAAAGCGATGATTTTGTATGTACATAGGAACAAGAAACCAGACAGAAATGGATTTTGCTATTTCTTTTCATCTATCACAAGAGAGAGAGAGAGAGAGAGAGAGAGAGAGAGAGAGAGAGAGAGAGAGAGAGGTGTGGAGATGGGGGTGGAGACTTGGAAACCCTCCTTATAACCCAATATAAAAGGAAAGAGAGAGGAAAGTCGATTACGAAGAACAAGTGACCTGAAGAAGTTCGCAGAAAAAGTGCATGCTGCTATTCGTATATTATGCTCTACGGTTATGTGTATGTATACAAGTGTCAAACCTCAAATCAGATTTTTACAAAACAATAGACCAGGCCCATGGGGAGCTGGAGCCCACCCACTAATCCATTCCGACGCCTTTTAATTCCCCACGTATAAAAATTTCCAAATCTTAAAATTGACGAAGAATGAGTGGTGTATTTGTTTCCACAAAAGAGATAAATAGACTGATATGTATATAAGACCTACTAGGTCAACAACAAAGTCAAGCCTCGAATTTCCTAAGCAGATACGCGTTGATTGAATTTAATATGCCGTGTGGGGGCACAAAGCAAGAAAATGAACAGTTTGGTCCTTGGACTCTCAACATCACCATGGAAACTCCGGTGTAATCTCGTCTTCGTCGAAACTCTCGTGGAAAATTTTTAACTTTCCCGTGGTAAACATGAGAGTGGGGCCGGAGGGCATTTGTCTTTTGAATCTTAAACTGTAAATTAAGCTTTTCCCACACTCTCTGTACCCTTTGATTGGTGTGAAAACTTGGATCAAATCCAGCCATATGCTACAAGTTGTGAATATTTCGGTCATCACCTCTACTGAGTTTTTCCGCTGTCCAAATATCAGGTAGGTAGCACCCCTTTCTTGTATAGGCTAGGAGCAGAACTTTGCAGTGGATTGATCCCACGAGGCTCAAAATGATTGCTAATCATCATCATCAATATTTTATCCAAATAATATTTAAATTGGCTATATGAATTCCAATATATACCGAGTTGCTTCTATCTATCACATATCAATATATTTTATCCTAATAATAGTTGGTCCAATCGCCAACTTCTTTTGAGCAAAATTCTTGGAAATCCAAGAGAAAGGGACGATGTACTTTTTAAGCGGATTAAATTTTTAATAGGTCGACCTCCAAAAAAGCTCCACCCTTTCCTACTCACGGTACATGTGTTAGTTACTCAGCTGATCTTGACTCATAGGCTAAGTTTCTAAGAGGGTGCATCTGTGGCCCGTCAATTCTCTCTTACAGGGTTCTTTCTTATAATTTTCTAATTAAAAAAAAAAAAAGTCTCTTTGCAGCTTGGGCTTGAACGCACACTCTACCCCAAGGGGGAGAATTTTGATGTACCTTTTTAAGTAGAGGTAAGTAGACCCTGCTCAGCTGTTTATATGCCTTTTTAAGTTCCGTTTTTCTTTTTTCCTTTATCCTATTTGAAATATTCTCTTTGGGGAATTTATAATTTAAAATGTTTCAAAACTAAGATCTCACCTTTATATTTTATTTTGGTTTCTAATTTACATCCAAAACACTCTAAAAGCAATTGACCATGAAGATTTATAATTTTTATAATTCTTTATTTTAAAATCGAAAGAAAAATAATAAAAAGCGTATAAATAAACCAAGCTTTCAAGCCAAAACCAATAAATCAACTGCAACCAAAGGTTTTTTTGCTTTTTTCTTTTTCTTTTTGATAAAATGATGATTGTTTTTTAGGTACCTAAGCCATGGGGGTTGGGATCCAATAGAGCCCACACACATAGGAAGAAGAAACTCACACAATGGGAAGGAGAGGCTACACACATGGAAAGAGTGTCATATCCTTGGGTCCAGTTGATATGAATAGTTGCCAATCAATTGAACAATCCTTTGTTCTCGACAAAATCAAGAATTATTTTTAATAAAACAAAATGAAGACTTGATAACAATTGGATTGTAATATAACGCAAGGTTAACAATAAAAAAAATTATTTAGGAGAGACAAAGGAGACCACATTTCAAAACTTGTTTCCAGTCGATTGATAAGAGGGACAATTATCGTACCAACAGTCATAAACCTAACAATAGCCCCAAAACAGCCTAAAAATACAAATTTACTGTAGAGCTATTCGATCCATAGCTGCGATATCCTACAGATGTAGGATATCCCACAATCACTTGAACTGTTCGTGTATTTATTTTTTTTCCATTACTGTGGGACAACCAAACCACCATCCAAACCGTTGGATAGCTGTATAAGTGTAAGAACTAATGTTGTACTAAATTTGAATTGTTGATCTATAAAAAAAAAACACCTTGGCTTATAATTTGTTCTTATAATTTACAAATTCCTATAATTTGCAAAACAACGTGACTTTCTTGCAAATTTCTCGATAACCGTGATAGATCAACGGTTCAAATTTGGTGCGATATTAGTTCTTACACTTATACAGTTATCCAACAATTTGGATGGTGGTTTGGTGGTCCCACAGTTAAGGAATAAAAGAAAAAAAATGGACAGTTCAAGTCTTCCCGCTTCTGATTGTGGGATATCCTACCGATTGAACGGTTCTGCGGTAAATATGTATTTTTTGACTGTTCTGAAGCTATTGTCGGGTTTATAACCATCCGTACGGTAATTGTCCCTTGATAAGACTGATTGTTAATAATCTTGGACCTAATCATACACGGTTCCTCTGTTTTAGCACCGATGGGATCTAGGCTCGGTATCATTTGATAAGGGGGTATTACTTTTATGTCTAATTCCAGATCTAGACCAGGACCTGATCACTAGTTGGGACACAAAATGGTCTATACTCCATGTCATCTATTTAGGGGGGCACGTTGGTTAACTGTCACGACCCGGGCCCGAATTACGGTAACCCCGAGCCGTGAGCCCATACTTACTCCCGTAAATCCCGAATTAACCGAAGTTAAAACGGAATCCACAAGGGATATCAATCTCAATAACCTGTTAAATATACAAATTTCTGCGGAACATATACATTGACAATATCAATTCACTATACATGTATACAAAAAGAATCGAGTCCTTATACATGTATCATTTCCAACTTGGTTCGTCAATTGGTGCACACCCAACATGATACGATAACAATTACTTACATTCCAAAAATGAATGTACAAAATGACTATTCAAAACGTTTCACAAAATGTTACAATCCTTTTCGCACTCGAATACCCATCAAACGGTATTCCGGCCATTCCACTCGTTCAATCCTCCTGGAGGAACCGGAGCGGTCTCCTCCGCTGGCGCCGGGGGCGCTGCTGCACCGGCAATGGCAAACGGGCATGTGATGTCATCAACAACACTAATGAACACGACGGTTCAACAATGTATAAACAATTCTTGTGATAACTCATGTTAGTACTTACATTGAAGTCATTTAATTCATTTGGTAACAATTATCATTCTAGACAATTCTAGATAAGTCCTACAATGACAATAGATAAGATAAAAGTCTATCAACAGGCATTCATTCATTTCATTTTATTGTCTTTCATTTACCATCTTCCCTCAAAGGAAGGATTCATCTTCCAAATGGAAGGCATCAATCAATATCTATAGATATGATCGGAATATGTGGGACTTACTAGTGTCCGGGCCAGGGACAACTAGCATCACCACGGAGCTCCGGAACGCCCCCAAATCCATCTGCTGCAGCAGGATTATTCAATTCATTGTTACCTTTAGTAACTGTGCATTCTTTATTCATTCAGTGTATTATTTATTCATTCATTCAGTGTATTATTCAATTCAGCTCCGTAACGAGCTTAAGGCATTACAAGTAGTGCCATATTCAGGATTTGCATCACCTCCATTAATTCTATTCAAGTTCACAATCCAATTTCTAAACCAAGCAAATGGATGAGACGCTTGTTGTTTAATGTACGTGTTATTCTAGATGAACATCACTTTGGATAGTAGTTTGTACATTCAAATAACCCAAGCTAACACTCACATAGGTTTAGACAACCATTTGAAGAACTAGTACTTAATTGTCACTATTATTTTCTCTTAATTTCCTTAATCTCAATAATCTTAGATTAGGGCAATATTAGTTCCAACACTAATTTATAGACCCCTACTAATCATAGAAAACAAATCTGATTCCCAAAAATTTCTCAAATTCCACCAGGTCCGATCGATCGGCTCGAAACAGCTCCCAGTTACGAGCCTGTCCGATCGATCGGCCAGAAAAACGTCCCAGTTAAAAGACAGTCCGATCGATCGGACCTGGGCGTGTTGCAGGTCCGGGAGAAAACTGATTTTTCTCCTTTTTCATCTCTTCTCTTTTTACACATTCAATCACTTTCAAATCCTATAAGAAGATGAAACTCCATATTTCCCTTTCATACACCATCCATTAACCATTCCAATCAATCAAAAAAATAAGTTCCAAAACTTGGTGGAAAATGCATAAACTTCAATCCATGGCAACTCAATAACTTTTACAATGTCTAACACTAATCACAAGCAAGTTTTATACTTGCCTCTTATGAAGTTTAATAGTAAAAGCCCTTCTTCCTTGGCTTGGCCTTGAGATGAAAACCCACAATCTCAAACCCTAATTTCATGAAAACATGTAAATGGACTCCTATGAGTCATTTGTTCTAGAGATCAACTCAAATAACCCATAGAACTTGGAGAATCTTAAAAGGAGAGTAACTACTCACTTGTGGTTCCAACAAAGAGATCTTGAGGTCTCTTACAAGCTTGTCACTTCAACAATGGTGGAAAAAGCTTGGAGAAGAAGATGAAGTTGAGATTACAATTCTCAAAGTCTACTTGAATCACCCTTAATCTCACTCTTGAAGGGGAAATATGGAAGAGCAAGGAGAAGAGGAAGTGACTCTAGGGTTTGCTCTAAGGTGAAATGGATGCAAAGGCTCATTTCATTCTAATATAAGCATGTCTCACACTAAAGCCCCCTCCCATTTACCTTTATTACATTTTGAGTCAAATGAAACCTCATTTGATCCATTTGATGTCAAATGGAGTAGCGTCTATTATGAAAGTTGACGTACTACTCGAGATACACACGTTGGTATCAAGGGTTTCCGTATTTGACGAAATACGCAAAAACTCGTATTTACGAAAAAGTCCTTAGCCTAACATGTTTGAGTCTAAACTCACTTTAACGAATTCAATTTCATTTCATTATGCTTAATGCATCATTTGAGACTAATTTGTCTCTCTTTGGTCATTAATCCTCATTAACACAATTATTCATGCTTAATTAGCATTAATCCTGATTAATTAGCCTTAAATCGTAATTAGTTTGGGTCGGGGTGTAACATTAACAGAGTAATCTTTTTTTTTTTGCTACTACAATGGTTGACAAAGTAATGAAACAACATCAAGCTGAGAGGAGAAGAGATGCTTACCCGCCGGAGGACACATGTACAGATGCTGTTTACTCTTGCAATAGCAGGTGGGGTTTGCAGGAGAGTCTACATTGTAACCGCAGTGGCCATATGATTGGACGCAGTCCCAGCAACGATTGTCGAGGTCGATCGCAGACCATGTGACCTGGAATCCCTCTCTCAAAACATCATTCCAAGCATCTGGGTTGGGTAAGAGCGGATTCATAATCCTTTTGAGGATCGGGATTTCTATCACTTGACAACCCCCCCATCCCATTGACCCTCCTCCTTCTAAAGACAATCTGCTTGCATAAAAAGCGTGACCGCTTGATTGATCTGACGCAGATAGGCACTTGAGGGGTTTAATGAGTGGGTGTGGATGGTCTTCAACAGGATTAGTGCAATTGTAGAGGAATGTGAGGACGCCATCTCCCTCGAAGGAAGCTCCCTCGTTTTGATCTCTCTTGAAGTAATAACCAAAGAATTTGAAATCGATAGCGGTGTTCCTGGAGAGACGAAGGCATGAATTGTCTTTGTTCTGATCAAAGTAATCCTTATCAACGATGGCGAGTGTCATGTTCTCATAATTGATCTACGCAACGTGATAGTTGTACGATTGAATCACAATCTCAGAGGAATTGTCCATCCGATTGCATTTAATTTCAAACTTTTTTTCATAGGAGCAGTATCCCGGATAGTCCTTAGTCCAAAAGGGATAACTGATGTAGTGTTGGACCTTCCCACATTGAAACAGGAAAGGAGAGCAGTAGCTGTGTGGTTGATTAACATCCCCGGCGGAAGATGAATATGAAGTTGAAGCTGGAATAAAGAATAGCAACACAGAGGGCGAATGATTTTGGGAGGAATTGATGAGTTGGGAAGTATTCATCATGGGGCTCTGCAGGGTAGCTGCTGCAACTATAGAAAGAAATGATTATATATATATGGGGAATGTTCATATGCATCTATTCCTCACCATTGGGTGAGGGATGCTTCCATAAATGGAGGGTTTCAAGAGGGATAGATGCATATGAACATTTCCATATATATATATATATATATATGAAAATATTCATGTGTATCCATATCTCACTATATTGTGGTGAAGGACAACATAGTTGGGACGACTTTATAATACATCTAAACCATCTACATACATAAAACTTCCTTAAGTACATTAGATACATTAATTTTTCACCTATCCCAATTGATTGGACAATTGGATTTAAGGTCAAATTTTTTTTCTTTAATATGAAGTTGTTAAATTTGTGGGCCACTTAGAGGCATGGGATTGACCATAAACTTGATATATGGGTCCATCCAAGATGTCTCTTTCCATCACCCAAGTCCCATGATTAGTGGGGCCCTACATGGGCCATATTAAGTTTGTCCCTCACCATATTGATGAGGGAATCCCTCATATGAATATTACCCATATATATATATATATATATATATATATAAGGAAGATGCTCCTATAAGAGATATCCCTCACCTTACTGTGAGAAATATAATGAGAGCCCTCACATTTAAGTTTTTGGCATTGGATATGAATGTGAGGGCCACATTCATATCCAATAGCAACAAATTAAATGTGAGGATCAACACCTTTATCTGTTATAGTAAAATAAAGATGCTCTCATAAGAGCATTTATCATATATATATATATATTGTGTGTGTGTGTGTTGGGGATGCAGATGAGAGTCCACGCTTAACGACTTAAAATTTTTTTTGGGGGGGGGGGGGGGGGTAGGAAGAGGAAATTTGATTAGAGAGAGAACGGGGGGTAGGATGAGGAAATTTGATTAGAGAGAATGGGGGGGGGGGGGGGTTTGGTGTTTTGCCTTTTGAATGTAATAACGTCACACGTCTATTTGTTGAGGCCCTTGGGTGAACACTACTGACTTCACCCAAGGAAATATTGAAAAGCACTTAAACTACCTCTTCCAATGTTTTACGGGCTCCATTAGGTCCCAGCCCGTAGATTGGAGTGTAAGAAAAAAATTAAATAAGAACCAGTAAATCATGGAGCGTCAATGAGATTAGTTTCTTCCAAAGATACTACACTGCACATTGCTGTACATTAATATAATAAATAAAAATATAAGATTAGCTTCATAGTCAAAGTCTACCCTGAAATCTTCTTCGCAGATTACATGGTCAATAAGAACTTGACCAATTACCAAAAAAACCAAAATAACTTGACCAATTACGGAAAAAAAAATTACTTGACCAGTAGTAAGTGAGTGGGCCATCTTATTACGAAGTGATGGAATGTTTATATGCCGTGTGGGCGCATAAAGCAGGAAAATGGTGGATTGGAGTCTCATCACCGCGGAAAATCCCGTGGATCTCGTCTCCGCTGTGGAAAAACTCAGACTTTCACACAATAAACATTGAGAGGGTGTGATCGGGAGGATTTTGAATCTCAACTGTGAATCCAACAAGTGTTTCCTACACTATCCGTATCCTTTGATGGAGAGGATTCGGATGTCCCCATCAGTATCCAGAGGGACCATTCCTCATTTTACTTAACTGTAGTCCAAACATGAAACAAATTCAAGCAGGCTCTTTAATTTTTATTTTTATTTTTTGCTGTCGGAGGGTTCCCAACCCTTTGGGCTGGACTAATCCTTCCGGGCCCAGAGAGAAGCCGGATAAATCCCCTGTAGCCCTAGTGTGGTAGCAGAGTTTCGAACCCACAACCTCCAGGAGCAAACCGTGGTCCTAGGCCAACTAAGCTACCCCTTGGGATTAAGCAGGCTCTTTAATTTTTTATTTATTTATTTATTTATTTATTTTTTTTTTGATAACGTAGGGTTCCCAGCCCTTTGGGCCAGAATAATCCCTACGGGCCCAGGAGAGAAAGCCGGATAAAATTCCCCTGTGGCCCCAGTGTGGTAGAGCAGTTTCGAACCCACAACCTCCGGGTGCAAACCGTAATCCTAGGCCAACTGAGCTACCCCTCGGGGTTAGCAGGCTCTTTAATTTACTTTATCCAATTGGAAATCATGTCTTTTGTGAATTTTGAAACTCTATGACGACCTTTATATTTTGCTTTGGCTTACAGATATTCATTAATTATTATTAATTTTTTGATGTTATTTTAAATTCTTTTTTTTTTAACCGTAGGCCATAAAAAAACCATGCTATTCATTGAGAAACAGAGGGTGTCTCATCTCATCTCATTATTATATTGTGAGTCAAGCGACAACAAGTAATCAACTAAAGAGTTGGCCACATGACACATCACATGTAGGTTGGATGCAGTTATAATAATATACCTGATGCCCAGGATCAACTCCCACAAACTTTCCTTAACTAGACTTATTGTGTAGACAAATCGATTGTGAAGAGTCTTATTCTTGATAGGGACAAATTTATCATTATTAAACTTCTTTGTCATCAGTTTCCTCTTTTCTCTTTCTAATGTGATGTACGCTAGGTACACTTTTTTTTTTCTTTTCCAGTCAAATGCGCCCTAAAGAATGATAGATCTAAATCTCGAATTGACTTGACTAGCTTGACTTACAAACCGACTTGACTCGGAGGGAATATGCCCGAATGAGTCAGATTCGGTCTGCCAAAATGTTTAATTGACTCACTGAACTTTGGACCCACTTTGGTGAGTTTAGTTTTAGAACTACAATAGTAAAAAAAAAAAAAATTAAATTCTAACTTTTTTCAGTTATTAATTATTCAGGTGGTCAAATTGTGTTTTTTATATATGTTATCCATCAAGTGGATATTTTTTATTTTCTTTTTTTTATCAATGATTTTTAAAATATTAAAACACCGAAGCCAATAATTTGATAAAAAATATAGACCATAATTTATTTGTTGAACCAGTTGGCAGTTTCGGGAGTTAAACCAAAATTGGACACCCAATCCAGTTAAGTTAATTTTGGCCCACTGTGTAATAAGAGGGAGGTTGAAGACGAGGGGTTGCTTAGTTGGTTCTCATACAGGTGCCCAAGATTCAACCCAAAAAGAAGAAAAAAATTCCTTTGGTATGCTCTGCCGCCCTCTTTCCATGTGTGTGGGCGAACCTTTCCCGCACGTGTAACCCTCTTCCATGTGTGTGGGCTCAGAGACTCGGCCTTCTTGTGGGTTTTACTTGAATTGTTTGATCAAAAAAGTGGCCTGGGTGGTGAGTGTGTGGAATTTGGCCTAGAGAATCCTAGCTGAGGCTAGAATCCATTTCTTTATAGTTATACACTATACTGTCTGGTTGTTTCAAGTTATTGAATACATAAGAATGATAAGAATTTCATTTCTAAGAATTAATTAAAATTGAAGTAATAAATATGAAAGTTCAAAGATGACCATCAAATTATCTCTCGTCCAAGAAAAAATAAATTAAAGGAATGTGGAAAATAAATACCTAGCTATAGCCTTTGTAATTCAAATTCTATGATAGTGAGGGTTGCTGTGATCTTACTCTTTATCCATCACATGTGAACTCATATCCTCAACTCATTTGTCCTAGAAGCAAACAGTCACCCCCCATCAATTAAAAAATCTAAGCACTCTCTGCATGTGGATGCCGCGTGAACATGGGTGCCATATCACCTTCACAATTTGGTTGGATATTCATTTCCATCTTCCCTTATTCAAAATGGATGTCATTCAATGGTCATTTTTCAATGTTCACTATTGGTTCTTCGTTTTAACCACCTATATAGAAATACAAAGTCTTAAACCCTCAGAGAAATGGAAAGTTGAGCTTGTAAAAACAACAATGGCCGGTTTCATACGGGAGTGGAGTCTACTGGCCCTATTAATGGACTGAACTCTACCCCAGGTTCCACTTAACATAGGCTGTCCAGTGGGTTAGTCCTTTTCAAATTATATTCCAATTTTATGAGGGGTGGGCCAGGCCATTGATGACCACAGTTGGGACAACCATATCCACATGTTTTTTTTTTTGGATGGTCTGAAAATATTTAGCCAATTTTCCCGCCCTATCCATTTGGGCTTTTTTTGCCTTGTTGGATGGTCCGAAGAAACATTGTCCATTATCCTCATTGAATGTAAATGTGAGGTGAGGCCTCTAGTTTGTGCCTGAGTCATAGTCCACATGCAGTGGGCTGCACCTGTTGCACATGATCAAATAACAAAATAAGTTTCTCTTGCTGAATTCCACTTCCTTTCCAGTGTATGATCGTTTTCTACTGAGTTTTGTTCTTTTTGGCACACGTTCCCATCATTAATTTAAATTCCCTTTATTTTATTATTTTGGATAATGTTGATGATATAGATGATGATATCAACATGTCTATCCATATTTATTTGGCTGATTGTCACCCAATTGAATACATAACCATCTTCTCATCATTTTCCTTTTAATTCTGCTCTATTATGGAAGCACAAGCAGTCTCCATATTTGGATTATGGAGATATGAAAGCCTTGGACCCCATCAATGATTAGGTCTGAATAATCAGATAATCTTATCCATCCATTCGATGATCTAAACGGGGCCTAGGCAGCGGATCACATTTTCCCAAAGGACCCAAGTTGAGAAAACCTGAAAAAAATTAATATTGATCACCATGACCTGACCTGAAACCAACACTACATTCCCATATATCACCATCTTATTTATTCTGGAAATAGATGGGAGGAGAATAAAACGGTTGGGATGATTTCTCTCAGGCTTACTTAGTTTGTTGTCTTTACGAGGGATCTTGGAGGCAAGAGTAATTAACATGGCCTTCATGAATCATTTGCCCAACAGAGAACAACAAAGGACAGGGTCACCATCATTTCTAAACACCCATTACATTTGCATGGGAATGGTGGGTCACCTCTTGCTATTTTTCTCTCATTTCATCCTCAGTTTACTAACCAATCCAATTCACAGAACATGGAGGGGTTCTAAAGGAATGTGCAACCCCAGCTCATTTTGGCAGACCCATCAACTCACATCATTCATTTTACTGATCTTCACAACTGTAAAATAGATATGTTAGAGAGGTGTTGTCTGAACTTTTGTTATCATGGACTGCCCCACAGCAATCAAGGCGCCTCTGGGCTATTTTATATCCTTTGGAAAAATACCTCTGTGGTGCCTTATAAGGTTCCAAAGCTGAAAGCACCCAAACACCTACCACTTTTGTATTTTCAGAAGATAAAGTCATTTTTCTATGAAAAATCACGTTGTCAAGGACAGCCCAAGTGGGTTGTAAAGTTCATCCATCATATGATGGACCCCACGATAGATATTGGATTTCCCAAAATTCCCTTTTAAGGGCCTGTTTACTTGCATTAGATTACATGGTGAAGGAGGAACTGATGTAGAGACCTAGACTTTCATAGGATTCGAATTATAATGATGATGGGTGGGCATTCATTTTCATCCTACTTCGATTCAATTGCTATTAAAGAGGACGTCATTTGATGGTTATTTTTTTTATATTCACCTTTAATTTTCATTGTTATTCACTCGTGACATGGCTTTCTCTTTATTCTAATCCTATATATTTTATGCAAGCAAAAAGGCCCTTAGTTTACAATCATAAGATGGATATGCAATTTGGGTGGTCCCAAATGGCCACATGAGAGCCCCCACTTGATACATACAATTAAAAGATTGAATTTCCCTATTTAAAGAAACATGAATTAAAGTTGGCAAAACCTCAGGTGAGCATCGGTGTTTATAATAAGGTAAGCACCGCGTTCCTAAAATATCTAGTGGGCCCACTTGGTGATTCATTCGAGTAGAATATAAAACAAGGACCTCCCTAATAGTCACCGATTTCGAATTTGGCACCCATCCGAATGAACTGAATCGTTGGACCGACAATAAAATTATATTGGACAATAAAATTTATCGACTAGTGATCAAGTTGAGATGATGATTTTAGCTTCCATCACCATACATTGTTGCCTGAGAAAGAAAGAAAGAAAAGGGACAGAATAGTTTGGAACTTGGAGGTGAGCATTTATAGCAGCCAGGTTTCCTCTTTTCTCAGCCTTAGAACATGGGGATAAATTGATGTATCACAACCTAACCTGACCAATTCAATTGTGGCTCCAATTACAGATGGAATAGTATTTGATTGAAACCCTTCCATCTTTTGGTGGGGCCCACCAGCAGCGCAACAAATGGGCAGAGCGGTCTTTCATTGAATAGATCACCACAAGCTCTCATTCAATGGACGCAGTGGGGCCCACCTATAGTGGGGACCTGTAAAAGAGAATGTATGGATGATTGGGATTGTTCAAGGGGTATGTCTTTTCCATTATTTCATGAGTAATGCTACATGGACAAACTTTTTGGCCCGAATTTTGGCCAACCCCCATGGTTTGCATTGAATATCATAGTGATATTCAATGCAAACCATGGGGGTTGGCCAAAATTCGGGCCAAAAAGTTTGTCCAAGTAGACTTTTTGTTATTTCATTCATTCATTCCGTCACAGAGGGAATACGTTCCCGTACCATTAAGGCTAGATGGCAATTCATGAAAATGGACTACTCAAATCATCAAATTGATCGGATGATCATAGCTATCCAATTGAAGGTCATGAAAATGAGGTGTTAGCATCAACTATGTCTATTTTAAATAATGGGTTTGAACGTTCATGTGTCAATTTAATCCAAGTGACAGACTAGCCACTGTTTTTTCAGAAATTAAAAAGAAGAAATCAACCCAATAGGAGTAAAAGAGACTCTTTGGTCACGTTTGGCAATCAAATTTCGAGGGAAAATATTTTCGGTTTCCCTAAAGATATGAAAAACCCATGTTTGGCAATTGTAAATTCCTAATGATTTGGACGAATGGAAATCTTCGTTTGTTAAGATTTTCAAATCCGACCTCCTCCCATAAGATTTAACAATCCTCACTTATGGATGTGCACACATAACCCTAATTCTCTTAACTATATGTATCGATACATACCAATATCAAGTGAAATCCTCAGCTATACAAATCCTTGTTTAAATGGTAGTAAAGAATCATCAAATCTACGGATTCTACACCTATTATCAAATATGCTCTTTAGGACTTGTTCAGCTCTACTTATTTTTGTTTTCAAGTTAGAGAGGAATCTTGTATTGCTACCCCTCTTACAAAAAAAACCGAAATCTTTATTTCTTTATCTTTTATGAGAAAAATGTGATGCACCAAACAATGAAGGCTGCGAAAATCACAACAAACCTCTCGTCCCAAAATTCTCCCACCCACAAAAGTTCCTTTGGAGAATTGTTTTTCCTGATCACTTTTCTGCTTCTTAGCACTTGATTAATGAAAAAAGCCCACTCCTTATCTCATAAATTTCATTATCACGCATTAATATGGATGATTTTAATGTTTTATATGAAGATGCAGATGTCTTTGGCCACCCCAATCAATGGTACTGTATGGAAAATCGACATTATTGTCATAAGGATTAAGGACTCCATTTGTGCCATTTTGGTTGGGTCCATCCCAAAAGCAGCTCATCAGATTGGGGCACATTTGAGTTGATAATTTAGAGAGAAGCTTTAGATACTCAAGCTAGAGAACCTCACAAGTATCAAATATAACACTAGGGCATGCTTGTGCAAAAGTTTTTTCCCAAAAATACTCACACTTTTTCCACAGATAATTAATTTTCTTAAGGGCTTTTTTGGTATAATGCCACTGAAGAGGAAACTAGAGCCCATTATCAATAAGGCCCAAAATCCACGCCCGTAAGAATTTTTCGGGCCGTCACAGTCAAGAAGGTAAACAGATCCATTAAGTCCATTGGGCTATTCAAGTACCAGATATGGATCTGGTTGGACCCAAAAACCCAATCCATTATTCTTTTCAATAACTGTACACCCAAATGAGTTCCAATTGTCATTACACACGAAATTAGGCCCACTTTTTTGGGGCCCTTGGGTAGCCATGAAAATGAGCATCTACTCTCACTTATAGGATAGTGTTTTGTACAAGTGCATAGAATATACTTATTGATAAAAGTTCCAAATACAAGGACACTTGTGATAATATCAAAGGTAACATCAAGGCCAATGTAAACAACCTTACGCAAGCATTCTTGGGCCTAGGTGAAAAGCTGCAAGCCGTAGCAAAGAACACATGGTTTTCTGATGCTTTGGCCTTTTGGGGGGCCTTTTGGAATGGCCCACTAGAACACATGACAATTAGATACGTAAGTTGCTTGGAAGGTCTCCCATGATATAGGAGATTGAAGAATTGGGATCCATTCAATTGTGAGCATACTATTTTAAGTACTTCAAAATTATCCAAATTCTAGCCGCTATAGAGAGCCTTGATGGTGCCAAGTTTGCATGATTAGGGCCTAAAAACTATAAACATTGTGTTGCTTGACCGGAGCTAATGTTTGTGAAGAGCTTAGATTGGACAATGGGTGGGCCCATATGCCTTGCCATCTATGTTTTGGACTTTCCCGGTCATCCCAGAAAACTTTCGTTATATACACATTAAATCCTCTATACATTTTTTAGTTTTTTTTTATCCTTCTGATAAACAAATGGAAATAAGAAATTTTTGGTATTCGGCCCAAGTCAGCCCCGACTCAACCCACATTGTACACCGCACCGGATGCAAAATTTACTAGTATGTTTTGTCTAGTCGAGGCATCTTCAGATTTCATAAAAAGTGGAACTTGTGCATGGACTAAACATGCACATTGCACAATTATGTTGGAGCTTGGGTTGAGCCAAGACTCACAGTGGCCGACCCAAGATTTTTGTTGAGGTCAACATTGACCCTCATTCATGAGCGGTCATAATTATGGTCGAGCCCTCACCCTTGCCCTCACCATAAAACTATTATTGTGCCATTTCCTATCACCAATTGATTTTTGGATAAGTGGTAACTTAATTGGGTGTAAGATCCTACAGTTTTTATTTCGGTGGGACAGATAATGATCAATTGTAAACGTCCACTATTTTTTTTTCTAGACATTTTTCACATAAGTAATAGCTAAAAATATATATATTACATTTAAATATATAGACATAAAATATTTAGAGCATTGGCTGACATTGATTTCTTCTAGAAAAAATCACCTCAAACTTACATTATCCTATTTCACTCAAATTTATATGTCAAAATCAATGCATGTACTCATCATCTCTATGAACCATTTAGCTTGGCCAGTGGGCCCAAGGCATAAATCCCAGTGGCCTAATGATTGCATACAATTGATAGCCTTGTAGAGGTGGTCCTCAAGCAGTTGATTGATGATTTAGAATTATCGCTACCGATAAAAGGTATATTGGTAAGTAGCATTTTAGCCACTCCACAAGGATTTGAAGTGAGGAATCATCATATTCTACCTAAAAAAAAAAAATGGTTTGATTTGCAAAATGCCTATAATGATTCTGTCAAAATAAGTGAGTACAAGGCGATGTTAAACCAATCCCGTTTTATTAAGCCTGGCTAATACAAAATTTAGATATGTGAGGCTTCCATTTTTATTTTATTTTTAGTTTCTTGAGTGACTGATGGATTTTTGACTCATAGTGGGGGTAAGAAGACATGGCAACGGGATTGGTTAGATTTGGTCAGATTTGGATTTCTAGATATGCTTAGATTTGGTGATTTATGGCTCAGGAATTGGATTAGGATTTGGAGATTTAAGGTTTGAAATTAGGATTTGGATATTAAGGGGTTCAGATTAAGGTGTAGAGTGATTAGGATTACACTAAATGTGGGGAGTGATAGAGAGAACATGGTTTCAATGGAGTGTTATTTGGAGAGAGAGAGAGAGAGAGATGCTGAAGAAGCGTGGTCTTGAACTGACAAACTCTTCTTTAGATTGAGCTAGATCCAATCGATGCACTTTTTCAAACCAAGAAAATAAAAACCCAAAATCTGGAATTTTACAAGAACCAACAAAAAAAAAAAATGTGATCTACTTCCATAGATACGCAGCCCTTGGATGCTCGACCTCGACCTCCTTCGCAGTATGGAGTTTTGGAGAAATGATTCCAAGTGACGATGGCACGACCTAGTTATCGAAAACCTCTGAGGAGAAGTTGGTTTGCACAGGGACCGACGACGAGCTTGATCAGTGCGAAGAGATCTCAGACAAAGAAGAGGGAGTGGTTTCTCATCGTTTCCACTAGTGAATATTTAGACATTTACATATGTGGGACAATTGTTTAAACATATGTGGGGCATTGTATAGGGCCTATTGGACTCATGGGAAGTTTGAAGATCCGACCTGGGGCAACCCGCAACTGCCCCAAGTCATCAAAACGTAGGTCCGCTCCTCAAGACACTTCCAGACTTGCCAAGGTTTCACCCCAAGTAATTAACTACAAATTTATAAGAGAATATGAATGCAGGGTGTGTTCAGTATTATAAAGAATTTTTTCGGGAAAAAACCCCTTACACTCTTACTAGATAATCAAGGACTCTCCAAAAAACTTATGCCCTGGAGTAGTCCCCTTGCCTGTTCCCTTTTATTTTATTTTATTTTAATATTTTTCACGAGCAACAATATCACTGCTTACTTCATAGGAATTAAAACCCAAACGCTTCACGTTCTTCTTATTTCCTTTCTCTTACTCATCTCTTCCCTTTTCCTCTCCATCGACAAAGATGCCCCCTTACTATTGTGATTTCAAGCTCCTCCAGGTCAGCCATCGTAAGAACTTTCCAACTTTTGATTCCTACCAAACACTTGTGGGTTTTCTTGTCTACTTCTTCCTCTTTGTGACCCACAGGTAGACGGCATAGGTTTGGCTTTCCTCTTTGATTATTCCAACCTCTTTATTAGAGTCCAATTTCCACTTTAGTAGAGTAATGGAAGAGAAGATTTCAAAAGAGGGTTTTGAGATGGAAAAGGTTACAGAGATCTCTGGAAGTCCAACCTGGTTGCAAACGAAATTTCAAGTCCTTTTTGATCTAGTCAGAGTCTAATGGGTTCTTTCCGGAAAAAAAAAACCCTAAATTCTTTTTTGAGGAAGATTAAATTCACAGAAATAAAAGGAAAGATCCTTTTTGTTACACACATCAGCAAAAATGAGTGACCTTAGTTATAGGTAAACCATACTTAAGGCCCAGGTTGTTAGTTGTTGGTACCATGCCAATGGGCCTAAAAGACTCAGCCTTCCCAGCGTAGTCTTTTCTGCCCAGATGTTATCGTGGAGGGAAGATGGTTCCAACAATTTATCTTCTTTTTTTTTTTTTTGTTGCTATCGGAGGGTTCCCAACCCTTTGGGCTGGACTAATCCCTCCGGGCCCAGAGGGAAGCCGGATAAATCCCCTGTAGCCCTAGTGTGGTAGCAGAGTTTCGAATCCACAACCTCCGGGAGCAAACCGTGGTCCTAGGCCAACTAAGCTAACAACAATTTATCTTCTTGCTTCTTGCTATTACATAAATCAACCTAATCTATCAGCCCAGCAGTTATCCCTGGGTTCGCCTGAGTAGGCCCTTGGCCTGACTATACTTGGCACTGGGTTGCGAATCGATGCCCGTGACCGCTTGGACTATCCTACGTTTTCAAACAAAGTTTTTCTTTTTAGATGATCTATCAAACTTCTAAATTTTCCCTGCTTAGTCCTTACAGGTATGTGGGTTACTGCAATAGGGGACATATTGGGTATGGCCCACCCCTACTGGGGACATCTGCTGGTTCAATACAACATGGGTAGCATCCATCATTTATTTTAGGGGTATATTCGGATTTGCCTAGTATGCATTTATGTGGGTTTGGTACGGCCACTACTCGGAGGATTAGTCTGGTTGGGTCAAAGACTTTAGGATACCCACATCATAAAAAAACAGATATATTTGGGTTTGATTGAGGATGGATGGGGATTCTACTTCCAGATATACTGGAGGCAAGCATCAACCAGATGTTTCTACCAAAAAAGATATACCGGTGGCAATGGGTTGGATCCTAACCTAGATTTTTTTGTTGGGTCCTTTAGGTGATCAAGTTCCATTGATAAGCATTGTCTCAAGCCATGCCCGTCCATTTTCTCATTTGTTAATTGGGAGATGAAGATGTGAACCTCAATCCAACCTAGAAGTTAAAAGAGTTTAACCCAGAATTAACCTGAATTACCCGGTTGGGTTGGGTTATGTCATGTAAATGGGTCGAATAATAGATATGGAACTAATCCCAAAGACAGCCCATTATTAATCAGGTAAGAAATGCAGCCCAAACCCCGAATCTACACGGGTCGGGAATGGGCTAGGTCTAGGGAGTAGGGTCAATAGTTGCCTTTCAACTCCTACCTCTGAACTAATATGACTAGGTCCAAATAAAAACAAAAATATTGCTGGGGTTTATCCACTTTAGTTCTGGCCTGGGATAGATTTTGAACTCACATTGATGGAATTCAGGGTGAGTATGGGTACCTAAACTTGACCCTGGTTCCCAATTTGATATAAACATATTGGACATATATATATTATTTTTATAATACATAATTACATACACTATACTCTATACAGGTACAGACATTTATCAGACGTTTTGTAAAGGAAACAAATTAAACTCAGGAATGCAAGTAGGCCCAAACTTACCCAATCCAAACGGATGTTGGGTTTTGAATATACTAAACGGGTCTCAGTATCGTGTCATGCAGGTCAGGTTTTGTTTGGATTGAGCCGCATGCAAATTGAGTCGGGCTCAGGTTGAACCAATTTATATTCCTAGGCATACAATTTCATGCAAACAAATGGGCTTTTTTGAAAGAGCATTACTAGGATGCACTAAAGGTCCAAAACTCTTTACCAAAAAAAAAAAAAAATCCATTAATGTCCAAAACTATAGCGGATTTTGAGAGCAGTTTTTTAACCTCACTGGTAAGGAAAGAGGCATTAGTTCTTACCCGGCCACCAAGGGGTTCGAACCCCGGACATGCCACATTTCCTCATCCGAGAGCTTTCTCACCTCATCCAAGGCCCACTTTTCTCACCTGAGGGTTCCATCACCTCACGGGAGGTCTACTAACCTCACCCAATGACGGGTCCCAAACCCCTATATCTAGGTACCAAAAAAAAAAAAAAGGTGAAGTAGAGTTTAAAGAGACAAGCCGGCTAATAGTGAGTCATGAGTTAACTTGGAGAAGCACATCAATTTTTATTTATATCTAAAAGTAAAAAATACATATCTAAAGTCATGATAAACATGCTAGTGGTACTTTTTTAATTTAACTTGGCATTTCAAATATACCATTACATCTAATTATTAAATACAAAAATACACAGTTTTGAACCGGGAAAGACAGTTTGCCGACTGAACCGCACCCATTTACAAAATTATGGTGAGAGTAAGTGGTTATGGTTGAAATAAACACAGCATCCATGAGTGGTTCCGGTTCAACCCGGCCGGTGGAACCCAGCTCGTGAAATGGAGATAATGATGACCCATACGCGTTATCGACAGTGGTTAAACATAGTGATCAGTCCTGATCATCGATTGTGATTTCAGTGTTTTGTTGCCCAATCAATTGGCATCTATGATGCAAGGATATTTCAAAATGGGCAAAAGACGTCACATTTTATGTGTAAAATCCATGTCCCTGCCAACCCTTGCCGTATTTGTGCATCCTTAGATTGGCATCCATTGCTAAAAGTGTGATATTCCATCCGCTCCATTAGTATATTCTTAAAATTCTACTTTGATGGGTTTTGATCTCACCATAAGATTGAACACGTGATATTATGCACTACTAATCTTATACAACCATGTGTTATTAGTGATGTAAGTCTGGGTCTTATTTAGGCCTCGATAAATAAATGGGTTCGGACCCATGGGCCCTCCCATAAATTTCATTGTAAGTTTCTTAAGTGGAACTCCTATCAATTTATACACAAAGATATTTCAAATTCAAAATCAAACTAACTCTTATCATAATCCTAACAATTCTCTAACAATCCTCTAACAACTCAATATTCTCTAACATCTCCCCTTAATCATATGATCATTTCAAGGAAATGATCCGTGATTGTTGACATTAAAAATAAAATCCTTTGATCTCGAAAAAAAATATATAATGACATACATTTTGCATAAATGATAATATCTTCTTTTTCTTGGGGATCACCGTCCGTCTGTTGATCCTTCTCTATCGCAACCCGCTCATCTTGAGTTTGTCGGTGCCAATGGTCCACTAGATCAGATCTAACACAAGTAAAAGGATGGCTAGATGGGAAAAGATCCTGGTTTTCTTTATTGAAATTAAAAAAAAATTGACCGTACAGGATAGTACCCAGCCCAAGCTCTAATACTATAAAGACTTTTGAGAATCACTATATTCCCATAAATTTCACCGTAGGATTTATTGACAGAAAATATTATATTTATAATAAAATACTAACCAACCGTATCCAAAGGATAAAGATAACCTACTGATATACTAACAAAGTGATTATCTTCAACACAACGCACAGGCATACAAATGTACCAAATTGTCTTTCAAAGTCTTCACGGGCAAAAGACAATGCAGTCATCGCCAGCTTCACCGAGTGGGAATGTACCAAAAGACTTGAAAAGACTCGGAAATGTGGATTCCTTTAAACCCACAAATTAAACGAGAGAATGTTAAATTTTAGCAGGTTAACAGGAATCCGCATTTGTATGCAATATGCATATCGAAGGACTGATCTTAATGCTTTTGTGTTTTCTTCAAACAAAATGCTCTAAAAGGAAAAGGCCAGATGATTACTTTCCAGCCAGTAAAAAGCTCACTGAAATGGCAAGCGAGGGTGTTGTTCTCTTCCTATTCCAGAAGCTAGATTCCAACTTCTTCAATGAGCATGCTAATCTATTGCATAGGGCGAATCAAGATGTGGGGCACATCCAGTCCGATCGAGATAGAAAGCATGAAGCTTCAGATCACATTAATTTTGCCTAACTATAAGATTTTCCATGGAATTAAAAAACAAAAAAAATACTTCTCATCTTGCAAGTGGAAACATCAACATTCATGAAGGTTGGTGAAGAGAGACGAATAAAATTGGTCCAAATTGGTGGCGGAACATGTGCATGGAAGGATACACGTAGACCTTTTCAGGCGGTATAATCTAGTACAAAATATCTCGAGCCACATCCTGCAGGGTTAGCCAAGAGGATGAATGGTTCTCTTGAACAGTTTTTTTTTTTTACAAGGGTATCCATGTGGTATTTGCCCTGGGACTAATCCCCCGGGCTTGAACAGTTCAAAGTAAATAGCTCTAAAAGTTCCGAACTATTTTACAAGTAATCTATAGATTCATAAGAGAGGTAGTAGGAATTTATTTTGATGAATGGCTTGGACTTTTCAAAAGTAGGATCAATGAAGATTCTCACATATTTCTAATTAGTCCTCCTCAATTAACCAGTGTTTTAGATGGAGTCCGAGTTCACCTGGAGAAGGACATCGATTCTTATTGATATCTGAAATTATAGTACTCAAAAGTCATTTAAAACACGCTATACTTTGGTAATTTAACTTCTTGAACAATTAGGAATTCAACAAGTTACAATGCTAAGTTTCAGATCTTCCAATCATAATCTTAGGTTTTGGCATGTCAACTATACCTTTACATATCATTATTCAATAAAGAAATACTGTCACGACCCGGCCCCGAGATCAGAGTCGTTAGGGTTAACCCCCGGGTCGCGATGAACATACTTACTCCCGTAAACCCCGTTTAACCGAAGTTACAACGAAGCCTACAAGGGATCTTACATACAACCTGCCAATGTACAGTGCGGAATATACGAATAATATACATTGACAACCTATTTAAACAAAATGAATCATAAAGTCCATTTACAGTGTTTCATACACCTAAGATCAACCACCGCATATGTAACACAATGCAGGGGATATCCTTCTATTACTTACAATACCAAAATAAATATACAAAACAGTTTCCAAAAGAATTTCCAAAGATTCTATCTTCTTATCTCTCAATCATGTCCACTCCGCTAAACCTCCTGGAGGTAGCGTATGGGCTTCCTCCGCTGCCGAGATGGTCTCTGAGGGACCGGCACGGGTAGACGAGCCTGCAATATCATCAGTAATACCATGAACACGACGGTTCAACATGTATACACATATCTATGACAGCTTTACAATTTCTAGCAATTCATTGTACAATAGGTCTAGACAATTCATAATAAACACAATTAACAATGAACATAAGATGGCAACTACACTAGCAATGGTTCAACCTTTATTAATGGCTTTTCCATGAATGACTTTTCAGACAATGACCTTTCAGTCCAAATAAGGTGGGATCTCCCAGTGTCTTGATCAGAGATCACTGGTGTCACCACGGGCTCCGGAACACCCCATTCTCATCTGCTGCAGCAGGAATAATCAATTCATTCATTTCTCATTTCATTCAATTCAATTTCATACTGAGTTCGGAAACCACTAGGTAGTGCCATGCCAAATCTGATAACAGTTCCTATTCATTTCAGTCTAGTGTTCAATCCAACCTTAACTAACCATTGAGTGCAACTTTGGTTATCAATGCAAGTATTACTTTTGATGATATTACTTATATGATTATGCATTAGGATAACCCTAGTTAACACTTATGGAGGTATAACAATACTACTAGTCATAATTGACTCATAGGCGATGTCAATTTTTGTAAAATCCAAAACTCACTCGCGAGGACCGTTAGGTCCGAGTGATTGGCCAAAATTTCCCTCACTATGAATAAACTGGTCAATTTCGGCTACCTCGGCGGCTACCTGGCGGTTAGCCGCGACTGTGCAGGCGGCTAGCCGAAATGCACTGGCGGCTAGCCGAAATTCGGCTGGCGCCTAGCCGAACTAGGTTCGGTCAGCGCGCGGTCAGCTTTCCAGAAGCTGAATTTCTGACAGAAATTTTCTGACTAATTTCGGTCAGCTCGGCGGTTACCCCGCGGCTAGCCGAAATTCCAATTTCGGCTAACCGAATTTTGGCGGTTAGCTTTCCAGAAGCTCGCCAAAATCGGATTTTCTGGCGGTTAACTCGCGGTTAGCCTCGCGGCTAGCCGAAATGCGCCCAGAAACGCATTTTCGAGCTTCTGAAGCTCTGAACGAAAATCACATATTTGAACTCAAGGAGTTCATACAAGTTCTACAAAAGCTTAAAATCATAGAAATGCATATACTTGCCTCAAATGAAGCTTTGATAGAGCAAATCCCCTCTTTAGCTTGGATTGAGATGAAAACCACTCTTTGAAGCTTAGAACTCAAGAAGATCTCCCAAGAAAACGGCCAAGAAGAGGAAGGAGATGAATCTCTTTCACTTGCATCCACTCACCTTCACTCTTGATGAAGAAGAAATCACGAAAGAAGAGAAACGAAGGAAGAAATGAAAAGAGGAAAAGTTGCCTAGGGTTACTGTACGTGGATGAACTCAATGAGCTCATTTCTCTTATATAAGGCATTTTTTTTACATTAAGCCCCCCATTCACTTGCTCATTTACATTTCGAGTCACTTGAAGGTCCATTTGCTCCAATAGTCGTCGAATCAATTCAAACATTTTATGAAAGTTACCGTACTCGTCGAGATACACATGTTGGTATCAAGAGTAGGGCTGTCAAAGGGCCGAGCCCGGGCCGGGCCGGGGTAAGCCCTTACCCTACCCTCATATATGCGGGCCGGGCTTAGGTCAAGTCAAAGCCCTCGGAGCCCATGGCGGGCCAACAATATTGAAGCCCTTATCCCACCCTCAAGGGTCAGGGCCGGGCTAGGGTTGGGTCAGGGCTGAAAAAAATGATTATTTTTTTTAATATCATCATATATAATTATTCTTCTATACCATAATGCTAACTCACCTTTATTCGAGGGGCAATGTAAAAGTCAATCTTTTTACAATACTTCTAAAAGATTGCACAAAACAAGTTACTTCATCATTTTATAAAGATATTGGTTAGGATTAAATGAAATAAGGTAATGTGATAGTATTGTGACATGAAACTAGGAAATACACTTTTAAATACCTTAATACACTAACAATAGTTACATTGTTTAAATAATATGCTCGGTTTTGTTTGTTTTCAGTCTTAATAGTTTAAATAATGCGCTCGGTTTTGTTTGTTTTCAAGTTATTATTAAGATTGTCGCAATTGAAGTTTTGCTGGTTGTTGCCTTTTTTACTAGTTTATGTTCTATATATTTTTATAAAGCAATAATGTGAACCATGAGAACATGTTTGGCAAGTCTCGTGTCTGATTCAATTAAATTTACTTCAAATAGGCATTAGACTTATTCCAAATAAATTATTTGTATATGTGGTTCAAATAAACATTAGACTACTTTTGAGTTAGCATTAACCCTAACTTGTAATTCTTCGAAAAATCACCCTTGGATTTTATAACAAAACAATTAAACTTTGAATACCGAAGATGAATGACAAAGATGATTTGATTCAAGAGTCACAAACTTTTAACTCCGAATGTGGGGTCCACATGAATGAAACAACAATAGTCATAAAAGTAAGGGTATAGAAAGAAATTGGCATCGATCAATAGTTAGAGGTTGAAACTTAACCTCACTTAATGATAATGTTAATGATCATCTATCTAAACTCACAACCTTCAATAGTTTACATTGGTGAAAATCAATATGATGAATGACAACTTGAATTCCCTTTTCATTTAAGAATATGTTCGTGTTGGGCAAACATAGAATCAAATATATCATTCAAATGATAACATATAATTAAATACAGGTGGCAATATTGTGATTTATGGGGATATCCATTAAAATTCTTTCAAAGCCTTGGTTATTATTGTTTGACAAAATATTAAGCCTCTATCATTAATTTCTAATTAGAGTAGTTCTTTATGTATTTTTTTAAAAGTCTCTATATATGTATTCTATATTATATATATTATTTATTTTATATATTAATAGACAAAGGGCCGGACCGGGCCCCCTCGGGCTGGCTAAGTCAAGCCCTAGCTCGGCCCTCAAGGTTGCGGGCTTTTCAAAATAGGGCCCTACCCTACCCTCGGGCTTTAGGGCAAAAAGAAAAGCCCTTGCTTTGAGGGCTTTTGCGGGCCGAGCCGGACCGGGCCCCCTCGTCAAAGGGCCGGATTGACAGCCCTAATCAAGAGTTTCCGTATTCGACAAAATACGTATAATTCCGTATTTACACACAAGTCCTCAATATGCTCATTTGAGCTTCACTTTCCATTTAATTCTTTTCAATTCATTTCACAATCATAGATACTATTTCATTAAGCCTAACTAACTCATAGTTAGGCTAATTCAATTTCATTTAATCATTAAACCGGCTTAATTAGTCGTAAGTTCAATTAATTAGAGTTAATCGTGATTAACTCGGGACGGAGCCTAACAAATACACAGTTTTTAATTGGGTCAGGTAGTTTGCCGATTGAACCCCACAATTCACAAAACTCAACTGAGAGGAATTGGTTACAGATGAATTGAACAACAACATAGCAACCATGTAGTGGTTCCAGTCAACGGCGGCTCAACCGCGAAAAAAGCCCTTACTTTAGGCCCCTTAGTATGACATTTTATTAAAGCCATATTTTCATATTTAAAAAAAAAAGCATTAAAGCAACTACTATAGTTTTTTTTTTTTTTTTTTGTTTCCCAAAAAAATTAAGGTCTCATAATAGCAATTAGTACCACATCTCACTAAATTCATCTCTTTACATTCCAAAACAGCATTAAAGCAAGTGTCATGTTTCTTTTTCTCTATACAGTATCTTTTTAAATCACAATAAATTTCAATTTCTGTTTCTCTTACTCTATTAAAACTTCAGCCCTGCTACCTGTCCCCAACGAGTGCCTGGATCCCAACACTCGTTGGGATCCAACGGCCTGGCTGGGAGACCGGGCCATGGGTCGGTCTCCCAGTCAGGACAGCTAGACTTTCTGTTAAAACTTCTCCATTTAAGCCGGCCACGGTTCCAATTCAACCAGCTGGAACCAGCTAGTCCAATCTGGTTTTTAAATGCAGAAGATGACAAAGCCTTATTGACATTTGACCGTGGTTAAGCATGAACGGTCCAGATCGATTGCAATTTAAGTGCTTGTTGCCCAATCTTTGTCATCCATGCGAAAAAAGACAATGAAAGGAAATGACGAGGAAAGTCACCTACAAAAATGCCAAGTTCATCTACCAGAAAAACAAAAAATAGGCAAGCTGGGTTCACATGCTTTTTAGATTCTGTAAGGTATACAATGGCCATCCTGCCCTTTGTCCCTATAACTCTGGCTGGTTGACTTTGACTAGACTTGTTGGGCTTAGCCCAATCTTTGTCATCCATGCGAAAAAAGACAATGAAAGGACATGACGAGGAAAGTCACCTACAAAAATGCCAAGTTCATCTACCCATAAAAAAAGTCAAGCTGGGTTCACATGCTTTTTAAATTCTGTAAGGTACACAATGGCCGTCCTGCCCTTTGTCCCTATTACTCTGGCTGGTTGACTACACCTGTTGGGCCGAGTACGGGTGGCCTTAGTGGCATGTGTGTAACCATTAAAATTGATTGAGTAATGCTACATGGACAAACTTTTTGGCCCGAATTTTGGCCAACCCCCATGGTTTGCATTGAATATCATATTCAATGCAAACCATGGGGGTTGGCCAAAATTCGGGCCAAAAAGTTTGTCCAAGTAGACTTTTTGAAATTGATTTTCCATCCCATCCATTAGTATATCTTCAAATTTTACCTTCGATAGTAGGATTTAGTGCCACCGTAAAATTAAATATATGATTGATAATGTAAATAATGCATATGGTTTTCTCTTTTGGTAGAATAATATGCAATATTTTGCTAATCATATTATCAATCACCCATCTGTTAAATTTTATGGTGGGACCAAATTATATCAAAATAAAATTTGGGTTTATAAGGGGATGGAATTCAAATCTATCGGTTCAGTTCATCAGGAGGTGAGCGCTACAAGGAGCGACACTACACACATCCCACCTACTAAAATCTAGGTGTAATAGACCGCTCGGGGGATCTATTTTACTGGGGTGAGAGGGTCGCTCACAAATGTACCAATTTGTCTTCTTGGACAACTTGGATAATGAACCCTAATAATAGCCACATAAATGGTTGAAAGGTCAAATGTTGAGTCTTTCAACCCCATAAATTAAACAAGGAATTGTGAGAAGGTGAGCAGCAATCAAAGTCCGTATATTTGGTGCAAAGCTAATGACTGATCTTAGTTCTTTTTGCCCTTGTTCAATCAAATTGCTATAAAAGGAAGAGGCCGGATGATTACTTTCCAGCCAGCATAACCAGGAAACAAAATCTGAAGGAGTAAAAAGCTCACAGAGAAATGACAAGCGAGGGTGTTGTTTCCTTCCTACTCCAGAAGCTGGATTCCTTCTTCAATGAGCATGCTGATCTGCTGCGTACGGCGAGTGAAGATGTTAACGACATCCAGTCCGAGTTAGAAAGCATGAGATATTTTCTTCAGAGCGCTGATGAGTCGATAAAAGAGCCATGGCTTAAAGATATAAGAGAAGAAGCATACGACATCGAAGACGTTTTAGATGCATTCAACCTTCACCTTCAAAGGCACCATGCGAATCGAGTCACCAAATTGTTTGAAAAACTGAAAAATCGCCACGGCGCAGCCACTCAAATCAGAGACATCAAGCAACGGGTCCATAACATTTTGGACCGGAGGAATCGATACTCGGGCAACAATAATATTGGAGTGATGTTATACAATGGTTCCCATCATCCCAATTCTGAAGAAATGGAAGATCCTCGAGACTCTTCTCTTCACATAAGGAGAGATGAGATCGTGGGGATTGAAGATTCGATCCAAGAATTAGTAGGCTGGTTGACAGATGAACGCAGCCTCACTCTCCAACTGACCTCAGTGGTGGGGATGTCAGGCATTGGCAAGACTGTTCTTGTTAAACAAGTCTACGACAACCAGCGAGTGAAGGAACACTTCCAGTGTCGTGCTTGGATTAAGGTGCCACGACCATGTACAAGCTATGATTTGTTGAAGCTCATTGTAGTCGAGTTCTACAATGAGATTAGCAGACATAGAATGCAGGCTTCTGAAAGAATTGAATCGACGAACTGCTCTCGACTTGTAGATACACTCTGGGACTTGTTGAATCTAAAGAGGTATGTGCTTGTCCTCGATGGTGTTTGGGATGTAGATGCGTTGAGTGATATAAAAAATGCATTGCCTTGCCATGGAAATGGTAGTAGGATAATAGTCACCACGACTCGCATCGATACTGTAGAAGCTTATAATCATGTGTGCCAAGTAAAACCTCTGCTAGCACCACACGATTATCAACTCTTCATTAAAAAGGCACTCCCAGCTGCAAACCTCGAGGAGGTTCCTCCGCAATTGGACGATCTTGCTTGGAAAATCTTGGCCAGATGCGAGGGACTTCCTCTTGCCATTGTCACAATAGGCAATCTGCTGAGGAAAAAGGGCGCAGATGTAAGGGAATGGGAAAAGGTACTTACGAGTAGCTTTGATGGTAGCCGTGCGATGAGCACGCTAACATTCAGCTACAGAGCCATGCCTTATCACCTTAAGCCGTTTCTGATGTATTTGGGGGTTTTTCCTGAAGGCCAATTGATCAAGCGCATGAGGCTGATTCGGTTGTGGATTGCAGAAGGGTTCATAGAAGAAAATGAGGAGGGGACAATGGAGGAAATTGCTAAAGAATACCTCAATGAGCTCATAGGTCACAGTGTGATTCAAGTAGCTGAGCGAAGCGATTACGGGAGGGTAAAGAGCTACAAAGTTCACCCTCTCATGCTCAGCTTCATTGTTTCGAAAGCCAAAGAGCAGAGTTTCTATGTCTTCTCCACAAAGAGGAATGGAGCCAGCCGCAGCAACTCAAAGATCCGTCGCTTGTCGATTTCTGGAGATGACACTCATGGTTCACATGACTCAGACCTATCTCATGTCCGCTCTTTCTTCGCATTTGGGACGAGCCAACCTCGCATGGAACAGTTGTGCACTAAGTTTCGACGTTTGCAAGTGTTAGATCTTGAAAGTGCTCCATTGACAAATCTTCCAGAATCTCTGGCGGAGCTGATTTTCTTACGGTACCTAAGTCTGGCGAATACAAGAATTAGAAGCCTTCCAAAGACCATAGAGAAGCTTGAACAAATGCTAGTGCTGAACCTGAAGGGGACTGGCATATGTGAGTTGCCTGATCAAATCCTAAAGCTCAAAAAACTAAGCCATCTCCTTGCATATAGCTATGCTTGGGGTGTGCCGTCCTTCGATTGCATTCAGGCAGTGAGGGTGCCTCGGGGTATCGGAAACCTAACAGCCTTGCAGAAGCTTTCGGTGATACATGCAAATGGAGAGAATGGTATAATCAGTGAATTGGGGAAATTGACCCAACTGAGGCGGCTAGGCATTGTGGGGATTAGAAAGGCAGATGGTGAGAGAATTTGTTCATCCATTGCTCAGATGACGTATCTCAATTCCTTCTCCGCAAAATCGACAAATGCAAGCGAGCTTCTAAGCTTGGACTACCATTTCTCTCCTCCCCCCAATCTTCAACGTGTTTACCTGCGAGGGCGTTTGATGAAGTTACCCTCGTGGATTTGCACCCTTCAGCAGCTCACACGCTTGACACTGGGGTGGTCTTACTTGAAAGAAGATCAAGATCCATTTGAGGAGTTGCATGTTCTTGGCTCTTTGAAGGAACTCACCCTCCTTGAGGCATATGGTGGAAAGTCAATGTATTGTGGACCAAGTGGCAAGGGAAGAGGATTTCCAAATCTCATCCTACTATGCCTCGACGGACTACCTGAGCTACAGATTATACAATTGGAGAAGGGAGCAATGCCAAAACTTCAAAAGATGATCATTAGGCGCTGTGTAAACCTATCGTTGGCGCATTTAGGCATTGAGTATCTTACCATGCTGAAACAGGTGGAGCTATTCGCAATGTCCGAGGATTTCATGTCTCAGATCCGAGCTGAAAGACAAGGTCAAAGGCTTAGGCACATCGAGAGCATTTATGACAATGATAAGCTCACGTATATTTAACATTTTCTGTATGCAGTGTTTTTTGCCAAGCATTTCCTGCATTTGTGATGGTGAGTTTACTTTCGTCCTTCTATTTTTATTGGATTAATTAGTCTTCCATGAAGTACTTGTTATTATTATTATTATTATTTTTTTTTTTTTTTTTTTTTTTTTTTTTTTTTTGCAGTTTAGAGTCATAGAGCAATATTTGAGGCCATTGCAACAGATTTCTGGTGGTATAAAGAACCTCAAGGCTGGTGATGATGTTACAGGGGCCTTGCGATCTTCTTAGTGAATGTACCCTTCTGTGGCCATGACGCTTTCAAGATTGACTCAGATTGAGAATTTGGTTTCTTGCATTACATTTAACTAGTTAATTTGGTTGTGATGATACTTATGTTTTGTGGAATAGCAAGTATGCTGTCTTGGGTGGTTAGAGACATGATATATGTGTGTGTGTATGAATGCGTGATATCGAGTTCTTTGTTGAAATAAAAATTCTTGATATTGTCTTCTTTTATCTTAAGTGGATTCGCTGCTTGTGTTTTCTTCAATCATTGAATCATCTCTTTCTTAATAGCTAATTGATTAGTGATATCATGGAGGATGAAGGCAAAACAAAAACCGAAAGAGGTAAAACACAAACATACACAAACGCACAAAAAAAAACCAAAAAAATAAATAAAAACCTTAGCCTAACCCCTAATCCCCAACTTCAAGCAATCTCTGATCGAAGAAAGCAAATTAAGGGAAAGCTTGTACTGATGCATACCTCAAAATCCCTCTCTTATTAATTTTGTGTTGCATCAGTGAAAGATGCAATGGAAGCTCCAAGTACACTTCCTGACAAGGGTTTTGTAACTCAGCAATTGAACAATATTGCTTAGTGTTTTTTTTTTTTTTTTGGCTTTCATTTCATATAATTTAGATCACTAAGTAACCCTAACTTGCCTAAAATAGTTTCAAGCAAAGCAGGTCATATGGAGAATTTTTAACATTCTTAATAGTATCCATTTATATTTCTTAGCGTTATTACATTGTTTTCCAAACTTGGACCCCTTGTCTTCTGCTTATTTCCATATGATAGCATTGTTTTCATTTTAGGGATGTAAATGGTTATCCCCATACTCCAACCCGTTAATACTTGGGTTTGGCCCTTATTTAGGTCATGATAAGTAAATGGGTTCGAGTCCTGGTCTTTTTTTTTTACCCGTGACCTAAATGGGTTCGGTTTTACCTTGGTTTCGGCTCGTGGAACTGGGACCCGACATAGGGAACCGGTTTTTATTCTAATTTCATCTTCTCATTAATAGTTTTCATTCTGGAACCAAGAAACTGGTTACGAACAAATTCCACTTTTATTTTCTCATTAATCCGAAACTGACCTATTTACATTCCTAGTTTTCACGACTTATAGGGTTTGTGAGTGTACCTAGTGAGAATGATTGGAAACTTGCCAAAGAATAAGGGTCAAATTTCCCCAACTTGCTTATCCATCCATCCATTCATTAGCCTTTGAGGGTCGTGTAACAAGTTCTTTAGTTGTACAAGAAGGTAGTGCTATTATCCGAGCGTTTATTTTAGCCAGCTACATGTCAGTGTGGTTCTTCTTAATTATATAAAACAAGAATAACTATCTTAGTTGTCCGATATGATTTTCTTAAATTAATTTCGGAATACTAAGGCAACACAAACAAAATTGCCTCGAGTTAGATGATCTTGCTAATGTTGTTAAAATCTCAATGCCGATTCATTTTATATAACACAGTTTAAAAACTATTTTTATAGATTTTTCTCATTGCTTTTTTAGTTTTATAATATTTTGAAAAATATGGAAATATTATCAGAAACTATCACTCGCCCGGATTAAGACCTGGTTTTGGTTTCGCAACGGATTAAGAGCGGATTTTGAGAATGAGTTCTATTTTGAGCAATTTCTCAATTTGAAACAAGAACACTCCATGGTTGATGAATAGAATATATCCGTCAATTTTGAGAGTTATAATATCTATCTGAGCTGAAAGAGGATGAGACATATGTGATTTAGTTCGTTATATCAAAGGCTTACCACCAGACATCTTGGAGAATATAAAAGGACCAAACATGGTTTTAATGTCTTGGGACCCTAATGAAAAGGGGCCCTCTTGAATCGTGCCCTAGTGATTTCATTGAGAATCTCTGTCAAAGAACTGATCCTAGTCTTACAATGCCTCTAGCACTGAAGCACTAAATATGAAAACCATAGCCATTTTTGAAAGAATTAAGGCAGCTGATATAGTGATCACAGTCAGAGCCTCACAGGTAATGAGTAAGAGAAACAAACAGTGTGACATATCAGGGAAACGTAAGTCATGCGCTAGGCAGTGTTTGTAGGCCCGTGGTCTTAGTGCAGGTCCTTTTTATTGGCTGGCACTAGCAGTAGTGATGCACAAAAAATCCGTCGATCCGTAAAACCGATCTGATCCATAGATTTTTAACCGATCCGAAGGTAAATAGATTGGTGACGGATTGAAAATCTTGTAATCCATTAGCAACGGACCGGTGATGGATTTTACCTGCAATCCGCGGATTCAATCCAATTCGATCCGTTGACATTAAATATAAAAAAAAAATTAAGGAATTTAAATATAGATTAAGATGTCTATATATAAAATAAGAAAAAAAATTAAGGGGTCAAAATGTAATTCCCTAAGAACCTTTTATCCCCAAAACCTTCATCTCCCACCAGTAGTCCAAACTCGTCCCAGCAGCGGACCTCCATCTCCCAGCAGTAGACCTTCTCTTCTATCTCTCACACACACTCTGTCGTATTTTTTGCGTCCGAGAAAAACCCTAGCCACAGAGAAAACCTTTCCCCCAAAGAGGCGATAACAAGAAGAAGAAGGAAAAGAAGAAGAGAAGGGAAACCGTGTCTTTTGAGGTAAGTGCTTTCTCATTTCTATCAAAAACTTGCTGTTTTCTATGTTGGTTTCATTTAAAAATCTCATTGCTGCTTGGATCTGAATTAGTACTCCGGAGAAAATCTCTTCTTTTGATGCTGGTTTCGTTTGAAATAGTAACAAGATTTGTCTCTCTCTATATTGGTTTGCTTTATTGAGCAATGTCGATATAGAGAAATAGATGGAAAGATGACATATTTTCTCTCTCTGTAGCAATTTTTGTTGTAATACTGAGCTTACTTGCCCTATTTGAATGACTGAATTTGATACAAGAGGTGACAAATGAGCTTTTTTGTGGATTGTTAGCTTGTATGTTGAGATTTTTTACAACATGTTTGATACCCTTCTTTTTAACATTAGATTGAATGGATTAATCTGATTCAATCCGATACTTCACGGATTGGATCAGTTTTTAACAGCCACGGATTGGTGACGGATTCCAAATCCATCAATCCATAAGTAACGGATTTGGCCCAATCCGATCCATGACACTCCTAGCTGGCAGGCAACAGGAGCGATCTACCTCACCTAGGCCTATTCTTAATTAATGGTCCCAAATGTAACTAGTGTTGGTGTTGGGCTAGACTCAGGCCGGACCCACCTGGGACCAATACGGGTGAGTTAATGATTGAAGCCTAATTATGTAGTTTGAAACTTTCATCAATTTAATGGTGGGTCATGAATGGATTGGATCAATTGTAACTAATTATAAGCACATGCATTAATTGTCATTATAGTATATTTGGATTTAGTGAAATAGGCCCTCTATTGATAAAAAGAAAAAAAAACTACATACGGTTATTCTCTCCTACTAAATGTAATTATCAATGTTACAAGCTTTAGAGAAAAATAAATTCAAACCTTTGAATTTAAGCAATATAAGGATAAAGAGATAAGCAAATGTGTCATTTCACACTAAACTTTTTATAGTTGGTTGGCTACTGAATTTGGGGACTCGAAAGGTATAAAAATGAAAAGGTAGAGGCCTATCTGTAAATACTAAAACCATAGGGGCCTATTTACAAATCATATAAATCTTAAGGGGTATATGAAAAGCTCTTTATTTTAGGGGTATATTCAAATTTGTCATGTGTGCATTTGTGTGGATTTAGTGGGCACCACTCGGAGGATTAGTCGGCTCGTGTTGGGTCAAAAACTTCATGGATAACCATGAAGAAATATTTGGGATGGATTGAGGATGGATGGGGATTCTACATTCATATGTACCGGACGCAATGGGTTGGACTTGGATCCTAACCTGGATTTTCTGGTTGGGTCCTCTGGGTGATCAGAGTTCCATTACTAAGTATTGTCTCAAATTATGCCTGTCCATTTTCATTTGTTAATTGGAAGATGAAGATGTGAACCTCAATCCAACTTAGAAGTTCAAAGAGTTTCACTCAAAACGTAAATTATAGAGTTGGATTGGCAAGTCATAGTACAATTACTTACTCAGGTTGGTTTGGGTTAGGTCATGTAAATGGTTCGAATAATAGATATGGAAGTAAGCCCAAAGACAGCCCATTATTAATCAGGTGGGAAATGCAGCCCGAACCTGAATCTACACGGGCTAGGTCTAGGGAGTAGGGACAGTCAATAGTTGCCTTTCAGCACCTACCTCTGAACTAAAATGACTAGGTCCAAATAAAAACAAGATTATATATGGTTGGGGGTATTCACTTTAGTTCTGGCTTGCGCTAGATTTTGAACTCACATTGCCGGAATTAAGGGTGAGCATGGGTACCTAAACTTGACCCTGGTTCCCAATTTGATATAAACATAGTGGACATATATGTATTTCATTTTTATAATACATAATTACATACACTAAACTCTATACATGTACGGACATTTATATTTCAGATGTTTTGTAAAGGAAACAAAACTCAGAACGCATGTAGGCCCAAACTTACCCAAACCAAATGGACGTTGGGCTTTGAATATATTAATGGCCTATTTCTTTGTTGGAATTCCAGAAATTTCTGTCTAGGATTCCTGGATGCTCCTTTAGGCTTGAGCATCTAGGAATTCAACTAAAATACAAAAGGAGTGGAATTTCAAAGTCAAAAGAGACCTTTCGTGTGACTGGAATTGAAGAACGCTAGTGAATAAACATGGAATTCAAAAATTTCAGACGACAGCATGTCACTTGTCCCAGAATTCCAAGACATGAGAAATTCCTAGCAGAAATTCTACTAAAGAAACAGAGTCATAAGGTCGATATCATCTCATGCAGGTTAGGTTTTGTTTGAATTTAGCCGCATGCAAATTGAGCCGGGCTCAGGCTGAACAAATTTATATTCTCAGGCGTACAATTTCCTGCAAACAAATGAGCTTTTTTCAAAGAGCATTACTAGGGTGCACGAAAGGCCGACCAAATCTTTGTTAAGTGAGGACCAATCTGATAATGTTCTAGTTCAACAATTGTAAAAAGGTCCACAAATAAAGATTTGTTTGATAAAATGAAGTTTCTGTGTACAATCAGCCGTAACGAAATTCAAATACTTGTGGAATCTTGTTTCCTTGGATTTCTCAAATCTTCTATTTTGTAAAAAGAAAAACTAGAAATAATTTTTCCACGTTGGCACTAGAAGAAATTTAGTGCATGGGGCTAACCACATTTTCGGATGAAGGAAAGTTCAAAGGGAGAACCAAAATACCACACTTCCACTGTGCCAGCCTTTGTCAAGTCAAGTCATCCTATGAAGGAAGGTCTGGGGATATCACATTCCATCGTTGAACCATTCAACCAAAAAGACCTTGACCTTAATTAGATGGGAACACTCTAGGCTTAGCCCACAAGGCCACTGTCACTATGATGTAGAGTAGAAAACTAGAAATGGTTGCCCTTAAAACCATTTGTTCAAATTAAAGAAGACTACTTCGGAGTAATTGGCACTAGAAGAAATTCAGTGCACTGGGCTAACCCCATTTTCGGATGAAGGAAAGTTCGAAGAGAGAACCAAACCATAATGAATAATCCACTAATCACCAACTTCAAGCAATCTCTGTTCAAAGAAAGCAAGTTAAGGGAAAGCTTGTACTGATGCATACCTCAAAATCCCTCTCTTGTTAATTTTGTGTTGCGTCAGTGAAAGATGCAATGGAAGCTCCAAATACACTTCCTGACAAGGGTTTTGTAACTCAGCAATTGAACAATAATGCTTAGGTTTTTTTTTTTTTTTTTTTTCATTTCATATAATTTAGATCACTAAGTAACCCTAACTTGCCTAAAATAGTTTCAAGCAAAGTAGGTCATATGGAGAATTTTTAACATTCTTAATAGTATCCATTCATATTTATTTGCGTTATTACATTGTTTTCAAAACTTGGACCATTGATCCTTGTCTTCCGCTTATTTCCATATGATAGCATTGTTTTCATTTTAGGGATGTAAATGGTTATCCCCATACTCCAACCCGTTAATATTTGGGTTTGGACCTTATTTAGGTCATGAAAAGTAAATAGGTTTGAGTCCTCGTCTTTTTTTTGACCCGTGACCTAAATGGGTTCGGTTTTACCTACCTTGGTTTCGGCTTGTGGAACCAGGACCCAACATGCGGAACCGGTTTCAATTCTAATTTTATCTTCTCATTAATGGTTTCCGTTCCGGTAACCAAGAAATTGGTTACGAACTAATTCCGGTTCTATTTTCTCATTAATCCGAAAGTGACCTATTTACATTCCTAGTTTTCATGACTTATGGGGTTTGTGAGTGTACCTAGTGAGAATGATTGGAAACTTGCTAATGAATAAGGGTCAAATTTCCCCAACTTGCTTATCCATCCATCCATTCATTCATTAGCCTTTGAGCGTCGTGTAACAAGTTCTTTAGTTGTACAAGAAGGTAGTGCTACTATCCGAGCGTTTATTTTAGCCAGCTACATGTCAGTGTGGTTCTTCTTAATTATATAAAACGAGAATAACTATTTTAGTTGTCCGATATGATTTTCTTAAATTAATTTCGAAATACTAAGGCAACACAAACAAAATTGCCTCGAGTTAGATGAACTTGCTAATGTTGTTAAAATCTCAATACTGATTCATTTTATATAACACAGTTTAAAAACTATTTTTATAGATTTTTCTCATTGCGTTTTTAGTTTTATAATATTGTGAAAAATATGGAAATATTATCAGAAACTACCACTCACCCGGATTAAGACCTGGTTTTGGTTACGCGACGGACTAAGATCGGATTTTGAGAATGAGTTCTATTTTGACCAATTTCTCAATTTGAAGCAAGAACACTCGGTGGTTGATGAATAGAATATATCCGTCAATTTTGAAAGTTATAATATCTATGTGAGCTGAAAGAGCACGAGACATGTGATTTAGTTTGTTATATCATAGGCTTACCACCAGACATCTTGGAGAATATAGAAGGACCAAACATGGTTCTAATGTCTTGGGACCCAAATGAAAAGGGGCGCTCTTGAATCGTGCCCTAGCGATTTCATTGGGAATCTCTGTCAAAGAAGTAAAGAACTGATCCTAGTCTTACAATGCCTATAGCTCTAAAGCACTAAATATGAAAACCATAGCCATTGCTGAAAGAATTAAGGCAACTGATATAGTGATCACAGTCAGAGACTCACAGGTAATAAGAAAGAGAAACAAACAGTGTGACATATCATGGAAACGTAGGTCATGGGCTGGGCAGTGTTTGTAGGCCCGTGGTCTTAGTGTAGGTCCTTTTTATTGGCTTGCCACATGGGCGATCTACCTCGCATAGGCCTATTTATGGTTGATGGTCCCAAATGTAACTAGGGTTGGCGTCGGGCTAGACTCAGGCCGGACCCACCTGGGACCAATACAGGTGAGATATGATTGAACGACCCATCCTCATCTCCAAGTCTGATGTGGACCATTAAAACCTAGCTCGCTCAATAAGAAATATAGGAAGCCCAGGCCCACCCAGCATTACAGGCATGACACTGAAAAACGCCAACATCCTATAAAATGGGATTTACTGTCGAAAAGAATTACTTTTACTTTCAAGTAAATACTTAAAATTTATATCGAAGACATTTATGCAAATATATACGGTGCATATATACAACGCTTCTTCCATCAACTAGACAAAAGCCTAGAACTTAAAAGGAATGATTTGTGCAACGAGAGGACTCTCCACTCTGCAGATTTTAATTTGCATAGGTGTATAAAATTTTGCATTCTCACCCCTCCCATAGTAATTGAAATCATCTCTTTGAGTAAATTCAATTCATGTTTTCAACATTTCTTGCATAAATCACATTGTCCGTTATATGTTCAATTTTATAGTGGAATCTATTGAAAAAAGATTTGAATATACAGCACAAGAGGGGACAACATCCATTCCGAATGGTTTAGAATTTCAAGTAGATGGATTGCATGGTGGAGTTTCACACATTTCACTTATGAGAAGTGTGGGAGGCACTCCACATGAACCGTCCCTAAGGGGTTGGCCAAGTGGTTATGACCATAGTCCCTTTTTCATTCAGACCTAGAGGTCTAGGTATCGACGCCTGGTTTTCCCCTCCTCAGTAACCGAAGGTTGAGTCTAATTGTGCAACTATTTGGGGGCTACAGAGGTTTTATCCGGCTTCTTTCTGAGACCGGAGAGATTATTCTAATCCCAAAAGTTGGAAACCCTCCGTTAAACTAAAAAAATAAAAAACACCCCCCGGTCTCCGAGGCTTTTTTTTACCCCTTCTTTGAAAGGTTGACAAGGAGGCAGAAATGTCCAGAGATGTGCTGATATTACAATTGTTGGGATCTTCTTCTTTTGTTAAGTTTGTCTCTTATTACAATGGAAGCTTCCAAAGCGAACAGAATGACATTGACAGGTGAAGATGGCTTTCTGATGGTTCTCATCGTTAGCGCACATGGTCAGTATGACTAATGAAAAATAAGTCTATTTTATCTTTGTTGAAAATGAATAGAGACTTTTAATCTTTCAAGCTGCCACTGGAAAAGGAAAAGTTTGTTGCTACATAGATAATTCCAAACACTTCCAAAAAGTTTGGGGCCAACCCTATTGCAATGAGTGGTGTGGAGGTCTTTATGATGAGTATGGAATCTGGATGTTGTGAAAGATGGAAAAAATGAGGCTGGATATATGAATCCACATTTTTTTATTATTTTCATATACAGTTTGTATTCAATGTGGAATTGCGATTAGAATCTCCTACGACCTGCACTATATAGCTTATCTCGACAGCAGTACTTATCCTTCCTTTGCAGTATTTATGGGTGATCCTAACCATGTTTGGCATAGCATGGGCGGTGATAAAGCTGATACAAGTTGGTTGTACGCTATGACTCAATTGCAAAGGGATAAAGAAGATGGAAATAGAGAAATGTGGATTAGACATGAACCACAAATACCTCTCCAATCATCTGCAGTAGCCCAGTTGATTGCAAGGATTTGGAGAATTCTTATTATGAGAGGTGAACCTAATTTGCGTGTGAGACTCTTGAAATACTAACAACTTGTTTTTGTAATGCCACACAATCTCGGTAGCTGTTTGTTTTGAGAAATTCTAAATGGGGATTTTATATGTTAGAAATTTTTGACAACAATGTTAGATGCTGCTCCTATAGCATTTGGAATTTCCTATATAGTTAATGAGATTCTAACAACTCAATCTATGACTTTTAGCTTTTGGGAATATTCTTCAAATTCTAGCTTCTAGGATGTTTAATGGTACCTGGGCATGGACATACCCAAGGGGGTTAACATTTGGAGACTTTGTATTTATTCTAGCTCTTGATTTAGCACCTTTATAGTTCAATGGTCTTTTAATCACAAATTTTTTTCTTTTTTAGATTTAATCCAATTTGAGTGATGCATCGATGAGCATAAAAACGAGCATTGTGCCAAACTATAGAGAATAAGAGTGAAAGGAGCTACAATCATCAAAGATGGATGCAAGTTGGCTTCAAAGAGCTGGAATGTGTGTAGTCTGTAGGAGAAAATTCTCTATGATTTGTAGATTTTTACAAAACCTCAATTTGAGCCCCTAGGGATTATTTGTGTAACACTTTGACTCGCAAAAATGCTCCACCAAATCAAGGCATTTTTGAGAAGTGCCCCCACAATCTAGTGAGAAAGGCTTCTCACTTTAGCACCCACTGAAGATCAATCCCAAGTGGGGCTATGCTAGCATTAAAAAAAGGTCAAAGCATTTCTTACGCCACTTGAAATTTTTCGCATTACACAAATGTGATTATAAATTTATTATCATTTTATAAAGTCCCTTCACATTGGAGTCCCCTTTTAACGTTCATTTTTTTTTTCAGGTTGTAAATGTAGCTCAGTTGGCATAGGACTGCGGTTTGCATCCGGAGGTTGTGGGTTCAAAACCGCATTATTACACTGGGACCATAGGAGAATTTTATCCGACTTTCTCTCCGGGACTCGTAAGAATTATTTTGACTCAAAAGGCTAACAACCTTATAAAAAAAAGTTGAGACCGTGGTAAATGAGTAAATTCTCTCAGTTTTTTTTCCTAAGAAGAGTAAATTCTCATTATATATTTCTGATTTCCATCAAGGTGCCTTGCAGGTATCCCTGAGTCCCATTGGCCTTCAAAATAGAAATGTAATCAAACAAGAGGCTGATACTTAGCCCACAATGGCGACAGCGTCTTTCTCTTTAATACGGTCATGGGACCGAGTTGCCAAACTGAGTCAGACAAAAAGGGAATAAAAAAAAAAACTGTACCCAAGCTCCCATCCAATGGCTTCAAAAAGTAGAACCATCTTTTTACCTATCAAATTAACATCATCCACAATCAAACAAAATTAACCGTTGGATTTGGACCACAACCACTTTAACAAATCACAAATTCCATTGGCCACTGTAAATGGATCTCGACCACTCAAAAAACCCACCATGATTTGAACGGCCAGGATCATCAGGTACTTCATGCCGCACACGTGCTGTACAACCCTGCCAACTCACTCCAACCCCAAGCACAAAGCATAAATCGACGCCCTTCGAGGTCACGTGACTAGTGCCTGGGAGAGAGAGAGAGAGAGGGACAGAAAAGCGAAGCGGAGGCAGCAGAACTGCTGCGGGGCTTAAAAACCGTTCCGCCTCTGTCTGCTCTCCTATTCTTCCATCATTCCAGCCTCTCCTGAGTGAGAAGGAAGAAAGCTACTCGATAGCCTCTGAAGCATAGCACGCACTGAGAAGGGAATCAGACAAATCAGGTGTGTCTCTCTCTATTCTTGCTCATTATCTTCATCATCAACGAATCTTCTTCCCTTCCTCGAAACTACTCCTTCAGGAAGCAGACAATACCCTTTCGCCGCTACTTGTTGTGGCTTCCGAGAACAGAAATTAGGGTTTCTTCTCGTTTCTAGGGTTTTTCTGCTTCCTGAAAAGTATTTGTTCGGGCGATCGGGATAGCAGATTCATCTCTCTGATGTACGCTGCGTGTCTAGGGTTTTTTCGCATCACAATCGCATGCATTTTTTGTAGTTAGGAAGTTAAGAGAGCCAGAGGCTGTTGTGTAGAGATCTTTGAGGAACGATGTGAGGAGTTTTTAATTGAATTAGGGCTTGTTAGTGACAATGTGTGTTGCGGAAATGGTGATTTGGGGAGGATTATGGAATGATTTGTGGAAAGGGCTTGGGAATGGACGTTCTGATCTATTTTTCTGATGCATGCGGGCTGTTTGATCGAGTGGCCCAGCTTGGATCCTTCGAGTTCCTCTCTGTTACCTGCATTGGATCGTTTTCTAAGGGCGAGGTGGACAATGGATTTGAGGTGGGCATTTTTTTCTCTATCAAATGGTGCTTCTGGTTTTCTTCCTATGCTGGGCTACTGGTTTAGGAGTGATACTTTCACTTTGAGGATCCAGGGATCGATCTCTGGGGCCTGTGTGTGAGACTAAGGTGCCAATACCACTCAACCATGAGTTTGTTTGGTACACTATCCTGTGAAGGCAGGCTTTGGTTGGTTTTGTAATGGATTATTATGGTTTTGTTATCTTCATGGTCTTGCCTTTTCTGTTATATGTTTTGATAGATTAGTATGCATTTAGTGGTGTTCAAATTAATTTTCATGTTTGATACCCGAGCTGTGGGTTATTCTTCCATTGCTTGTTGCATAGCTCAAGGATGATGTGTTTACGCACTGATGGTTTCAGTTGTAATACCTTATGGGTTATATGCACCATGATAATATTTGCTATTAGAGTGCTCAGTTTGAGTACTTATTAGTTTATATTTCTCTTTATGTAATTTATGTTTATCATGGAATAAAAGGGGGGAAAGTCATGTTTGGCATGATAACAATGAGATCATTCACGATTGGTTGTCTTGTTGTCCTCCCGTCTTTTCAGTGATCAATGGGGAGAAAAAGAAGTGTTCATCATAGTGTGGCACTGATGGAAGCTCAGCCACATTTTCCGGACCACAGGACCAATTCTCAACTCGATAAGTTTGGGCAGTTCAGTCCAAATGTGGCAGCAATGGAAGTTCAGCCATACCCACTAGATATGACAGCCAGTTTTCAACTTGATAAGTTTGGGCAGTGCAGTCCAAATGTGGGATCACTGGAATTTGATCCATATGCACAAGATGTGAGGGCGAAATCTCATATTGACAAGTTTGGGCAATTCCGTATGAGATATCTTGACAAGCTGAATGGTATGAAATCATGAACACCTTTTGGAGAATTTCATGTTCAATTTTCATGACTATGAACTTTTTTACCTCGAGATTTTAGTTATGATTCTCTTTGTTGCTTTAATAATGCATGATCATGTAGTTTAATGGCTGATGCTTACTTGGTTTGTAATCCTTATCATTTCTTGGAATGATAAAAAAATTTCCTGTTTTTATGGTAATTCTAATATAAGAAAGAATTTCCTCAGCTCCCAAAGGGGCAAGGAGCCAAAATTACCTTGTACCTTGTTCTTGAGGCGCAAGGTGTGGTGCTCCCCTAATTCAGCAAGGGTGGGTGGGTGTGTGCATGCGTGTGTGCAAAAAGAGTTTAGGACTTATGTCTTTAAAATATTGAGCTATTTTCAAATTTAGGATTTTTATTTGGATATTATTTAAAAAAATCTGCAAAAAGAATATAATCGTTTTAAAGGATCAATACAAAATAAGAAAAATAGATTTTTAAAGAAGATTCTGGATTTGCCACTGTTGGACAGGGATGGCAGTGGACCGGGGAAAAACGGGTATTCGTCCAAACCCGCCCCGTTTGGACCGGGGATGGACTATACGTATTGGACGGTGGACGTATACGGGGATACCCGTATAAACCCGTGCGGGGATGGAGGTGGGGATGGACTTACCCTTACCCCCGCCCCGTACCCGCCCCGCCCCGTCCCCGTTACCCGCTAAATAAATAAATAAATATATATGTAGTGTACCTATGGTGTTATGACATTTAGTGATTTAGGTGCTGTTGTTTTTCATAGGAATGCATGTATCAGGTGTTCGTGGCAGCAATGATTGGTTTGATTTCGTTGTTATGTATATGATTTTATAGGAGTAGTTCTCTATTGATGTTCGTGTACTGAAAGTGTCATAATATTTCTCATATCCTTGATTCAGGTGTGATCTCCTGTTGCAAGGAAGCTGGGGGAAGGCTAGAAAAAAAAAAAAGGCTTAGGCTTAGGCGGGTACGGGGGAAGCGGGGACGGGGACGGGGATTATAAATTTACCCGCGAACGGGGATGGGGATGAAAATTATACCCGTTAGCGGGGGTGGACCGGAGATGGACGAAGATTTTTTAAGCGGGTACGGGGATGGAGACCATGCCCCCCGGCCCCGCCCCGGTCCATTGACATCCTACTGTTGGTTGACTGTGGCCCCAACCCTGGCTCCTCTACATGCCATCATTACCATCACCTTATACCTACCGATCTATCTATGCAAAATTTGCATCAAGAAAAGTGACCAACCTTTTTACATTAAAAGGGCAGAAAAACCCTTAAGAACATTTAGTTTTCCAACATCAACTAGTTATTGTTATTACTCACCAAACCAAGGTTACTTAAGTACGGGAACATACACTGAATGTGCTAGGGTGTTAGATTTTCTGTATCTCTATGTGGAAAGTTTTTTTTTTTTTAATATATATATATATATATATAACTTGTAAGGGTGATCTTGCTAATATATTTCTCAAACTATCTCACAGGTTCTGGGGAAGGGGATACATTCCTTGTCCAAATTAGCTGTTTCGGTACTCCCTTTTTTTGAAGTATCCAAGTATTGTAAACCCAAACAGGTTCAAGACAAATTTCACTGGCTTCTTGATTCATTTAACTTGTGGGATTTGTTGCAATGAGAGCATGTTTCAACATGTGTCTCGAATCCCCTGGCCTTTTAACATTGTCACAGTTTCCACGAAACATATGTTGTAGTTGGATTATGGATCTCTAGAAACCTTGGTTAGTTTTAATGATTTTAGTGTCATTCGATGATGATGAAGCTCCAATGACAACGATAACATTTTGGAGTTGTATGCCCCATCCTATCTTCTGAGTTCTGATGAATTAATCTCAATTCTATTGCATTTTTTTTAAGTTCCTCATCATATCGATTATAATTATTATTTTTTCATGAAAATGCCTCTAGTGTAGCCTTTTTGCATGACAAAGTTGCTTTACCCTTTTTTTTTTGTTTTATTTTCTAACAGCAGAGTGCTTCGTATTGCCACTTGGCGCATTAAAACTTAAACGACAAAATTGCTCTCTGCTTACCACCTTGTGGTACCACAAGGTAGTTATAATATATGCAAGTACTGCAAGACATCAAATCCCCATATTCTTCCATGGCGAAAATTTGACTTCTTCTTGTACTATGAGTGGTGGTTGTGTCCCAAAGGGCAGGTTTGGTGATATCCCTTTTATTTTTGGTCTTATAGATTGGTATTCCCTTGATCTCGCATCCAACCATCTAACAGATAGTTAAGGTGGTTACTTAAATGTTTTGATTTAAAAAAAGAGAATGTTATTAAAATGTAAGCTGACTTGAATCAACACATTGCGGTTGCAATAATGAGCACCTTCCAGCTATGCTACGTTTTTTGGAAGTTAAATATCCATTGATGGTATTTTGATCCGGATCCGCCTTATCAGTATAAATTACCACACGTTTGGCTTTTCTTGAACGAATCCCATGATTTTCTGTGGATTCTTCCTCATTTTCCTCCTCCCGATCTTCAAAAGAATTGATCAATTTGTATGATCGTCAAGGAATCTTTTTACCTATTTCTTCTATTCCAATAGATTTATTTTGAATTGTTTGATTATTTGGATCAGTTGTAATTACTTCGAATAGAAATTTCAAACATTTCTTAATTGTCTGGCCTATGGAAAAATAAATATAGTTTGAAAAATTGTAGAGTTTAATAAATATGTTTTCGAAAATATATTTTTGTTTAGAGAGATAAAAAAAACTTAGTTTTAGTTTCACACTTATCAATAGAAGATGAATGGAACTGAAGGATTCTAATGTACTTTGCCTTCTAGAGTCATCTTCATCAAAGCCTTGTCCCAACTATATTGGGGTCGATTACATGAATTTTGTTTCTCCATTCTGATCTACCCTGAGCAAAATATAATAAACTATAAGAATACTGAGGAATTTCTTTCCCCTATGAGCATTGGGATGTGGGAGCTCCCATCCCTCCCCCCACCCCCACACGCACACACAAATAAAATAAAATAAATCATAGACGGCCCCATGACGAAGGCACCCATTAAGAAAAGGATAAGGATTCATATATCACAAAGATGGGGGAATTACGAATATCTTGCTTGCACTGAATGGGTCTTTATCAAGCGGCTATGTTGGGCCTTAGTATTTCATTGCAGAGGGAGACTCCTTGTGTGCTGTCTGTTGGGCATCGGGTTCTTCCAAGCCACCTTGGTGTTTGGTGGGTGTTTCGGAGGAGGTTTTAGACCTAGTTTTGAAGCTCAAGGTTTCCGTCTCACATGTGAAGAGGTCAACCAATGAGATGGCTGACTTTCTGGCCAAAGAGGGAGTTTGGAGGCTAGTTAGCTGTGCTCTTTGTGTGCCTTTTATTTATTTTCCTTTGTTTTTGGGTGGTGTAGGCATGTTGCTTCTCAGTATATGTCTTTTATGCTGCTTAGCAGTTAATAAAATTCAATTACCATTCACCAAAACAAAAAAAGAGAGATATCTTGGACATTTTATTTCCAAGATTCTTTCACCAGGATCTTTATATATTCAACATTTGCAGTGCCATAATTGGTAACAGAAGGCAGTTTTGTTCTTTGATGTGCGATGGCAGTGAGAGACACTGTTTAAAAAAAGAGGATTCCATTGTAAATAGCTAAAGTTAGGTAATTTCATGAAAATAAATGCTTTTTCATTATTTTGAAAGGTAATCCCTCTTGTTTGTTAGCAGATATTTTATTTAAATCTTTTATAGCTTCTGCTAAACTGGTTTATTTGTGCTGCATACCATCTGCTGCAACCAAAAAATGGTTGATGAATTCTATTAAACTTGCTTCTATTGCTAGTCTTGAGCATTTTGTTATGGTCTTTTGAAATTAATCTCTGTATTAATTCTTTGTTCAATCCCTCTCATCATGTATTTCCTATTAGTTTACTAAAGATGTCTTTCATCTGTCATGGAACTAGTTGCTAGTTGTGAATAAACATATCTTACTAATGTTGTGTGTATCTAACCATTTCTATTTGAAAACGGAGTTTTACTCCTTGGAATACAAAAGGGAAAAAAAATATGCCTAGAGGGAAAAAAAACTTTCATCAAGTGTCCCTTGTTTCAGGTTTGCGTGCAAGCTCCAAAGAAAGAGTAAAACGCCCTTCCTCAAATGTTACAGATTATTCTGACCCATATGCTTTACGCAAACATTTGGAGTGCTTGGGTGATGGTGAGTATGGGAGTGTGACAAAAGAATATGAAGAGGTTCATGCTCAGTGGATCCAGCTAAGGAATCTCTTGACTTCGGCATACCCGACAATTTCTATTTCCGATCAAAGTTCAATATCTCAGCAAATAGTGAATCTCATGTCATCAAATCGACAAAACAGGTCATCCATATCTCAAGGTGTAATTGACTTGGACATCGATTGTTCTACAAGTAATGCAGATGTATCTTTAGAAGCAATGCATGAGTTTGGTGGCAGTAATACTCCTTGCCTACCTGGTAGCTCTAGCTCTGTGATGTATGGGAAAATAACAGATACACCATATGATCTTTCAGATCACCATAAAAACAAAGATGGGATGGATAACATATCAGTCATAGTTCTTGATTCAGACGAAGACAATGATGGAGACCGGATTGAGAATAAACATGCATCAAATTCTGAAGCAAAGGCAGTACGAGAGTTTCAAACAAAAAGCCTTAATAGTCAAAAGAAACAAATGAGGCAGGGTTTTGATGTGCCAGGGAATGGTTCAACTTGTGGAAATATTACTGTTGATGCAAACTGGCAGTTCCCATCCCCATTCCAGAAGGTTGTGTTGAGTTCGGTTGATGGAACCACAGTTAATGATGTGGTGGTAAGATATTATTGCATTTACAGATCTAACTTTCTGAGCATGCATACTGAACAGCCCAACCTCTGACAAGGCTTAGAAAATCATTGAGTTGACCCCGGCACTGTAGTCAACTCGATAATCAGAAAGCATTTAAAATTTTTCATTTTCTAATTATGATCATCTACAAATGCATACAAGCTATGTATAAATTTGTCATTTTCTAATTACGATCATATACAAATGCATACAAGCTATATAACCCGGACATGGAGTCGTAGTGTCATACTGTATTATTATCATAATGTAAGACATTAGATTTTGAAACGCTTGATCACCAAGGGGGGTAATATTTGAGTAGTTTGGATTGATCATAGGGAGCCCAGGTGGGGACTTGATCAAGCCTAGACATCACTGGATCTGCTTGCATATTAGACCATGTAAAATCTGCTCCTCTCAAAGGTTAATCAACAAGATCATGAAATCTAATCCAATCACTGAAATCCCTCATAGCAGGACTCATAGCACAACCTCCTTTCTTATCATTTGGAAACCTAATGACATTAAAATCCCCTCCCAGAATCCAAGGACAATTCCATATACCTGCCACATGAGATAGTTCTGCCCAAAAGTATGCCTTATCACCAATATTCGTAGGCCCATAAATAGATGAAGCCACTCATTCTGTATTATGACGATCATCTTTCAAAAGGACAGAAACAGAGTATCTCCCTACAAATTCATCCTGCTTTTGTCAATACACTTCATTCCAAGCTATTAAAATTCCCCCAGATGCACCCGTTGAAGGGCACATAACAAATTGACATTGGGGCCAAGGACAAACAAATCTGATAATGTCAGCATCTATAACCTCCATTTTTGTTTCTTGAAAGAATAAACATTCTCCTTTACATGATTTAATTATTTCTTTAATCACAGATCTTTTTGACAAAGAATTCATACCTCGAATAGTCCAGGAGACTATCTTCATGGTACTAACAATTTCACACCCATATGATTTTCAGTAGTTGCTTGTTCATAATTAACAGCGAAAGCCAATTTATTCAATTCCCTTTGCATTCTGGATTTTTTCTTGCTTTTCTGGAGTACTTCACGCCTATACTTCTCCTCCTCTTCCAGCAGTTCACAAATGAAACACCGCAGTCCGCAGGTCTCCTAAACGATCCTCCATGGAAATACCAAGAACTCCTCCAATTTCAATTAACTTTTCTTCAATTATCTTATTGCATTTTTCCTCATCACAATCAGAATTGGATCTGTCCATTGCAATAGCCATTGTTTCCTCAACAGGATCCACTGCCATCAAAGCTCGGTCATTTAATTGATCAACATCATCCCCCTTATCATCTCCACTGAAGGAAGGTTCAGAATCTGAGCATTGATCTCCCCAAAGAGCACCATTTTCCTTCGAATTAAAGTTCACATCATCATCTTGATTTGTTTGATCACCGGAGAATTGTGAGAAATTCTCATGTTGCTGACCCCCATGTTGTGAAGAAGGATACTGTGTTTGAAAGATCATTCCCATCTCCTTAGCTTGGGTATTTTTGGAATTGTTTAACAGATCAGGGGTATTTAGGTCCTTGCGCAATTTTCCAAAAATACCTTAAAGTGAAGGGCAGCTTGAAGACTTTCATTCTCCTTGTGTGCGACGACTTTCCAGATCCTTCTCCGAAGCTTTAGGGATTTTATTTGATGCTGCAATAACATCGTCCTCTTTCCTATTGTTTTTCTCCAATGGGTGTGTGATCATCTGTCCAGCAAAATCAAGCTGGGCCACACGAGGGGGGTAATATTTGAGTAGTTTGGATTGATCATAGGGAGCCCACAGTCTCAGCCATTCCTTGCTCCAGAATGGCCAGACCTTTCCTTAATATTCACCATATATATATATTATAATATCATATATTATATATGGGAAATTCTACAAACTGCCTCTCTGGAAAAGGGGTTTTTTGCCCCTACATTACACCTGTAGTTATTACTGTGCCGGTATGTATTTAGTTGGATTGGATGTCCAGCTGTAAAAGGAGACACAGAGAAAAAGAAGGAACTATGTTTAAGCCATTTAAGCTGACCTATCATCTTCTTTCTTTCTAACATCTCCTACTTTCTTTCTCCTTAACCTATAGAGGGCCCCCCAATGGAATTTCAACACTGTCATGGAAGAAACTTTTTAAATTAATTAGTGGGTCCACTTACAAAAATCCAAACTATGTGCCATATAGAAATTCAAATCATTAAAATTTACAATCATCAATAAATTTTTACCAATTTGGATTTCATAAGAGAGACAAATCTTAATTATTCATGAAAACAATGCTATAAACTATTTGTGGGGCCACCTATAAAATCTGAACCGGTTGAAATTACAATGTTTCACCCATCAATTCTTTTTACCAATTTGAATTTCATAAGAGGGCTCTACTTATGAATTTTTATGATTCCACAAAACAATACTATAAATTCATTTGTGGACCCACCTATAAAATCTTACCATTTCAAATTATAATTTTTATTTGAATTAGCATTGACCAAAGTTTCACTTTAATGAGACTAAGGCTGGCCACTAGATTTTATGAGAGGACCCAACCCAAGGGTTCTTAGCCTGATTTTATAAGAGGGCCCACAGAGAATTTTAAAGTCCAAAAGTTCTAAAGATAGAAATGGTAACTAATCACTCATTACTTAACAAGGAGAAAAAGTAGGTAGCTTGTCTTAACCATTTAACTATTATTCCTTGAAATTAGCACTCTTAAACACATTGTTACCTTATTCATTGGAGGAAAGGGTGTTTTTTCTTTTGAAAATGCCTGGGCATTTTCTAGTGCTCATTATATATATTACATTACATGTGTATATATAAGTATAAACAATATTGGCTTGTCTCAAATTGATGGGATAATTCTTTGATTATTAAGTATATTTAAGTTTTAGCAGCTTGGCTTGTGGACCACCCTATTGCATAAAATTTGCCTAAATGCACAGCAAGTTATGTGATGAAGTGTATATAATATTATAATTACACATTCTCTCACATAACCACTTATCTTTTAATAAGAATCTTTTTTTTTCTGCTTCTCTCTCTCTCTCTCTGTATATAATATTGTAATTACACATTCTCTCACATAACCACTTATCTTTTAATAAGAATCTTTTTTTTTCTGCCTCTCTCTCTCTCTCTCTCTCTCTCTCTCTCACACACACACACACACACACACACGATTAACTCTAATTCTAACTCCACTCTTCTCTCTGCCTCTATCCATTACTTGCAGCCCATGATTGAGTTCAGACCACTGGATTCCCTACTTCAGAGTTCAAAGAGCCCAAATCACAAAACATATCAGAGATCAAAGCATAAAAGAACAAAACGTCTAAAGGTAAACTATACAACTTTATTTTATTTTTTACATTAAATTTTCCTTGTATACCATCCATGCACTTGACCTGGTATGCTTTGTATGCGTATTTTTCAGTTTGCTCTTATAATTTCTGTTTTGTATACTGTTGTCTACTTCTGGTCTTTCTTGGTATGCTTAGTAGTAGCAGTATTTATTTATTTAATTTTTGTGCGGGAGGATGAGGGGTGGGTATTGAGGAAATGGACCATTCTTCGCATGCTTGGGGTTCAAATATGTACATGCAATAGCGCTAACAGTTGTAGAGCTTTTACACTCTACAGAAAACTTTTAATCTGATTTTGATTTAATAGAATTCTTTTAACAATCAGAATTTGGGATGTGGAATGCCGGAAACCTTATAATACATTTTGAATATAGTTCTTGATTATGATTAAATGTAGATATTTTAGAAATTGCAACATGGATATCTAAGTTTATACTTTATAGTTTGGAGTTTTATTCCTTTTGTAGTTACATACAATTATTGATGAAAAAGCAACCATTCAAATATATATGTGTGTTATCATCATCATCAAAGCCTTGTTCCAATTATGTTGAGTTTTGTTTCTCCATTCATATATATATATATATAAATGTGAGGGCCCCCACCTTATCTCTCATTATAAGGTGAGAGATGCTCTCATAGGAGCAACCCCCCCCCCCCCCCCCCCCCCCCACACACACACACACACACACACACTTTGCCAAAGGCTACTGCGCACACACACTTTGCCAAAGGCTTCTGCGCACACACACTTTGCCAAAGGTGCGCGCACACACACACACACACTTTGCCAAAGGCTACTGCGCACACACACTTTGCCAAAGGTGCGCGCACACACACACACACTTTGCCAAAGGCTACTGCGCACACACACACTCTGCCAAAGGCTACTGCACACACACTTTGCCAAAGGCTACTGCGTTGTATGTTAAAAGGATGGATAGGATGAATTGAGATTTAAGGTTTTTTTTTTCTTTTTCTTTTTCTTTCAAGAAACTGTATCAAGCTTTGTAAAACCTATGAAGTATGAACGGCCATTTAGTTTTTGAAAATTTATGGATTATTGCATGAATGAGTGTATCGGCTAATGTGTTCCTGTGTGAAAACTAAGATTTTCGATTTTCTTTGTGAAAATCCGTGTGATACCACTTTCCCCCTTGGGATCCAACTCAGAGGTTAGGCATGAGGCCTACTTTCCCCATCTTTATCTTCATCTCCAACCTTCTTCCGTACTGCTTGTGGAGATTAGTCAGAAGGTCTACTTCCTTACTGCTAATAATCTGTCAGATGGTTTAGCGAAGCAGGGAGTGGATAGGGTTTCTACCTGTGGGGTGGTCCCTGGGTCCCTTTCTTACTTCAGGTTTCTTCTAATACTTTTGGCTTGTTTTTCAATGAAAATCTTCATTATCGATAAATAAAAAATACCACCTTCAGGTAATTCAAATCCCTCCAAGTATATTCCTGCAGTCTCTTCCTTTCACGGAAGCCATGTGAGTTTGATTTGTTGAGATCAATTATGAGGCCTTTTCATGCAATTCCTTTTTAAGGTTGATAATGTTGAGGGTTCGTTCTTAAAGAGGCCCAAGAATGGAACTGGAGTCTCCTTATAAGGGGGCTCAAGGATTGAGTGTTTCACTGGTTTGATGTCTAATTATTGTGAATTATGACACTTCTCATCAATGTTACTCACTGGGGGTCCCAAAGACTAATCTAACTTCGTCAATTGGTACCAAAGCTTTGGGGATTATTAAATCACTGTTTTCTGACCCATTGGGTCGACTAGGTTACTGGGTTGAGTCAACCAGGTAATTTGGCTGGTTGACTAGGTGGGCCAGTGAATTAATTGTTAAATAAGTATTGTCGATAAAAATGTTTTGATTAACCAAAATAGAAAAAAATATATAGAAACTTGTTAATTTTCATGAGTCGTGTTTTCAATACTTCTCTAAGTATATTTAACTTTTAGAATTTTACTTATCAAAGGCATACAAAGGCATAATATATGGATTGCAACTTTAATGGAGATGTGGGGATGAGAAAGAGCTGAAACTACTGTGAGAATCTAATCTCAAGAGATACCACAGAGATTCATTCTGATTCCTTGGCTCAATAATTGGTATGGATGCAGTGATTGAGGAAGATGTCGAATATAGGATAAGAGTGAGATAGCTAAAGTGGAAACTTGCCTTTGGAGTGCTTTGTGATTGGCCCTACCAATAAGGCAGAAGGAAAATTTTTATAGGACAATGTAGATCAGCAATGACCTATGGAGTAGAATCGGCTAGTCAAGATGTATCACATGCACAAAATGAGTGTAACAAAGATCAGAATGTTGAGCCGCAACCCGTAGTCAAATGGAGTGTAGACGATGTCATTTAGACATCGGTGTCTGTTCGTGAGCTGAAGATCACATTTTGAGAGAATGTCTTATATTTTGAGATTTTGGATTGTACTGATCTTTGTCGACCATTTTATTTTGGGATTGTACTTGAAACTTTCTATAAATATTCAGCTTAAAAGCTTTGGGATGCCATTCTAGATTCTATTGCACTCTGATATCCATTATTATCATGTCTTTCACTATTCCTCTGTTACGTGTTGATTATCATGAGCTCCTGCCTGAATGTACTCATTTGATTTTGAGGAAAGGATATTTATAATCTTCACAGCAGAATCCTATGGGCAATCATTGCACGCGTGAGTGGAACCTTACCGTCCTGAACTGCGTGTGCTGCCGTGATCCTGGATTTGGGACCATGCTTACTTCTAATCCACAGTCCAGGGTCACGACAAGTAGGGTATCAGATGGATGCGGTAAAACAATGAAATATAAAATCAGAAATGAGTGCTTTCGAGAGCATTTAGGGATAGCATCAATAGGTAATAAATTAAGAGAAACTCGCTTGAGTTTGTTTGGACATGTCCAACGTAGCCTAGCAACAACATCTTTGAAGACACAAAATGGGAGGTGTAGTCTTAAGAGGACGTGGATGGAAGTAGTAAGGATAAATCTGAAGAAGTGCAAAATATCCGAGGATTTGGCTCAGGATAGATCAAAATGGAGAAACAAAATTCATGTAGTTGAGTTGATGGCAGTTTTCTGCACTCTTCGCAAAGGGGTGGTGTTGGAGGAGTTATCTCAGATTGGAAAGTTTAAGTGTTAATAAATTTCTCGGGACCTGTGGATTCTCTAAGTGCTAATAATGCAGAAGTTTATGCTCTTGTTGGTTGTCGTGAGGAGTTGACTTTGGAAAGCATCAATGTTGTTATTGAAGGGGATTCTTACTTTGCTATTCAATGGGGTTCTGGGGAAGCTTCTATTCCATGGAGGTTGCTGGATTGGGTGGAGGAGGTGCAAGATATCTCTAGTCGTTTGGGTGCTTCTTTTCACCATATCTTTCGAGAGGCTAATGTCATGTCGGATGCTCTTGCAAAAGAGGGAGTTTTCCATACTTCTATTCTTTTCGATGTTTAGTTGATTTTTTTGGTTTGTTGGCAGTTTCGTCTTGTGATCTTTTGTTCTCTTTCTTTTTTGAGCAATAAATTTTACCATTATAAAAAACTGAGCCCAACATAGTTGGGAGAAGGCTTTGATGATGATTATTATTATTTATGTAAGGCATGCATATAGCTTTGGTACTTTTTTCTATTATCCAAGAATAGAATGTCTTGAGACGACCTATCCCACTCAGGCAAACTAAGACGATTCAAGCCAAGTTGTGAGTTGAACATATGGGTCTTTTGATAACTGAGTTGAACAGATGGGTTAATTAGGTTTCAAATAAAACTTGTCCAAACTTAATTCAGCACTACCTGATCGCCTATTAAAAAAAAAAGAAACACTACATGATTGCTTAGTATGTCACCAGGTTGAGTCAATTTGGTTGGGTTAACCCTCTTGATCAGAGAAGTATGCATCAAAATTGGTATGAAAGCATTTAGATAATTTTGGCTGTATCCCGGATGATACCAATTATCATTGAAAATGTGTTAGAAAATCTGTGCTGTGCACACCTATGTGTGTGAGAGAAAATGTGTGAATGTGAATATTCTTTTTTTTTTAAATAAATATTTTCATGTTTTAATATTTAATGCTATTATTTATTTATGATGTCATAATGCCAAGATGGTTCAGCCGTTTTGGCATCCCAACTGAACCCAGTTGATACAAACTGCCCAATTGTCGAAACTGTTTGACCATAGGTATGCATGCCAATTCAAGAGAACCAGTCCCTTAATGCTCTCTCTCTCTCTCTCTCTTCTCTTAACAGGACCAACCTATGATGAATCAAAACTTGTTATACACCTACCCCTCCATGTATTAACCCTTGTGTCAATATGAAACTTTTCATACTAAATATGAACAGTTGGGGTTTTTTTTTTTAATAAAAAATGAATAATCACTTTATCTAACAGATGAAACTTTAAGGCCTCAAATCAAAGGGCAGGATGATTTGGTTGGGAATTTTCTAGTCTATCCCATGTAACCCTGCCCACCCCCTCGTACCCCTAGATTGGCATGCATCTGTATGGGCCCACAAAAAAGTTACTTATTTAACATAATCTGGTACTGATTGGCATGCATCTGTATGGGCCCACAAAAAAGTTACTTATTTAACATAATCTGGTACTGTTCCTAATGCGGCTTGGTTCCAGTGACCACCTTATGCAAGCACCAGCTGTAAGCACCTCCTACAAATAGCCCATCTGTGATTTATTATTCCGACTCCTTCACACTGACTGTCCTGCATTGAATCGGCATGCACTTGAATATGACCATCATCTGACCTAAATTTACCATTGAATTGAACTTCAGAAAAATATTACTTTAAAGATCATTAAATTTCGAGGCCCTTCAAAGAGCTTTCCTATCCCCAGCCCCTGATTATTGGCATTTGGCATACTGCAAGCATCCAAACTTTTATTTTATTTTATTTTTTGCTGATGTATTGATTATGCTATTGTCCATAGGTTTATCAGTAATAGTGCATCATAACTGGTGCTTCTGAGCAAAAAGGGAGGATTCTTTGGGTTCTCTCCTTATGAATCTCTTCTGGAGTCTTTGAAGAAAGAAACTGAGAGATCTCTAAAACTTTCAGGAAGCTAGATGGAGTGACATGAGTTTTGAGGAAGCAAGTCGGAGGATGTTTTTAGAAAATGGGCGCAGTTTCTGTAAAAAACAAATATTTATATTCCTTTCCAATGCTTCTTGTCATCTTATTTCTTCTTCTTCAGCTGAAACATTAATCTTTGATTCAACTACTGTTTTTCTTGTTTTGTTTTTTCCATTCTTAATGATAGAAAGAAAGCATTTTTGGTGAGAAACTATGCTATGTTTTCTTTTTTCTCATGTTAAATTTTGTGAAAGAAAACTAAGCTTGTATTTAAATACCCACTGCTGATAGAAATAAGTTAAAGACAAACTTTAATTTTCTTCTCTTCTACATAGGCTGTGCCTAGAGCAGCTGTATGCTAACAGGCCCTTGGCCCAGCCCATTACAGCCTTGTTATCTTCTACACTTTGGAAATCTATAACATCTACATTTAAGTAAATTATTTATGACTGATAAAATAGATAGAGAGATCCCTATGAGGCGGAAAAGGTTATCTTCCAAATTGGTGCCTTTTTCTTATTTTACATTGGCTTCATAGTTCATACATAGTGAAATGATCAATTTAATGCATTAGCTTTCTAAATTTTGTAGGTTCATATTTATCTTATTATGTTATTGGTAATGTATTTTGTAACTTTCCCCCTTTCAAGTTATCCAGGTCATTTCTCTGTGTTTTCTTTTATGAGAGCTGCTAATGCCACACCCCAAACTTCTTTGAGCACATCCCTTCTCTCTACACACCCCAAATAAGTCAAAAAATTTCCAAAATTTCTCTCTACACCCATTTTGTCCCAAAATACCCAAACCCCTCCACCCTCAATTTCTCAGTTCACTCCCATTCTTTCCCCCACTTTCACCCAACCCTCTCTCCCTCACCCTCACCCTCCGTTTCTCTCCCTTGCCCTCCGCCCGCTCTCCTTCTCTCTCCCTATCCCTGCAGCCTCCGCCAACCGCCTTCTCTCCCTCCCTCCCTGCTCACCTCCACCCGCCGCCACCGCCCTCTCTCCCTCCCCCTCTCCTTGCCCTCCTTCGCCCGGTGCCGCCGCCCACTCTCCCTCTCCCTCTTTCTCTCCCTCCCTCATTGTCCCTCTTCCCTTCTGGCGGTGCTGCCGGAGGGGGCTAGGGTGGGGGTTGGGGTGGGGGTGGGTGAGTGTAGAGAGAAAAGTGCATGAGTATGAAACTATGAATGACGTCCATTTTGGTAATTTCACACATGGGTATATTGGGCTTAAAATAAAGGGATGTGCTAAGAGAAGTTTAGGGTGTGGCATTATGATGTAGATAGACCTCAGGCCAAGTGTAGGGCCCAAGTAGATTTAAATTTTTTTAATTCAGTAATTATATTTTAGTTTCTAATTTTATTATAATTATGATTAGGTTTCCAGTACAGTTTCCTAGTTTAATAGATTTTCTTAGCCACCAAGTCTTCTTATTTATCTACATTGTAAGAGGAGAAATTCAGAGTTGATTAATTGAATTGGGTTTTCCCATTGAAGTGCGTCCTCGTTTATCGTCTTTGCGGAGACTTTTGAAATGTCTTTGGACACGCGCTTTGGCGTCAATTGTGCTTCGGCACTTCCATGCAAGCCCTAATCCTAGGACTTGCATCACATTAGCAGCTCTCTTCTATCTTTGTAACTCAATGAACATAAAACGAAAAGTGTTGCCATCTCATGTATTTTATTTATCCATTTATGATAAATTGGCTTGAATGATGAGCGGGGATTCTTTTTTTTTTTTAATGGTGTGATGAGCAGGGATTCACAAATTCATTACAGTTTTCTCTCTCATATTCCAGGTTACAGATTGTACAGAGATCATAGTTGGAAAAGAACAAGTCAACATGGACAGTGGAAAGGAACATGATGCAAATGCGGAACTGAACCCATATGTTGATCTACAAGATGATATTATGACCTTGGAAAGCCATCGCAAAGTTGAGATTGAGAATGATGGTTTGACAGACATGTGGAAGGAAATGACATTGGCTATGGAGTTCTCCAAGGTATTTACGAGTTACAACTCATTATTCTCTATGGCATAGTGGCACCTAGGGGAATATGCTATATCCATGTATTCATGATTTCATGGGTATTACCCTCTCCTATCAGGAACATATATGGTTATCTATTCTGCTCTGTTTTGGCTGAAATGTTTCATCCTGTTACAGGAACTGGTGCGGAAACCTTCCAGTCCTGTTTGGTCTGGGTTGGGTGTTTCAATCGCCGGAACTTTATGGTTCAATATTTTTTTCCAATTTTTCTTGAAAGGTATTTTTTCGAGATATGCATTCAGCGCAACTTTGGTTAAGAAAAAGCCATTCCAACTTAATTGGAATATTAAATGATGGGACAACCACAGGGCCAGTCATTTAGTATATTAGAAACTCTTGATATGATTTTTCTCTCTTACCTGATTACATGCCAATCTTTTCAATTTTCCTAAGAATTAGGAAATAGGCTAAAATATAGAGGATTTAGGGAGTTTTCCTAAAATTTTGCTAAACTAAGAATGATCCAAATGGGACATTTAAGTGGGGCCTACCTATTTGGTTTGGTTTACTATGTCTAATCCCAGTGGGCCTGGTGACCATGGTTACATCCAATGGCCAGTTGACTATGGGCTGGCTCACAATGGTTTAGGGCCAATGGCTGGTTGACTTGGAAGTCTATTCTTAGGACTCCTTCTGTGGACCTTAGGCCCATGATGAACTTGCAATGCATCACAATGTCATTGTGTATCAACACTTTTAGGCCATTGACTAACGGTGCCTTTGCATTTGTGAAGGTACTACACTTGAGGCCATTGTCTAACGGTGTCTGACAGTGACGAAAAGTTGGATGAATGTCAAACTAGGACTTGTGACTATTCATTGGGGGGGTAGGGTGTGTGAAAAGACTTGATTGACACTACATGGGCCCTATGACAAAAAAAAGAGGGGTGCAAAAAGGGGAGTTTCTGAGAATTTCCCATATATATATACACACGGGACTCAAAGTCATGCACCCATGCATAGTACCCATTTTCCTAACAGCTGTGCAACAGCCGTGGCGTTACTACACTACATTACTCACCTGGTTTACGTAAGATATTTATAACATTATATCAGTGCTTGAAGTTACAAGAAGATGCAGGAAACTACTACTTAATTCTCACATATGCCAATCATTCGATAATAATAATAATAATAATAAATCTCAATATGTGCTAATTTTTTTTGCTGTAGAGTCAGTGCATGGAGTATGCATTGTTGGGTCATTTGGGCCCATTCTCATGTGAAAGCCCATGTTGGGTTCCTACTTAAGTTCACATGTGTGTGTGGTTCTTGTCCACGGAGAAGGTGATCCTCAAGTTGGTAGCTTGGGAAGAAGAAACTTGTAACTCCCATTTGCATCGTGGATTTCCACATAAATTGGTGTGTTCTTTCTGGGCTCTTGCTCTCTTTGTTTTTATTCCATGTTACTTGTTGTAGTTGCTTGGATTGGATTGTGCATCCTTTTTGTTTGTTAAAATTCCCAAGTGATTCACATAGAGGGTAAGAATTCTGCAATCTCCCCAATAGAAAATAAGTTATTATTGGAATGTTCTATCAAGTTATTGAAGTTCCTTTTATTTTATTTCCATGCTAGTATGTTTCTGATCTTATATGAGTGGAATAGTATGTTGATGCCACTCTTTTGATGCTGATCTTTTGCTTTTTGTGGTAGGATGCTGCCTCAGACAATTCAGTTGTGGAGAAAGGAGAGATAGAATGTGATCACTCTTGTTTTCTGAAGGATGATTTGGGCTATGTTTGCCGGATATGCGGAGTAATCCAGAAAAGCATAGAAACTATATTTGACTACCAATGGATAAAGGTATTGGTTCTCAAAGAGACATTTGTGGCTTTATGGTGGTAGAACATTTTACTGTTCTTTATATGTTCTCACTTCTCAGTACTATCAGTTTTTCTTTACCATCATCGCCGGGTTTTTTTCTCTGTGAAATGAGCTAATTTGTTTCAAGAATTTGAAATCCTCTTGTTGCCACACATTTGTTCGAACTTCCAAACCTTAAATGCTGCAAAAGTAGTTACTTCATCTTCATAAAAATATCTATGTAGGGGAAATTTCTGTGGTGCCCCAGTAGGGTGAACATGGCAAAGATTCAATCCAGATGGAAATTAGTATGACTTTTACATAGGAGTATTAGATTTGGATACGAATCATAGTGATGTGAATGGCCCATGTGTGGGCTGGGTCGGAATCAGCTTGATGTCTTCCCGTTTATTAATCAACCATGAATGGCCTCAGATTCAGGCTTGGGCTAGGCCTCAATGGAAAACATGTTAAACCTGACATTGACTCAACCCATTTATTTGTTGGGTTGAATTAGGACTTAGATCAGACCCCAGGAGCTTAGACTTCATCCTAAAAACAGCCCATGATGGCTTAGATCCAATGGCTTAATGGGCCAGACTATCCCATTGTAAACCTTATGTTTGACATGGCTTCAGACTTAATGTGAATTAATTGGAACTTGTTCTTTTCTCTATGTTCTTTGTCCTTTCTTCCATTTCCCTATTTTCCTATCATGCTTCATTCCATCATATTGCGTTTTGTTCTTTCTCATCTCAATGATATCTATTAATAGGAAAAGAAACTGCAAGCAGTTGCCCCATACTAAAGTATGAGACGATCCAATCTCTCAAAGAAAGTCTTGGTGAATTCAGTGTCTTAGTTCTGATGAAAGACCCGTGTCTTATTTGTCTCACATAAAATCAATACACAGTTATTTCTGTCAAAGAAACAAAATCTTCCATGATTTCTTCTTAGCCCTAAACCTCAATAGAAATTATTAAATATATAGATAATCTTGATTTCTGTTAACCATTTCATTTGCCAAGTTAATATACTGCTAATCTGAGGAAAATTTTCAAATGGTCAGGGCACAAGGAGTACAAGGACATATGTTTCTGAAACTCGAAGTGCAGGCTTTGACCAAGCCGGAATGACCCATTTTTCGAGACACAGTGACTTAGAACATGAACTCATTGCAGCTGAAATCTCAGTTCATCCAAGACATATGAAACAAATGAAGCCTCATCAACTTGAGGGCTTCAATTTCTTGCTGAGGAACTTGGTCACAGATAAACCTGGGGGGTGTATCATGGCACATGCTCCAGGATCTGGAAAAACATTTATGATAATTAGTTTTATACAGAGTTTTTTGGCCAAATATCCCCATGCGAGGCCATTGGTTGTACTTCCCAAGGGAATTCTGTCTACATGGAAGAAAGAGTTCCAGAGGTGGCAAGTAGAGGACATTCCATTGCTTGACTTCTACAGTGCGAAGGCTGACAATAGGTCCCAGCAACTTGAAGTGTTAGAGGATTGGGTAGAACACAGAAGCATATTATTCCTAGGATATAAACAGTTTGCAAACATTGTTTGTGGCAGCACAAATGACAAGATGGCAGCTGCATGTCAGGAAAGACTACTTACAGTCCCTACCCTTCTTATCCTGGATGAAGGCCACACCCCTAGGAATGAGAACACAGATGTACTTCATTCTCTTGCTAAAGTGAAAACACCTCGTAAGGTAGTACTTTCAGGAACCCTATTTCAGAACCATGTTAGGGAAGTATTCAACATTTTGAACCTTGTGCGTCCCAAATTCTTGAAATTGGAAACCTCTAGATCAGTCGTTAGACGTGTTTTGAGCAGAGTAAATATAACTGGTGGGAGCAGGAGGCAGTGTAGAACTGGTCAGGATACTACCTTTTTTGATTTGGTCGAAGAAACTTTACAAAATGATGAGGATTTTAAGAGAAAAATTACAGTTATACAAGACCTCCGTGAAATGACAAATAACGTGCTTCACTATTATAAAGGAGACTTCTTGGACGAACTGCCTGGTCTTGTTGATTTTACTGTTCTTCTGAATCTTACTCCCAGGCAGAAGGAACTTGTCAAAAGGTTAAAACACTTAGAGAAGTTCAAGAGAAGCTCCGTGGGGAGTGCTGTCTATATGCACCCGAACTTGAAAGACATCTCTGAGAATGCTGAAGGAGACAAGAAAAAAAAGAATGCTGTAGGAGACAGAGGCATTACATTCAATGATGAGAAGATAGACCAATTGGTGGAGAAAATGGATGTGAGGGATGGGGTGAAAACCAAATTTTTCCTCAACATTTTGGGTCTTTCTGAATCTGCTGGAGAAAAGCTACTGGTTTTCAGTCAATATCTTCTCCCGCTCAAGTTTCTAGAGAGAGTACTAATTAATTTTAAGGGTTGGAGCCCAGGAAAGGAGATTTTCATGATTTCTGGAGACTCAAATTCTGAGCATAGGGAGTGGTCGATGGATCAATTCAACAACTCACCTGATGCAAAGGTTTTCTTTGGTTCAATAAAGGCCTGCGGAGAGGGTATCTCTCTCGTGGGGGCATCAAGGATACTAATTTTGGATGTGCATCTGAACCCATCAGTAACTCGTCAAGCTATTGGCCGGGCATTTCGACCTGGCCAACTGAAGAAAGTTTTCGCTTATAGGTTGATTGCTGCTGATTCGCCAGAGGAGACAGACCACAATACCTCTTTCAGAAAGGAATTGATTTCAAAGATGTGGTTTGAATGGAGTGAGCTTTGCGGCAGTCGAGACTTTGAAATGGAAGAAATTGATATAAATGACTCTGAAGATTTGTTCTTGGAAAGCCCTCTTTTAGGAGAAGATGTAAAGCTTCTGTACAAGAGGTCAGTGTTCTATCCTCCTTCAGCCTTAAAACCCAGTTTTCCACATCCTTAAAGGCCTTTACCCTTTTGTGCAGGTGAATCCCATCTTGGGTTGATGCTGCCGACTAATTTGAGTCTCCCAGTCTTTCGGTTTATCTGAAATGGCAGCATGATGCAGGCAAGTTTTCAGTACGCCTTCTCAGCACACTTATTTGGATTTTGTTGTGATCAGTTAATTATAACAATGACGACACTGATGATGATGATAATCAGTTACTACTGTTTTTAATGTCTGAAAAACTTAAAATTAATCTGGAAAATTGTCTTTATCTTCAGGGGCCCTAAAGACGATTCTCTATGTTGTAAACTTGGGGCATCTAGAGTATAGACTCTTTTTTGCCTTCTCATTGACTGCTTCATGTAAATTTACTGCAAAAACACTGTAAGTATGTGATGCATCTTGTACAGCTGTTATTTTCTTAATTTCTATGTGCTGAAAGACTTGTGCCTTTGTGGTGAGCAAAACAGAGTTCTGTAATTGTAATTTGTCAGGTCTTTTGCATCACCCATACAGAAATCATTACTGACTAGAAGAGTTCTAGTTACTGCCAATTGCCATTAAGCTTTTGTGGTTTGATATTTAATACAATAGTTTGATGATGGTGAAAAACAGCCATTTATTGTCTTGTCATCGCCATTAGGAAAACTCATTTACGAACATTGCATGGTGCACTTTCTCCTCCAGCTGCACTTCTTCTAAAAACGTGCTTAAATCATGGAACTCAAACATGGAAATTTCTATTTTCCTTCCTGATGAGAGCAATTCCATATTTGCAACCCAAATATTCAATAACATTTGTAAGGTCAATAGGTGTTACTTGACTCTGGTGCAGAGTGTCTTTCCTACAGGGAAGCATGGCTTTACAAAATACAAATCATTCTTGACAAGTGGAGTTGTGGAGTCAATTGGTGTATCACTTGCAATAGGTTGGGCTGCAGTATGTACCTAATGAGTCCTTAGATGCTACAAGTTCTTTTAAATGTAAGAGCAGCAGGTGACACGCAATCCAAAAATCTGGTGGTCATTGTCACTAATACTTCACAACCATCAAACAACCACCCTTTTTTTTTTTTTTTTTTGTTAATGCTGAAGTGAGTTTCTACTATTGTAGAGGGGTTGGAGTAGAAGTTCCTATCATTGTCTTTGAGAAGAGTGATAGCCATGAAAGTGGGAGACTTTGTCCTACCCACTTGTAACAAGAAACGGACACTAGAAATGATTAACTGTGAAATGTTAAATAGGAGGATGCAAGTGGTAACTCCATTCTTGTTGCATTGGTGGTATTGATGTTTTCAATATGACTAGCGCTAGCGGGAGTTGCAGCCTTGCAGGTTAGAGTCATGTTGTCATTCAAAAAAAAAAATCCAAATGATGATGAGTGCTGACTTGGTTGCTGCTCTCAGATTCCTTACTGGGGCTCATCTGAGTAATTTCTTCAATTTTGCGAGGTGAAAACATAGCAAATTGAATTTTGATCGATAATGATTTTTGTTGTTTTAGTTTTATATATTTGGTTCATGCCCTCACATATGTTGATTACAGGACTTGTAGTCGGTGTCCCGTAATAGGCTTTCATGTAAATGAGCTCGTGCCTCCTATTCATTGATTTGAATTTTAGAAAATTTACGGGCCTGTTTGTCTGTGTATACTGGTCAAATGAGCGCTCAAGGATTATTAAAGAAGTGGGGTGAAGGATGTAAGGTAGTGATGGTGATGTGATGTTTGACTTTCTTAGGATTTGAATTGCTAGGATGATGGCTGAATTTTCATTTCTATCTTCTTTTGACATAAAAAGGGAGTTTAGTTATTTATTTAGTGTTTTGAATGGTAATTTGCATTAAGAAAAAGGCTTACGCAATGCAACATAGAATTATACCGAAATGCAAGGGGTGTGAAAGAAACAACAAACACCACTCATTAGGAAAACTAAAAGGAAAATCACCTTTGAAGTATAAAAGATGGTCAAAGAGGGCTTGGAAAAGATATAGCCCGGGCAACAAGATGGCCGCCTCCTGCCAATTATTATTATTATTATTATATTTTATTTTTTTCACTATCGGAACACTTTGGGCTGTATTAATCCCTCTGGGTCCAGAGGGAAGCTGGGTAAAATACCCCATAGGCTTAGTATGGTAGTGCAGTTTCAAACCCACAACCTTCAGGTGCAAACTGTGGTCCTAGGCCTCCTGTTAATTATGAACAATGGAATTCATGGATAGACCCTCTAAACTTTGGAAGTGGTGAGACACAAACGCTTTAACACCTTTGGCATCTCTACTTGTCTAAATATTTAAAGCAGGTAGAGGTTTAAAATATAAGGGTTTTTGGCACATGATTTTGCCTTTCATCTCTTTTAGAGAAGTAGAGGTAAATTCTCTTTAAATGAAATGCCTCATTTTTAGGCTTGTGAAAAATAAAAGGTTTAGCATCTTTTTTTATTTTATTTTATTTTTGTGGCTGTGTTTTTTTGGATGGCATGTAGAGATGCTAAACAAAGCCTTAGTTTCATCTTTGTAAAGCTTTCTCCGACAAAGTTGGCTTTTCTGTCAAAAGCATATTTGGTTCCTTTCTTTCCGAGTGCTTGAAATTGTTGCGACAAAAGAAAGATGCTGCAGAGTCCTTCAACAATGGTTGATGGAAAACCAAGATGCAGTCAAACCCACTTAGGAGAGTCCAATGAGAGACTTTCTATTTTTGAAGATTCTCCACAAGTATCAACCAATCACTCTCAGGGATGGCCTTTGTAATCCTATTAGATTTGTATTGGATAATAACCCCTTGATATAAGGCTTGAATCTCAGCCTCAAGGGGATGCGGAGCTTTGATAGATCCAGAGTAGGCCGCCACCATTTCTCCCTTGTGATTCTTGATTATGCGCCCCATTCCTGCCACCAGCGTACACGGGGCCGGGTTCATAGCTCCGTCACAATCAAGCTTGAAATACCCTTCAGCTGGAGGGAATCAAGCATCATTATATAGACCTGTTGTTGGCACATCTGAAGCAGGATATATGTTAACCGCATTCCATTAAAAGGAGCCAGCTTTGCCATATGAATAATTGTAGCTGGATAAATTGGAACACTCTTAAACAAAAAAGTGCTCTTCACCTTCCCCCGAGCTTCCTGCTATGAATGCTAGCATGATGCCAAAACCAGGTAGCGAAGGAATGATCCTTGTATATTTAGCGAATGGATCTAGGAAGGTAATTCCAAGTTCCTATGGTCACTGGACACACACAATAAATGACCAACAGTCTCATTTGCTTGTCTACAGAGGATATAAATTCTAGCATTTGGATCAGATTGACTACCTAACCTGACCCGCACAGGAAGACGATCCAATAGCAACCTCCAAATGGAAGTCATAAGTTTTTTTTTTTAAATGGGAAAATCATAAGTTTATATGGGATATCTAAACTCCAAACCTTATTCCAGGGAAGGTTAGGGCCTATTTGGATTGACCACCTAACCTGTCCATAGTTTCCTTTGTAGCTGGTTTTTTAGAGGTAAGTTTCTGTTACTAATGGTCCCTCAATTAATTAAAATGCGATATCTTGGTTTATTCTAATCCATGGGGCGCATGTCTGTTCCATTAAATTGAAAAGGAGTCAGTAGCGTAGTCTCCCCATAAATAAGTGTTCTGCATGAAGTTGGCACCAGGTCATTCCACATAGGCTCCTTGCCTAACCAGTTTCAACTTTCAAGTGACCATCTCCACTTTGGTAATTATCCAATCAAAGAAATTAACGGTTTAATCAGGCAATTGCAGTTTAAATTCACCAAAATCGTTCTTTGTACTTTAAAAAAAAAAAATTTGATCTTTAGAAATTCTCTCGAGTTCTCAAATTCCTTCTTTACAGTCCGATTGCTCGGGTTTTCTGAAATTCTCGTCTTCTGCTTTTCCTCTTCATTTCAATAGAAGGGTCAACACTCGAAGCCTCAAAGGTCCATGTGCATTTTGGCAACTTGTAACTTCTTCTCTTTATTAGATTATTATGGTTTAGGGATTGAGGTATGTCTGTAATGTGTAATGTATTGGTGCACATGGAATCGAGCCAAACCGTACAACCCTATCACAGTCTTTTACCATTTGATTGGATTTTATGAAAATAAAAACAAAAATTTAACTTAAGAAACTGTTGAACTTTAATGCCCTTAAATAAATCAGTGGTTGTGATGATATGACTTTTATCCAAAATCATATCTGAAAGTGCCTAAATATTACGGACTTAATTAGGCGAGTATGAAACTCGTAATATTACTATTAAGCTTCTCTGGAAAAGACCAAATGCCTGAAACCTGAAAGGGAATGAGAGAACAAAGGTCAGAAGTCCTGGCTACAGTCAGCCGAAAGCACTTCGATGCCTAAGTTAGTGCGTTCTGCAACGTAGCCGTAGTTTTATAGGAATACATTTATGACTCAGTACTCATCTCGATTGATCGAGCCGAGCTGAAGATGATACCGAGATCAGGTATGAGTGCATCCTGGCACTGTTGCCGAGCTGTCTCAGACCGAGACCAAGACAAGCCTGGCTAGTACTTTTACCGAAGCTAACTCAAGCTCGGTGCTAGCTGACACTATTACCGAGCTGAAGGTATTTTGACACAATTGCCAAGTTGCAAACCGAAATCAAGATAAGCCAAGCCGGTACCGTTACCGAAATTAGCATAATTTCGCTATTAGGGAAACGTCCCACACAATATCCAAATGAGACATTTCCATCACTCTATCCTCCCAAAAATGGCATGCATCCAAGTGGGCTTTACAAGGGGCTTTGATTTGTACCTCTCAAGTAATCTGTGAAATGTGCCTAGTGCCTCATTGCAGAACATAGCAGGGCGAACCAAGTTATATATCCTTTTTTTTTTTTTTGCTTCCAAGAATTGAACAATGGAGTTGCCTTCATCTGACCCATTGAAGCACATTCCTATGGACTGTGGTGAAGAAATGTCGTGTGAGAAGGTGAAATCGGAGGTTTGAAAGAGCTGGTCCAGTCTGATTGCAATCCAATTTGGACTGTGTACAATCCCGTAACCCACTGCTGAGACCAATGCTTGGTAATTGATCAGCCTGTACACTTGCATCTGCAACAGGTCAGCCTGGCATCCTACTTATTGTGGGCTTATAGACTTAACTTTTGAGTCCCTTGAATACTGAGCCAGGCCCAGTTCATTGCAAGACTGTTTGTTAGACTGGGCCTTGACCAAAATCCTTCATAGGTCGGGACTAAGCAGGCCTCAACCTAGTCTAACCTGGCCATTTGATCATTTGATCTCTAAAACATAGATCATTTCCACAGGAGTAAACAAGATACAGTCTTGTCATGAGGAAGGATTTTCACTTAAACAAGACTGATTACACAATTCTAAACAAAAAGTAAAATTTGGAAACTCTGATTGTAATGCAGTTAAACAATGAAAGTGACATGGTTCAGCTGAAACATTACTAGTGTGATTAATCATCTTTCCTCTCTCTACTTCCCTACATCTGCGACACCCCCTTCTGTATCATAGAAGTGTTATCCGTAGATGAACTTGAATCCATAGAAGCCTCTTCAATCTCTTCTCTGTACATCTCTTCTATCATAGGTTTCCACAGCCGGACACGGGCATTTATAAACCAATTTGAGACCTGAAGCAACCACATTGCCACCAGATTATGCCAATTCAATAATGGAAATTTGTCTTCTGAACTTTTAAAGGCTGTTTGAAAATTACCTGGTTCCTGGTTAGACCAGTCTGGGTTGCCAGCATGAGCTTCTCTGAATCACTGGGGTAACTGTAACAGGATGATAGCCAATGTGAGAGCCTTGTTAAGCAGTGTATTCAATTTTCGAAAAAAAGAATTGCAATAAATAAGATGCTGAAGCGAAGAACCTACGGATGGAGAAAGTGTTCGAAAAGCCAAGCACGAAGGATTGCAACGGAATTTTCTGGCAATCCTCTTAGTGGCCTCCATACTTGTTGAGTTGGAATAACACCCAGCTGCTGAAGAGCTGCTCTCTTTTGTCTGGCAATGTGATCAAACAAGCTAAGTTGAGCAAGACTGCCAAGGCTTCTCTGAGAGTTTTCTGAAAGGCATCGTCTTGCAGCACATATTTGAGCGACTATTGCGTTTCTTAAGCTGCAAAAGTGTCTAGACATAGCTTTAAGTGCAAGAGTGGTGTAAGACTTAGCAGACCCCAATCCTGCTACGACCTCAAATGATGACACCACTTCCTCCATTTGATGCCGATACTGCTCATATCGGCTGTTAACCTGAAAGGTGAGAAACACATTGACTAGAGTGCAATTCCTCTTTCGTTCTAGATTTGTTATAAAATTTAAGACTAATCAGGTTATAGTTATCACAATAGATGATAGGCGTCAAAAAATCACCCATCACAATAGAAGAAATCCAGAGCACGAAGGTATCATCATTTTCTGAATATATGTGTATATATATAGTCCACTCATTTAATGAGGAAGGTTGGGTGCAACCCCAATAAATGTTTTCCAAATATATCAAAAGAAGCCAATACATTTGAGTTCTACATTGATGAATTTAGTCATATTTCCCATGTTTGGAAAACAGAAACAAATGCACCTTCCATACATGATCTCATCATTTCCTTGAAGGCTAGAGTTATCCATGGTAAACGTGGCATATATGCATGGCAATTGTGGTCCCATTATGGTACCCTAGCAACTGCAGTGAATGGATGGTCCTTATCTGATTTAGATATGGATTATGGAATTTGAACCTTTCTTTTTCTAGTCTTTGATGGCCACCAATTTGATGGTTAGGTTTGTCTGCTCATTACTATTATCTGGGTGACTAGCTGCAATTCATTCAGCCCTTCATATTTGGATGGAACTTATTAGAGTGAACTTATGCTGCATCTATAGTAGATGTATTTTCACAAAGGTTTCATTTGTGGAGAATGCCTGGATCCCCTGTAGTTGTGGATCAACTTCAGATAATTTCTATTATTAGAAAAAGAACTAATGCCAAAGAAGTTCGTAAGGCTACCACCTGCTAACAGTTCTATCATCACAGTCAGAAGAAGAAAGGACAATGAAAGATCTTTAAAGAAGAACAATCTGTATACCTCCTCCAGTAAAGCAACAAGCTTTGTAATTTTAATCAGAATGTCATGTTTGTTTGCAGATGAAAATGCATTATTGCAAAGTGCATTTCTTTTCTGGTCACCAGCAGGTTTCCTTGCTTCCAATTCATGTTGCAGTATCCTTCCAAAGGATTTTTCCTTTTTCAACTGCTTATGTGACTCAAGCTCAACAGCCTTTGTAACACTAACAACTTCCTCAAGCAGAGTCTGAGCTGGCTTTAGATATCTGGAGTTCTGAATGGTTAAGGATGCTGCTACTTCGTTGTAAGTAATTGAGCCGAAATGATTGTGTGAAACTGAAGTTGAGGCATATGTGTTATCCATTATTCCATCTCCACAAGATGAATGATCACCTCTGATCTGTTTAAACTGAACTCTAGGTCCTTCTCTGGAATTCAAGTAGCTAGGGCAAACTTGATTAACATTTGGCTCTGTTTCCCTGTAATTGAATGAAGGGATTAGCAAGTCGGATGGCAGATGAGAACCGATAGAAAGGGACAGCCCTTTGCCTAGCGCTGAGCTGAAGTCTGGATCTTTTCCTGATTGAAGATTCATCAAATGTCTCTGCTTAAGCATCTCTGAGTCCTCTGGTCCCACGGCTTGGACGAGATCCATGGACCGACATATCCGTTCCCCAAGTGACTGTATGCTAGGTAGCACATTGCTTGTTTGTCCATCCCAAGAAGTACAACCATGGTCTTCAAAACTAGTTGGACCCACAACCATGTCTGAGAAGGCATATTGATTCATCACACTGGAAGTTGATACCTTGGAAGATGAGTCTTGCAAAACCATGGTCATCAGAGTTGGATCTTTCAGGCCAATTACAAAAATTAGTGGTGGATATCAGACACTGTATGTTCAAAATCTATGACTGGTTAGTAGGAATAGACAGCAAGCATTTATCAAGCTATGTTCATGATTTTCTTGCATTGTTGTGAGTTGGTAGAATGAAATCTTCTACTAAGGAGAGATGGAAATGACAAACCACATTTCCATAACAGAGAACAAACATTTACCTGAAATCAGGCCAAAATACCAATTATGAGAAAACAACAGAGAAACTGCATTAGGCTTATGTAGAATGAAAACAATATTAGAGAAAAAAATTACTGGTATGATTTCTTTCAACCAAGTCTCTACTCTCTATAGCACGTGCATACCTCAAATGTATAAACAAACCGATAAGGTATAAGTGCAGTATTAGAAAAGAAATTTCACAAGCCAGTAGCAAATTATGTAGTTATCTTCCCACTGAAATGAACAAATCTAAGCAACTAGAGTTTTATATTAGGCATTAGAGGCATCCACAGACTGGGTCCGTGCTTTTCAGGTTCGAACTGCTAATGCCACTCAGAAGCACAAGTCTCAACTGATTCCAAGAGGGTCCAGTTTTTCAAAACTGAGTCCTACTCCTGCCTGATGAGTAACTACTACATAGATAAATAAGTACATAGTAAGATGGACTGTCAACATATTATTATTGTCGTTGCTTCTATGAAGGTCATTTCCTGGGAAAGAATAAGATTCAAAGTTATTCACATGCCTAAAGCTACAACTCAAACAACCATGGATGGAGAGTTTTGCCATGACCCACGAAACCTAAGTAGAGAGACATCTTTTACTAATTTGAAATCTCTCAAAATGATGAGAACACCTGCTTTTATAGGTTATAAACGCATATTCATCTAGTAGAGCTTCCAAAAATCCTCGACTGATGAGTAAATGGATAGTAAGTAAAAACAACATAAAAGGGACAAGAAGGGGGCCAAATGCCATTGACATGAATGGAACAGGAACTAATACAAAGTAGATGCAGTTTAGTTCACGACCACCCATCTGTTTCAATTGCCAACATCTAACAGAAACCAAAACAGTTCAAAATAAAACAGAAACAGAACAATTTCCCCAAGGAACCTGAAATCGCACCCACTTGTTCAGAGACCATTAAAGGGAAAAACCAATAAATAATAACAAAGTTGAAACAAACCCATCAATCATCATAGAGCAAAAGAATCACCAAACAAAAACAAGTATAGCAGAAGAAAAGGGAACCTGAAACAGAACAGAATGTCAAAGAGAAGATGAGGAAGAAATAAAGCTCTATAAGCCACAGTGATTCATGCCTTAACTGAGAAGAAGAAGAAGAAGAAGAATAAGAAAAAGAACATGCCTTCCAAAAACTAGTTTGTCCTCTAAGCTCTAAAAGACCTATATGCAAGAAAAGCAAAGTGGTCCCCTTGGCTGATGAAAACACAGATTCATGAAATACCAAACAAGGAAATCATATTTTCAGCTTTAGTGCCTGCTATCTTTGGAACACTCCCAGTCCCTCTCAGTCTCAGCCAAACCAATGTCCTTTTCTCTTCCTTCCTTTTATGCTTTTCTTCTCTGTCCCTCTTCTTGGGCCTTTTGGCATTTTGTGCAAAAGGGTGGAGATGGGCAGAAGCCTAGAAATGATGGGCGTTTGGATTTGCAAAAGAAAGTAGAATATCCTTTTCCATTTCTCCAACTTGTCCCTAGCAAATGAGAATATATTTTTTCTGGGTTTGAGACAGGGGGTTGTGATGATAAAAGGGATGGAGAAAGGACTCTGCAGCCATATCTGAAAGTAGATAAAGGGTGTGGGCAGAGACAAGGATAAAAGTGATGTATGCATTACTCCTTTACTCTGAGATTCTGAGGCTGATTGGTTGGATACTTTTGTAATGATTGCAATCTCTGTCTCTTTCTGGCCTGCTCCAGTTGGGCCATCTCTGAAAATTGTGAAAGAAAAAAATTTAAGAAGAAAAATTTGCTGGGGTTTCTTTGGAAGTTGGGCGCCAGAGACAACACCACCCACTTGATTTCAGCGAAAAGCCTGCATTTTGTACAACTCATTCAAGGAAAAACTCTCAAGCATGCTTTAAAAAGCATGCACAAATATCTTCTTCTGAAAATTATGTTCTTGGGAAATATATTGGCATATTTTCAAATTTGGAATTTCTCTCAGGAAATATTGGAAAAATGTTGCAGAAAATAAATCAAATTTTAAATAAAAATAGAAATTCATGTTTAAAGACATTTTTTTAATAGATCTCTCATATTTTTATATTCTTATCAAAATACCATTTCATGTGTACATTGCAACATTATCGCAACATTTTCAAAATATGATCTAAAGAACATCATGTTTAGAGGCTGACAGTAAAATATGGTATAGAAACTTCCTTCTCCAGATCATGGGTCTAATTCAGTCTTTCAAAATAGTGGTCCATATCATTTTTTTCCATAAATTTGTTCTCAATATTAAGATAGGGATTATTACCAAGATTTTTTCTTAATTATTTCTCCATTTAATAGTTAATCACTAATCTTCACATCAAATCGTGCATTGCGTTATATATATATATATATATATATTTTAAAAAGGGCAAGTTCACTACACATTTTAGTAGAAGGTTTAATCATTTACTTTTGTTACGTAAATAAGTTTGAAATGCAAACGCTAAGAGAATAGTTTGTTTCATGTAATTAGATTTCTAAGAATTCTACAAGCCAGTATATCTATTGTGGTTAAAAATGAAAAATCAAATGTGAATATAAAAAAATAACACCAAATAGCCTTCTCCTTAATGAAAATTAAATCAAGGGGTAATGGGGAATAAATACCCAACCATTATCCTAGTAATTCAAACCTTAAGAAATAAAATTCCCCTATACATGGCTACCTTATACTCTTTATTCTTCAACCTCGTAACTTTCATCCCTTACCACTTTAATATTCGTTGTTGGATTTGAATTACAAAGGTGATGTATGGGTATTCATTTTCAACCTTCTCTAGATTCAACTTTTACTAGAGTGGAGGTTATTTTATGGTTATTTTTGGGTATCATATTTGATTCTATATTTTTTAACCACATGTAAAAATACAGAATTTTAAAATTTATATGAATTCTAATACATGAAACAAACAGACCCTAAATGAAATTCTGAGCTGATCCAAATGTACAACAATCATCCTATAAGAGACATGTAGAAAAGGATGGGAGAAAATGGTTACAGAAACACCTCATTTTGCTACATTCTGTTATACTACTTGTAAGAAGTGTGAAAAGGAGTATCAACAATACAAAAAACAAAATATTGTAGGTATTAAAGAGGGAACACCTTTTTTCCTAAACAATGATAGCAGCACATATCATGTGAGATCAATGGTCAGTGCTATAATACTTTAAAAAAATAAATAATCCAATTTTGCAGTTGACCTGTCAATTGGGGGACCTTTCATTGATATGAACAGTCGCTCTACCAAATATCTGAATGCTTATCGCATATTAGGCAACTTCCTAGAATCCTAGGAGTTAATAGGAAAGAATTTTTTTCCTAAAGAGGTGAAGAGGTGAAGGGCCAGTGGGGGACATCTAGGAGGGACCTACACATTTCTAAGATATAATATAACAGGATAAAGAATAGGCAATGATTTCTTATAAAAGTAGGCATATCTTGATGGGCCCTTTGTTGTCTCCACCTTGATCTTTCACTTTCAACCTCTCCATTGGAAGACATCAAAAGTAATGGAGGGAGGAAAGGCTGTTTAATTCCCATTTGGAGTTGGACATATCTGCTCTAGTTTAGATTGATTGGTGATTTTTTTTAAAGGTCATCCACATTAACTATCACAGATATCTTCCAATAAAACTAAATAAAAAGCATTTTTTTTTAATGGATTCAAACTCATGCACCCATGCACCGATGCACGCTTGCTTACATTTCCCTAAGACCAACAACATGGGTAGAAAAGAAATTGAATCTTTGGAGTGGCAGGAATTTACATGAGGATGCTCAGCAATGAGAAGAGGTATTGGTGGGTGGTCCTGAATCCGTACTTGTAGGCTACAAGTGGGCATTTTAATGGGCACCAGTGACCAGAGACGTCCATTATTTGCTCCTTTTTAATTATTTGGTTGATCTTTGTAATGCTTTCTCTGCTTCTTTTTGGAGCAATCTTTTCTCTACTATTTTTTTTCCCGTAAAGTCTGTTCTCTACTTTTTTTTTATTGCTAAATTACAAAAAGAATGTTATTAAGGAAAAGGGTTAAAAAAAAAAAAGGATACAACCCAAAGAGGCACAAAAGAAGACCACCGCTAAACAACAGAGAAGAGGAAGACGAGGAGCGAAGTAAAATAAAAGACAAATCAAAAGGTCACTCTTTAATGTTGAAAGAGCTATAGAAACGTTTTAAGATATGACTGGAGGAGGTTCCCTTCATCCTCTTGAGAGAGAAAGACATGTCCGCTGTGACAGAATTCCTTTCTCTACTTAAGACACATATTCAGGCATTTGAAACTTCCAAATGGGAAGTTCTAAGGTGACTAGAATACCCGGTAGGTTTCATCATATAAAGGGTGTCGATGACCAAGTCAGATGCCCTACTTGAATCAGTAAATCACCACCACCCATTAACAATAACAGGTGAGGGCTGTATTAGAACTCTTAATGGATTCGTGACCAACAACATTCTGCCCGAGTCCGACTATAATAATTAGGGATTTGGACTGTTCATCACCCTTAATGGGCCACGCCCATACCGAAATTATGGTCTGAATATTTGCTGAGGTAGATGTTGGTACAAATGGGTCCAGTCCAGCCCCAATCCAATCCAATCCGTTGATAGAGTAATGCAGGACCCAAGTGGGTTAGGCGAGTGCGTAAAAATCCCATGGGTATTTATAGGTGATGATGTTCTTTCATTCTTCATTTAGATATGGAAATTCAAAATTTTAGAATACCTACCCGTGTGTATGGACTTGCAAAATTCTTTGTAAATTTTGGTTGATAGGTGCCAATTTCTAAAGAAGAATTTTTTTAGCTTTTTGGGAAACCTATGGGCAACCATAGAAACTGCATTTTCGTTTCATTTTTCAAATTTCGAGAACCTACCACTGCCTGTACAGCAGTACAACTACTAGTACTGGGTGCTATTATATTGGATCTGGATTGCATCTGGTTCAAACATGGTTTCAAAGGGTGCCACATGGGGAAGGATGTCAAATCATTGACATCACGTCTCCTTCATAAAAACAAAGAAAAATTCCTTTCTTCATGTGACACCCTTGAAACCCTATTTGGATCAAACAGTACTTTTTTTCTTCCAAAATCACAGTAGACTGATCTATGCACACCTTTGTGTGGAGTGGAGAGTTCTGCTGGGCTACCCTTCTTTCCTTTACAGAAAAGTAGAGCCAGACTTTCTAGGCTTGCTTGCTCTGATCAATCGATCCTAGTCGTCTATTGGGTGAGCTTTTTGTTCTTGAACACAATCCAAGAATATATGCTTCTTTTTTTTTTTAACTGCCTTTTGGTGCATGCCATTGTTTGAATGGCTAGGATTACTAAACATTGATATCTTTTATTATAAAATGTGTAAGATCTAACACCCCATTGAGCTACCACTTATCCCAAAATCAATTGATGATGGAAAACGGCACAACAATGGTTATGGTGATGGCTCGGGTTCGACCACAATTATAACCGCTTAGGAGCGAGGGTGGACATTGACTTCAACAGAAAGATAGCTTGTGGAAGATTCTGTGTTACGGAGAAAAAATATTCTGATTTTTCATGCAGCCTTCATGGTTAGGTGTAAATACATCTTCTTTGCAGAAAAGGAAATAAATGAGTGAACTGATTTTCAATGATAAAAAGGACTTCAATTTTCTATGAAGGATTACGATTTACGAATACAGGATTCCTCCATAAAATGGAAATAGAAATCCACAAAATGTGGAATCTTCTTGATGCACAAACAAGTTCTGACATATGCTTTGCGCCAGTTTCCACAGCAGTTTTATATATGTAGTTTTCCTTTCTACAGTTTCAGTTGTTCCCACTTGTGTGAGACTGCAAATTCTCGGTCGAAATCTGCTTTCCACAAAAAGAGTGAACCCATTGTGACCTGTGAGACAGCAGAACATAGTTATCTCCAGTCTAAAGCCTTTCTACCATTTAAAAAAAAAAGAAAAAAAGTCTAAAGCCTATTTCCACAAAAATTATGGAATATTTTCAACTCAGGAAATGAGTACACACTGCCAAATGTTAGTGTGAAAAATAAAACCATTCTCTGGTCTACATAAGTTTGGATGAGAAGAAAATGTAGAGTAATAGAAGAAAATAAATTTGGCAAACAGTCGAAAATTCAAATTCGTGCTGCAGACAGTTTTCTCAGTATAGAATTGGATCCTGTTTGGATGAGAAGGTTGAGAAAGCTGGCTGTAGCACAAACTTGTATTCTGGAGAGCTTTTCCACCTTTTCTACCACCTTTCCTTGTCATATAAAAAGGCCTTCAATGTATCTGGATTGTTAACAAAGGACCTATTTAACATTTTTAAGTCCCACAAGTTCAAATTTAAGTATTAGCAGTTGAAGTTTACCCTTCTAGATCAGTAGAAAATTAAAAAAGAAACAAGTGCAATGGGAGGAATAATTAGAAATAAAACGAACATTTTATATGGGAAATGGTACAGTTACAAAAGGCCACACCTACACCAACCAATCAGATGAGATCATTTGTCTGCAATTCATTACTCATGGAAAACAATAACATCGCAATTTGGGGTCAGACTGCTCGTTGGATTGAGTCGATCCAAGTTAAATATCACGGGGCGAGCTGGTTGAGATAGTTAATGAATACCATTTCAACTTTAATCCAGAGGAATACAAACATCATCATCACTGATGACTGTCAACAGATAATCAGCAATTCAACTTTTATCCAGATGACTACCATTTTCCTCATTACAACACATTACACATAAAACTTTCAATCAAAGTAATTTTACATTCTTCAATCACTAAATTACACAAGAAAAAAATATATATGATTTGTATCTTTACAACATGCTCTACCAATTATATATTTCCAGCCATCCCCTCCTATATATTACACTGCTACTTTTGCACTCGTGTAATCATTTTCCTTTTCAACAAATTGCAAGCAGAATGCCAACGGCTTTGAGGCATATTATTCAAATACTACCACAGAACTAGCCTTCTTAAGCTACAAAATCATGCAATAGATGTGAGGAACCGAACCTGTGCCGCCGGTTCCCCAGATTCATACAGTCATACTCTGCAGCATCAGCCCTGTCAGAAGCTGTGCCGAACATTTCATCCCCTCCTCTCACAGTAATGAAGTTCTGCTCACCACCAGAAACAGGTAGGCCTCCATCACAATGCTGCAAGCCCAATGTCAGAGATACACCTCCATTCCCAAACCTTCCCAGCTCTGCCATCTGGTAGGCCATAAACCTTCCATTCCCATCAGGCTGAATGAGTGCATCTTGAAGAAGACTACAGTCATTGGAATTGGATCCCTGGTCCCTTAATTTCATATTCCCATAGTTTGGGTCGTCCAAGTTCACACCATTTTGGAGCCCAGGTGTCGTCCCATCCATGTCTACGTCAGAAATGTGATCAGATTTCATATTTCCATCATATGAGCTGGTCGGGCAATTTTCAACTGCAGATTTCATGCTTTGTAACTCTTCCCTATCCTCAGATGCCTTGGCTTCACTCCTTACTTTAGTGGCATTATCTGACGAAGAATTTGAATCCAGGTCGGCATCACCGATCTCTTCTTTGTACATCTCTTCTACCATTGGCTTCCAAAGGCGTACACGTGCATTTATGAACCAGTTTGAAACCTGAAACAACAGTGAGTAATGATCATAAACTGCTTGAAAAAAATGGAAAAGAAAGTGAACATACTAAGGTTCCACTAGGCTCCTTGCCATTTGAGTAGCAAGGAAAGAGAATTTTCTTCAGAAAATGGATTTCATACTGTCACAATTTCCAAATACCAGGGAAACAATTTCTTCACTCCCAATATGAAAAGGAAGAAAATGCAGCCTAAAACACTTTTTGGATTTTACCTGACTTCTGGTCAAGCCTGTCTGTCTTGCCAGCATTATTTTATCTGAATCTTTTGGGTAACTGGGAGAAAATATCAAGGGAAAAAAGCATTAGGTAGTGAGCTACAGGAAACTTGAAAGAATAAAACAGAAGAAAAGAAAGAAAAAAAGAGTGACAAGAGGTTTACGGATGGAGAAAGTGCTCGAACAGCCAGGCACGAAGGATTGAAACAGAGCTTTCTGGGAGCCCCCTCTGTGGCCTCCAAGCATGCTGTTGGATCATACCAATCTGCTGCAGAGCCCTCTGTTGCCTGAGCTGTTGATCCACAAAACGTAGGCGGGATATACCACCCCCTTTGCAGCTCAAACTATCCTGCTCACCAAGGCTCTTCCTGGTTGCTTTAATTTGACTGCTGATTGCATCTCGCAGGCTGCGGAAGTGTCGTGAGATCGTTTGGAGGGCGAGTGCTGTGTATGGTTTAGCAGCTCCACACCCTGCTATCATGTCGAAAGAAGACACCACAATCTGCATCTGATGGTAATACTGCTTGTATCTTTTATCAACCTACAAAGGGAAAGTTGTAGCTACCTCAAGAAATAAATAGACAGGCTATCTCACATGCACATGAAAATGTTGTAAAATTGATCTCATACAGAAATACACCTTTGACACTATCTGATCTGACAACCCTCATTGTGAGTGTTTGAACTGAGTGCCTTTTTCTGATAAAAATCAAACATGGGAGGCTGAAATACATGCAATTCAGTTGTGCGAACATGGAGTACTCCATTCCTAAATATGGTAAATGGATCACTATGACTGTAAGCATGTTCCAATAAAACCTTACAGTCAATCTATTAGCCATCTATTCATAGAAAATCGGCTTTTGGTGTTGTTTGGTTGGGGTGAGTGGATCCACATGATAGGCATCATAATAAAAGGCTAATCCCATCTACAGACCACCTTTGCGACATGGACTATTCATCCCCTTTATGGGGAAATCTGCATGTCAGGCATTTTCACAAAATAACTAGAAGAAATGGAATCCCATCTAAGCACTCGTTCATATGTGTGAAATCTAGTTTCCACATAAATTCAGAGGATTACCAGCTCATATGACAGGATCATTCCTTCAAAAGATGCAAAATGAGGATTCATTGTGTCTTTCTTAGAATTCCAACAAAATACCTTCCTCCTTTTCTAGTATTCCATGCATCCAAGTGAGAGTCACGGAGAGATGGGACAATAATATCCAACCATCATCCTATAATTCAAATCCCAGGAAAGTCAAGGTCCCATCCATATCTCCACCATATACCATTCACCTTTCACCCCTTTAATAATCCTTTACTGGAGCTCATTATGAATTCCTATGTATTCAACTCTTTATGTACTCCTTATGCAAAGAAACAGGCCCTAAATGTATTCAGGTAGAGTCAAGATGAAAATAATCGAAGATTTGAAAATGGATCTGTGAAATTAGAGCTAAAATTAAGTATACACCCCAAAAGAAGATAATAAGACGGTTGTTCAATTAAGAAACAACCAGATACATCTATAATACTCTTATTGATGTTCGTAATTCATATTATTCACTTACTGAACTGTCTTCCATCCTAGATAACACGATTCAAACCCACAGCCTTGTCGTTGCAACGATGAGCACCTTTCAACAGTGTTATGTACTCTTGTCTGTCTTTTTTTGTTACTACTATGACAGCTATTAGAGTGGAAAATAAAGTCAAATTTTCTCCTTAAGTATTCTTCACAACTTAAATCTCTTCTGCCTCAGCTTGTTCGCAATGAATACACACCAGGGAGACCTGGATCACCGGATCATGCTTTGTGGGCTGTGGCTCGCTTCATGTCAATGATCCATGTTCAATGGGGGTAGGATGAGATAATTCACAATTATGGATCCCACAACGAGTCTTTTTAAATTACAGAAGGGGCCAGGTCTTACATCTAGAATTTCAAGCCATTGATATGATATGTCCAACTTCCAAGAGCAAATTCTGATATTTGACAGAAAATTCAGGTACGATTTTAAGTGGATCAAGAATTATTATTATTAATATTATCAGTTCAAGATTTCAACGCATTGATGAATCAAATCCTGAACAAAAATAATGTAGATTGTCAAATATTATGACCCAAAGAGAAGTGACCCACAAACCACAATCCAGATTGCCTCCCAGTTTGCAGGTGGTAGAGCAATCTAGGCAACGTGATACAGATGGTGCCCCCAGTTTAAGCCAGATGCCAATGGAGAGAACTGCATAAATGATCAAAATTGTAAATAGAATATGCTACAATAACCTATTATGCCCTTGAACAGGTTCACTATAGAATGTAATCTGAGTGAATTAGAATCCAAAGCAACCGAGTTAAGTGCAAAGCCGAAAGACAAATCTGCCTTGTCATGTGTCAAACTTAAAAGAAAGTTTTAGAATGAACCTTTTTAATAAACATTGAAACTATTGCACAACTGGAATGACAGATTCATTATAGGAATGAGTGGATGCAGGAGAATTAGATGAGGGTGTCGAAAAGAGACTGAACCTCATCCTGGAGTACAAATCAAAATGATACTCAGGTAAGGTAAATTAAGGAACCCATTTGGGAGAGGAGACATGGAAAGTGGAAGCGATTGCAAAAAACCTCCTGCTTAGTCTTCAAAAGAAACTCATAACATCTGGTCAGAGAACAGGAATGGTTGGATGTGGCAGAGAAAATCTAATAAATGTTGAGTCAGCACAATAATAGATGAAAAAGAAAAGTTGAAAAGAAATATAACAGTTTGTAGTTTTGTATAGGTTCAGCCAAAACCTGATGGGAACTGGATAGAGGATACATAACAAGGTATAGAGTTATTATTACGATGAGAAATACAATTCTTAACAACATCATTTACTAAGTATGAAGGATGAGATAGTGTCCCATGAATAAGTAAGAATATCCAAAAACGGTAAAGAGACATATTCATTTCAAATCAGACTAAGAAACTTTGGTTACTCAAAAATTAATCACTAAGCATATTAGTAAAATCATATTATTCACTTAAGAGTTGTATTTGGTGGCCTCTGAATAAATCAAGGCACACTGAGAAAATCCATGAACAAATTTGATGTAATAATATTAATCACTTTTAGATGACAAAAGAGCAGCATAAAAAACATTCCAGTCACAAGTATCAAAAGGAATTACTGTACTCTTTATCAAAACAAAAAAACAGGTTCTGTGCTGAATTTCACCATCCTATACATTTTGAAATATCATTGACAAACTTGGTACTTTCGGTATAATCCTTTTACTGTCAAGTTTTTTATTAATAAATGTTACCACCAAAAAAAAATGACAAACTCAGTACTAATGAAATTTACCGAGACTGTGTTTTAGAATTAAGAATCTGACACACATCATTGTGTACAGTGGAGTTGGTTCCACAAACAAAAGATAGAAAGACTGAAAGAGAATGATCAGTGGAAAGTGGGAACAGCCTAAAAACAAAGCATGTTAATAAAAAGAGCATGTTAAGAAGTTATCATTTGTTGAAGTCCTCCAATTAACAGAACATCTTGCAAAAGAATGACTAGAGAAGGCCAAAAATATTCCAAATCAACAAGTCGACTTTCCAAAAGCAGGTGCATAAAGAAATGAGGAAGACAGTAAATTTTACAATCAATGACAAAAACCAATTTCCATTTAAACCAGACATGGGGATGTCCAAAATGCATCCAATCAACACTCTGGCATCTCTGTTCAGGAGGCTTTGATGCAGAAAATCAGATATCAGGTTGGTGATAGGTCCCCCCCTTTTCTTCTGGCTAGACAGTTGGGCAGGCGATAGGCCTTCCGCTAATCACTTTCCAGAACTCCATCAAGGTTCTCATAATCCAAGAGCAACTATTAGCGACTAAATGTAGACAGTGGCCAGCTGGTTTGCAGGCCAGTGTTCATAAGGCATTTAACTGAGGTAGAAAGGCACAGTAACACTCCATGGTTGCCATATTAATGAAGTGTACATCCCGCAGAGGGAAGGAGTGCGGATGAGCTCCATGAATGGGAACTTTTTGATCATATCTATCTTCGTGACGATCAGAGTCGTCAATGCAATTCCTACACAACTAGCTAGGCTTTGTTGGACTAGCCCCACAGAGGGTAGGGATGTCTACAGGTTGTGTCCAGTTTGGAGTCAAGAATGGAGGCTTCCCCATTACAAGTTGATTGCAACTTGCGAGTACAAAATGAAGAACGACATTCAAATGCATAAAACTATACATATTTAGTTTTGACCTGAGAAACTGAGGAAGGAGTAGAGATGATATGATTTAGATACATCTAGGAATCCGTGATTATAAAGATTGACCCGAAATTATCATTAATTCTCTATTATATTGAGGGAAAATGCCAATTTACAGAGGAAAAGGTGTTAAACTATAGAAGAAAACAATGTGACGGCTTAGGAAAACCACTTCATAAAAAACAGCTGTAAAATGAAGTGGATATAGGGACGTGAGGGGAAAAAAAGAAAACTGAAAACCAGAGACAAACAGCTGATGAGATAGACAAAAACTACAGCAATAGGTAGGTAACTATTAATATGGACACTAAAGGCAGCCAAAAAACAGTAAAAGAAATAAGTGGTCGCAATGTGGTATTGAGAAACCAATATTAAGAAGACACTCTATCTTCCAAGATCAATAAAATTCACCAACTTCAAATGAATAAAAACATCCTGGATTTTTTATACTTTTACCTTGTTGCCTCAAGGGTAGAATTTTGGAGACAGCTACACAACCAAATTAGATATGGAAGATAATATCAATAAAATATAAAGTATAAACAACTGAGGATGCAATTGCATTAGTAAACCTTCGAAGGATACAAAAGTGACCAATATATCAACTAAAAACATGTAACTTATGGCAGTGATAGAAAAAGATTAAAACAATGAATGGTGGCTGTAACATCAGCATAGATATTTATATGTTATTCAACTTAAATAAATCGAATGGGAATACATAACTGACATAAAACAAGATGGGTATAAAGTGCATGCAAAAAACACCAACTGCCCCCACAACTCCCAACAAGGATTCAGAAGATGATACAACCCATACATTAAAAAAAAAAAAAAAGAAAGGAGAAGATATATTAATAGTTGCGGTCCAATTCTATGTGCATTGTGTTATGATCATTACGGCTTGATTAATTCGAATAGCAGAAATATATGTACAGAAGGAAAGAAAAATTATTCCTGCTGGCAGTAAAACTACACCAAAAGTATCATAAAATTTGGATATAAGTGTACCTCATCTAACATTGTCAGGAGTTTTGTCATCTTGTTCTGTAAATCCTGTCTTTCAGCGGGTGAGAGCTCGTTAGTGGAGTTGGAAGTCGAATCTTGAGGGTTCGCAGGAATTCCATCTGTGGGAGGTAATGCACCACCCTTCGATCCTCCATCAGTATCTTTGGACCCTGATATACCAACAGACATATTGAAGCTCTGACGCTTCTCCGAATCCTGCTTCAGAGCCTTCCTAACATTAACCACCTCATCTAGCAGCTGCTGTGCTGCCTTTAAATATTTGGAGTTGGGAATTGTGCTAGAAAGACCTGCAAATCCATAGGATGGATCCATATTCATCTGTTTAAGTGCAGCTGAACACTGAGGGTTGCTGCCCAACATCTCCCCTTTTATTGGATGACCACCACCAGAATAAGCAGGTGGGAATTCGGCATTTCTCGACTGTTTGGTATGGGATCCATCATCCCTGCATAAGCCACCATCTCCTGAAGTCGATTGATGAGAACCCAAGAAAGAAATGTCCTCATTTGTATGACGGTGGTACTGGAATGAAGGAACTTGAATGGTTGATGGAATTTGTGTGCTGAGACTAAGAGATAATCCTTGTCCCTGAATGGCTGAAACATCAGGCCTCTGCGACTGAAAGCTCTGCCCACTCTGCAAGATGCCCAGTTGCGTTCGGAAATCCATGTGTGTTTCCTCCCTACCAGGATGGCGTACAAGATCATCTGTGTTGTCATTCATCTGCCCACTAATAGCTTGCATCGTTGTGAGTGCACTTGTTGGCTGCATGAACATCATCTCGTTTCTCCCATCCCGCCACACTCCATATGCTTGTTCTCCTAGACGTGAAGAAACAAGGTTTGACAGGATTCCTTGATGCGATGACGCTGATACAGATGGCCCCACAGATGAATCTTGTGAGAGCATTGCAGTGGGGACAGGAAGCTCAATGCAATTCTGCTGAGGTTGAGAATTGCTTGCCAAGTGATCTGAATACGATCCAGCTGATGAATAGTTCATATATACCATGCTACTAGGATGCGATGATTCTGGATATGGTGCATGTCCAGGATCTCCTAGATAAAGGGTAGGCATGACATCTCTCTGGTTGCTTGTATTGTAGTAAGTAGCCATTTCACTCAAATCACTATTGGTATAGAATCTTCCTTTTTATTCAATTGAGGATGAAGAACTAACTATCAACCCACTGCGGTAGCCTTCTCGTCACAAACAGATGGGCACACTCTCTGCACTTATTTCAATAGAAGATATCTGTCTGGTGGGATGAAACATGAGCAGAAAAGGGTAAGCAGCCAGGATAAACACCTTAATGGATTTAAGAATAAGAAACATCAGATATTTACAGTTGCTGAAGAATTCATTGATGATAGGCAAGGACAAACACTATTAAGTATAGAATTTGGAAAAAAGTCACAATAAAGTCATTTATCAATAGTACAATACAACTCCAAATCATAAATTATTGCGCCGCTAATGTTAAAAGAGCTGAAAGTTCATCAATGGGAATCCTGAATAACTGAAATAAATGCTTCAGTTTCAGACATTTACATCAACAAAGAACACATTTTTACATTCAATTAGTTTAAGATTTTAACTGAAAAATGGATTTCCCAATGATTATCAGCTAATTGAAACTGCTCAAAACAAATTCAATCACATAACCTCAATGGCCGGTATTATAACCCCATATCCTCCTGAAACATAGAATATTGCCACAAATAAGAGATATTCTGCCTTTGGGTTGGAGGCTTTGCAGATGAAAAGGGGGAAAAAGCCTAAATCTGGTCCATGTAAACATTTGGCTCATCCGCGAAGACAGTATCCTTACAATCAGTGGCTGTTGATGTCAACATAAAATTACCACTGGTAATATCAAATTATACCTGTAATAATAAAAATAAAAATAAAAAAAACAATTGAGAACACTGAAAAAAAAAAAAAAAAACCAACCTCTTTCAATCCTTCCTGAGGGGTCTCTGTAAGAGGTACAGCAGAAAAACAGAGCTTCCTAAGAGAGAATCCCTTCTCAACTATCATTTGTTGATGAACCCAAAACCCTTCCTATCCAACAAACAAAATAAAAAGGCACAAATCCATCCAAAACCAACAAATCAAAAACTCTCCTTTCCCACAAGGAAAATAAGGAAAGGCAAGTAGAAAATCACAAAGACCAAGTACGAGAAAAACAAAAAGCAAAACCCAGAACTAGAAGCAAAATCAAAAGAGAAATGAAAGACGCATGCAGATCAAAAGACCAATCAAACCCCCAAACCCCAGAAATTCAACAAACCCCAGATTCTACATATATTTCAAAATATCAGAGATGGAAAACACAAACAAGCAAACACACCCAGCCCTACAACCAGAAAGCCCGGATTTTCCATAACAATCTTTCTCATGCATTAAAACCCATGTCAGGAAAAGGGCCTAATATCAAAAAAACAATTGCTTTTTTCTAACCAAAGAAGAAAGAAACATGAAAATTTCCATTCTTTCTGGGGAACTGAGTAGTAAAACAAGGAGGAACTACAATACCTTAAACAACTGGGTTTGCATCAGTTGTGGGGGGCAAGAAAGCTTGAATTGGTGGCCGATCCTCTGTAAGAATCCTCCCAAAACGGAGACAAACCGATCCCGAGATCCAAACAAGCCCTTTTCATCGAGCAAATACAAGAAAAAGAAAGGGAGTATTATATAAAAAAAATTAAAAATATACCACCCTCTTCAATATCATTATTTTATGACACATATTCTCTATCTCTATCCATCCATCCACCCATCATCAGACACTCCACCCTTCCACGTGAGAACCCAGCCATGAAGTCATTGCCCTTGCCCCCCTCTCTTTCCTACAATAAAGAGAGAGAGAAATAGATACAGATGATAAAGCTTGAACAGTAAAAGGGCCTATTCCTTTCCTTTTCTCTGTACTATCTCTCTTTCTCTCTAACTTTTTGCTTCTCAGTTTCTCTCTCTGTCTTTGATTTTTCCCTTTCTTTTTTTCTGTTTTGTTTTTCTTCTTCTACCTGCTTTTGTTGTTGTCACTGCTGTAGCTGTTGCTGTTGCTGTTAAGGCGTTCAATCTTCTAACCACCAGTAGGTAGACCTAAACCTCCCTTAAACCCATTTCTTCTCTTTGGTTCTTCTTCCTTCTTCTCTACATGTCCTTGTTCCCAACCATATGGAGATGTGTCACACTACAATCTACACCATATAATCTTTATCTCCTGATCCTTCTTCCTCCTCTTAATAAGAAAAGAAAAATTCTGTCAGCCAATCAAGTGGAAAATGGAAAAGCTGTAATTTCAATGATTAAAGGGTTAGGCTGCTGTGTTAGTCTTCTACAAAACCAAACTCAGTGTCATTGGACTGTGATGCTGACAGTGTAAATCATGAAACCATTAACCATGTTAAATTGTTAATTGGACAATTATAACTGTCCAGCTAGTAGCCATCTCTGGGAAGGTGATTGTTATCAAGCAACTATTGAATGGGAAGAATTATCCTTCTCTTTCTGGTAATAAAGTTATGATTGTCTACTCTCTGATTTTTGTGCTTTGCTCAATTCAAAACATTGCTACAGAATTCATTCTTGTTTTTTTGTAAAATGATTAAGATGTATACAAATGAATGAAATTATTTAATTTTCTGATTTAGGGTGCTTTTGAGCTTTCACCTTGTAAATTTGGTACAACTCATTCCACTTGCCTTGTGTGAATTAGTTTCATTCAAATTTTACTTTAATTAGAGTGAATTCCAATGTTTAATTGATCACATTTAAAATACATGATTTATATAATTAAAGCAAATCATATGTTCTAAAAGTGATCAACACAGAGGTCAATTCACCTCCCATCTTGGTTATTCACTTTTTTTTTTTAACTCAATGTTTTGGAGTACATAATTCAAGAGCTTAGACTTATTAATGGGGAGGCCAATGAATAGATTTTGTAAACTTTGAGCATGATGCACTTAAAAGTGAGATGTAAACACATAAACTCATTAAGCATAAATCAATATCGTCGAAGTCTAGTCGCTATTGTGTTTTGGGCCAGCTACGTGAATTCTTTTTTGCCATTCCTATTTATTAGGTAGGTTGCGCTTCTTCCAATATCCATGTCTATAATAATTCAAACAAAAGAAGAATATGACTCGAGAATGTTTGGGAATTGGGAGACTAGCATAGAGGTTTAACCCATCATCTACTCAAATGGTGATATGAATGGCGACGTGTATAGGTTTATAACCACTTTTTTTTTAATAGTTTTTTATGGTTGGTATAAGACAAAATTCATACAATTCTTCATTTAAAAATCTGTTTAACTACTATATAAACAAAGGTAAGGTTCTATTTAAAATATGAAATGCTTTGATTTTATAAGTTATTAGTTAGGCAAGTGAGAATAAATAAAGTAGATATTGTACAGATGGATGGTATCACGATAAGGGTTTCTTTATGTGTTCTTATAAAATATTCTAATACGTGTATTTCGTTGGTCACCTACAACACTTTAATCCTATACGTGGAAAGTAGTAACATGAGAACAAGAGGTACTGCTTTGAGATGCACATAGAAATTATTATTCTATACTTATTAACGTGAATACATAGGATTTTCTCTTTTTCCTTTTTGTTTTTAAGAATTCATAGGACACTAAAATGAATAGAATTCACTCGGAGTCATAGTCCCCTCGTGAATTGGCACTCATTCAAGTTTTACTTTAACCGATTACTTTGCAAGTAGATTGAATACATGTGAAAACATGATTTATTTTATTGAAGTTATTAAATGCCATCAGTTACTTAGTACATATGTATACATCTTCAGTTATGATAATATAAATGAATGCCATGATTTTGTGGATAATGAGTCAATATAAGAGTTATGAAATTGACTGGCGCTCTATTTACAAAAGGCATGTTTGGTTAGAGAAATTCTGAGGATTCTTATCTGAAATAATTATGAATTCTAATTGTTGGCTCCCAAATAGTTTTCAAGGCAATCAACTATAATCCATTTATTTATGAAATAAAATGTTAAAATAAATAAGAGTTTTCAATAGGTTGGTTTTGAAAATTCTAGCATTCAAATTGAGATTTTCCAAATACTCTAAAAACATGATAATACTAAAGTGTCGAAAATTATTTACGGTTGCAATTCTTGACAGAAATACCTTCCCAGAAACAAGACTAAGGCGAACGCCTTGCTTCTCATTTGTGTGGAGGCGAAAATCCCTAACATGACTGCTTAACCCAACTCAAATGGATCCTAATCCATTGTTCGGTTTGACCTAACTCATTGGGTTTGGGTTACATTTCCGGCTCAAGGATCACATGATTTCTCATGACTTGGAAATGTAAATAAATAAAAGATATTTTTAGTACATTGTCCAAATTATGTTTTTTTTTTAACACGTGGGGCTGCACATTACAACATGAAGTGACTTAGTTACAAAAGGATGTAGCAAATTATTCTATCATAGAAAAGGTTACAGCAATGCCTGTCGCTTGTATGCTACACAAATGATAGGTCCTACTACAATGTTCCATGTGCTAAAAATCCTAGCCATCAAAGGCATTGATAATTAGCGCGCAATTCCATTAACTAGAAATGTGTAGTTATAGAAAATAAGGGCTCATTTAGTGCTTTTATAATTTAAATAGACATTTGATACCCAAAATCTTTACTAAAAAGAAAGATGTTCTCTTTTCTCTTTTGTAAATGGCTCATTAAATAGACCACCCACTAGAAGAGCTTCATGCACAAGAGACCAGCAACTAGAGACAAGCATATCACTAGGTCATCTGTTTAGTAAAGTTTCTTAGCATCATCAATCCATCATCATCACTATTTTGACTTTTCACCTTTATATTATCACATTTCAAGCCTGCTTAGTGAGGTGCATGAATATCTTATAGGCAAGTCTGCATCCTGTACAGCCTCTTTCAAAGCAAAGTGGGTCACTGGAATGACCCACAAGGGGGAGAAGATGATGCAGGGAATCTTTTATATTTCAGATTTGATGAAGTTGTATCCTAATCTGTCGGCATCTTCTACTGAATTTTCTTTTCGCTATCAAATGTTTATAGTGACAGACACTCTACTTGTCATTGTCTTTGATATAGTCTGGTGGGGGGCGTTTGTTTGGAGGCATTTTTAACAATAACTACATATGTTGAGATTTGAGAATATCAGACTGACAACAATGTTAGTTATTTTTTCTTAACATTTGGAATTTTTTATTTGATAAGTGAGAAATGATAATTCAGTCAAGTATCCATTCTCTAACACTTTCGACTCGAAAGTGTTAGAGAATGGATACTTAAGCATTTGTGAACCTAATCAGGGGACAACATTTAAGAAAATCGAATACCCCTTCATATAGGAAAGATGGATATGGGCGTTTCTTGGGTGAATTTTATCCTCATAATGATCCAATATCCAATATTAGATGTCTTTAACAGAATCAACATCATACATACCAATAGAAGTACTCCATCTATTTTAACCGCTGATGTCAATTGAATGGGTATAATAATTAACCTGCATCATGTCCGTTAATTACCCTACTCATCCAACCATCGACCTCTCCTGGGGGACCCAGGTGAATCACTTTTCTTCAGCTTTAGAGAAATCCTGACCAAGGTTTACATGATTTAAAGTTGTTAATGGCATATAAAATCTACCCGACTAATTTTGAATTTTTGATTATATGTTATTTCTTTAAAAAATTTCTAGAATGAGAAGTGGAGGCAAGGTCTCTCTCCTAGGTTTGTTTGGATGAGTAGTGAATTGAACTGAGGTGAGGTAAAACCTCTATTATCTAAACAAGAAAAGACTAAGGTTATATCAATTCAATTCAATTCACCACCCATCGCAAACAGGCTAGGGCCACCTGGTATAAAAGATTATAAATAGAAGGTCTACCTTAGCATTGCAAAGGGGCTTTCAAAAATTTTGGAGGGGACCATGGCCATCCCCTGGCCCTTCCCTAGTTCCACCCCTGGGAGAGAAGTTATAAGATTCATAGGAACACTGTGAATTGCAGTAAATAGCATATAACCAATGTCACAAACATTGTTGATTTCCAAAATAATTTAATAGTTTGACAATAAAATGGCTTGTCAATATATTCACCATGCATGATATCACTAGTTTTTAAAAGATTAAGATGTAATGAGGATCATGCAATATCTTTCAATACTTTTGTGGGTTTGATCTAACATGCATGTTTATATTTTTTAATATATGTTTTTAAAAAATATAAAATTATTTTTATCTTTAGCAAAAAAAAAAATGATAACATGACCTCAAAAACTGATAAAACCCAATTTTTAGACATCTCCCAAAAATTTTCTGAGACAACAAAGTTGCTGTGAGTTTTTTTTTTTTTTTTTTGACAATTCTAAAATGGTGATAAGTCCACATCACACATAGTTGATATCTTCAGACTCTTCTGCACATGTGCCACATGTTCAATGAATGAAATGTTGATAACAAGGGAAATAAAAGGTTGAAACACCCCCACATTCCTGAAAGCATATTCTTATACATGTAAGAAAAAAAGCATGTAATAATGCATACAATTATCTTCATCTATCACATCTGGTTCCCAAGTAATAAAACAAAAGCAATAGCACATGGCCATCTGCTAGTAGCCATGTATGGGCATTATTGGTACTTTTGCTGAGTTCCAAGTCATGCATTTAGCCCTTTAATTTGAGGGTCGCCCTCACCATTTTGTTCCTTTCATGTTGAAGGCGACTCCTCAACACCCAACTCGGAACCACTGCATCAAGCAGATCCTGGGATGTAACACTCATTTGCTAAATAACTGCTCTGCAGCTCTTTTTTTATGTATATAAATGGCCTGCTACAGCTATCACTCCCATTGCATTGAGAAGCTAATGACTTGCTATTTCCTCTGCTCCTCGTCCTGTATCCTCTTTTCTCTGGCACACTTTCTTGTATTGAAATGGACGTTTCTTCTATTGTATCTTTAGATTTTTTTTTTCCCTAGTCCTAGGTGAAGATGTTCCTTCAAACAATGGTTGTCACACCAAACAATATCATGTATATGTTCGTTATCAGAGGCCAGTATATTAAAATCTGAGAGGAACGTGTGCTTTATAACTCCCTTATAAACTACTATGTCTGCGTATGAAAAAGATATTGATAGGCACCTTGATTTGCAAACTGGAATGTAAGTTATATTTAAATGGTGAGAACAATCATAGTCATGAGGAGTTGTCAAGTTCTTTTCATGAGAGAGAAGGCCCTACACATTGTAGTGATTTGATTTTAGATATTGGACAAGTGCATGAAATTTGAAGCATTAGGCAACAAATTTTAATATTCATCTGCTGTGATCTTAATTGATGGTTAAAAGATAATGACAAAGATTGCAATTGACAACCCAGCCATCACTCTTGCAAATCAAACTCCTCCAAAGCACCTCCACCTTTATCTTTCACCTCCCACCTCTTCAATAATTTTTAATTTCAACCCAAATAACTGGACATCAACTTGAACCCGCAAAAAGTTACAAGTAAACCCCCAAATTACTGAAAATCTGATTTGAGCTTACACCAGAAGAATCAGATTAGTTAGATGGGATTTGGCTTAGGGGTTTCCAACATGATCCTGAACCACTCCCACCAAACCAAAGCCCCATTATCAAAGGTGGGGCCCACCTGCATCCTTCCATGTTGTTTTGTCTTTTTTTTTTTTTTTTTGGCCCCCTTCTTCTGCTTTGGCTTGGTTAGTGGTCCACTGCAAAAGAGAGATGGGAAATCGTGCCACTGGAGGTCCTTTATTCTGACTGTCGTGGACTTGTTTTTTATCCAATCCAACACGGCTTCAGAGATCTAGGGATGGGAATTGGGCTGCAGCTGCAATAGAAGGTAGGGGGGCACAGACATAGGGAAGCGTGACCTGTGTGATTTTACCACATTCAATTCAAAGGCCTCTTTTGATTGGGCAGTGAAAAGTTATGTCTTGTATGAGGCTAGCCAATGAGAAATCGACACGCTTTTTACAAAAAGCCATTGGCTTTTGGACAGTGGAGTTGGGACAAGGAAGAGATCGTCTTTAATACGGTCATGATCAATCATTAAACGGGGATTATTTTAAAGAGGGAAGAAGGCTTCCTGAATGGAATGTCCACTGCCCTGCCAGATTGAGATGAAATGATGATAATCCAATGTGTTGTACGGATGTTGTGTCTACGTGGTTTGCATGTAACTCAATCCTTAGCCATTCATTGGTGGGGCTAAGTGCTAACCGAGCTCGTTTTATTTTCTTAATTATAGTTCTTACTTTGTCTGTACCTCCCACTATCCCTTTTATTATTAATAGTTTTAGGCCACATTGGTTGTATTTTTAGCTGAACAACTATGTAAATAGATATCTGATTATTATCTGATTATCTAACAGATTTTAATCTGATGAAAATCGAATTTAGGTATTTAATTAACCCTGAATATATGTATGTAAATTGGTCTCAGCCGGATTCTAACTTGGTTTTGACCTGTGGGTCCAACTCACTTTTTTAGAATACCTCTTAAATACGGGATTTTTCCCCATATCATTTTCTATTTAGATTCGGATTTGGAACTAGACCTCTCACATACGAAATCGATTTCGGTTTCAAATCCAACTTATTATTAACAATTCCAGTTCTGGGCCAAGAAAACAGATTCCAGATCCAACTTCTCATTAATGCTTTCAGTTTCGGGTCTATCATGGGCCCGAATCAAAAGCTATTCATTTACATCTCTAAAGCTCAACTTTACTTGAAGAGAAAGTTGGCAGAATGCTAATATTAATAAGAAGTTAATTTTGATGACCATTTGAATTTGGGAGTTGCCTTCACTAGTTTATCCAAGCATGCCTTCAATAAGGCTTATACAATAGTTAGTGGACCCACATTTGAAATACGCATGATAGGAAAAACAAACCTCCCTTTGCATTAGTTTTGGCCAATAGTGTAATTGAAGTTTGCCCCATTATTAAATTAACCATGCCTAAAACGCATGATTTGACTTTCATTTTTCAGATGTATGAAAATGATTCTTAAGTACTTTTGTGCATGCTAATGAGCAATGAATGTAATGTTAATCATGCCCAAGCATTGGTCGGCCGATTATTAGATCAATGGCAAGGCACGCCTCTTGTTGTGAGGAATATCAATTCTCAAACCTTGGTGATCATGTAGAGAAATAAACAAGCTCATCAGCGAGGCTATGCACTTTATATCAAAATAAAATTACACTAATACAAAAGATACACTCAAGGTTGTTTGGATGGATTTCTGACGGAGAATTTTATATGTAGAGGTTTATTTTTAATAGAAATATTAATTGCGGCAAATGATTTGAAATTTTTTTTATGGTTGGGATTCCAAGAACTCATCATTTTGAAATAAAACTTTTGACCATAGTTATCAATTTTGGCTTGATTCGACTTGAATGATTAAAATTCTCCATTTTAGTCCTTCAACCAAAACAGAATGGGGTTCAAAACTTTTTTATTCGGGCTTCGGTCCATTTTGATTGACCATTTCAGTCCAATCTAGTTTGTAGTGTTGTAATTTCTATAGTCCAGGTAGTCTGCCAATACAGCTTTCACCGACCTTCTTAATTTTTATTCTCAACATCCACATAAAAAAAAGCATGCATAACTTCTATTTCATTTCTATTTTTCTAACTTTTACATATATATTTTCTAATTGTTATCATTCCAAAACTTTTCTCCAAAAAGTTTGCCTGAAATTTCCAAAATACCAAAATATTTTAACTTAGAGGCCAAACCAAAACGATGACCAAAATGAAATTGACAACTATGCTTTTGGCCCTTTAAATTCTACAAATTACACATTCTCGAAAGCTAAGATGTATTTTGAAAATTTAAAAAATTTATAGGAGATAGCATATGGATAACTTAAAATCTCCCAAACGAAAACCTTCTAAATTCCAGCCAACAAACACAATCTCAACAACACAACTGATAGCAATATTGAAACTTGTCATGGTTTCACTCTATCAAAAGCACACCTCCTGAAAAAGCAGACTTACTGCTTTTCTTAATAGTATATTTGGGCTAGATGCATTCTAGCCTTATACTCCATGAATATGATACACCCATTCATTGGATGGGCAAAATCTCTCCTTTCTCCCCTCCTCCGCGTGGAGCACAAGCAACAGCTAACCATGATAATAAATCCAATAGTTTAAAGCTCTTGTTATAGAATTCCTGTTCCAGAGAGAGTCTTGTTTTATTGTTAAATTATTGTTGGGCAATGCATTTAATTAGGACGCGTCAGCAGTTGGTGGAGTCTTTACACCTAACCTCGTGAATTAAGTCTTGTGGGCCATCTCCAATGCCGGCCTGCTAAAACCAACCCAATTGCGGACTTCCCAAGTCCTTTTTATAATCTAATACTATAGTTATAGTAAAGAATGTTATCTAATTGCCAACTGTAGGTAACTACAGATTATGATATTCCTTTTGGGGTTGGAGAGAGAGGGGGAATATGGTTATTTATTGTCATGTAGGTGGGGATGGGGCCCACATTTGACTTGTTTAGATTGTTAAGATAATGGGACTCAACTCATGATTGAATTCAACTATTGCACATGTAATGTAAGTATCCGATTTGCCGGTATATAAAAAAAAAATTTGATGGAGTGTTTTGTTTTAAGTCTTTTGCGAAGGAAACCTAACCTAATTCCGAGCAAGGAATTTTTGTTTTTCTTTGGCCCTAGGACTCGAGAAGATTTCGATCCTCTCGATTCAAAACAAGGGTCCCTATCTATGGACGGCATAGATCAAAATCTAATTACACCACACTTGTGCAGGGTCAAGAAGGGAAACTACTGTTTGGGCTGCTCTTATGTATATGTAATTAACCAAATACCCCCCTCCATTATTAATTATCACATAAAACAAACCCGCCCGAATGCAATGGTAGATTTCACGTGTAAAATACGCACTATAAAAGTACGCAAAGTGAAATCCATGGATAGTTTTGGTTGAGTGGAATACTGTCGGTAGAAATTGCATTTGGCAGCATCTCTTGCTCATCTGCCTCCCCTTGTCATGCATTCCACCATTGTCACACCAAAGGTGGTCCAAGGAAGTACGTTGCATTTATTGGACTTTGTGGTTGTATCTTGCTATAAACATTTAGTCCACAGCCAGAATTAAGTAGTTCACTGGCCTGGCCAGTACAAGAGGATGGATAGTCAAAAGCAATTGATATTGAGCCTTTGTGGTTGTATCTTGCTATAAAAATTTCGTCCCCAGCCAAAATTAACTATCCCACTACAAGAGGATGGATAGGATAGTCAAAAGCAATTGTTATTGCAAAACTAAAGATAAAGTCGCCCATATGGTCCCTCGCTTTCCCCTGTATCCCTGCTGAAGGGTTATTCGGTATTTAGCATTTGAGTTAGCAATAAAGATTCAGTTTTAGGGAAAATTTAGTTCTTGATTCACTAGGGTTGAGGGTGAATAACTCAATTATGCACACGATCGGAGATGATGCCACGAGGCTGGTTATCATTGGCTGATGTTTTCTCTTCAGATCTCTGTTCTATATGTGTTTTTCTGTGTGGCTCATAGATCTCATCATAGAGATCGGATTTACCCATCAAAGTCGGAGAAATGGCCCTCAGATTAAGCAAAATGCGTGAGTGTATAAGGAATTATGATTGATTATGTAATAAAACCGTTGAGACTTAGTGGGCAAAATGTGTGGGGTCCACACGGTCCAACATAGGGGGCGCCGGGTGATAACTAATTTATTTCCTGAAGACTTGCCTCAATCTTTCCTCAATCGAACAACCTCTTATATTGTAATTATTAAAGAAACTTGTTCTCAAATAGAAATAAATAATTAAAAAAAGTAGAATTTTTTTTTTAAATACAGACAGGACAAGAAGGGGATATGAGAGTCTATAAACATACTAAAAAGAAAGAAAAAATCAATCTAATTCATATAAAAAACAGGTGACCGAACCCAATTCTCATTCATTGGGATAGGTTAACCCAGCTACAATCTGGTCACTTTTAGAACAAGAAACAAGAAAGTCCTCCAACAAAGGTAGGATAGTTGGGTTGGGGGAGTATCCTTAGGGCCTGTTTGGTAATTTACTTTTAAAATAAAGTGGAGTGAAGTGAAATGAAAAGAATGAATAAAATATAAGTGAGTTATGATGGTATTTTATTTTTAGTTGTTTGTGATGGAATATTTTTTTCTTTTTGTATGAAGAAATGGAGTTTTTTTGTCTTTTAGTGAGTAAATGTAACTACTTTTTGACTTTTTTTGGAAAAGATGGAGGGAGTTTTGATAAAAAATATTTTTGATGGGATGTTTAACTTGACTTGACTTCACTTGACTATATTAATAAAATTACCAAACGTGCCCTAAAGCTATCGCCCAAGAAAACAGCTAAGATGTGATAGGGTAGGAATAAAAAAGAAAAGAAAAAAAAATGCAAAGAAGAGTTTTGCTTCTTGTCTTTTTGGGGTAAAAAGAGCAATGAAGACTGAAGAGTTAACTTAAATAGAAACAGTTGTTTAAACCCCACACAAAGAAAAAACACTCAATAGGATACAGCCATTCAGTCAAGCATAGCTGCATAGGCAGCTGGATATCAAGTAGCATTGCATTAATGGCTCCACTTTGTATCAGCAAGCTGTCGGCAGAGTTAAGCATAGGAAATTGAAGTATACTGTATCATAGCATTCACTTCTCTTCCAATCAGCAGCTGTTGGTACAGAAGTCAAAAAAGTTTCGGGACTGGCGTTTCTGCTGGGTCCAACTCGACGTTACCTCTATGAAAGAAAAGAGAGAAAATTCTGGGGAAACATAAGCATGAGAAAAAGAAGAGAGATGAAAATTTGGGTAAACATAGACAAGTTCTACTATATTGAAAAAATGATCAATCATCCTCACATGTAATCATTCTTTTTCTTGCTTGTAACATACTAGATGTGGGCAGAATTCTCACCTATATGTCTCCGGTGGTGAATCCCTCGCTTTCCAGCTGTCTCCTCCCTTTAGAATTAAGATAGGAATTGAAAATTCTGCATGAGTTTTAAAACGGGCATCTCACTAGAGATTCAAATCCTATGATATTGATTTTGTGCTGCTTCTGCTTCTGCCTTGAACAGTTTTTATAATGGCCAGATGACTTTATTTGATAATAGACAACAGATGTTGTCATTTGTGTGAGATAAGGCCATCAATGAATGATCAACAAATAAAAGGGCGAGATTTTATTTGATGGTAAATCATGTGACCTTAGATCAAACTTATCAGTTGGCCTTCACTATGTGTTATTGTAGACAATTAACCAATGAAGCATCTTCTTACATTTTGTGAGTTAGTAAGTCCCAAGAACTTGCCATAGGTTCTGTGGATGATTACCCAATAAAAAAAAAACATAAAAAGATAATAGCAATGGAAGATCCAACTCCAATTTGGTGCATGCCATAATGACATAATTATTATAAGATTTATGACACATACGTCGGGCTCTTTGATTTTACCATATTAAAAAGAGTTTGGTGGATTATTCAGTTAACCAACTATGTCAGTTAGTTTTATCTGAAAAAAAAAAAACCGGTTAGATCATATACATATAAAGAAAATCTATTCATCCGATTAAAATAAATGTAAATATCGTAGGCCAATTGAGCTACCCTTGGAATTGAAGCTTATCGTTAAATGAATTTCACCTAGTTGGCTCATGTACATTCTACATTCTAGTAGGGCGTTAGCATAATAGCATGGATTTTGGCCGAATTAGGAGCTGGGAGACACGGCTGCTGAAAGCTGGCCGAGAAATAATGACAGATGACATTGGTGTAGTTTGATTAGGTGTATTCAATATTCATACCACATTGGTCTGGCGCTCTTTCTTTCAAATGTTTGAAAAGAAGAGGGCAAATCATGGATGGTGTAGACATTCCTAGGCTAAACCATGGACCCAACTATTAAAATTTTAAATTGTGGACATGGTGAAATTGAACACTACTCGATCTTTCATATTTGAGTGAAATCTGGTGATACAAAATAAATATATTTATTTTGAATAGTTTATATTTTTATTCATGAGTTTAACTATAGACCTCATAATAACTTATCATGAGATAAAATGTGATGATTCATATTTGTGAACATTTTTTTCCCCAATAAAGACCAATAGAGTGACTCATCAACATTAGTGCAAATGATTGTGCAACAATTCAACATAAGACAATTTATGGGTTCAGGAGGATCTGTTTACTAAAATTTAGAGAATTCATGTTAAGGAGAGCAGTGACTTTCCCCATGTGCTATCTCATAGTGGATTTTTTGAATTGTTAAATAAAACCCAACATGTAGGATATTGAAGTTTCAATATTTTGAAAAGGTCAAATTCGACATTTCAAAAACTAATTGTCGGAATTTTCCAAATCAAACAAAAAATCTTAGAAATCTCATAGGCACGTTGCTATCAAGAAATTTGTAACGCATAGAAATTCCATAGGACTTTTTTGCAAACAAATGCCCATAAAGCATATGGCATGATGATTAGTTCTATCATTAATAATAATATGATAGTTTAAATAATCTATATATGTTTGAAAATCAGTCTCATCAATTATTTTTTGCTATTTTGATCAACGATGGAGATTCTTACACTTTTTGATGGAGATTCTTACACTTTTTTGAAGAAGTACAACTTATCCGTATATTTGGTTCATGAGAAGTTATGATGATGATAATGATGATAATACTTGTCCACTTTTATATTTCTAAATCGAGTTTTTAGTAATGTTTAAAGAGTTATCCCCATCTTTCATATACTAATTTAATGAAATCTCTATTTCTGATGTGTCACTTGCCAAGACATTCATCCACATGTCCATTATTTTTATCTGCCACTAACAAGAAGTGACTCCGCCAAGATAATATTCACTTTGCAAAAAATTGACAATATGGACAATTAACATAGTCATTCGGAACTAGGAATTGCCTAATTGGTTGGGTACCCCATTTCTCGGCCAACTACAAGTGGGTCCATGGGCTCCTTTCCAGTGTGAGCAGGCATTTTTTTTTTCCCTCTTTCCCTATTTGGGCAAGCTTTTCTCCCTATTTCTAAAATCTAACCTGCTTGGTTGGGTTAAAAATAACGGTCACTGGTCAATCAGATCTTCCCTTCTTTTCTTTTTTTTTGATAATGTAGGGTTCCCAGCCATTTGGACCAGAATAATCCCTACGGGCCCAGGAAAGAAAGCCGGATAAAATTCCCCTGTGGCCCCAGTGTGGTAGATCTTCCCTTTGTTATGACAGTAAAATCACTACTTCACCATTCTATACCATAATAAAAGCACTTGTACTTTTAGAAGTCACTTTTTTTTTTTTTTTTTTGCTATTGGAGAGTTGGGCTGGACTAATTCCTCCGGCGCAGAGGGAACTCGAGTAAACTCTCATGTAGCCCCAGTGTAATTGTACAATTTCGAACCTACAATCTCCGGATGTAAATCGTGGTCTTATGCCAACTGAGCTACCCCTTGATGTCAATTTTAGAAGTGATTAAACTTTGAGGCCTAGAGATGAAGGATTAGAATAATTGGATCAAATTGATATTAGAAATTTTAACGTTCAAGGTCATTTGATCACATTGATGTTAGGCCGTTAGATTAGGAGTATTTGATGATATTTCTAATATTTTGAATTTCTCACTATATCTAACAGGTTCTTATTATTGCTAGTAGTGGAATAAAACCTAATTGACCTTTCGGTGGCATTAAACGCTATCTGGTCTGGTCTTTCACTCTTTAGTGCCCGTGGTGTGGTGGGCCCCTTGCTTTGCGTGGGAATCTATCCAAAGTTGCATCGTAGGCGTGACTCCAAATCAGGTGGGGCCCGCATTTTATTGGCGTTAGCTTGCTTACGTAAACGGATTCTGGGCAATAATAACAAGCCGCGTTCGCAATTTGTATAGTCCTGGAACGGGATGAAATTAATGGAATTTTTTATTTTTTATTTTTTGCTATAGGAGGTTTCAATCCTTACCACCGGACTAATCGTTTCGGGTCCAGAAGGAAGTCAAATAAATTTTTCTGTAGCCCTAGTGTGATAGTACAATTTTGAACCCACAATCTTTGGATGCAAACCGTAATCTTAGGCCAACTGCTACCCCTTCGGGTTAATGAAATGAATGGATATGGAGCTCACGTATTCTTTCATTAATGTCTCATAGGAGGGTATAATTTTATCTAGGCCCTGTGGGTGTAGAATTTTTGGTAAGCTCTTTTAATTTATAGAATATTGCTTTGGTGGACGGCTGAGATTGAAAATCTGACAACCTCGGACTCTTGTAGGTGAAATTTTGTACTCAAAATTCTAGCACTATATGTTTTAGTATCATAAACACATGCTTGGTGATTGATTCTTGGGTTTTATTCTAGTTGAAAATATCACTCCCGACTTGTAGCCCTACTAATCACGAAAGAAATAAAACCAAAAAAGAAATTTGGGACCTACTTTGGATTGCATGCGAAAGAAAAGAGAGAGATACAAGAGCTATTTTTATCAAGATATATATACAAGATTCTCCATATATTATCTTGGTTCTGACTTCTGAATATCATTAGTTTTTGAATGATTTAAATTTTAGAAGCAGGCCCGTGAAGGATTTATTGTGCTAGCATTGTGTAATTTCTTAATACCAGCGAACTTTTCTTTTCCCCAACCATAGTTCCAACCTCTTTATTACATTATCACCTGCCAACGGAATATGTATAGTCACATAACTTATATTGGATAGACCATCTTAGAATGTGAGTTATCTTCCAATCTAACTAAGTAGGCTCATCTCTTTTACCAAAAAAAAAAAAAAAAAACCAATAATTAGGCTCATCTGTTACAAGGAAAAGTTGTAATATGCATGTAAAGAAGCATCAAAATAGATGAAACAAATGAACGATCCGAAGTTTAAAAATGGTGTGGTAGGAAGGACCTGATTTTACTTCAAGAGTTTTTTGGAAATTGTATTGAGCTTTCTTCGATCTTAAGAAAGAACAAATTTTATATTCAGAAGTAACTTGTGAAACTCAAACTCTAAATGGTGAGATTCAGCATTTTTTTTTTACATTAGATGTCGTACATTGCCAACCATGTAAATTCTTTACGTGACTTTTCCTTTCGTGATTTGTCTGAATACAAATCTTCCACTGCTGGAAGGTTAAATGGATGGAAATAGTAGAGACAGCTGTTGGATTCAATTGATGGTGAGGTTGACTTGACTGTACCCTACCCATTTGATTTCAGGGATTTGGGTAACCGACTTAAGGAGGACCCCACTATTTTGAATGTATGAGTGTAGGGTGAATGAGTAAGGTGTTCCAGCTGACATACAAGGAAATCAGCCCATCATTGAACCATTCAAACTAACTGATTATGTAAGACTTTTCCAATGAGCAAGATTTACAAAATGAAACAGATAATTATGACTAAATAGACCTAAAGTACTATGCTGTTAGTAATTTCATTCTGAAACATTAAAGTGTAACTTCTAAAACATCATTTAAAAATTGAATTATTAGTTTGAGTACTTTGTATATTTTGTATGATCAGTTCTTTTATTTTTGGAATATTTTACAATTTTTTTCTTTCATACCTTAAGCATGATCTAATCATGATGCCATATGTTCGTGTCGCGGTTAAGCTGGAATGATCCCCTGTTGAACAAGATTAAAAAGGTATTATCTTTTGTCCCATTTCAAAATATCATGTAAAAGTTTATAACTTCAGGTTTGGTTAACTTGGTTTAATTGTATGGTCATACATTGTGCAAACTCATTGTAATAAAGTTTAATGGTGATTCATCTCCAGATGAATGTCAAATTAGGGTGAGCACAAATTCACAAGAGGTGGCTGTGTGTGAAATTCCGCCATTGAATGGGCCAGCCCCATTCTAAATTTGGATCTGAAACTTAGTGGCAGCCTGTTGCTATCTTGCTTCTCTATTGAGAGATGGTAAATAGGCATGGATCTAATTCCTATGCCAAACTAATGAATAGTTTAGACCCAATGAAGATATTAATTGGGCCCACATCAGGTCTGGTAAAACTAAGCCCACCACCTCCCATAATAATGACTTCATCATAATTTTTATATTTGTTCAACCAATCCACCAGCTCCAAATTGAATGGTATAATGATCTTCACAAGGAAGCCCAAGGCTTTGACAGCATTCTCACTCCTAACTGAACCCAAATACAACGTTTCCCAAATGATCCAACCAAATTGATTCCTCCCTCACAAAAGTGTCTTGAATTTCAAGCAAAGTTGGGCTTGCACTTCAGCAATTATGATTCCAACATGTGGGTTTTCTAGTATTAGGGTTGTAAACGGGTCGGATCCGGTCCGAACCAGAACCGGAATCGCTAAGGAAAAAGGTGGAATTGGATCTGAACCCGGAACCATTTCGGAACCGGTTTCTTGGCTCCGGAACCAGAACCAGAACCATATATGGGACGGGTCTAGATCCAGTTATGGATTTAGGTAGAGAATGTTATTAAAAATATATAATTTTTAGGAGAGATTTAAAAAAATTGAGGTAATATATCAGATCTCGGGTCCACTGGTCCGAACCAAGGTGGAACCGGACCCGAACCCATTTACTTATCGGGGCCGAAATAAAGACCAAGACCCGATTTTTAATAAGTCGGAACCTCCGGATAATCAGATAATCAGGTACCCATTTACATCTCTATCTAGTATGTAAGGTTTCTAAACAGGGGCTCTCTCTCTCCATTTGTGGGCTTCTAAAGAGGATAATTCCATCCCAAAATCTTCATGTAATTTATCTTCTTCTAACAGAAGGCATCATAATTCCCAAGAAAAATCAAAAGTAGAGAAAAAGGTTACAGGAGGGTGGGGTACGTATTGTTTTCTCCCAGCCTGGATGATTAATGTGGTCAACGGGCACTACACAGTACACACCCTCCATCTCATGAAGATTGAATATCACCATGCAACAAAGAATAACCATAGATTGAAAATTTTTAGTGTCATATATATTACTTGATAGTACTATGGCATGCACGGCCAAGATTTTCAAGTTCTTCTAAATTTGATGTTTGTTACACTTTTGTAAATAGATAGGTTGGTATCATTTATTCGACTAAAAAGAACAATTCATCATTTCAAAATAATAAAAGCCCAAATAATGGATTCACCAATGTTTGTTGTTTCTACTTCAGTGATTGATACACTAAATAGTTAGCCAATCAAGACTTCCATAATTTTTTTTTACTACTTTAAGCAAATCAATCAGTGGGGTGTTTCTTTTTCAAGGAAAACAAGAAACTGTCACTCAGTCATGTCCTTTTTTGTCTGTGATCGTGTTAGCACCCACTTGGATGATTTTCAAGTTGAAGAGACAAAATTGCTTCTTCATAAATGGGAGTTCACAAAAATTACTCCTCTAAAATGAAGTGTTCTCATTGTAGACGTCTCTAAAAGGATACTTTACAAGGTGGGCCTGACTTTTCACATTATCAAATGGGGTTTTCCAGTATAAATCACTGTCATTTAAATACTGTTCTCATCACAAGAGAATTTTTAAATTCAATTCCCTTTTTGGATGGTTGCAGAGGGGTCTAGCAACTTCACCACCCACTACCTTTCCTTATCTCTTTCTTGTTACTTTCTTTGAAAAAATATAACAAATTGGGTGAGCTTGTCTCTGTTTTGGAAGACATGTTAGTTGTAGCATCTTGTGGTCACCAACAGTCTACCTTTCTCATTTGAAGTTGAACTCGGATTTCGGCCATAGAGCACTAATGCAAGTTTTTTATATGCTACTTTTTCTGCACCGAGGATGAGACCTGAAACCATATGACCAAACCCGCCAGGAATAAATTCCAGGTTGGGCTTTTAAGTCTGGCCTGGGTTCGGCTCAGGCCACGATTTAGAAACTCACATGAAATTTGGGGCCGGGTACTTGAATTCGACCCGGGTAGTAGACATTTCTATTATAAACATGTCTATGTTTAGAGAGAGAGAGAGAGCGCGCCACACACACCAAATAAACCAATGAGAGACACTGATAGCCATGATGATTGGTATATGAATGGATAGTTTCAAAGCCTTGAATTTAGGTAGCTGGAAATAACTAACCAAATTGATTTTTTGTGGACACTGTCGACCACAGTGTTTGCATATATATGACATATGAGAGCTGGGCCAATGGAAACTAGATTCAAGACTGTTGTTGGCATGATCCGTAGAAGCAATAAAGACAGGAAACAGGTTGGGTTTGGGCTTTGAAGGCTAGCTGGACCCTACTGTTTTTCTGTCGGGTTTGAACTGTGGTTATCAGATCCCAGGCTGGTCTCAGTTTCTTAGCATAAATGAGTGGGGCCTGGCTCAATCCAACTGACTTCTTTTCTAGCAATAGATTCTTGAGGTTGGGCTGGAGCTGATGCTATGTAGTATGTAGTCAAGTTCAAGTCTAGATTGTTTATGGATGATGAGTAGGGTTAGGGCTTGAGAGATTGTCCCATTTAACAAAAGGAGCAGACTCTTCTTTTTGCCGTGACCCAGAACAGTATTGGTTAGGGGCTTTATTGATGCAAGTAGAAGCCACAAGTTCTACAGAGTTTCCTAGATTGGAAGAATATAATAATTCTTACAAAAACCTTCTAAATAGATAGTTAAGAACAGCTAAAACAACAAAGAACTGGAAAAAAAAATGTCCATGACCTTCCAATCTTAACATTTGCTAGGTGCCCAAGGCCCAGTGTCAGCTTCACCTAACGGATTGGCGATGAAAAACGACACAACAATGGTTTTATGGTGAGGGCGAGGACTCAACTACAATTATGACTGCTTAGGAGTGAGGGTGGACGTTGACATCAATAAAGTTCTCACCCTGGATAAGGGTTAGGCGTAAAAAATCAGATAATCATAGCCCTTCATTTTAACCGCCTCAAATTTTGAAAGTTTAACCATAAGAGCTGGAGAGGGCAGGCTCAACACCATGAATATGGGTAGCAAGTGTGAAGTTTTTCATGTGGCTTGCTTGACGCTAACCCTCCATCACTGCTGAACAATTAAATGAGCCAATATAACAGGGCAATCAGGCACCATGGGATACTATTTTGCTTGGGAAAAGGAATCAACCCATGTAGGACCATTCAATAACATCCCATCTCCAAGGCTGTAAAAGGGACCCCTGTTAATTCATTCATGATAATCACTAAATACTTCATAAATAGGATTTTATGTTCAGCAATAATCAATCCAAACATCCTCCTATTACAACAAACTCAATTAAGCAATACATACATTACTGAAAAATGATAGAATTTCATTTGTAACTACATCAGCATTCTCTTGCTGGATATAGTGGTGCCCATCAATGATAACAACTTCCACGTTTGGCACTAAACTCTTGAAAGCATCTCCCAGGATATAATCCTTTGTGCCAAATGACTGAAATCCAATATCCTTGTCGCCAGTAATAAATTTTGTTGGAACATCAATCTTTGCTCCATCCCATAGTGCAAGAAGCTCCCAATTCCTGCATAATCAATTGAAAAAATTAGTTTGGCTCTAACCGGGCTAGGGATGGCAATTTTCCCCGAAACCAATGGATACCCGAACCGAACCGACCTTTTGGGGACGGTTTTTATCCCTTTTTTTCACCTGTGGGGCGGGTTTGGTATTAATTTTAAAATCCCCGGCCGGATTCGGTTCGGATTTGGTATATATTACTCCCCGACCCGAACCCATACCCGAAATAAATGTATATATATAAAACTATTTATATTTATACATAGTTTTCTTTCGAGGGTTTTTTTTTTTTTGTTAGTTTTGGTGGTGTAAGTTGGAACAAGTCAGTTGAACTTATTTTTTCTTTTGCCTAATTATGCTAAATGGTTAGTGGTTTTGGTTTATGTTTTTTGTAAGTGTAAGTTGGAACAAGTCAGGTTGCTGCAATATTTTTCCCTTTTTGGCTGCACTTTGTTGTTGAGACAGGTTGCTGCAGTTTGCTTGCTTTTGGTTGATCCAGGCTATTGATGCTGCTTTATTTCTATTTGTAATGGTGGCATGGTGCTACCCTTTTTTTTTCACAGGAGTTGAAGATTTATGAATGGCACTGCCTTTTGACATATTTTTTAGTCTCACAATCATGAATTGTATCCTTGCTTGATATGCTTTCAAATTTTGGAAGGATTTTTACTATCTTATTCACACACACACACAAATTTTTTTTTTGCAAAAACTAAATTGAGGTTGGGCGGGTCGGTGCGGGTTCGGGTTTGGGTAAAACTCGAATTATTGTACGGGGGCGGTTCGGATCGGGAAAAAACCGAAACCCATAGGGTTCGGGTTTCGGTTTTGGTACAATCAAAATAACCCCCGACGGGTTTCGGGGCGGGTTCGGGGAAATAAAGAATTTCGGGGATCGGGTATGGTATGCTTAAAATCCGGGCCGATTCACCCGCTTGCCATCCCTAAACCGGGCAACAACATATAGATATGTAGTATGTATGCTAATAAGAACCAAGGAACTTGAAACTTTCAAACAGGTAACTAGAAAAAGAACACAAGCATAGAAATTAAAACCGAGAGGGAGAAACCAAATCAAGCCTGGAACAATTTCAATTTAAAATCAGCAGAAAGTTGACTGCAAATTCCTAGTACTCATTGCTTTACCACTAAAGACCTGATCATATGAAATGATTTTTCCAATCAACAGAGAACTGGGTTTTACAGTAAATCATGCACTGCTGAAGTTTATTCTCTTACTATAGCAATAGATGAGTTCAGTAGGATACTAGGTTGTATAAACTTTCACCTTGTGAATTCATTGCATAGAGCTCAAGTCCTAGGCAAAGTTATACAAATACTAAATACCACAAAGAGCCAGATGTCTAGGAAGATGTATACATGTATGTTTAGTTTGATTTGAAAAGAATAGACATACCGGTCCATTGCACGGTAATAATTCAAGGGGCCTGTAAATCCGGATTTTTGGAACTTGGTAGCAAAATATTGGATTTCTTCCTCTGTAATCCATGCCGGCAATGATGATGGGGTTTCAAGAAAATCAATGAGCTCCACACCAGGAGGAGCAATGAGATCAGGCTTTCTAATGGATAGGAACTTCTTCATAATTGTATAGTAATCGTAGCGGGCGAACGCCTTTTCTGCTCTTCCAGGTTCCTGCACTGTCAGATGAATCACATAAGGTTACAAAGATGATACTTTCCATTAAGATCAAATTTATTGAGACACAACAAGAACATAAAACCCAATTGCGGGCTGCAATAGTGATTAGGGTTGCAAACGGAATGGTTCTGGATTGGAACTATATCCGACCCGGTCCTAGACCTGTTTCTAAATAATGGTTTCGGGTCCGGGCTCGGTTTTTATTTAGAACCTATTTCGTTGATTCGAGACCCGGTTCCGATAGGAAAACTTAGATCCGGTTCTAAAACCGGGTCAACCTAAAGGACTGAAATCTAATTTCAAAACCAAATTTAATTTCTCTTCATTTTTTTAATTTTTTCTTAAACTAAGTATATCATTCAACATATAATAGTGTATCAAGTCTACAACCTCCAACGTTATACATAAAAATGTAAAAAATATATATATATTAATTTTGAGGTACAATTTACAATATTAAAGACTCAAATGTTGGGTCATGGGTCCACGGGTCGGACCCAGAACTGGACTCATTTATCAGTCGGAATCTAAATTGGGTTCTAAACTCGAATCTATTTATGAATCAAAACCTAAAATAGGTTCCGCACCTTTTTTTTTTTTCCGCGTCAGAACTTCCGGATAATCGGAGAGTTGACTACCCGTTTGCAACCCTATAATAGTGATATCAAGAGACTTGTTTTGTTTACAAAATAGAAAAGAAATTTATGGATTGAATGAACACCAGCTTATCTAGATATTATATCAGTCGTTAGAAAATTGTACATGCTAGAATCACAAGGGGCCAACTTAGATCAATAATAATATTCAGAGGTAAAGGGTATGCAGTGAGACCAGTTGTCCTTTTTAATTAATTAATTTATTTATTTATAAAGAGGTGCATTTACAGGGACAGTTTTGGAAATGGCCGCATTCTATTCTTTAAAGCTGGAAAACGGTTGCTAAGATAAGCGGAAAGAAATGGATGCAAATTGATCATGCCTTGAGCCACATCTGCATATGTGCATATGCGGGACCAAGACCAACATCCTACATCTTAAATTTGAAACGTCATTTAACCATCTCACTTGACAGTTTCATTTCTTCCTCTTCATACCTCATCACAAAATAGATTTTCATCTCTGCCTCTTCCTCCAATGACAGTTAAGACGAATCCATTTCTCTAATTATAATCATCCATTTCTCTAATTACAATCAATCGCATTTCCACTTTGGATTCTGTTTCTGTCCTTCTCGCCTCCTCGCCTCATTAAAGCCTGATAAAACTCATGAAGATCTCTTATCTAAAAGACTTTTCCTCTCACACCACTGTCAGGGGCAGAGCCAGGATTTCATCTGGGAGGGGGGGCAAAACTTGAATAAAATTTTATTTAACCAATTATTATAACTATCATATTTTAAAGTTTTCTTTTGACATAGTTGTAAGTTCAACTATGAAAATTATATTACAATTCAAGACTAAATTTTACATGAAAATTGAAACCAGTATCTATTTAGACATAGTTGTAAGTTCAAGCATGAAAAATATATTACGATTCAAGACTAAATTTTACATGAAAATTGAAATCAGTATCTATTCAATCATAAATTAGAGAAACACCATGCTTACACTCCCCCTTGATAATCACTTATCCCAAGTTTGGCACACTAGACCATTGGATTGATAGTACACTCATTTGAATGATGAAAACTTATGAGCCGTTGCTTAAGTAGTTACGATGATGATATGAGCCTTTATCCTGTGTGGGTGAGATCTTTCAATTCCCTCAATCCCATCCTCAAGTGGGCTCCATAAGAACCAATGCAGCTGGGGATCCCAATATGAGATCCTCATCTACAGATATCCTCAGTGAAGCATCTCTGTCCCAAGATGACAAAAATTAATCAGTCTCTCTCTTCCCCACCTAATGTTGGACTAGGGAGTGATAAATTTTAACTTGCATACCCATGAGTGCGTGTGCCTTCACATGACCAATTTGACAATGGGCCATCAAGTCCAGGTGGCTTCAACCATGCGTTTCCACTGTCGAGAAGTGGACTCCACCTGAGGAGAACATTGAAAAGTATTTCCGCTGCCCATAGTAAAACCTCCCTCCCACTTCTCAATGTCCACAACCATCCTTCCACAAACTTTCTAAGTCCTCAGTCCTCACCCGATGGTATGTAAGATGCACCATTTCCAGATGTGTGGTCACTGTGGTGTGGGTGTGGCCCAGTCACTCACATGCCCAACACATGGACTCTAAACTCTTCCTTCCCCCATCACACCACTTGTCCCACCGACCCATCTCAACCCTTCTAGCTGACTGACATGGTGCACCAGAATCCAATACACAAGGCAGGAGCACTCTCGAACATTCCTGCCTTTTCTCTCCTTCCTTTCCCCCTCCTTATGTTCCTATATACCTTTTCCCACACCTTTGCCAGGGCTGGATGGGTTTTAGAAAAAAAAATTCCAAAAACCTGGGGAGGGGGCCCACTTTTGTGTTTTAAAAGGATTTTTCAAAGGTTGGGGGGGCGGGGGGGGCGGCGGCCAGGCCTCAATATGGTTCCGCCTCTGGCCACTGTAGTGTCATGACCAAGCAACAAGGCAAAAAATTTCCAATCCATCTATCTGGTATGCTCTCTTGGTGTTTGTATAATCGCCACACTCAATTTATGCCCATACAACGTCACAAGTATATGCAGCGGAAGCTCATGCCCTCTCGCCAACAGTCTTATGCCAACATCCGCAACGACGTAGTAGTACTACTCTCCCCTCTCAACAATTCCGTTTCACTTTTTATTGACACTGTCAGTTTGCTGTTTGATTTTTGCTAGAAATGTGTGTCGATCAAAATCTGACAATGATATGATTGTTAATCACGGTTGGGTTTATTTACAATATACTTGTACTACATAAAGCCATTCAACTTTGAGTCCCTGTAAGTGATGTTTGGGATAAGTTTTCATGGCGGTAGCCTTTTCAGTTGCCTTGAAAATTATCTTCTACTGTTGTTGTTTCGCGTGCTATATTAAAAAGGGCCAATCATTAGATGAGAGAGAGAGAGAGAGTATTTTGGCTTTTTTTTTTTTTTTTTTTTAACAGTGGCCCTTCAATACAAAGTAATGTTAAAAGTAGAGAAGGCGGTAACCTAATTTCTAAAATGTTTCACATCCAAATTCAATGCCTACACGATTTCAAGAATTTTACTTTATTTGCATTATAAAGTGAATGAGACCTTTATTCACTTTATTAAATCTCTTATTTTTATTCACTTCATCAAAAAATGCAAATAAGAGCAAATTTGCGTATTAATTATTATTCTTTGGTTGTCATCATTGATCAATTTTGTCTTATGTTTCCGCTGGTTTGGTTTATCATGGTTGTTATAAGTGTTTTGACTGTTTAAAAATTTCTAAGAATATTAATAATCTTTGAGGAAGGTGATTGTAAGATTGAGATTTGGATTGAAGACCGCGGATTTTTATGTGGGGTTGATTTTTGTTTCTAATTTGAGAGTTGAGCTTTGCAATTAAGTGTAGGGATTTATATTCAGGTTCAGAGTTCCAATTATAAATGTAGAAACTATTCGGTCTAGAGTTTTAGTTGTGATTTTCATTCCAAGGATTTTCTTTTTTGTAATTAATCTTAGTCTGTAACAACCACCATAGTTGTTTAATTATTTTGCATGAGATTAACTCGTGCATCGCACGGGGGTTTATGCTAATAAACCTTGAATGGTCTAATTGCCAGATTGACCAAGGAAGCAATTTCCTGATGTACGTCTCCTCTCGTTGCATGCACACTTTCATGCGGGACAGCACGTGCGGCCCACCTAGGTTGATGGCAATCATGATAGGGGTGTGAAACTGGGCACAGCCCACAGTTTGGCCTGCCCAGCCATGTCTGGGCCAGGCCATGCCGTGCGTTGCCCAGACTGGGAGGGGCACGGCCCAAGCCGGGCTGGGCTGTGCATAGTCTGGCCCGGTCCATATGCCCCTCCTTTTTCTGTTTCTTTTTCAAATTTTAAATTTCTTTATATAAATTGAAAGGAACTTTATAGGCTTTTCTCAGCCTTTTGAGAGTTTAGAGAGAGCTTTTGGTAGTTTAGAGAGCGCACGAGAGTTTAGAAAGTGTAGATGAATGTTGAGAAATGAGGAAAAAGAGAGTACTTATAAATTTACTTAAGTGTTTAAATGATCCAAAATACCCCTTATTTGAACTTTCTTTTAGCTGTTAAGAGGGGTAAAATTGCTTTAAAAAAAAAAAAAAAACCTTAGCCATTTTTTAAACTGGGTTTGATTTCTTAGGTGCCCTGCCACAGCACGACCCGTGCATTTGATTGGCCAGGCCGTGCCGTGCCATGGGCATGACACCCTGGCGGCCTGGCCTAGCTGGGATGTGTATTTGATAGGCCGGGCCGATCCGGTCAAAGTGCCGTGGTGCATTGACCAGAAGGCAGGGCCTGGGCGGACCAGCCCAATTTACACCCCTAAATTCAAGATGGAGAGTCCTTATCGTGTATCATGTACGTTTTTTTTAGACCCCTGGCACTGACTCTATTATAAAGATTTAGGGCACGTTTGTGTACACACCCTTTCCGCGGAAAGAGGAAATTGCCACGTCAGCAAATTCCATAGAAATGAAAACCTCGGAAAAGAATTTCCGTAGAAAAGAAAGTGTGGAAAAAACCTGGAATTGAGAAACGTGGAATCCATCCCCAAGCATTCGAGCAAATGTCTCAGTGGGCTTTTCTCCAGGCGACCGGGCCCGGAAAGGAACGCTCAAGCAAACCAGCGCTTTGACTCGGTCGGGCCTCATGAGTCCCAGGTGCCACCCAACCTCAGCTCCCCAGTCATGTCCCACCACAAACGCCTACGTCCCAAGTCCCAAGCAAAACCAAAAACCCCTTATTCAATCCAGTTTTCCAACCAACCAAACACAACGCACAAGTAATTGACAAATAAAATTGAAAGAAGGTGGAAACTTCACCTTTTCTCGATCGAATGAGTCGAGAAGGCCGATGAGATCGCCGAGGAGATGGAGGATCGTGTAGGAGAAGGAATCGGCGGGTGACTCGGTGTCTCCGTAGCCTCTCATGTCGGGCGCCACCACGTGGTACCCGTGCTCTGCAATTCGAACCATCTGATGCCTCCATGAGAACCAAAGCTCCGGGAAGCCGTGGAGCAGCAGAACCAGAGGACACGTGGGCGCCCCGATCTCTGCCACGTGCATCTCGATGCCATTTGGGCGGATCCTACTGTGCCTTATCTTGCTCCACATCTCATTCTCATCCATCTCTCCCTTCTTTCTCTCTCCTCTACGACTGCTGCTGATTTTACGTAAAAAATTTGAGAAGTATGAACGAAGACAGACAACCAACGGCTGTGATTTTCTCAAAAGGGACCACTGTGTTTGTTTCTGGGGCCAGTCAAGGCGTTGACCTAAATACCTGATGGCCGAAGCAATTCGGGAGGGGACATGCTACCTGGGATCCTACGGTACTCATGGGGACGGGCCATGGTCCGGTCCCAGAGTATGTCCAGGTTGACTTACTCATTCGGGAGTCTCAGGTAAGCCTGTGAATGGGACGTGACCGGCTGTGCTTAGTTTGTCCAATCCCATCCTGAAAATAGGATAGACCCTCCTGGTGTTGTTCAATTTCGGCCTTAAATTAAATAGACTTATATCAAATCTTGTCCCGTACGGGCCCAGATTGGGACAGGATCGGGCCTGATCTTAGCCCGATTGTGGACATAAGCAAAACATTCTCTAATTATTTCTACTGTCACCAGACATCTGGTGTCAACCGGACTTTAAACCCTTCTTTTTTTCCGGGCTTAGGACCAGTAATGCAATGCAACAAGCAACATAGCGGTGTTAAAAGTTTTTTTTTTTTTTGCCAGTGACAGTAGAAAATCAATATAAATGAATGAATATCCTATAGGCTATATGGGTCAAGTAATGTAGGAACGGTTAAAATTTTTTCTTTTTTTTGCCGATGAAAGTAGAAAAAAAAAATCAATAGAAATGAATGAGAATGAGTATCCTATATGAGTCAAATTAAAGTAATGTAGGATCGGTTAAAACCTAATTAGCCGTTTTTTGTTGTCAGTGAGGGGCAGTTTCAATAATATATAAATAATTATTATTAAAAGACTTTGCAATAGGCCGGATTGGGTTGTTTCTGCCCAATCCCAATCCCATTTTGGGCGGACTTTAAAATGTATTGTCCAAGCCCAGCCCACTGGGCTAAATTTTTTTTAAAAAGCCCTTCAATTTTCGGGCCTAGGCCGGGCTTTCTACCCCTTTCAACACTTCCCATTGACAGGCCTAGTCTCTAGCAATTCGAGTGACAACTGAATTGTGTCAGCTGGACCAGGACGAGCATTATGGGTAACTTGTCAGTTTGTGCTATTTGCACACACAATTTTACTTTTTTAACACAGAGATTTTAATTTTTTTTAGTTACATTCTTATCCCTTTATGGAATGACCAAAATATCTATTGTCCCACAAAAAACTCAAAACCCATTCTCTTTTCACACACAATCTCATCTTCTTCTTTTCTCACCCGTCTCACTCTCCACTTCCTCCATCCTCCTGGGCAACTCATCTTCACTCACATTCCTCCATTTTCTAGTGCAATGAAGGAAGAAAACAACAATCAAATGGTGCCTTTATATCAAAGCAGTGGTGGAAATGTCCGTTTCTTAGTCGCCTGGAACGAGTTGCAGGTTCCCGAAATGTACGGTCTTTCAGAGCCGAACAAATGACATATGTTCGGATGTATAGTTCTGAACATAATGCATATGTTCGAACCTATAGTTCCGAACATATGCCATTTGTTCTAACCTTTAAGACTGAACAATGATATTTGACTTGAGTGTCCGAACACTATTCTTTTGTTCGGACACTCGGGTCCGAACACCTGCAATATGTTCGGTCACTCAGAGACCGAATAGAGTCGCGATTTCTGGGTTAAAAACCCTTGCGATGATGGATAAAATGCAATCCAAATGCATGAAAAAATACTAACATTGTTTGTAAAAACTTACATTGCATGAGAATCTATCCCCATAACAAATTTTCATGGAAAAAATGGTAAAGAAGAGATAGGGATGAGGATGTGTGTGGAAAGAGGGAAAACGAGGGATAGGTAGTTTGGAAAATTTTGGTGTGTGTGGAAAGAACTAATGTCATTTTTAAATTATAGTGATGTGTGTTGAATTATAAAGAGAATTTTTGTGGGAAAAGTAAAAAAATTGTGTGCCAGTAGAATTTCCCTTTGAAAATTTTACTTAGCAAGTCAAATTTGAGTCAAGCCAGTAGGTTATACTAGGGGTGTACAAAAAATCCATCGATCGGTCAATCCGATCCGATCCGTGGATTTTGATCCAATCTGAAAGCAAATGAATTGGTGACGGATTGTAAATTGTGTAATTCGTTAGCAACGGATTGGTGGCGGATTTCACCCTTAATCCGCGTATTCGATCCGATCCGATCCGATCCATTGTCATTAAATATAACTATATATATATAAAATAAGAAATTTTTTTGTAAGAGGTCAATATGTAACCTTATGAATAGAAGATAATAGGATATGCATACAACTCTCAACTCATGTCCCTTTAATTCAGTGGCTTCAGAATTCATGGGTTTTTTCTTCTTTTTTTCTCCATGTAATGTATAGGGATGGATTGAACGGATTAATCCGATCCGATCCGATCTGCTCATGCACGGATCGGATTGGATCGGATTTTAACAGCTACGGACTGGTGACGGATCAATTCGTAGGTAACGGATTGGTGACGGATTTGGCCCAATCCGCACTAATTCGATCCGTATACACCCCTAAGTCATACAATTACTTGTATTTGGGTAAGGGTAGTGGGTCAAATAGTGGGAAAGCCCCAAATCAACTCATTTCTTATTGGGTTAAAAAAGTGTCAATCCAAACCCAATCCCTAAATAAGAAGGTCAACCCAAATTATGAATTACTGAGTTGGGTCATGAATTTCTACCCATAGCTGATCCGCCAAAGCATCACATGATAACGGCCAAAGTGGATGGTCATCTATATCATTTTGTTAAAAGGATTTTCGCCAAAAAGGCTATATTTCAATAAATTTGAAGATTAGTAGGGTTGTAAATGGATCAGTTCTGGCTCCAGGTCCACTAGGGTTGTAAACGGGTCACTTTCGGTCCAAATCCATGGTGGACCAGGAACCGTTAAGGAGAAGATGAACTGGATCTGGACCTGAAATTGTTTCGGAACGGGTTTCTTGGCTTCAGAACTGGAACCGGGAACCGGAACCATATATGGGACGGGTCTGGATCCGGATTTAGGTAGAGAATGATATTAAAAAAATATGGTTTTTAGGAAAGATTTTCAAAATTTGAGGTAATATGTCGGGTCTCAGGTCCATAGGTTCGAATCAAGGTGGAACCAGACACAGACCCATTTACTTATCGGGACCTAAATTGAGACTCAGACTTGATTGTTAATGGGTCAGAACTTTCGAGTAATCAGAAAACCGGAACCCATTTACATCCGTAAATATTAGGGACTAAGGACAAATTTCCAATATCACAAGGACTTTTGGATAGTTAGAAAAAAAAGATGGGGACTGCACTATGAATTTCTATATTACAACAGGAAATCACATATAACTCCCACATCTTTTTGAGAATTACAACAACCACCTCTCTTTTTATTTTTACAAACAACCACTCCTATTAGCATGAAACCTTGACCGGCAGGCCAAAACTTTTCACGGGACCACAAAGAAGTCTATCCATACGCTCATAGAAGGAGGAGATCTTTATTTAAAATCTGAACCTAGTGTCATATTAAACCCAGGGCACTAATGTGAGAACATCATTAAACTTATATCAATTTAACTCGATAAACACCCATAATTCAAATTGAACCCAATGGGGGTTTTCGGGTTTTCATCCTTTTTTCGTTCAATATGTCAACTTTTATGAGCCAGTAAGAAACTATTTCCTGTTGGTCATGGTGGTTGATTGAGTTTTTTTTTTTCCTCAAATTAAAAAAGTTAAATTTAAATATGTTTGCATGACATAAAATAAATAAAGGTCGTTATTTGTTAATATTAAAAAAACCAGGTGTTTATCTTTAAAACCCCTATTATAACAAGTTCTTGTCGTGTGCGTTTGGTCATCCTTTACGTAAGCAATGCCGTCCTCTGTTCATAGGACTCTTTCTTCAGTTGTAATCTCTCGGAATCAAAGACATCACTAATAAGTATCCTGTTGTTTTCACTCCACAACACTCGATACCTTCCAAAGGTATGTTGACTGAGTTTGAGTTCTTACTTAATGTTCAAAAATCATTGATTTTGTCGTATGAAAACAGGTTGAAACTTAAACTAATTTCTGAATACGACCCTTAATTTCAAACCATTCGTAGATGACAAACAGAACCAATCCCAAATACCAAATTCCCCATATCAATAGATTTGTTGTTGAATTGTGCTCCTTCTCTGCAAACAAACACACTATAATATAAGGGAGAAGAACTAAGACAATCTAGACCCATGCTATCTCGGAAAGATTCCAAGACCTCAACAAGAGGAAGCTATCCAGTCTATGAGAATTAAAATTCAATTCCAGGAGAAGACAAATTTGCACATTTAGTATTTAATTTGGACTTGACTGACACTGGCCTTAATTTAATAAGAGGGGTCATTTTGGCTTCATTCCTATCAAATTTAAGTCTAGAACACTTATATTCGGCCGATTTTGATATTGTATTATGTATGCTCAAACAAACCTTGATGTTTCCTATAGTAGATATCATTGTCAACAAAATGAAAAAAAAAACATAGTAAAAAGGAAAAATCGGCGCCCTTGAGCTTACATAGGGCCAAAATCCGTACGTGCGCAAAGATAATGTTAGTAATGTTGTACACCTCCAAGCACAAACCAAAGAAATAAACATCAAACATGTGGAGATGTTACCATCATCTGCGCTGGAACTCCAATAAAGACATACACAAAAGGCCAACATTCAATGCAGGAATATTAGTTTCAGGGATCCACTCAATTTAGCCAAGAAAATCATCATTGCGTGCTGAGCACCTTACACATAGGATTTAATGATTTCACGATGGATTTTACTGCAAATGATATGCATATATGCTTCTGGACATTGGACTTGAAATGAGTATTGAATGAAATGAGTATTGAACTGCAGCTGCATCTATAAAAAAATTTGATCTTTTAATTAGCTCATTTGAAGCATGACAAGGTCTGCATACATGCTTCAGCAATTCTTGGACCCATTAAAGGTTGATTTCTCTCACAGACTAAATGCAATAAATGTGCCTAATTAGTTAATGGTATGCATATATGCATGTGTAATACCTACATATATATGTTGGTAGCTTCACTTAGCTTTTTTATATCTTATGCACCATAAACAGATTATTTTGCATTTCGAGTGTGAAACCAGTTGGGTTAGAAATGAACTTGGTAGATGCGTGTCGCAATTTCAATGTGCCTGGAAACTACTGCCTAATGCATCTTGGTTTAAGATTTGGGTCGCTTCACTTTCTAGATCAAGCTAAGCTCCATTCTTTCTTTGATATATTTCACTTTATTAGTTAAAGAATCAGGTTAAATGCATGATTGAGGGCTCTCATGAATCTTGGGTGGTCTAAAAGAGATTTCTGAGGCCAATCACTCAAGAACACACTCTTTGATTCATCAAGGAAATAGTAGTGTTTTCTCCCTCCATTCATTAAAAATTACCACAGTTGGGCAATCTACAAAAGATCATCAGTACCACAGAAAAAGAGCTGGAAGAGATGACAGAATGCCATGGGTGATGTCTCAGTGTAATAATACATTAGGTTCTAGTCTATGTTTAGTCAGTCATAAAAGAGGGAGAAGTACAATTAAGATTTCAACCAAAACTGGATGGGTGGCAGAGGCTCCACCGAATTAGTGGGATCCCTATGATTGATTACGATTCTGAAGAAAAGGAGGATACTTTCTGAATATAGTATAGAATGTAGGTGGAGATAAAGCCAGCCTCAAATTGATGGAATAAAACTAAGATTATACATGATGACACCGACGACGATGCAAGGGGATAACATTGGTAATGCTTACATTCTACAACCATGGAGACACAACGCAGAGAGAGAGAGAGGTTGTAGATGCCATACAGAAACTGTTGCAATAGAACAACACCACCCCTTATATACATCAATAGATCTTACAAATACATTTAAGGTACAGAAAACCAAAGTAGACGAACGTCACAAATGATCACCGGAACCTTCAAATGCTTACACAGTTTACTAGTTGGTGACTTCACTTGTTGGCCAGTGCTAGGTTAGTTCCTGTGCATGAGAGGCTGTCTCCTCCACACTGAAGTTATCAGTCATCCACCTGTGATAAGAATCCCTTACCATGAAAGATCATGAAGTTGAGTTGTCAACCAATTCATAGCGCCATTTTTATTCTTCATTGCTACTCGTTTTGCTCATTCGCAATTCATTCAACAGCCAAATCTTAGTGATTGGAGTTTAATTATTGGATCGACAGAAAATTCATAGTATTTGTTTGTACATAAAGAACCAGTTAGGATTATATTATAAACATGCCAAGAAAGAGAAGTTTTTATTCACAGTGCCATGCAGTTGCTGTTATAAGATATCTATCTTGCCACGCAAGGGAGAGGGCTCGTCCCCCATCTCTCTCAAACACCTTGAATCCTCCACCCCCTCCATCAAACTCCATTTGTGAGAAATGGCTCCTAATCTTCAAAAGAAGCTTTGCTTGGCTCAACGATCGTGAACTCAGTTTGACTCCTCCAAATCCAACACTTTCCATTCTTCCCCTCCACGTCTCCAACCTCTCGTACCTCTGATGGTACTCTTCGCCCTTCTCGCAATTTATCATGCTCTTGATCTCTTTCCCAAAATGGCTCTTCTCTATGCTCAGCCTCTCAGCACTCTCGGGCGGAAGGCAATCTTCCAATGAATCGAACATGGCTGCAAAATAATGCAGAGACTCCATGAATCTCGATAAGAAGCTTCTGGCGCTTCGGCTGCTGTCCTGCTCCACAACGACTACAATGGAAGGATTAAGTGAATAGATCGATTTCAATGTCTCAGATATCTGCAAATCACTGCCAAGGGTATTAAGATGAAGTAGCAAATTCACTGCAACAGTTTCATTCTTCTTGACACTGAGAGTAATGGGGTTTGATCCTCTTACAAACCAATCAAACTCAAAATCTAAATTGCGGCAACTTTTTGCAAAATTAACCAGCCTAGTCTTTGTTTCTTCCAGTTCCTCCAAGCTTCTACCAAACCCGGTAATGTGCAGGGAGATTGGGTTGCTGCTCGTGGCTTTATCCGAAAGAGATTGAATTAAAGAAGGCCATTGGAACCCATACAAGACATCAAAGTCTATTACATGTAATTCCCTGTTGTTGTGTTGTTCTTCCTCTTCAAAAGCCTCAATGATGGCCTGATTGGCTGTGAAATGCGCGAATTGAAAAAAAGGAGATGCACGATAGAGCGCCGTGAAGGCCAAAAACTCTTCGTTGGCTGTTGGCCTGTTCATGATCATGTCATAAAATGGTGATCTTCGGGTCAAAAGCCTGGCAGCCAAACCATCGGCGAAATATGCTGCGACCCGTTGGATGGAGTCGCCATTCAAAGAGACATTCTTGTACAGTTCACTGAGGTTCTCAGCGGCCAAGATGGTCTTGTTCTCGTCCACGGCGGTAGCTGAGACAAGCAACAAATGGATCAAATGAAGGCCCTTCCCATTTTCAACACCACCCCTTTTCGGGTCTAGTTTTAGCATCCGGTCGCGGAATTGAAGAAAAGCAATGAGCTTCCCTTCTTCTCCCAGTTGGGTGTATGAATTTATCTCATCTTTCTTCTTTCTCTTCCTTCCGCCGCCAGTATCAACTGCGGTGGCTAGGCGAAGATTGAGGAACTCATCTTCAGTTTCTTGCATCTCCATCAGGGAAATGAGGACCAAGGCTTGAAATGAAACAGAAATGAACTGGGGTGGCTTGGATTTTATGGGAGATTGGGTGGGAATTCATGAAAACTCCATTGTGTCATCTCATTGGAAGGAAACCAAAGACAAGAAGGGGAATTGGGGTTGTCTTGTTTTTATGAGAAGTTGAGAAGGGAGGGATCTTTGCTTGAGACTTGAGGCTTTAAATAAGGCTTTTGGTATGAGGAGTTTCCTGATGGTTTGGGAGTGGGGTGGTTGGAATACTTCAAAAGATGCCATTTGCAGACGACAAACAGCAGCGTGGAATCATCCCCCGTCCTTAACAACTTGTCCCATGTCTTTTTCTAGAAGCAAAATTGCCAACTAACACACAAAAATTCCCTTTGTTTGCCTACCAAGAAATACAGAAAAAGTTCACTTTCTCTTATCTTTTTTGGTATTTGTGGCCCACCTGCCCAAAGAGAGAATGAATCTTGTAACAGGTAACATGCCTTCGCCCTGTTTGGATCACAGGAACTCAGTTGCTGGGCTAAGTTTACGTAAAAATCTAATTACCCATAATATGTTGACCTTTAGGGCTTGTTCTTTTAAAAGAATTCCTAACAGGAATTCAGAGTGTCTTGAAATTTAGAATTCCTGTCAGGAATTCTGCGTTTCTTTACCAGAATTCACTGGCATTTGAAATTCTAAGTATTTGAAATCCTTAAAAAGGTAGGATTTGGAAAACCAGTTTTGGAGCCAGGATTTGGAAAACCAATTTTGCAGCCAGTTTTTCTGGTATGTATTGGTCTGTTGATGGCAGTGGAATTCTGACCCTTTAGCAACAACTTGGACCCTGCCATTTGAACTTCCAGGAAAACAGTAAACTAATATGAAAAATGAAAACATAGCTCTTCACTAAATTTGACCATTGTGCAAAATCAAAAGCACTGGGGACTTTCATGCACAAGTGATGGGGACTTTCATGCACAAGTGATGGGGCCTAATGGCAGAATCCCCCCAATGGGTTCTCCACAATAACTTAGCCATTAGGCTGTGCCGGTCATTCTTTCTTTTGGATCATTGTTGTATCCTCTTTTAACTATCTGGACAGAAGAAGAAGAAGAAGAAGAAGAAGAAGATAAGAGGTCAATTAGCAAAACTGTTTTATTTCCCATCACATTATCAAATCAAGCATGACAGTAATTAGATCAAATTCCAAGTAGAAATTCTTTAGCTATGAAACAGGGAATTTGTGGAGTCAGGAATTTAGAATTTTCAGACAGGAATTCAGGCCTTTGAATGAAACATGGAATTCAGGATTCTAGAATTCAGCAGTATTTCAAATGCCAGCATTTGAAATTCCCAGATAAGCACCAGACACGAATTCTATAAATTCTGGTAAAGAAACGGGCCCTTAATGAGCTATCAGAAAGAACAAAGCAACTGTATCTAACAAGTTACTCTGGTTATCCGAATGTATAAACCTCGTTTACACCTAAATGGAGTTACCTGAATTCTGGGTTTCCAAAATCTAGATGAGCCTTTTGGTGTAAAATCTGCATACCAAGTCATGAACTACTGGGAAATAACATGAAAATTATTATAATCCTGTTTTTCTAATTTTTAACTTCTGACCATTTTTTTCTTCTTTCTTTACATTATATATAAATTGCTCCTGCTTAGCCTCAACAAATTTGAAGTTTCCTTTAAAAAAAAAAAACAAATTTGAAGTTTGGAGAGGTACAATGTGGGGCCCTTGATTCATGGATATTGGATTCATATATACCATCTTTTCAAGTCCCTATACATATTAATAGATTTGAGGACCCAACACTTAAGGCCTCTTTGTTTGCATAGAACACGAAGGAATTGAATATAATATATATATATATATAAAAGCAGCTATTTTCAATTGAGAAATCAGCCTCGATTTGTTCAATTTGTTTCATTAATTTTGACCCTCCAAAAATTATTGACTGTCCTTTTATCTTCTTTGGAGAAGAGGAACTCCTTCTATCATCTTCCAAATGGTAACTCATGCCTCTCTTCTTAATTTCTCTCTTGCAAATTCCAGGCCTTTTATTAACTCATCCAAATCACGATCGGTAACCAAATCTCCTCCAAATTACGTTCGATAATTAAATCTCTAGGCAAAAGATTTTCATTCCATAAAATTGCCAATTATCTATATTCGGTAATCGTCACCTCTGGATTCTTGGATCTGATCCCCAATGGGATTTGCAAATTCCGCAAGGCGAAAGGGGAGGAACGGAATCTAAAATCCTCGCATTCCTTGTGCAAATCATCTCTCCGGATTAACTCTCTCACGAACATGAACGCTTCTCTCTCAAAGAACAACTCTCTCACAACGAGTCCTCTCATGCATATGCAATCCTTGTCATCCTCTTCCTCTCTCAGCCGTCTCCATTCTCGTTCTCATTCTCTCTTTGTGGGGGTGATATGACCCTTATTATAAGGATTTGACTCTTGGTAGTGAGTAGGTGAAGTATTGCCTCTTCCTATTGGCACATATCACAAAACTAGAGGAATATTGAAACTTGGCACGCCACTTGTTCATGTTATCTCATGTGATCTCCATTACACATCCCCAGCAACTCAGTGCTATGAAATATCATATGACTAATGGTTGTCATTCCCAATAGACCGAACATGTATGGATGCATGATTGCATTCTTAATATCCAATACCACCATTAGGACAAAGTTTTGTGCTAATATGTTGGGTCATGATTTTTAAGTTCATTTACCAATAAAAAATAAAGTTGATATTTTAATATTAGATTTATTGGTCCTCCACTTTGTTGTATTCCCTATGATTTGATTTTTTTTTTTTTTTAGTGTGGCTGGTGATGGATGCAACGAGAACTCAATCTATAATATTATGCTGCTTTGTAGGACCAATTTTCTAAATTGGTGCTTTTGGTTTGTATTTCTTTTGATTGTTCTTTCTTTTAGTTTTTAGGTAGACGAATCTCATATGTAAAGCATAAGGTATAATTATAATGGTTGGTAGTTGTTAAGCTCTTTCTTGTATGCCTTTATGATTTAGCACCACATAAGGTCAAACTTTTTATAATACTATTTTTTGTCCATTTCAAAATAATAATAATAATAATAATAATTATGATAATATAATCACTGTTTAAAGATACTATCCATAGATCTAACCATTGTATTAATTAGTGACAAATACAAATATAACTACTACAACTATAGAAGCACTATCAATATCCTATAACACAGTTGGAAGGATTTAAAAAAAAAAAATTTAAAGTGAAATTTGTAATTGGTTTTAAGAACCGTACCCTTTCTTGCATTTCCCAAATCAAGTAGGGAAATAGGTACACCACCATGACTCGCTCCTATAGGAGCAGTTTGATAGTAAGTCTGCCGGGCTCAAGGTAGCTAGATTTGGGTTTTGGGTACAACTTGATCCACCTTACCCTGGATATATACTTAGTGGATTATACAGCTCTTTATAGAATGGAATCTAATACATTCATTTTAAATAGTTCTTATTATAAACAGTTTACAGTCTCTTAATTCTTTTGTTCATCTTATAATCCTTTTGTAATGTGATATTTCTTGATTGGAATCATTACACATAATTCATGGACACCTGATAGTATCTTAATTTTCTTGGAAAAAAAAGTATCTTAAAATTTCTTTATTTATCTATTACACATGATCAATCTGATAGTTACTAAAGTAGTTCATATTAATAGAACTTCAAAATTCATGAAAGCAATTAATTTGGATAGTATGGATGGATCTTCATTAAATTTGTATATTGATAATTTATACTATAGCAATTGATTTTAATGTAATGTTGACAATTTCAATATAATTCACACCAAAATAATAACATTTTTTTTTTAATTCTTAGAAGTTATCAATATTTTTAAATATTTTATACATTAATTATATTGCACGTGCTAAGCACGGGTGCGTTTTGCTAGTAAGAATTTATGGTTAAATGAGTTCCACCAAAGGATTATTAAAGAGATAGGGGTCAAAGATATAAGGTGATGGTGAAGGACATAAAGGTAGAGATGCAGATGATGGCTGAATATTCATTTCCCTTTATTCAAATTTCAATTAAAGGGAAGGTTATTTGATCATTTTTAGATATTCACATTTCATTCTTCATTTTTAACCAATTATAGAAATACAGAGACTTGGCATCTTCCTTTATTCAAATTCCATAAAAGGGAAGGTTATTCAATGGTATTTAAGAAAAAAAAATCACTTTTTAACCACTTTCAGAAATGCAGAGCCTTAGAATTCCTATGAATTCAATTACATGAAACAAGTAGGCCATAGGGCCACTTTGGCTAGTTTGTGGTAACTGCTACTGAAAGATCTAAGATGTGGATCTACAGCTATCAATTTATCTCCGCCTTAGTAAAAAAATGAATACCCACCTTCTACTCTCTCAGAATTAAATCCCACGAATTTGATGGTCTCCAATTGGATATCCTATCTTGACCTTCCTTGCACCTTCGAAAAAAGCTTACTTTTTTTTTCTTTTTCAATATATAAGGATTCAGTAGGAATTCAGCAAATGTCCCCTGAAAATATAAGTTTGACTAAAGGGATGCAACAATGAATCAAAAGAACGGTAAATAAATGGTGTGTCTTAGAACTTCCAATTATAAGTTTTTTGAGGCCCCTATCCATGGTGGGACTGTAATATCTAAATTCTAGACTACATTTGCTCCCTCGAATACATATTTCATTCTCTCCTAAGAAAAAAAAATCATTCTGAACATCCCCTATAACATGGTTCTGGTTTGCAGGGGATTGACTATATATGATTGTTAAAATATGACTGAACTAGTTAATCAATGCAATGACCAATCAAGGACTCTCTCTCTCCCTCTCTCTCCCCACCTTCTGTTTTTAGTTTTTGTTGATACCTAAACCAAACTATTAAATTTCATTAAAGAAACCAATAGAAACATGAGCTATTTTTGGGAACTTGAACTTGATTAGCCAAACCAGACCATTGAATTTCATAAAGAAAGCTTATTTGGGAGTTGCAAATGTTTTTCAATTGGAGAATCAAAACAAGATAATGTTATCTAAATCTATGCAAGGTAAAGAAAGGAATAATAAGTTGGTGAGTCTAGGAGTCATGATCTTTGAATCTGCCGTCCCAATATCTTTGCCAAAAATCATATGAAAACAAAGAGGCCGTTACATTGCCATGACTTCACAATTACTTTACAGAAGACCATGCATGCTAAACTATAAAAGGAAATTTACACTTAACCATCCACATTTGTTGATAATTTTAAAGAACCTTCTTTCTGCTGTTATATCTTCACCTGATTCAACTTTGTTTTTTGGGGATTTGACCAGAAAAATCTCATTAGACTTGTAGAGCAAAAAGGCCTTAAAAATATATGAAATGACTATAGTAGTCCCGGGAGCCCTTTTCGATTCTTTTGTTTTTTGTTTTGCCGAGCGGCGATATTCCCGCTCACCTGTATATACAAGCGGGGATATCCCCGCTCATTCTTTCTTCTTTTTCGCAATTAAGCGGCGATATCCCCGCTCACTCGTTTACTCTTCTTCTTCCTCTTCCTTCCTCCAACTCCTTCTACCCCTTATATTTAACTTTGATGGCAACGCTCTCGCCGGATCTGAGGTGGTTGCCATAGTAGATCTGCTGCAAGGAATCGCCCAGCTCTCTCCAAAACCATGGACCCCTCCAACTTGGAATGAATTGTGCTTGACACTGCTGGAATTGATTGAGAATTGCTGACTTATGAGAGGGAGAGAAGACAGAAGTAGCAACCTCGTCTAAGAAACATGGGGATGGGCGATGGAGATTGGTCAGATGGATGTGATAGTACTCTCAATAGGCCATTGGTTCCTCCATCCTACTCTTTATTTCGAGAATGATCATGGGGTGCCACTCTTGCCCCACCCTGAATCATACTGAAATTGGATTCTACCAAGTATTTGGGAAGTCTTTAAGGATAGCTATGAAGGCCATTAGTGATATACATGATGGTAAGAGAAGGCAGATCATTGTGACTACATTTTCACCTCATCATTTTGAAGGTGATTGGGACAAGGCTGGGGCCTGTCTTAAGAAGCAGCCCTTCAAAGATCGGGAGAAAGCTATGGAAGCAATGGATGCTGAAATGAGAAGTGTAGAAATTGAAGAGGTGGAGGCGACAAAGAAAAATGGAGAGCAGATTGGGTTGCTATTTGAAGCGCTTGACATTACCAAATTGTCACTGATGAGACCAGATGGGCACCCTGGGCCTTACATGCCCGTTGAGATTTCTTCATCCCCATGTTTCTCAGATCAGGTTGCTGCTTCTGTCTTCTCTCCATCTCATAAGTCAGCAATTCTCAATCAACTCCAGCAGTGTCAAGCACAGTTCATTCCAAGTTGGAGGGGTCCATGGTTTTGGAGAGAGCTGGGTGATTCCTTGCAGCAGGTCTACTATGGCAACCACCTCAGATCCGGCGAGAGCGTTGCCATCAAAGTTGGATATAAGGGGTAGAAGGAGTTGGAGGAAAGAGGAGGAGAAGGAAGAGGAAGAAGAAGAGTAAACGAGTGAGCGGAGATATCGCCGCTTAATTGCGAAAAAGAAGAAAGAACGAGCAGGGATATCCCCGCTTGTATATACAGGTGAGCGGGGATATCGCCGCTCGGCAAAAAAAAAAAAAAAAAAAAAAGGAATCGAAAAGAGCTCCCGGGACTACTATAGTCATTTCATATATTTTAAAGCCTTTTTGCTCTACACTAAGGGCCTGTTTGGCAAATCTTATATTTACGAAATAGATCTGTGTGATATAGATCTATTTCAAATGAAGTGATTTGAAATAGATATTTTGTAAATAGACTGTTTGGTAAGACTTAGATATTTTAAAAATAGACTGTTTGGTAAGACACATGTAAAAATAGATCTAATGGTCTAGGCTTTTTACAAATATCTTAAGATCTGTGATCATCCAATGGTTGTAATTTTATCCCATACATGTGTTCCACATTTTAAAGACTATGGGCAATTTGGATCATCATTTAGTAGCCCAAAATAATTTAGAACTCATAAAACTCGGACCGACACTAAGTAACGTGAAAGAGACTGACTTATTTACTTCTAATGGTTCATTGTTTTTAACCGATATCTTAAAATCTATAATGAGTTAACACCTTAAACTTAATCCCATAGCTATTTGTAGGTTTCCAAAGAGAATGGACGGTTCAGATCTTGATTGTGGGGCCCACAAGGTCCAAAACATCCAAATCTGACGGTCTAACTTTCTTTACAAATATATCAAGATCCGTGATCATCCAATGGATTAAATTTGGACACGTGGCCATGTTTGGTATTGTTAGGATTTATAACCGTTCAGATCATGATGTAAGGTCTCATAATGTAACAAAAAAAAGTAAAAACAATGATGTAAAAATCAACGTGCTAGGCACTGTAGCCGCACATGTCTTCGCGCTTCAGACTTTGACGTCGATTTCAATTCACACCCTTTTGGTTGCTTTTCAAAGTAGACAGGTTTTGTCTTTTTGCCTTTTCAAACTGAGGTACTATACAAGTAACCAAACGGGCTATTTACGTTTTTAAACAGTTTTTAGCCGATTAGATGTGGAAAAAAACTTGCCAAACGGGCACTAAGTCTAATGGGATTTTTCCGGTCAAATCCCCTTGTTTTTTCAAACACCTCTATTATATTTTCACAAATGATCATTTAAAACACACAGGTGATCGTATGCAATCTTTAGACTTTGAAATATAATAATATTTTGTGTGTACTTTTGTTGTAATTTTTTTTTCAGCCATATGGTCAAATGTCATGGTCAAAATACTTTCAGAAGAAAAGTTGATAACTACAATTTCCCGGATATGTGCTGCGTCATCTGTGCCATTGAAGGAAATGGTTAGGACTTACGACAGATGAACGGTGGAACCCGTTATCCTTCAAAGAGAGGCGCTATCGAGAGAGAAACTGCACTTCATGTCTCACACAGTCAGCAACCTGAACTTGATTTTTTTATTCTTTGGCCTTTTGGGCATCAATTGGGCTCCTGTAGGTCTCATATGGGGATCTATAGGGCTACAAAATGCCACATTACCTATTAACACAACACGAATCGACACGATATTAACGGGTTTAGATCGTTAACGGGTCAAATCGGTCAACACGTTAAGTTAACAGGTTGTGTGCGAATTAAACTAGTAACTTGTTAACAACCCACTTAACACGTTAAATGTTTTTTAGTCCCAAAGTGTAACTAGAATTAATTCATATTCATAAAGAAGAAATTAAGATTTATTGTTTTATAGTGGGATTTTAGGTCAGATCCACTCGAGATCCTCACAATTTCGTGTGGCTTATATAATTTTTTCCTTATATATTTTTATATGGATTTTCTTTTAATTTTTGAAATGACTTAATTATTTAACGAGTTAACAAGTTGGATCGGGTAACCTGTTAAATTAACGGGTCATGTCCGGGTTTAATTTTCTGACTCTTTAAGTTAACGGGTTGAAGTGATTTTAACACGAATTCGTTAACTCATTACTCAAATTCGTTAACACGACACGATTGACAGCCCCGGGACCTACAGGCTCATCTCTTAAATGGGTTATACTCTAACCTCAACATTATGCGTTGGTCTTGGTTAAAAACCTCTGTTGGACTCTAAAGAGGTTAAATTCGGGCAGCACTTAGATCGGCCTGGGTCTGGATCCGATAAGGATTTGACAGCAAAACTCAAGTTCGGGTCCACATTGGGATTCGTAATATGGATCTGAGACTATAAGGGTCAAGGGTGGCCCAAGTCTTCCCCAAAATGGCCCAAGTCTAATTCAGACCCAAGCTCAAATGTATCCTCAAAGTACTCAAATCTAGTTCAAATGCAGGGAAAAGTACCCACATGCAGACGCATGATAGAGGACTTAAAAGGATGGAACACTGTGCAATTAGATAAGACCAAAACACCCAACCATTGGGATATCCTTTTTATTTTATTCTTGTTAAAATCATGAGTTTGGACTTTAATAAATATCACCTGAACTTGGGTCCTTTTGGGCTCTTAATTAGATGGTGAAGATCATAGTTGGTAAATTCTTTGAGTTGACTTTACACTCTTTCGAGTCATCTTATTTTGCCAAAGGACCGAGTCAAAAATAGGAGAGATTCGGCCAAATCATCTCATTTTAATAAGTTGTTTGCATATCGAATTATTTAATAGGCAAATCTAATTTTAAACAATTGAAATTTATTTATAAGTAATTATATATGAAGTTTGTAGTCACCAATTTAAAAATGACGACTGAAATGTAAATTTTTTTAAATGTTAACTTTCATTGATCAAACTTAACAATACAATAAGGAAATACAGAAAGCCAAAAAGGAAATAAAAGAGAAGTACAAACCAATACCACCAAAATTAAACTCACAACCTCAAGAGACAGAGAAATAAAGAAATGAGCAATAACAACGGTAGCAACAAGGAACATTAAAAGAATACCACCTCTCTCCAATTCCTCAAAACGATACAATAGAAATCACATGAAATCGTGGAAGCAAGGACACCCATGAAGCGATGGTGAATTTGATCTTCTACATTCGATATTTGGACTAATAAATTATGTAATATGCAATATTTCTTCTTTCATTTTCTTTTATTGTTGTACTTTTTTGCATGTTTGTTAATTTAAATTGATTATAATAAATGCATGTAAATAAATATATTTTTATATTTTATAAGCAATTGACTCATTTTTAAATATTTTAAAAAGACATTACTCTTCCGAGTCTTCCTATTGACTCTATTCGAGTCAGTTTTTCTGTATTCAACGAGTCAAATCTGGGTCACTGAGTTATCCAACTTTGGTGATAATAATCAATCACATCATGCCATGTGGTGGGTACTGGAAAATAACCAGGTTCAACAAGACTCCCCTCCCCACTTTCTACTTTCGATCTCTGTATGCGCGCGAACTGCGAAGTCGATGATGGAGGCGAGTATCGTAAACGCTCTCGAACTCCAACTCCAACTCCTTCCCTCCTCTTCTTCGTCTTCTTCTTCCGTGCATGATTCGCATCTCCTATGTTCAGCTCGGTCCGTCATCTTAAACCCTTCCTCTCCATCCGACTCAACCATCCGTCGCATCCTCAAAGCCCTCTCTCTCCATCTAACCAACAACAGCATCAACAGCGAAAATCTCCACCAAACCCTCCACCTCCTCACAGACATCGCCCGACTCCACCACCACCTCTCTCCTCTCGTCCTCGCCGCCCTCCGCTCCTTCCTCCGCAGCCCTCTTCCCCGCAGCGACCGCCTCGCCGCCGACGCCATCTCCGCAATCGCCGCCATAAGTGGAAGCCCTTTATTGGAGATTGATGGGGGAGTTCTTCTTTCACTCCTTTCCAGTCCGACTGCAACCGTCCGATTGCGCGTTCTCAATCTGCTGCGGTCGGATGCAGCTGCAGTTGCAGTTGGGGATGGATTGCGCGTTTTCTTGAGGTTTATGAAGGATCCGTGCCCTTTGGTGAAGATATCTGCTTTGGATGGGTTCGTTGATTTTGTTGGGAAGAATGATAGTGGGGATTGGGAGTTGATGGAGAGATGCTATGATCGCGCAGTGGAGCTTCTATTGGATAGGGATGGAGTTGTGAGAATTGGCGCGATTGGAGCGGTGAGGGTTTTTTTTCCCCTCTCTTTGTATTTTGTGGTATTTGGTCTGAAGATTATAGCAATGCAATGAAAAACTGCAGCTTACTTTAGATGCTTGATGCTTCTTCATTATGCATCATGAAATGGGGTTTTGTTTTTGATCACTCTTAGTAGAAAAAGATCTTTTTTTTTTAATTGCTGCATTATGTGTGGAGTGTTTTCATCAAATCTATTATTAGATTTCTTCATTATGTATTATGAAATAGGAATTTATGTGCTTCATTGTGTAGTGTTAATTTTATTCAATTTAACAAGTGGGCTGCACAAAATTCAGGTGAGTGTGTGGGGACAGATATTAGCAGATGCCAAAAGTGACACTGATAAAAGCAAACGATTGGATGAAATATTTATTCAGGTATTTCTCTGTTATCATGCTAGGTTATCAAATTCTTATGGGGGTTATCTGTATTGTGATTTTTCTCTCATGCTAACTGGTTGGACTTTGCAGTATCAACTTCCATGTTCTGATATTACCATTGTTTCATAGAATTCAGCATGGATCTTTTAATGTAATCCTGTCCTGCTATTGTTGTTTAATTTACTAAGGTCAATAGACTCAGGTATCATAAGGCAGGAATCAGACTAGTCAAATTACAAAGCTCCTGTTAGGGTTGGTTGTCTCTGACTCCCTCGACTTTTTTTTTTTGTTTCATGCAATGTTGACAAAAGATCAATTTACAGTCAAATCATATTGATCCAATTTATAGAGAGACTCAAAGAGCTTGGACTCTTTGACAACAAGACTTCTAAGTCCTAACTAATAGCAGATTTCCTATAAAACAGAAATTAGACCCATTCAACCTTGTGAACTTGCTCTGGTTTTGCCCCCTATGATGGAACGTGGGTCTAATGAAAACATACCGGAACCCATCGTGGTTCTTTTAGCTTATTGAATGCATTTAATCATTTGTTTATACTTCAAACTGCAATGATTATTAAGAAGCACAAAATCCATTTTTGCTCTCTCTTATATTGTAAATGCTTCCAGATTTGTTCTATGGTAAGAGATATGGATATGAGGGTTAGAATCAAAGCCTTTCATGCCCTTGGGAAGACAAGGCTGGTATCTGAGGCTATATTGTTACAGACCTTATCTAAGAAAATCCTTGGTGGAAGAACTGAGAAGTCAATTCTTGGTAAATGCATTGGGAAAGAAACTGCATTTTCTTTATCAAGTGCTGCTGGTGCTTATGTACATGGGCTTGAGGATGAATTCCATGAGGTATATCTAAAGATGTAACTGTATTTCTTAACCAAAATTTTTGACTTATCTCATGCATAATTATTGTACTTATTATTCTACATGTACTACTGAAGGTACGGAAGGCTGCATGCAGTTCCTTGGGATCACTTACCACCTTCTCCATCCAGTTTGCTGATGGTGCCCTCAACTTGTTAATGGATATATTAAATGATGACACATCAATGGTTCGATTGCAAACTTTGAATACAATGTTTCAGATGGCTGTATATGATCGTCTGAAGGTGCATGAGAAACACATGCACATGGTAAGTCTTTGATCCTTATAGTATCTTCGAATGGAAGTTTTTTTCCCCTTCTTATTAGTGCTAGAATTTCGTACTTAAATTATTTTAATGGATCAATGTAATCCAGTTAGGTCATGAGGCTTGAAATGTCGCTCCTTTCAATGCCTCTCACTTGAATACCTGTTTCTCAGTTTTTTTTCTCTCTTTTGAGAAAGCTATCCTTCGTTGAAGAAATCATGCATCATGCCAATACATTCAAATTTGTACCCCTTAAATCAACTGGTAGGTGCTGGTAGCAGGCTTTTCATCCATTTTTTTAAAGCTTTGTAACTACACAGTTTTTACTTCAGTTCTTGCACAGCCAAAAGCAAGATTTGAGGTAATCACTAAGGTCGGCAATGAAATTCTTAAGTCGATTAACTATCTTCAACAGCTTCCTAAAAAGCCTGAGACTGGTTTTCTAACCCCAAAATTCTAGTATCTATGTTTTAGTTTTGGGTATCACTCTCGAATGGCATTCTGAAACTAGTAATTGTTATGCTAAACATTGAATGATGACATCCAAAAGGCAAACTGTAATATAATAATCATCTTAAAAACCCTAATTACAAATCATAACTTTCAACTCACCATAGAAAAACCTTTTCCATAAGGATGTGAGATGATGATGTAACTGTCCATTTCTTCTTTATTTTCGTTCAGTATTGGAATTTGGACAACATTTGACAATTGCATAATTTTCCTTTGGACACCTGGAGTCCATACTCCATTAAGCACAGGAAGAACCAGAGTGTAAAGTACTGTTGCATCAGTGAGATACCAGTTGAAAATCCTAGTGTCGCAGTGTTTAAATGTAGAGATTAAGATAAATAAGGACATTATTGAGGGATGACTTCTGTCGGAATGTCACTTATTGCAGAGATTATTTTGACAGAGATGATACTCATGCCCCTTTTTAGCTCATTATCATATTATAACTCAAAATACTAAAAAGTGATTTGGATATACTTCTAAATCAAAATTTGCAAATGTAATTTTATTTTTCTTAGTCATGCCGTTACCATTCAAAAAAACAAATAAAGAACAGATTTTCTTGGTGATGCTTTTCAAGTTATTCCAAAAGACGGCCATTTTCTTAACATAGAGGGACTTTATCTATAAAAAGGAAGTACAACAATGGGCAACCGAATCTAACATAATCACAATAAACTTCCTAACTAGAAGGCTCACAACATTGGAATTTCCAAATTGACCCAGCTTAAAGATTTGGCCCTTCAAACTTTGGAGGAGATGTACATTGGGACTCAATAAGCTAACTTCTTGATAGATATCGACGAAAAAGTTGTACAAAAGGATTTGGGCCAAATGAGATTCAATTTATTGTCCCAGCTTTGAAGGACATTAGATCTGAAGTTATTTATTTTATTTGTTTAAGTGAATTTGTTGGCCTGATGAACTTTTTGAGATGCTCTGTTGCACACTATTTGATTATCTAGACAACTTAGCTTGAAGATGGATCCTGAGATGCTCTTGAACATTTTCTACTAATGCTCTTGCTGAAGTGCTTTTTATGTGTTTTTTTCTTTTATAATAAACTTCCACTGGCAGACTGGCCATTCAACTCAAATCCCACACTATTGTGATCGTTGCAGTTTCTCAGTGTGCTAGCAGATGTTGATTCTACGATCAGACGTGCAGCAAGGAATCTCCTACGTGTTATGAAGTTGCCTGATCTTGAGATATTTAGATCCTCAATCGATGGCCTCATAACTAACTTGGAAACCTACCCAGAGGTGTAGTGTTCTCTTTGTCTCTTTCAATTGTGTCTCTTACAGAGAAATGTTCACAAGGAATAGAAAATCTAGTAGATATGTTTCTAGTAGAATCACAATATTGTTTTGATAAATAGCAATATGTTCCCTTTCTTGTTTCCAACGACTTTAATTGTATATTGTTCCCTTCTTTTTCAGGATGAGTCCGACATCTTCTCTGTTTTATTTTATATTGGAAAGAGTCATGGGGGCTTTGTGGTCAGTTTTCTGAAAGAGACTGCCCAAGAGGTTGTAACCTTTCTCTGTCGCTTGGCATAAAAAAGAAATATGATATTATTGTTTTTCAAATTGATCTTCAGGGACGAACCTGGAAATCTGTGTTTTCCATTCTGGTACTGACCGTACCTGGATGCAAAAGGACATTGACTTCTTTGTTAGATGGTATTTCCACTATTGGGAACACAAGGTTCAAGTGACTAAATCAGCAGTTTGTCCATGTCCATTTCATGATTTCTGCTGAGCTATGATTATATTCACCAGTGATGCATGGTTGTGCTTGTTTGAGTATGCTAAACTTGTGTTATATGCATTCTTCCTTTTAGGCATCTATCTTAGTATACGATATAGCGTCTCTAATTTAGATCTATCTAAAATAGTTGTTATATTTCTTCTTTTTCCCCCCCATTTACTTCAGATAAAGCCTTCCTGTGAAGGAGAGTTGGCGCTTGATAGACCCCGAATAGCGGCATTACTGGTGTTAGCCATAGCAGCTCCATTTTCCAGTGGACAGCTTATCCACGATATTCCATCACAAATATTCTCTTATACTATTCCATTTTTGGGAAGGATCGCTTGCTCTTTGGAAGATGTTATCCACAGAGATGTCCTTTTGGCTTATCTATGTCATTGCTCCACACAGAAAATGAAGGATGCGGAGTTCTTGTTGCATGCTATAGAAGGAAGCAGCCCGAACCTGAATTGTAGTATGAAGAAGGGCTCCCTGCAGCAAGTCGATGATGGAACCTTAGAAACTCTTCAGAACAATTTGTTGGAACTTAAGAAGGTATTAGTTCCCATTGAGGAATATCATCAGAACATGGCTTTAGAGCATGGAGAGTTAATACATGTCATAAAGCTTATTCTGAGAGCAGCTGCAGATACCTGGCCTTTGATAAAATCAAGATGTACAGAAGAAGTACTTAGGACGCTGAGGTTTTAATCTTCTAATTTATTTCCTCCTTGCTTTTCATCTTTATGTATGCCTGCCTAAGCTCTATTAGAAAGTTTGAACCTTGGTGTTTGGAAATCAGCCAATACAATCTGTCTGCAACAGAAAGTGCGCATCCACAAATGGATGAGTTGTGTGATCAGTCAATACAAGTACCTCATCTATGTTGCCTGTTGCCTGATGGCTGATATGGCTATTATAATGTAAAAATTGGTAGTAGTAAGGATCGAACCCACAATCTCTTTATGTGTAGGAAAGACTTTAGCCCCCAGGCTAGGTCCTAGTTCCTGTTAATGAGTTTTTTTTTTTGGGCTGACGAGGGTATCCTTGAGGTCTTTGAGCCAACAGGACTAATCCCTCGGGTGGCGCCCGCTAAACCCACACAAACGCACGTTGGGTAAAAATGGGGCAGGTTTTGAACACAAGACGTGGGAGCAAACCCACGCCTTATGCCACTTCAACTCCCAGGCAGGTTGTTCCTGTTAATGAGTTGTTATTTATATAACTAATAACTGCACGCTTGATGAATTCTATAAACCCCTTTTTTCTAGCACCCCATTTTGGTTTTCAGAAATTTGTTTGGCATATGGTCATTAAACTTTGAGTAGCTAAAATCAAGGGCCAGGATTGTTTGATCGGACTGATATTGAGCCACGTCCACATTCTAATTCATGTCTCCCTTAATTATCATGCAACCAGGTGGGCCCCACATTAAGTGCCAGTGGCCTACAACACATTAGTTGAAGTTTTGTACATGTTGAGATTCATCTCCATTGATCAACCGCATAAAAGGCTATTGGTTTCATGAGTAACAATTGATAAATTATTTTTAAGTAAGCTACATTTTGAAAATACTAATATTCTGATTTACAACTTCGGAGGATAAGAAATAAAATAGTGGTGCATGGTTGTGAGAATGTAGCAATATTGGAGCACTCAGTTTGCAAAATAATCACTATGCACCTACTTAAAAAAAGAGTTCCATTTATTTTTATTTTTATTTATAACACAAAATTTTGAGCTATTTGTGGTTTAAGACAAGTACAAAACTTACCCCAAAGTGTTGAAAATTACACGGAACCTATTTTTGGTTGATGCTGTAAGAAAACTTACTCGGAAGTGTTGAAAATTACACTGAAGATATTTTTTGTTGAGCTCGAAAACAGCATCTTGTAGTAGTCTAAGGCCTGATACATACACAAAATGAGGCAGTTTATCTCTAGAAAAGAGACAAAAATCTAGGATTTTCCTTCTTGATTTTCAGATTTCTTTTTCAGGTTCTGACCTTTTTTTCTTAAAAAGAATACACCAGGGTGCTCAATCTGCATTGGTGTTTCGTAAAACCGATTCAGGGTTCTATATTGATATTTAAAACCGCGGTCTAAAACTGTGTACTCTTGGTTGTTAATGTAAGTTATGTTGTTGTGTTCTTTTTTTAATTTTATCAAAGACACTGTGTTCTCATACTTTTCACCTCTGCTGTAATCTCTGTTGGACACAGGATTTGCAAAAGAGAGCTGGAGATCCTTCCTGTGCACTCACATGAATCCGCTGGTGTGTTGGCCTTTGCCTTACATTATGTAAGGCTAATCAAACTGCTCATGAGAGTGTGGGAGCATTTGCAGCCAAGTAACTTACATGTTACTGGAATGAAAATATTGGATATTCTACTGGAAAAACTGGACATAAGCCTTAGAAGTATGAGGTATGGGTTTCTGGGTTTAAGCAAAGAAGAACAATGTCATGTCTTGGAGCTGGCATTGCTTAGTTGTGTACTGAGGTTGTCAAAGGTTAAAGTATGCTGTGGCCCAACTTTGAGTAAGTTGCATGCTACATTATCTCGCCTAGATGCACTTTGTGGTGAAGAGTCTATTGAACTTTCTGATTTTGCCAAAGAACTAAAGAAATGTTGTCAAGGGGAAATCAATGAAGCTTCTTGCCCTCTTCCTGTCAATAAATTAGTTGAGATTTTCTCCCTTAAGCAAATTGTGTTCAGCAGTGGATTTAAACACATCAAAGCGGAGATACATGTCCCTGATAATGATTCTGAGAATCCTCTTCTCTTTATTCCAGGATTGCCTGTGGGTATCACATTCCAGATCACTCTGTATAATATTTCAATCAAGAACAGAGTGTGGCTACGAATGGTTATGGAGGGTTCATGTCAACATGTTTTCCTGGATCTGAACCGATTTGAAGGCAGCGATGAGGTAAAGAAATGTACAATTGAGGTACCCTTCTATAGTACTCCAAAAGCACCATCTTTCTCATTGAGAAGCTGTCTGGGTATTGAATGCCAACTTGAAGATGTGATTCAACTGAGAAAAGGTCATGTTGGGCCGAAGCATGACCTTACGTTTCTTTGCAAGGAAAAAGTTATTTATCTGGCTATTATTGATAGCAATTGCTGAGTGGTGCATTTTACCAAGTCTCAAACTCATTTATGTTTGCATCTTGAAGGAGAAAATATCAATTGGAAAGTGAACAAGAACCTCTTACATGATGGGGTAAATGAAACGATAGACATTCAAAACAAGTTGGAATGTGTTACACCACTTTCAAGTTGAGATATAACTGCTTTGCTTTGCTTAATTTTTCGACTGATGCTGTGTTGGTGCTGAAGGGAAACAATAAGCCCAGTGAGAGAGTAGGATTTCTGAATCCCTAACCCGGTGTTCTGGTATCATGTGTATAGGGCTTTCTAACACCTTTCACATTTACCTTGTTATATGATATATAATGGGGAGGTCCTGAAATTTGAAATGATTGAAGATGCTAGCATTTTAGCATTTAGCTGGCTCATTCTTATGGCAAGCTGTAGCATTTAGATATTTGATTTTGCTTCCATTTCAGAAGCCGCTGCCAACATTCATCAGAATGTTTGATTCATTGGTTACCTTGACATGCAAGAAGATAGAAGGGATGAATGGATTGATATGGTTTGGGCGGACATTTTGTTGAAAAGATGATAGTGCCACAAGTTATTTGACTTAATACATTGGGCTTTTAGAAATGGTTGTGTTGGTGTATGGGGCAGGGACTGTTATTTCTGACTGTAGCTTGGGATGGTGTGCTCCCTCTTTCTTCACTCATTACTTGTGTGTGCATGTCTAGTAGGAGACTGCCTTGATGTTGGTTGTATACTTGTATTAATATGGTGGAACCATCAACCCTTGCAGGAGAAGAGAGAGAGAGGCCAAGAAGGGATCTTTCTTTTTTCATTTTTATGTATCTGCAGGTGGTATATTTGGAGCAGTTCTGTTGATAAATGTTGAAGTTAGAGATTCCCCCAGTTCCATGAGAAGAAGCAAACTAAGAGATAGGCCAAATGTACTTGTTAGTTTTGGAAAATTAAGCAGGGGCCAATTGAGAAAGGTTCTCTTAACTCTGTATTTTCAGTGACAGACCTCTTTGCATATGTTGCATATGCACAAACATGGTGCATCTGCAAGAAGGGCTCAGTTTTCATACCAGCATTTTCCTCACTGTATGGAGACAGTTATCCTCAAGTAGAGCCCTCATCTTGGAAGGTATATTTCAACTTGCTTTCTCATGAGTCATGATATTGCACCAGCTGTAGTCTGTTGTGGTGGTCTGGATGGCTCAGATCTTCCAATTGGAAGATCTATGGCATCCATCTGTAATTCATTGTCCGCAAAGTGGCCCATTGGGTCAAGTGTCCAGATCACCTTCGATCCATGGGGTTCTTGTACAAATCCTGATGCATCAGGACTGTAGTAGTGCTCTAATGCTGCCCTTAATGCACAGTAGAGACTCCATGGTTTATGAATTGGACCATTCCATTTGATGGTCGTCATATTGAGTATGAGTGGTGCCCAAAAGTTATCAAATCTCAGACATCCAAACCACTCAAATCATTATACTTCTCTTGGACTGTTGTTCCAGATTATTGTTTAGAGCATGTATTTCATTTTTCCTATGGTATACATTTGGAAGTACCATTGATCTTGGGGTGGGGAGGGGAGTGAAGGATCAATGAGAAAGGTTCTCTCGCCTTTTGCACTTTGGGGATTGAAATGATTTGATGCACCATTACATATGAATGAATTTTAACACTTCTTTTTATCAAGAATGGGTGGTGATGGGAGGTGGACCCCTATTGCTTTTGGCTTAATGGTTTGGTAGGTCTGCCTGCCGTCTCATCATATTGTATGACAATAACGTTTACTTGCTGCAATCTGTCAATATGAAGGTCACTGGGTCATTTTGCTTTTGCTTTTCAGATGGATCACTTTGATGATGTACTATTTATTTAGTCAATCTGCTCAGTCTAGCACCCATTGGCACCAAATCATCCATTGTTCTGAAACTCTCTATTCTGAGGGTTGCTGGTTGCAATGCTAGACAGTCCTTTCTAAGAAAGGAATCATACTCTGACAAAAAGAAACCTACCAGCTAACTGCTTCAAGGTGAACATGGAGCTTTTAGAAATGTGGGAAGCTGTGATACCTGGATGGTACAGAGTATGTAACTTCTATGTATTGTATCATATCCACTACTTAGATTTTATAAGTAAAATCCAGATTCCATACACACTGTTTCCATGGTGAGTCCCTGCCAGATCTGGGCATTAGGTTGGCATTGTGTCTCAATACAGCGAATGAGGACATTCCAACCTCAGAGATTGAAGAGTTAGGAAATATTGGGCATGTTCTTGCATTCTTACAATCTGTAAGCCTAATAATAATCTTACTGCTTGAGAATAGTGACCAGGGAGCGGTCAAGAATATTTTTTATTATTTTATTTGACTAAAAAACACTGCAGTAGTGCAGTTGCTGAAATTGGAACTGAAGAGAAAATGGATGCAAAATCCTTATAGACAGTGGCTATGCAACAAGTATCAGCAACATTTACAAACAATGCAAAAATTAGATTGAAGGTTAGGATTATAGTTAGGTTCTTTTGTTGAGAGAAACAATATACATGCACATTGTAGTTGGCTGTTACTAAGTCAAGTGAAGATTTACAATATGGGATTCCTGTGTGAACCATTTTTCTCTGCGAGACACTTGTGTGTGACCCAACTTCCTGGAGGTGGATGTGAGGCCTGTTCTCTTCCTATCATCTTGCCTCCTTCATCCTTATCTCCAATATTTCTTCCTTGCTACTGTTTGCACTTTCACTGTTGCTGCCTTTTCCTTTAGGCTGATTACTGCTTGTGAGCTTGTTTGGACTGCTACAATGTCAAATCGCATATCAGGTTGGTGCTGTTAGCTGGGTTGTGTGAACCTCAGAACTTTTCTGTCTGCTTCTTGTGGCACTTGTACCAGGGGGAAAGCGTGTGACTGGGTAAAGTCTAAGGCTCCCACATCTTATTTGGGTTGGTATAACTTCTTCAACTTGATGAACATCGTGGGCACTGAAGCTTTCTTAGATTATTGGATTTGTCAGATTGAATGCTAAAAGGCTGTTTAGGCATTTGATTGCCTGCTGGATGTACTGTCAAAATTACCAAATTCATATTGATGGCTGAGATCAATCACTAACCAAAAAATGGATGATGTCAACCCAACTTACATTAGAAATAAAGCCATCTGATCAAGTGACCTAGAAAAATAGACGACTGGGATCAGTTATTATGGGTTTGCCTTTGATTGCCAAATGTCTGTAAGAGTCTCGTTCATTTGTCATAGTGAAAAGATCGGTGTACGGAATTTGGGTGGCTTGTATGATTTACTTGGTTGGTTCAATACACACTCATATCTTATTTGTAAAATTTTCAATTATAAAGTTAATGAGTTTTTAATCGCTCTTGTATATCATACATATATAGGTTGATTGCTTTTGTCTTAATCTGTTATATATCACCCTTTTTTTTTCCATGGGCAATGTAAAGAACTCTTTTGAATCTGAATCTCATTTTTTGCACTTATCATACCATAATTACAGCAGCTCAGCTGTAAACTTTTAGTTGTTTTCGCTCAATTTTCTGTGTGTGATACATTCTACTTGTTCTGGTTTTACCCTGTTTGATAAAACGCTAATAAATTATGCAGGATATCTCAGATCTCAGTTATAAAATCACATGCAATGTTGATTTGGTTACTTGTGGTCAAATGGGATTCAATCGGACCACTAAGAAAGCACATGACATCTTTATTATCCATGAGCGATGCACCAAATACATCATAAAAGGGCCTACCTTTCGTCAATCCAATACCTTCACATACCAACCCCCACTTGAATTGGTAATGATCCTAATTTTACTGTGTTAATCACGTTCGAATTTTATCACGGTAAATCTACCTGATGTGTAGGCATAGCCATTAAACTTTAAGATCCTTACACTAAAGTCTATGATCATTTGATCGTCCAAATATCTTCCATTCCCCTGTTCCATGTCAAAGCCTTGTCATTGTCAATTGTCATGCTTTTTGAAAACATGGAAAGTAAAATAGAAGATAGTAAGGATTATGCTATACTAATATATATATATATATATATATATATATATATATATATAAAGGCTGTCTAATGTTTGTTGTCCAATACTCAGATGTCAATTTTGGATCTCCTCATCAATAGTGAGGCCTACTTTTTATACTACATAACAGTTTTCAGGTATGTTGATCCAAGTACTGTCGAAAATATCATTATCAAGATAATCAGGTGGTAGATAGTATTGTTAATTAAAATAAAAAAAAAAGATTGTAGGGATGTTCTCAGGAAAGTATGGCAGCAGAATATTATATAAATGATACGGATACTGAGGGTAAAAAAAAGAAATCAGACTAAAATTGTTGCTTGTGGTTGTCTCCTTCCTACAGGCCAGGTTTTTTAAACGTCCTTGGTTCAAGACCTCCATTTAATATGGTGGGGCCTTGTCCATTTCCTTCTCTAATCCTTATTCTTGTTGAATGCACACATCTTAAGGGTGCCCCACAATTACAAAGAGGGGAGAACATAAATTATATCGACCTGGGTTGATTTAGTATAGTGAACTACTATGCTTTTAGTTATATTTAAAAAAATCCCAATAATATTGTTATAACTACATCTAAATTCTGCATGCTAACCTCTTTCAGTCAACCAGCATCATAATGTCGTGCTTATAATGATAAAATAGCACCCATTAACCTAACGAGGCAGGTGGTCCCTGGCTTCCATTTCCAATGTGAAATGATTGATGTAGCTATCATCAGACTTTTATACCTCCACCATTTGGTGTTTGATTTGGATATTTTGGAAGTTATTCATCCATGCCTACTCGATGTTACTTCAATAATTCCAATATTCCCACGGTTACAATCGATTAGGGTTATTATCCAAAAGCTTTGGCTGCTTTATGGCAGTTTTATGCATTATTATTTGTCTAGCAATTCTTAGTTGAGCATGATTTTATCGTAGTTTCTTTTTATGTATTTACTTGTTAATGCTTCAATTCTAAGTACTTCCGGATGTAATTAATCGGTTTTTTTTTAATTTTATGTATTTATTTCTAAATTTCATATTTGCTTATTACTCTATCGGCACGTGTTTGTTTCATATAATTGAATTCCTAAGATTATATTTAGTTAAAAATGACGAATTAAAGGTGAATTGTTAAAAGGAAGATCAAATAACCTCCTCTTTAATGAAAGTCGAACCAAGATGAGAAATAAGTATAAGCCATCACCTTAGTAATTTAAATATAATAGTTGGATTACATCTAAAATACACATCTTATAAATATCCTTCACTCTTTACCTCATCTCTTTCACCCCTCACCTCTTTATTAAATCTTTGGTGGAACTAATCTAACAATAAATTCTTATGAATTCAGTTTTTAATGTTCTATGCAAACATATTAATAGGCCTTGCATGTTTATCTATAACATACACCGGTCCCAACTCCCAATCACTTGTTATTTTTTATTTTTCATCCAAAATTAGGTGGAAGACTTTTTTTTAATATAACATTATAAAGGCTTATACCTCTTAATTTAGGAAAATATTCATGTGTATCTATCCCTCATCACAAGGTAAAAGAGGAAAACGCAATATAAGATTATATAGAGAAGAGGAATATTCATTTGCAAAAAGAAAGCCCTTTAAGTGTGCACATGAACATTCCTCGTTAATCTAAAATACTGAAACGTCCTCCGTGAAGTTAATGTATTGACCCTAAGATATTTATGATCTTTTGATCTAATGCTAAAAGGTCTTCCGTGAAATCCGTCCATTTTAAATGTGGAATTAATGCCCATTAGATGGTGATCTTATCCTTACTGTTGTGACCTAAATTACTTTTAGAAATATTTTCTAAATGATGATATCATGGTGAATATATAGTTGTTAATATTGTTTCAGACCTCATTTCGCTCTGGCCTGTAAAATGAAAAGTTTCGGCCAATTCGGAATTTCGGCGAAACTTTTTGGAATTACATTTCGGAAAAAATATAAAATAATATATATACATATAAGTAAATAAAAAATAAAAAAATTAATAAATATAGATTTAATCAATTATAGTAATTTTTTTTGGAATTATATTTTGTGAAAATATAAGAAATAAAAAATATATATGTAAAAAATGCAAAAAAATTAATTCTATAAAATTCCATTTCGGCCGAAAAGTCATATTTTTGGCCGAAATTCCGAATTTCAGTCAAGATTGACCGAAAGTCAAACCGAAAAGTTGAAGTATCGGCCACTTGACCGAAACGAAAAATTTGGGCCATTTCAACTTAAACGAAACGAATTAACAATTACGGTGAACCCTACCTATTCATAAAATCCCAACCAACAACTCAACTGGATGATGTTCATTTAGTGGCAACCCATGTGCCCAGAGGAACAGATAATTCTGACCACAGCTATTGATGTAACCCTATGGGTCCCACCTCCCAATCAATTTATCAGTCAATCCACAAAATTCAATATTGAGGCCCACCGAGATTAATGCCTTTTGGATCTCGTTTTAGTGGCTAAAATCGGAGTCGCTTTCTTTCATTGCCAGTCTCTCCCGGCATTATATTATCCAGTCCCCTGCCCAGACCACCGACCCCTACCCTTAACTCCCAGTCTTCCGCTCTCTCTCTCTCTCCTCAACCGTTTGAAAGGTACGTTTCTCTCTCTCCTTTTTTCTGTTCTAGGTCTTTTGGCTTCGGATTTCACCACCTTTGCTTCTCTTAATTTCAATCTCTGATTGGAACGATATGATTTATGCTGTTGTAGATTTTCTGTGATCCTTGTATTTTTCGGAGACCAGTTGCTTGGTGCGTTTTCAGCTATGTAAGTGATTATTTCCGGATCTGTTTAGATTGGACTGCTTGTGTGTTTGTTTTTGTTTATTCCTTCAACAGGAATCTGTTTATTAGATGTAATGTAATTTCTTACAAATTAGTCCGTTTATCTTTAACACGAATTGGAAGTTAGTAGTAGTACTGTTCGGTCTGTGTAGAATCCTACGGTGAATTGTGAAGCTTGTGGTGCATTTCTGTTCTAATTTAGGATGAATAGGATTGTAGGTGTCACTTTTTTTTTTTTTTTTTTGGTATCGTTGATTTCGATCGGGTTCTTTCTTAGAAGGTTTATATAATCCTGGCATGAAATTTGGGCATTTGGGTCCGTTTGTTTTGGTGACCCAGATTGGTAATTTGCTTGATCCCACAGTGGATGGGTCCTCACTTTGCTACTATAATGTCTGGGCTATTGATCTCTCTTGTTATTCATGGATGTGATGATGCGGAACTCCCACTTGTCTTGGATACATGTCCCATTTTGTGAAGCCTTTTGAGAAAATTTCCAAGATCATTTATGTGATTTTGTTTTGGTCCTCATGTTCAATGGGTTTTTATTCTATTATTGATTGATTTGGGCTGCACGCCAATCACTTTGTTATTCTAATGATTTCCCTTCCATTCTTTTTCCCTTCATGGTTATAACAAATGAAGGGTTTAATTGCTATGATTATTTATATAAGCTAAAGATCCATATTTGATACAAGTGGTATAAGTTGATCAATCGAACAAGAGTGCTATTTAGTCCACAGTATGGTGACCCAGATCATAATTTTGGTTGAATCTTTACCCAGAAAGCCATTGTTTAAAGAGAAATTATTAAGTACCGTATTATGGGGCCCACTGTAACTGCGCCTATGAAAATCCTTCATGGTTGGATAAGAAGGATCCATGTTGATTGGTTAGACTGAACTGTTTTAGCCATTTTTCTGGGGCCCTTGATGAGATGTTTATGTTCATAAAAATGAAGGCTGGTTTTGAGCCATTAACTTTGTTTTTTTTTTTTTTTGATGGGTATCATGACTTGAACCCACAACCTCAATGTTGCAATAATGAGCATCTTCCACTCTTCCATGGGCTCTTGTCTATATATTCAAGGTTCTGAGCCATACTCATGATACAATCTATGTAACGACCTTCGACTTTTGTCTTGAAGAAACAGATTGTTTTCTGGAAATACAATATAATGATAAACATGAGTTCGTTTTACCTGTGGATCTTAACAGTTTACGTCCCTTCTAATCATCTTGATATATATGAGCATATTACATGATGTTTTCACTCAGTTAGTGTCATCCAATTATAAGGTAAGATGAATGGACAAAACACAAAGCCACAGACATATGAAGATGCCAACAATCAGAATGTTTGTTAAACATGATAAACTAAGGGTACCGTTTTACAATTCGAAAGAAGGAAGCATATTATCCATGGGGTTATTCTACCCCTCATGACCCCCAGCCTTTCATTGCTGGGTGCAGGCCTTTGTGCATTCATACAATAGTCTTCTCTTATATTGTATAGTTTTATTTCCCCTTTTCAGGCGAAATCATATACCTTTTAAGAAGAAAAAGGTCAAGGGAAATGCACTTTGGATACCTGTCCACCAAAGGGATCAATGAACATGTGACTTGAGCAAAAGAGTGTGTGGTTTTGATAATATGTATTTGTGATTTTGTTTATATTTGTTAGGGTAAGAAAATTGGAATCCCTTTGCTTGATAGGTGCTTGTTGAACATAGAATGTATGTTTTCCCCCAAGTCATGTTAAAATCCCATCAACTTTTTCTAAACCCTGTTTCAATTGTAGAGATAAATTAATCTCTTCGTTTGGGTATATGGGGTTGCCACTATATTACTTCGTTAAGGTGAGCTATTGTGATCTTGTCGATTGATGGGACTCATCGTGATTCTATACTTATTGACCCTTAATGAGAAATGGTTATGAATGATGGTGCATCAACTTATCGAGGGTGAGAAGGGAATGTTAGTCATTTGATTGCAGTCTGACATCTCTTCGTGATCCCGTTGTTGAGAGTTGATGATGTTTTGAAGAAAAAGATACCCATATAGAGAAGCAAGAGCAGAAAAATTTTCAATGTCAATTATGATCATGATTTTTGTAGTTTCATAATGTGGTGTAATTTTATGTATGAGCTCCTATTGGAGTTGGTGTTTTTTGGTTTCATATCTAACAGGGAGAATACAAAATACAGAACCAACACTAAATAAATGGGTATAAGAGCATTATACCCAAAGCATAGATTACAAAAAAGCTATGAAAGGAGATGTCCTGTCCACTTCTTGTTTTTCCAAAGCATTTGCCATACAATTAGCGGACTGCCTAATATGATTTGAAAGTCACTTGGAGATGCAAAGACAGCACTTTTATCTCTTTGAAATGAAACTGAAATTTCCATGGCGTTGAAGCATTGGATGACAACCACAAAAGGGCATCAGACGAGACACTTTTGATAATAAGCCTATCATGGTATGAAGAGGAACCCACGAGCCTCCAAAATCACCATCAGCTCAGCCTCGCTAGAATCCTTTCTGCTAGCATTATTTAAACACATACACAAAACAACACTCGCCTCCAATGCCCGCCGGATCCAGTTTTCCTTTGGTGGCCTCTTCCACATTGAACTCTAAGACACCAGGAGGAGCTGTCCAAACTTCCAATTTCCTCTCCTTCAGCAGATCAAAATCCATGCACCCTTCCTAGTTATATGAAATATCATCCAATTTGACATGATTGAGTTCCTTCTTAACACAACACCCATTTAGCAACCCTGAAAAGCATCACCACAAGAAGTGCCTGAAAGGATAATGTAAGTATTGCTAAAAATCTTATAATTCCTTTGTCCCCAAATTGATCATAATTAATTTTTCTATGATGAAGTATTGTAAGCTGTAGCTCAGCTGGTAGGGACATGGGTGTGTGAGTTCGAGTCTCCACTGTAGCAAAAAAAAAAAAAAAGAGTAAAGAAAAGAAATAAAAGAAAAAAAAAACAATATTTGATTTGTTTATTGGGGGGTTGTGTTGAATATTGTGTAGAGACCTTCTATTGTTTGGTCTGGATCCAATAATCTGATCATGCCACATATATTATCTTATTGCATCAACCTCATCCTTGCTTGAGCTTGACCACTTGCACCTTACTATGGAGAATGGCTACCTTCCATATGTATCATGAAGTACAAATGCAACAATAGCTACTTGTCCTCATGTGTTGACAAGAGTCAAAATTTGGGACAGCTTTAGAATGGTTTTGATTGTTTTTATTCATGCTGTTTTCTCCACAGCATTTTCATTATACATTATAGGCTGTGGGTGTCACTTGCATCCTGGATTGGGGGTGTACTTTCATCACTGAGGCTTGAGAAGGCATCTTTTCAACCTTTTATTAACACTGGGGCTTCTAGGGCACGGAAGACTTGAAATTGCTCGATCTGTTGCAGCTGCTCGATCTTTTTTTTTTTTTTTTAAATTTAAACCATAAGGTTTTTCTGCGGTGTTGCCCTCCTTTTCTATAAGTTCATTTAAAACATGTCTTTTTCTCATGGGACAACTGTGTCAAAAAAATAATAATGAATAAAATCTTTTCCTTCATATCAGAACAGATTTGGTCATGCAACAATGCTTGACTATTAACTAATTCAATTTGTTTTTCTATGTATTCATCCTGATTCCTGATTATTAATCATGTCTTGATATTCTTTGACATGGATGGCAGCAGTTTCTTTTTCGATTGAGGACACTCCCGAGCTATGACTCTAGCATGTCTCGTTTGTCACAGTGTAGACAGTCCATCACAATCTTTTAGAAGCTACTCCACCTCGAGTTCAGACAGTGAGGGCCGATGCTCAGCTATAGTCAACTGCTTGAGCAGGAAAGTATCTGTTCCACCAGAGGGTGCACGCACCATGATGACATCCAAGGTGACCCCGCAGCCTTTCATAACAAACAGCCAGGGCATTGTTGGAGCACCAAGACTAGTTCGGAGCCGTGCTGTGAGAAGGGACCTTGTGAGGGACTGGAACTTCGATGAATTTGTAGTTGAGGGTTAGAGAAGAAGAAAGACCTTTTTGCGGAACATGATGCATCTTCTCAATGTATCGGGTTTAGACACGTCCAAACACATCCAATGGTTGTGCGTATTTCTTTCACTGGTGTCCTTTCTGTTTTCCAGATAAGACGCGACATACTGTGTTGTTTATTAATTTTTTCTCATCTCTATTTCATTTTCGCCATTTATAGAGAATCAATAGGGACTCTGGAAGTACCTCACAATCACGTCTTTATAAATCCCAAAAGGAAACCGTTACCGACTTCTTTCCAGCTATCAGAGAGTCTGAACCCAAAAAGAAGCCTGCAGAATCTTCTCTTGTTTAGGAGTAAAATCCTTTGTTGCTGTAAAATACAGCCAACAGGGAGCAAGTTTCTTTGATTTATTTCTGGGCTTTGTGCTTATGTTACCTTCTCCTTCTACTTTATTATTTTCCTTTGATTTTGATTTTTGAAAGGCGTATTTCCTTCATTAAAGGTAAAATGCTTCAGTAATGTAAGTCTTCCAGGTTTGAATGATCAGAATTCCAGAGTGTTGATCTGCTGGCACCCACCAACAATGCACATTTTTAAAAAAACAGGACAGACCCCATTAGTTCTCCATGAATCTGGACCGCTCTATATTTCATAATCACCCACCTTCAAGTGGCTTGAAGTTGGTCTCTTGAGTTAAATTTTGGGTGTGGTTTGTTCAGGATAGATTCCGTCAGTTGGATCAATGGTCTAAATTCTGGGCTTCGCTTGTCTATAGCAAGGCCCAAGTAATGCCCTCCAGGCCCCAGGGTCTGGCCAGTTGCGCCTAATCTGGTTGACAGGATTTCACTTGTGAAAACACCAGTGTAGGGCTCTCCAAACAGACCAGTTTATACCAGGTTTTGAACTGATCGGCCTGAGTTAATCCAAAAACAAATTCTCAGCTTAATGTATAATCACCAAATCATTTGATCTAACCTGAATTATTTACCAATAATTTAGTAATTTCATTGAGGTCAAGGCAAACAAAATTTTATTATCTTTTTTTTTTTTTTTTTGCCCCTTTTTTCTCCTTTTCTTTTTAAGCCTATTCAACAACTTGGTACTCATGTTTGCATAACTGCTTCATGGATATAATTTACCATAAAAGAAGCTGCTCTACATATTACCTTTACCTTTCCACTTATCCCTTTTAATAGAAGGCACTGCAGGAATCAAATGCAGATAAAACAAACGGCCTTAATATGAATCGTGCATTTTATCTTGTATTGTTTTAGGACCGTTATGTTGTATCTTGCAGTGTTTCTGCTGAATTCGGTGTAATGCAAAAAATAAAGTTCTTATTACCAAGGAAAAGTATAGTAAAGGTGTGTTTAGGTTAACACTAAAAGGGTTTGTGAGTCGCACTTGATTTCTTCTTTCATGTTGATGTTGTTTGTTTGCAGCAAATCCAGTCATCTGTTTGTCACATGATTTCTCTCCTAACTAGTGTTCGGTCAGTGAACATTTTCCCTGTCCTTTATAAAATATGATACACCCAGGCTAGGGCCTAACCTATTATAGGTGGGCTGGGATCGGACCAGGTACTTATGGCCCAAGTTAGGCTTGGTCCGGGCTCGGGCCTTTTGTTTAAAATCACGGCCAGGCTAGGATATTGCCCAGCCTGGGCCATGAACACTTTGGGCTTCAGAAATTCCAATTGATGAGGGAATTGGTATTATGTGGGTGGGTGTGTTGGTGGTGTAGGAGCTCACGATCAAGATAGATGTGGATATATGACCGAACTAGCTTTAGGTTAATTGGATCAGCTTGATAAAAAAAATAAAGAGTCAAGATCCCAAGCTAATCAGGGAAAGATCAAACAAATGGGGTTAAATCATTGATTAGATGGCTAAGATTAAACCAAAAACCATTGTGAAAAACTCAGAATTATTTAAGGGATAAAAACAACACCCTTATGATCCTTAATTTTGGACTGTCTAATCAGATCAAATCAAGGCCAAATATGATGAAAATTCAGCAATATTGAGATGCGCATTGTCTAGAATGGGGTCCATTAACCATGACCCAACTCGAACCCATTCTATTATTCTAAATCCAGCCTGTGCCGGATGCCCTATAGTCCAATAGCTTCATATGCAAGAAATTATGGATATTGGTAACTTTTTAAAATAAGTTTTCTTATCCTTGAAAACATCTTTCTAAAATCCAAAAGACAACAATAAACAAGGAATCATGTGAGATTTATTTCCAACCAAAACTGGGAATCATTCCCACAAAAAAAAGTGGTATTCATTCCCAACTAAAAGTGAACTACCAAGTAGTCACAGTGGATTCACTCCAAGAAACTTTCTAGTCATATGTTTTATAAATAAACATCATATATTCAATTTGCTAATGAGACCAACCAATATAAGAGGAAATTTTGGCCACATTAAATGCAAGAGGAAGGTGTTTAATTGGATAGTTTAAATTTATAGTAGGTTGTCCCCACTATATTCCGAGTCCCAATCACTATTCTGCCATCATATCACATGATTTTCATGTCAAAAGAACCACACTTCATTAACCATATCTTCCACTCTTTTTTAAGTGCAATTCTCTTACAAATAGAATGGTCACATATCAAGTTTTACTCCCAATAATTATTATGTCATCTTATCACTTGATTTTCATGCTAAAAGACTCACACTTCATTAACCACATTCTCTACTCTTTTTCCAAGTGTAACGCTCTGATAAGCGACAGCCTCTGAGGATATGACTCCCAATAATAATTCTGCCCTTTTATCTCTTGATTTTTATGCCAAAGAGTCATACTTAATTAACCACATAATTTACTTTTTTCCAAAGTGTAATGTATTAGATTATTAAGCCTTAATCCACAAGGGGGATCTCCCTGGGTTCAATCCAAATGACACAATAATAATAGAAATAATCTGAGAACGTCAAAGAGTATATTTGACTCCATTGCTTTGTTCTTGAACCAACTGAAGCTTGGAATATATTTGAGGGATTTACAACTCCTTTGTCATTGACTTTTCTTTCTTGCTTAGTGATGGTGGCCAGCCAAGAAATGCTAATAGCCAAAGGAGTTACCCAAGGAGTCCTTTTGATGGGTTAGTGAAGTCTGATCTAGACGTGTTATTAATTACAAGGGTTAATATGTAATTTTGTCTGTGAAATTTGGACTCTTTGTTGGACATCTTTGAGGGGAGCAGTAAATTTGAGGTAGCAAATGTGTACTTTGCTTCCTCAAATACAAATTTGCTACTTTTAAAAAGTTGATCCCCAACAGAAGTAGCAAATTTTACTATTTCTTTGACTTTTTCGTATTATTGTATTCTATGTGTTGCATTATTTTATTTCATTTTATCATTTGCTACTTTGAGTTACCACAAGGCAAAGTTGAGGCATTTGGAAGACGTAGCAATTTTGAGTTTGACACTTGTTGTTTTGGTTGGAGAGCTAAACATCCTATGTAACACAGTAACTTTGAGTTGATACTACAATTGCCGTATCGGTTGGAGATGGTCTTATAAGGACAGATTCGATGATTGTGAGTGTCTAGGGGATTTAGGGCTTCATGTATTTATATTGGGTGGTGAGAGCATTGTATTCTGAGAGATAAAGAGAGAAACTAAGACGGTGAGAGAAGGAGAGTCTGGGAAGGTCCTGTACTCTTGTATACACGAGAAGAGGGTTGTTCCTGTTGTAGTACCAAAGCCACCATTTTAAAAAATTGTATCCAACATCAATACTATCCCACCAACCCTTCATATCTATAAATTACAGGGGTCCTTGGCAGTGACTATGTGTGAGTAGTGTGGAGGTGAGATGTGAGGCTCACTTGATACCTTAGTATGGTACATTCATATATTTACATGTGTTGACACAACACCAAAAACAGGAAATTGGAACGGAAAAGCGTTCCCAATCCTTCCGTTCCTAATCCGTTAAACCGTTCCAAAAACAGGAAATTGGAACGCTTTAACGGATTAGGAACGGTTGGTACCAAATTGGAACGGAAATTGGAACGCTTTAGGAACGGTTTAACGGATTAGGAACGGAAGGATTAGGAACGCTTTTCCGTTCCAATTTCCCGTTTTTGGTGTTGTGTGAGTTGCATGTAGTGATATAATGTGTTGAGTTGCATGTTGATTAATGTGTAGTGCTGCATGTAGTTGATGTAACGTGTACTAAAATAATTAAAGCGGGTGCTTTTGTATTATATGTGAGGGTCTTTTTGTAAGTCAGTTGTATGAGCATGATATAAATTGAAGTCTATATACGTATTGTATTGAGTGCTTGTGTGATGTGTTGAGTTTGGCCCATCCACACTTCATTTTCCTAAATTTTTTAGCAAAAGTAACAGGATATCCTAAATGTGTAGACAAGTGGATATGGAATGGATCCTTAATGGGCTTGTGGTTATGTGAGCCACACCCATTTAGTTCAATCTAAATACTGTTACGAATAGGATGGTTATATTCTATTCTGTATTAAAATGTTACAGAGAGAGTTATATTGCAGAGCAAGGGACTTAAATCTAGTTGTTGAATATCCCCGTGAGAAAGAAAAAACATCTAACAACAAAGTTTTATCTCCTCCACTCTCTCACCAAGTATCAATTAATGAGTATGGATTCTCTAAGGCTCTCACCCCCAAGATACAAAGGGACACACATATGAGGATCACATATTACAAAGAAGACAGCTTTTGGAGCCTTTTTTTCTTTTCCAAACTTTACAGTGATGTTCTCACAATCATTAATTATATGCATTTTATAGGTTTTTTCTTCCATCTTTGCAATCCATTTGGATGTGATCAAGTTGATCTCTTAATTATGCACTAGATTACTTAGATTTAGGGTTCCATATGCTTTTATAGGGTTTTCAAGAGTCTCATATTCTACTAATTAATTAGATAGGTATCCTTAGTTTGATGGGCCATAGCTATATTATGACATAACAAATGATCATTTCCACATTTACCAAAAAAAAAAAAAAAACAATGATATATAATTTCTCCAGTGTAGTGTAGACTGTAGAGAATTTCATCATTAAGTTTGTATACGTAAATGACCCCCACAAATGCAAAAGCATTGATAGGAGGTAACGCATGCAAAGTATATATCCTATGTGGAAATTAAAGCTATGGAGTGTGGATGGCTCCTAGTGAGCAAATCATGAATAATTTTAATGACAACATTTCAATATTCTTCTTCATATGTTAAGATACAACGAAGATGCTTTAATAGTTACGCACCTAATTTATTATTATGTCAAAAACGAACATGGATGAAATACGAGATTATAAGGAAAGGAGTGCGTTGTTGTTGTATTTCTCATTTAATTAAGAAAGTTAACTTCGTCATCTTGAGGATGGTATGAAGGAACTAAATTTGGGGGAGTCATTTGAAAACCATCAGTGGGACTCATTTATGAGATTCAAATGTAAATAATACCCTGCATTTGATTATATTTAGTATCCGACATTAATTAGATATTGATTGCCTTGGATCAACCTATAAATCATCAAAACCCCTAAATCTAAACTATGTAAAAATATACCATATTGTTTGTTTACATATGTGGTAAAGTAAAGTAAAATTGGATGTCATTTCATGGTAAAAGTGAGTTAAAGTAAAAAGGGATTCTTTAATTTCTCTTGTATTTACTTGACTTTACCACATACTTTCATGACATAAAAGAAAAAGTAGCTTGTGGTAAAGACAAATAAAACTTATTCATAGTAGTATATATATGGTAAAGAAGGGTGAACTATATCACATCTAGACTTTGCTTTACCACACTACTTTTGCATGCCAACATAATAAAATGAGAATATATCACATCTAAACTTACCTTTACTTTAACTTTACTTTTTCAGTGACTAAACAAATGTCATTGGACTTGAACTTTTTTAATTTAAAAACGGGTACTAGAGCTGTTAATCGTGTCGTGTTAACGAATCCGGATTACGGGTTAACGAATTCGTATAATTAAAATTCACCTCAACCCGTACACGACCTGTTAACTTAATGAGTCAAAAAATCCAACCAAAACATAATTTGTTAATTTAACGGGTTACACAACCTAACCCATTAACCCCTTTAAGTAATTAAGTCATTTCGAGAATTAAAAGAAAATCCATACAAAAATATATAAAGAGAAAAATATATCAGCCACACGAAACTTTAAGTGAGGATCTCGAGTGGATTCCACCTAAAACCCTGCTATAAAATAATAAATTTTATTTTCTTCTTTATTAATATAAATTAATTCTAGCTACACTTAGGGACTAAAAAAAAATTTAATGGGTTAAACGGGTTGTTAACGAGTTATTGATTTAATTCGTATACGACTCGTTAATTTAACGTGTTAACGGGTTTGACCCGTTAATGACTTGAATCTATTAATAATCGAGAACCCGTTAATATCGTGTAGATTCGTGTCGTGTTAACGGGTCAAGTGACATTTTGACAGCCCTAATTATGATCATCATTTGAACTTCTAACAAACCCGTGAATTTCTTGCAAAACCGCTTCAGGCGGTTACCAACCCACAGGTTTAGACATCTCTCTTCACGGAAGCAACTGGTATTAATCCCCGGTTTTGAGAGCATTTATTTTGGAAAAAAAAAATCTAGCAATCACTTCATCTCTTGATTTCATTCCCTTCACATATTTTAATTACCCATTCTTCGTGTTATTAAGTCACACAAGAGTAAGAAATCATGTAGTCCACATGTTGGATTAAGCAATTGGCTAAAACTAAGGTTGATCTCCCGATTAAGTCTTAATCTGTGATCTTCAGAGAGTCTGAATTGGGACCAAATTCTTGGTAAAGAGTAACCCAAAGATCAGAAGCATTTGCAGCGAGTTCTTTACAACCATTAGAATGCACCTAAGGTACAAGAACATATCCATATCAATAGACATCTTTGAGTAGCAATTGGATCCTCTGTTGATTGAAACAACATATGGCTACATGGGGATACAACAATTTTGAATGGTTTTGGTTCCATAGGTGGCCCCTTTTGGGGCATGGTCTATAAATTTTAAGTGGTTTTATTTCAACAAACAAATGTCATATCAAGATCAACCAATCAATCTCAACCCTAATGCAATCTCAAATTCCAATTGCAGTAAACAAATGAGAGTAAATTCATGCACATGGACACTAACCCTCTATCATCCAGTCGAATCTCCTCATCTTAGATTTGACCGCCCATTAGCCATTGACCATCTATTTTGAAGGTTATTAATTCCTTATCTCTTCCCCTTTCAAAACCAACGGTTGAGATCAGGTGACGACGGACCCACACGCTTTAATCGCCATGTCCCTAATATGGTGTGAGCTAAGGTGATTACGCTACGTCGATTCTTCCCGTGTAAGATCGACTGTTACGTTGACGTATTCATGCACTTGTCTCCATTTTCATGTTCATCCCCCTCCATGATTATTACACAACCTAGCAGCATCTCACAACACATTTCATGCTACCATCCCCGTATTTAACAACACATCTGGCTCTTTGTTTGTGTAGCCTTTTTCGCAGCGGTTGAGATGTCGAACCCAGAAGTGAAGAAGACTAGGAAGGGAAAAGGAGCAGTTGCTGAGGTCCTTTCATGGCAGCAGAAGAAGGAGGTTGCAGACGCAGAAGAAGAGGCTATTGGAAAGGAGGTGGAAGAACTTACTGACTGGGTAATTCTCTAATTCCCAAGACCTTGTTTGGATCCTCAAAAAAATGCCTAGTTCACATGCAAATAATCTACCAGTCCAGATCGATCGGCTTAGGCTGATAAACAAATAAAACTTTACCTTTCAATCAAACTGCTATATATCAAGAATTTTGGGGACTATGTTTTGCTAATACTGCGAAAAGATTCATGTTTTAAATGATTTTGTGGCCGGTACATTTCTCTTGTGTCGGTGAGATTTCAAAAGTTGTTCTTCTGGTTGTTTTAGCTATGCTGTAAGCGTCTCTCTCTTTAATAAAATTCCTTTGTTACCGATCGAGAAAAAAAAGAAAAAGAAAGTACGGTATCACCCTCCCGCAATCGCTTGTTCTTTTTAAGAAAGGATTGTGCTATTGTCACATTAAATAATCCCTAGTTCTCTTAAGATAAACTATTTAGGTATTTCTAAATTGTTATCGCACTTTGATGATGGTCGCCGTCTTATTAATAGAGTTCATCCTTGTCATATTTAGGTCATTTTGAGTCTATCGGAGCCTGTGGCTATGATCACCTCAAGAAACATAGTAGGATGGTGCGACTTGAAGAAATTTCTTATTAGGAAGAGTTAGATCGATGATAAGAAATAATAGAAATGAAGATGGTGTGATTGTTATTGCAGAAGTGGAAGGAGGCAACATGATAGCCCATTGCTGGCTTAGCTAATTGTAGAATCAAAGCCAGCTCTGATTCGATTGAAAGAAATTAGGGACTACAAGTAAACATTCACTGTATGAGATACCATGGTGATTGGGATAAGAGATGACAGTGTCAGTTTGGATGGTGATCCAAGTAAACTCTTTTCATTGTTTAATTGACAGTTCTTAGATCTGTTTGGCCTACCTGGATTTTTTGGGCCTAGAATTACAGAAAGGTATGTCATATAGGCCTGACATGGAGACCCAATCATAGCCATTACTGCAGCGATAAACAATGGATATATGCAGTAGGGTCTCAGACTCTTATCAAGGTATTGAACCATCCGGGTCTAGGTTGGGTCCATGGTGTGCCGACACAGGGACCTGATTATTGATCGGTCGTGTACTGACCTCAGCCTGATTGGCCCACTTGGTAATATTTAGATTATTATCAACTACAATATTATATGTGAGATATAAGATAAATGCTTTAATTTGCTCTTGTGATGAGAACATCTCTCACAGAGGGAATCCGTGAGAACTTTCGATAGGCCCACCTTATGATTCATCCAAACCATTCAAACACAAGGGACCCCATTTTGCACCCATCGAATGAACGGGACTGTTGGATCCGTGTCATTTTCTTTTTTAAAAAATGGACCTGCCTAGCTCAAAGACGGTGCTTGTTGGCATTCATTGCATCTTTAGTTGTACTTGCTGGCGAACATGATTAAGGTAATATTTGGGCGTATCCCATGTTTTAAATTGCAAACTTTTGCTGATTTGCTCTATTTGTACCTGCAAACTTTATTATTTGCATTCTAATTTTTTTCCCTATTGATGACAGACCACTATGGTAGGAACCATGGGTGAGGATCAACTAGAGGAGCAAGTGAGGAACAGACCAAAACATTTGAGGAGCTTGGAAACACCGAAGGTTGCACCAGTCAAACGTGTAAGATAATAAAAATCTGATTATAATCACATATTAATTGATTGAGTACATCATCTATAGTTGTCAATTCCATTTCGGTCATCATTTCGGTCTAGCCTCTAAGATTGATTATTTCGGGATTTCGACAAAACTTTTCAGAATAACTTTTTAGAATAATAAAATTAGAAAATATATACATTTATGTGAAAAATAGAAAAATAAAGATAAAATATAAATCATGCATGTTTCTCGATATGGATATCAAGAAAAGATTTTAAAAAATTTGAAAATTGTACTACAAACCAAAATGGACTGTCATTGGCCGAAATTCAAACCGAAAACTTTTTTTACCCCCATTCCATTTCGGCCAAATTAAGGAGCAAAACATGAAATTCCAGCCAATTCCGCGAAATGAAATAGAATTGACTACTATGATACCACCACATATTTCCCCTAGCTAACTGTCATTTTGTAAATGAATTTTTTTTCCTAATACTACAAACTAGCTAGTTGGTTATTTTTCCTTGTGGAAAAGGCTGGTGGTCCCCAGCAAAGGTCTAAGAAAGAGGAGACTAGGTGCAGTAACAACTGATTCGGCCTGCCAATTCATCCGAACTCAGCATGGTAAATCCAGTTTGGGTTGACACATTCAACCCAATATTGTTATTATAAGTGAGTCTGGTTAGAATTGAGTACACCCATGCTACTCATCCAGCTAACTTAATCTTAACTGACTCTAGAACTTAATATTCGGGTTAACATTCCTAACCTGTTTAACAAACAGGTGGGGGTAATTTGGGTTGGGCTCATGCTCATTACTGTAAAAGATCAATCTGACCCTTGCCGCCATAGTCCCCATAGTCCAAAGACCCACTAGAATGGAATCTTAGGCTGAACTGTCATGAGGTCCGTGACCGTGACGACCACGAAATCTGCTGGTCACGCAAATGAATCGAAGCCAATTCATTCATTGGGCTTAAATAAATCATAAACCCTAAATCCTAAAATAAAGTAACATAAACTGCCAGTTGATATAATGTCAATCCACCGGTGGCTCAAGTGTGAAGCACCTTTCTCTTCCCCAAAATATTAAAAAAAACAAAAAACAAAATAGAATTAGCGATCACTGGTTGTATGGCTGATGGCTGCTGGACTTGAGTGAGTGTGTGTCGGTGGATTTCTTTTCCTCAAACTGCAGGCGAACTCTCCCCCTGTTGTTGCTGGCAGTCGCTGGTCACCAGCGAAACCCCAAAAATCTCAGAAAACCCCTTATGGTTGCAAGAAATTTTATAGGTTTTTTACTTATGGCCCCCAAAGTTTTAAAAAAAGACCCTTATATGTGTTGAAAATTATATATACTTTTTTTATATGTGGCCCTACCAAGATTTTCTGTCTACATAGTGGCCCTCCGCAGGAAGAATTCCAAGGTCCGCCACCGTCACTGGAGCTAGAGGAAGAATAAGTAATTGGTTCAAGGAAAGGCAGAGACGAAGATAGTTGAGAAAGTAAAGATGAGGACACTTTTGTCATTTGGAAAAATAGGGGGAGAAAGGCAGGTGGATTTCGCTAGAAAGGATCACACTGATGAAAAACTTAAATCCAATTTTGAAACTAACTTTTTTCTATCCTTCTCTCAAAAAAAATTTCTGTTGAAGTTTTACCTTTTTATTGCTACCCTTAGGTAGAGTTGGCCTTCTGTTTTACCCATTTAGTCCTTTTCCCAATCTTTCTATCTTGTAGGTACGAAGGAATCGAAAACCCAAGTGTCCTCCAGGTATAATGTCTTCAGTTTGGAAGTTCCATAGAGAAGATGATGATGATGAGTAGGCTTCGGCAAGATGTGGAGAATCCGTATAAAATTCATATTAATATTTAGGAGAGAGTGGAGTCTTTTAAACTATATATTATTGTATAATTAGCTTCTTCTAAAAACATGAGAGTGTCTTTATCCTATTGCAATGTTCATATATGTTGTTTAAGTTGTTCAGTTGTGATTGAAATAGTAATTTTTTTAATACTTGAGTTTTAATGTAAAATAGCATAACAATTGCATGCTTTTATTTGTACTCATTTAAGAAAAATGGCCGACAAAGTGAGAAAAGTAGCATACCTAGAAGTCGATTCCAGAATATCCGATTGACAATTGGACCAACTTGTTTTAGAAAAAATGTCTACCTACTCCCATGCGTTTTCTGAAAAATGAAGTGTTACACCAAACGTCATGACTTGTACAAAAGCAGAAACTTCCCATGAATGGTTCTTCTGCTTCCCACCGAAATGGGTGTGCATTTGAGAATGTAATTGTGAGAATAAATTTGAATATTGAAGGATAATATTCTTCAAAGGAAATAAAAATACTAATGTAATTGTGATTTTGAACGGTTTAGACTTTAAATGTGGATCTTGGTTTTATATGTACATATCAATGAAACGATAAGCGGTAATTTCAGCTCAATGAAAGAAGTATTGACTGTGTGAAAAAGAGAAATGAAGAAATAGAAAAGAGTTTCAGACAATGAGATACGTTACCTTTTTTTCTATTGTGATATACGTACTCAGATACAAAGAAACAAGGAACCGTTCTTGACCGTTAAAAGTGTCAAACCTCCTACCTAGAAAGAGGATTGTGAAAGGTCCAGAGCTTTTCTAATAAGAGGTGGGGCCCACTCTTCAAAGATCGAAAATTGTTAATATCGACCTCTCGTGCACATAGCCACATACTGACCATGTCCATAGCAATAGAATCCAAATATACAGTGCCTGATCAGATTAAGGAGTTATGGAACATGACGAACCCTGACCATGTGGAACACACTCATATATTCAAGCATGATCAATACCATGGGCGCTGCAGACTGACTGCCCATAGAATTGCCAATAGAATAGAGAAAATGACAAATGGAGGCTGAAGAAACACCATTTTAAGAAATATCAATTTTCTTTATATAATTAAAATTTTATTTTTCATTTGTAAATTAGCATCAATATTTATGCATTTATTTTAATAGTTTCAATTTCATTTTAAGTCAAGAATCCTAAAAAGAACGGTAAGTAGCGTCAGTTCTTATCTGGTTGCCCGAGGTTCGAATCCTGGGTTCGTCACATCTTTCCTCTTGTACGGGCTTCTTTTCTACTTGAGTCGGCTTAATTTCTTTTCGTTTGTGCGGGCCTTCGATCTTCGCACTTGAGTGGGCTACTTTTCTATATGTATGCGGTTCTTTTCTATTTGTGTGGAGGGTAGGTCCCTCAACACTAAGTTTTATTGCTATGAAAATTAATTTTGTTGTTTGCTGTAAATCCACTAGTAGTCCTCTTGTGAGGCATCTCTCTGTTCACAAATATACATGAATTAGATTGAACCCTTGATCTATTGGATATGAGCTTGGATCAGGTGGCACGACTGTGCGGCAGTATATGTGCCAGGCACGTCAGTGGTAGAGGAGCTTCACTTCACAGGGACCACAGCCGTGGAACACGATGTTATAGCACTGTATGGATTATGAATCATCAAATATAGCAAAAGACAAGAAAAGAAAGAAAAAGTAGGCTATGCATGGTTGAAGATAGGGCTAGCAATCTTGGAAGAGCGACAAAAACAAGCCTAGATGGTGTTTTTTGATGGCCCACGCCCTAACGGGCAGATTTTGTGGCTGAATAGGGGTGGGTCTAGTACTATCAGTCGGATCAAATGTTTTCAATCCCCTAATTTTAGGTTTCCAAAGTTTAATATATTACATAATGAGAAATTTTCAAAAGCTCCTCATTTAAAAAAAGGGAGTTTTTGCCCCTTTTGACCTATCTAATGAGATTTTACCACCTTACATGGGAAATATAGAAAAAAAAGGAGATTTTTGAAAATTTAAATTTCTTATCCGTATTTCATTTCATAATAACACTTGTTATGGTTTTATAAGCTTAGAAAATGAGCTTTTTTTTTCTAATGAAAAGCGTCCAGAGAGTTCTGTAGCGCTCCTCATATGTAATGATTATACTATAGGGTGGAGCATGTTAGTGAATGTGTCTGTTAATTACTACTACTTTTACGTAAAATGCAGCCATGTGATCCCGACTCATGTTGTTAAATGTATTCATTTGATTTGACACTACTATGTAAGAGAGAGTTGCACTATCTTGTTGTGTTTTGATCCTACAAGATTTCTAGAATGGTGCTCAATAGAGAAGGGACATCAACTTCCAAACCTCCTTTGTTTGATGGATCTAATTATGCATATTGGAAACAAAGGATGATTGGGTTCCTTAAGTCCATTGATGATGATATTTGGGATATTGTTGGGAAGGGCTACTCTAGACCTACAATTGTGGTTAATGGACAAACTGTTTCGAAACCTAAAGCCCAATGATCTAAGGATGAGAAGCATGCATCCAATTGTAATAACAAGGCTGTGAATAGTATATACAACGGGGTGTCTGTTGATGAGTTTCGAAGGATTTCCACTTGCAAAACCGCAAAAGAAGCATGGGAAGTCTTGCAGACAGTTTATGAGGGTACAGACACGGTGAACCAAGCAAAATTGCAAAGGCTGAATAAAGAATTTGAAACCATCGTGATGGAAGAAGATGAGACATTTGATCAATTTAATGCATGGCTGAATGATATTGTCAATGATGTTTTCATTCTGGGGGAAGAAATACCAGAACACAAAATTGTCAAGAAAATTCTGAGGTCTCTACCTTCGAGGTTTGATTCTAAAGTTGATGCTATTGAAGAAAATAAGAATCTGAATACCCTCAAGGTAAATGAACTGGCTGGAAATCTTCAGATTTTTGAAGCAAACCATTTGAATAAAGAAAAATTAAAAGAGAAGGATATTGCCTTGAAAGCCATCACAGAATCAAGAAAGAAGCCTGTAAAGAAAGTTGAATCTGATTCTGAATCTAATGCTGAAGATGATATGACTGAGTTTATTAAGTGTTTCAAAAACTACATGAAGACAAAACGAGCCAATAAAAAGAATTTCAGATCTGAGAAGAATGATCATGCAAAATGACCAAAGTGTTTTGAGTGCCAAGGCTATGGTTACTATGCTAATGAGTGTGCCAACAAGAAAAAGGGCACAAAGCAAAAAACTCTCAATACTACTTAGGATGAAGAATCTTCTGAAGAAGAAATGGAAAATGCAAAAGATCATGAGGATGATCCTTCAAAAATTGTGAACGACAAGTTTGTAGCGTTCATGGCTAAGTCTGTGTCTGACAATGATACTGATGAAGATGAGTTGTCAAATCAAGAGAGAGATTGGGAAGAATTGTACCATACTACCTGTAACGCCCCAATTCCGGATACCGATATACTCGAAATTGGCGCGCTACTTCCCGGAAAATCCGAGAACTTCCAAGATCGTAGGCCGCAGTGAGGTCCAATTTAAAACTTTTTGAACCATATAATGATAACATTTAAATTGCGGAAGCATAACGATTAAACAATGCGGAAGCAATAGATATCGATATATAAAGTGTGAGCAGAACAAAGGTCTAGTTACAGTATTAATTGTTAATCAAAACTTATACATTTGAATCTACCCAACTTGCTACAAAATTTTCTCTCAAACCCAAAACAAAAGAGAGTCCCTCAAAACCCGTGTATAAACTCCTCGCCCTCCGGCTCGACATCCGTGTCGGCCGGGCCCCACGCGTACTCTCCAGCAACGGGTGCCTCCACTACAGCTAGTGCGTCGTCAGGGATCTCTGGGTCAAGGCCTAAGCACCAATGAATGGGTCAGATCTAAACGATCTGGCAAGTTACAGCATACTACTAACATAGAACATATATCAAAGGAAGTAAAGACGAGTACATAAATTAAATGAATAGCAAGGGAAATGAACTAGGCAGTTGTGCATTTAAATCATAGGGAATCAGTATAAATAGAAACATCTAAACTACTGTAAACAAAGTGGCACATTCACACGAGCTGGAATACCGCGGGATATTATGCCGCGGCCCTCCCATACTGAACACAGTCGCGGCGGGGAAATCTCACCAGTGCTGGGAATAACTAATCCCGAATATCACTCATCAACTCATCATCTCAACATTCCAGATCGGCACGGTATCACACCGTCCGTCTCAACCACACAGCTCATCATGATAGCTTCACAATACTCAACTAGCTCCTACCGGGGATGATCAGTCCACAGGCTGAGCTTAAATCAACCGAGTGAATGTTCATGCCGACTCGAGAATAACTCTAAGGGTCTGTGTCTGTCTAGGCTTTGCCTTGATGAACAAGGTCCTAACAATATCTCTAAGAGGTCTACATATCTCAATACAGTCTCTGGATCTCATTCGAGGTCCAGGCCCACTCGTTGGATCCATACCAAGGCCCATCAGTACATGGCCTGGTCTAAAACCGTCCAAACGAGGCAACTAATCCATCAATTACTGACAAACAGTTCCATACAATCCATAACAGCTAAACAGTCCAATAAGAACTACCTCTTCCAGCTAAAGGGTTCACATCTCCACACTTAGGCCCAATAAGGGCCCGCCTAGACACAGACACGGGTCAATGATCTCCGAAATCACACCATCGGGTCACCTCTAGATACCCTAGGTTCAGGTCTTCCAATTATGTTTAATTAACAGCATACCGCTAATCTTAAAGATCTAAGAATGACAGCATATAAATAAGTGAAGTATAACTTCAATGAAGGAATCAACAGGGAAATCCAACGGTCCAATCCTAGGTAATTGGCCACTTTAGGTTCGGGTCTATCTCCGGTAATTCGATCTCTAAACGATGTCATTAATGCCATAAAATACTGTATTTGGTGCTTAGTTAGTTGATGGCATCTATGACAACTCTTAGAGGTCGAATCATCTTAGATTATCAACCAAAACACTAAACAGTGGTCCCCACGAGTCAAGGTCGAGCCACGCCATTGACTCGTGCTTGGCACATTGATGGAAGTTCATTTGGATGGTTAATGGGGTCCCACAATTGATTAATTATAAAACAATGCTAAACTTACACCCTAGAGTTCACAGTGTGGCAGGTCGACCTGGCAAGGGTCGGGTCGATCTGCTCCACTGGAAATCAAATTGGAACTTGGTTTGGATTCTGGAATTTCCAGTGTACCCGATTGACCAGGTGGCCAGCCGGTCGATCTGGTACACAGGTGTACCTGAGTCAACAGACTCCAGGCCAAATCTCAACTTTTACACTAGGGTCTGGAAATATTAATTTAAGGTTAATAAGTTAATTTATTCTAATGGGGTTTCACGGAGGCTAAAGGTCCTACTCTTTAAATTTTCTAAGGCTAATGGTCCCATAGTATACATTAGAAACTAAATGATTTGTTTAATTAATAAAGCAAATGAGTTATGGAAATAGTGGGCCCCGCTGGGCCCAGCTCCGATTTGGTCCAATAAAGATTAAAGGGTCTAAATTTCTAATTTATGAAAATTTATGGTGCTAATAGAACATATTAAAAACTAAGGGATTCTTGCTAATTAGTGAAAATTAATGGGTAAATGGATCAATGGGCCCCACTGGGCCCAAAGCCCCCAACCAAAACCCAAGCCCACTGACCCATCTCCACTTCCACTCTCATTACCCACGTGGACTTCAATCATCTCATCAGGTTATCCTTTTCTCACCTACCCCTTCCTTTTTATTAATCCCTTAGGATCCACATGTCACCATCCTACTTATCTTGATCAACTACCCCACTCATTCATTCATCTCCTTCCTCACTCAATACAGCACAATACAAGTTCTGTAACAGAACAACTCGTTGCAACAGAGGCCTTGCCCGCCTGATGCATATAGAGAGCAAGATCGTGGGCCCCACTGATCAAGGGCCCACGATCAGCCTCCATCGCCCTGGTCGTCCAAGGTGGCCCCACATCAGATCTCCATAGGTGGCCCACCTGGGCCCACTGACTACAATAAAAAAAAGAAAAAGAAACCAAGAACATCCCTCTGTCTTCCATTACAGTGACTGTAATAGTCACTTTTCTCCACCCATCTTCTAATCCATTGCTTCTTAAACTAAACCATAACTCAAATTAACAAATAAGAATTTTAGAAGCACCACAATGCCCATCCATCAATGTCCATTCAATCTCATACATAAACACTAAGCTCAGGGTAAAAAATCTAGCACAAATGACTGACTGCAATACCAAATCAAAGAATCAACCCACATACGATCTATGAAATTAGTTCAGTGCACTTGCCTTTTTAGCTTGAGAGAGAGAGTTTGCAGAGAGAATTAATTAGAGAAGAAGGAACCAGAGCTCAGCTGAACAGAGCAGGGGAAGAAGAAGAAGAACACAGCAGCAGCTCCTATTATTTGTTCCCAGCACAATAATCAGCAGCTACGGCTCCTTAATATAAGTCCCAGCAGCACTAGGACCTCCCAGGTGAAGGAAAAGGGAGAGAAAGAAGATGGAGTAGAGGTTGCTGCTGTTAGGAAAAATTTCGGAAATTCTCCAGCACAACAGTGAATGAGAAGAAGAAGGTGGTATAGCAGCAGCTCACTGGAGAAGAAGGGAAGTAGCAGCAGCAGTAGGGATCCCAGCACAGAATCAGCAATAGGAGAGAAGTGCTGCATCTCCAATGGAATTCCAGCAGAGTAGAACCAGTCCAGCAGTGACAGAAAGAAGAGAATCTCCCAGCCCAGCAGTGTCTTGGAGGAAATGAAATGGGGAGGAGAAGCACAGCAGCTGGGGAATGAAATGAGGGAAGGAAGGAGATGGGGCAGCAGTAGTCTTCTGTAGCTTCAAGATGGGTTCCAGCACAACTGTAGCAGTGGCTGTCTCTACTCAACGTGGGAGAGGGAATGAGGGAGTGGAGAAGAGGAATGAAGGAAGGCAGTTGGGAGTTTCCTTGGGAAGGGGGCTGGAGGTTTTCTTGGGAAAGGGGCTAGCTTAGGTTTAGGGTTTTTGGGTTTGCAAGAGTTAAGAGACATTTTATAGGATTAGGAGAGGGGTGGTTAATTACTAGATTAGCCTTAGGGTTTAAGGGTTTATCTTAGGATTAGGGTTAGGGTTAGGGGTATGCTGGTCATTTGTTGGAAGCTTCTAGAGGAGGACCCTCTTAACACTAACCCACACTAATTAACTTAGGAAAATCTAACTAGTCAATCTAATTAACCCCTAATTAGCCCAATCAATTAATATTTAGCCAAGATTAGCGAAGATTAGCAATTACTTAGCAAAGATTAGTAGTAATTAGTAAGGATTAGTAGTAATTAACCAATAATTAACATAAATTAGGATTAATTAGTCTATAAAATAGCCCTTAGAGGGCCCACCAAGGGTGGGACCTCACACTACCTATGCTGATTGTGTCAAGATGACCAAGTATGGTAACAAGATCACAATCAAGTACAAGGCTGTTCCAGAAGAAAATTCTGCACTGAAGATTGATTTAGAGCAAGCACTGGAAAAGATTCATCACTTGGAAAGTTAGAAAAATTGCATGGCTGAATATTTGGCTATTGTGAGGCCCCACCCCTTGTGGGCCCTCTATTTGAGTTTTGAATACTAATTATTAGCTAATTATATTAATTAGTGGCTAATTATGTTAATCAGGGGTTAATCAGGGTAGTTAGGTATTAATCTCCTAAGTTGTGTTAGATTAGCCTAGTTGTATTAGTAATAGGATTTTTAGGGAGTCTTTTGTAATTCTAGGGTTAGTAGATTGGTGGAGACCCTTGCTAGGAATTAGAGTGTTCCTTAGGAGGTTTTTCCTAAAAAGCACTATTTCTAGAACTTTCCCACCTAATGACCTATATGCCCCTAACCCTAACCCTAATCCTATACAACCCCAAATGACTTTTTAGTCTTTAGCCACCCGAAACCTTATAAATCCAGCACATTTCCCCAAATCCCTTAGCAACTATTCACTCTTCCTTCCTCTCTTCTTCCTCTCTCTCATTTCTCCCTTAGAGCTAAGTGTTGAGCTACTGTTGTGCTGGAGGATAAGATCTAGGAGCTGGGTCATCTTCATCTTCTTCTTCATTTGGATTGGATTGGTTTTCTCTCCTCTTTTCTATCTCTACAACCTTCTTTTCTCAAAGGCAAGTGCACTATACTCTTAACATAGAATGTATGTTCTGTTTATTTGATTCTGTATTTCTCAATTTCAGTCAATAACTTGTGCTAGTTTTACATTGAGCTTAGTATAGATGGATGGTTGGACATTGATGGATGGGTTTTCACCCCATTTGGAAGATCAATGGGCCTATTTCTTGTTGGATGATGGTGCATTGTAGTGTTTTTGTGATTTCCATTGATTGGATGAAGTTTGGGAGTGATTGGAGGTGATTTGGAGGAAAAACGGACAAAAAATGGAAAAAACCCTGAAACTGGGTTTTCCCCAGTTCCACTTGCACCAAGTCGACTTGGAGGTCCAACCCCAGTGTGCCGGCAGGTCAACCGGGCACACTGCATTTTTGGGGAAAATCAGCTCCCAGTTAGAAAACTTCTACAGAGATCCATTTCAGTGTGCCAGGTCGACCTGGCCCTGCCCAGGTCGACCGAGAACACTGTTTTTGTAGGAAATGACTGAGAGTTGGTTTTTCACCTGAAACTCAGACCTCCTGTGTGTCAGGTCGACCTAGCACATAGGATTTGCAGTAAAAATGTCTGAAAGCTGGGACATCACTCTTTCTAGGGTTCTTGGTGTATGCGGTCAACCAACCAGGCCAGGAGGTTGATCAGACACGCTGAGAACCTTTGAAAACAAATTAAGTCTTCCAGGAGGCCTGACTTAGTTTTTCTAGTGCACTCGATCGACCCACCAGGCCAGGAGGTCGACCGAGCACACAGCACATCAGGTCAACCTGGGAGTCAACCCCCAGTGTGCCAGGTCGACCCAGCACACTGGGAAACCCTGATTTTCCAGTTTTTAACATTTAGGAGTTGTGATCGTTTGTGGGGCCCATTGACCATCCAAATGGACATTTATCAATGTACTAAGCCCGAGTCAACGGTGTGGCTCAACCTTGACTCGTGGGGACCACCGATTAGGGTTTTGGTCGTTTAATCTAAGATGATTCGATCCTTAAATGTTGTCAATGATGCCCGTAATTTCAGGAGCACCAAACACAGTATCCTTTGGCATCTGAGACTTCATTTAGAGATCTAATTACCGGAGATGGACCTAAACCCGAATGTGGTCCATTACCTAGGTTGGACTCTTGTATTTCCCTATTGATTCTCATGTTTGAAGTTCACATTTCACCTTTCTACTATTGTCACTCTTATATTCTTAGTGTAGCTAATGACTGTTAATTAATGGATATGAATGACCTGAACCTAAGATATCTTAGAGGTGACCCGATAGTGTGATTTGGGAGAACATTGACCCGTGTCTGTGGTTAGGCGGGCCCTTGTTGGGCCTAAGTATGGATATATGTACCCTTCGATTGGAGATGTAGTGTATATTGGGATTATAACTCCTTATGGATTAGAAAGAGCTGTTTATCAGTAGAAATGGATATGATGCCTCGTTTGGACTGTTCTAGACCAGGCCATGGATTTGATGGGTCTTGGTATGGATCCAACGAGTGAGCTTGGACTTGAATTATAATCCATTGATTAAATGATATATAAACATCTTAGAGACTTTGTTAGGACCTTGTTCACGCAAGGCAAAGCATAGACAGACACAGACCATTAGAGTTATTCTTGAGTCAGTATAGACAATCACTCGGTTGATTTAAGCTCAGCCTGTTGACTGATCATCCCCAATAGGAGCTATTATGAGTGTTGAGGAGCTATCATGATGAGCTATGTGGTTTAGACGGACGGTGTGATACCGTGTTCGGTCTTGAGTGATGAGTGTGATGAGATTGATGAGTGATTTGCAGGATTAGTAATTCTCAGCACTGGTGAGATTTCCCAGTCGCAACTGTGTTCAGTATGGGAGGGCCGCGACATAATATCCCGTGGTATTCCATCTCCTGTGAATGTGCTATTTTGTAGTAGATTAGATGTTGTACATTTATCCTGATTATTTATGCTTATCTTGCTCAACTGCCTAGATCGTTTACCTTGTTATTCTTTAATTTATATACATGTCTCTACTCTTTTGATATATATATATATATGTTATATGCTACTTGTATACTGTGACTTGCCAGATCTTTAGATTTGACCCATCTTTGGTGCTTAGGCCTTGACCCAGAGATCGCTGAGGACGCGCTTGCGCTCGTAGAGGCGCCTTTCGTTGAAGATTACGTATGGGGTCCAGCCGACCCAGATGTCGAGCCAGAGGGTGGAGAGCTATTACCAGGGTTTTGAGAGTATACTTTAGTTTGGGTTTTGAGAGAATTTTGTAAGTGAGCTGGGTAGTTAACAATTATGTAATCAACTTTTTTTTAACAACTGACGCTTTTAAACTAGACTACTGTTCCGCTCTTACTTGATATATATCGATACCAAATTGCTTCCGCTTTACTTCTTATGCTTCCGCAAACTCAACCGTTGATTTATATTGTTCAAAAAGTCTTAAATTGGACCTCACTGCAGACCTACGATCTTGAAAGTTCTTGAATTTTTCGGGAAGTAGCGCGTCAACTTCGGGTATTCCGACGACATTCTCAGTATCCGGAATTGGGGCGTTACAGCTACTGAGAGTCAACAACTTGAAAAAGCAGAGCAAGAGATCGAGAATATGAAGACAGAGTTGCAAATTGTCAAAGCTGAAAATCAAGACCTGCAAGGAAAACTGAAGATCACTCTGTCAAAGCTAGAAGTCAAGCAAGCTTCTCTAAACAAGATGAACACTGGTTCACAGACTCTTACAAATATCTTGTCTAGTCAGAAGTCTCATTTTGACAGAAGCGGTCTTGGTTACGATCATTGTGCATCCACTTCAAATGTTAAAGTAAAAATAATTTTTGTTTCAAGTGTTGCACATGCTACTCCACATACTGCACCTTTAAATAATGTGTCGAGTAGCTTCAAGAAAAAGAATGTGTCACACATTGCACGCACATCCACTTGTCATCATTGTGGATTAAAATGACACATTCATCCCCATTGCAAGAAGCTGCAAAGTCTACCTAAGACCAAGCAATGGCGGAATAATTTTTCTCCACCCAAGATGGTTCAAATTTGGGTTCGAGAATCTGATTTGCCTAAAGAGTTTACTCACATGCTGCTGAAAGATCAAACTACACAAGTGTGGGTGGCTACATGGAAAAAGCCCTGATCAAAGAGCTGAAGCTCCCACCCCCAGTGCTGCTACGAAGATACATTCAGGGGGAGCTACTGATCCTAATTGACAAAAAACTGCATATTCTTATCCTTAACTTTGTCAATTTATGGACAAAAAAGGAGAGAAAGATGACAGATTAAGGGGGAGAACAAGAAGTTCAGACTGAGTCAGAGATAATGCAGATCTACATTTGCTGACCTATATTTTCTTTATTTTAAAAATTCAATGTATTTTGGGTTTCATTTTGGGTATATTAATTTGTATTGTCTTAGGGAGTTTTGTCCATGAATTGCCAAATGGGGAGATTGTTAGGAATTTTAGTGTTGGCTAAATTCATGGGTTGGACAAAACTCTGGGTCTTTTGAGTTGTAATTTTTACATAGAAAAAGACTCTGAAGATTGAAGATTGAAGATTGGAAGGACTCAGAAGAAGAAAGTCTGAAAGAATTAGAAGAAGAAAGTTGGAGAAAGAGAGCTGAAATTACGGATTATCCAGAGAGGGGTCCGCTCGAGCGACCATCATATCCGCTCGAGTGAACAGGTTGGTTTGCCCCAGTGCTGAAACATAGGCTGGTCCGCTCAAGCGCACCCAATGACCGCTTGAGCGAACCAAGCGTAATGAACTACGAATTTTGGAAACTGCTATTCATATTGTTCTCAAACTGCTGGTTTTGGTCATAATCATCTTAAGAAACTTTAAGTACGTCCTTATGGCTATTTAAAGGACTCAAGGGCTATTCCAAAGGAAAAAGCCTCACTTCTCAAAGTGCTGAGTTAGAGTTTTTCTTCTCTAGAGTTTTTATAAAGTTGTGCTGTCAAGTTCTCTAGAGCCAAGTTCTTCTGCATCCTTTGCAGAAGATTATCTTCTTGCGAGAAGATTTGAGGAGTCAGACGCTGAATTGAATCTGTTGCAATCAACGATGTGAAGTCGTTGAAGCGTGAAGCGACACGAGATAACTTCAGTCCTTCGGTAGGGGATAACTGGGGAAGATATCTGAGTTTCTTGTAATTGCGAGATTCATAGTGTTTAATTTGATCCAGTTCAGATCGGTGGTTTTTCACCCAATTAGGGTTTTCCACCTTAAATTTGGTGTTCTTGTGGTGTGTGCTTGCTTTGTTTATTTCCACTGCATATTGTTTATTTCTGCACACTATTGGCTTGATTGTTTGAGTACACCAATCTAGAGATCGCAGCCTGCCAATTCATCCGAACTCAGCATGGTAAATCCAGTTTGGGTTGACACTTTCAACCCAATTATTATAAGTGAGTCTGGTTAGAATTGAGTACACCCATGCTACTCATCCACCTAACTTAATCTTTACTGACTCTAGAACTTAATATTCGGGTTAACATTGTTATACCATTATTAACATGAGCCCTAAGATCGTGAACATCATGATAATCACATGTAAGATTCAATCTTAAATAAGTTGAAGAGTACCTCCAGACATCCTGATGCAGAGAACTTTCCGATCCTACCGCCTGGTGATGTTGTTGAGATCCGTCGAAGAAGAGGTTGGGTTTCTGGTTTCGGTTTCTCTCTCCTTGCCTATAAACCTTAATGTGTTGGGTTTTGTGTGTAGCCTTTGTGATGGACGAAAGACTTTATTTTATAGGTGGAAAGAGGACCGAATTCCCTATTAGGTTTTCTTTAGATTTAATCTCAACCGTCCATCAAGGTAGAGAATATTATGGAATGTATCTCATTAAGAAACCGTTTTTGAGTAATTAATAGCATATATCTTATGAAAACGGAATTCCTATAATGACCACACTTCTAGAAAGGTAAGGACTTGTGGTCTAAGTAATGGACCTAAAAGTAATTTCCTTACAAACATTCCTAACCTGTTTAACAAACAGGTGGGGGTAATTTGGGTTGGGCTCATGCTCATTACCATAAAAGATCAATTTGACCCTTGCCGCCATAGTCCCCATAGTCCAAAGACCCACTAGAATGGAATCTTAGGCTGAACTGTCATGAGGTCCGTGACCGTGAGGACCACGAAATCTGCTGGTCACGCAAAGGAATCGAAGCCAATTCATTCATTGCGCTTAAATAAACCTTAAACCCTAAATCCTAGAATGAAGTAACATAAACTGCCAGTTGATATAATGCCAATCCACCGGTGGCTCAAGTGTGAAGCACCTTTCTCCTCCCCAAAATATTAAAAAAAAAAAACAAAATAGAGTTAGTGATCACTGGTTGCAGGGCTGATGGCTGCTGGACTTGAGTGGGTGTGTGTCGGTGGATTTCTTTTCCTCAAACTGCAGGCGAACTCTCCCCTGCTGTTGCTGGCAGTCGCTGGTCACCGGCGAAACCCCAAAAATCTCAGAAAACCCCTTATGGTTGCAAGTTTTATAGGTTTTTTACTTATGGCCCCAAAAGTTTTAAAAAAAGACCCTTATATGCGTTGAGAATTATATATACTTTTTTTATATGTGGCCCTACCAAGATTTTCTGTCTACATAGTGGCCGTCCGCAGGAAGAATTCCAAGGTCCGCCACTGTCACTGGAGAGGAAGAATAAGTAATTGGTTCAAGGAAAGGCAGAGATGAAGATAGTGGAGAAAGTAAAGATGAGGACACTTTGTCATTTGGTAAAATAGGGGGAGAAAGGCAGGTGGATTTCGCTAGAAAGGATCACATTGAAAGATGAATGAAAAACTTAAAATCCAATTTTGAAACTAACTTTTTTCTATCCTTCTCTCAAAAAAAATTTCTGTTGAAGTTTTACCTTTTTATTGCTACCCTTAGGTAGAGTTGGCCTTCTGTTTTACCCATTTAGTCCTTTTCCCAATCTTTCTATCTTGTAGGTACGAAGGAATCGAAAGCCCAAGTGTCCTCCAGGTATATTGGCTTCAGTTTGGAAGTTCCATAGAGAAGATGATGATGATGAGTAGGCTTCGGCAAGATGTGGAGAATCCGTATAAAATTCATAATAATATTTAGGAGAGAGTGGAGTCTTTTAAACTATATATTATTGTATAATTAGCTTCTTCTAAAAACATGAGAGTGTCTTTATCCTATGGCAATGTTAATATATGTTGTTTAAGTTGTTCAGTTGTGATTGAAATAGTAATTTTTTTAATACTTGAGTTTTATTGTAAAATAGCATAACAATTGCATGCTTTTATTTGTACTCATTTAAGAAAAATGGCCGACAAAGTGAGAAAAGTAGCATACCTAGAAGTCGATTCCAGAATATCCGATTGACAATTGGACCAACTTGTTTTAGAAAAAATGTCTACCTACTCCCATGCGTTTTCTGCAACATGAAGTGTTACACCAAACGTCATGACTTGTACAAAAGCAGAAACTTCCCATGAATGGTTCTTCGGCTTCCCACCGAAATGGGTGTGCATTTGAGAATGTAATTGTGAGAATAAATTTGAATATTGAAGGATAATATTCTTCAAAGAAAATAAAAAAAACTAATGTAATTGTGATTTTGAACGGTTTAGATTTTAAAAGTGGATCTTGCTTTTATATGTACATATCAATGAAACGATAAGCGGTAATTTCAGCTCAATGAAAGAAGTATTGACTGTGTGAAAAAGAGAAATGAAGAAATAGAAAAGAGTTTCAGACAATGAGATACGTTACCTTTTTTTCTATTGTGATATACGTACTCAGATACAAAGAAACAAGGAACCGTTCTTGACCGTTAAAAGTGTCAAACCTCCTACCTAGAAAGAGGATTGTGAAAGGTCCAGAGCTTTTCTAATAAGAGGTGGGGCCCACTCTTCAAAGATCGAAAATTGTTAATATCGACCTCTCGTGCACATAGCCACATACTGACCATGTCCATAGCAATAGAATCCAAATATACAGTGCCTGATCAGATTAAGGAGTTATGGAACATGACGAACCCTGACCATGTGGAACACACTCATATATTCAAGCATGATCAATACCATGGGCGCTGCAGACTGACTGCCCATAGAATTGCCAATAGAATAGAGAAAATGACAAATGGAGGCTGAAGAAACACCATTTTAAGAAATATCAATTTTCTTTATATAATTAAAATTTTATTTTTCATTTGTAAATTAGCATCAATATTTATGCATTTATTTTAATAGTTTCAATTTCATTTTAAGTCAAGAATCCTAAAAAGAACGGTAAGTAGCGTCAGTTCTTATCTGGTTGCCCGATGTTCGAATCCTGGGTTCGTCACATCTTTCCTCTTGTACGGGCTTCTTTTCTACTTGAGTAGGCTTAATTTCTTTTCGTTTGTGCGGGCCTTCGATCTTCGCACTTGAGTGGGCTACTTTTCTATATGTATGCGGTTCTTTTCTATTTGTGTGGAGGGTAGGTCCCTCAACACTAAGTTTTATTGCTATGAAAATTAATTTTGTTGTTTGCTGTAAATCCACTAGTAGTCCTCTTGTGAGGCATCTCTCTGTTCACAAATATACATGAATTAGATTGAACCCTTGATCTATTGGATATGAGCTTGGATCAGGTGGCACGACTGTGCGGCAGTATATGTGCCAGGCACGTCAGTGGTAGAGGAGCTTCACTTCACAGGGACCACAGCCGTGGAACACGATGTTATAGCACTGTATGGATTATGAATCATCAAATATAGCAAAAGACAAGAAAAGAAAGAAAAAGTAGGCTATGCATGGTTGGAGATAGGGCTAGCAATCTTGGAAGAGCGACAAAAACAAGCCTAGATGGTGTTTTTTGATGGCCCACGCCCTAACGGGCAGATTTTGTGGCTGAATAGGGGTGGGTCTAGTACTATCAGTCGGATCAAATGTTTTCAATCCCCTAATTTTAGGTTTCCAAAGTTTAATATATTACATAATGAGAAATTTTCAAAAGCTCCTCATTTAAAAAAAGGGAGTTTTTGCCCCTTTTGACCTATCTAATGAGATTTTACTACCTTACATGGGAAATATAGAAAAAAAAAAGGAGATTTTTGAAAATTTAAATTTCTTATCCGTATTTCATTTCATAATAACACTTGTTATGGTTTTATAAGCTTAGAAAATGAGCTTTTTTTTTTCTAATGAAAAGCGTCCAGAGAGTTCTGTAGCGCTCCTCATATGTAATGATTATACTATAGGGTGGAGCATGTTAGTGAATGTGTCTGTTAATTACTACTACTTTTACGTAAAATGCAGCCATGTGATCCCGACTCATGTTGTTAAATGTATTCATTTGATTTGACACTACTATGTAAGAGAGAGTTGCACTATCTTGTTGTGTTTTGATCCTACAAGATTTCTAGAATGGTGCTCAATAGAGAAGGGGCATCAACTTCCAAACCTCCTTTGTTTGATGGATCTAATTATGCATATTGGAAACAAAGGATGATTGGGTTCCTTAAGTCCATTGATGATGATATTTGGGATATTGTTGGGAATGACTACTCTAGATCTACAATTGTGGTTAATGGACAAACTGTTCCAAGTTTGTAGCGTTCATGGCTAAGTCTGTGTCTGACAATGATACTGATGAAGATGAGTTGTCAAATCAAGAGAGAGATTGGGAAGAATTGTACCATACTACCTATGCTGATTGTGTCAAGATGACCAAGTATGGTAACAAGATCACAATCAAGTACAAGGCTGCTCAAGAAGAAAATTCTGCACTGAAGATTGATTTAGAGCAAGCACTGGAAAAGATTCATCACTTGGAAAGTTAGAAAATTGCATGGCTGAAAATTTGGCTATTATGAGGCCCCACCCCTTGTGGGCCCTCTATTTGAGTTTTGAATACTAATTATTAGCTAATTATATTAATTAGTGGCTAATTATGTTAATTAGGGGTTAATCAGGGTAGTTAGGTATTAATCTCCTAAGTTGTGTTAGATTAGCCTAGTTGTATTAGTAATAGGATTTTTAGGGAGTCTTTTGTAATTCTAGGGTTAGTAGATTGGTGGAGACCCTTGCTAGGAATTAGAGTGTTCCTTAGGAGGTTTTTCCTAAAAAGCACTATTTCTAGAACTTTCCCACCTAATGACCTATATGCCCCTAACCCTAACCCTAATCCTATACAACCCCAAAGGACTTTTTAGTCTTTAGCCACCCGAAACCTTATAAATCCAGCACATTTCCCCAAATCCCTTAGCAACTATTCACTCTTCCTTCCTCTCTTCTTCCTCTCTCTCATTTCTCCATTAGAGCTAAGTGTTGAGCTACTGTTGTGCTGGAGGATAAGATCTAGGAGCTGGGTCATCTTCTTCTTCTTCTTCATTTGGATTGGATTAGTTTTCTCTCCTCTTTTCTATCTCTACAACCTTCTTTTCTCAAAGGCAAGTGCACTATACTCTTAACATAGAATGTATGTTCTGTTTATTTGATTCTGTATTTCTCAATTTCAGTCAATAACTTGTGCTAGTTTTACATTGAGCTTAGTATAGATGGATGGTTGGACATTGATGGATGGGTTTTCACCCCATTTGGAAGATCAATGGGCCTATTTCTTGTTGGATGATGGTGCATTGTAGTGTTTTTGTGATTTCCATTGATTGGATGAAGTTTGGGAGTGATTGGAGGTGATTTGGAGGAAAAACGGACAAAAAAATGGAAAAAACCCTGAAACTGGGTTTTCCCCAGTTCCACTTGCACCAAGTCTGACCGGACCCCAAGTGTAGGGTGCGATTGTAGTAATAAAACTGGTAAGACCAGGTCGATCCACAGGGAGCTTTAGAAATAAGGCTTTCCAACTTTGTCACCTGCCCTAAATAAAATCTAATTCTAGCCTAAAATCTAGGAAAATACATTCGTCATTCCTACTTTAAATTAAATACATTCCAATAAAAAGAAAACTTCCTAAATCTAAAAATCATAAACTAAAAAACTAAAATTGCTACAAAAGAAAATACAAGTTAGAACATCAAGAATAAAAAGTACCAAAACCAAAACTAAAAAACTAAAGTAGAAACAAAAGAAACCCAAGTTAGAAAGTTAGTAATGCAATGTATGCCATGAGATGCTAAAAATTCTAAGTCTTAAAAACTAGTATGCAGGGCTGTTTTTATGCATGATTTTTCCTAGTCTAATGCAACCTAAAACTGAGTTTAATGGTTGGGTTTTGAACTATAATGATGCATGAATCAACTAAAAAAAACGGAAGTGAAAAATGTTTCAAAACAAAGAAGATATGAATGCGTAAATATGACCTTAAAAACTAAAACTGTGCAGAAATTCTACATGCAGACAGCCTAACATGCCATGTTCAAGCCATATGATATGAAGATATATGCAATGAACTCTAATCCCAACCTTAAACTATGCATAAAATTCACATAATTTCATAAGAAGTATAAAAAGAAAAGAAAACAACGAGTGTTTGAATTTAAATGTGTGTAGTGCAAAAACATTAAATGTGTGGATTGCAATAAAATTAAATGTGTGGCATTGACAAGAAATTAAATGTGTGAATTTTGCAATAAATGTAAATGTGTGGGAATTGCAATAAAAATAAATGTGTGATAAGTGTGCTCTTCTTTTTTTTCTCAAATCGGGTTCATAAGTACTTATTTCATGTCCTTAGGATCTTGGGTTGTCAATCCAAGAACAACAACAAAGAAAACACAATTCAAGCATTAATCACCTAAGAAAAATAATAAAAGAAAATTCACACTTTTACTAATATGCAATGTTTTTATATAAAAGATGGAGAAATAAAATTCCAAAAAAAAACAACTACATACTAGGATGAAAGGAACATCTCTAGTTGAAGCTTCAAGTTGGGATAAGCCTTCTTGAAGGAAGATGAGCTATGGTAGAGAAAGGAGATGGGTAGAATGATGGAGGGATTACACTAGTGAGGGGGTCTTTTCTTTCATGAGAGGAGAGGGATGCCTATGCCTTCAATTTATAGATTTTTGCCCTCTTTCTTTCCTTCTTTGTTCCAAGTTTGTAGCATGCAATCTTCTTTGTATGACAAGTCCCTTCCTTGGCCAACAAGTCTTCAAAGAAATAGCAAGGTGAGTGAGATTTTTGGTGCTTTCATGTGCAAAATTACAATCCCGAGTAGAAATTATAGCACCAACTTCCAAAGGCCATATCTTCCTCGTTTTAGCTCCGATTGACACAATCTTGGGTTCTAAAGATATCTACTCGAAAAGAGCTTTCCAACGGTGTATGGATTGCACCAATCCGATGGCTGGATTAAGAGTTATGGCCAATTTAATCTTGTTGCCTCTGAAAAATCCGAAAATAATTGTGCACATATTGAATGATGGTTGTGCAATGGCATGTGTGGGACCCATGGGGACATCCAAAGGCATCTTGGGATATTTTTTTCCTTGTTTCTTGATTCTCCTTCTATCTTTGGTTTGCTTCCAAACTTCTTTGATTGATTAGTCAACTCTTTTAGTACACCTTCCTTTCTTGGAATTCTTTCTTGATTTTCAAGTTTTCAAACTTAGTAAGAATTAGATCTTACTAAATTTGAAATTTCCTTTCTTGATCTTGAAATCACAAATCTAGCTTTCCATTGTTGACCTTTCAAACTCTCCAAAAATGTCAAGATATGTGGGTCCACCTTGAAAGATGTCCTACCCTTTATCTCTCTCAAATTTCACCAATGTGGGTCTCATTCTTGATTTCTCCTATACAAATTAAAACAAATGGATTCAAGAATAATTTTATGTAAGGAATTTAAATGGACAATGCATGGGACCCTACTTGATGCACCAAAAATAATTGGCTTTCCAAAAATAAGTCTCCAAAATTGGCAGGTTTCATGAATTTATGCAAAAAGTGTGATTTTTTAGCAAGTTATGTATGAATGCACTACAATGGATCAAAAATGCATAAAATCATGATTTTTCACTAAACAAAGCTCTTTAATATCAATAAGCCCTTAAAATGGTCCAAAATGTGTATGAAAATATGCGCTTTTTAGGACTCATCAAAGTCGACTTGGAGGTCCACCCCCAGTGTGCCGGCAGGTCAACCGGGCACACTGCATTTTGGGGAAAATCAGCTCCCAGTTAGAAAACTTCTACAGAGATCCATTTCAGTGTGCCAGGTCGACCTGGCTCTGCCCAGGTCGACCGAGAACACTATTTTTGTAGGAAATGACTGAGAGTTGGTTTTTCACCTGAAACTCAGACCTCCTGTGTGTCAGGTCGACCTAGCATATAGGATTTGCAGTAAAAATGTCTGAAAGTTGGGACATCACTCTTTCTAGGGTTCTTGGTGTATGCGGTCAACCAACCAGGCCAGGAGGTTGACCGGATACGCTGAGAACCTTTGAAAACAAATTAAGTCTTCCAGGAGGCCTGACCTAGAGATCGTTGAGGACGCGCTTGCGCTCGTAGAGGCGCCTTTCGTTGAAGATTACGTATGGGGTCCGGCCGACCCAGATGTCGAGCCAGAGGGTGGAGAGCTATTACCAGGGTTTTGAGAGTATACTTTAGTTTGGGTTTTGAGAGAATTTTGTAAGTGAGCTGAGTAGTTAACAATTATGTAATCAACTTTTTTTAACAACTGACGCTTTTAAACTAGACTACTGTTCCGCTCTTACTTGATATATATCGATACCAAATTGCTTCCGCTTTACTTCTTATGCTTCCGCAAACTCAACCGTTGATTTATATTGTTCAAAAAGTCTTAAATTGGACATCACTGCAGACCTACGATCACTCTGTCAGAGCTAGAAGTCAAGCAAGCTTCTCTAAACAAGATGAACACTGGTTCACAGACTCTTACAAATATCTTGTCTAGTCAGAAGTCTCATTTTGACAGAAGCGGTCTTGGTTACGATCATTGTGCATCCACTTCAAATGTTAAAGTAAAAATAATTTTTGTTTCAAGTGTTGCACATGCTACTCCACATACTGCACCTTTAAATAATGTGTCGAGTAGCTTCAAGAAAAAGAATGTGTCACACATTGCACGCACATCCACTTGTCATCATTGTGGATTAAAATGACACATTCGTCCCCATTGCAAGAAGCTGCAAAGTCTACCTAAGACCAAGCAATGGCGGAATAATTTTTCTCCACCCAGATGGTTCAAATTTGGGTTCGAGAATCTGATTTGCCTAAAGAGTTTACTCACACGCTGCTGAAAGATCAAACTACACAAGTGTGGGTGGCTACATGGAAAAAGCCCTGATCAAAGAGCTGAAGCTCCCACCCCCAGTGCTGCTACGAAGATACATTCAGGGGGAGCTACTGATCCTAATTGATAAAAAACTGCATATTCTTATCCTTAACTTTGTCAATTTATGGACAAAAAAGGAGAGAAAGATGACAGATTAAGGGGGAGAACAAGAAGTTCAGACTGAGTCAGAGATAATGCAGATCTACATTTGCTGACCTATATTTTCTTTATTTTAAAAATTCAATGTATTTTGGGTTTCATTTTGGGTATATTAATTTGTATTGTCTTAGGGAGTTTTGTCCATGAATTGCCAAATGGGGAGATTGTTAGGAATTTTAGTGTTGGCTAAATTCATGGGTTGGACAAAACTCTGGGTCTTTTGAGTTGTAATTTTTACATAGAAAAAGACTCTGAAGATTGAAGATTGAAGATTGGAAGGACTCAGAAGAAGAAAGTCTGAAAGAATTAGAAGAAGAAAGTTGGAGAAAGAGAGCTAAAATTACGGATTATCCAGAGAGGGGTCCGCTCGAGCGACCATCATATCCGCTCGAGTGAACAGGTTGGTTTGCCCCAGTGCTGAAACATAGGCTGGTCCGCTCAAGCGCACCCAATGACCGCTTGAGCGAACCAAGCGTAATGAACTACGAATTTTGGAAACTGCTATTCATATTGTTCTCAAACTGCTGGTTTTAGTCATAATCATCTTAAGAAACTTTAAGTACGTCCTTATGGCTATTTAAAGGACTCAAGGGCTATTCCAAAGGAAAAAGCCTCACTTCTCAAAGTGCTGAGTTAGAGTTTTTCTTCTCTAGAGTTTTTATAAAGTTGTGCTGTCAAGTTCTCTAGAGCCAAGTTCTTCTGCATCCTTTGCAGAAGATTATCTTCTTGCGAGAAGATTTGAGGAGTGAGACGCTGAATTGAATCTGTTGCAATCAACGATGTGAAGTCGTTGAAGCGTGAAGCGACATGAGATAACTTCAGTCCTTGGGTAGGGGATAACTGGGGAAGATATCTGAGTTTCTTGTAATTGCGAGATTCATAGTGTTTAATTTGATCCAGTTCAGATCGGTGGGTTTTCACCCAATTAGGGTTTTCCACCTTAAATTTGGTGTCCTTGTGGTGTGTGCTTGCTTTGTTTATTTCCACTGCATATTGTTTATTTCTGCACACTATTGACTTGATTGTTTGAGTACACCAATCTAGAGATCGCAGACCCATAATTAAATTTTCAGCCTGCCAATTCATCCGAACTCAGCATGGTAAATCCAGTTTGGGTTGACACTTTCAACCCAATTATTATAAGTGAGTCTGGTTAGAATTGAGTACACCCATGCTACTCATCCACCTAACTTAATCTTTACTGACTCTATAACTTAATATTCGGGTTAACATTGTTATACCATTATTAACATGAGCCCTAAGATCGTGAACATCATGAAAATCACATGTAAGATTCAATCTTAAATAAGTTGAAGAGTACCTCAAGACATCCTGATGCAGAGAACTTTCCGATCCTACCGTCTGGTGATGTTGTTGAGATCCGTCGAAGAAGAGGCTGGGTTTCTGGTTTCGGTTTCTCTCTCCTTGCCTATAAACCTTAATGTGTTGGGTTTTGTGTGTAGCCTTTGTGATGGACGAAAGACTTTATTTTATAGGTGGAAAGAGGACCGAATTCCCTATTAGGTTTTCTTTAGATTTAATCTCAACCGTCCATCAAGGTAGAGAATATTATGGAATGTATCTCATTAAGAAACCATTTTTGAGTAATTAATAGCATATATCTTATGAAAACGGAATTCCTATAATGACCACACTTCTAGAAAGGTAAGGACTTGTGGTCCAAGTAATGGGCCTAAAAGTAATTTCCTTACAAACATTCCTAACCTGTTTAACAAACAGGTGGGGGTAATTTGGGTTGGGCTCATGCTCATTACCATAAAAGATCAATTTGACCCTTGCCGCCATAGTCCCCATAGTCCAAAGACCCACTAGAATGGAATCTTAGGCTGAACTGTCATGAGGTCCGTGACCGTGAGGACCACGAAATCTGCTGGTCACGCAAAGGAATCGAAGTCAATTCATTCATTGCGCTTAAATAAACCTTAAACCCTAAATCCTAGAATGAAGTAACATAAACTGCCAGTTGATATAATGCCAATCCACCGGTGGCTCAAGTGTGAAGCACCTTTCTCCTCCCCAAAATATTAAAAAAACAAAAACAAAATAGAGTTAGTGATCACTGGTTGCAGGGCTGATGGCTGCTGGACTTGAGTGGGTGTGTGTCGGTGGATTTATTTTCCTCAAACTGCAGGCGAACTCTCCCCTGCTGTTGCTGGCAGTCGCTGGTCACCAGCGAAACCCCAAAAATCTCAGAAATCCCCTTATGGTTGCAAGTTTTATAGGTTTTTTACTTATGGCCCCCAAAGTTTTAAAAAAAGACCCTTATATGCGTTGAAAATTATATATACTTTTTTTATATGTGGCCCTACCAAGATTTTCTGTCTACATAGTGGCCGTCCGCAGGAAGAATTCCAAGGTCCGCCACTGTCACTGGAGAGGAAGAATAAGTAATTGGTTCAAGGAAAGGCAGAGATGAAGATAGTGGAGAAAGTAAAGATGAGGACACTTTTGTAATTTGGAAAAATAGGGGGAGAAAGGCAGGTGGATTTCGCTAGAAAGGATCACATTGAAAGATGAATGAAAAACTTAAATCCAATTTTGAAACTAACTTTTTTCTATCCTTCTCTCAAAAAAATTTTCTGTTGAAGTTTTACCTTTTTATTGCTACCCTTAGGTAGAGTTGGCCTTCTGTTTTACCCATTTAGTCCTTTTCCCAATCTTTCTATCTTGTAGGTACGAAGGAATCGAAAGCCCAAGTGTCCTCCAGGTATATTGGCTTCAGTTTGGAAGTTCCATAGAGAAGATGATGATGATGAGTAGGCTTCGGCAAGATGTGGAGAATCCGTATAAAATTCATAATAATATTTAGGAGAGAGTGGAGTCTTTTAAACTATATATTATTGTATAATTAGCTTCTTCTAAAAACATGAGAGTGTATTTATCCTATTGCAATGTTAATATATGTTGTTTAAGTTGTTCAGTTGTGATTGAAATAGTAATTATTTTAATACTTGAGTTTTATTGTAAAATAGCATAACAATTGCATGCTTTTATTTGTACTCATTTAAGAAAAATGGCCGACAAAGTGAGAAAAGTAGCATACCTAGAAGTCGATTCCAGAATATCCGATTGACAATTGGACCAACTTGTTTTAGAAAAAATGTCTACCTACTCCCATGCGTTTTCTGCAACATGAAGTGTTACACCAAACGTCATGACTTGTACAAAAGCAGAAACTTCCCATGAATGGTTCTTCGGCTTCCCACCGAAATGGGTGTGCATTTGAGAATGTAATTGTGAGAATAAATTTGAATATTGAAGGATAATATTCTTCAAAGAAAATAAAAAAAACTAATGTAATTGTGATTTTGAACGGTTTAGATTTTAAAAGTGGATCTTGCTTTTATATGTACATATCAATGAAACGATAAGCGGTAATTTCAGCTCAATGAAAGAAGTATTGACTGTGAAAAAGAGAAATGAAGAAATAGAAAAGAGTTTCAGACAATGAGATACGTCATCTTTTTTTTCTATTGTGATAGACGTACTCAGATACAAAGAAACAAGGAACCGTTCTTGACTAACTAAAGTGTCCAACCACCTACCTAGAAAGAGGATTGTGAAAGGTCCAGAGCTTTTCTATAAGAGGTGGGGCCCACTCTTCAAAGATCGAAAATTGTTGATATCGACCTCTCGTGCACATAGCCACATACTGACCATGTCCATAGCAATAGAATCCAAATATTCAGTGCCGGATCAGATTAAGGAGTTATGGAAGATGACGAACCCTGACCATGTGGAACACACTCATATATTCAAGCATGATCAATACCATGGGCTCTGCAGACTGACCGCCCATAGAATTGCCAATAGAATAGAGAAAATGACAAATGGAGGCTGAAGAAACACCATTTTAAGAAATATCAATTTTCTTTATATCATTAAAATTTTATTTTTCATTTGTAAATTAGCATCAATATTTGTGCATTTATTTTAATAGTTTCAATTTCATTTCAAGTCAAGAACCCTAAAAAGAACGGTAAGTAGCGTCAGTTCTTATCTAGTTGCCCGAGGTTCGAATCCCGGATTCGTCACATCTTTTCTCTTGTACGGGCTTCTTTTCCACAACACTAAGTTTTATTGCTGTGAAAATTAATTTTGTTGTTTGCTGTAAATCCACTAGTAGTCCTCTTGTGAGGCATCTCTCTGTTCACAAATATACATGAATTAGATTGAACCCTTGATCTATTGGATATGAGCTTGGATCAGGTGGCACGACTGTGCGGCAGTATATGTGCCAGGCACGTCAGTGGTAGAGGAACTTCACTTCACAGGGACGACAGCCGTGGTACACGATGTTGTAGCACTGTATGTATTATGAATCATCAAATATAGCAAAAGACAAGAAAAGAAAGAAAAAGTAGGCTATGCATGGTTGGAGCTAGGGCTAGCAATCTTGGAAGAGCGACAAAAACAAGCCCAGATGGTGTTTTTTCAAGGCCCACGCCCTAACGGGCAGATTTTGTGGCTGAATAGGGGTGGGTCTAGTACTATCAGTCGGATCAAATGTTCCCAATCCCCTAATTTTAGGTTTCCAAAGTCTAATATATTACATAATGAGAAATTCTCAAAAACTCCTCATTTAAAAAACAAAAAGTCTACTTGGACAAACTTTTTGGCCAGAATTTTGGCCAACCCATATGGTTTCCATTGAATATCATAGTGATATTCAATGGAAACCATATGGGTTGGCCAAAATTCTGGCCAAAAAGTTTGTCCAAGTAGCATTACTCTTTAAAAAAAGGGAGTTTTTGCCCCATTTGACCTGTCTAATGAGATTTTACCACCATACATGGGAAATATAGAAAAAAAAAAGAGATTTCTAAAATTTTAAATTTCTTATCCGTATTTCATTTCATAATAACACTTGTTATAGTTTTATAAGCTTAGAAAATGAGCATTTTTATTTTTAATGAAAAGCATCTAGAGAGTTCTGTAGCGCTTCTCATATGTAATGATTATACTATAGGGTGGAGCATGTTAGTGAATGTGTCAGTTAATTACTATTGCGTGTTACTTTTACGTAAAATGCAGCCATGTGATCCCAACCCATGTTGTTAAATGTATTCATTTGATTTGACGCCACTATGTGGGAACCAGTAGTTTGAATCAATCAACGGAAGAAATCTTTCTGCTTGTGGCATTCGCATCACATGTTCATCGCCTGGTTCTAAGCTTCAATCAATGGTTTCCTTTTTTTTTTTACTTTCTTTACAGTTCTCTCTTGACCGTGGACCTAAGATTTTGTCACCAACATCCATGAGAACCAAATACAACGTGTGAGTATGTGACCAGGAAGAGCATGACAATCAAAGAATCGGTTGACAGAAGCATGAGTTTTAGCCTGAAACATTTCCTTAACCAAATCCGAAGAGGGGTTTCACTGGCAACTGAAAAATAGAGCATGGGATTGACGCGCTGAAAATTAACTGCACGGATAGAAGTCTGAATTATCACAAATGTAGGAGATCATTAGCTTCATGTTGTTCTTTCTCGAAAAAAGATATCTCTTTCTAGGGTGTGTTTGGCATCATGCTTTTTTGATATTTTCATGTTCTCAATAGATATGACTATGAACAACATGTTTGGTTGGTATAAATCATTATTTTCAATTTTGTTCTTATAAGAGTGGTACAAGAAAATTGCAAAAAAAAAAACTTTATTTTTTAAAGGTAACAACTTGATGATGTAATTGGTTCCTACTTATATCTTATCTCTTGTCATTTAAAGAGGTCATTTAAAGATTTCAAATCATCTCACTTATCCTATAGGGAGGCCTCATGTTCACAGTCCAAAAGAAGGTGGTCCCCTTTAGCTGTTGTTTCCCCTTTGTTTTTCTTAATTCAATTTGCAATTCAACAACAAAAAAAAAAAAAGGTGGCCCCACTTTGTAATTCTTAAAGGTGGGTCACATGGTCACATCCACAAAAGATACGCCCATATTATAATTCCAATAATGGTGGGACCACATTATAAGGCCCCATTTTCTAATTTCTAAAGGTAGATATCATGTTGTATTTTCTAAATGTGGGTCCCGTTTCTACAATCACAAAAGAGGTGGCCTCACTTTATAATCTTAAAGGTCGGTCATATGGTCACAATCGCAAAAGGTGGAGCCACATTGTACCCTATGAATATAGGCCCACATTGTGAATTCTATGAACATGACCTCATGTTCTAGTTTCTAAAAGTGGGTACCACTTGTCATTTTTAAAGGTGAGTCATGTATTGACAATCAATCAAAAGATAGTCCCACATTATAATTTCTATAAAAGTGGGCCCATATTGTAATGTCTAAATGTGTGTATAATCAAAAGATGGCCCCAAATTATAATTTCTATAATCCCTATAAAGGTGTGTACAATATTGTAATTTATAAGGGTGGGTTTCATATTTACATTCACAAAAGGTGGCCCTACAATATAATTTCCATAAAGTCAACCCATATTGTAAATCCTTTGAATATGGGGCCCATGTTCTAATTTTTAAAAGTGGGTACCACGTTATAATTTTATTGGTAGGTCCCATATACGACAATAATAGAGCGCCACAAATATTAAAAGGTGAGTCCTACATTGTAAATCGTATGATTCTCTTGCTTTTGTTTTTTGGAGCAAAACTTCTATTATGTTACCAAACAAGTTCTGTACAGCATATTCTCAATTGAATAATTTAATATAATGTTGCTAAACAAGTTCTTGAGGGTATAGTCTCTGCACAACCTGACATGATCTAAGTGTAAAATTGGAAACAACATGAGAATGATGCCAAATGGGCCCTAATTTCCAATATCTTGGTTTGGAACATGCCATGGTAAAGAAATTGAGGAAACCTACCATACCTGAACTTATTACTTGGTGGTCTTGAATCAGTCTATTCCAGGAATAATAAAAAAGTAGGTGAAAAAAAAAAAAAAACCCTCCGCACACACATTACGTACGTAGTAGTAGGTCATTACCTATGTAACATAAAGTGTCATACCTGGGAGGTGATGATTAAACGAAGCCCAGAGACGATGAGTATTGGCAAATCCTGCCTGAATGTTGAGTGTTTATAAATCAAGTAGTAGTTAGTTGTTGGGACCAAAGTCTAAGCAGATGATAAAATGTTCATTAAGAAAGTAATGTACAGTGCACACCACTTAAGATTTTTTTTATTAAAAAGGGCCAACTCTGTTTATAGAAAGTTTACCCCTACGATACAATGTCCAGCTCTGTTTTAGGGAGTGTTTCGATAAATGCATAAGATAATATTAATAAATTTAAGTATTACAAGATTTCATTATCATATAAAAGAATAGTGTCATATTATTATATTGTGTCACATATAGTGTTCGGCAATTTCCACAAAAGTTCAATATACCTTTAAAGTGTTTGGTAATTTATAAAAAGCTCATAAGATGATATATGAAACAAAAAATGAAAGGAAAGTAATCAATTGACCCAATACAGGACCTACTAATTAGTAATCAAAGCTGTTAATAATCATGATAAGACCAATATATTGTTAAAAAAATCACATGATTAAATGTTAAAACCATGAGATACAAGCGATATTTTTTAATTAAGGTAGGTCCACCACACGTTGGTAACCATATTGTAATATATCTAATGGTAATTATCACAAATGACCCTATTTAATTTTTTTGGTAAAACCTATCTAATATCAAATATCATTGATGAATTCATCTATGAGAAATCATTTTTGGTATTGGGGCTCATTTGATGTTGGTAGTCTTATTAATACTAGAGGAGCTGTCAAATAGTGAGATCCATTTAATGATGATAAACTAATAATTGCAATTACACAATTTAATATTGGTTATCAGTATGGAACATAGCTAATTTTGGTGGTATGAGGCCCACATTATGTTGGTAGTTATGATGACGGCCCCCGAGTGCGACATTTGTAAGACCCACTTAATATTGATAATTAACAATGATTATGTAATCATAGTATGACTATAGGACGTCATGTTAAATTTGTAAGCATTGTAGGACATAGTTGTACTCCTATAAAAATCATCGCCGTTCAAACTTATAGTGGACCACTATAATTAATAGTTGTCCATAAACTTTTGCGAATTTAGAAAAGATTTTTTAATAAAATATTATCTTATACAGCATATTCATAAATAATCTAGTACAAAGGTTTTTTTGAAGAAAATGATATATTATAAGTTACTTTCTAAAAATATATGATTTTCAAACAATCCCCCAAATGGTGAGCACAAAGTGATATTTGGCTAGGTTGGTACAGTAGGGAAATATTTGTCTTAAACGGTTTAGATTTTGACACAGGAGACTAATACCAAATTTCTCGTGATTGTGGGAATCTTTGTATCCGGACTCCTGCTTTGGGCATCGGTAACGGTCCTGTAGTTGCAAGACTATTAATGGTAGGTACGAAATAAGGTCTTAGAGCAACTCCAACAGAGGAGTTATTTCTCCATGTCAGCATGAGTTGACAAGAAACAGTAAAAAATGGCATATGGGGATGACCTCCAACAGAGATGGTAAAAGTGAGGTGGAAAAGGCATATGGGTTGGTATGTTTTTTTTGGCATATGGAAAGGCAACCTTCATTTCTTACTTTTTCAATATAATAATACAAGTTAGTGGTTCTTAGGAGATATATGTAATAAAGCAAATGAAGTTTAAATGAAAAAAGAATAAAATAATAATTTGACATCTCTCTTGGAGTTGCCCAAGTGAGATGCCAAATTTACATATGTCTTTTTTGCCACATAAGCCTTTATTTTTGAAAAAGGCATATGGAGAAATAAAGTAGCTCTTGGAGATGCTCTTAGAGGCTACGCAACTCCGTATAGAGAACATAAAGGGATCAATCACTGGGTGCCACATGGGGTTGATATTTCCCCTCTTGCTTCTCTTCCTGTTGATATTTCCCCTCTTGCCTCTCTTCATATCCCTATCTTTGAGCCACATGCTTTTCTATGTGCTTAATCCTTTTACATCAACACCCATTTCTCTTTATTTCCCATCTTATCAAGTGCAAGCCCAGGCTCCTACCACTATATACAAATACTCGTTCTTCTGTTCTCCTTATTCTGAACATTCCATTTCCCTTCAGCCCCAAATTTTCTTATACTATCCTCCTCCTCCTCCTCCTCCATAAAATGCCGAGAAAACAACAACATGAAGCGAGAAGAACTCCAAAGGGGCACTTTGCTGTCTATGTAGGGAGCGATCGAAAGAGGTTCGTCGTTCCAACGTCGTACTTGAAGCAACCTCTTTTCCAACAGTTGCTAGATAAAGCGGCAGAAGAATTCGGGTTCAATAATCAAAGCGGAATTGTTCTTCCATGTGATGTATCCACCTTTGAAGGGCTCATTTCTGTCTTGGCCAGATGCTCCTAGCCTAGCTATTAGAGGAAGTTTAAGCTTTCAAGCCACTTGAAAAGAGTTCACGTCTTATATATTTTGCTAATTCATTGGTGTGTTTGCTTTGCTATCTTCTAATTAGAACGTGTATATGTGTATTGTAAGCCTTGGTTTTATTTGTTAATAGAGTGGCAGCTGAAGGTTTTAAACAATCCTTAATGGGATTTACGTAGGATTTCGGCAATGGATGGTGGATCCCCACTTTTGGTATAATGTTGTCGCGCATAAATAGCTCACCACGCACCCTACTCTTTCATCAACATTCATCTGTCTCTTATGAGTGTCTGTAGAGCTGCAACTGCAATATCTTCATGATGAACGACTAGTGTCGTCCAAACAAGTGATAAGAGTCCTACAAATCTAGCTACATAATCAAAGGTTAATTAATACTGCCAAACCCATACTCTTTGACGTCCATCTATTCCAGTGGCATGACTGGAAAATTTTTCAGGCCCACAAGATATGCATAAGAGAGCCTTTAGATTTAACCATTTATTTGTTCAAAATAAAAAATTAACCATCTAGAAATTGTCAAGTCCTGTGCATGTTTCTAGCTAACCAAGGTGAAATGAAGAATTAGACCATCAGTATAGAAACTTAGTTGATCAATCATTTATTACCTTACCTACGATAGCAACCAAAATCTAATGGACCTCATCATACTTTTTAAAGCCCTCTTTCATGTAGTGGATAGTAGGGCCTACAATCTATGCTACCTGTTATATTTTAGAAATTTATTCTATGCTTTAAGGATGATGTATATAAAGTGCTTCTCCCTACTGATTCACATGATGATTCTTTCCGGTGATTGTCACAAGCCCATACCTTAATTAGTACAAAACTATTAATCCTTATTAACTACCTTTGTAAGTATAAAACTGTCTGAAGCCTCTTGTAGCGGTTATTTGATAAGTAGTTTTCTATACTCATAGATTGGTTGGTTGTCAAACTATAGAAAGTATGAATGCTCCAAAGGATCGAATAGATTGGTTGGTTGTCAAACTATAGAAAGTATGAATGCTCCAAAGGATCGAACCATTAGTCGTGCTTGTGACGTTGACGGTTGTCTTGGTCTCACTCAAACGTTATAAACAGCTGTATTGAAAGCCATTGCCCTTTGAAAACACTCATCTTTTCCTCGTACCTTACGAAAATGAAGTCACATCACTCACTAGACCTTTCACACGCCGGTCAGTTTACTCATACATGAGTACTGGGCCATTTGATGATTGGATGCAAGCCGGCCGATGAGAATACCAAATGGTACAAGCCCACCATGCATGCGCGAGTCATCAAAGTGAGGTTGGCTGGTGACTTGTCATTAAAAAGTCAAACCGACCTCATGCGACCATGTCTCATGGAAGAGAGCATCAGCTATTAAAACTGGGTTCCCGATCTCACAAGCAAATCTCAGTGCATTCTTTAAATAAAGTGGAGTGAAGTGAAATGAAAAAAATTAATAAAAAATAAGTGAGTTATAATGGTATTTTATTTTTAGTTGTTTGGGATGAAATATTTTTGACTTTTTATATGGGTAAATGGAGTTTTTTTGTCTTTTAATGAGTAAATGTTGTAGCTTTTTTACTTTTTCTTTTAAAAAGATGGAGGGAGTTTTGGTACAAAGTACTTTTGATGGGATATTTAACTTAACTTAATTTTACTTGACTATATTAGTAAAATTATCAAACGGGCCCTAAAAGAAGATTTTGCAACGGATGTTATGCGGCTAAAATTTGACTTTTCTGATGATCATAGTTATGTCTCAAAAGCCTCCAAAATAAACTGTATGAATAATCTGATCTAACCGTTGATTTTGTGTGCTAATGTTTTAATGGTATGATCATTGCGTCTATCTGTAAGTTTGGCAATAAACAGCTACAGTGTTGTTTTCATCTAAACATTTGTCATACATGTCGGGGCTTGCGCATGTAGGGTTGGAAAATATGGATCCAACCTATCAAGCGCAATTGAATGCAACCATATATGTAACTCAGGATTTAGATTGAGCTGTTTTTTTTTGTTTTTGGGCCGAGTTTGCATTCACATTTCTACCTTGGTAAATAAATTGGGTGAGTTTTTTCATGACTAGGTATCCCTAAATGCCACTCCACCAACTCTCGCGTTAGTAGCTGGCGCAAGCTAAACCAACCTTTTGATTTAGGGATAGTCGACTCTTTTATTTAGCTTTTGACTTTTGCTCAGGAGGAGATTTTCCAATCTGATTGATAGCAGCCGCAGGCTGGGAATTTAAATGGTACCCCATGGTGTTCAACCTAACCTTTACCTAACCCAATCTATTGCAAACTCTATTAAGTTGGTTGAACTGATATCATAGTACAACCGTTTAAATTTAAAAAGAAATAAAATAAAATAAAAATAGCACCCGTAAGGGGCACCTTCAGGCATGGGAATCAAGAGGGACGTGAGAGAGTGATGATGTGAATCAGATGCAAATTCTTATTTTGGACGTCCCGGATTACTTGTATCTTTGATAAATGAACCCGAACTGTCAAAAGTTCATGTCCAAGCAGGGCCTTTCACTCTCACTTATGATCATGGTTCAAAATATCGGTCTCGGTCGCGGTATTAGTCAGGCCGAAAAATTGATATGATATCGGTATCGGTCTGTCATGGTCATCGCGGTATGAATTTTTTTTTAATCCAAAAAAATTCACAAAAATATCCAAAAAATCCAGAATATTAGAAAATGCTGGAAAACAATATTTGTTTCCATTAATAACAACAAGCTAAACCAACCTTTTGATTTAGGTTGCGTTTGACTGTAGCAACTTCCTAACGATTGGTACAACGATTGGCTAAATCGCTGGGGGGCCCACTAAATGCAAATAGAAGACAACGACAAGTTAAACAACAACGACAGCTTCTAGAGTCTCAAATCGCTGATATTTAATCATCTCGGTCCCCCCAGCTTTCTATGCAGCGTTAGCAACTAATATTATCAAATTACCAAATTATCCAATGCTTAATAGCATAATGACATATGATGCCCTTATTCAACTACAAGATGTTTTATACTAATATTGTTTATAATGTCCATTTTAGTAATTGTGACGATTACAATAGTTGTCATATTTTTCATACACCAAACCCATTAGCAACAGCATCAACTTCTTTTCACAGCTACTAAGGTAACTTCTTTTCTTTAGCATCAGCAAGACAGCAACAGCATCTACATAACCTCAATCGCTATCAATGGTTGTTGTGATCAAACTCACCCTCAGGGTTTAGTCGACTCTTTTATTTAGCTTTTGACTTTTGCTCAGGATGAGATTTTCGAATCTGATTGATAGCAGGCTGTGAATTTAAATGGTACCCCATGGTGTTCAACCTAACCTTTACCTAACCCAATCTATTGCAAACTCTATTAAGTTGGTTGAACTGATATCGTAGTACAACCGTTTAAATTTAAAAAGAAATAAAATGAAATGAAAATAGCATCCGTAAGGGGCACCTTCGTGCATGGGAATCAAGAGGGACGTGAGAGAGTGATGATGTGAATCAGATGCAAATTCTTATTTTGGACGTCCCGGATTACTTGTATCTTTGATAAATGAACCCGAACTGTCAAAAGTTCATGTCCAAACAGGGCCTCTCACTCTCACTTATGATCAGTTCAATCTATTTATACACACCTACTGCCTTTTTTTAATTGATACCAATCTTAATATAACGTTAATCCAAACATTTGGCAACTATGGAAATTATCACAATGCATTTGCATTTTGCACAACATATCGCAATTGAATATGGAGGACTATAAAAGGTAGGATCATTTGATGTAAAACGGCACTTCTTCCTATTTATGTGGGTTTTCTTCCCATTTATGCTTTCTCCTTTCATACTTGTATGGGCCTTCTTCTAACTTGTGTGGGTTGTCTTTCCGTATGTAAGCGGGCTCTCTCTTGTGTCTTAACCCTCTTAGCTGACTTACCAAAAAAGAATTACATCCTCAATTCATATGCAAACCCGTTCTCCCTTGGTTCTCCTGTATCGAGGTGGACCCCACAAGTGGTTGTTATTGGTCCCAGATGGGATCTATATAGATCTGATTTCTGTCGTTGTGTGTTTTCAGTGAAAATGCTTCTAGCCGCTAATTGGCAAACACGGGCTACAACTCCCTTATCGATGGAACTCTAACACTCTTAAAATACATTCATCACTTGACTAGTACGGAGATATACCAATACCATTTCAATGTCTATTCAAAATTATTTTTCTGACATTAGTTCCCTATCAGTGGCGGGCCCTGGTACAATGGTATGGGGCTTGAACCCCCACCTTACATGAGATTTTTCAAAAACCTCCCTACAAATCCTAATAATTAATATGTGTTTTTATTTTTATTTTTCCCTTCTCATAATATTTCTTTTACATTAAGCCCCCAAGTTAAATTTCCTACGTCCGCCCTTGCCAATCATAACTCGGCTTACTTGGGAGATCGTTCATTGCCCAAACTTAATACTTGATCTAACATGGGACCCGTGATAGTCGGTCCACATAGTTTCTATCGGTTATTCTGCGCCCATTCTTATTTAATTTCCAATGTAAATAGGTTCACATGAAAAACAACTCGGACACTGTAAAATTTCATTGTAAAAACAACAACCAAATAAAATATGATATATTGCAATGCTTTAAAAGAAACGTGAAAGGTCTTTTATTTCAAATAAACATAGGATAAACATATTGTGAGTTTATTAAAAATCCATTTTTAGCAACACGACAACATCCCTCTGCTAAAATAAAAGGCCCAAGTGTCCTGCTAGAGTTTGATTGCACTACAGATTTTATTCCCATAAAAATAATAATATGGCCCACTAACTGATCTCGGGAATAAGAGAGACGATCAAATCTTTCATCAGCAGCTACGAATGCAGCATTTTCCATGAAATATATAGATACTCATCTTGCACTCAATCCCATAATTCATTAGAGCTTTTTTGTTTTTTCATTTCAGTTTCAACAGATTATTTGATAACATGCGACCGCAACTGTCGGCAATAATTAAGAGCATGAAACATCTGCAGTTGTGGGTTCATTTTTTCTACCGTCTAAAGGCATTTTTTCCCTTTTGAATGGCCTTCCAATGCACCACTCTTCGTAGGTAGAGTAAGAACTCAAAAAACAATGTGTAAACAAGTAAACAACTATTACCTTTTGTACTACAAACAATCACATGTTATTATATCTTTAACGTAAGTGGACCAATAACAGTATGCCGCATCATCTAATATCATTCAAGATTTTAAGTGATTTTGAAGTCATCTAAATTTTTGAATAACGTGGCGGACTGTTATTGATCTACTCACGATAATAATATAATAAGAACGATATGTGCTCCAGACTCAAACAACAGATGCCATTTGCAGCTCATATTTATGTGTCACATATGATAATTTTAATATATATAGAGAGAGAGATGAAAAGCACGAGCACGGAGACAAGAGCACGTGCATTTGAGTCCCCCTCTATACTGTCCGTGCCCAAGCAGTTGGTGCACATGGGCTCTATACATGAGTTTTCATGTCTGTCTCTCTGCTTTAATAATATAGGTCATGTCTCTCTGCTTTAATATAGGTCATGGAACTCGTGATATTTAAGCAGCTGGAAGTGACGACTGATGTTAGCTGATTTTATTGACTCCCGTAACTGCCGTGAGTCAAAAGTCCACAACTTCTGCTGCTAACTCCCAAACACTGTATTGGATCTGGGTCCTATTTTACATCAATTGGGTTATGCCCCCAGAATGAGATTGACCATGTCTAAATTATATGATTTGATTGTTTGTTTTCTTCTGATTATAACTGTCATAGTTTTTTCACCACACCACGTAGGGCCCACCTAATATTATAATAAAATATATCTATCTATCTACTATTATAAAAGAGGCAATGTTGTATGATTTTTTCACCACACCACTGTGGGACCCACCCAAATATTATAATAAAATATAATGATATATTATTATTTCTATCTACTATACTATTATAAAAGAGGCAATGTTGCATGGTTTTTTCACTACACCACTGTGGGGCCCACCCAAAATATTATAATAAAATATAATTAACTATTATATAATAATAATAATAATCATATAATATCTATGCCCTTATTATAAAAGAGAAAAAAGTGTTATGCTTTTTTTTATACATCTGGGGCCCCACTTCGTATTATTATATTATATATATGTATAAAATAAAAGAGAACTACACATCTGTAGGCCCCACTTCGTAGAAGAACTTGTCAAGCTTTTTCTCTACATCTACACATCTGTGGGCCCCACTTAATATTATTATATTATACCACTTAGTAGAAGAACTTGTCATGTTTTTTCTCTACACATTTGTGGGCCCCACTTAGTATTATTATATTATATATATAGTCAAAGAGAACTACACATCCGTGGGCCCCACTTAGTATTATTATATTTCGATGAAATGCTTAGCTCAAATGATGATGAAAAGAGTTGTGTTTGAAGAATTTGTTCATTCGCTGCAATAACTTAAATGAGAAATTTCAGCTGAGATTTTCATGTGTAGAAAATTTCAACTTCGATCTCAATGCCTGTAAAGACACGATTTGCTTGTTAGAGGAAGAGATGAGAATGCCAAAGATTGCTTGGAATCCTTATAATTTGTTGTTGATTTGTTTAAAGCTATGAGTTGTGTACTGCTTTGGTTGGTTAGTATTTTGTTTAATTGAATTTGGTATGTATTTGGTGCTAGGTTTTAGACAAATTTTAATGGGAAATAGGCCGGACTATCGATCTATATTGAAATTGGTGAGTATATTTGCCTAATCATGTATGGCCAGAAAATGTTGGTTTTCAACATTTTTTTTAAATTAGTTTCCTTCCATATATCCTGTTATTCAATCTTCTTCTTACTTTTTTTCTATTGAAGCTTTTAGTAAATTTCATAAGAACAATGAGTGATTGTAAATTACTTAATTTGTTACATGGTCATTCTCCATTGGGATAGTTAATATTGAGTTTTTCAATGACTTAATTTTTTCAGATTATCATATTGAAAGAGTATGCTCCTTACACGTGCATTGCATGTGCAAGGCTACACTAGTGTTATATAAACATGATCAAATTGTCGGTAGATATAGGCATATAGCTCCTATGGACTGAGATTTGGCCTAAATTAGCTAATGGAAGATGTTGGGCAGATTTGGATTTAGGAGGGGGACTACATGATGTATTCATTGTAATGACGTCAAAGGATCCAGATACACAAGTTTGGATCAGGGGCAAAACTCTGGTAGGTTCGGTTAAGCATTGGGCCCAGCAAAGCCTATATCAAACTGCATGTTGGTGAGATGTGTCTACACAAAAATCCAAATTGCCAAGCCTTGGCCCAAGGCTGAATTCAAAATTCCAACCCAAGCTAGACCCTCCGTCTGGTTGATGTTTCAAAATTCCAACGCAAGGCATTGTAGGTGCATCACAATTCTTTTCAATTGGATTGACCCTTTTTCCATTCGAGATATATATAACTCGATCACTACTAGAGATTTCGTTATTGGCTCAGCAAAAAGGTGGGCGGTCGCAAAAGGGAGCATTCCCTTTTAACCCCACGAAACCCACCTTCTCTTCTGTTTTTTTTTTTCTTCCCTTCCCACTCATTATTTCCCCTCCTGCGCTCTGCCCTCGCGCGCCCAATCTCTGCATCCCGCCGCACCAGCCATCCACTGCCGGAGCCCGCCTGCGCCGGAGCCTCCATCGGTTCTCTCTCTCTTTCTCTCCGTCCCTCTCCCTCTCGCTCTGCATTGTGCCCTCCCGCGCCCACACCATCGTCGGAGCTTGCCTGCGCTGGAGCTCGCTCTCTCTCTCTCTCTCTCTGTGCACTGTGCCCTCGCTCCAGCGTGCCGGAGCCCCCACCGGCTCTCTCTCTCTCTCCCTCCCTACTCTGAAGCGTGGCATGCCGTGTGAGGCCCCACCCCTTGTGGGCCCTCAACTTGATTTTTGAATACTATTTAATATTAATTATTAGTTAATTATCCTAAATAGGGGTTAGTGAGGGTAGCTAGGTATATTTTTCTAAGTTTGTGTTAGACTAGTCTAGATGTATTAGTATTAGGGTTATAGGGAGTCTTGTGTAATTCTAGGGTTAATTAGTGAGGGGAGGCCCTAGCTAGGAATTAGATTTAACTATAGGGGGTTATTCCTAAAAAGCACCTTTCTAGAACCTTCCCACCTAAAGACTTATTTGCCCCCAATCCTAACCCTAATCCCATACAATCCTAAAGGGCATTCTAGTCCTTAGCCACCCCCAAATCCTATAAATATAGCTCATTTCCCAATGTAACCTAGCTACTATTCACTCTTCCATTTCCCTCTTCTTCCTCTCTCTCATTTCTCTTCTAGACTTAGGATTGAGCTGTTGTTGTGCTGGAGAAAGGCTCTAGGAGCTGGGTCATTATCTTCATCTTCTTGGATTAGCTTGGTTCTTCTCTTCTCTCTCTCTCTACAACCTTCTATTCCAAACAAAGGCAAGTTCAATATACTTACTTAACATAGGTTGTATGTTCCTGTTTATTTGATTATGTATTTCTCAATTCAGTCAATAACTTGTGCTAGTTTTACCTTGAGCTTAGTATAGATGGATGGTTGGCAATGATGGATGGGTTTCACCCCATTTGGAAGATCAATGGGCCTAATTGGTGTTGGGTGATGGTGCATTGTAGTGTTTTTGGGTTTTCCTTTGATTTGGTGATGTTTGGGAGTGATTGGAGGAAGTTTGGTGGAAAAACGGGTTAAAAAGATAAAACCCTGAAAACCCAGTTTCTGTAGATCTGTGTGTGCTGTGAGGTCCCACCCTTTGTGGGCCCTCATTTGAATTTTATTTAATATATATAATGTGCTAATTATAGTAATATGCTTAATTATAGGGTATAGTGGTTTAATCTAGGCTAATTCCTAAGTTTTAGATAGGTTTTAGGCTTAATTAATAGTTAATTAGGGTTTTTAGGCTTAACGGCAATTAATTACTAACTTAAGGGCATTGTGGGGAGTGTTAATTGCAAGAATCTTCTAGAGCCCTTCCCAATACCAATCCTACCCTTACCTCTCTTTAATAAACCACTTAAACCCTACGGGTATTCTAGTAAACAACCACCTAACCCAATCCTATATATTCAACACTATTGCAAACCCTAGGATTAGAAACCCTAATTCCCCAATTCACTCTCTTTCTTCTCCCTCAAGCTACAAACCCTAATTCTCCCCAAATCCCAGCAACAAGTGAGGATCAGCTCAGCCCCTTCCTCAATTCAGCTCACTCTCTCTTTCTCTCAAGTGTTGGAATTGCTTATCTCTCTTCTTCTTCCTTCTTTCCTTCTCTTAAGAGGCAAGTACCTTATATTAGATAGCTTAGAATGTTTGTTTCTATTCTTGATTCTGTAGATTTCAATTCTATTATTGTTTAATTTCATAGATCTCTCCCTTTTGAGCTTGTTTCATGGATGTTTGGCCATTGATGGATGAGCTTCATCTCATTTGGAAGATCAATGGCCCATTTATTATTGGATAGATGGTTATTGAAGTGTTTTGTTGCTTTGGATGTTTATGCGATGAATGGAGGTGATGTTGGGATGAGAGTATGGTATTCAATTCTTAAATTGTAATGCTTGATCTAGTTTCAGATTTTATGACTGGTTGATTTTTCTTAAACAAAGTTTTCTTCGCAGTGTTATGAATTTGCATAGTTTGACACACTAGTTGGTAGGATGGATGAGATAAAAATCAAATTTCAGATGCCACGATTTGAGGAATTGATTCCTTATAGTTGTAGGCTTCTAAGCAATGTTTTCATAACCCAAATCAGTAAGAAAACCCACCCAGAACCTGAAATTTCCGGTTTTTGCTCATTTAGGGCGTATTCTGATTGATTGAAGTTGTGGGACCCCGTGGCCCACTTGATGATTAATCTGATCCATGGATCTGCTTGTGGACCCAGGGGCGACCCTGATGGTGGTGGACCCGTGCGGAGTGAGTCCCATCTGACCCACCATCTAAGGGTTCTAAACAGTTGAGGCGTGGACCACTTTGGAGTGATTTTCCCTTATTTAATCTGGTTGTGGGGCCCGCGGGATGATTGGACCGTAGATCGGACCCGATCAAATGGCCGTACAGGCCTGGGCTACTCCGATGGTACAGCCTGATCTGAGTTTGATGAATGCGGGGACCACCATCCGGGGGCTGATGAGAGCTGGGCGTCATGTTCATTCTGTGACAGAACATGTGTTCTGTAATGTTCTGTGAGAAACGAATAAGGAAGAGGAAGGTGGTATAGTGGTCTGAGGGAATAGGGAATGTAGATTTTTGTGTATTTCATATTGTGTGTGGGACCCACTTGATGACCTGATCCATGATCAGGTCCGGTCACAAGATCAGGGACTGCTGGGCGACCTTGTAGATGGGAACTGATCGTAGACCTTTGATCAGTGGGCCACTAACCGTAGTGTACAGGGCTGTCCTCGTTAAACCTATTTCAAAAATAGGTTGTATGTGAGAGCCTGACGAGTTAGAATAGGAAGAAGGGAGGAGAGAGATGAGTGGGGGTCAGTGTTATGAAGGTGTAGGGAAAAATTATAGTCACCTGCCTTTATGCATTTTCCTTTCTTTCATCTTATGGGTTCTGTGTGTGGGGCTTGATTGCTGGTATAGGAATAAAGTATAAGGGGTGGTTTGACCTGGACTTGAGTGGAAGAAAAGAAATTTCTCTATGTGACAGCGCATCAGATCATTATAGTTATGATAAATTACTTATATTACTTACCCTTGAGCTTCTAGAATATAGGTGAGGACCTGTAGCCATTATTAAACCCAATTAGGATTGTTACATTACTTATATTGATTGGAATTACACTAATAAGGGAATCAACATGTTACTCTTAAAATAGTTACTTTGACCCATTAGCTTTAGAAATTAGGAATAAGACCCTATAGTTTCTAATGAACATGAATCAGACTCTTAAGCCTTTAATGAACCCCATTAGATCCTTAAACTATTTTGAATGAGTCTTCAGGTTCTCTAGATTTATAAATTAAGATTTTATTTATGTATCATTAATTGTAAATTAAATTTAAATTGGTATCTTTGATTATCAATGTGCTAAACTAAGGTTTGATTTCTCCATTATTATTATTCTCTAATTATCCCGAAATTTCCCTTAATTCTTTTTATGTTAAATTATAGTGTTGTACACTATTAATTGGATAAATTATATCCATTGACCATCCAAATAGGCTATCCATCATTGAGCCAAGCCCGAGTCAATGGCATGGCTCAGCCTTGACTCGTGGGGCCCACTTAGGAGGATTTAGGGATTGGAATCATTGGTATTTAAGTCCTTAAATGAAATCAAAAGTGCCTATTAACTTCTGAAGCACCAAATCTATATCATTCAGCACTATTGACTTCATATAAGGACTCGATTAACCAGTGAGGCCCTGAACTTCAGTGGGGACCTTAACCTAGGGGGACTTGTTCTATTCCATTTGATTCCGATATTGAGGATTATTTTCAATGTTCTTCTCTCAAGTTCTCTTTCCTTCATAACTTGTTAATTAAATGAAATATAAGGACCTAAACCTAGGGATGCCTAGAGGTGACCTGATGTTGTAATCGGAGGCAACGTACCCGTGTCTGTGTCTAGGCGGGCCCTCATACGGCCTAAGTTGAGGTGTTTGGAACCCTAGGGTGATAGGATTAATTCTATTAGGTTATTAACTCATTTCATATGAGTATGGACTATTTATATACATGAATTCTATACTAAGGCCACGAAGGTGAGCCTGATGGATCCAACGGTGATTGGACTTGGACTTGGACTGAATATTGGACTATGATCCATGGTGATGGTGTAAACCTCATAGAGACTTGGATTAGCACCCTGTTTGTGCAGGATGAGCCTAGAGAGACACAGACCGTATTAGATTCCTGTGTCGGCACAAGCACTCACTCAGTTGATCTAAGCTCAGCCAGCTGACTGATCAGCACCTGGTAGGAGCTATTATATATTATATATATATTGTGTTGATGGAAGCTATCATGATGAGCTGGTGTGGTTTGAAGGACGGTGTGATACCGGTCAGGAATAACCTGATAAAGGGGGTGTGATCGGTGATTTATTATTGTTGATGTTTATTATCAGCGGGGCTGTTATCCCTTGCACTATTATATTGTATTATATATTCCCCACCGCAAACTGTTTATGGTATGGGACATTTACAGTACGGGAGGGCCGCGCCATAATATCCCGCGGTAGATACATGCTTGTGTGAGTGTGCCATTTGATTTAGTATCTGTTAGATTATATCCTTTCATTCACATGATTCTATTTGTTTTGATGCTCAACTGCTTAGACTATATTTCCCTTGTTATTCATATGATCATTCACCTGTCTCTATTCCTTTGATACATGCATTCTATGTTATCGATGTATGGTGCCTTGCCAGATCGTTAGATCTGACCCATCTTTGGTGCTCAGGCCATGACTTTATCCCGGAGGGTGACGCCACAGAGGAGGCACCCGTAGCCGGTGATTTCGGTTGGGGACCACTTGACCAGGGGGTCGAGTTGGCTGACGGAGAGCCTGCACGTGATGCTTGAGAGTTTCCTTATCTTTTCAGTTTTGAGAGTTAGCTAGTTTGATTTGAGAGATACTTGTAGAGAGGTGATTATGTATAAACCCTTCATCAAATACTTTAAGAATTTTAAATAGGCTTCCACTTTTGTTTATCTGATTCATTATGAAATACCATATCGCTTCCGCTATCTTATCATGCTTCCGCAAATTTTAACTGTTGATTACTTATTGTTTAAAAAGTTTTAAAAATATGACCTCACTGCGGCCTACGATCTTGGAAGTTCTCGGATTTTCCGGGAAGTAGAGCGCCAATTTCGGGTAATCGAGCGAGTATATCGGTATCCGGAATTGGGGCGTTACATGTGCCCGGTCGACCGGCTTGCAGCTCGGTCGACCAAGCACACTGAAATCTGGAAAAACTCAGTCTCAGTTATTTTTCCTGTTTTTCCTGCAGAACTGAAATTTCAGTGTACCAGGGCCCGGTCGACCGAGCACACTGATTTCTGCAGAAAATAACTGGGAATGGAATTTTCCTGAAACCCAGACATCTTGTGTGCTAGGTTGACCGAGCCCTGCTCCAGGTCGACCGAGCACACAGGAATTGCAGTAGGAAGCAGCTGGAAACTGGGACATCACTTCTTCCAGGGTTTTTGGTGTATGCGGTCGACCGCCCAGGCCAGGAGGTCGACCGAACACACAGGAATTTCCTTAGAGTATATTAAGTATTCCAGGAGGCCTGACCCAGCTTTCCAGTGCACTCGGTCGACCGACCAGGCCAGGAGGTCGACCGAGCACACTGCACCAGGTAGACCTGGGAGTCAACCCCTAGTGTACCCGGTCGACCGAGCATACTGGGACCAATGATTTTCCAGTTTTCAGTAGTTTTGAGTTGTGATCATCTGTGAGGTCCATTGACCATCCAAATAGACATTTATTGATGTGCTAAGCCCGAGTCAACGGTGTGGCTCAACCTTGACTCGTGGGGACCACCAAGTAGGGTTTTTGTTGTTTAATCTTAGATGATTCAATCCATAACCGTTGTCAATGATGCCCGTAACATCAAGAGCACCAAACACTGTATCCCTTGGCATTTGAGACCTCATTTAGGGATCAAATTACCTGAGATGGGCTTGGACCTGAATGTGGTCCATTTCCTAGGATTGGACTATTGTATTTCCCTATTGATTCTCATATTGAAGTTCATACTTCATTTTTCTCATTTACTGTTACTCTTATATCCTTAGTGTAGCTTATAACTGTTAATTAATGGAAATGGATGACCTGAACCTATGATATCTAGAGGTGATCCCGATAGTATGATTTGAAGAACACTGACCCGTGTCTGTGGCTAGGCGGGCCCTTATTGGGCCTAAGTATGGATATGTGTACCCTTAGATTGGAGAGGCAGTTTATACTGGGATTATAACTCGTGATGGTTGAGAATGAGATGTTTATATGTAGAAATGGATATGATGCCTTGTTTGGACTGTTTTAGACCAGGCCATGTGTTAATGGGCCTTGGTATGGATCCAACGGGTGGGCTTGGACAAGGATTGTAATCCATGGACTGATTGATAGTTGAACCTCTAGAGACTCGGTTAGGACCTTGTTCACGCAAGGCAAAGCTTAGACAGACATAGACCCTTAGAGTTATTCTTGAGTCGGTCGGCATAGACATTCACTCGGTTGATTTAAGCTCAGCCTGTGGACTGATCATCCCCGGTAGGAGCTATTATGAGTGTTGATGAGCTATCATGATGAGCTATGTTGTTAAGATGGACGGTGTGATATCTGGTCTGGTCTTTGAGTGATGAGTGTATGAGATGATTGAGTGATTTGCGGGGTTAGTAATCCCCAGCACTGGTGAGATTCCCCACCGCAACTGTGTTCATTATGGGAGGGCCGCGGTATTCCAGCTCGTGTGAATGTGCCATTTTGTAGTAGATTAGATGTTCTATATATATCCTGATTCTTTATGCTTATTTTGCTCAAATGCCTAGATCATTTACCTTGTTACTCCTTAATTTACATACCTGTCTCTACTCTTTTGATATATATGTCATATGTTACTTATATACTGTGACTTGTCAGATCTTTAGATCTGACCCATCTTTGGTGCTTAGGCCTTGACCCCGAATTTGTTGAGGACGCGCTCGCGCTCGTAGAGGCGCCTGTCGTCGGAGATTACGGATGGGGCCCGGCCGACCCGGAAGTCGAGCTAGAGGGTGGAGAGCCGTTACCAGGGCTTTGAGCGCTATTTTGTTTTGAGCGAGTTTTGTAGTGAGCCGGGTAGTTATAAAAAATGTAATTAACTTTTGCTCTTAACAATTAACACCTTTGAACTAGACTATGATTCTGCTCACATTTGATATATATTGATACCTATTGCTTCCGCTTTACTTCTTATGCTTCCGCAATTTAACCATTGAGTTTATATTGTTCGAAAGTTTTAAATTGGACCTCACTGCGGACCTACGATCTTGGAAGTTCTCAAATTTTTCGGGAAGTAGCGCGCCAACTTCGGGTATTCCGACGACTTTCTTGGTATCCAGAATTGGGGCGTTACACGCCGATCCGCCGAAACACATTTCACTGCAGGTAAATGTTTTGCTACTTCAAGCAATTGAAACTGATAGAAAATGTGATGTTCTATTTTCATTTTCCACGGAAAGTGGACTTATGAAGTAGATAAATCCAAAATCTTCCCTTTTTTAAGCATCTTATGCAAGCATACAAATATCCTACGTGCTCCCTGTAGTTACAATTAGGTTGGTAATTTAGTCAAATATGACCCTTTTTTTTCTGGGGACTTTAAGCAATAGTAACTGATGACAAGGGGAACTCATACATATATGGTAGGATTTGAGATGTCCTCTCCACCTTAAAATTCAAGCATTTGATTGGTGGCCTCAGGGGAGGGGATGGGTTCCTTATATAGTTTCCTCCATCATGGATGGATTTAGTTTAAATGGTATATGTGATGGTAGGCGTGGGATGTGATCAGTTACCTTCGTTGACATTGTTCTTCTGGTATTTGGCTATCCTGTTTAGTTTGCATCTTGGTCTAGTGTGGAGATGTTTCATTGATGAATGAGATTTTGGTGACTGGGCCTTCTGCCTATTTTTTGAGGTGGATTGAACATTTTGACAATTATGTTTCCTAGCCATGCTTCGTGTTTCAGTGTTGTGAAGGGCGCAAGGCTCAAGCTAGGCTCCTAGCTTTGTTTTGTAAGTCTAGATTTATTTTCACCATAGATTTCATTAGGCCATGACTAAGTTGAGAGTTCTGAAGCATTGGTCTGAGATAGAAGGGGTTTCAGGGTGTTCAGTGCACTTAAAAGTGGGATTGTAGAGACTTCATGAAGGAGCATGCAAGTGAATTACAGTAAGGTGGGATCATGCACATTATTAGAAGTGTTTCAGAGTCTGCATAATGTTTAGTAAGGAGAGTGTAGCAACTAAGAAGCATATCAACCATGTCGTTAGGTTCACATTGAGGCTCATTTTGGGATGCCCTGGGGTGTGCACGATTAGGTGTGCGTCTCTCCTTCCTGTTAGGGCTTGTGTGGATGTGGAGAGAACTGGTGGTTAAAAAGAATTTTACAGTATGAATTTGAACCATGGACAATTTTCTCCACCTTCTCTCCACATCTAAAGAGACCCTTAGGCTCCAAGTTGCGTTGGAACCTTGATTGTGCCTAGTGCTTTGATCACCTTGATCCTTCGAGTTTTCAGTCATATCGCAACTATATAGACCATCTCTTGGAACATCTCTAGCATGTGTGTGGGGAATTGCGGTGACATGTATGAATTCTGCCATGTGAGAATCGGAAGAGGGTTTACTGTGTACTTTAGTTACTTTTAAACCTTGTTTTTCAGGCTAGTTTTATTGTGGCATGCAGTCTTCAACTAGCATCAATAAAAATAAAAATAAAATATTGACCATCTATTGGAACATAATTCAAGTATGTCTTTTAGGGAAATGCTTTGAGATGCATGAGTCTTGTCGTATGAGAATCAGAATTGTGTTTAGTGCATGCTTTAATTACTCTCAGACATTGTCTATTCATGCTAGCATTCTTGACGGGTTAAAAAAAGTTAATTTATGAAGTAGATATGCATATCAGTATCCATGTCTTGGTTAATTTATGAAGTAGATATGCATATTAGTATCCATGTCTTGGAATTTGTTTATTGGGCTGCCAACTTCGATACCCCTGTTTTCTGCTTCAAATTCTCTTCAAGAATCCACAACTAAGTATCCTGGAGCTTGTGCTTCTAAGTAACAGGTATTAACAGCAGTACTTGTGGTTAGTTTAGAGCCTTATATGCATTGTCTAGATGTTGGAAGGTGGAGGTTCCAGCTGGTGGAGGAGCTCTATCCCACTCTCTGTTGAGAATTTGTCCGATTGAAGAGGACTAAAAACAATGAACATTCTCAACCAGGTTGTGGTAGTCTGACTGCTCTGCTACTCTCGAGAAGTCATTTGGATCGAAGCATCTGAAGGGGGGGGGGGGGGGGGGGGGGGGGGGGGGGGGTGGGTTGGGGTGGGTTATGGAACCAATAGATTAGTTTCAAAGGGTAATTTGGAAAAGAAGAAACATGCTGATCATTTAACTGGGTTTTGCTTTATATATTTTCTAGTATTGATGTGTTAATGATTTTAGAAATTTTTTCCCTCTTTTAGCAGTGGGATGTATGTTCGTGTTAATGGCCAATTGAAAGAGTTCCAAGGCAAAAAGCAAGCTGTTGCGTTCTCTGTTAGGTATGTGTTCAATTTTTCAACTGTTTCCTGTTCTTCCCCTTGTGCTTAAATTTTTAACTATTCTATTATTTTGGTTTGAATTCTGCTCACCATTGAAAATTCCTGTGTTGTTTCTGTTAGAAGTGATGTTTTGCTGCATTTTTTTTCTATTTACATTTCTTACTAGTAATTCCCTATAGTTCTTTCCTTCTCATTTTTTTATAGGTAGAATCTGCAGAGTTTATACTGTAGACAAAATTTGATAGTTTTCTCCATTTCTTTAACTCGGTTATTTGCTAGTATATCTTGGAGACAGATCGTAAAATCCTACTAATGGCTTGCATTGTAAGCTATAGTGTTTAACGGAACTTTATAGGACATGCCAATTGCAGTTAGTCATGTATGGTTCAATGGTTGCATCAAATGTGGCCTTTTCTGTGTTTATGTTTGTCCTTGTTAGTGGTTTGTTTCCATCGAATTCTACTAGAAATTTTTCTTTTTGCGGATGGAGGAGCGGGCGGCCACTTGTGGTGGTCGCAAAAGAGACATTAGCAACCGCCTATGGTTGGTTTAAATAAGGTGCTTCCGGCAACTCTAAAAATAGGGTCTATTTGGTTGACTTTCTTAGGCTATTTAGCGCCTCCCCGACTTATCTTCCACTAACTGAGAAACAAAATGGTATCGATCAGCCCGTTGCTCAAATTGAATTATTAGGCCTGGAGTTGATTTGTGCCCAACTCATCATAGATTTTCCTTTGCTTGTATCATTCAGAATAGCATACAGGATACCCCACCAGGTAAGATGTATATTAGGAAAATCTCCACTTTAGCCTCTTTATTCAATTCAAACTGTTGGATCCAATTCTAGTGTGAGTATATTCATTTTCACACACATCAAAATCCAGAGTGGTCATTGTTGCAATTCCCATCTCTTGGAAAAATGCTGCCTCCAAGCAACTATCTGTTGCATATCTATCTGAATATTCATGTCTTAATTAGCAACCACATAAGAAATGGGCCCTCTAATCAGATGATGTGATTGGTGGCCCATCATAACTTCCTGCATGGGACAATGGAGATGAGGTAGTTAGTCCCATTGGGTCCATGGGCAGTTTTAATTAATACTCACAAGGGTGTGGTGTCTGCCCTTCTCTTCATAATGTAGAGATTAATGGTAAATAACAGCGCTGATGATACTAGTGTGATGATATGAACTAAACAATGAATCAATACAATTTCTTTTCTTTTCTTTTCTTTTCTTTTCTTTTCTTTTTGGCCTACAGAAAAAAAAATATCAAGGCACCAACAGGTTTGAAGATTGATACCCAAAGTAGTATTTGGTTTCCACATCCTTACCAAATCTAATGTAACATCAGACCCTTTTTTCTTTTTCTTTTTTAAGGTCAAGCCAGTGTACACATCAAGCATTTCCAATTAGTCTAGGGGGTCTTTAGGCAGACATTTTTCAGCATTAAAACAAATTTGTTGCATTGAATTGGGTATTGTTTACTTTTTTTAGTGAGCCATTTTTTAGTCTGAATTGCTGATAGGAAGAAGTTATGGGTCTGAATGCTGCTGGCTGTAGTTAGAGATACAAAGTTTTGCTGATGAAAATTGTGCTACTGATGTGACGCCTCGGAGTCCCACATCGACTATAGAGAGGAAAGTGAATGGGGTTATATGTAAAGTTTACACATTTACCTTACATGAGGCCTTTTAAAACCGTGCGGCCTCGGAAAATGTAAGAACTCCGAAATTAAGCGTACTCGGGCGGGAGCAGTACTAGGATGGGTGACCTCCTGGTAAGTCCTCGCGCGTGCACGCGGGCCAAAGCGGACAATATCATGCATGTGTGAAGGGTGGGGCGTTACAAATGGTATCATAGCCGACTCTCGACTAGTTCGAGTGTGGGTCCCCTGTCGTGGTCTGGTGCAAGTGGGCGGGTCTCCATGTGGGCGGGCCAAGAGGGCTGGCAGGCTACTGCACAGCCCTAAGGGGGGTGGAATGTAACGCCCCGGAGTCCCACATCGACTATAGAGAGGAAAGTGAATGGGGTTATATATAAAGTTTACACCCTTACCTTGCATGAGGCCTTTTAAAGCCGTGCGGCCCCGGAAAATGTAAGAACTCCGAAGTTAAGCGTGCTCGGGCGGGAGCAGTACTAGGATGGGTGACCTCTTGAGAAATCCTCGCGCGTGCACGCGGGCCAAAGCGGACAATATCATGCATGTGTGCAGGGTGGGGCGTTACAACTGATATGACAATAGCTATAGAAGGACCAGATGTTTTTATAATTGCTTCAATTCCATTTGATGTTTTTCAGGTTGATCTAGTAGGAGGGTACTATGATGCAGGGGACAATGTGAAATTTGGGCTTCCCATGGCCTTCACCATCACCATGATGTCTAGTTGAGTATGGAAAGCAAATGGCTGCAAGTGGTGAGCTTGGTCATGCAATGGAAGCTGTCAAATGGGGCACTGACTACCTCATAAAAGCTCACCCTGACACAGTGTCTTGTATGGGGAGGTGGGTCTCTTCCCTTTTTTCTTGTCCGACACTAGAGATATGAGTGAGTTTGGCAGTGTAATTGTATGCTTACATGTGCTTATTTCTTGAATCTCCGTAAGACATTATTTTCGCAGGTGGGATGTGTTGACAGGTGACCTTGAGTTAATTGATTCTGTAAATGGGCACTATGATGTTATCTACGACACATATGACACAAAATACTTGTCTCAGTAAGTATATTAGATATGACAAATTTTGTTTGATCTTATGTAATCATTATTTGTCTTTAGGTAGTTCTTTATTGGCTTTTCGAGGAGAGCAGTTTAGTTGGTTATTTAAATAGTTATGAAGCACTCAAAGTTCTTTTACTCCCTGTTTTTGTTCAAGTTTGATTGCTATGCAAATTCTAGTTTGCTGTTTAAGTAAAGATATCAACTTACAAGTTCCAATTTTTTTTTCCAGATATTGGGATACTAGATAGCCAAACCCAGTGCACATCCAGCAGCTTCCAGAGCACTGCTATGTGCTAGCAGTTCGATATCCTCTGATGGTTGTTGGCACTGCTGATCGAAATTTGGTTGTTTTTACTTGCAAAATCCTTAGGTAATTGCTATAATCTATCTAGTGATGAAGTATCCGTTTAAAGTGATTTATAGTCAATGACTAGGATATTTAAGCCACATGCTTTAATCTCAACCATTTGGTTCCCATTATTTGTTGACTTCTATTTAATTTATTGTAATCTGTAATATTTTTTTTTTCCTTTTAAGATATGGTCAAGCTTAAAGTCTAGCCTTTTGTGAAGAGCTAAATTTCTGCTCTTCCTGGATATGTGTTATCAGTTTTCATTTTAGCATCAATATGCATACTAACACTGTATTGACGATTATTCTGTACCATGTGTTAGGATTTGGGCAAATAGGCAGTCAGCTCTCAGCGGCAAGATCGAAAGAGAGAAAAATGTGCTACATATCAGAGCTTGAGCGGAAAGTTTATTGTGGACAGAGAGACACCACTAGTCTGACTGCTGAAAACAATGAATTGAAATTGCGTTTGCAAACCATGAAGCAACAGGTTCATTTACAAGATGGTAAGGTTTTCATCAGCCTATTTCTTCTTGGAACCTGTTTTGTTACAAATTTCTTTTCATGATTTCTTCATCAATACTTACTAAAAGATTTTCTTTTTCTTTTTCTTCTATACAATGATCGCATAACATTTTACTCATAATTTCATAAAGCAAGTCTGGTTCTAGTTTGCATGATTATCAACCTATATTTCAGGGTTTAACTGCTCAGCTTGACAGATGTTAGACTTGCTAGTTAGATCAAACCCTTCGCATTTCTGTCATTTTGTGTCCATGTTGACAATTAATGATTTGGAGTAGTCTAGGAATTGACGGAACGTGATTCCGACTCCCGGATTGCTCGTACAGTTGAAACGTAGGTTTAGGTTAGAACGTTAACTTAAAACTTATAAAATGAGCCTCCGGGCGCCCAAAATGAGCAAACGGGCTCCATTGCCCGCGAAATTTGACGGGCACGGGCCCGTAGTCATTCATGACTTGCAGGAACTAACGGAACGTGATTTCGACTCCCGGATTGCTTGTACAGTTGAAACGTAGGTTTATGTTAGAACTATAACTTAAAATTTAGAAAACGAGCCTCTAGGCGCCCAAAAGAGGAAACGTGCTCCGTTGCCCGTGAAACTTGACGGGCACGGGCCCGTAGTCATTCATGACTTGCCGAAATTGACGGAACGAGATTCCGACTCCTAGAATACTCGTACAGTTGAAACGTAGGTTTAAGTTAGAACGTTAACTTAAAATTTAAAAAACGAGCATCCGGGCACCCAAAATGAGCAAACGGGCTCCGTTGCTCGTGAAACTTGACAGGCATGAGCCCCTAGTCATTCATGACTTGTAGGAACTGACGGAACGAGATTCCGACTCCCGGATTACTTGTACAGTTAAAACGTAGGTTTAAATTTTAATTTTAATTCTTAATTTTTTTATATTTAGTATAAATTGTCAAATTTTATAGTTAATTATTAATATTTATTTTCCTTTTTCTGTTCAGGTTTGAGAGCATTGGATCTACCACGGCACCCTGCACGGACTTTTTTTTTTTCTGTAATTGTAATGGATATAATTTGTTGAAACTTTTGTAATGTTTTGAATGTAATTAATATAAGACTTTCTTTTGTTATTTGTAATTTTAATTGATGGTAGTAGTTGTAATTTTAATTGATGGTAGTATTTGTAATTTTAATTGATAATATATCAGGTACAGGTATAAAAAGAAGGAAAAAAATTGAGAAAATACATGACGTTTAAAAAAAAAACTATTACCTTTAGCGGCCGCCAGTAAAAGTAAAATTCTTCACCATTAGCGGCCGCCAGAGGCGGCAGCTAATACTTGGAAAAATTTTAAAAAAATAGTGTATTAGCGACCGCTATGGCGGCTGCTAATGCTTCAAATTTTTTTTTTGAAAATTTTAGCGACCGCCACCTTGTCGTCGCAAAAACATTAGCGACCACCACTGGCGGTCGCTAATACTTTTAGCGACGAAGTATCCGCATCGCTCTCTTGGCGGTCGCTAAAGAGTAAAGAGTATTAGCGACCGCCAGACCACTTTTGGCGACGGCTTTTGACGGTCGCTAAAAGTGGTTTTTCTAGTAGTGGATGTTGGGTAAGAGGCCTTTTATCATACCCTTTTTTTTTTTTTTAACCTTGCTAGTTTGGCCTACTACTGGCGAGGAGTGATGCTTCCGACTAGAAGGCTGATGGATCAATTCATGCAATGTGTATGATACCATAAGGTGCCGACATCATTCATCCATGACTGTGTTAGCTTTTATTAGACAACTGCAGATAGTAAAATAACTTCATTCGAAGCACCCATTTGTCTTTATTGATTGAGTTCCTACAAATTCATTGCAGACTGGATTTTACTGGAGTGTCACGCCCCCAAAAGTGAAACTGGGGTATGCATGAGATTAGGGCCAATTAAAACCTTTTCTAACATTAATTACATACCACTTGCACGCCCTAATCATGTCTCATCTAGATCGAAAACCGCTGTGAGGTGTAAACATTTCCTCAAATACATAGAACAATTAGCAGAAGCTTCATAAATGTAAATGGTATCTTAAGGATGTATAGTAAAGAGCAAAATACTAAATAACATAATTAGAGTTTGAGTTTGAGACTATTAACAAAATATTAATTACAAAAAAGAATGCCACACTAAAACTAGGCCTAAACAAAACTATCACTACACCAAAAACAGCGAACAGGAAGTGTTCAAAACCGTTCCTATGAGAAATAGGAACGGTCCAAATCCGCTGCTAATCGCCATGTTCCTAAACCATTGGAACGGCTCTAAACCGCGCCAAATTCAAACTTTAGGAACTGTTGAAAACCGTTCCAATATTCTTATAACCGTTCCAAATGTTGAATGTTGAGACGGTTCTTAACACTGCCAAATGACCCTTTACCGTTCCAAATACAAAAATTTGGAATGGTTGTAGTCCTTTTTGGAACGGTCCTAAACACTTATATTTTCCAAAACCGTTCCAAATTTAGAATTTTGATAAAGTTATAAATACTTTCAGATTTTGTAGAACCGTTCCAATTTTAAGTGTCCCAATTAGTTAGTCTATTTTGGAACGCTTTTAAACACTTTCAAAATTTCTAAAATCATTCCAAATTCTAATTTTTGATATTGGATCAGTTTTTACTATGCTAAATGACAATTTGGAACCATCCCTAATTTAATTATTATTATCATTTTTTAAATAATTTCACCGTAATTTTTTGTAGTTGCCATTAAATTCATTTTTTTTTAAATCACAAAAAAAACCATAAATGGTAGCATTCACACCTGCACATTAATATCACACGTCATCTGTTACTTTATTTAAAAAATCAATGTACTAACTTGAATTTAAATGTGCAATTTACAATATTTAGAAATACATAACACATATAACTCAAAATCAACCCAGAACTTTTGGAAAAGGTTTAATTCCTCCTCTTCCACCACCTGCACACACCCACTAGCTGCACCACCCTGCACACACTCACCGGCACACCCACTGCCTCCTCTTCTTTATTTCTTTCCCCCCTCTCTTCTCTCCTTCTCCCCTGCACCCATGCCTGTGCACGTCCCTCTCCCTTTCCTTTTCTTCTCTTCTCTTCCTTCCCCCACTTCTCTCCTTCCTTTCTTCCTCCCCCTGCCACCTGTACCCGCTGCACCATCATTAGGCTCAGTATGCAACAAAAAGAAGGGGGAAGAAGACATCATCAATAGGCTTAAGAACTGAAATACAGAACAGCAAAAGCCAAATTGGTGTCAGAGTTATACGACCTTTCAATTTGTATAGCAAAAACCAATGGATAACTTACTGGTTGATCGAAATGTATGTGGCCAGATCCCTTGAGATGGCATAAATCTGCCCACTTGCATGACCAAAGTACCTATTACCTTCCTCTCCAAATTTCCAATATTCAGGCTCATGATACTTCACATTCCTACAAACAGAAACATATTTACAGATAGCAAATGCTGAAGAGAACAGTTCTGGTGAAGAGCTCCAAGAGGTTTACTTTTATGCCAAAACTAGCCCTGACTTCATACAACTTATATAGACTCTAGGCTTTAATCTGTGCCGGGCAAGAGTTGTCGCTAGCATACCTGCATATTAAAAAGACGTAAACATCATTTATAATACAAATCTTAAGGATCCCAAAGAGACCCATTATACCCATCACCATCAAAATAATGAATCCTAGCCTTCATTTTCATTTTACTTAATTTTGTTTCTTTGGCTAGGCAATAGAAATTTTATTGGATACTTCAAATTTAATTGTAAGCCATATGAACAAATATCCTTGCCATACATACCTAAATCGACATGAACATCATCATCCACCTTCACATAGAACTCTGCATCCCATTTGGCAACCGCAGTGAAAAAAAATGTCTTCGTTCTTGCAGATAGCTCATGATATCCTTCAATATGCTCCTGTAAGACAGAAAAAAAGTTGCATTGAATGTGATTTGGACCTTGAGTTTGATAACAGTAATGGATTTTGCCTGAGCACAAAGGAAGATTATGGGCCTGACCAGCCTCAGAAAGTCATTATGATGAGACTCCTCTAAGTCTATGGCTAGATCTAAAATGCTTTTGGAGGTAACGCTGCAGTATAGAATGCAATTTATGATTCAGTTCTCAGTTTCATGCGCCATCTGTAGGAGAAAGAAAGTATCATGTCACTGGTTTCAGGAGAGAAGCATGTGAGAGTGGTGTTTTATGTGATCATCATTAGCAAATAGTGGGGATCACTTTCATTGAACCATCACACATTAATTGTGATGCATATTATGAACTGTAGGAATGTATTGCTAACCAACAGGAGAAACAAAGCAGCAACTTCAAGTGAATACTAGGATAGCATATCTGTAACACCAAGAGAAAGAAGCTTCACACATCTGAAGATCAGCTAAATTATGATATCTTATCTGACATGAGACGTCTCTCATCGCAAGAGAAATTGCACAACCCCCTTTCTTTTCAGGTGGAAAATGGATAATAAGATCCCCACTAGTGGTCCATCAGAAGGACCATCTACTTGCAACTTGGTTAATTTAAACCAAACTAAGAACTTGTTTCTCGTCACAGGAGAAATTCCCATCAACTGGATTCTTTATAATCAAAGAACTTTATCTTCTTTAATTAGTATGTGGCAAGTAAAGTTTCCCTTAATTAAGACAAACCCACCCAGCCTTTTTGTTCTGTTCACATGTGAAGTAGGGATCCACATGCCCCCTATGCCCCCAAGCCCAGCAAATCCACTTTTTTCTTTTCTGTTCAGTTTGACACTTTGACCTTGTTTCAGACCTTACTTGTTTAGAATAAACTATACTTTATACATATGGTAAGAAAGAAATTGATATACAGTATGACAACACAAATAAAACAGATCTTTTAAGATGATTTTTCTTGTTTGGAAAGAGTGTGGACCTGCGACAACAGGATGAAAATATAGAAGAGGTGAAGTAACAAACATATAAGATTGCAAGGATGCCCCAAATTAACAATGCACCTGTGGCCAATTGTGAAACGAATGACAATCCCCTTCTCTCGTTCTAGTTGTTGACGCTTTGCTCCTAATTGAACATAAAAAGCAAGTGGCACTAAATATCAATAAGTGAAACTTCCAAATGCCAACATGGAAGAAATTTTAGTTATCATCTCAATAGAATTATAAATGTTCTTGCCAACTAAGATGATTACTACAATAAACAAAACGATATGATAATAAACCAAAATAATGCACATTAACATACAAAGATGAAAGAAATATCAGATGTCCCTGAGATAATCATCCTGATTTGCTTTGATGATACCAAATAGGCATAAAAGTTTAGTCACCCAAGCCCCCTACAGTAACTAGATTCTAACACAATTAGATCAGACCATTTCTGTTGACATATTCAGGCTTCATGAATAATATAATATAGACATGACTTTGATTTCATAACATTCATCAGGAGTTTTCATGAAAACACTCGATCCATATTAGAATATTCCATTCTAAAACACTCAATAGGGTGACTAATTGAATTAAAGAAGTTAAAATTGGTCACAATTGGTCACTAATTTGAAGCTCACCCTATTCACCCCCTCCTCTAAGGTTCAGATCCCGGACTTTCAGAACTCAGCAATGTGGAGCAACAGGGACGAGTGATATATCAAAACATTAAACAGATTGATGAGATGCAAGAAAATAATGAGAAAACCCAAATATATTTCTTTTCCCTCCTTGTTGGTAATACATTTTGCTACAAGATTTAACTTGAAGCTTTGCCTTTGTGAAAATTCCATGACAAAAGTAAATTTATAAATATGACTACGTTACAGTCTTCAATCTAACTACAACATGAATTAATGGACTATCTAGTGAATTTGGTGGGAACCAAAATGAAGCATTTCTCATGCTCTTCATTTTATTCATGTGGTATACAGCTCTGTAAGATTGGGCAAGCTGTGCTATGCTAGTAGTCATGTAAGATGGGATTTCTAGTGAGCAAGATTGTGGTTGGGTAGAAATTTGGATGGGTTTGCAGTGGATTTGAAGGGGATTATATTTTTTGAAGGTGGAGAATTTTGGGGCAAAACATGGGGTTGCAATGGATTAAGTTGATATTCATCTTTGACTACTGTTGTTCTTTTTCTTTTTTTTTTTATTCCAAGGGAGACAAAGGGAACGAGGTTAATACTTTGCACTCATCAAATTTGGGGACTCCAAATGGGAATAGATGGCAGCACATCTCCTACAAGTACGATAAGAAAACTAAAAACTCCCAATCAAAGGCAAATTCAAGCAAACAAACATAGAAAAATTACAAGGAATGGAAACCCTAAGAAAGACATCTGACCTGAGACGACAAAGCTTTCTCTCTTATAATTCCTTTGCAAAAAGAGAAGAAACTCTTCAAACATCTGGCAAGATTTCTACAAGAGAGAAAAAAACATAAAAGGAATCAGGGTTTATTGCCAAACTAACCTTCAAAAGAGACTGCTGGACTTCATGGACCGCTTCAGCCTTCTGGCATAGATCGGGAAAGTCTCTATATGCAGTCCGAGCATTCTGAGCCCAATTATCAATGGCCAGGTGAGAGGGGACTATTAAGGCCACACAATAGCTGTGAAATGGACCTGCATAGACCATGATATTATCCACATAGCTGCTTGATGCCAATGCTGCCTCAAGCTGCAATGACATTAAATATTAAATATTTATTTAATATAAACAATATGCAACATTTAAAATCTCTGATTAAATAGTGACAGGTGGCTCTGTATGTGGAAATATATAATGTTCAATCAAACACCACATAGTATACATGCCTATGAGTAATTGCTTGGCTCAACTTAACCTGGCTCCAATTCAATTCAATTCATGGTAGAAAACTTTTGGTAATCTTCAAAAAAAAAATCAAAAAAGAAGGAAAAAACACAAAGGTGAATCCATCCATTTTCCGGATCCCATTGTGACTGATTTATATCCTAAAATCTCATGACATGGGATGACCCAAGCCATCTAATTTAATTCTCTTCAAATGCAGACACTCAGATGTAGCTGTAGATGTGCATATGCAAGCCAGTAGTCAGTGGTCACACATCTAGAAGCATCCAATAGAGAAATAAAAATGCATGGTCCATCCAATGATGAGCTGCATCATCCAAGCATCCAATGGAAGAGATATAAGAACAATGTCCACCAAATGATGAGGTGCACCAGATGAACGCATTCATTACAGAAAGGTAAGAGCCCCTGCACATTTGCAGGTCCAATAAAGGATATTCATACCTTTCCAAGAGAAACATACTCTCCATGTTGCAGTTTCACGATGTCCTTCTTTCTATCAATGATTTCAAGGCATCCATCTGGATGAAACTGTCCAATGTCCCCAGTATAAAACCATCGAATTCCCCTTTCATCCACCTGTTAATAGATATATTACATGATCATTATGGCAAGTAATGGGTACAGCAATAAAATAGCAACATAAGGAATCTTACTTTGTACACTTCATTTGTTTTTGCTTCGTTTCTAAAATATCCTAAAGTTACACTGAAACCTCCAACTACAACCTCTCCTCGAGGCATTGGTTTGTCAGAAGTCGCATATCCACCTTCTTCCCAAGAGACAAGCTGTATGTTCAGGAAAACAAGATAGAATGAAAATACATAAATCAGCAAAACTTATCATTATAGAATTGAACCAACTCGGAACTTTGCCATCAAAATAATTAGGGATGAAAACACAAATACCCAAAGGACGCAACACGGAAAAATTGGTATAGGTCCAAGATTTATTTCCACTTTTGTACCACCCCTGGTCCAGACGATGGAACCAAACTTAATAAATCTGGCCTGTGTCTGGGCATGGGTCAGCAGAGCACGCAGCAGATATAAAATCCAGGAAATGAAAAGCAGAGAAAGAGGATTTCTGAAAATGGCCGGCTTGAGTTTTCCACGAATTACCGAAAGAAGATGAGAGTGCCATTTAGGTAAAATCAGCAGCCACTGCTATCTTGCTACCAGTGACGCTTTTAACCCGAGCAACGTCATGGGAGTCACAGAGAATGACGCTAATCTAAGACGGGTGAAGCCCTTCTTTGCGAACTTGCAGATGTTATCCTCAACCTAAGAAAATCAAAAGAGAATGCACGTTCAGATCAAATCTATTATTGAGTTCTCGGATTCACACCAAAAAAGAGGCCCACCTCTGATTTGTGATTGATCCTGTCTCAAGCCAATTGATCTCTCTGTTTCAGCACAACCCGTCTTCCACAATGCTCTGTTTCTGAAGTCCTAGTATGATCCAAATCCTAGGATCTAATGTCCTATCTCGTTCTAGTTTTGCCCCAATCCTTCACCCCAAGGGCTTTGTCTTCTCCGACAATGGTGAGAAGCTCAAACGGCAGTATCGGACTCTCCTCAAGATCCCAAACCAGCGTCGAAGTTTATAGATCTAAGAAAACCTCAACGGCGATTGCCGAACCTGAATCGAAATCATACTTGTCTTCTGCAGTCGATCTTCAAGAGACTTTTGTTGAAGGATTTCTGAGAGAGAAGAAAGGGTTTATGAGAAAAGGAGGGAGGGACGAAATGGCGCGAATGAAAGAGAGTGAGAAATGTAGAATGGTGCGATGGAACGCTTTTTACCTTTTAGGAGGCGTCAAGATTTGGGAAATGAGAACCCCGCCCATTTGTTTCGAAACGGTTTTAACTTCAGGAACGGGTTGAAACCTATTCTAAATAGAAAGGGCTTCTGACCGTTTCAAACTAATGTTCCTGATTGCCAATTTTGGTGTAGTGATATGATAAACCAAAAGGTGAAGCTAAAGGATGAATCGTGAAGGCTCTCATGTACAGGGTCGTCACGGCTATACAATGTTGTCAGTACTATACTCTAGGAAGTCATCAGGCTGATTTGCCTGAACTTCTTCCGTCGTCTCCTCCTCCTCGGGGTAGAAGGGCTCGGTACCTATACACCAAGAGTAGCATCATCAACACAACGGATGGCAAGAAGATAGATATATAAATCACCATAGATATGCAGTACTAAAGAGAGTAAACGATAAACATGATTATAAGAGATGCATAGCATTCTAACCATAAGAAATGCATTGCACTTGAATCATAAACAAACTATCAAAGTAGGCGGTCCACATATGCTAATATACCACCAATTGTGATAAAAACCCAATATCCAATAACAAACAACTCTTAGCTCAAGTAGCTCGGGCTCCGTGAGCTTCGGCCCTGTCTTGCTTCGAGGAACAAACAACTTTTAGTTCAAGTAGCTCGGGCTCCGTGAGCTCTAACCCTGTCTTGCTTCGAGGAACAAACAACTCGAGGAAAAGTATCAGTCCTCTCACAGGTGATGCCCCAGCTGTGTTGAACGTTAACAGCTGAGTGGCGTCTGACACAAATAATCCTAAAGACATCGGTGAAGGGCTAGGCTTATTGCGCGAATAAGATTCAATAACATTAGAGAAACTACTTTATTTCAAATCAAACCAAACCTCAAACAAACTCCAATAGTAGTTCTCTTCAAGCCTTACAATCAAAGCTTCCTAGCCTCAACACTTCAAACGAACTTCAAAGTAAACGAAACCACAAAAGGGATCCTAAGTCCATCATCTAAGTTCTCAAAGTGATCCTCTAATAAAGTAAAGCAAACAAAACTAAAGAACATGCTCGTCACATGTAGATAGTATCAGACGGTACAATTCAGAATCGAAGACAATAAACAATCCAATCCTAAGTACAATGTCAATTCTGAAGCATCGTACAACATATTCAGTTAACGAAGGGGTTAAGGTTCACGATACTTGGACGAACAATCTTCGTGCATAGATTTAAATAAGAGTATCATGTTGTCTCGTACCATTCAAGATTGAACTAGATTAGATCCTGATACAACCGGATCAACCGTAAAGAATGTCAGCTCAAACATCTTTACTATAAGTCAAATGAGTTCACAAAAGGGTAACCAAGTTCCACCTAAGTCCATCCAAAATTAGGGTGAAAATCCCTCCAGAAAGGAATTCTGCAGTTGTCCTGGTCGACCCCGCCCTTGGCCGGTCGACCGAGTACATAGTGAGTCCGGTAGACCTGAGAAGGCCAGGTCGACCCCTCCCATGTATGCCCGGTCGACCGAGGTCATGGTCGGTCGACCCGCAATTATAAGCAGTAAATGAGAATAGTGTTTTGATTAGGTTCTAGGGAACCTGACCCTGTGTGGCCGGTCGACCAAGGTCCCTGGCCAGTCGACCGCGTGTACTACAGAAATAGAGCCCAGGTTCTGTTTCTGCACTGAAATGGGTCCATTCCATTTCCAAACTTCTTGAACCTAATAAACAGTCCAAGCAATGGTAAAACAACCTAACTACAATACACAAAACTAACTAATTAGGTCATTAACCTCTAAATCCATTCCATTAAACCAATAAACCAATTTATCATGTTTTCAAACTTCTAAGATATCAATTGAGCAAAGGACACCTAAAACATGATTTCTCCATACAAATCAAGGAAGACAAACATATCAAGTATTAATATAGCTATTTACTTGCCTTAGGTGATGTGCTAGACCAAAATCAAGAAGAAATTAGAGAAGAAAAACTCTTTGAAACTCCAAAGGGAAGAGACAACTCTCAAAACCCAAATCACTCCTACAAATGCATGCCAAGGGTTGAGGTGAGTCTCCATAATCCATTTCTAACCAATAAGGAAGAAGAAGTATTGGTTTACAAGCTTTAGGAGCTTACCTTTGAATGGGTTGTGGATGAAAAGCTTAGGAAAGAATATGGTTGGAGTCTTGGAAGCTTGAGAAAGAAGATGGGCGGATTGGATGTCGACGCCGGAGCTCCGGTGATCGTCGGAAATGAGGAAGAAATGAACGAAATAGAAGAGGAGAAAAGAAGAAGGGGGGCTAGCTGCTATTGTTGTTGTTGTTATGTTGAGTGGAATGAAAGAGAGAGAGAGAGAGAGAAAGATGGGTTTTTAACCTAATAAAGGGGAATGGGCCTTGGGCTTTGGGTTGGGTTTGGGTCAAGTTCCGGGTCTGTCCATATGTACAATCGATGATTTTCAGGCCTCTTCAACGCGTCGAATCGAAACGCAACAGAAGACTAAAGTTCATGAAATAACGAGACCTATCCGATGCACCAAAACTCACAAAACTCATAATCTCATAAATCCCCTGAAAATTTACTCAATTAGTAAAACAACCCTCTATTCTACCCAAACGCACTCTGAATCGTGCAAGACTTCGCACACGGGATTCAACGTTAAATCCGACTACTTAAACTCTAATCACATTTACTAACTAATCACACAATTAATTATAATTAATAGAAGATCAAGGGACGGGATGTTACATGGAGTATTAAAGAGGTTGAATGAATAACATAATGTAGAGATATAGATGAGACCAGTACTTTTCTCGGATGTAACTTATGAAGGTGATGTATATGAGTGTGGATACTGTTTCATCCAATCCTCATTCGCCAATTATGTAAAATCTATTCCTTAATTATTATTTTTTTCATTCCAAGAAAGCAGTTGAGAGGGTGCATTAGCTGGTACATGATTTTACACAGTTGGCGAATGTAGTTTGAATAAAATATTATCTCCCAGATTCTACGAAATGAAATAGAAGATCCGGACTCGATGTTGTAAGTAATCAATTTCTGTTAATTAAATGTACCCATTGTGATTTACTTTTAGCCATGTGCTTAGGCCGATGAGCTAGTCCCGGCATGAATTTCTGGCCCAGCAGCTAAACAAGTTGGATCAGGACTCATGTCTGCTTAAAGGACCCAGCAGATAGTAAAAACCACCTCCACGTCTAAGATAAACAGAACAGTATTTTTAAAAACAGAACTTGGTGTGGGTCTAACTTTCAGACTCATACCATCTGGGCCGAATATTAGATGCTGTAACTATGTGGTCTGGGGCCTCTGGGCTTTATCAAACTTCGAACAGGCCGACATAGCAAACTTTTTCTTGGAAGCTCTAAATGACTCCAGAAAACCAGGCAAAGAACCAAAGGAACCCTCTCCCTGCCAAACGATTTAGGATTAGATAAAGATATATATACGGCTTGCAATGTAGCCCAGAGTTGGGGATCAAATTTTTTTGAATGTCACAATGACCCTTGAAATTGGATATGCACACCTTGGGCATATTTTTAGCACTACTTGACACTAATAATTGTCATGCATGGACCATACTACGTAAAATTCAGGCCCAGTACAGAACCTATACTGGATTGATCTTAACACAGCCTAATCTGATGGGTCAGTCCAGCAATAACCAAACAGCAGAGCCCCTGTAGATGATTTTTCAGTGCCTTATTACTTTGAATTATTACCACAGTAATTTTATTATTAGTGGTAATGTGACCATGAGAGCCTGTTTGGCACAAGTTTACCAACAAATCATGGACCGATAGGAGCTAGCCATGAAAAAAGCTTACTTCTATCTGGACATAGGTTTGGCCCACTGAATCTAAAGGCCTGATTTGATTCACGTAAAAAAAATACTAAATTATGGGAACATAGATATTGCTGATAAATAATGAGTTGGCCGATATTTAGAACCATGCCAATTATTCACTAACCAATGTCTCAACTCTCATTATTGGGAAAACATGGAGGTTAATATAATTTTGACATTTCTCTTTGGGCTTTTATTTGAAAAATGTCATGAAAATCAGTGTTTAAATAGTGTAATAGGATGGAAAAACAATTCTTCTAGTTCTTGGAGTACCGATTCTAGATTGGATTCGAAATAAGATGTGTAGTGCGTCGGTATAATTGAATAAAAGAAGTTTAAAAATATATTTGTAAATATACAACTGAGACTTTTAAATGATACGTGATTAAAGCTAACTAGAGACTCAAATATAGATATAATTCAAGCTATTTAGGCTCAATTTCAATATATATATATACATATATAATCGTCAAATGATTCAAATCCTATGTGCATGGATCCAGATCCAAATTTGATTTTATCTTGATCCAAAATTAGGTTCCATACTTGTTTTATTAGAAGTCAGAAGCTTCAGAGTAATTGGGATAGTTGGACACCCATTAACAACCCTAATATGATGGCTTTTCTTTTTCAATCCATCTGATTTACGGATCCACTCAGTTTAGTCCAATATATATATATATATATATATATATATATATATATATAGAGTTTGTTTTGGATCACCACTGATTGCAATATGGGGCCCATTGGAATGGACTCAATCTAGATGAGGTTGGTCCCAAGCATCATTCTTATAGGGTGATGATAGCTTCTTTTTTTTTTGCTAACGGAGGGTTCCCAACCCTTCGGGCTGGACTATTCCCTCCGGTCTCAGAAATAATAGCTATTGATTTCGAAAGAGCTAACAACTAAACCTGTTAGCAAAGGATGGTTCCAACAAATGGTGCACATCACAATAATTTTTTCAGTTTCAGGTTAGTGATATATTGTCACAGAGTTGACGGTAGGGATTGTATGTAAGACCCGATTGAACTGTATAAGAGTCTTGTAACAAGGTGAGAATATGCTATTCACAAGCTTCCAATATCACTCAGGTTATAACTGAGTGACAACTGTGCATTCAAGAAGAGCTAGATTTTGTTTCACCCATAAAACAAAATATGCTTAGTATAATTTTTTAAATTGATTTTTGATCAATTTTTATGCAAAATCCATATTTTTGGATGAAATATCTGAAGTTTCCAAAATGGACAAAACGCTATGGAGAATGTGTGTTCAAACTTCAATCTTCAAGTTAGTTCACTTTTATTGTTATAAAACTCGTGTTTAAACTTTATTGTGTCAAGGAATGTGCTTAGATTTTATGCTTGTGTGTCATAATATTATTTTATCATACTGAATTAAATGCATAATTTGTATTTTATTTTTCTATTTTTTGAACATATAGATATTATTTTTTATTTTTTTTCAAAATATAACTTTGAAACATTTTTTCGAGATTTCAAATTGGTGGAAATAGTTCATTTTGGAGGCCAGACCCAAATGAAATCCAAAACGAAATTGACAACTATACGCTTAAACTCATGTGGTGTCAGTTTGGCAAGAATAGATTACAATACTTTGCACATTTTATTCGACTGTAGTATTTGCTGCCGACTCAAAGTTCATTTCATATAAAGAGGGCCCAACCGTGTGCATAGCATATCTGTAGTCTAGGCTGCATGAAAATTCACATCAAGTGAATACACAGGCTCCTCCTGCATGCAAGTGTAGAATAGTTTGTTTTGTTTATTTGTTTTTTTATTTTCTTTTTTTGGGTAAAGGGGTAGCTTTGTTGGCTGGGTTGGATATCCATTTCTCATCCAATTACCCCAGGTTTGATCCTCCCTATGTTCTCTTCTTGTAAGTGCTGGCTTCCTTTGCATGACCCATGTGAGCAGGTGCCTCCTTAGCTGAGGCTTCGATCATGTGTCTCAGCCCACTTGGCTGAGTGCCAAAAGCAAAAAAAAAAAAAAACCTCTAGCATGACTGTTTATGACCCCTCACTCTCATATGGCGGTCTAATTACCTGAAAGAGAAGCTATGTTTTAATGATATATCATTAATTTAGTGGGACTACTGTCAGTGGTCCTTAAAACGAAAAGTATCCTCCATTCCATATGCGTCTGAATTATCTTCCTGATAAAGATGAAGAAGAGTTGGGTTTATCCAATAGCAGAGATTGCTCTAATATCATGAGAAATAGTAGAAATTAGAAAGAGAAGAAGAAGAATTTGTTGGGGGAGATGAACTCGGGTTCCATGCCTAAACGTGAGTGAACCCTATGAGATCCTCTTGTTGTCTTCAAGCAATCTCAACCATTGAATACAATCAAATCATGTTCATCACTTTGGGTTGTTCCGAGGGTCTAATTGATGCTAATACCATTATGCTTTGATAGCAAATGCAAGCAACTAAAATTTACAGTGAACAGTTTTCTCGACATACCTCTGCCCTGTGCATTTGGGCTTTAGCTCGTATATGATCCATGGTGGTAGTGGGTTTAATTAACAACCTTTCTCTTCATGGTTTGAAGAGAGAAGGAATTTGAATTTATAATACTATTATCGATAGATTATATAAAATTAGGGATTGTTAATTGATACAAATTGTCCTTCTTCAGATCGTACAATCAAGCATTTTGACCTCTTGATTGTTGCACTCTGTTATGATAGATTTTTAACTAAAGCTTTTATGGCCTCCACTCAGATTATACAATCAAGCGTCCTTGATTGTTGTCTGCTATGGCAGTCTTTCACTGAGGCTTTTGTGGTCTTAATTCAGATCCTGGTGCATTCTTGATTATTGCATTCAGGGTTTGATTAAGCTTATTGGACTTGATCATTGCTTGACTGAATTTGCTGAGTGGATCATCACCGGGTCCCAATTACTTCATTTGCTGAACCTTTTCTTCAATGGGTTTTTCTCATAAAATAGTTCACAAATGGACAGGTGGTTTTGTCTTGTTTCCCATCCATCTATTTCACAAGGCAATTATGTTACGTTTACGTCTGCAATTTGCCGTATTGCTAGCGTGCATGTCCTCTAATAGCTTCAAATGATGCGTCACATCTCCATTTACCTCCACCATGTCTCGGGGCCTTAACACTATACATGCATCCTGTCTTTCCTGAAAGAGGCTCTCTCACTCGCATCTCACCCAGTGATATATAAAACGTGGCACGACAATGGAGTTCCCTTTTCCCCCAGCTGGAAGCAATCGAAAATGACTTGAAACATGCATGACGATCTTTTCTATATAATCACCACCATAACACCGCTACCGTAGCTTTCAGCTCCCTCTATCATCATCATGTCATATCATCCAAAGAAAAGCTCACTTGTCTGCATTTCAGGTTGGTGGCCCTACATTGGAGATAAGACATGGACGGTTCTTCCTCCTCCCTCCAAGAACTGATTCTAGCCGTTAAATCTTAGAACTGCAAGTATGCATGCTTTCAACCATCCATCACAGCTACGAAAATGAGTGGGGCTCAAAGTGTAAATTGAATAGTTTAGGTTGCAACAAGGATGGCAATATTTTTGTAGCCTGTTTTGGTATATTTCGTTTATGTGATGAGGAATGATCACGTACGTGATGGCTACATTGTACAAGTTGCCCGCTACAGAGGACAAGCCTACAAGTGGTTCTCTATTTTCATTTTCTTTGTCAGCTGGACTGCTACTCATGACCCAAGTAACGGGCTGGATGTAGTGGAAAATCTGTGGTTATTCCTGACTTTTTGGACTTCTCATTTCACCTTTTGTAACACTGTATTAACTAGGGGTGATAAATTGACACTTAGTTATGGTGGTGATTATATATATATGGTGTATTAACTAAGATGAGAGCCTCCCTAGGCTTGAGAGGAGATGACACTAAACCCAAATTACATGTGGGTCGATAATTCATAATATAGGTCAGGTTCAAGTTGGACATCTTGGAATTTCTTTCTGGCTGGGTTCAGGTTAGGTTTTCTTGCATTTGATTCAGGTTGATCTTGGGTTGAGCCAATACCTGAACTGACCCAATTGAATTGAAGCACCACTACACATCTGGTTATAAAATCGCATAGTAAGGACGACAGGGACGGTTGTTGCCGATGACTTCAACTATGGGTTAGAAATTAGAATACAATAATATTGGTGCATATGTTTCTTTATCTTCCCGTCTGGTAGTCACGTTGTCTACCTCGCTCTCCTATATTATTTTTCTGAAGTTGGTTAGGTAGGAATAGATACACCAACTATATTTCTCTAATTAATTAGACATATTAAAAGGATTATTTAAATCCATTTTCATCATATAAGAGCTTAATTTTCTAAATAATAACATAGCAAAAGATGAGAACAACTAGTTCTTACCAAGCAGCCTTGAGTTTCAACCTTGGGCATGCCACCTTCCCTCACATCCGATGGCTCCATCACTGCACCCAAGGTCTACTACTCTCACTTGACCCCTATAGTTGGGTACCAAAACCAAAACATGGCAAAAGACAATTCGTACAGAAGATATATATATATATATTAACAAAATTAATTAAGGCTATGTAATTAGGGAAAAAAGTCAATTTAAAAAATTAAAAGTGGACCTTAGACAAATATTTTCATGAGATCCTAGAGATTATAGAAAAATAGGCCTTTTTAAAAGGGAATAGGATAATTTAAGTCAGTATACATTTCCTTTCACCGTATTTAGCTATCTAAGGTGAAAATTGTATCATTTGAGTATCTATTTAAGTCTGAATTACCTCTCCTAACAAATGATTTTTTTCAAGTATGAATGGGGTAATATTTCACGCTTACCACCATTCTTAATCTGGATTAGGAATTAATACAAAGTGATTACGTTTACTAAATCTAAAGTCATGTTTTTTTAGTAGAATTTTTACAAGGAATTCATCATATATAAGAATTTCTAGATATAATGTGATATAATGTCCCTTGAAATTTCTAAATTTTATTTTTTTTACAGGAAATTTTGTATTTCAATCACATAAAATATTTCTTTTTACCTTTAAAAATCCAAAATTTCCGCTATATTCGCATTTTTAATAGAATTCCCAGATGAATAGGCCCAAAATAGCATTCCGGCGAAGTAACAGGCAGTAAAGCAGGCTCCGGCGCGGATGCTGTCTATACTCTATATCTCAACCGGTCACCAACACCGGTTTTTATCGGTTGATCGTACGGACAGGATAGATATTCGATAGATAGAGACTGACAAACCCTCACTCTGTCGCTGCCTATAAATGCCACCCTCGACATTTGTTGGATCTTTTTCCCTCTCCGCCTCCTCAGACTCACCTCCTCTGCTTCCAGCCCTCGACTCTCTCCGTTCTGCTACTGTTTTTCCGTGTCAGATTCCTTGCTAGCATTCGTCATATCGGCCGAATCAAAGCACTTCAACCGTTACATCTTCGCGCGGCTCGCAACTCATTCAAATCTGTAAAAATCTCGTTTTCTCTTACATTTTCCCCTTTATGTTGTGAGAGATCTAGATCTGTTCTGAAATCTGCATCGATTTCGTGTGATTTCATCTGAAATGAACAGATTCCAGATTGTTTCATAGAGTTCGAGGAATTTTTTTTCTTTTTTTTTTTTGGGAATGCTTCGTTTTACTGGTCCTTTTTTGCTGGATCTTGTCGCCTGATTCTTTCGAATCTGACGATTCGAAGGAGCTGTCGATCGCATAAATGCAGCTTGTCTTACGAGAATTTGATCTGTTTTCATGTCTAGTTTTGCTATAAATCCAGAATCTTGTGATTTATCTTGAATCTGTTGTATTTGATTTGATTGTGATCGTTTTCTGACGGTGCAGGTCGCTCGATTTTCCTTAGATCTTAGGAGAATGGACGGACCTCGGGAGGCGGGAATGAAAAAGGTGGGATCAGTGTGTTCGATCTCCGAATCGGACGATTTCGATCTCTCTCGGCTTCTCGATAAGCCGAGGTTGAACATAGAACGGAAGAGATCGTTCGATGAGCGATCTCTGAGCGAGTTGACGATCGGGTTTTCGCCTCGGGTTGGGTCTCGAGCGCCGGAGAGCAGCAGCCGAGGAGGTTTGGATAATTTTGAGAGCATGTTCTCGCTGGGCGGACGGTCTGGGATGGGGACTCCGGCATCATCTGCTCGGAACTCGTTCGAGCCGCATCCGATGATCGCAGAGGCGTGGGAGGCGCTGAGGCGGTCACTGGTGTTCTTCCGGGGGCAGCCGGTGGGGACAATCGCCGCCTATGATCACGCGTCCGAGGAGGTCCTGAATTATGATCAGGTATATGCCATGAATGCATCTTTCCCGGCTTTCTTTTCCTTTTTGTCTATTAATTTCAATCGATTGAATGTATTGGAAGTGCTCCAATGTTTTGTGGAGTGGTTGATTTGTTCATGTTGGAGTAATTTTAGTAAACTAAACTGGGATGGCGAGAAGGTTGGAAAGAAATTAGGTGATAACTACTAATTTTGTGTGTCTAACCTGTCAACCATATCCTGCCAAGATAGCACTTCAAATAGTCTTAATTCAGTTTTTGTTCTTTCGAGTAGTTAAAGTGCAAAAAAAATAAAAAAAACTGCTTTGTTTTGGCGTCGGGTTATGTTCTGTTTGAGCAAATTGGTGTGCATATATTACAGTTAAGTAAGTTGAAACAACCATGTCATGATCTGTTTGAAAGATGATGTCCTAACTAACTCTTCATCTTCTGGCAGGTGTTTGTTAGAGATTTTGTGCCTAGTGCTCTGGCTTTTCTAATGAATGGAGAACCAGAAATAGTTAAGAATTTTCTTCTGAAGACTCTCCACCTCCAAGGGTGGGAGAAACAAATAGACCGATTCAAGCTTGGAGAAGGTGCAATGCCTGCTAGTTTTAAAGTGCTCCATGATCCAGTTAGGAAAACGGATACTTTAATTGCGGATTTTGGCGAGAGTGCAATTGGAAGAGTTGCCCCTGTCGATTCTGGATTCTGGTGGATTATTTTGCTACGTGCCTACACAAAATCTACAGGAGATTTAACCCTTGCAGAAACACCTGAATGCCAAAAGGGGATGAGGCTTGTATTGACTTTATGTCTGTCTGAGGGATTCGACACATTCCCAACCCTTCTCTGTGCTGATGGATGTTCAATGATTGACCGAAGAATGGTAAGATTTTTCCTGTCGTCTTGTATAAACTCGTCTTTCAGTTGTGTATGCTGAGGGGTACATCCTTCTTCACTGAATTTCCTACTTCTTAGGGACTTTCCCCCTCATCAGATATGACCTTCTAAATGAAACACAATATTCTGGATATGATTATTGAAAAAATTGATAGAAATGGGAGTTATACTTTGTCCTAGAACAATTTCAGAATTAGCATACATTCTTGTTTCTTTTACAGTGACAAATATGCTTTTTTTTGTAGAGCAACAGAGCAAAACTTCCTTGAGTGGCATGCATTACCAAATATTTCATTTTTATTTTTGTCTTTTCTAGAGTATTTAAGGAAAAGAAAGCTGTTTTTATTTTCTTTAATGTCTGCATCGCTTATGATGCCCAGATTTGTCATGAATAAGAACATAATTTTGTTGTATCCCTATGGTGTGTCATATTAGGATTAATCTGACTTTATCTTTAAATGAGCTTGTAATAATCTTAGATTATATGATTTGTATCCTTAGATGATTGGATAGCAATCCTATTAATTTTGAACCTTCCTTATCTTGTATCAATGACATCTATATAAGGACTGCATGGCTAGTCATATTAACAGATCGTTTGATTTAATTCAATTCCAAATTTTTCTCGATCTTACTTATGTAATTGATACTTTACCAAGTATCAGAATTCAGAGCCCTTGTTGAATTTGTCTCTGTCTCATTTTCTAAAAGAAATATACCTCCTTTCTATCAAACAATGATTGCATCTGGTGGTGTCACATGTTGAGAAGAATTGATTTGGATCTGATAAGCAGTTCTCTAACCTTAATCTAGGGCTTGCGTGCAATCCTTGCAGCAGCGATGTGAAGATTTGTTTCAGTCAAAGATAAACTTATTGCCTGATCTAGACATATTAGACGTCTAGGATTCTGGTGGCCCACATCTAATCCTGATCTGTACTCAAATCCTTACTCTTTCTGGTTCATTCCCCCCTCTTCTATCTCATTGTATCAGAACCTTGAAGATCTCAAGGTCGCACAGTTCTTCAAATTGGTGAGACATTTGGGAAACTTGCTTCTTGGCTTACCCTAGGTGGTTCTATTTATTGTGTTTTGCTTATTGATGATCATTCTCACTATACATGGTTGCATTTCAAGAAAAATAAATATAATCTTTATGCTATTTATATGGCCTTTGCTAGAATGATGGAGGCTTAATTCTTTTTTTTTATTTATAAATTAAGCCTAATCTTAAGGGTGAATATCTTTCATCCAAATTTAGGGAATTTTTCTCACAACAAAGCACAATCCCTCAATTATTGTGATCCTTATATGCCAGAATAAATGGAGTGTCTGAGAGAAACATAGACATATGCTTCATACAACTAGATAATCTACTCGACTTATCTCCTGTTCCCCTCTTTGATCTCATTAATTCAACACCATCGTCTCCATGCACTCCATTTGAGCGACTGTTTCATTGGACACTATTCAGCTCTTCAGGTGTTTGAGTGATCTTCAGAAATTTATTGTGTTTTGTTTACTGAAATAGGAATGATCAGAAATTTTTCTACAGGCTCTATATGTGTGTATCTTTAGGATATGGAATTGAGCATAAGAGCTACCTGCACTATATCAGTAGACCAAGCGCTTTTCGTATTTTTTCAGTATGTCACCTTTTCAGAACATATTCCACTTTACTCCTTACTAGTTGCTTCTCTATCTTCTTAAAAACCTTAGTTTATCCCATCGATGCTTTTCCATGCTGTTTTCCAATGATGTTTCCACATTTCTGCCACCTAAAAAACCTTTGCAAGTTTATCAGCGTTGGGCTAAACCCTCTATTCTACCTGATTACTCCCTCGATGATGCACTGCTCCATCTACTCATGATACCGGTATCACTCTTGCAGTAAGGTATCCTTTTCCAAATTAAACTTTATTTACCACTTTGGTTTTATGACTGCTAATTTCTTTTCTTCTACTTGTTGGTCCGTCCTTGCAGTCATTCATGCTTACCATGAACCTCAATCCTATAAAGATGATTTATCTTCTCACACTGGAGGCAAGCTATAGCAAATGAGCTTGCATCACTGGAGAAACTCAAATGTGCGAATTGGTTCCTTTGCCTCCAAGAATGGAAGGGGGATAGGTGTTTCAAGGTTACGAGGGAATGTGATTTTGTTATGCCTCTTAGTGTAGAATACTAGGATTTATCCAATGGAATCTTTACACAAGCTTGTAATTATCTTAGATTATGATTATAATCCTAAAGGATTGAATTGGCTCTTCTACAAATCTATGAAGTCTATATAAGGAGTCTATTGCCAGTCACATTGACAGATCATCTGATTTAGGTCAATTCCAAATTCTTCTCAATCATAATTATGTGAGTGATAGTTTACAGGACAAGGATATGGCAAGGAAATAGATTTTACACATAAAAATTAAGTATATCCCTGTTTGCCTGAATTACTTCTCGAACCATCACACTGGCACCATTCATATGCCTGTTTGCCTGAAATACTTCTCAACACATCACACAGTCAACTGGTAAAGCCCCTCCTGAAGTGTGTCATCTTTAACTCAACCACTCTTGTAAACATCATTCTCATCTCTCCATTAAATAATCTTTCCTTTAATGGAAAATGTATTAAGGGGAGATGGAAATTGAATAACCAGCCATCACCCTAGTAAATCAAATCCTAGGATGGTCAGTCACATCTACATCTCCACCACCTTATATCCTTCAGCCCTTAGCTCTTTTACAATCCTCTATTGGAGCCCATTTTACCATGGATTCCTAGGAATCAATTCCATGCAAACTAATGCACCCTAAAATATCTGATTTCAAAATGGAAACGGATTTGTTTTATATATGAGGTGTAGTCTGGTCAAATAAATTAATACCATGTATTTATTTCCCTTAAAAAAAAATTAACAGTGAAGAGTAAAATAAAGGAGAAACGCTCGAGGGATTAAACACTCTGCTGGAAGAAGATCATGAGAACCATCTTATTCATCTATATAATGCAAAGTCAACATTTGCAGCATCTTGAGTTTAAGAGGAAAAGTGGGATGGGGTGGGTTGTATAGTAGGATATAAGTAACAATAGGATAATAAAGATATTGAGATCCTAATTTTCAGATTTGTATGTTATTCCGATGATGATTGAATTTCTTTGGTTGTTATCTTCATGTGATCTATATAATGATGTACCTGTTTAATGTTTAATACGATAGTTTTATGGCAAAAGCAAATTCCTTAAGTTATACGTCTCTTTAGAAACACGAAAGAGACTCCTGCATATATCTTGACTGAGGATTAGAAACTAAATATCTCATGGTTCTAATGTTATGGTTCAGAATTTCATATAGCCTAAAACTTTGGACTTCCTTAACATTGAAATAGTTGTATTGCATTGCTTATCACTATTGTTAGGTTAATGGAATGTGTTGAGATGATAAAACATGGACTTGATCAGATCAAAATTTGTGCTGGTAAAAGAGTATCCAGTTAAATTAGAGAATTACAAGTCAGATGAATGTTTGGTACTTCGAATGCAAGAAATATTGGTATGGGAATGCTAATTTCTAACCACGATTTTCAACCGGGCTTTTATGAACACTGATTGAAGAATGTGAGTTAGCTTTAGTGGATTTTCTAATCCCAAGGTTTTATCATTTTCTTAATGTTGCATATTTTCTCGTCTTTCCTTGACATGCTAAACAGATGCATCCAGGCTGACTCTGCATTTACTTGATAGTCTCTCTTTTGACTGAACATTTTTTTCCTTTCATTTATTTTTATGATTTACACTCATTTTACAGGGTATTTATGGTTATCCAATTGAAATTCAAGCGCTTTTCTTTATGGCATTGAGGTGTGCTTTGTCAATGATGAAACATGATACAGAAGGAAAAGAGGTTGTGGAGCTAATTGTGAAACGCTTGCATGCAATGAGTTATCACATGAGAAGTTACTTTTGGCTTGATTTTCAGCAACTGAATGACATTTACCGATATAAAACAGAGGAGTATTCACATACAGCAGTTAACAAATTTAATGTTATTCCTGATTCAATCCCAGATTGGGTATTTGATTTTATGCCAACCCATGGTGGCTACTTCATTGGAAATGTCAGCCCTGCAAGGATGGATTTTCGATGGTTTGCCCTAGGTAACTGCATTGCAATCCTATCATTCCTTGCAACCCCAGAGCAATCCATGGCCATAATGGATCTCATTGAATCACGCTGGGAAGAGTTAGTGGGAGAAATGCCCATAAAGATATGTTATCCAGCAATTGAGAGCCATGACTGGCGGATTGTAACTGGTTGCGACCCCAAAAATACTAGGTGGAGCTACCACAACGGAGGATCTTGGCCCGGTGAGTCCATCTAATCTTTGTGTGCTCTCTCATGCCAATGTTTCAAATCCCTACCATTTACACTCGGCGCACTTTGATTTTCTCATAGAAACTTGGAAATGGCCAAAGGTGGGGTGGGTGGGGGGTTGGGGACCAGTTGCTTTTTATTCTGCTTCTGCGTTCATTCCTGCTTTGGAGCTAGGGCTGTATCTGTCTCCTTTAATGTAGGAACTCATTTTTCATTGTTCATGCAAGTCAGCCAAGCTTTTAAACCTGCAGATTTGGAATTTGTATTTGGTGGGATTGTGGTGCTTAACAACTATCCTGTGAGTAATACAAGGGTTCTTGTCTGACTTCAGCTCTCCCATGCAACCTACATCTGTTGGTCTTGTCCTAAAACAATCTGCATGATAGCAACATGTCATCAATTAAATCAATCATTTTCTATTTGCAGTACCAATTTTATTTGCTTTCACATGCTAGTCAAGCATTAGATAAGGTAGGTTGTAGGATCTTACACCCATTGAGCTACAACTTATCCCAAAACCAATTGGTGATAGGAAATGGCACAACAATAGTTTTATGGTGAGGGCGAGGGCTCGACCACAATTATGACTACTCAGGAGCGAGGGTGGACGTTGACCTCAATATAGGACAATAGACTTGCCAGCACATCATCATCATCAAAGCCTTGTCCCAACTATGTTTGGGCCGGCTACACGAATTTAGTTTCTTCATTCTGATTTATCTTGAGTGGACTTGCCAGCATGTAGGTCTAAAATTCATCTGAGGAGCAAACCTGAACTCAAACCATGTAGCTCATAAGTGGAGAATCCTGCACCTATAGTTGCAATTACATGTTAAAAAATTATCAATAAAGTCTTCTCAACACATCCTGGGAACTATTAAGCGTCTGTCAAATTACGGGCACTAATGTACTCATTATCATGTGGCACAGATCTTTATGCTGCAATTCTGTTATTCTCTGAGGAAAAAAGTGGGTGTCCAGCAATGGTATTCATATTTACATTAATGATTTTTTTTTCCCGTCTTCTACAGTGCTCCTGTGGATGCTGACTGCAGCATGTATTAAGACAGGGCGACCACAAATCGCTAGACGAGCAATTGAACTTGCCGAGAGCCGGCTGTTGAAAGACTGTTGGCCTGAATATTACGATGGAAAATTGGGCAGGTATGTTGGGAAACAGGCAAGGAAGTTCCAGACGTGGTCAATAGCGGGTTATCTTGTGGCAAAGATGATGCTGGAAGACCCCTCTCATCTAGGAATGATCTCCCTGGAAGAAGATAAGCAGATGAAGCCCGTCATCAAGAGATCAGCTTCATGGAATTGCTAACGGCTCCAAAAGAGTTGGTTGTTGTCATGTTATACTTCATATGTATCCTTTGGCCTTTTCCTTTTCAATGCAAGATTATTTAATCAGGTGAAGCGAAAAGGGTGGATTTCTCTGTACATTATCATGTGAGGCATCTCTTTCCAAATAAGAACGGTATGTTTAAATGTTATGGACTTTTGCATCGTAGTCAATGCAAGTAATATAGGCATGCAATTTTGTCACAGCCTCTCTCTAATAATCTATACGGATTAAATTGATCATGTATTAGAGTAGATTTGATCACAAGATAGTGGTGCATTCAGACCTCTGAGAGAGAGAGAGAGAGCTGGTTGGTAGGATTGGCTAGGCCTGTCTTCTTAAGCAGTCCACACCCATTTTGCTTGGGTGAGCTTCAGGCTTCGGTCCTTCTTGAGTGACTTGATTAATTATATGACTGCCAAAGCCCATTTCTCTTTCCCTTTGATCAAATGGATTGACACTGTTGTCAACTATGTTCTAATTATATATCATCCTTCACTTGGTTGGGTAATGTATTTTTCAAAGTGATGTGATCAATATCAATCATATAATACCACAAGTGCATGGCTGTCTTTTTGATACAGTGGCAAGTACATGTTGAATTCCACATGGAGCACTACTGAAATATCTTTATTTTTATATTAAAATCTGATTTTTTTAATCATGAAAATAAAAATAAATCAAGCTTTGAATGAGAAATAAAGCTATTATGCAAGATGAACGGATAACAATAATGATAAAAGTAGATCAGAGCAATAAAGAGTTTATTAATTAATTTTAATTCTCAATCCACATATTTTAATTTAGCATTTTTTCTTACAAATGACTCAAATCAGAAACAACTCAATGTTTCAGATCTAGAAGAATTTTTTAAAAAAAAACTCAATTCTTAAGCAAAAGAATCCAAGATCTCCATCACCTCATAAAAATTATTTTGAGTCAGTTAACAAATTAAGCATAAAATATCAAAGGCATATACACCTAAGTATATTTTATCAAAAAAAGATTAACTGATCAAAAAAAATTATTTAAAATATAAAGCGGAGGTTTACCTGCGGCGCAAAGGTAAATCTATTATTCTATTAAACATGCATCATAGGGACATAAAAATTAAATTAAAGACATAGAACGAAAATAAAATCACTTAACTTCACTTTGTGTTCCGATTCAAAAGAATCTACTCTTCCATTGCAAAAGATGTGATTTTCATTAAAAACTTCATTGCCGTTACAATTTTCTCTCACATTCTTCTAACCTAGTTCTGGAACCAGGCTCCAGAATGCCCATAGATTTTTCTTTTTTTCTAGAGAGAGAAAATGTTGAGAGAGAGAGAGAGAGGAAAAGATGAATCCACGTGAGAAATTTTTGTGGAGAAGGGGTTACACGTCCATGGCCCTTTATGGTCTACTTTATATTGTTGAGCCTCCCTAAGAATTTTCCTCCAAGTTTATTTTGTTTTCTTATTTACTTTGGGATCTTTATTTCAAGCCATGGCCCATGGTTAGCAACAAATTTGATTTGGAATATATTCATTTCCAAAGTTGGTTTCTTGGTGGGGCAATTGTTTCCATGTTTGACTCCTCCAATATATCTCCAAAGTTGCTTGTGATAGAGCTTCTAAAAAAATTCAGATTTTGTGACATAAAGGGATCTTCATGTATGGACGTCCATGGGAGTGTGTGGGCCCAAAAAAAATATTAAATCTGGAAAATCAGATTTTCTCAATCTTTGGAACACTCCTGACCTCACTTGGCATGCTTAGAAAAACTCCAATTTGGACGTGTGGATCTTTCTTCTTCTCTTATTTGAAAATTTCTCATGCTATAGCCCACTTTCTTTTTGATAAGTTCTTCAAACAAATCTGAAATTGAATTTGTAGCAAAGTTACGCATGGTGTGGGACCACATGGGGAGTGCAAACACCTTGAAGTGGCATGGCTTGGACATTCTCTATAAATTTTTGAAGATTCCCAATTAATTGAAGATTCCTACAAGAATAAAAAGAATAATTCAGTCATCATATGTATAAAATTCATAAGTGTCATGCACGGGACCCGCATCAAACTGGATTATTTTTCATCAACTAATTGATGATGCCAGAAACAAAAGGCTAATTGGTGTGATACTAAGATGATGTAAACCAATGATTTCATAAAATTCATGAAAGATTACTGATTTTGAATAATTTTGACTAAAATTTAAACTTTAATACTCAAATGCATGAGATTATGAAATTCTATGAAATTGAATGCAAATTACCCTAATTAAATCCACAAAGTAATATAAAATGATAAATGAAAACTATAATTTTGTGGACTTATTGCAAAGACGAGTCGAATTAATGATTTTCTTATTCCTTTTCTGGGGTGTGATTGAGTTTTGACCTGTACAGATGAAGGATGCATAACTACCAAATCTACAACCTACCATTTGACAATTTGTCATCTTGGTCCAACTGTGAAGAAATCTGCTGTGGTCCTTACATATATTGAAATTCCTACCGGTTCACATGATAATGACTGGGAATTACAAAACCAAGTCCATTTACTTTTGGGGATTCTGCATAATGATGATATGTATACGTAAGAAAATCCCCTTGTTTAATGGCATAAATTTTTAAAAGATGTGTGGGAGTATTATTGGTCCACTCACAGTTAATATATAACAAATGCAGAGGTGATTCGGACTCTAATAATATAGGTTTACCAAAAATAGAGAAACGGAGAATAAAGCATTTTATTTTTACTTGATCGATGGGAGGGAGCAACTGCTACCGAGGAATAGAAATCTCTGCACCCTACTTATTTCTCTACCCTTATAAAAGAGAAGAAGTTGCTCAATTTTTTTACTACACCACTATGGGACCCACTTGAAAAAAACCCTTATAAAAGAGAAGAAGTTGCTCATTTTTTTCACTACACCACTATAGGGCCCACTTGAAGAAAGGACCTGTTTTTTTTTTTTTAATGAAATCTCTACCCTTATAAAAGAGAATCTATCTATATCTATATCTATACCCTTATAAAAGAGAAAAAGTTGCTCAATTTTTTCACTACGCCATTATGGGGCCCACTTGAAGAAATGACCTCTTTTTTTTTTAATGAAATCTCTACCCTCATAAAAGAGAAGAAGTTGCTCAATTTTTTTACTACACCACTATGGGACCCACTTGAGATCTATCTATCTACCCTTATAAAAGAGAAGAAGTTGCACAATTTTTTCACTACACCACTATGGGGCCCACTTGAAGAAATGACCTTTTTTTTAATGAAAGAGAAGAAATGACCTGCTTGACCTTGATCTGCTTATCTTCCCTCTTACAAGTGTAGTTCATCTACACCACCATGGGGCCCACTTACTGCATTTATCAACTACCCTTATAAAAAAGAAGAAATGACTTGCTCTATATTTTCTCTACACCGCTATGTGGCCCACTTAAAGAAATGACCCGTTTGCATTATAAAAGACCACTATGGGGCCCACTTGTACTAAGAAATGACCTGTTGAATATTTTCTTTACACCACTATGGGGACCTTCTCAAACAAACACAACAAGAAAAACTTAAAAAAAAAAAAAGACTACCTTTCTCGCCATTTCGTCTCCCTTAAGAATCTCAGCAGGAATGATGCTTAAACGCTCAAAGGTACGATTTTTGTGTGCAAACCCTTCTTTTCTTCATTGCTCTATCCATCTGTTTGTAACTTGATTTTATTAAATTTTTTATGTGCTGGAATTGGTTGGTTTGTTGGGAATAAGTGTCCTCTTCTCTCTAAAATCTCCCATGACACAGAAAAAATATTCTTTCAAGAACTTTACCATTTTTGGAGTAAATGGCATTGGTGAATTCTCTGCAATGCTCTGTTTTTTCGTGTGAAACTTTTTTTAATTGTCTTTATGAAATTGAAGTTTAACTAATTAAATTATTCATAATTTCATGAAAGAGATTTAAAAATTCTCCAACTACATTCATGTAGTGCACAGTAACTGTTTGATTAAATGCCAGTGAGAGAATGAGAATATAATGTTGTGTGGGTTGTTTGATTATTTCTATTGAGAGTTTGAATTGTTGGCTTTTTGCAAATTTTGATGATTTTAGTTTTAAATTGTTGGGAGGTTCCCATCACTAATTGGGTGTGTTCATTTCTAGACATTGTTCAAAATTAACCTGAAGTTACCATTGGCTTTCAAGTAGTTAGTTTCAAAATTTATTTGAAAATCAGCCTCTGGAGATGCTTCGCTCAAGAGTGACTGCTTGTGTATTTGGTGTATATGACAACGATATAAAAAAAAAAAAAAAAAAAAAAAACCATGAACCCATCACTGATTGCATGTTTTCATATCTAGACATTGTTCAAAGTTCACATGAAGTTACCATTGGCTTTTAAGTCATTAATTTTATAAATAATTTGTTTGTTTCTTCTGATATGGCACGCCTTTAGGTGGTCTGTTTTCTTTTTCTTTTTCTTTTTTTTTTATTTCTTATGGTCATGTAGTGATTGAAAATGCATTGGTTTATAAAAGACCATACCTCACATTTGGTTCTTTTGGTTTTGCATTTACAGCAATAAGTAGAGCCATGAAAGAGCTAAAGGTGTTATTGTTCACCTACACAAAGTATGCGAAGGGCATCACTGTCATGTATGTCTGCTATTATCTTCCAAGTGAAGGTTTATCATGGACTTTATTTAAACTGAACTTGAATATTTATATATAAAAGGGGACTACTTAGTGCTATGATGGAGCCTAATGTTTGATGGTTGCATGGTGGTATCAATGGAACCCAAGCAAACAAATTTTGTGTGACCTATAATTGATTAACAAAAAATTTCATGCGATAATTATGGGACATTTACTACAAAAATCCCCTTAAATAGGGTAACCACAGTTGAAGACTCTAAACTTTTATAATGACGGCCAAGGACCTCTAGCTCAAATCATCTTTTTTTTTCCTGTTTTGCCCTTTTGTTGTTGATGTCAACAAAACCAATTCTCTATTATGTCATGAGTAATATTTGTTGACATCAATAAAACATTCGCTGACATCAACATAAAATTGTGTTGACATCAACAAAAATGTCCAATTATTACAATCAGTGACCCTGTGAATTCGTTGACGTCGATAGAAGATTCATTGATATCAAGCAGCTAGAGATGAAGAGCCTCTTTGCATGTATCAGCTTTCTTCCAAACTCAAATCCCTCATCAATTTTGTTTTGTTTTGCCTAAGAGCCTCTTTATCATCTCATCTTAGTAAAACTACAACCAGTTTCTAGAGACATTAGTACAATGATCTAAAATTGACACTAAATATGTCAAGATAAAATAACTATTTCTAGATCGGGATATTATTCCACACTAGGGAGTGGAAAGTAATAGGACCGGCCCAAAGACGATTGAGCTGAATGTAGAAGGAAAAAATAGAGGGGTTGGTTAGAATCAATTCTACCCTGGATGAAGTTTACTCTCATATGAGAAATAGAGAGAAATGATACATTACACCCTAGAAGTCCTATAAACCAAAAAAAAAAAAAAAAAAGAAACAAAATACAAAAAAGAGCTTTACCTAAAATAAGAGTAATATTGAAAAAAAAATAGAATAAAATTACAGAACATGAAAAAATGCCACATGCAGAACACTGATTACATCCAACGTCACTACCAAGACCAAGCCTGTCTAGGATAAACAAGTACTAACTAAAGCAACAAAATTGCTAATTGTCATGAGATAAATCCTCTAAGACACCTTGCATTGCTAGAATATATATCCTTTAACATTTTAGTATCATAAAACATGCAAAATAAAATATGGATATACAAGGTCAAACGCCATGTATCATCAATTATCAACCACCATTCATGGAGTCTCACACTATGTGGCATACAATTGATTCATCAAGTTGAAACCTTTTAATATGTAAAATAGCACACATTAGTGTATAATCTTAACATTCATCAGATATAGTGTTTGTTTAACCAGGGCATTGCAATAAAAACAATGGCCTTGTTTAGATAAGGCCTTCTGCCTCGTCCTTGCATAAACATCTCAGCTCTCCAAGTTACGATTGGGAGAGTTATGGAAAACCCCGTGCTAAGCCCGGGGCTAAGATTGAAGATATATAAAAATTTAAGAGTGCCAATGAAGCCAATATGAGCAATGAATGTTAGCAAATTTTCCCAAATCAAATGATGTATAAAATTTTTGGTAATACATCAGCTCAATGAAAAGTTCAACTTGATATGTTGTGTGTGCCTCCATTAGACCCTCATGTAGTGTTGCAACCATTGTTAAGTTAAAATACAACCCTGATTGTTTGATTAAAACTCTTATTTGCGTCTAACATAGGCCGGTCACAATGTATCAAATCAACTAAAACTACTCGAGGCAATGGTAGCTGCAGGCAACCCACATGTGAACCGACTTAATGAACATGTACTCTTTAAAAAAAAAAACAATAAGATGCCAAAAGGGTGAACATCCTTTCTATCTGGGATTTTATTTTCATTAAACTGAAATGTGATTTTTATCTCTACATAGCAAAATGCCAAATAGGTGAAAATCATTTCTTTCCTATGTTTTATTTTCATTACACTAAAATGTGTGTTCAATGTAATTCTCAGCCTTTTGATGATTGACAACATGACTCACAACTTGAATTGTTGGATCACTAAAAAATGGCCAACGTGTTTGAAAATTGAAGAGCATGAAATATTAGGTTATATCTTGTATTCAAAGTTAATTGGACTGGTTCATTTGTAGATTATTTGAGACCTAGGTTTAGAACTTTAATGTATTTTGGTCATTTGTATTAAGTTTTTTAGAATTTCTTTTTTGCACCCCAACCAAGGGGGCTAGGATAATGAAGGAAATTTAGAAGGGGTATAAGCGTAAAACAAAATCCAAATGCATTATGAGTTGTGGTTTGACATTCCACGTGCCTTGCACGTGCAGGGCTTCACTAGTATCTTATTAAGAGCATGAAACTCACGGCAGGTCTGCACTCGATCATCCTCAACTTGAAAGCCACGGACGGGTAACTCTGCTTCTTAAACGTGTGGAAACTGGGCTTTTCCTTTTTTTCCCTCAAAAGTTGTGGTCCAGGAAATGATTGCTGAAAAACATAAACGTGGGGCCCACCAGGATGGACGCTTGACACCCAAAAGGAAGAGTAGTAGAAGAGAGAGAACAAAATATCTGAATGGAGTTCACAAGATGTGCATTAATTATATCAGGACCATTATAAGTGGCTAAAATTGTAGTGGATTTAGAAATTATATTTGATTGAATCCAATGGTGATAATGGTCGGATCAGATGTCAATTTGAGATTAGGGCTAATTGAGGGAGGAGGGAGGCGGGTAGATAGTTAAGGATTGGATTGAGCATGAGTGGGCCACTTTTATTAATATATATATATATATATAATATGTAGATATTATTAAGTGGGCAATGTGGAGAATTTGTCTATCTTGAAACCATCCGAATAAATGTCGCCAAAGATTCTTGTTTGATTTTCTCTCTTTTGTTTACTTTTTAGAAGGAAGAAAAATAATCTTATCAGGTTTGCCTCCATTGATACCACCACCACTTACAAAGTCAAGGTACATGGTCCCCACTTTCCACTGCCTTCCAACTTGATATGATAGAATAACATTCACCATATGCTTTTGTTTGAACTTTATAGTGTCCATTTGACTTGAATCACAATCATTCAAGTTTCATTGAAAGATAGATACAATCCAAGTCTCCCCCCTTATTGCTCCTCTTTCTCGTGATCATGACCGTTCATCTACCAGTTACCCACTGTGAAAATGTGCAACAATCTCTCTCCCCCACAGCTAGTTTTTTTTTTTTTTTTGGGTAAAACTCCTCCATCCTAGAGTTATCTGTAAAGTGGGGGTGAGACTTGATTAGAATTAATCTCAATCTAACCTATATTATTAGGCTAATCATTTTCTTCAAAACTTTCTGCAAGACACCCTCACAGCTGGGCCATGGTGGCCCTACTTATATAATATCCTTTCTTCTTCCATGGCTAGCCCCTTATTTTTTATTACCCTTGGTGCAATTTGAGGTCATCATCCACCCCACTGGAGAAGTGAAGAGTTTTGGTAGGACCTAAAAATCCCCAACTTTGCGATCCAAAGTACTGATAATGATAGCTCCATTTGGATGGATATTTTAAGGCCCGCTTGGCTTGGGTGATCCAAAGCACTGATAATTATCTCTAGCTCTAATGGATGGCTGATTCGCTTAATTTCAAGATATGACAACTGAAAATTCAATTCCTTCAAATCCACAGTTCCAAGTCATTTCTGAGTTACAAAGGAACCAAATCTTCACATTTTCTGCGATGTTAATATTTGTTGAGTCATTTCCATGTAGATGTTTCAAAAACCATGTTTGCAACAATCTCCACGCTACCAAACAGGCAGGTCATTATTAAAGAAAAGATGGACAAAGTTGAGTCACTGAACAGTTGAACTGTTGGGATTAGATGCTGAGAAATCTATGATGGTTTTTCTTTGTGTGCATGAGACCATCTACATCAAAGATTATCATCTTTGCAAAACGAATTGTTGGCCCCAATTACCCATACTGAATACTATAGAATTTGTACTATTCATTGTTGCAGTTCCTACTCAATTTCTAGGAATTCACAGTATTCCCCCACAAACTCACAAGAAAGAGGGTACTATAAAACAGGCACTAATGTAGTCAAGGATCAAGGGTAGAGATCTGAAAGAGAACAGGAATTCTGGTGTTTTTTAAGTTCTCCACCTTTGATGCTTCATTGCTTCACTTTACCCTTACTATGCACAGCTGATAATTATTTCATAGTCAATACTGTAGAAACAGGCACTAATACTGTAGAGTTGCTCTCCCTGCACTCATGTAAGAAAGCAATATCACCCACCAAACCTATCACACGATGTGTATTTAATGACTAGTCATATGATCAAAGTCCAAATTGTTTTAAACTACATCCACCCATATGGGCCAGATGTAAATGAAAGAATGTTAATTGCATATGAACTAATTTCAGTTTGATTGAATCATCATATACATCGGATCAAATCATAGAATAGTAGGTGACCATGCTTAACTACACATAACCCATACAAAGTTATTATTCAAACTATCAATCATGGTTATCGGGGCCAAAGTGGGCACTCAAGTTGAGATATGATTAGACAAAGTGGGACAAACAAGGTGCCGTTGCATTACAATTGTAGTCCTGCAGGTTGGACTTACGGTGCTCTGATTCTTGTCTCTGTAGATAAATTTCAAACAAATCATGCATATGTAACGCCAATTTAGTCTACTTCCACTCCTCATCCAAGGTAATCTGGCTTTCCTCAATTCTAGCCCCACAAAAAGGTCTTCTAGTTCTAAGAGAGAGAGAGAGAGAGAGAGAGAGAGAGAGAGAGAGAGAGAGCGCTCATTTGCAGACATTAGAAATAGAAAACACCCCACAAACCAAAAAACCTGCCCTAATACCAGGAACAGCTGTTCCAACTTCCACCAGTAGATAAGCAATGATGCCCAGAGGAATGACAATCTTGGTTAATGTGAGCACGAGAAGGAAGAAAGAAAACACAAGAAATTCTTTTTTATCACATCTTGCACCATGTAAAACTGGTTCAGATAGGGATTAGAAACCAAATAAAAAAATAAGCAGGTATATCCAACAAGAAACAAGAAGCATCTACATGGGTTTCTATGGAGGAGGAGAAATCAAAGATGAGCAATTCTATTATCACAAACATAAGCACATATGATGAGGCTTCTCTCCCAAAGTAGAAAAAACAAAGAATTATTTCTACTGCTGCACAAACAAATCCCCATTTTCTATACATTGATCAATGTCTCCTTTGATCCTTTGGACCAAAACAATTAGACAAAAGCTTAAAAGGAGAACTCCACAAATCAAAACCAAAAAAGGATAAGAAAATAAACAAAACACCAAAAACTGTAGAGAGGATTTTAGTTTAGTTTATGCAACTCAAAAACACAAGCGACAAACCCCATCAATTGCTGAAAAAAAAAAACCCAGTAAATTACAGTGCTGAGAGAGAGAGAGAGAGAGAGAGAGAGAGAGAGAGAGAGAGAGGTTTCTTACTTTCTTCTCCTCACTACTGAGAACTTGTTTGGGGGTCATCTGCACTGTGAGAACCTTGGTGATGATGAACTTGGTTGTGATCCAACGGCTGATTTTGCTCGGAATTGACATTCAAACCTCCTCGACGAAGGGTGTTGAGAGCTGCCAACATACCCAAATTGGCATCAGAGATCCCCAGACCCAGATGCTGCTGTGGGGTGGCCTGAAACTCGATCCTCGGCATGAAGTGGAGGGGCGCCTGGCCGGCGGCCTGGATCGACGTCTGAAACTGCCCCGCCGCTGGGAACGTCCAGATGGACGGCTCGGATGGGCCGGCTGCAGCGGCCATGGTGGGGCCGGTGGAGGCGGTCGTGACCGGAAGCATCCAGAAGGCGCCTCCTCCGGCGCTGGTTGGGGCCGGAGAGGCGACGGCCCACATCGCAGCGGCGGCAGGGAGGACGTTGGGCGGCCGGAGGGGGCCGGGATCTAGGTGCTGCCGGTGCAATTGGAGGTGGGTGGTGGCGGATTTCGCTGCGGAGCTGCCATCTTCTTCTCTGAGGGTCTGGTCGGAGGAGAGATGGAGGAGATTTTGCGGATGGTGAGAGAACCCCAGATGGGAGATGGCAGAGTGGAAGGAGTGGGGGGCGGATTTGGAGAGGGAGGAAGCGGAGGAGCGGAGTGAGACATTGAGGGAGGTGAAGTTGGCGGGGATAGTGCCGGTTCCGGTCGCGGCGATGATTGCGTGCTCGGACTGCTGGAGGAGCCACTCGATGGTCTCGCCGTCGGTCTTGTGGCCGAGCTCGCGGGTCAGCTGGAAGACGCGGGCGGCGCACGTAGCCGGCATGCGGATGCGCCGCCCCCTTCCGTCCACCTTGGTGTGGCGGTCCTTGGAGGATCGCTTGGTAGCGACCGCCAGCTGCTGCTTCCGGTCGTTAGATCTGGTAGTGATTGCCAGGCCGGCGTCGAGTGTTGATGGCCCACCTGATGATGATGATGATGGCGGCCCACCTGCTCCTCCTCTTTGTACTACCACTAGTTGTTGTTGCTGTTGTTGTTGTTGTTCTGATGAAGAAGTAGAATTAAGCTTTTCGCTTCCAATTCCTCTTCCATGGTCTGCTTGTTGTTCCATCTTTCTTAAAAACACTTCTTCTCTCCCTTTCTTTTCTTCATGACCCCATCTCTAAACACTTCTCACCCTTTCTGTTCTTCAGGACCCCATCTCTCTCTCTCTCTCTCAAGTCTCAACCACAGCAACTACAAAACAAGAAGAAAGAAATGATGTTGGTGATTTGTATGGTGGCCTGCACACGTGTGGAGGGGGCGGGATTACTATCTATTTCTCTCTCTCTCTACTCAGGCATGATTCTGATTTCTGGGGTTGATTGAATGGACTGTGGAGTGTGGAGAAAAGAGAAGGGTAAGAATAAGGTGGGGGTGGAGAAGTGGAGAACAGTGGAGAGAGAGAGAGAGAGAGAGCGAGCGAGCGAGCCAGAGGTAATAAAAGGTATTATTTTCCGTTTGTTGGGGATTGTGTCTGGAAGGACAAATAGGGAAGGTGGCACTGGCAGGACCCCCGCTCGTGGGGCCTTGGATGGCAAGGAATGTTAAAGGGTTCTTAAATGGGCGTACTTAAAACAGTAAAAATCTTTTAACGTTGGAAAAAAGTATTTCAGTCTCTAGATGGATGAAATATTTGTCTAGTACTATTGCCTGTTTTATTCTGAATCTAGGTTATAAACAGTGTGAATGTATCCTAATAATTTGAGGTTTGAGTTGGATCTAAGGTTTTTACACCAAGAGATCCAAATATCCAATATCATAATCTTAACATATATCTATGTTACATTGGTAATTTCATCTTCTTGGTATCTTCCATAGTTCCTATGATAGGTAGAAGTCGAATCTCATTGTGAGACTCATTCGAATGCAAGTCAATTGACAGAGGATAGTATAATAAAAAAAGGGATTTATAATTGATTAGATTTTAGGTGCAAAACCATCCCTAACAAAATGTTGCAATCATTCATTTATGAGCATCAAATTTTTACAATCCACTGAACTTGATGGCAAGGCATCTCTCTCTCTCCATGGTGGGTGAGATTTTATTGGAGCAAAAGAAAGAAGGGCCTTAAAGCTAACTAGTTTTCTCTTGTGAACAAAATCAATCTAACAGTGACTATGATTTACATAAGTTTTAAAATAAGGTGACTGTCAATTCATAAGAAATTAGTACCTACGAAGGGACTTGGATTGATCAAAGATGAGCACCACAAGGTTCCACAATTGTTACTTTTCATACGAGCCATGGTGTGCTACAATTGCGCACAATGGATCCAACTCAAATCACACCCTTTTTCATCCCTATTTAGCAAGACTCATGTAAATATGTAAATGAGTCAAGTTACTCCCAAATCCGATTGAATGGATCTCACCGAAACACAAGTTCTTTAAATTAGATGAATAGCACCCAGTGGTTCTCAATTCCAAACCTAAGGAAGTACACTTGGTCGAGTTTAGACCTGAAAAAAAAAAAAAAAAAAAAAGAAAAAAAACCTTATCCACTAAATTTAAATTATAATATTAAATATTAAATATTAGGCTCATGGTCTGATTCTCAAGTTTGAACTTGCATCAATCTAAATTTATAAGGTCCTATTTGGCAAGTTAATTTGATATATTTGAAATTGAGATGATTCAACTTTAGATATATTTGAAATCGAGCAAATTCAGGTATACCCTTTTACAAATAGATTATTTAGTATGCTTTATATAATTAGAAAAAAAAAAGAAAATTAGTTATATAGTAAAAATAATACAAGCAAACTAATCACATTATCAATACACCCAAACTTGTTATATAGCAAGAGTTATATATTCGAACTTGTCAAAAAAAAGTGATTATTAATTAGATATTCATGTTTATTTGAAAAAGTATCTTTTTATTCATTTTAAAAAAATATTAAATATAATTCAATCAGACATTCCACGGAGCTTCCTTATTTGGCAATTCTACTAGTAGAGTCAAGTAAGGTAAAGACCCATTTCTAAAAAAAAATCCCACAAAAAGCATTTTATTTCAAATTTCCCACCATATTTTTTCTAAAAAAGTCAAAAAGTAATCTCATTTCTCCACTAAAAGTAAAAAAAAAAAAAAAAACCTCTACTGTTCAATAAAAAAGTAAAAATATTTCATCACAAACAACTAAAAATAAAATACCATCATAACTCATTTATATTTTATTATTTCTTCAAAATAACATTTACTCTACTTAACTCTACAAATAAAGCCTACAAATAAAGCCCCTAAAGAGGAGGTACATCTATCTAAGGGGTTTTAGGCCAAATAGACACAATGGGCACATAAATTTAAAATTGTCTTGAGCTCCAGTTATAGAAGCATATGTTTTTATCTAAATTTCTACCTAAAAAAATTATCCTTTTTGGTTGATATACCTTTTCCTTTACTCGTGTCAACTTCTTCTACTCCTCGGATTCTTCCCTTCCCATTGATTGACATCTTTGGGTTCTGGTGTGGGTGTGGTGAGTGATTCACATCTGGGCTCTTTACTTAAAAAGTGTCTCAAAGCTGGCACTGAAATACATTTCACTTCAGTAGTCCTGCAGACCTGTAAAATTAGGCCTAGTCATTTATACCTTATACTGTTTGACAGGAAATGCTACGTTAGATATACACAATCACGCAAGCAACTACCACACCCAGGTCAATGCCATGCTGACTGAATGTATACAGTACGTGACTTGAAAAGGTCTCCATGCAATGCAAATATGGTGGGGATTGCTTTGTATGGATTTTTGTCCACTCGGGTCCTTGTGATTCAGTAAAAAAGCTTGAATCCTCTAATGCAGCTTTTCAAATAGGTTTCAAAGAAGGTTTTTTTCTTTCTTTCTCTCTCTGTCTTTTTTTTTTATTCTAAGTGGTCCTACAATTAACAAGAGGTTTTATTGAACATTTTTAGGTGTTCAATTGGGCGTTAATAGACAATCAATCCGTTAAGCTTTTTGTTTAGATATGTACGGGGAAACGACAGGATCTAGATTCTAGACCACCCAATTTGCTATTCGTGTTTGTTTCGTGTTTATCCTCATTCAGGATGAGTGGATTGAGATAATTCATAATTATGGATCACTCAGATGAATATGAAACATTCTTTTCAATCTTGCAAAAGAAGAGTAAGAGTTTAATGTAATCTTTTGCCTGATTTCAATGCAATCGAATATATTTTGCCATTGATATGACGGATTCCGATCTCAAGTTTGATTAATTTACAATTTGGTTATTAAATGATATAAAATTCACCTTGAGTAGAAACTGTAGGAAACATGAAGCCCATTACAGATCAATGAGATAAAACTACAGCGGCCAAGATCTTGGTAAAAATGCAAAAGGATCAAACTCACTGAGCCTATTTATGTACTCAGTCACTATAATAATTTTTTGAAAGAAGTAACTACACACCCAAGTTTATCACCATCAAAGGTGTAACAGGAATTGATCTCTAATTGCTTTTGTTGAAAGGAGTTTTTTTTTTTCCTATGGTAAAAACTATCATATTAGCTTCTAAACAAAAAGTTTAAGATATATTGGTGACAATTTGACCTTTAGCGGCGGTTTCTTCATGCCGCTAAAGGTCATTCTGTCTGTTACTATCAGTCATTTTTTTTTTTCTCATGGACCATCCCAAATGTAGACCTACCTTTGATTCTCACAGGCTACAGTAGATGTAGGTTTCAAATGCGGTACACAACCACATTTCACAGGTGAATATTTTTCTTAAATGGTGGTGAAACCGAAAGTTAGATTTTTTTTTTACTAGATCTCGGATTTCACAATGTGGTATGACATGCATTTGTAAGAAAGTGTGCATAGTCATATAGGTATGAGTAACTTCCATCATACCCTCGAGGAGAGTTATATAAAACTCTACCACCAATCTTTCTCTCTCCCTGATAAATGGTCTAAGCACGACCAATCATCCCTGTTTCTGGCTGTACGCAGTGGATATAGACAGGCCATTCTACGATAGAAGACAAGAAGCTGTAAAAAAAATAAGACCTTTCTAATGCTCCATAGTTGCCCTCTTTTTCTTCTTTCCAGTCTAAAGCCAGACAATCCTTCACTTCTTTCCTTTATAGATGGAATCCCACCTACAAACACATTTCATATGAAACAACCATGACAACAACCCAACACTGTGCCCTCACTTTCCCCCACTTCAGCTCCTCCTCCTCCTCCTTTTTACCTTTTTCCAATGATAATAGAACCCTATAGTCCTCGCCCAGAAAGGTGGAGAAAAATAAATTCCAATGTAATTGCATCTGACTAAGTTCTCACTGTCCGTCCTCATGCACCCATTCCATGCATGCAGTTCAATGGTTCCTTGATATTTTGATGGTTAATGTCAAGTCTGGATCTTCTGAGGGCAAGACTCAGAGAATCATCTGAGCCAATTGCTAAATATCCATTATTCCAGTCTATATATGAAGTATAGACCACTCAAAACCACTTTCCAAGGGGTCTTTATGTCTTAAGTTTAAGAAAGAAAATAAAAGGAGTCGGATCACATTTTTAGATGTGACTGATTCCACTGTGAATATATGATTTTGCTTAGAGATAGATTTATGGGGGAATAATATTCTTCAAGGTACGTGATATGATTTCCAAGGGCGGACCAAAGAAGTTTTCCTGAGTGGTATGAAAAGGAGCTTCCAAAGAGACCATCAGAGGTGAGGAGTGAAGATACAATAGATGAGACCCTCAATTTTTCTAAAATTTTATTTTAAAGGGTCATCCATGATTACATATTTACTTTTTATTTCCCATCAATTCATTTTTTTGTGAGAGTATTTGATAGTGGTTCATGGATCTTCACCTTTGCCCTTCTCATTTAAACCCTTTTTAATTACATTTCATGAAATTTTTAGAAATTCAATACCATCCAAGCAAATGTGCCTAGTGATTTAGATTTTGTCACATGCCAAAGTAATACCAATTAGTGGAAGGAATTCTAAGATTTGTCTTGGAAAGAGACAAACTAATGGATTTAAAGATGATGGGAATTTATTTTTCCATACCGGAGGATTCTAGTGTTCAATCATTCACAATGGGGCTCACCCAGATGAACGGTTTTGATCATCATCACTGAGAATTGGGTGAGTCAATGTATGTACCACAGCCAAGCATTCCTGAAAAAAAAAAAAAAAAAAAAAGAAGTAACCACCCTGTTCAAGAGTAATGTGGTTCCCATGGTGTTTTGTACTGGAGCGGAGCAGATCAGGCAGGCAGACAGGGCAGGTGAGAGTCAGATAAGCATCTAATGCCATGGGAGGAGCAGAAAGAGAGAGGACAGCTCATCCAAACATCACACCACATCAATCAAGGCTAAGGCCAGTCCCAGTCAACTCCAGGCTACCACTTTCTTCCTAAATTATTTCAGCAGTTGATATGGGATGAGATGAGAGGAAATGAAATCCTCACACTACTTTATCATCCAATAATGCAATTAAAAGAATAATAAAGGCAAGGGAAAGCTACAGTTAGGTGATTTGATCAATGGGATTATTCTTGCACATGTGTAGGGATTAGAAAGATCCATCCATTCACTTAGTGGGTCCAGCAAGAATCAGTTATACTTCTTAGAAATTGATTTTTGGTGGGTCCCTTATAGGCCTATCAGATAAAAAGAGTTGTGGGTGAGGCATCTGGACCTTATGCGTTTCCTTTCTTCTCATACTATATATATATATCTCCATGTTCAAGACCTTAGCCTTCCACCCTGGATAGGCTTATGAGATGCTCAGAAAATCCAACCCCCACTCAAAGATACTGGTTCCTATGGCTTCTCTTTGTCCTACGATTGCTATCAAGAAAATAACACACGGCCACAATATACTGTAGTCAGTATATAACTGAACATACGGCCTGACAATAGCGTCAGCATCATGCATCGATGCTCACGTGGGAGGAAAGCTTGATCCCACATTCAGCAGGTAGCCTTAGCAAGGTTTGGGCAAATGAATCCTCATACAGGAAATCAAAATTCTACAAGAATTCATAAAATTACAGTGAGAGAATTTCCCTTCATGCGGAGATTTTCATTAAGTGAGAAAGAGGAATCTAATATTCTAATCCCCTGCATGAAAAATTAAAATTCTCTTTATCAAGAAAAATTAGTTTAGTTTTTCCTATTTTATAAGAAAAATACATTGCACCAAAAAGCCAAAAAAGGGGTTACATATAAAATCAAAGCAATTTTCAACTCTATCGCATATTTCTCTTGTCGGACAAACATACCCATACGTTAATTGAAGGGTGAAGGAGATAGAGATAGGACCTTGGGTTTTCTATAATTTGAATTACATAAGTCACGGCTGAATGTTCATTTCTTTATCTCCCTTTATTCAATTTTCACTAAAAAAGAGGTTATTTGATAATCATTTTTTCATATTTACCTTTAATTTTTTTTATTTTTAAGCACTTACAACAGAATTTTATTATACAAAACAAAATAGGCCCTAAATGACACATCAAATGAAAGTTTTTAAAAATTAAATGAATTCATATATTTTTGCTTAAATGAATTCATATATTTAGGTAATGATTTCCATTTGGGTTTTTTTTTCCTGAAAGTTAAATTGAAGTCCCTACTAACGAAAAACATTCACACGATAAAATGAGAGCTACCTACTACAACAAGTACTCCGTACTTTGGTCCTCTCTTTTTGCTCAAACGATCCTAACTTTTTACGGATCATTAAAATTTATCACAATATTATATAACTTACTCCAAAGTTATATAATATATGAGATAACTTTCAAGTACATCCATCTCTCACCATAAGGTGAGGGACACTTTTCAGTTTTGCACATAAAAATAAGAAAATGTACCTCACCTTATGTATTTGAAAAGTAATTTTTATACTTGAAAATTTTCAATTATATAAGTGTCTTTCACTCTATAGTGAGGGATGGATGCACTTGAAACTTTTCCTATATATTGCAGTCTATTGTATGAATTCTATATTTTCAGTAAACTCTTTATTGGATGTGAAACGTCGACGGCTTAAATCTAATATAGTCTAGATTATTTGATAAAGCAGCTATCTCGTGTACCCTTGATGACACGTCCACGACCTTCCATTGCAATGTCAGCCATTGATTGTCATGATAAAATTCCACAAGAGGTGCCCATTTTGCAAGGAAAAGCACTAACTGCCATCTGGAGCTCTGCTATGGTCATTTATATATAAAGAGCTTTTCTAGTAATTAATAGAATACTTGAGAAGCATGAGATGCTTTAGTGGTAGGCCTATCAATCGACCGGGCGAGGCCAAGACATCGGTTGTCCAATCCCGTCCTAAATATTGGACGGGTCTGCCGGGGTTGTCCAATCTCGGCATGACCCTAAATTGAGTGGGCCTATATCAAATCTCATCCCATGCAGGCTTGGGCCGAACTTGGATTTTAGTACGATCTTGAACATAAGGTTTTGTAGATGTGTTGAATTGACTTCTGAATTTGAAACATGACGGAGCTCACCCTTGAAGAACTACTGATAGCTCAAACATACGCAGCTTAGGCATGTAGTGTATGGACCCAAGCAATGGCGGACCAGAAACTTTATTTGGGTGGTGCGGGCAATGGTTAATTTTAAGGTTTTAGTTAAAAAAATTCTCTAATATCACAGATGCGGTCGCACCCACGTTGTAACATGTAGGTCCGCCGCTAGACCAAAGATGACCGTGGGCTGATAGATTAACCTAGTTTATGAATAGAATAATCTAAAATTCTCTTTCATGTAGGGTGAAAATTAGTAGAGTACCTACCTTATTCTTAATCTTTTGAACCAAGCATGACTTGCCTTGTCTCGGCAGGATATCTTTTTTTTTTTAGGTAAATGGCTGGATGGGGGCAATAGAACCCACCCAACACGTTTGGGAATCCTATCGATTTCAATTGCGCCACTACTCCCATACAATACAATGTACACTAACAAGTGGGTCCCTAGCTGCCAATGGGGAGTTCCTGGAAAGGCCTACTACAAAATTTTAGTTGTCAGTCGTGACTCCTGATTCCTGAATGTATCAATTTTCAAAGTGGGGGCCCCCACTCCATACAACAATCGGGTGGTGTGGAATGGCTCCTGGGTGTCTTTAGATTCAAACAATGGATCCCATAATAAGAGATTGTAGTGGGTATGGGTATGAATAATTAGTATTAAATATTAGCATTATTTTACAGTCAGTCTCCACACAATGTAAAAGTTACTGGTGATACATGACTCTTTTGTGCCCCTTTTCCCATTCAATCCAATCCCCTCCAAAACAACCTAAACATATTGAAGTCCCACTTTCATTTCATTCAACACCTACCCACCATTTAAGCTTTACAAATTACAAACTTCCCTTTTCCTTCCTTAATAGTCAGGGATCCAGTAACACTAAGCGGTAGCTCAGTTGGTGTAGGACCATGGTTTGCATTCGAAAATTATAAATTCAAAACTGCATTAATACACTGGGGCTACAGGGAAGTTTACCTGGCTTTTCTCTGGATCTGAATGGATTAGTCTGGCCCAAAGAGTTAGGAGCCCTAACCCTCCGATAACAAAAAAAGAAAGGAGGGGGGGGGGGGGGGGGGGGAATAAAGAAAAAGGGGGTTTTGCATATAGTAGATGGATTTTTAATTTTGCTTGCCAAATTTTGGATATTTGCCCACAGGTACTCTTACAGTTTTTACGGACTAAAATGCTCTTAATTATGCAACATTGCATAAAAATTATAAACAGTACTACGTGGGAGGGATATGTTTCTTTTTTAACTTAACAAAAGAGAGACTTTTGTGCGATGTCTCATAAATAAAAAAAATTATAAAACCCCATAAATATGGGCAGTTTTATCATGTTCCCTAACGTGGAGAATGTGTTAAAAAAATATCACAACTTTGGTCACTTTAAGGGGAGTTATGGATGGCCGACGATTTGCAAAACGGGCCCACTAATGAAATTGAGCATTGAAATGAGATGGCGTATATAGTATAGTAATAGCAAAATCGAGTACATTTGCAACGGTCTAGAAAGTAGCAGGGCCAGGCTTGCTAGTGCTGGGGACCCCTCATGGGGTAGGCCCATCTTGGATTAGACCTTGTCAGCTTTTTTTTTTTTTTTTGCTGAAGATGACCCAAACTGTGGATACCAACCTGTTTAAAGCTTTAGCCATTATATAGTTTTTATGCATTCATTCATTCGATTGAAAGAATAGTCACGATCAGTTTAGGTAGTAAAAAACCAAAGGCTGACCATGTCCCATGTTTGGTTCTTAACAACAAAATGTCCTAGTTTATTTTTTCTGCATGGTGGAGCCCACCTCTTGAATTGAAGAGCAACAATGACCAACATAGGCCACTGACATTTCCCCCCATTACAATGTGCAGTTGCTGCATGTGAGTTGGGGCTCATGATTGATAGTTAACAAACAAAAAGAAAAAGGAACATGGTCAAGTTTGGCCTATCCAGGGTGGGGCCTGCACTTTGAATTATTTTTTCACTTTTGTTGTCCATACAAAGTCTTGACAGCCGCATATCAAGAAAAGCTGTTGGTGACGAAATGATGACTCTTACATGTCCCACTGGGGGTCCAACGGACGGCTTTACTTTGCAAAGTAGTAGCCAAAAGAAATTGGATTGTAAAGTTAATAAGCAGAAGGCCTAAATATCAGTCTCAAAGTCCATGTTACCTCAGATCATTGTTTTCTTTTCATAACCAATTTCATTAGGCAGTCGTAAGCATTATATAATTGTAAGTAAAATTTATGGTCTATGTGATACATAACAATATGGTCTAACATTAATCAAAACCAAACATCCTGTGGATTTCACCTTCAATTTTCCATGTTTCTCATATTCGGTTCTGATAGAAAGGTCGTAGCCATTCAAATAGTGCCCACTAGCCATCCGTATAATTTAAATCTTTTGAAGATTTTCCTGTTGCTTCTCTATTGTGGATTCCTTCCTGTTTGATTCATGGAAAATTCTGGTCTTTATTTCTCTTTATTGTGAAATTCTATATTCCTGATAAATTTGCATCATGTCCCATCACTAAACACATCAACTGTAATGGATGTCTTAGAATAGACCTTCTTGACAGGCTGCACCCAAATGAAAATCCCTTAAATAAGATCGTAAAAGATTTGATTTTATTATTTAAGTTCTTTACTCAACCATATCCAGCACCATCCAAACGAAAATCCTGGATCCACTATTGCCAGTACAGTATAATTTCTCAAGAGTATAAACGACAAGCCCAATGGAGAAGTGAATTTGTGCCCTCAGTAACACAGCTGCTAACCATTTGATGTAACCTAATATGGGATTATGGGACCCACCTTTTCTTGATCGAGCCCACTCATTAAACAAATTAACAGTGTAGGAACTGGCCTAAATTTCATTACAACTAGAGTTTTACACTAGGATGGATGGAATATGTGTAGAAAAACATTAACACATGATGGGTCTATGAGTGCATATCACTCTGTTTTGACTAGTTTCTGCTGACAGAATACTGCATAACCTCCACAGAACAATCAAAAAATTAATCAGCAAGCTGAAGAGGTCCCATGCTTCACTTTTTTCTTATACAACTAGATGAAAGAGAGAGGTTTCTGTAGAAAATCATGAGTCATGCTTGATTGATTCCATTCATGACAAAAAGTTCTATTCAAAATTCAAAATAACGAAATCAGATATCATGAAATTGGCACATACCCGAAACTTCCGAGAAAGAAACATGCCAGAACCTGAATGGATGTTTCATATAAAGTTATGAAAACAATTAAGCCTACAATTCTGATGGGCTATCTGCATCTGATGAAAACAAAACGAGTCCAACTCCAATGCCAATCTTTGCTTATTTATCCCGCTCCCAAATGACGCCGCCATCCTCTGCAACGCAATGCAAGTGATCATAAAACTCTGTTCTGCAGATTGCAACTCTTAACATATAAAAGCAACGAAGAATTAATTACTGCTATGTGAAAAGTGGGATAAGATTATAATTGGCTCTTCTCTTGATTAACTTATTTTAATTATTGGTCATGGGTAAATCTTGTTGTGACAGTGATAATATGCAGCACACCTTGAATTTTTTTGTTTATCCAAATTTCCACCAACATCCCTGCACCAACTCCAGCAGCACAAATTCCCCCATAAAAAGCTATGGCAGAAGGTAGAGATCGTCGTGGGAGAAAATAGTACTCTGGAATTTGCCTGATCCTTCTTGGAAGACGCTTTTTAACGACTGGCTCACCAGACCTGTTAGGAACCTCACCAGCAAAAGTTTTCCAGTCCATGCCTTTCAGCGGGTCTTCAGAGCCATTGGTTCCCATGATACTAGAAACCTGTCTGCCTAGAACGCTATCTGAATGCAGCTGCAACAATAAATTAACAAATTCACGAAAGGCATATAGTTTATACGAAACCAAAAGAATACAGATTAGAAAAATATACAGATATATTTACAATTTATATTATCAAATGTTGAAATGCATATTCTTCACATTCCATGATCAACTCTGAAAGTTAAACCTTCAGGCAGGATCACTGGCAAAGGTGGGCTCATGACAGATTTAAATCACATTGTATGGTGAGCATTGAGCAATACATCATAACTAAGACATAGTGGAGTTGCATGCCATTCAAGTGTGTTACATCACTAATGAGGCTGGATTTTATGTATATCATTATACTTGCATCAACCCTTGTAAGATCATGGAAAACAAGTTAATCAATCTTTGGATCATTCTGCTGATTGGCCACTGAGTGCCTATTTGGCATCATTCATGTGTTGAAAAGATTTCTATTCTGGGAAAGAATTGTGCTGAAAATGGGCTGTGCAGAACTTGTTTGGCAACATTCTGTCAGTATTGTTGTGTTGAGAATGGCTGTGAAGACTTCGACACCATCAGTATCATTCCAAGGAGCAGAATCAACATAATCATGTTATAGTGTTCAGTTAAATACAAATCAAAGCCTACTCATTGTAGCAAGAGCATCTTCAAAATCATACCTACAATAAGCATAGCTTCAAATTATGGTTGTGGGCCCAGATGCTTATACACACTAATAGTTTGATGCTTCTATATCCAAACAAGTCTACACATGCTTTTTCATTTGTTGCAAATTGGAAATTCTAAATGCATATGAAACAGTGTCAGCATCATCAACAATAAGGCCTTTAGTTTGGACTCTCTCAACATTAACTATGCATATGTACAAACTTACAGCAATGGCAACCTATCCACAACTCTCAGGTTGTTCTCTATATGTTCACAAAAGGGCATGGGCTAACTGCTAAAAAGTGGAGTAAGTGGCTGCCTCAAAACATTTGGCCTGGATTCTGTATTTCTCTTACTCAAAATTGTTGTTACCATCCAAATTGGACAATAGATCTGACAACTATGAAAATACAGAGTCTTTTGGGCAACGGCTCATCTGAAGGTGGCTCGTTAATTGGCCAGTATAGATTCAATGCCAAAGTACACAATGAAGGATTTATAGGCTGATACAGTTTCCAAAATGGTATACATGAGTATGAAAATACAGTCTTTTTGGCAACGGCAGATCTGAAGGTGACCCATTAATTTGCCAGCATAGACTCAACGTCAAAGTACATAATCAAGGATTTATAGGCTGATACAATTCACAAAATGGCATATATGGCCAAACTCTACCAGTGAAGGACTTCATATTAAGGCACTGCCTTCTATAGGTTAGTCACTGAGAACAATGTTAATCTGAAGTCCTATGATGCAAACTTCAAAACATGAGTTCCTCAATGTACCTCCCATAACAATGGAAAAACGAACTCCTCTATGAGCAAGCCCCTCACTAACATAGTCATCGCCCTAAACATTATCTTGTCTATCAGGGATCTGCTTGGTAAGCTCTACTTTTTCAGCAAAGTAAAATTCACTATAAAGGTTAGCCAGAAAAATAGCCAAATGCCTAACTTATGCAATACAACCCTCATTAAACACAATTTATGCATGTGATGGAGTAGCAATGCATGGAGCAACCAAACATGACTCATAAATCACAAAAATTTCTTCGCATTAAAAGCACAATGCATGGAGCAGCAAAAATCTCCTCTTTCATGCCAAGGAGGTCAACTATAGAATCTTCTCACTCATGCAATTAATGAAAAAAATACCAAGAGAAGAGGAAAAATCTTCATATGGTCTTCATTGATTGAGAGAAAGCCTACAGCAGAGTACATAGAGATTTGATTTTCTAGATTTTAGATAAAATGAGTGTCCCAAGAGGTTATATTGATATCATTAAAGACATCTATGAGGGAGGGGTAACGAATGTAAAAACTTCCTGCGAAAAGACAAGTGAGTATCCAACAACCACAAGTTTGCATCAGGGGTCTACGTTAAGCTCTTATATGTTTGCACTGCTTATGGACGAGTTAATTGCTTTAAGCCCTTGGTGTATGTTGTTTGCAGATATGATAAAATGTTGGTGGATGAATCGAAAGAAAACGTGAACATGAAACTTGAGTGATAGTGAATCCAAAGGCTTTAAAATAAGTCATACAAAGAAAGAAAATATGAATTGCAACTTCAGTGGGGATGTGTAAACTGTAAAGAGCTATAACTCCTATGAGACTTAAAGCTCAAGAGATACACAAGGAGTTTCATTCCAATACCTCAGCTCGATAATTAGAAAGGATGAAGAAATTGTGGAAGATGTTGAGTATAGGATAATACCGGGATGGTTGAAGTGGAGATTTGCTTCTGAAATGCTTTGTGATTAGTGCATACCAGCAAGATTCAAGGAAAATTTTCTTCAGGACAACGATTACACTCTATGATGTCCAGATACGGCATGGATACGGCAGGGACACGCCATAGACATGGCAGGGACACGGGTTTTACATGTAAAAAGCGAAGTATCAGATACGATACGACACGATACGTTGCCCATTTTGAAGTATCCGTGCATCATATTTACACTAGCTATGATCTATAGAGTAGAATGTTGACAAGTCAAGAAACAACACGTGTACAAAATGTCTGTAGCAGAGATAAGAATATTTAGATGGATGTACGGTAAAACTAGGAAATATAAACTAAAAAATGAGTATTTTCAAGAGCATTTAGGGTAACATTAAAATGTGATAAATTAAAAGAGACTCATTTGAGATGGCTTGGACATGTCCAAAGCACCTGACAAGAGTGCAATTGAGGAATTTTTTTTTATGCAAGTTGATGGCCCACTAAGGAAAGGGGTAGGGTGAAGAGGATATTGATGGAACTGGTAAGAGCATATCTAAAGAAGTGCAATCCATTAGAGGATTTAGCTCAGGACAGATAGGAATGGAGAAACAGAATTCATGTAGCTAATACCAACATAGTTGGGACAAGGCTTTAATGATGATGATAATACGTTGGGAGAGGCTGGGGTGCATATGTTGGGACAACATCATCATCATCATCGAAGTCTTGTCCCAACATAACATGATCATGAGGGTTTTTTTCTTTTTAATACAATTACAGTTACCATTCAAAAAAAAAAATTCTATGGGCCGGCTCCTCTCCCAACACATCTGCATCTTTATTGATCTCTCTGCACACAATGTGAAAGAAGACATCCAATTGAGAAGACATGGTATTTCTCATTGGCCATGGATTGGAGAACCCAAAGAACCTTGATGCTGCCTTGAGCTCATGCATTTCACAAAACACCCTCCAGAAAAAGGGTTTTGGAGCAGCAGGAAGTAAATATCCGCAAACCTTCCCGAATAGCCAATAGTTTGGCTCAAGTAGCATCTTTTGTACCCTCCAATGGTGAGAACACCAAACTACTTCACCCATTCCATAATTGATAGTTCCTCCATCCCTGACAAACTACGATTAGCATTATGCTTTAGAAGTAGTCCAGGGTGTGAAAGGTGCCCATCCAAAAATTCAAATTGCCATATTGGCTGCAATGATTGAGTATTAAATAAAGTCAAATCTCATTGGAGATTGGACAAGAATGAGGTCTGATACCACCAGATTTGGGAAGATCTGCCACGGGTCACACAATGCCTGCAATGATTTGACACTAGATGCCAGGAGTCGTCCATCATGGTGAAGGGATCGTGAAATGTCATTACACACCAAGATGTGTCATGATCTTCAAATTTAACTGTAGCATGTCAGAATGAAAATTATAGAATTGTCATTACATGATGATTGATGTCGGGCCATTTGGTGAATATTGAAGCGATCATACTGCTGGATGAATTGGTTGCTTGATTGTTTAAAAGTGTAGAACTGAGCCCAATAGATCCTATAAAAGTTGCTGGATGGCTAACAATAAATCGATTAAAATTCCAACAGACAAGGGTAATATTTTACCCAAAAAAAAAAAAAAAACAGACAAGGGTAATAGGAATTGGCATCGTAGATTGGAAAGTCCCACGTGTGCCGAACTGAGGAAACACTCCAGCTTTGGCCATTGAAACTCGCACTTCAATTGACTCAACTCATAAACAAACCTCTTAGAGATGATATTGCCTGCACTCTATCCAGGGATGAACTTGAGCTAGAATAGCAGAACACGGGGTGTCATTCATAAGTAATGACTTCACTTAAGCATGGTACGAGAGGAACTGGCTCTTTACATTCGAAGTTTTTTAGCTATTCAGGGCAACCTTCTTTTTTGGAATCGCAGACTGGCTAACCCCGGACAGAGATCATGGCAAACAATTTCCATTTGGATCATGAAATCAGGTGGATTTTCACTTTTCACCTTGCAATGCACGGGCTGTTTGGGAATGAAGCACGCTGATGAATAGGTGTCTGAACTCTGAACTGCTCTAGGCTGGTGTTTTGCAAGATTATGATCGGTGAGAGCTGAGGGAACACTTATGCTCATATTCATGCAGTGTTTCATACTAATAATTATCATTGGAGATCAGTTAAGAGATTGTAGAGCACATTTTCTATTTGTGTACTTTCCATGCAGTTTACCCCCTTCCCAATCATGTTCCCCAAAGCTTGGTCTTGTATGAACAAACACATTTAGAAGAAGAAACTACCCAACCATTATTGACTAATTGTCCAACAGAAAGTAAATTTTTCTCAGAGAGAAACTTCCCTCACATCTGGGAGTATATTTTTAACTGTCTCAAGGATCTTACATTTCTCCACAGCAATTCTTAACAAGAATAATCAATAGATAGTAGATTCATTTCCACACACACACAAAAAGAAAAAAAAAAAAAGTTTCTTCATAGCTACAAAGATTCTAGATCAACAAACATAACCAAGAACATCAGCCTAACCTGAACCAGACCCAATCAAGAGATCACTGAGAACTTGATATCTGCTAACAGTTCCAAATCGAACTGATGAAATAAATATTTACCACAATAGCATGCCAATGTGGTAGATAATGTAGAAAGGTAGTAGAAAAAATTAGGTTAAAATCGAACAGAATCAAGATGGGGCTTTCAAACCTTGGATTATGCAAGCTTTGGCTCTCACGATTTTCTGCAACAGGCTGGGTGCTTAGGCCTGATTCCTCCAAAGCCGCTGCAGAGACGAAAGGGAGATTCCAATCCGAACGCAAGTTGCGATGGACCGAGCTCAGAGGACCCGGACTCCATTTCATGGCTTGAAACATTTTATTGAGAATCCGGACTCCAAACCCGCCGAGACTTTGACTCAACGAGGAGCTGAACTGTGTGGTGGGGCTACTTTATTTAGCCATTCAAATGGGCTAGTTATAGTAGGCCACTCGGGGCTGGCTAGATTTCAATTAGGTTTGATTTGGGTACTTATTAAATTGGCCATAGTTATTTCTCAATTTCAAACCCTTATTAAGCCCATCCAGTATTAGAATTAAGAACTTGTGTTTTATTTTTTTTTATTCTAACAGTGGGTTCCCGATTATTTGGGCTGGACTGATTCTTTCGAATCCGGAGAAAAGTCGGGCAAAATCCATATGCCCCTAAGTGGTAGCAATAGTGAACTCAACATTCGATTTTTAAAGAGGTGAACAAATGATCAATATCCATACCTCTATATCTAAAAGAGAGACGAACCGTGATCCAAAAGTATCGTCCAAGCACGTAATTAACTTGTGCTTGATTAGGACTTGATTGAGATGAATCGTTCAATAAATCAAGTTGACCCAAATAATTCAATCACAAGATCCATGAAATCTATATCATTTGACCATTGGATCCCTTCCCATAAATGATCTATCTAACCTGCATGTGAGGTTCTGAAAATCCACAATTCCACAGCTTCGTCAATTGCGTGGCCCATCTCATTAAAAATCATTTGCACCATTACATAGAGCATCAATTAAATCTGTATCATTAATTATAAGGGTAGCTAAGTTGATTTACGAATAAAGTTTACACTCAAAAATTGTTAATTGAAAACTGCACCACTGTACTAGCCTACTACGGCTAATAGAAGTTTACGGAAACAAAAAGAGCATCAATCAAATCTGATGTAACAACTTATGGTTTAAATTAACGAAACTTGTGAACGGCCAAGATAATCGGTCCTATCTCTCGATCCCCTAGCTTCGTTGTTTTCCCACATCGATTCACTCTGATTTCTAGACAGGCTAGGGTTTCCACTTTCCAGCGATAATTTCCCTTTGTAGTGATTCAGGTTCTGAAATGGGAGGTGATCATTCTAGCAGTAAAAGCAGCAGGCGCAAGAAGCTGTCGGACACAAGCGGTTCTTCCTCAAATTCGGAAGGCGAAAGCCAGGAAAAGAGGAGGAGCCGTCGCCACCACCGCCATGAAGACAGACATAAGAGCACCCATGGGTCTAGAAGAAAGGAAAGTGAGGCTTCTGAGAAATATAAGGGAAGGAAATCAAGAAGAGACAAGAAGGAGAGAAGGAAGACTGAGCACCGACGGAAATCATCACGAGAGAATAAGAAGGATGTTTCAGATAGCGATGGTTCCTCTTCATCTAATGATGACTTGGAGCTCAAAGTGGTGAAACCGGAGAAAGTTGTTCATTACATTTTGAAAAAGTTTCCAGGCGTCACAGATGATTTGAGACAGGTATAATTTCATTGATGCACTTGTTATTTGTTGAATTGTATTTCATATTGATTCTTTCTAATTGTTTGTATATACAGTTGCAATTTTTTTTTTTTTTTTTCCTGCACTGCATTATATGTAATGAGTTGCTTATCATCCTTTATCAGTATCATTTGCTCTTGGATGATAATTGATTGGACCCAATAGTAGTGTTCAATCCAACAGTTATATCACCCATACATGGATGGTGCTTTAGCCCATCACCTCCCATGGGGAGAAGTTGAGATGCATCAATCTGCCGCATTCAGTCATAACTCATAAGCCCCTTTGTAGAAGTTTTGATGTATGCAAATCTTTTCTCTGTATCCCCCACATCACAACCCATCCAGCCAGACATATGCATGCATGTACTATATGAATTCTTATATGCATTTATGTATCTATATATATTACATGTAGTGAAATGTGACCAATTTTCAGAGATTGTTAGTGAGTTCTTAACTGTAAGTAACGCTATTAGATCGAGCCATAGAAGGAAACTAAATTCTAATCAAAATGAGAAACTTCTTTAACAGCCCAGTATATGTGGATAAGCAAGGCAAGTTAGGTCTTCCTTTGTATTGGGCATCTGGAACTATTATTATGAATGGGTTTTAACTGTATGTGGGCTCCATTTGTAGGACGATCTCTAGTCCAAACCCCTGGAGATAAATGTGAAATTTTGCATAGAGGGAAACTGGGTCCTGTAAGTCTGCATTTGATCATTTGTCTCAACCAGTTCATTTCTATGAGTGAGCTTTGATATTTAATAATGCAGACATGCTTGATTGTTTATAAATGAACTACGTTTCTTGTTTTCTTAGCAAGATACCTAGTTCATTTATTGTATCAGCATATAGAGGGAAACTTGTCCTTGCACCTGTATTTTGTCATTTGTCGACTAAGCAATGGGGCGCTTCATAACAATAGGGGGCATATTTCTGTTTCTCTTCTCCAACCATGTGGGAGTTAGAGACTCCTATGAAGTGGAGGTTTTGACCATTCTGTAAGCTCTCCGGAATTACTCGGTTTTCTCACATGAAAGGTACTTGATTGAAAGTGATTCAACTAATGTGATCTCATGGATTACTAAATTGGAGTATTGGCCGTGGAAGTTCCAGTTTACTTCAATGAGATAAAGGTGCTCTCTTCTCATTTCTAGGAGGCTTTTAGTCTTGAAGATTGATTCTTGAATGGTTCAGTGAACACTCTAGCTAGAAAGGGGGTAGATAGGGTTGCTTCTATTGTATAGGTGTGGTTTTGTGAGTACAAGTCTCTTGTATGATCGTACCCTTGGTGGTGGTCTCTTTGTGTATTTTGGTTCTATGTATGAACTTATTTTAACAAATGATTTTGTCGCTGAGCAAAAAGAGGGGGGGGGGGGGGGGGGGGGGGGGGGGGGCGGGGTGGTGGGGGTGTGGTTTCATTTCCATGACTGCATGTTGACATGTAAATAATGCAGGCATGCTTGATTGTTCATATATTTACTATGTTTATTGTTGCTGCAGCTTCTGCAAATGATTGATGATGGGCAGGCTGTTGATACAAGAGGAATTTCCAACAGAGATTTGGTGAAACTGCTGAAGAAACTTTTTCTCTCCCTATGCTTAAAGCAAAAAGATAGTGGGGTCTTTTTTCTGCCTCCAACAGCTCATCCTACTATGGAGGTTGTTGGATCTTTAATAAACTTGCACCAGAAACCTGTGGAACATCAGCTTCCTCCAATTGGATCGGCAAGTGGAGTGCAATCTTTACCACCAGAAATAGAAAGTCAGAAAACTATAGAAGAAGCTTATGATGAGGAATCAGCTAGACGAGACACAAAAGACGACTCATCTACTTCTTGTAAAAGAAGGTGTCGTCTGCTTCCTCCAACTGCATATCTACCAAATACCAATGATGTCTAATTGTTTTGAAGAAGAAGAAAAAAACAAAAAAGAGGATCCATGTTTTTTCAGTGTTTGCATCTGACCCTCTTTACCTCTATGGTAGCTCTGTAGTGATTGTGTACCATAATGATCATGTTTTGGATTGATTTTCTTGTATGCATAGAACATTATGCAGCTTCTCTATTGAACAACACATTGTTCTTTCTTTTATTTGCGATAGCTCTTTGAAACCTCTTTGAAACCCCAAATACACTGGATTCATGAATGGCTGGGATTGGATTGCACATTAGACTAAATAAGTTGTTTTTATGCCAACGATGATCAGATTTTGGGGCTTGGAATTGCATTCAAATTGTTAGGTTTTTTGTTTTTTTTTTTTTTTTTGGGGGGGGGTGGGGGTGGGGGTGGGTTAAAAAAAAAAAAACCATGTTGGAAATTGTACAAAAATAAGAAAACCTATTGGAGTTTAATTCTGATAAAAGAAAATTAAAAGTCAAGAGGGATAAAAAATTGAGGGGATAAGAGGAAAATTCTCATTGATGAAATTTGAGTTGGACTTCAAGGAGGACTCACAATCCTTATCAAAGCAGAAATTTGTCCTTGTCTGCAGGGGAAGAAGAACTACAAACCATCTTATGTCAATTAAGATAGCTTGGAGGCAACACTCTATAACAGTATTGCTTAAAAAGGGAGGCAAGAATACAACCTTTTTATCACAAAATGGATAGTGCTTGGATGAAGTAGAATTATATATACAAATTAAATGTTAATGGGGAAGTAAAAAACAATAGCGAAGGAGACCATTGAGTCTTTTAAAGCCACGTATACCAGAGTTTCTTGATGCCGACCTGAGTTGGATGAAATAGCTTTTGACAGTATACTTGAAGAGGCATTAAGTGCTCTGCATTAAATTACTTTTTCTTCATTGCACTCTTGAGTTTTTATTCATAATTTTGAATTCAGCCATAGAGATGGTAAATTGGTAACTCTCCTTATTTGTAGATTTTGACTGACATGCATGAACTTTGGCATACTTTTTGGATGGTTATAGCATGTTTAAATTGCCATATACTTGGACTCAATCAATTGATAAATTCAAATTAATTCACTTCTTCTTAGTTAAGAGCTTGCTTCCCTCTTTGTGCTAATGGTGCATTAATTGCTTGTGCAGGTTTATTGGCCCTGAAATGCCATCTGCTGAGTTACTGGCTGCAGCAGCCAAGTTAACAGATGCTGAGACAATGCTAAGGTTTTTGTTTTTATAATCATTTCTTTCGTTGTCCCTCTAGTTATTTGATTTTAGTCCTTGTTCCATAACTGTAGTTTCCCTTTGCTTCTTAATAAGATTTTGTTATGCTCATTATTTCCGTTTTCCATCATTCTAAATGGATATATTGTTGCCTTTTGCAAATATTGACCAACTTGACTCTCTTTATTGGAGTTCAGTATTCTTAATACCTAATGGAAATATCAGGGAAGCTGAGTTGGAGGTTGACAATGATGTATTTATAGGCCCTGCTCCACCTGCCGTGGTTGCTGAAGCTGAGTCAGCAAATGAGGCAGAGCGCTTTGAAGAGGTTTATAATCCTACCCATTTGTGTCCGATATCTAGTCTTTAATGTTATATTCTTATGCTTGGTTGTGGATAGTTGATGTGAATGAATTTTTGTTGCTGCAATGGGTTCAGCATACTTCTTCTTTGTTGTTTATCTCGTTTCTGGTAGAAATGTTTATTGAGCTTTTGCAATGATTCTATGTTCATTGTTGGAATGTTCTGATGCATCACGGCATGCATATGAGGTTACTTGCCCACATGGTCTCCATCAGATGGACATCTGTATCTTTGGGCAGAATAAGGGGAATTTGGTGCAGTTAATTTCCACTTCTTGGGACTTTAAGATTTTATTTGAATGTGCACTTTCTATTTCTTTGTTGGGTTTAACTAGGAATGTAGGTTTAGAACTCTCATGTTTTCTAAATATTCCTAAGGCTGACATTAGGACCTTTAAAGTGACAAGATAAGAAAGATACAAGAAGAGAGGAGTTTCCCACTTAATTAGAGTATCGATCAATATGGTTGACCTCCTTTCTCATACCAACAAGTATAACTAATTACAGCAAGTGTATCCACTGGTTAGGGTGATTTCCTCCTAACTTTTTTGCCAATAAGAACGGGTGATGTATTAAACAGAACAAAAGAGATACAGCAAAGGTTTCAGAAACAAATTACAGCTAACATAAACAGAACACAACAGACGTAGAAAACTACAGCAACTAACAGCATGTCCAGCTTCCTGAGAGGATTTCCCCTAATTTGGGTCTTATCCTAATCCTAAGGATTTTACATGTATCATATAGGCTGTAATCATGGAAAATGTTGTACAAGCAACTGCAAATGCAGTCCAGCACTGTGGGACCCACCTTTCATCAATGCAACATCTTTGATACTCTTTTCATCCCATGACCTGGCATCAAGCTCAATTTTACACTCACTGAACCTTCACTCATCATTGGATTGAATCTCAATAAAATCTATGATTAAGATAACATTAAACTTTAAGGCTATTAAATCAAGGGCTAGTATAATCTGGTGGGGCTGTTTTATGGATCCCCCTTATCCACGAGGGGACCTTTCCATCTGCTGTCCTTCCATTGATAAACTTGCATCAAAGTGGGCGCCACAAGCTGGACTGCATATAAGCTATATGCAGTCTACACGTAGGAGAACATCTCCCTATAATCATATCTCTGCAATTATGGTGGTCTCCACTTCAGTTGTGGTGGACCCAGTCCCACGTTAAAATAAATATTAATGGTTAGAATAAAATATTGTTTTCTTGTGCCAGGAAAAACTATATTTAACATATGCAGCACTATTTACCCATGGTAGATCGACTTCCATTTGAAATTCTGAGAAATAAGGATAGCCATAACCCATGAGGCATATTTCAGGACTATCTCTTTCTCCTTTGGCATTATTCCACACCTTTATGTGAGTCAAGAACGGTTATGATGTTTTTTGTGTAACTTACAAGGAACAATCTTCTTTTGGTTCTACTTTTTGGGCTATCTATTATTGCTATTTGGTGAGCATTTCTGTTTGTGCTGGTGGTTGCTTGAAGATACCTGCATAGATTTGATGAGATTTTGCATGTTTTCATCTTTTTCCTCATTGTTCATTGAATATAAAGGAATAAAGGATGAAATTTCATTGGATTATAATTATCTAGTATTCTATGGAAAGCTTGAGATTTCATATATATATATATATATATATTGGTATGTATTCAATCTACAGTGCAATATGCTAGTTCCACTTGTCAGGCAAGTCATTTGAGTCATGACAATATGACAATACATTCATTAGTTTAAAACTAAATTATACGTGTTACATCCACATAATCAACACAATTCTTAAATCACTCTTTGTGCATTTGTTTGAAGGTGCTTTTGAAGGAGTATTGATGGCTTCAATTGTCAGAAGCTATCAATCACTCAGTGGTGTCATTATATATATATATATATATATATATATATATATAAAGACTCATTGGTGTCAGGAGTTTGACTTATGCAGTCACGTGTGACTCATTGTTATCTCTACAGTAATTATCTGCATGTTGATGCTGCCAGATCTTGGAGGCTTGAAACTAATTTTTGCAATCTGGGTCAAAGACAGTGTTGGCAACCATCTTCTGTAGCTTGTTAGGTCTGGAGAGGATTATAAATATACGAGCCTACTTATATTAGAGCTTCATTTGTTGGCTCTCTTTTGCCTATTGGCCAGACCATACATCTCTGGAACCCATTGTGCTCCTACGCACTCTAGCAAGAGCGAACGAAGAAAAGGAAGTGTGTGCTAGTTTTCTTCGACTTTTTGTGCCAGTTTGCTGTTAGACTTCGTTTGCTCCCTTTGTGCACCTACAGTTACTCTTTTGTTTGCAGCACAGGGCAGAGGTTATGGCAATGCTAATAGGGCACCAAAAGGGCTATTGGAATGACTACAGATCTTCCAGGTGGGAGATTCGATGTGTGTGATTCCTTGGGCCAATCATAGCTAGCGGCCTAGTGCTTCTTGGATACTGGCAGATGTGGTAGATAAACTAGAAGACTTAAAGAGTTCCATAAGATTATTCTTCCATTGTGTGCATAGAGTAGGGATTAGGGCCGATAGCCTTACTAAACAATGGTTGCTAGGAAATCATTACAATTTTGGATGGGTTGAAAAGGATGTTTCCTAGGTTGGCATTTGAGAAGCTCACTATGAAGAAGTGGGTGTGTGTTTGCTCTGGAAGGGGGTGATTTGCTTCCCTTGTTTGATTGGGAGCATCTCAGCTGTCTTGTTTACTTGAATAAATTAATAACCATTAAAACGCACACAACATTGAAGTTTGAAGATTAATTGAACTCAAATCAGAGATAAATGAATTTCAGAAGGTTTCAAACATGGCTTGGGCATATGGGTTTTATGAGAGATGATTGGCTCTCCAAACCCAATACACCTCTTCATTAAATCTAAGGCTGTTAGGTTGGGTAGGTTTTAAACGAACTAAAAGGCACATGTTTTTTAGTTTAGGGACTATTAGTCTATGTAGGAAAATAAGGGGGCAAAAACATAGAAGGGTAAATTTCGAATTGGATTCGGTCTAAGTAGCCATGTTATGGTTGTTTTGTTCAGAGCACACACATTCTGCAGGAAACACGTTATTTAACAGACTGAAAAGGAGGCATGCATTTCAATTCAGTATGGTGGTATAGCTGTCATTCATATGGCTGTTTTGAGATGAAATTGACATTTATTCTCAGTCCTGCTTCATTTTGCGAGGAATACCCTTCTTTCTGATGGTATCTTTTGTTCCAGATAGTCGTTTCGTTTCTTTCTTTTATCATGCATCGATAATCTATACGTATGTATGTATGTATCTATGTATGTGCATTGATGATCAATGTGAAAGATCTGCAATGTGTGTAGACTATTATGCTTTGTGTCATTTCTTATATGCCTCTTCAGTTGTTGATATGTCTAGTTGAAAAAAAAAATATGTTGCTTATGGTCTGTGGTCACTTTTCATGTCTCACTACTCGTTCAATTGGTATTGATCAGGTCATGCGAATTGTTGGGGTTGAGGGTGGTGACCCTTATGATGTGGTTGGAGTGAACCATAAGATGTCTATTGAGAACATCAAAAAACGGTAAGGTGGTGCATTAACTGTTTGAAATTTCACACAAAACAAAAGAGCAACTCATAATGAGACAAGGGCTTAAAAGTTTCGTTGTTTTATTTGTAGTTCAGCGGTTTCAGTATTATCATTGTAATCTCAGTGAGGAGTTTATTAGTATTTTTACCCAATTGATGATGAAGTTGACCTTTATTTCTCTAACACTTTCCGTGGTGCATTGAAAAGCTTTCTGGACTCTGGAGTCTGGAGAGATACTGCAAGCTCTAACACGATACTTTTGTGATTATATTAGCAATGTGTGATGCAATACCAGAAGCACATCATCTGACTGTATTATTCATCAAAGATGAGTCCCATAAAAAATCTTGAAGGAGGTCTATCCATAGTTTAGTAGACACTAACATCCACTTTTTAGTACACAGTAACTCTTGGATTCTATATATGAATTAAGCTGTTTCCATTAGCTGTTTAAAATGTCCGAACCATAATATGGCGGCACTGATTTCTTCCTTTCTCTGAGATTGATCTTTGTAGGATGTGCTTCTTTATGTGCATTTTTTAAAAACCTGGTGCTACTTTAAAAAAAAAAAAGTTTTTTTTATTATTTATTTTGGAAGATAAATTTAGGCACACATGGCATTTTACTAATGGGTTCCTGATAAAGGGGCTTTGACCAATGGGTGAATGGCCAAGGCTGGAGATCTACGGGGTGAGCACACGTGCTTAGATTTATTTTTATACGATGGTGGATGAAAACCATTTTCCTGTCAGAATTGGCCATCTACTTACCTTTTCTAAGTACTCTCCAACAGTCGGTCCATGTCTCTCCCCAAGAATGTCCACCCCCCTCCTTTCCTAGGAAGCTACTAGGATTTAGTTGAAGAAATTTGAGACAATGCATCAAAGAGGTGATCCTCTTTCCGTTAATATTTTTGAGGAGGCTATTGTTGCAGTTGATTGATTCAATTTGCCAAGTACGGTCATTTGTTCGGCTTGGTTGTATGAATTGTGATTTTAGTTTCTAACTGTACTCATTAATACTTAGTTACGTTCAAAAGAGCAGGTATTGTGCTTAGCATTTGATGACATCTTAACTCTCATTTCTATTTACCTGAGTTGTACTCAAAGTCCAGGCTTATTTTCTTAACGATTTTGATTTATTTATTTTTTATTTTTTCCCATTGGAATGAGGTTGTTGTATTTCTGCTGGTCTGTGCATGTTACATTTGTGGTATGATATTCTTGATTGGTGTTCTTCAATGTTTTCATTTTTTTAGGTACTGGAAGCTATCTCTAATGGTGCACCCAGACAAATGCTCTCATCCTCAAGCACAGCAAGCTTTCGTCCTGTTAAACAAAGCTTTTAAGGAACTACAAGATCCGGACAAGGTGTGTTTTGAAATATCATGGTTTTTGTTATATTAGTTATATATTAATTAGTTTAAAACAATTAAAAAATCATGAACTTGCTCGATTCGCCATGTTGACTTTCTCATGTCAAATTTATTTTTTAGCTCAAGTTAGAGAAATTTGAGTCTTGAGATTCCATCCATGGTTTAAAATATCAGTTGATCCGAGATTTTACAGCTCATCAGTCTTGGTCTTGTATTGCTAAAAATCCCCCAAAATATTAGTAATCTTGGCCTTTTATTTTGAAATATATTTTCTAAAATATTTGTCTTGATCTTGTATTGCCAAAATCTACAAAATATTGGCCATCGGCTCGAAAGCATAAAAAAACCCTTGTTTCCTCTTTATCCTCACTTGAAAATCAGAAAAAGAGCCTCCAAGTTGCGGGAGGGGAAGAGAGAAGAGAACAAAGGAGGAGGAGGAAAGGAGGGGAGGGGTTTTTTGTAAGGTTCTGACTGTGTTGTGTTTTTTAGAAAAACTCAAGTGCTTTATCCCTAAAAAATTCAAGTGGTTTATAATGGTCAATCTGACAATGGACCTAACATTAAGTCTTGATGGATAGTAAGCATAGTTTATCTGATACACAAAAGATTCTAACCATATGCATGGTTAATTTGACAATTGGCCCAACTTTGAATTAATTGAAAATTTTCACATCGCTAATAAAGTGTGATAGTTATTTTGAGTGATTTGGATTTTATTCATGGGCTACATTGATGGATTTATTAATTATAAAGATGGAACTATATATCGAACACCAAAACTTAACATATTTAGCAATGAAAGATTAAACAACGACGCAAGATGTTATGATTTGGGGGGAACCGACCTTATTCTCCATCTACTTTATAATAATCATCTCCTTTCTTTTCCAACATGGCTATTAAAGTGCCCTTGAGTAAAAATACATATATACATATATACTATACTAATTCATTGATAAGTTCCAAAATTTCTTTTTCTCACGCTTGCGTAGTCCTCCTTAGATTGCATAAATGCAAACAGTGTTTAGGATTTTTTTATATGATAAAGTCCTTAACTTCTTTTTTTTTAATTGTTAGATTACCATTATAGGCCATCATTTTCCTTCAGATCTCTATCAACTATAGTGCCTACTCCATTTTTTATTTTTTATTTTGGTAACTGATAAGAAGAAAGAAGCAAGCAGTACAAGAGGGCCTTTCTCAAGGGCCTTTTTTTAATTAGAGAACCTTAAGCCCTTTCTCAAGGACCTTAGGTAGACAGCCCATGGGCCAATCATATATCAAAGGAGGCCCATGCACAACCAGCCTATTGTGAAGATTAATCAGTAGAGATCTACCATTAGTCTTTTCTTGGTAAATCAATAGAGATTTACTTTCTTTCCAGTTTGTTGCTACCTTAGATTAGTTGAATCTTATCATGCTTGATATTATTTGTCAGAAAGTGTCCAATAGTAGAAAGTCTTGCTTATCATTACCTTAGATTTAGAGAGAGGATCAATTCAAAAGGAATTTCCCAATTCCAAGTACTTAAGATTTTGAAAGAAGATCAAATTTAACCTTGTGAACTTTTTTTTTTCCCTTACATTACATGAAGTACTTGAAAGAATGCACTCTTAACACGCAGTTGCAGACCCAGCTGTGAGCTACAGTGGGGAAACTTTATGAAGTGATCTATTCAAGCCCTAGGGGTTCTCATTATAAATGAATGTACTCTTTTCTTTTCAAGGACACAGTGAAAATGCTTGAAATCTCTTTACGATTTAGTGTTGAACGAAGTTAGATTTTTGAAGCCTTGATGTGAGGTTCCAATTATGTTTCAATCCTTGACTTGGAGAACCACTGGTTATGCTTCTCCTTCCTTGCTGCATTACACAGCCTTATCTCCTCTCCACTTAGTCTCTCATAAGCATGAGATGTTTAGCCTCCTTTTTTTCACAATATCCACTGGGCAAGCTCCCTTCAGTGTTAAAGTATCCACTGGTCCACTTGCATTTGATTATAAATGGGTTGCTTTGCCATTTTGCATTTTGTATTCAGGGATTTTATATCAGGCCTTTATATGATATTGGGGTTTTTTTTTTTTTTTTAACCTAGTTTTGTTAATTTCATGCAGAGAAAAGTCCTTGATGAGAAAATTAGACTGAAGGAGGAGCATGAAGAGTTCCTGGTATGAAATTCTTCTGACATTTCTGTTTGTTAGTAAACAACTTTTGTTAACTTGGAGTTTTGTTCAATGTTTCATTTGTATTTTTCATTTTTATTTTATGAAGCTTTTCATTGTATTTTTAACGGAAGTCAGAACCACTTTTAACTAATTTGCAGCAATCATTTTTTCTTGTTATGTACTTAGAGTCTGCAACTGTCTCATATATTATTCTTCTATAGGTTTACCAAGTAGCTGGTCAGTTTTGGCTTGGAAACTTTCTTTTTTTAATTCCAATATATTATGTTTTTAAAACCCCTTTCTACTGCAGGCTGAGCTAAAAGCACATCGTGAAGCTGCACAGTGGAGACGATTGCAAGGTTAGATGCTGGAGTAGATGGACTCAATATTTAATTTTTAAATACCTTTTACATGCATTCCAGCGTATTTTTAAGCCATTCCTGTGAATTTTTTTGAGTTTAAATTGCATTTGGTTCCTTGCCATTATGTGTTATCTTGAAATCCTGTGCAAGGACAGGAAAAAACTCAACTCCGTAAATGGCAAGGTGCCAAATGCAGCATTCAATAAATTAAATTTTTTTTAACATTCTAGTTACTACAATTGCTAAAGTTCCTTTAGCTTGCATGAAGTTTTATCTTGTAATAAAAGATCAACTTAATGCGAGTGGATCCATCGATTGAGTCTGTCTTATCAGTAATTGGCATTGACTTGAAGAGGGTTAAGTTGTAAAATAATAATAATAATAATAATAGTAATAGAATATAAAAAAAAAACCTCCTGTGGGTTGAGGATGGCTGTGACATTGCCAACTGAAATGAATATGATTCTATTAAAATACTAATGGAAATGTTCCATATAAAGTGAATGATTAATGTTAGCATTTGACTCTCTCATGGATAGACATCTATCCTCGATTAACTTGAAACTGTGTTAGCAGGTATATCCATGCCAGGGGATGATGAGCTTTTGGCAGAGACGAAACTACCACAAAGAAGAGATGAGTGGATGACAACACTGCCACCTGAAAGAAAAGTAAGTCGTCCTAAACCATTGACAAATAGTGGTTCCGATGGTTATTGTAAGCATCACACCTAATATGATCAATCTGTGTAACCATGCTGGTGGACAGAGGCATGGCATAAGGTGCCATACGGCCAGATCAAACAATACACTGAATTCACACAGATAATTATAAGTTGATATTGAAAGTAAATATGAAATCATCATTTAAAAACACATAACAAAGCATGCAAATTGAAGGTTCTCAACCCAACAACTGTAATGATGTGTCTGTCATCCAAGATCCAACGTGTCCAAAACAAAATTTTAACTAGTCAGCGTCTATTATGACAATACCTTCTTTTTCTTTCTCAGCCAGGTGTGAGTATGCATTCGACAACAACGTTTAGTCGGAACTCAAGAGAAGGACGTGGTGATACTAGCGTTTGGACTGATAACCCCCTTGACAAAGCCCAGAAGGCAAAGATGAAGTACTATCCTGTTTTCAGTGTCATCATCTGGCTTGCATTCTTATACTCTTTTAGCAATTATAATGTTCTAGTTTGGTCTGCAGTTACTTGGAGGCTTATAATGAGGCTGCAGCAATTGTAGCTGGCGAAGACAAAAAGAAACAGTCTTCTGATGCAGAATTAGTCGACATGTACAACCGTTCAAAACGTTCAGTATCTCTGGTGCAAAAACATAGGGAAGAGGCAAGCAGTCGCCCGAAGAAAAAGAACAAACAGCAACAAGAGAAAGGAGAGTGGGAAGGACAACACCCATGGAAACCTTGGGATCGAGAGAGGGACTTGGTAGCAGGGCGGCAGAAAGTTAATTTTGATTCTGAGAACATGACACAGGGGTTGTCTTCCAGATTTTCTTCTGGAAATATACAGAGGAATTTCCTCTAAGTCCTTTTGTAGCAATTGCATTTTTCTTTTTTCTTTCTATAACTAGTATATTATACACTTACTAATTTGTATATCATGTTATTTTTACATGAATTTATGATGCATTCACATTCATAACAAAGTCAAGGATCTATTGTTGATAATGTACAAGAGGATGTGCAATTCAGATGTCCGGATTGTTTATCACATTCAGTAATTACAAAATCATGACTTCCAGATTACAGACCGACCGAATAAAGTGGGTTGAAGTTGTTCCGCTGGTTATATATAAATTCACACTAAGTAGGCCAAATGAGCTACCCCTTAGGGTGAAAATAGAACGGGAAAATTTGATTTTTCGCACGTGGCAGATGAAAGTGGAAGGAGGAAAAAGGGTAAGGTGGATTTATTTTTGAGAAATTCTTGGGCTTCCTTTCCTGTCCCAAAGAATGGATTCACATGGTGGGATTAGGGTTGTAAACGGGTCGGTTCCGGTCCGAGTCCAGGGTGGATACGAAACCGGAACCGTTTAGTAAGAAGGGAAACCGGAACCGGAACTGGACCCGAATCGGAACCAGGAAACTGGTTCCGGAACCGGTTCCGATAATTTTAATAGGAACCGGAACCGTTTGCGATGCGGGTCTGGTTCCGGTTCCGGGTATAGTTGGCCACTGATCCTAACAACATTTCATTGCTTTCAGATATTTTTAATTTTTCAAGTGAAGGAAGAAGATGGGGCAAGCGGACCATCCCAGGGCATTCTCGGACAACCAATTGAACATGGCGATGGAAGACCACTTGCTCATCATCATCTGATTCTTGTGGTGACCATCTTTTCAAATTAGGCATTTTGGTGAGCTCCACTTTTTTCAGAGACTTGGATGTAGAAAACTCTTTCTTCTCACAACCACTCCTTTCATCTCTAACTCTTCAAGAGCCGGAAGAAGAAGCTAACGCAGGCAAATCAGTTTTGGGGATCCAGAGATTCTCAAAGTACGGAGGGAATGGAAAGTCACTTGCTCATCTTTATCATCATCCACTTCTTGTAACGACCATCTCTCCAAATTAGGCATGTCGAAGAGGTTGACTATTTTCAGTGAGTGAGATCTGGAACACTCTATGCTTTCATAACCCTCTTCATTCATCTTTAACTTTTCAAGAGCCGGAAGAATAAACATAGGCAAACAAATCAGTTTTGGACAATTAGAGATTCTCAATGTACGGAGGCATTTGAAGATCACTTGCTGTTTGCGATTCGGGTCCGGGTCCACGGGTCTGAGCTACTGTGGATCCGGAACCGGACCCGTTTAGTTAACGGTTCCAAAAAAAGGATCCGGAACCGGAACCATTTACTTATCGGAACAAAAAATAAGGACCCAAACTCGGAACCTAACGGGTCGGAACCTTCGGATAATCGGGGACCCATTTACAACCCTAGGTGGGATTCTACACGAGCAAACTAGCTTTCATACGGGAAAAATTCTTTAAAAAACTCTTTTTTCAGCTCTTCATCTTATCTTTCAACTAAGGTTCCTATTTCCTCCCAAGCATGGTAAAAAAAAAAAGTCCAAAAGATTTGTTGTTGTGAACAATTTTATCAAGAACATAGGCCCAATTATCCGTTATTATTGAGGGACTGTTTTATAACATGAAACCAGATTGACCACTAACGTGAGTGAGTCTACTGGCTCATGAGAAAGGACCCAAAAGCTGATTTAATGAACCAACCAAAGGACACGTTTGTTAGAAGAAGAAAAATGACCGGGTCGCTAAACAGGACTTCCTCATCCAACTGCCTCACTCATACAGGGCCTAGGCTATATCTGCTCCTAATATACCACACAATCCTAAATTGTTTTCAACCAGACGTGGGAGTGGGCCTTACGTAGTGGAATTAGAATAGGAAGTCATCTCTTCAGGCTCGGACAGACTTGACTTGGAGACTTTCGACTGCTTTAGTGGCCGGGACTAAAGTTTACAAAATACCATTCTATATCACTACTAGGGCCTTTAATATAATAACTTAATAGTTCATACAACGTATAAATTCTTTTACTCATTTTCAAAAAAGTACGTTAATACTTGAATATTTCAAAAAAGTGTTAAGTTTTTCACATTTTTTTCGATCAAGTCAAGTTCTCTCCATAATTTTTTTTTTGAAATTACAAAAATACCCTTTCCTTTTGTTTTTATTTTTCCTTAATCTCGTTTCTCCCTAAAACTAGCAATATTGGTTTTGATGATCATATCTAGTTTTTTAACTATTTGGAATTCCCTATTTTTAGCCGTTTATTTATAAAGCTTGTTGAAGTAGGCCTTATTAGGCCATTTGGGCTATACTTGATTGTTGCTATTAAATGCTTTATTAAAGGAAAAACTTGAATAATGATATAAGAATACTTTTATCATTTATTTGTTTTTTTATATGCAGATGACTTGATTGAAAGAATTGTGGAAAAAATTTATATATTTTTTAAAAATACTCAAATCTTTTGTATACTTTTTTTTTTAAAACAAGTCTAAAGTTTTATACTTTATAAAATCTTCCTAACATAAAAAAAAGGAAAATTTTCAAATAAGACTATAAAATTTTTCCTTATTTTAAAAAGGGCACAAGTTTCAAAACTTTTCAAATTAGTCATTGAGTTTTCCAATAAGCTTTCAACTAAGAGCATCTGGTCATTTAAAGGTATTTTCTAGCGAATTCTTCCCTTAATATTTAAAAAACACCAAAATTACCCTTCATTGAAACCCATGACATGGTTTCGACAGCCGCTATATACAGCTAATTGCTGTAGGAATACTGTTGTCCTTAATCATTATGAAGACGCTGGTGAAGAAAATAAAGAGAAAATAAAAGAAGTGAAAGAGAGTTTTATTTCAATGAAGGGTAATTTGGGTATTTAAAAAAATTTAAAAATATTTGCCGAAAATTAGATTTAAAATGGACAGATTTTCTTAATTGAGAACTTCCTAAAAACATTAAAAACTAATTTGGAAAGTTTTGAAACTTGTATCAAAATCAGACGTAAAACTTTAAGGCCTTTTTTGAAATCTTCCCTAAAAAAAAATAGGGGTGTTTCCATAAAATCACACCAACGAATGACATGGAGCAGATTCTTCCCTAAAGTGTGAAACATGAAGAGAGAGAGAGAGAGAGAGAGGCTAATGAGATGAACAAACTCGAATAAAAAAACCCTTCTCTTACTCAATAAATTCTTCTTCCTTTACTACAGACACATTACTAGTCTCTTTCCCCTTTTTTTCCAATTTAATAGTACTTGTTGTGGTGGTGTTATTATTATTTAAAACCAATCGATCCCAGAGTGAGTACCCACAACAACCCTAACGTGAAAGTTAGCTTTTGAAGAAGAAGAAGAAGAAGAAGAAGAAGAAGATGGCTCCGTACGGTCGATCGGGGAGGAATCCGGCGCAGATGGTGGCTGCGTGGATTAGGAGGCAGCCTCCAAAGGTGAAATCTTTCCTGGCCGTGATAGCAGGGATGGCGTCGCTCGTCTTCCTCCGCTTCGTTGTTCACGACCACGACAACCTCTTTGTTGCTGCCGAGTTATCGCACTCTATCGGCATCTGCGTCTTAATCTACAAGCTCATCAAGGAGAGGACTTGCGCGGGTTCGTCTTCTATTGCTTCCTCTATTGTCTTTGTTTCTCATCGATCGATGATTGATTGATTGATTCATTGAATCCAATTTGAATGAAATAAATTGTGGGAATTCTCATTATCATCAGATTGATTGATTGAAGACCATACCTTTTGGCTTATCCATGTTAAGTTAGGATTAGATTTTAAGAAAAAAAATTTCAACTTCCACAATCCACATTGATGGTGTGTGATTGCAGCTTTATTTCTTTTTCCTCTCCATGGTTGAGGAATAGTTGGCCATTGGTGCTTAATTATTTATTTACCTGTCACATGAATGTTCAAGTTCTTGTGGATTACCTTTTGACTTGGCATGGGAATCTGATACTATTTGTTGTATAAATCAACACCATGTGAATATTCTGTTCCTTTATTGAGGAAAATAAAAAAAAATTCTGTTTCAAATGTGTTTTTGTTTTGCTAATATTTGGTTGATTTGCTGGCAGGGCTTTCACTGAAATCCCAAGAACTGACAGCTATGTTTCTAGCTGTTAGACTCTACTGTAGTTTTGTCATGGAATATGACATACACACAATACTTGATACAGCCACACTGGTCACAACCTTATGGGTTATTTACATGATCCGTTTTAAGCTGCGGTCTACTTACATGGAGGACAAGGACAACTTTGCCATATATTATGTGGTAATGCCCGACCCCAACTTCATGTTTAATTGTACACTCTTTTTTTTTTTGTCGGTCTCTTTGGTTGTGTATCTGCTTCAAGTTTTAATGATTATGTAAGTGGCTTGGTTTCTGGGTATTATGTGCATCCTTACCATCCACACCAGCTTTTGGGGCTCGCCCAGGGCTCCACAGATTGTGGGACGGGGGGATAGAAAAGCCCAAGTGGGAACACCCTAGATATGAAGGTTCAAGTCAATCCGATGTCCTTAACCCCTTGACCATGGCCCACAAATCTAATGTATAAATGGCTTAATATCCAAATAAAAACAGAAAAAAAATAGTTGGGGGGGGGTGTTTGTTGGGTGACTTTGGTCCATTAGGATGGATCATAATGTGAACACTAATGATCAATCCAACCCCCTCACACACACTAAACCCCCATAAATTTGGCACAAACCTTGATTTGACACTTATCGAATTGCTACTCACTGTTTGGATTAAAATAAAATAAAATGATGCTTTCTAAAATCATTAAATTTGAGTGCCACAGATCAAAGGGATATGATGACCTAATGGATTGATATTCCCCTAGGTCTCATTTAGATCGTTTGAACCTACCTCCCCCATGTGGGCCCCACTGTATGGGGTAGACTTCTCCTGTAGACATCCACATGGTGATTCCCAATGCGGACTTTCTTGCAGCGCCCACTTGGTGTCTGCTATGATCCATCCAATCATCTCACCTTCACATGTCACATCATTTACACCTCAACCAGTCAACCTTCACCCTCACACACGCACTCATCTAGGCTTTACTCACAGTTGGATGGAGATCCTATGAAAATAATGCCTTCTAAAACCATTAAACTAGAGGTCTAGGGATCAAAGGGTTAGGATGATCTAATGGAGTTGAAACTAAATTTTACACATAGGTAGATCACATCCAGATCTTTTTATGGTGAATCCATGCAAACATCCAATGGAGAGAGAGAGAGAGAGAGAGAGAGAGAGAGAGAGAGAGAGAGAGAGAGAGAGAGAGAGAGAGATTTTCTGGTTTTTGCATTCCCTACTGGAAACTGATGACGTTCCCTAGTCATAGATTTTGGACACACATAATTGGGTGGCTTAAGGATCAACCTCAATTTCCTTTTCATGAAAAGCCAATCAGTTGCTATCTGAATAGTGTTTGTACTGTGAGCATGAAGAGTAGGAGCATTAATATGAGTGCCTGTTGTTCCAATAGATGATAGATCTCTACGTAAATATGATCTCAAAACAAGCAAGAGGGCATGGAAAGATGCTTGGCTATGTGGAGGACTTGCAGTCTCCTCAAGCTTCCATGAGGCTAAGGACCTATCAAGTGACAAACCATTTTGTCACCGAGCATCAATAGTATCAAGGCATCTTGCTTGACCTGCATCAGCGTAGGCATAGAAACCTAGAAATACTTTGATGGAAAGAAAAAGCTGCACCCAATATGTTTCCTTGATTTCTTTTGTATTGGAGCTACTTTTAGATTTTCTCTTATGTAACTCTTCCTCATTTTACACTTTCTTGCCACTTTGCACATCCATTTTATCATACACATCTTTTTGACATCAATTTGTAGCTTACCTTTTAGATTTATATCTCTTGACTGTATTCAACTGCATGCATATGCATACTATTGATTTGCATGGTGTGATACAGGTGATACCATGTGCTTTACTTGCACTAGTTGTTCATCCATCAACGTCACACAATCTCTTTAACAGAATCTCTTGGGCCTTTTGTGTTTACTTGGAGGCGGTATCAGTTTTACCTCAGCTACGTGTGATGCAAAATACACAGGTTCATTTTGAAAACAATGTTAATGTTTTCTTATTTTGTTTCTTTCAATCCTTTCCCTTACAGTTTAATTGATTTTATGCAGATTGTTGAGACATTCACTGCTCATTATGTTTTTGCTCTTGGTGTTGCCCGATTCTTGAGCTGTGCACATTGGGTACTCCAGGTCCGATTCTTAAATAAATTATGTACTTCAACATCCGATATATATTATTATTTTTATCTTATCCTCCTTATATGCAGTTCATTTCTTTTTTCTATTCAATCACGTGGAACTGAATCCACTCAAAACGTTCAGAGAACATTGTATGCTGTCCTTATTACATAATAAAAACAAGGAGTTTTATGGGGAAGGATGTGTTAAACACGTATTTCATGGCAGAAAGATTAAATTTTTAAAAATGACCATAGAGGGCCTCGAACCAGGAGGTTCTTTTTTTTTTTTTTTTAGTCCATATGTAACAGTTACATGACATAATCGTGACCTTGTTGCGGGATGATGATGTTAGCTAAAACATGAGAAAACCGTAGTCCCTATTTTTTCTTCCATGTCTCTTCTTCTTCCTGGCATGGCCAGAATTAGGGGTGCACAAAAAATCTGTCGATCCGTAAATCCGATCCGATCCTCGGATTTTTATCCAATCCGAAGGTAAATGGATTGGTGACGGATTGAGAAATTTGTAATCAGTTAGCAACGGATCGGTGGCGGATACCACCCTCAATCCACGGATTCAATCCGATCCGATCCGTTGACATTAAATATAAAAAATATATATATAAGGGGTCTAAATATAAATTAAGATGTTTAAATATAAAATAAGAAAAAAAAAATTTATGGGTCAAAATGTAATTTTTTTTACAACATGTTTGTTATTTTTCTTTTAATATTAGATTGAACGGATTGATCCGATATGATCCGTGGAGGACCGGATCGGATTTTAACAGCCACGAATTGGTGACGGATTTCAAATCCGTCAATCCGTAGGTAACGGATTGGTGACGGATTTGCCTCAATTCGTACCAATCCGATCCGATCCGTTGACGGATTCCACCCTCAATCTGCGGATTCAATTCGATCCGATCCGTTGACATTAAATATAAATAAAAAAATATAAGGGGTCTAAATATAAATTAAGATGTCTAAATATAAAATAAGGAAAAAAAATTTATGGGTCAAAATGTAATTTTTTTACAACATGTTTGCTATTTTTATTTTAATATTAGATTGAACGGATTAATCCGATCCGATCCGATCAGTGGAGGACTGGATCGGATTTTAACAGCCATTGATTGGTGACGGATTCTAAATCCATCAATCCGTAGGTAACGGATTTGGCCCAATCCGCACCAATCCAATCCGTGTACACCCCTACCCAGAATAGAGACGATGAAGATGAAGATCTTTGGAGCTTTGCCGAAATAGCACATTTTCCCCTTCTTCCTCTCTTACTCTCCTGGTTTCTCAGATGGCCTTTGAGAAAATTGAGTAGATAGGTGTTTTTTCTAGATCTTTAGATGAAATGGGTTTTGTTTAGTCCCATCATTTGATTTGTTGGAATTTTTGATGGGGAGAAATGGGTGCTGGAGTGCTTGGAAGAAGGGCGTTTTAGCTGAGATATGTTGTGATCGCAACACGTCTCCTACTACAAATCACCGTTCGTCCCCAAACACCCAACTCAACAAAAAACCCACTTCTCATACTCCCAAACAACAAACCACTCAAAACCCCACTTCTCACACTCTCAAATAGAAAACCACCCTACTTAACAAAACCCCAATCCTCCATACTCTCTGATCTCACCCATGGTTCAAAATAGCGGCCGCTACGCATTATCAGCCGTAGCGGTCAAGGCCACTACGCTATTTTGAAAATAGCGGCGCTATGGTCTAAAACTTAATAGAGCCAAGTAATTTTAATTTTAAACATTGTTTTTCTTATTTCTTCTCTTCATTAGTCTTTCCTAAAGTTATCTCTACCCTTATATGGTTTCAAATCACTAAAGAAATATAATATTGTTTGCTATACAAGATTCAAAAAAATTTGACCATTTAAAAAATTCACACCGCTACACCGCTACATATCACCGCAACCGCTACGTATCGCCCGCTACATAGTGTTTTGGCCACTGACCGCTACGTCTATCGCAACCGCTATTTTGATCCTTGATCTCACCATTTGTGGAGCAGCCTTTGGAGCCAAGAAACACACCCTCCTAGGCCTCTCCTTGCCGAGAACAATCTTTTTACTTCTGTCAATTTCTCTTCATATCACTCTTTTTTGGATGAATATGAAGAACAGCCATGACGAGGCTATTGCAACTGAAGCACAATCCCCCTATGTTGCGATCGCTTGACGTAGTCATGATTATGTTGCATGATAGCGACATATGGGCATTCTTGTGAAAAAAGCGCCTTGTTGTACAACACCCTCTACCATCATTTTTAAAAATTTAATCTTTCTGCCCGAATGTGTGTTCCCAGTAAAAACCCCTCAAAACAATCGTTTTTGGTTCTTCGAGTAGGTCAAGTATGGAAACAGTTCTATACGGATGAAGAATTGCCAAGGTGGTAGTTTGGATGAAATGGAAGAACTCAACTTTCTGTTTGACAAAACTGATTAAAAAAAAAAAAAAACACTTTCTGTTTGACAGAAAGGTGCTGGGGCAGAAATGCAAGGTCAATCAAACTAGATTCATCCATGTGGAGGTGTGTGTGAGAGAGAGCAACAAATAATTGGTCTTCTCTTGCAGATGGGAGATAACATGCACATTCTTATCGATAGGTATAAGGTCAGTGGAGGACCTTGTAGAAACTAGCTAAGTTATCGTAATCTTTTATGGCAGGCTTATTGTGTGTCTTGCTAGTGGGAGATGATGGGTTTTGATCTCTGCCTCTTTGAACAATTGAGCATGTAGGAAGTTGATTGGTTGAAAGGCCTTTTGATTTTGACTTGGAAAGGGTATTTTGATTCCAATGAAAACTATGCTCGGGGGTCCAACGACTATCCAACAGTGGGAGATAACAGGCCTTGATCTCTTTCTTAAGCAGTTGAATGGTGGGAAAGATGATTAGTTGGATAGCCTTCTGATTTTGAGTTGGCAAGGGAGTACTTGATTCTAGTGGAGACTATGCCCTGGGGTTGGATTACTATCTAACTAGTGGAAGATAACAGGCCTTGATCGCTTCTTTCTCAACCAGTTAAACAGTGAGGAAGTTGATTAGTTAGAGGGCCTATTGATTTTGAGTTGGAAAGAAAGTGTTTGATTCCAGTGGAAACGATGACTTGGGGTGGATGACTATCCAGTGGCATTCTTCTAGAAATTAGGGGAGACGATGAGAGAGAGATTGTGATGACTTTATTCATTAATTTTATGGAAAGGGTAGTCTAAATAAGATTTTGGGTACTTTCTTCATTGCCTTCATTTCTGAAAGAAAAAGAGTGAAGAATATGGAAAAAAAATTGACCTATCATTCTAGTAGGAGGGTACAATAAGACATTTCCCATATTTCCATATCCAAGACTCACTCCACAATTTTTTTCTGAAGTGTCTCAAGGGGTTTCATTGTGGTTACATAAATCCTTCATGGGTTTTACCAAATCAAAAAGAAAATCTTCCACATGGTGTTAGTTGCACATTAATGCACCAGTTCTTAGACAGTGGCAAATTGCGCTTACCTTGACCTATTTTTTTTCCTTTTTTACTGGAATAATTGTTCTAGTCGATAAAAAATGGTCAACTTGGTTCTGAGTTATTATACAACTGGAGTAGGCAAGAGAAGCTGCCTGTTGTTGCAACTGTGAGTTTTAGTTTGAGTTTCTTTGCCAATCAATAAATAAGTAAATAAATTTGAGTGGTTCTGCCTTACAAAAACTAACAAAGAACTCATAGCTTTGCTTGTTTTGCACAACAAAATTCTCCTTTGAAGTTTTCCATGAAATTTTCTCTTCACAGGTCTTGGACAGCCATGGATACCTATTGACTGCATTAGGTCATGGGTTATGGCCTTCGATGGTTCTCCTCTCTGAGATCGTTCAAACATTTATTTTGGCTGACTTCTGCTACTACTATGTAAAGAGGTGCGTGCTATGGATAAATGGTAACAGTATGGTTTTAGTATATTCTTGACTTGTCTGGTATATCTAAGTACTTGGATTTAGCCCCATCTTAGGGTCTCACACTGCAATATTTATGATTTGCATATACTTTCCTCAAAATTGTGATGTTTGCTAAAAAAATGCATTTTTCTATTGACATGTGCAAGGAGGGCATTCTGAAAATTGCTGATGGGGAGAATTATAAATTCTCTGAATGCCCCACCAAAAAACCCAACCCCAACCCCAACCAGCAGGTTACCCAAATGCTCGGTACAACCCAACATTTAGGAAGCTGGAATTTGGGGAATTCCAAATGCCAATAGTGTCATTTCAAAGAGCTGGATTTTTGGAGTCCCACCAAGCAGAAAGGAAACTCCAGATCCTCTAGACAGTAACTGACATTTCTGTCAGAAATTCCCAGAACATGGAATTCCCATCAGAAATTTCTCCAAACAAACGTGCCCCGAGTTCATTTGTGTGTCATTATATTTAATCACATCAGATTATTAGGAAAGCTCATTAAGTTGACCCCAATTGATGGGATAAGGTATGATGATGGTGGTGGTGATATTATTTCAGATTACATGCTTGTTGGTTGTTTCCTTGTCATCTTTTATTGACTGCAATATTTCCTTCTGCAGTGTTGTAGGTGGCCATCTTGTGTTGAGGCTCCCATCAGGGGTTGTGTGAAGAACATTGTAGTAGAGTGAAAATCTGTAGAACTTCCAATTCTCAATTTGTAGATATAAATAGAAATTCTGATTCTTGAGTATTAAAATATCAGTTACCTGGTTACACAGTTATTAACTGGCTTTCTTTTTGTAGTGTTTACGAAAAATAATTAAGAACTAATTTTTCTGTCAGCACTTAAGTTGCATGTCTGTGGGGCAAATTTATTTGAAGTATGAAGTTTAGAAGCCACTCGTTTGATTTTGAGCGGTCCTCGTGAAGTTGATTGGTGATGCATTCTTCTTGTGGGGAATTTCTAGTAATTTTTTCTTTCCCATCCTTGGTCCTAATTCAATTCTCTCCGCCATTCTGGATATACTTTAGTTGCAGCTATTGTATATTGTTGCATGACCGCTTTCTACAACGTAGGCTTTAGATCACCTTCTGTGAGGATTCCACCTTCTGCATATTTCTGTTTCAGATAGAGGTATCTTGCATTCTTCTCTCAGTAGGAACTGCAAATCCTCTTGCCAAGGAAAATTAGTTTTTTTTTTTTTTTTTCTTTACTTATCATGTGGAAAAGTTGTCTCACGACTAAATATATGAAAATCGAAATCCTCTCTGCCAAGGAAAATTAGTTCATTTGTTTTGTTTTGTTTTTTACCTTTGTTTTTCGTACGGAAAGTGTCACAAGAAACAATATATGAGTGGGTCGCATGGTGAATCAAAACAATTTTCTTCTTCATAAGGGAATCTTCTCTTTCACAAACGTACCTTAAAGCTGAAAATTCTCTCGCCCAAACATTTACATTCTGTTGTAACGAAAGTGAATGTGTGGTGGATGTTTGTCATTTCTTAACCTAATGGATGCTTGGCCTTGAGGCCAAGTGATGTGTGGTGGATGTTGCCACTTGCTTTCATGGTATATTTGATGGGAATTAAATAATAGATGCATATCATTGGTGGATTTTAAAGGCAAGAATTCCTATTCATCTCTCTGATGTTTTTTTTTTTGGTAAATCTCTCTATGATGTTATGAGATAGTGTGGGGACCCCTCTCACGGGCGGATCTACATATATGGTATTGCAAAAAGGCCCTCGGTGGGGGAAAAAAAATGGTAGTGAGGATAGATTAAGTAGGAAAAATAAGGGAGTGAAAGATAATCATTCTTGCTGCCAATGGGGCCTACAATTGAGAATTATACAGTCAAAATGTAATCATATTATAACCTTAAAATCATATGGATAATGTCTTTTAGGGATGACTTTCAATATACTCCTAATTCACGAGCGCCATTGTATCTGATGGGGCCATTGAATTCCGCCCCGTCCCATTTATTAGTTTCTTCATTGCGTATCTTGATGTGTCTGGTGACCATACTCCATCCGAGTGGACCAAACCCTCCTATAGTACACACATCTCTTTGGGTTTGTACAGCCCAATGGATTGTACTCCATTGGGTCGACTGTATACCCATCCAAATAACCTGTACATTATTAAATTTGTGAGGCCCGGATGAAAATGATAGGGATCATCAGATGAGGCCTAAATTTGGTAGACAGATAGGTCCCACCCAGTTCTTGAAACAACCCTACACCTCCATATGGGGGCCACAACCCAGTGCATATAGAGCCCTAGTGCGCAAGTGCACTAGATGAGCTCTCTCTATCCCTCTATTATAGTATGAGTTTGAGATATAGTAAAGAAAGAAGGTTACACGGTGGAGATGCAGAATATGAGACCATAACTTTGAATTTAATTACTAAGGCCATAGGTGGGTGATCATTTCCTATCACAGTTTGATCTTCTGATTAACCTCTCACTTTGAACCCATTTGGTACAAAGGAATTGCGTGGAATTATGAGGAATCCAATACCCGGTTGAGACAAGTTTCTGGTCCACAAGGCACAGTAGTTTTCACGAAAACTCATCACCCTACCTGACTGACTTGAACTATCGAATCATTACGAGTACTCGCTACTCCCACAAACCTTTTTGGGTTAGGGTCTACTTCTTGTCCAGCTAGACTGCTGGTTCATATTAATATCCCTCATTTGTATTCAATTATCAATTTGATTAGAGCAATCTGGGTCAAAGTTATCTTCGTCCCCATGTGATTAATTAATCCAAGGGACGTGAATATAACTTCTAAAGCACTTTTCTTTCCTTGCTGAGAGTTGCTTGTGTTGATGCATATATATATATATATATATATATATATATATATCCCTATGGTGAGGGATAAATGCACTTGAAACTTTCCCTATGTATATATATACACACACATTTTAGAGGGCAGCAAACTCCGGCAATTTTGACAGTTGATCTCCAAATTAAGTTGAATATATCGTGCACCTAACCCAACTTGGGAGTTGATGCTCTTTAATAGAGAGCATCAGGTCAAAGTTCAGACCATGACAGATGATTCAGCCCACTTCCTAGTGTGACCTCTTACTGGGGCTTGTCTTGCGTTCACATAACTGTGATTCTGATCATTCACCACGGCCTTAACATTCATGTGCTAGTTTTGCTTATCAGATGTGCCACATGACAGGTCATCAGGTCACGTGTCACACCTGCTGACTGGATAGGCCTACAGGTGATCATGGCCCTGGTTTGGCCGGGCGGAAGCTTGCTCAAGCCCAGCCCATTTAGTTATTGGGCCTAATATTCAGACCTGGATCCAGTCCATGGACCTGAATATCTAGCCCAATCAGTCCATTTGCAAAATCTCTATACATTTGAGAGAGAGAGAGAGAGAGAGAGAGATATTTTGTTGGGCAATGTAATTCACTGTTTTAAGTAGTATTGACAAACACTAGAGAGAGAAGGTGCAGCCCATTACAAACATTCTGACAGACTAATAATAGTAAGGTAGGCTGCTTATTCTTGTTGTTTATTAATGATTTTTGCAAGAGAAATTGATGGAACCGAGGACTGAAGAGAGAGGAATGTTGGATTTGGTCCTAAGGGCACTTTTTCCTTCCACCGTGGGTGGTCATGTTAGCATAGCAAGGGCAGACATCCCTGTTTCCAGAGGTTCCTGGAGGCACGCAGTTGCATCTCTGGCAGCAAGTGTTACATGCCCTTATGCACATCTTTCGCCTCGACGCTTTGCTGCACCGATAGTCACACTTCGAAGGACAGTCTGCAAAATCACCAACTGCTTTTGGTCACATAAATACACACAAATATATACATATATTTTAGGTGCATTTGTGTGACGAAAGGATTTCTTGAGAGAAAGGAAAATCATCTAGAATTCTCATACTAGCATTGGATCTTTTGGGCAATAATTTTTTTATGAAAAAAGATGAACGCAAGGAAGATTTCAATTTTCTTAAAGGAGGGGTAGGAATGCAAGATTCCCCTCTCATAAAAATAAAATCCAAAAATCCAAAGCTAGATCGAGGAGTCTTTTAATCTCACAAAAGTCGTAGCTCTTCGTACCTATAGTTACTCCGTTTCCTTCATCTGCCCACGTTCCTCCGCTGTAGATGTCCAGCTGAAATTTTCAACACAAGATCAGTAATGGCTCTTTTGTCTTCTTTCTCACAGTTTGTTCTAATCTATGATTCTCATTTAGTCATGAGAAGTGATCACATACAGATGGGTTCTCAAGCATGAATGCATTTGGGGCCATGCAAGCCTCATGATTAATGTAGGTTCATTTGTATGTTAATGCAATTGTGCTTGATTGATCTAGGTGGGCCTCACAAGTAGGTTCACGTGTATACTGTACTATAATTCCTTCAATGAATCTTCATGCTAATTAAGAAGTAAAGGACTTTTGGTGCAAGAAAATAGAACACATCAGAAGTATGATAGAAGAAAGCTTCAGTGCTTTCTAATAATCTAATGACTGGAGATAATATTTCTAGAATAAAACACTAATTTCTCTGTTTAGAGGATAATTACATGATTTAAAACAGTTTCATTATCTTTTTATTTCCTTTGGAAGGAAATAATCTCTTTGATCTCAATCTAAATTGCTTAAATCATTCAAAGAAACATATATAGTTTGATTTGTTCTTGCAAAGTAAGGGCCCATGGATGAGGAGCAAAACGAAAAGAAAAAATTATATATGTTCAAGATTATATATAGAAAAGGTGCAATAATCACCTCTCACCCATTCCTTCCATGCACCCCCACCTTGGATTACTTGCAAAGTGATTCATTCAGAGGATGCTAATCATCCCTTTTCTGCTTTTCTTTTGGTAAACAATCATCCCTTTGTTTTGATAACGATAATAGATAAAAGAATCAATACTTAATGGGACAAGCCCATCCACGGGGACAATGCCAACTACAAAACAAAACAAGCTTTGATGTGTAATCAAGATGTCGACTGAGATGAAGTTATGAACTCTTACATGTTGAAAGGAAAGCATTATATTATTTTATCATAGAAGTCATGATCTCATATGCATTAAAGAAATGGTGAAAGAGATCATGTATAGACAAACCTCAATCAGGAGGAGGACAAGAAGGACTGTAAGAACCATAGTCGACCTGCTAGTAGCCATGCTTGTCGTTTGAGATAAAGAGAGGTATGAGGGAGGGGCGATCACCATGGTCCTCTTTATAAAGCCAAGTTTCCTTACAACAAGATAGTCTTTACGCGTAGTTCGGATCTTTTGGACCTTCCGCGTCAAGAAACCACCTCGTGCTTTTTAAAAATAGAAGATGTGGCAGAGATTGTGGAACCCACTAGACAACTGTAGGGGCACAAAAGAATATCTGGATCCTCTAATTGCATTTGCATTTATTACATACGGCTCCCTATGACTTTATAATGTATGAGATGTCTTACCACATATAAGAGGGTTATGATATAAGATAATTTTAAAAAGAAAGACCAACTATATCAAACATTATCAACTGTTTCTACTCTGATTGTCTGTCCATGATACAACTTCAAAAAAAATTTAGTAAATTTTCATTATCATCCTTATATATCTAAAATTCCTTTATATCTTTGACCAGTGGGCCTATAAAGTTTCGACCGTTTAAAAAAAAATGGAAAAAAAGAGATATGCTATAAATGTGCAGTGGTGAGACATCTTCTAATCTGTAGGTACGAGTAGGGATCAATTTTTTGTTTTGGTGGATAGAGACTTGGGTATTGTTTGGGTACGTGTGTATATGCCATAAATTTTTAAAAAACAGAGAACAAGAAAAAAATTGAGAGAAGGGCCATCATAAGAAGACTAGCATAGCAAAAAGCATGCCCGCGCTAAGTCCGGGCCCAGAAATAAAAAACGTCCAATTTGTGGCTATTTTATGAGATATTAATTAATAAGAAAATAAATATAAAACAAACAAATATACCAATTATTACAATTCGAAGCATGGCCCAGCCCGACATTTATACAAAATAAATATTACTTTTTATATAAATGAGTATAAAACTTCAAGTCTTATGTAAATTAACATTTACAAAATTGCATGTCGCCCCATCTTTAGGAATTAGAATTTGAGGCCACTTTAAAAAAGTTCATTGTATGTGGAGCCCATATGTATAAATCACTAACAAGAATCCACTTTTAAAAATCACAAACATTAAGGATTTTATAACCATAATAGATATATTAAAATTCTAAAAGAAGACTCATTTTAACTTGGTTGGATAGAGTTATTGAGCAATGTGGATTTTTTCATCTGGACTTTTTAAATACCATCCATAATAGATATATATTAAAATTTGAATTCACATAAAAAAGCTTAACAAAAGTGGACTCTGAATTGATTGACAGAGCTTATCTCTTGAAATTGATTTAAGATCCAATTTCTCAAATTGATTTGAGATTGGAATCCAATTGTGCAATCAATTATTAGCAAATCGGACGCTAATTTCGAAATCGAATCATACGTCTATAATATATATAACTAGCAAAATACGCCCATGCTAATCCACAATATATAAAAAATTGTAAAAAGTAAAAAATTTAAAATTTTAAATGAAATTAAAAATATGATATTATATCTCTTATATTGATAAGGAAATTTTTATAGTAAATTTAAAATATTATATTTTTCTGTTGGGGGCGAGTTTGGTAGTAATAACGAGGGGGAAACGTTTGAGAGGATGGTAAATATATATAGAGAGAGAGAGGAAAATTTGATAACCGTTTTTAAGAATTATGAAACTAACATCAATCCATTTTACCTCTATTAACTTACCATTAATATCAATTAACTTAATTTTGAGGGGGGGGGGGGGGGGGGGGGGGGTGGGGTTGCCTTGAAGAGACATGCCACGAGTCAAAATTTTAGATTCTAATTAACGTGGGGAGGTTGATGATGTGAGGAGACATTTTGGGAGTCAATTATTTAGGGAGCGTCTAGATCAATTGATGTCATTTGAAATTGAATTGATGTTGATTTCTCAATTAAGATTAGTCCCTTGGGGGGAGGGAAGAACTTGAAGAGACAATGACATGAGTCAAAATTTTAAATTGTAATTAATGTGGGTAGGTCGATGATGCGAGGAGATATTTTGGGAGTTAATTATTTAGGGAGTATCAAAATCAATTGATGTCGATTTCTCAATTAGGAACAACACAAATGTCTAGATAACCATAAGTCCATGACCCTAGTAAAAGATAAGAAAAATAAAGTATCAATTGAAAAAAATATGAAATAAATAAATAAATAAAAGAGAGAGGCAGTGAGAACCTCTATAAAATAATAAAAATACTTTACCACTTGAAGGAGGGGGGCATAACTACCAGAGAGAGATCGTTTGAATTGAGGGGGCGACACTCGATCGGTCTTTTAACACTTAGAGGATATGTTTATCTTTTAACACTTGTAGGATCCGGTGGATTTTGCATCAACGTGAGAGATTAAGTGGGCGTTTCATGTTTCTCATCAATGCTGAGAGGCGTTGAGTGAGATATTAATGGGCTATTCGATCTATGATGCCCAAGGACCAAGGTAAATCCAAGTAATGGAAAAATTCTAAATTTGAATCTACCTATTACATTTTTCAACTTAAATAAGTTTTTAGAACTTATAAATATATTAATTTATTTTCCAACTTAACTAAGCTACAATAACTTTTCAGCAGAAAGCTTGTGATGAAGAAAGATAAGTGGTGATGATTTTATCAATATTATTGATTGAAATGTGAGTCAAGCAAACTAAAACCGACATGTCTTGAGTCGAAATCCAGAAACTCATAACTACGTACCTTGAACCCAACTAGAAAACCCGCTTCTAATTGTAAAATATCATATTTTAAATTCTTCTAAATTTCTCAATCTCATCTCAATATAATATATACAAAAATATCATAATTCAAGTTTCTACTTAAATTTCAAAATTCTTACATTAAGTATTTATTTAAGTTTTCAATTGTGTGATTTCTAAGAAAGCCTATTAATTATTCTACGTTTGATGATTAGGACACAGGGCATAGCATCCTCTCTATCGGTGATTATAATTATAAGCATATAAATTTGTTATTTTTTAAAAACATTTTTATTTTAGACTTTCTATAATATCTATAAATGTATGAGATCAAAATCAATTCTTCATATTTCTATCATAAGATTAAATGAGTTTTTTTTTTTTTTTTTTTTTTTTTTGTATCACTTTAATTGCCCGTGCTAAGCACAGGAGCATTTTGCTAGTAACAGATGATACAATAAACATGTCAGAATAAACATGTAATAATGTTCCTTAAAATAAAATTTACAATGAACAAAAGTATTTAATTACAAGGTCATAAAAAAACTCAGGACATCAAAATAATAGAGGTTCTCGTTTTCAAAATATGACCTAAGCAAATGTCATCTACACACCACTCGCGGTTATTAGGTTGATATGCCTGAAACGCATCATCCTCCTCATTAGGGTAGGCAGGCCCGATACTTATGCACCAAATGAAGTATCATCAAACTACAGTTAGTTGATATGCAGTAACAAAGAGAAGTGAAGAAACATGAACATGTAATAATTTGGTCCTTGTTTGCTACTGCCCCATACATACATACATACAGGCTGACATGGGAGCAAATGAACCAAAAGATCTCTTCCTTCACCTATTGTATCAAAATGTTGAGGTTATTATTCAATATCTTTGTTTGAAGTCATTACCTAGCGTGGTCCTGCTAAAGCAAGTCTTGAGAGGGTGAGATAAACTTAATCTTTGTCAATTTTCTACAAAGTGACTGCTCGCAGGTCTCGAACCTGCATTACCACACATGGTCTCGAAGACTTTTATCATTGCACCAAAGCAATACCCTCCCATTGAAGTCAGAGGGCGGGCCTTGGCGTAAAGGCAAGGTAAGATTGTGCCTTGGCGTAAAGGCAAGGTAAGATTGCGCCTTTGCGACCTGGTTGTCATGGCTTTGAAATGCTGAAACAACCTCTCTGCTTGTGATAATAACGATGCGTACATCTGACCCTCCCTATACCCCGTAATGCCGAGAGCCTCGTGCATCAGGCTACCCTTTTTGCCCTTTGTTTGAAGCCAAAAAATAAAAAATAAAAAAAATTGAGAAATGAAATACGTCAACCAATTGTCAATCTAATACGCCAACTAATTGTCAATCTAACCAAGCCAGTCCAAATACTGTGTGGCCTGGATCCTACAGTAACTGATTTTTTAGGATCTCAAGTGGGCCATGGAATCCCAGTCCGGCCTTGAGTCCATCCAGTTATGGGCTAAGTTTGTGGATCCCTGGGGTAGGAATTGGACCATTGTAGAGAGCCATTAAGTGGAAGAGACGAAAGAAAATGATTGGTCAAAATCAATTATTAAAGTTGGTCAAAATCAATTGAATAAATTGAGGCTGATTTCTCAATTGGAATCAGCTTCTTCCATATATATATATATATATATATATATATATATATATATATATATAAATGGAGATCTACTCATTCCATTAATAGTCACTGCCAGCTGTTTGATCCACGGCAGTAAATTAGGAGGCCATGTGGCATCATAAACTGGTTCTAAGTTTACGTGAAGTTGACCGACCGTTCCAAAAACCACTCCTGTTTCAGCAGACAGCTTCCAGCTTTAGAAGGGGCAAAGGATTCGGACTAGGTTTTATGTGTTGAGCTGTCCGTTGGGGTCATGTCGACCAACTTTGCCAGATTCTCCATCTTATTCTGGCAATGAAAATGCATGAGTTTGTTGTGATTACCCGAATTATCATTATTAAAGTCTTTGTCCCGATTATATTAGGGTCGGTAAATATTTCTTTTTCCATTTGTGATTGCATAAATGATAATATTTTACTCATGATCAATCCATATCTAATGTTGCCGGATGATAAACATCCCTTCCGTAGAAACAACCAAGATTAGCGCTAATGGTGAGGGTATGAATGCATGATCCCATAGGGGCGCGTGAGCAGGATAAAGTTTTTTTATTTCTTTAAGAACCATACTTTATTTTAGGATTACGCTAAACTCTATAACAGAAACAAAAACAAAGAAAAATGAGTTTATTTTGTACATCTACCCTGCTTTGATAGGAATGATCTAGGTTTCTCAGATGGGAAATTATCACCTACCAGTTTACAATATAAATCTTTGGAAGTGGAATCAATCAATCCTGACCACGATGTTTGATCTAATGGCATAACTTTTTTCACAGGGCCTTTATGCTTTTGAGAAGTCTTCTGGAGGCGTCCTTAGACGAAATGGAATCCATCCTGATATTAGTATATATATTTCGCAATATATATATATATATATATGTATGGGACGGTTTTCTCCTTCGCATTTGTGCACTGTGCGTCGGGTTTGTCGCGTGGGACTCTCCTACCTTTGGTGACGGTCTAGATGTACGCTCTTGGAGGAGTGTGTGCGCACTAGAAAATTTTCCTTTCTCTAAGAACCATATGCTGTTTAAGTGTTACACTGAAGAATAGTCTTCTAGAGCCCTCCCTCCATGAAATGGAATCCTTCCTAATATTGATATATATTTTACCAAAAAAAAAAAAATGCTCACTTTAAAAAAGCCCTTATATGTTTGGTCATGGGGCCCATATTGAGTCAATCTAATTTTTTCACACACACTACCCCATGAATAGTCACAAGCCCAAGTTTGAAACTCATCCTACTTTTCCCACCACTGTAATGCTTCTAAACCATTAAATCTTAGGGCTATTGATCAAAATGTTATGATAATCTTATAGACTTAAGATTTTACATATAGGTATGCCTCATATGAATCTTTCCATCTGATGGAATTTCATGATCATCATGCATTCTAGTGGGCTCAACTAGAATGAATGTTTTCTTCTAAAAATTGCCCTGAAATTGTGTAACGCTCCCCTTTGTATGTATGTATGAATTTATATATTTGTAGAGCGATCAACTAAAATTTGAATACCTATAATCCTAACCAAGACAAGGCCTGAATTTCCTGTGGGTTTGAAAGCTATGATTGGCTCTAACTTAAACCAAAACAAATCAGTGGAAGACCTAGAAAATTTTCCTTGAGAGGCCACTTAGATTTTCCTTCAGAGGTCCACTATCTTTGAGTCTGAGAGGGTCAAGTGTAGACGAAATATGATTTTCATAAAATTTTGATGGGTCCTGCCCCCATGGTTCAGCTCTTGCAGAATCAAAACCGCTCCGAATCTCACTTCCAGTTAGGTCTGGCCGTGTGGGTTTAGGTTTGGCTCATCACAATCTACACCCTGTAAATGATAGGTTGTGCTCAAGGATCCAAACTTTCCAAATACAAAATTTTTAGTTACCTTTCCCACAGTCAGTCCAAACATACACAACTCTTTGTATTAATTATCAATGAGAAATGATTCAAGTATCGCCAACAGATTTCCACAGATGCTCACTTTCCTCAATCCAACCAAGTAGATGGATTCATCCTCAGTAACCGAAGACATTACCAAAGATACTTTAACTTTAATCAAAGTGATCTCTGTCATTACCCAGTGAAAATCTCTCCACCATACACTGCAATCTGTTGCATATCCGAGTATCATGCCTCTTTAGTAATGCATCCAAGTAGAGAAAGTGAAAGGCACACAAAACGTCCACTTTGGCAGTGATTAATTTGCATCTGCAGCTGTCAGGGACTAGCATGATATGATATTAGTCCAAGACTCCAAGTACAACTAGCAAAAGGCAAAAGGGCTAGAGCAGACGGCTAACCTTTGTGAAAAGGTTGATGGTCCACAACTACAAATGGCAAAAGCATATATGTACATGAAAAATTAAGAAAAATCTGCGTATTCCGAGTGACAATGACAGAGCAGAAATTAGCAGAGAATGAAGCTATATATAGTTGGCTACTGCTAAATAGAGCTGATGGAGACTGTCCTTTGCTCTTGGCCTGTGTGCTTCTGCTTTAGCTTGTGAAGTTGGATTTTACCCAGCTTCGCAAAAGGTCTAAAGAATATTGTGTTAAGGGAGCTTTGGTTGGGCAACCTTTGGCTCCACTATTTGGATTATTCTTCGTGTGGCTTTGTTGCTTGGTCTTCCAACGTGTCCTTATGAGAGCCATGGTTTATGTGGTCAAAGAGGTTCGTTGCCTTCACCATGCATCATGTAAAAAAAGAAAGCAGAGGATTTTACTAAATAAAATAAAATAATTAGGTGACTAGCAGATCGAGAAGATGAATTTAAGTGACCTTGCACCAAATCAGTCATTTTACCCGAAAACATATATTTTTTTTAACACTATCTACTAGCGTCCCTATCGACTTTTGTTTTATAACGTTAAGGGTCCCTAACGACCTTGCGGTATACGCTTATAATTAAACGGAATTCATCCTTATTTCCTGTTCTTAGTGAAAAAACGATGACACTCAACTTGCTTCCCCTCCATAGATCATTCTCACCTCTTGAAGACATGTGTTTTATAATGTTTTTGGGCAAAATGACTGATCTGGTGCAATGTCAATTAAATTTATATTTTTGGTCCACTTGTCACCTAATCTAGTTTTTTTTTTATATATAAAATCCTCAAAAAAAAAGGTTGCACTGTGAACAACAACATGCATTCATTCGTTATTCTATATGGTGTAAATAAATAAATATAAAACAAAATATTTACATTCTAGCTTTTTTTTTTAAACCCCGGCCAAGGAATCAATTTCATCTTATAAATTAATATATAGTAATGCTAGAAAATAGATTACTCAGGTGAAATGTCAAATTTGGGCTTGTGGAATTAACAATACTAGTTTGATCAAATGGCCCCACGTGCTTAAAACAGGTGGGTGATCATTTGGTGATGTCTCTAACAAATATGGCTAAAAAGAAAAAAGGAGAGGGAGAAACTTAGAAAAAGAGTCTAATCTCTATTTGAACCACATGTACTAAGCAACTTATTATGAAAATGTCCTAATTTCTAAGTATAGGATTTGATTTTGCATTGTTCTAGTCATTAGCTTGGATAAAGGAGGGATTAACATAAGGTTTAAAGTCGGTGGTGGTAGTATAAAAATATTATATATAGTATATAATAAAAAATTATTTCTTTTGGCCTTGGCTGGCCCATGAGGGTAGGGGAAGGGCCATGCCCGGGCCCTATCCTTTAATAACCCTTCCTAGGGGGCATTTTAAAGAAGTAAATCCCCATTAGGAAATGAGATTTGCAATTTTTCCACTGTTATTATTGGCAGAAACTCTGCAATTAACTTTTCCACTATAATATAATTGGTGGAAACTCTGCAATTGCCACTTTTCCACTAATATGATTGGCGGAAACTCTGCAATTGCCGATTTTCCACTGATATTACCTGTTGAAACTTTGCAACAAACTTTTCCACTACTTTTAACCTATATTATTGTCAACACACTTGTTTAAACTCATTGAGAAAATATAAAATCCTACATTCTTTTTATTAAAAATCTGTGCATGCAATGAGCTAACCTATATTCAATAATTCCTTGGTGCTCCTAGAGATGTCAAATGGGCCGGGCCGGGCCGAACCAGTCAACGGGCCGTGCTGGGCCGAGGAGGCTGGGCCTGTTTGGCCTGGGCCCGCCTGGCACGTGGGATGCCCTTTGTGGCCCGCCTGGCCCACCCAAAAGTGACTTTTTAAAAAAAAATTATCCATTTTACAACCCCCCCCTGCAACAGCAATAAAACGATCATATAAGGGGTATTTTGTGTCCTTTTCAATTTTACAAAGTCTATAATACCCAAACCCTCCTACTACGTAAAAAGTGTATATCGTGACAACTTGCCAATAGGCTCAACTTTGCTAAAAATTGGATTAAGTCTTAATAACATATAAATAAAAAATTACCAAGAATTTAAAACTACTAAACCAAAAGGTTAAAATAACATGATGGGGTTGGTTTTCTTTTAATTATTGGAACTTCCATGATTCCATCCATCCTAACCCCACTAATACAAGTGCACCTAGGTGAGCCCCATGAGATTTAGTAGGAAATTCCCAATCTATATCAATCAATCAGAGTAACTGAATGAGTCTCTTTTCTGATGATGGTGGAACAGTTGGATGAGTCTCTTTTCTGATGATGGTGGAACAGTTGGATGCTAATTTGCTGTGATATCTCATATTTTGTCACTACCCATTGACTTTTGTGTTATCTTATAATTTGGATGTCCTCCTGTCTATGGTTTCTCTCTCATTTAAAGCTCCATCTGCCCCACTACAACTATCCTTCCACAATCAGTTTTACATTCTTCCTCCACTTGTGGAGAAGTATAAATAAAATATCAAATAAGAATTTCAGAAATTTCAGAAAAAAAAAGTGAACTAAATTTTTGGATGAGCACACTACCTAATGAGACAAATGTAATCACATTCAGTGGGACCCATGTGTTAATTGACTCAATAAAAAAAGGCTTCCCAAAAACATTAAAAAAAAACCTCAATAATATATTTTTAGATGGCACAAGTCTTCAAAGATATCAAAGAAACAGAATGAGAAAGAAAAAAAGTAACAAAAAAAAATATAAAGAAATCATATTCATGATATGCATTTTCTAAACTGTGTTAGAGATAGAGCCTAGTTGTCCTAATCAAAACTGCCAAATCTGACTAGTGCGCTCTCACTGGCAAGTCCTACACCACATGTGAAACCATTCATCTTATTCTTTTATGATTTTTATTTACTTCAAACCTAACTTTCATCGACCACATGACATACTGGAACTGGGGGTATGGACCATATGACATGCTAACTTACTTGAGGTATGTGATGTTGGTATTCTGATTAATCAACATCTTTGTTTCACTTTCAATGACTACTGCTTCAAAGTTGAGAGTTTCAAATTCTAATCATGGGGGTGATGGTATTAGTGTTATTTCTAAAAAAATGAAAAAAAAAAAGAGCAGGCCCGCCTGGCCCGGCCCGCTCCAGCCCGCCCCATGGCGGGCCATGCCAGTGGGTCGTGCCGTGCCAGGGGTTTTCCTTGGCTGGCCGTGCCAGCCCGGCCCGCTAGCTGGGGCAGGCCGTGCCAGCTCGGCCCGTGGCACGGGTGGGCCGAAGCTGGGCCGGCACCGCCCATTTGACATCTCTAGGTGCTCCTAACTTTTCTTTATTTACACTCATCTTGACAGAGTTGCTTAGCTATAGAGCCGCACCAATTTCTCACATTCTCTAATATGTTTTTTTTTTGGTAAATAGATTCTCTAATATGTTATAAGAAGACTTGTAGCATATTTGTGGAGGTCAATATGTCACGACCCGAGCCCGAATTACAATAACCACGGGCCGTGAATCCATACTTACTCCCGTGAACTCCGAATTAACCGAAGTTAAAACGAAATTCACAAGGGATAACATTCTCAATAAACCTGTCAAATACACAATAATGCGGAAACATCTACATATATTTGACAATATCAAATTTCAATTTACATGTATGCAAAAGAATACGGTCCTTATACATGTATCATTCTCATCGCTTCTTGCCTATCGGTGTATACCAAAAACACCATACAATAATAATTAATTACATTCCAAAATGATTAAACCGAATACTTTTCAAACATTTCTCAAAATGTTGAAATTCTTTTTCGCGCTCGAATACCCCTATCAAACGGTATTCCGGCCGTTCCACTCGATCAATCCTCCTGGAGGAACCGGAGCGGTCTCCTCCGCTGGCGCCGGGGGCGCTGCCGCATTGGCAATGGCAAACGGGCCTGTGATGTCATCAATAACACTAATGAACACGACGGTTCAACAATGTATAAACAATTCTTGTAATAGCACATGTTAGTACATATACTAAATTCATTAAATCCATTAGGTACAATTACCATTCTAGACAGATATAGATAATCCCTACAATGACAATAGATAACATATGAGTTCATCAATAAACATTCACTATCATAGCTTTCGGTCATTTCATTTCATTTCGTTTCGTTTTATTTACCATTTCGTTCATTCCATTTCATTTCCTTTCATTTACCATCTTCCCTCAAAGGAAGGATTCATCTTCCAAATGGAAGGCATCAATCAATATCCATAGACATGATCGGAATATGTGGGACTTACTAGTGTCCGGGCCAGGGACAACTAGCATCACCACGGAGCTCCGGAACGCCCCCAAATCCATCTGCTGCAGCAGGATTAATCATTACTCAATGTTACCTTTAGTAATTGTGCATTATTCAGTGTCATATGTAGTGATTATTCATTAATTCAGTGTGAGTTCAATGTCAATTCAGTGTGGCTCAATAATGAGCTTAAGAAACCACTATGTAATGCTTAAACCAACAATTGAGTGGACATCGTTATTAATGCACGTGTTATTGTGGATGACATTACTTTAATTAAATTGTGCATTAAATAACTAGTTAACACCTATGAAGGTTTAGATATCACTAAAGCTAGTCTCATTGACTAGGCTTTCCATTTAGATTAGTCACAATTTACCCCACGAGTCGTCTTCACTACATGAGGGTTATCTATGACCACATAAGCAACCATAGTTCTCGCAAAATCCAAGACTCACTGGTAGCCGCAACTGTACTGGTGGTTAGCCGCAACCTTGTTGGCGGCTAGCCGAAATTCGGCTCGCGGCTAGCCGAACCAAGTTCGGTTAGCTTTCCAGAAGCTGATTTTTCTAACGCATTTTTTACCCAATTTCGGTCAGCTCGGCGGTTACCTCACGGCTAGCCGAAATTGGACCGAAATTCGGCGGTTAGCTTTCCAGAAGCTCGCCAAAACTGAGATTTTTGGCGGTTAGCCCGCGGTTAGCCGAAACTCACCCAGAAACTCATTTTCGAGCTTCAGCAGTTCTGAACCAAAATCCACATTTTTGAACTCCTTGAGTTCATACAAGTTCTATGAAGTCATCAATCACTAGAAATGCATATACTTGCCTCTTATGAAGTTCAATAGCAAAATCCCTCTTTCCTTAGCTCGTTCTTTGAGATGACAACCCTAATTCCCAAGAAAACATGTAACACCGAATTCTATGAGTCATTGGTGCTACCCATTACTTCTATCTATTCAATAGAACTTGGAAAACCTAAGGTAAGAGCAACTACTTACTTGTGGCTCCAAGTAAAGAGATCTTGAGTTCTCTTTCAAGCTCTAACTCTTCAAAATGGAGGAGATGGCTTGGGGAAGAAGATGAAGTAGCTCAACTCCACTCCAATCACTTGCAACTCTTCTAATCTTCACACTAGAGGGAGAGAAAATGGAAGGAGAAGAAAAGAAATGGTGTCTAGGGTTTGGTTGAAGTGGAAATGAATGCATTCACTCATCTCATTCTAATATAAAGATACTTCACACTAAAGCCCCCTCCTATTATTCTTTATTACACTTTGAGTCAAATGAAACCTCATTTGGCCCATTTGAGGTCAAATGGGATCGAATCTATTATGAAAGTTAACGTACTATTCGAGATACACGCGTTGATATCAAGAATTTCCGTATTTGACGAAATACGTGAAAACTCATATTTACGAGAAAGTCCTTAGTCTACCTTGTTTGAGTCTAAGCTCATTTTTACCTATTCACTTTCACTTCATTATGCTTAATGCATCATTTGAGACTAATTGGTCTCTCTTTGGTCATTAACCTCAATTAATACAATTATTCATGTTTAATTAGCATTAATCCCAATTAATTAGTCTTAATCGTGATTAGTTTGGGTCGGGGTGTAACAGGTCATTGATTCCACAGAGTGGGTTTGGAACTGGGTGTGTTCTGTGATTCTCCTCTTCAGCCATTAAAAACCATGTAAATAGCTGAAACAAATATTACTTCTTTTTTTTTTCCCCCTTTTTTCAAAGGTTGACAACAGGTTTTGAACAACAGTCGCTCTCCCAGGAAATATGATAGGTTGGAACTTGAAAAGTTATCAATGGGAGGTCACTGCACAATGAACAAATAAATAAATAAAAATTGAGGGGGAGATTTTGTAAAAAGAACATGTAGGATCCAAAAAAATTGGGGGTGGGACCGTGGGTGGCCTCAGATTCATCAATTGGATTAGGGTTGAGTTAGCAGGTTGAAGTATAATAAGCTGACTCCATTGCGTTAAATGGTATAATAGCATCACCATATTAACCTATCTCTGTTTGATTTATTAACCAGAATAACATGGTTCCCTTCGGGTCAGGTCAGAAAGCTGGCCTGTGTTGAATGCATGTTCAATCTTAGTTTAGTTATTGAGCCTAATCACGAGGTCCAATCCAACTAAAGTACCTGAGCCATTACCCATTTGTTTAACCATCTTGGATCAGGCTAGTCAAGCAGTTAAGCATTAATAGTGCCATGCCCTCAGAATTCAATTACATTGAAAAATTAGGCCTTAAGGATAGAAGGTGAGCTAATAATTCAGATTATTATCCCAACTCTCTCTCTCTCTCTCTCTCTCTCTCTCTCTCTCTCTCTCTCTCTTAAAAACTATTTTCATTCCTTGGTCGTCCCATGCGCCATCATTGGCGTGCTCTGCACCACTGTCTCTGGGACACAATTATAATACTCGAGCCGCACTAGAAGTGGGCTAACTCCAGTCCCAGATAATGGTTCTTTGCGGTCAAAGCAATGATGGAAGGGCCCAACCATCTGAATAATGTTAGGGCGTGCAGTGTCCTACTCAAGATGGTCCCCATGTAGTGACCTATCTACGATTGCCCCTAAGCCTAAAAGATATAAAAATGCCATCAGATGTCCTAATTTGTAAAAATCCCTTTTTCAAATGAAAATTGATGACTGATTTTTTGACAACTTGTGTGGATTCTGGGCCTCAATTGTGTAAAAGTAGGACTAGTAACAGGAGTCCAACCCTTTGGTTTAGATGGGATGTTTCTGGGTCATGTTGGCCCTAAGCCTAGGATCCATATCTGGACTTGATTGGTCATTTTTGAGTTAGGATCTTGAGTCAGCACAACTGAAATCAATGTCACCCCTCCTGAGTTTTTTGTTTTACTAGTATCAACCTGTGTAAATATAAGTGTTCGTGATTTCCTTTTTGTTAGCCCCAGTTGAAGGCATACAAATTAGCACTAGCAGGAAGGACCTGTTGTTTTCATCATGGATTATGATTTAGGCCCTATTTCTTTGCCTAAAAACATGTAGAATTGAATACCTAGTGATTAAAGAAGAAGATCAATGGTGAATTTTAAAAAGAGGAATTTATGGGACAAATTTTTGTGGGCCCCCATACGTCCTACAAATACCCCGTATCACATTGGACACCGGAGGGGTCCTTATGTGGCATTTTTCTTTTCTTTTTTTTGTCTTTTTGCGATATGGCCAATCCCCGATGGTCGATATCGACAATTATATCAATCATATTTTCTTCAATATGTAACTGTCTTATTTATTGAACACAACAGAATTGTCGATATCGACCATATCGCAAAATAACAAGAAAAAAGACGAATATGGATTTTCTTCCTTAGTTGCTGGTGCTTCATAAACAATCAATGTCCTTTCTCTCACACCCTTTAAATGCAAATCAAATTCTATTGAATATAAGAATTTAAACAAAATTAACAGCCAAAAGGAAGAAAACAAATATATGCATGATAAAAGGTCACTAAATAAAATAATCACCACACGACCATTAAAGACACAAAATCTGAGGTCCTGGGTTTTGATTTTCCACAAACCAGTCATGTAGAGATATCGCAAAACAACAAAAAAAAAAAAAAAAAAAAAAAAGAAGAAGAAGAGAAGAAAAATGCCACATAAGGACCCCTCTCATGTCCAATATGATACATGATCTTAGTAGGACATACGGGGTCTTACCGAGATTTATCTCGTAAATTCCTCTTTTAAAAATGAGCCATCAAATAACTACTTCTTTTGTTTCAATTTTCCTAAAAGAAAGTGTTATTTAATGCTTCTTTTTAATTCTCTTCTAATCTTCAATTTAAACAATATTTTGTAATCAATTCATATGTATTTTAATGCAAACAAACCATCACTTTACAATAAACAAAGTCAATTAAATTATCTCAACTCATTATTTAAGGTCTTTTAGATCTTAGATATCTCTTAATCAATATATTCTTATGTTATTCAATCCAATGACTAAAATCAGTTGGGCAATAGTCAAATTAAAGTGAGTGAGGCTGGTCAATAGTAAGTTGCACATAACAAATGTTGACTTTACTTGTATTTGCAACAAGTATCACGAGGTAGCTGTTTGTTTCTCATTATTTTGTGACGTTTGACGTTATGGCTTTGCCTTGGATTCTGCACTTTACTCCAGAAAATACTAAACAAAAGTTACGTATAATTGCAGTATAAGATAGCTCAATATGAAAACAAAAGCACAAACGGCGAAGGTCAAAGGGAGACTGATTATAAATATATATATAGAGGAGTTTTTTTTTTTTTTTCCTTCTATGGGAGGTTTCCAACTCTTAAACTAGACTAATCCCTTCGGACCCATAAGAAAGTCGGGTAAATTTTTTTGTAGTCCCAATGTGGTGCAGTTTCAAACATATAACTTTTGAGTGCAAATTATGGTCCTACACCAAGCCTTCACCGGGATACATGCCACTGGAAATGATAAGGAGATTCCAAAGGTCCAATATTTATAGCATACTAAAAAGCTCAACTTAGCAAAGAAAATAAAAGTTACAGATGAGTTAGAGGGCTAAAACAGATAGCAGATTAATGATTTTAAGTTAGCTTTAAATATCTCATCATGATTTTTTTTAAATTTATTAGCCTTCATGTGCCACAAAAGATGTGTACACAAACCTCCCCTTGCCCTTGCCCTTTCCCCTAGTGAAATAGTTACACCCACTCTAAATATACCTCAAGAGGTGGGCCCCAGCCAATTACACATTAACTCCTGTTCATCATGTGGCCCACTCTCTAAGCACCCAAATGCAAATGTCTGCGGGCCGTTCGATGAGTGGGTTTGATTATTTTCTGGCCGTTTATCTGCGTAGGTGGACCCCACCAGATGCAAGGGCCAGGGAGTGTGCGCGTAGATTTCGCAACACAAACTTCCGTTGCAATCCGGAGCAGGTGCATTTAGCCGCGCTTTTTCTGACACTCTCCACGACTCTTTGCTACTTGCATAGCACCAGGCACCAGCCAACAAGAACAAGAAAGAAACAATATCACAGAGAGAGACAGAGAGAGAGAGCTTGCATAGCACCAGGCACCAGCCAACAAGAACAAGAAAGAAACAATATCACAGAGAGAGAGAGAGAGAGTTTTGAATCTTTGAAACGGAATCAATCAAGAAAACCACGTGAGATGAGAATGGCCCAGTACAGACAATCAGGAGCAGAGAGATCTGCGGTAATCCGAGGCCACGATTCCCATCACGGCAGCAACGGGAGCTCCGGCGGTATCTCCGACCAGATGTCCGGCCACATTCCCCTGAAGAAAGGCCGGGTCCGGAGATCCGGCCACTCAGAGATGTACCGGAGTGTCTCCCTCGGCATCGTCTCCGTCATCATCCTCCTCGTTCTAGTCATCACCTTCTTCCACTTTAATTTTCTCTATCGATACAAAGGTTAGAATTAGATTCCATCTTCTTGCAACTCAAAACACATTTCTTGAATTGCATTTGATTGAAATGAAGTTTGTGGGTTCTAACTAGTTCAGGATCATTTGGCCTGAAATGATACATTTGGATGCCACTACATTGTAATGACTGCAATTCATGACTTGTCTCTTTTTTATGTGTAATTTCCTTCACTTTTACAACATGCAATAAGAATCTGATTCAAATGTACCACCACATTTTTATGAAGAGTGGTTTCTAATTTTGAAAAGGTTGGTGAGATGAAATTATTTTAAAATACTTAGCAATCTTGAGTGTGAAGTGTGATATAGTTTGGAATGGACTTTTTGTGTGAGATTTTGTACAAGTGATTAGTTGGGTTTGTTGAAATCTTCTTATATTCTGTAAATTGTGGATTGTTCTTTACTGAGAGTGGGATAATTTGTATTAGAGATTTTGGGTATGTAACTGAGCTCTCTTGTTCTCTTTAGTAAATTTCTCCAAATTTTCTTACCTGTATCAGAGCTCTGGTTCGAGTTCCGCTTGCTGCTTTGGCTTTAGTTGATTTTTTGTATGTGGTTTCAGATCATACATGGTTGCCTCCTAACTAGAAGTTTTATAAAGGAGTTTTCTTTCGGGTTTGGCGTATTTAAGGCATATGATTGCAATCCCTTGTTTCCTTACTGTGTTAACTTGTCTTCCTGTTTGCCCGTGAACATAGGGCTTAATGATAGATCACATAAAGTCTAGCTTTTAATCTTGTGCTTGTCATTTCTTTGTATCTATGCTTCTCTGTTTGTTGATTGTTTGCACATTTCTCTGTCTAAAATCCAAAATTAGCAATGCATCTTAGTAGTGTTTGGATGTCCCAAGAAGTTGGAAGGAAGGATTCTTTACTGGAGAAAATCTGGAGGAGAGCAAATCATTTCAGATACAAGTGGATACATTTCCATAAATTCGTCGAGCCGAAATGATTCAAGAAACGGATGCGAAATAGTTTCAGTGCAATAATTCTTTTTTATTGTTTTTAGTGCAGTATCTCATTCCTCACTACGTGGGCATCCTGACATAGCCTTAGAGAACAACTCCATTCAAATTTTAGCATTCTTGTGCCTTGGCCTGGAGCAGCAGCATTGCTGTCATTTCCAGTGGAATCCCATGCTATTGCTATATCTCCTTTTTTAACATGATTTCTTTTTAATGGGAAATGTTTATAGATGATAAGAATTGATACGGATTGCTATAAATGTTTATAGATGATTCGATGCATATCCAGATACTGTTTTTCAATTTGGCTCTCAGAAACTTTGTTGCAGGTAGAGACAATGTGGATAACTGGGAGTGGTAGCTTCGTCGAATTTGTTGTCTCTATTTTCTTCTGTTTAATATGTTTGTTTGTTTCCATTTTAATCCATACTCATTTTCAGAAGAAAGATAATTGTAATTGGATAAACTTATTCATTACTTCCAAGTACATTCACTCTCTTGATCTGTAAAAATGATGTGCTTTGCAGAATACAAAAGTTTGAATAATGGTCAGGATGATGATGAAAAGAATGGTATGGATTCTCTATCAACCATAACTCGGACAATGAGTTACAAAGATGTCAAGTTTGGGCATGGTTCCTTTAGACTTGGGCTAGAGTCAAGATACTGGGATGGGGATGATAGGAGAAGGCATTTTGAATATACTGGTGATGACTTGGAGCTTGCTAGTGCTAATGATGTTAATCATTCCACTGAAAAGGATCGTAAATTGGAGAATCAGAGGAGTGGCCATGGTCACAGAAAGTCTCAAATGAATTCAGTTGAGGATGAAATAAGTGCAGGATTATATAATGAAGCTGGGCGCAGCGAATTGAAGCGTTATGAAGCAGAATATGAAGCCTCCTTGAAAAGTATTGGAGAGTCAACAGATAGAAGTGGAGACAAACATGTATTGTATGATGGTATGGACACAGGATTTCGGGATGAAGATGATGAGCCAATGGTGAATGATGGTTATGGCATCGAATCTCAGGACTCTCTAATGGGAGAATATGTTGACACCAGATTTGATGATGTGAACTTGATGATGCCCTTAGATACCCCTGGCAGAAGAAATAATGACTCATATTCTGTTGAAGATGCTGGGATTACTGATACAGTTGAGGACTTCCCTCTGTTATCTCAGAGTTCTGACAATGTTCAAAAGACATTCTCTACCGAGACTTTGAAGAAATCTGGTTGTGTGAAGAGGATAAATTCTAGGAGAGGGAAGCAGTGCGAACTTTCTGGTGAGTTTTCTATCTCATCATGCAGATGGTTGGCTTTTGCAGGCCGGGTTTTTTGTTATCAGGTCCCTGTGAATCTTATAATTGTTTACTGGAATAGGGTTCCATGATATTGATTGATAATAAATTAAAATGTTCAATTAACAATCTTGACTGCCCATCTTGTTGGACTTATCTTTAATCACTTTGATTGAATGATTCTAGTCATCTGTTACAAAATGGACGGTCAAGTTTCAATGTTGGATTGAAAGGCCTAAATACTGATCTGAATTGCCATCGTCACTCTCAGTAAGATAGTCTTGCCTCTTGAAGCCCAACTGTCCTGTAGTTGTTAAAAACATGGATGCTCTATATTTATTTATGAGAAAAGGCTCCAGACATTGATTACAAGTGTCAATCTTTTGGTCTCACCTTCAATGATTCATGCTTCTTAAATCAATAGCCTCTACAACAGGTGGTTCGTATTAACATTAACTATAATGGAATAAGGTCCAGTCATCTATTTCATTCATCCAGTGGTTCGCACTTTGGATTGCCCATGCTCTGCAAGATTTTCCTTTTAAAATCAAATTTAATGGTTCCAGAAATGTCACCAAAACAAGTTATTCCTTATCAATTAAAACATGTTATATATATATATATTGGGACATCACTCATGTGCCTGGCATTGCATTACTTATGATTTAAAATCAATCTTGAGCTTTGCTACGATTAATGGAAGGTTTAGAAGTTGATGGGAATGAAAGCATGGACTTACATGTATTTCATGTAACATCTTGAAATTACCACTAAAAAAAAGAAATATCTTAAAATGAACCCCTGGGTAATTAATTTCCTTGGGTGCAAAGTCCTGTTTTGAAAATTGGAAATATATATATATATGGGAGATGCTCCTATGAGAGATATCTCTCACCTCTCACCTTATATAAGAGATAGGGGTGGGGGCCCACACATTTAAGTTGTTGGCATTGGATATGGATGTGAGGGCCCCCACTTTATCTCTCATAGTAAGGTGAGAGATGCTCCTATGAGAGATGCTCTCACCTTACTATGAGAGGTAAGGTGGGGACTCTCACATTTAAGTTGTTAGCATTGGATATGGATGTGAGACCCCCCACCTTACCTCTCATTGTCAGGTGAGAACATCTCTCATAGGAGCATCTCCCATATATATATATATGAGTTTTTATTTTTATTTCTAATTGAAAGATAATATATGGAAGAATATGGAAACCAACATTTCCAGCTACCCACCATATTGTTCTATTTCTCCCCCATGTACGTATTGTATATTGTTGTGATCTAGGGCTTAAGAACACGCAAGAAATCAAGAGAAATACAGGATTTACGTGGTTCGGCTTTTGGCCTACGTCCATAGGAGAAGACGAGGAGAGTTTCACTATGCAATCAGAAGAAGCTACATCACAAAGGCTCTTGCCTGTATTTATAATATCAACCCCAAACCCTAGTACAACCATAACAGCCCTACTCATAATCCCAGTAGAAAAAGGGCGGTGCAGGGGCCCGGTTAACCGAGACTAATAACCTATGCACCCAATACCCCAGCTTCTATTTATCCATATAAGTCAAACATATATATTCTTGCTTTTCTATCCAAAACTGATGGTTGTATACTTTTTGTTCTCCTTTTTCTTTTCTCCCTTAGTTTTCTGTTTTTCTGTTGCTTCACTGAGATGTTGATGTTTAAACTTCTATAGGTTCCTCTTTTGATTTGAAGTTCTTAGACTCCACAGCACAGCTTGTAGAGCCTTCGGAAAGTCAAAAATTTTCACAGTTCTCCTTGCAGTATGCAGAGGAAGAAGACAGGCCTAGTGGATCTTGGGAACCCAGATTTGCTGGAAATCAGGCTCTCCAAGAAAGGGAAAAGTCATTTTATGCTCATGATCAAAAAATAAATTGTGGTTTCATTAAAGGTCCAAAAGGAGCAAGCACTGGATTTGATTTGGCAGAAGACGACGCAAGATTTATGAGTAGTTGCCATATAGCCGTTTCTTCCTGTATCTTTGAAAACTCATATAACCTGACAATACCTACCAATAAAGTGGTATGTCTATCAGTTCTATCCACAATCTATCTTTTGAATTCAAGACCTTCATTAACTGGATCTTACAAAGTGGTCAGGGTGGAGATATTTTTTGTAATTGCTAGAGGAATTGCATATTGTCATTCCTGCCAATTATGCACTTTTGATATAAATTCTAGTCTAGCTTATGGATCCTTTACAAATATGACAAAATAAAACTATCTAAGGGCAAAGGACACTTTTCTTTAAGAGCTCTCTCTGGTAATAGTTTGATGCTTTGAGTCTTGAAGTAAATGGGAGGACATCAGTTTGGATGTGCCCCCCCCCCCCCCCCCCCACACACACACACACACCCACCCACAGGCGCGCGCGCGCAAAATAAAGACCACAGCCACTAGTGCTACCAAGGAATGTATGAACAAACAAATGCAATAATATGAGGACCACTGTCTTCTTTTGTGATAAGTTTGATTCATCAGAAATAGGGAGGAGGTGACTTTAAAGGTTTAGGAAGAAATTCTAATGTTGCAAAGAATGCTTGGGAAATATATTAAACCTAGAACAGGATTTTCGACTCGCTTCATGGTTCACGTAGTCCCTTGGTCTTAGGTAATTGGGAATGACCTTAGGCGATCACTTGAGCCTGTAAAAAATGGCATACCATTTTTGGCACCTATGCAAATCAAGGACTATTTTTCTATTCCTAAGGGCCAGTTTGTGCATGCCATTTCCATATAACAGGAAACCATTCTTCATGGAAGATGTAATTTTTATTAACAATTAATCTCTGAGATGACTCTTTCCACTATTTTTGTACAAAGTTTTCTAGATGGAAAGCGGTGGGAAAGTTTAGTCAAACCCTATTTGGTTTACCTCACCAAACTTTGAAAGAAAATATGATATCTGCAGAAATGCAGTCTTTAGTTTTTGTTTCTCTCACAATTTGGAATCGACATAGCAACAGAGTCATGGATAAAATGATGAATTTATTGGAGTGTGAAGTTGCCAATTTATTTTTTGAAATCGTGTCTCCTCTGGAAGCTTTCACTATGCCTTGAAGTCATGTTGAATACTTTTATTAGGTTGAACCTTTCAGGAAATATGAGAGAGGTGGAAACAAAATTATTCTTTGTTCATGTGGAAAACACCTTCTTCTATACCCATGTTCTTATGGGAATCTTCCCCATAAAACATGATTTTAGTTTGTACTTGATTCCTAATCTTTTGAATATTCTTTTTGCTGCAGGCCACACGCTTGTCCAGGAAAACTGTCTGCTTTGTTATGTTCATAGATGAGTTTACATTGCAAATATTATCATCGGAAGGCCAAAAACCTGACAATATGGGATATATTGGCTTTTGGAAGATTGTGGTTGTAAAGAACTTACCTTATACTGACATGCGAATGGTGGGAAAAATACCAAAGTTTTTGACCCATCGACTTTTCCCTTCAGCTAGGTAAGAATGAAGTTACCTAGATCGTGGACAAAATGGTGTCTGAATTGGTACTCGAAACATGTAATTATCAACATCACTGTTCTTTGTGTAGCTTTAATAATTAAAATCAGCTACCACATTTTTATCATTTTCTGGATCTTTGAGTTTTTATTAACCTCTAAAGTGTTCAAATGCTCAGATTTTTTTTTTCTTCAGCATTTTGAGCCATTTTTTAACCATTTTTTGGCTATTTTCTTCAATTCTTTTACAAATACAATACAGAATCGTTTGTTTATTATATATATATATATATTTTTTTTTTCTTTTTTTTTTTGTGATAGTTTGGTATCACAGTTCAACTGGCACTCCAGCTGCTTTTGGGACCAAACCACTCTATTGGTTCAATGTTATGTATATTTTTCAAAACATCACAACTAAGTCACTATTATCTTTTATAATGTTTTGGTAATATCCTTTCACATACAGTGTTCTTTTGTTAATTAGAGGAGGTTTCCTTTCCTTTCCTATGGAAAGGTTTCCTTTTCTTTTTTTTGTGATAGTTTGGTATCACAGTTCAACTGGCACTCCAGCTGCTTTTGGGACCAAACCACTCTCTCTATTGGTTCAATGTTATGTATATTTTTCAAAACATCACAGCTAAGTCACTATTATCTTTTAAATGTTTTGGTAATATCCTTTCACATACAGTGTTCTTTTGTTAATTAGAGGAGGTTTCCTTTCCTTTCCTATGGAAAAGGCATGGTGTCCTTGCCTAAGTTGGGATGTGTTTTTTTCATCTGTTTTTCTTCTTGAAATTATATGAGCCCTGTTCATTTGCAGTTTTAATGTGGTTCTTGTGTGTATTTTTAAGGAAGCTTTTTCTATTGATTTCTATTTTTGTTTCACAAGGCATAGACACTGAATTATTTTACCATTAAAAAAGAAGATTTATAATTTATGGATCGCCATATGTTCAAACACACAAACATGCACTTGCCAGTGAGCGCACTCTCAAGAGCACAATTGGCATGCTCCTTGCTTTGCAAATCTCTTAGATAATTGACTTAGGGCATCATCTATTCTTTTCAGTATAAATATTCCAAGCTACTTCTCTAGTGTGAAATGAAATACGTACACTCTTTTTCAGGTATTCAATCTGGCTTGATGGCAAGTTACAACTTCAAAGTGATCCTCTCCTCATCTTGGAATATTTCCTGTGGCGACAAGGATACGAGTATGCAATTTCCAGTCACTATGATCAGCACTGTGTGTGGGAAGAAGTGATGCAAAACAAGAAGCTAAACACGTACAACCAGACAATCATAGATCAACAATTTGCATTCTATCAGAAAGATGGGCTAAAAAGATTCAATGCCTCAGATCCCAACAAGCTTCTGCCTAGCTGTATGAGTCTTTATTGAATACTCTAATATGCTTCATTCCATGTCTACTTGTATTTTTTTTTACATTTTAGTGTTAATGTCATAAGCAGATGTTCCAGAAGGATCCTTCATTGCGAGAGCGCACACACCCATGTCAAATTTGTTCTCTTGTCTTTGGTTCAATGAAGTTGATCGGTTTACACCTTGTGACCAGCTGAGTTTTGCATACACTTACTTGAAGTTGAGAAGAATGAATCCGGACAAACCTTTTCATCTAAATATGTTCAAGGTGCAGTTCCTTATTTTAATGACATAGCATAGTATTTAAAAATAGAAAATAACTGAAAAAAGATATGCTTACAAGCTTTAATAATTGTTCCTGATCTCTTTTCTTTCATTCCTATTGCAGGATTGTGAAAGACGGTCTATAGCAAAGCAATACCATCATCAGGCAGAGGATAAACACTGAAACAGAATGCTCCTATGCAAGCATTGGGGGTGAAGAGTGGATTATAACAAGCTTTCTAGCTTCATATTCTTTCTACTTGTTTTGAGCTTGACCTCGTCCGCGCCCATTCATCCCGATTGGGTTGCCCACTATCTGCAGCTGATGATCCTTTTGCCCAGTGCCACACAATATTCTTCCCATTATCGTTATCAAGCACTCCGGGTTTCATATGAGGACGATGAGATGATGAGTTCAGTTTAGTCTAAGGTATGTGTTCTTTAAATTATTTTTTGCCTTTTGATCCCATCATATATGATGCTTTGCATTGATTTCCAATGCAGGCTTACAGTTCTCTTTGAAGGCATGACAACTCTTCTCTATCTGTACTAAAATGTGCCCTGATGCAATGCAATTTTTGTCCTGCTTCCCATGTCGGGCATTTGGCTCTCATTGTAACTGGGAAACATTTTTCTTGCTTATAAACTTGTCTGCAATTTGATGTGTACTTGCATTGTATTTTGATTGTTTGGGTGTATAGTATCTAGGGCGCCATCAGAGGCTTCAAGTTAATTTGGAGTACTTTCAGCATTCTCAAATTGCAATTCTAATTAGCTCAATGGTGAGGCACCTCTCTCTCTTCATGGTTATAGAGATTTGGATAGAGTGTGCAAGTATGTGTGGAGTTTTAAAAAAAAGGAAAATCGGTTCTAAATGAGGACATTATTGATTCATATTCTAGGCATTGTTTTAAAATAGAGTGCATCTGTTTGAAAATGTAATTTTGATATAAATAGAGAACAATAGGGTTTGATTTAAGTTACCTTAGTTTACAGTCTTAAAAAGAAACTTTAAATTTGTTTGAATTGCAACCTCCTTTTAAAAAAAAAAAAACTAGATGTTGTTATTGGGGTATAAGCCCCTAATATCGAATGTGATTGAAGTTTAAAATCACTACTGGCTTTGGGCCGCCCACTGTTCACCATGCACGTGAGGGTCATGAATAATGGATACCGGGGATGGGGAAACAGGTAGAATTTTCAAGAACTGCCAGGCCCGTGGGACCCACTGGGCGCACGCATTTGAGCTTTGATAGTCCCTTGGATTGATGGCTTCCATTAGACTTTCTGCAATAATTAGGGTTTTCATAACTTTGAGGCCTTTAAAATAGGGAAAATATTCTCTTACGAGGGGATTGCATGTGGATTTTTATTCAGCGGGGGCGGGCCCCTTGATATTCTTGTCGTCTTATGATCTTGCATCATGACTAATTTCACACCCATTGAGCCTCCAATGGCTGTTGAATTGAACCTCATAAACATCTATGGCTAAGATGCCGTTAAACTTTAAGGTTGAAACCAAGCACTAGGATAATTTGGTGGGATTGATTTTTTCTTCATTTTTGTTCTTCTTCGTCCATAAGGGCACCTTTTCATCTAGCCTCCTCCCACACAATCATCTAAATGAGACATGTGGGGAAAGTCGACATGTTGGGAAAGTTTCGCATCCCACATCGCCTACGTAATGAGTTTAATAGAGCTTCATACAACTATTTGGGCCTTCCACCTATCGGATTAAACTTTTGGATTGGTACATGTTATCTTATATGGTATCTGAGCACGATAAATCATTTAATTTTTGCCACTAAATTTTGATTTGGATGAGTGATATCTTTAATCACATTATCATGAGTGACATTCTGAGCGAAGCCAATTAGAATACTAACTCTAACCGTTGTTTCTCATCCGAATGGTGACCCTTCCATGGTTTTCATGCTTTCACATGAGCCTCACACGCATTGCCTTCCAACCATCCTCATAGACGCCTACGTGCTTTGAAAATGACCCCGTAAAGAGACCTAAGTTTTATGGTTTTCATGCTTCCAACACATGCTAGTTCCATTCTTATAGATGCATGGATCATGGATTGGCCACTCTGAAATGACTCGGGAAAGAAATAAGCTGCATATAGTTTCTGATTTAGAGGGTGAATAGAAAGCCCCACAGGCTAGGCCTTCCATCCATATATAGACGTCCCCAGCTGCTCTGAAAATGACTCGAGAAAGAAACATAATTTTCTCATTTGGATGCTGAATGTAAAGCAATTCCCTCCTATGGTTTTCATCCTTTTACGTGAGCTTCACAGGCTAGGCCTTACATCCTTATGGACGGCCTGGCCGCTCTGAAAATGAATTGTGAAAGAAACCTAGCTATGTTTCTATTGTGGACGGTGAATAGAAAGCAATTCATCCAATTTGCAAAGTTCTGTTTTAGACCGAGAATTCTTGTATAAATTAGAGACGTCTTTCATACTGAACATATATAGACTAGTTTCTGTTGTGTCATACTATCATTCTAGTTTTATGTTTCTTTTGTCCAAGAAAGAAAGCCAGTTCACCTATCTTTTATTATATATTTTACAAAATGTCCCTTTCTGTTGGTATACCACATATATATATATATATATATATATGGGAGGGGATCACACAGGCTGCAGCCTGTCTTATCACAAGCTGGACGCGTGTGTAAGCCCAACGGATCCTATGACTGAATTGCTCCCCTGCAACCATTTTCCGCTCTTATGAAAAAGTTTTCCCCCCTTTCTCATTCCTCTCCTCTGTCTCTCGTCTCTCTCCCTTTCTCTCATCATCGAATCGCCTGAGTTTGTTCTCGCCTCTCTCTCTCGGACGACAACGAGAGGCATCGACGACCACCAGCCCTCCATCTCTCGTTTTCCCCCTTTCTCATTCCTCTCATCTGTCTCTCGTCTCTCTCCCTTTCTCTCATCGAATCGCCTGAGTTTGTTCGCCTGAGTCAAACTCGCATCTCTCTCTGTCGGACAACAACGACGCGGCAAAGACGACCACCACCTGCTCTCTGTCTCTCACGACGACGAGGGGAAGCTCCCTGTCTCTCGTCTGATCTCTCTCTCACGGCAACGCCGGACTCTCCCTCGCTACTTCTCTCTCTCTGAAAGCGACGAAACCCTCTCCCAGCGAAGCTGTCTCCCTCCCTCGCCGGTCTGAACTCAGGTCTTTCATCTCAGGTATGAACTCCTTTTAATATCTTGTGACTCAAATATGGTTGAAATGAAAGGGGCTAAAAATAAAAAAATAAAAACGATCAAGTTCTCCATTTTGGAAGAGTGCCAAAGAGCCCAATACCTTATCTTTTAGTCCATATAATGGATTTGTATTCTTTGAGTTATCGTTGAGTTTTCTGCAATACCCTGATCACCAGAGCCCATGAACTCACCATTTTGATCAGAAGAGTTTGCTGATGAGGTTGTGGATTTCCTTGTTCTCCTGGACATGCTAAGGTCATAATGGCATTTATTTGGATTGCATTCACTTCCCATTGAGGCTCAAAATCTCTGAGTAGAGATAGTATTGATGATCGTTTATTTATTCCTTTTTTTTTTCCTCCTGACTTGAGAAAGGAAGCTGATAGTTTTTGGGCTGTTAAGAAAGGAATTTAGCTATCAGAACTTTGCTTATTGCATAATTATGTGGTACTATGAAATAATAAAACAGGGTAGAATGTCCGTATCAGTGTCTTAAATAATTGAAAGATCAACAGCCAAATGGCTGTTGACTGAACATGAGCTGATACCAACCACCAATTTTCAGAAACATAATAAATGGTCTTGTGCCTTAAGTATGTAATTGCATAGGAATAGAAGTATTACATGTTCATACTGAAACTTGGGGTGTGTTTGGATGCAACCTTAATTTGGGAATTGGGATTTGTCAAGTGCAAACAGTGATGTTGATGAGTAGTGCCGTGTGTTTGAAACAAAGAAAAGGGAAACCGCAATACAAAGGGTTCTCTTTTCCTGCTTTCTCTACCCAAAAACGATTGAGAGAAGATACAAATAAAGGCAAGCATGAATAACAAAGTCTATTATTTGATTCAACCATAACCACAAGTTTCTCTCTGTGTTTAATAATGGCAGTTTTATAGGTGACTCGGGTCATCTTAATGAATGAACCTTGATTTTTTGCATAAACTAGTGTTGGGTGGTAGATTTTGAGTTAGAACTAACATATCCAAAATTCCTTGTTGAAATAATAGGCAAATGCTTTTTAATCTTTTCTTTCCAGTTGCATTTCATATGGTTGATTGATAGGTTTTCTTAAATATTTGATACTATTGTCATTTTAGAGACACGATAATTGTAAGAGGTAGCAAAATTGTTCAAAAAAAAATAACATGCCCATTTCTTTATTTGGGTCCGTTATTCATGTCCAATTTTAATTATTTGTCATCCAGATTGCAAATGGATATGACCTCATGCTCCTCATCACCAATTTGCCACTATCCGGTTGTAGATGAAAACATGACACCAAGATTGGGCATGCATTTTGATGATTTAGAGGAGGTATATAACTTTTACAATGCTTATGGTAAACTTGCTGGATTTAGTGTAAGAAAAGAATCTAGTAATAGAGGTAAAGATGGGGAGGTTGTATGGAAAATATTTGTCTGTTCAAAGCAGGGTAAAACAGATGAGAGACACTGGATTGGTAAGGAAGTGGTTCAAATACGTCGAATGGAAACAAGATTCGATTGTATGGCTAAGTTGCAAGTGAAATTAGATAAATCAGGTGGTTATGTGGTGTCCCAGTTTGTTCCTCAACACTCTCATGCCCCCGCTACTCCAAGTAAGAGATTTATGTTGAGGTCGCATCGTGAAATGCCAGAATCAAAGAGAAGACTTATAAATGCATATGATGCTGCAAATGTGCGAAGCAAACAGCAAATGCAAGTGTTTGCATCGCAGTCTGGGGGATTGGACAAAATTGGATTTATAGATACGGATGCCAGGAATCACCGTAGGGATGAAAAGGAAAAGAAAAAGGGGCTAGATGGACAGTTGCTATTTCAACTTTTTGAAAACCGGAAAGAAATGGGAAATGGTTTCACATATATATACCATTGAGCGAGATGCAGATAAAAAGATAATGCATGTGTTTTGGGAAAACGGATCATTTCGTTCTGCTTACAAAATCTTTGGTGATGTTGTGACATTTGATACAACCTATAAGACCAACTGTTATGAACTTATTTTTGCCACATTTGTAGGTTGCAATCATCATGGGCAAACTACTTTATTTGGATGTGGCTTTCTACCAAATGAAAAAACCGAGTCATTTGAGTGGTTGTTTAACACATGGCTTCAAGCCATGTCATATAGTCCACCAAAGGGTATTATAACAGATCAAGACTTGGCTATGACAAAAGCCATTAAAAATGTCATGCCAAATACTGTTCATCGGTATTGTCTATGGCACATTTTGGATAAGTTGCCGACGAATTTGGGAGGGCTTCATATTCACAATGAGGGTTTAATAGAAAAGATAAACAAATGTGTTCATAACTCAGGCACTACTGATCAATTTGACAGTTTTTGGAATCAGATCATAACAGACAATGAGCTTATGGAGAATGATTGGTTGGCGGATATATTTAGAATTCGTCATATGTGGGTTCCGACATATTTAAAGAAAAATTTCTTTGGTGGTATGTCGACGACTCAACGAAGTGAAAGCATAAATGCATTTGTGAAGCAATACGTAGAGTACAAGAATTCCCTACTTGATTTCATATTGCGTTTTGATGCCGGGGTGGAACGTTTAAGGTATCTTGAAAAGAAGGAGGATTTTGAAAATAGTAATGGGAGGCCTAAAATCAAGACATTTTCACCAATGGAAAAGCAAATGGCCGAAGTATACACAAGGAACATATTTTATAAGTTTCAAGATGAGTTATTAACCACCATGTCAGTTGCAGAAAATATTGTTTACGAGGATGATGTCAGTTGTAAGTTCGTTGTGAAAACTTATTCCGACGAAAAGGAAATTGAAAGAGAGGTTTTATGGAAAAAAGACGAGAAGCATGCATATTGTTCTTGCCACAAGTTTGAATTTGAAGGCATCCCTTGTAGTCATGTTTTGTGTGTCTTGAAGAGATATGCTATATTCTTTTTACCTGAGCGTTACATATTGAGAAGATGGACGAAGGGTGTTACAAGAGATGCATTTGTAGACGTGGTGGAGTCGGGTGGATCAGAAGGTGTTGACCCATGCTTGGCTAGACATAGTCACTTGTCTTGCATGTTTGCAGGGCTTATTGACACAGCTAGTCAATCTAAAAAAGGTTTTGAATGTTTAATCAGTGGTCATAATGAATTGGACGATATTTGGGGGTTTCAAAGTCTATATACTGAATTTGAAATCTGCAATTTTTGGTTAAAAAAAATCGCGTCTGCGTAGTGTTCCAATCGCGCACTTTTGGAACCCAGTCAGTCAAATCTGCCAAAAACCAATATGAGTAGCCCTATTTAGGTCACTATTCGACCCACTTCCGGAGAGTATTTTTTCATGAAAATTGGGGAACTCGAAGTCCATATAATAAACTTGAAATCTGTAATTTTTGGTTAAAAAAAATCGCGTTTGCCCAGCGTTCCAATCGCGCACTTTTGGAACCTAGTCAGTCAAGTCTACCAAAAACCAATCTGAGTAGCCCTATTTAGGTCACTGTTTGACCCACTTCCAGAGGGATTTTTTTCATGAAAATTGGGGAACTCGAAGTCCATATAATGAACTTAAAATCTGAATTTTTTCGTTAAAAAAAAATCGCGTCTGCGTAGTGTTCCAGTCGCGCACTTTTGGAACCCAGTCAGTCAAATCTGCCAAAAACCAATCTAGCAGATTTGACTGACTGGGTTGGAAAAGTGCGCGACTGGACCGCTAGGCAAGCGCTATTTTTTTTTAACCAAAAAATGCAGATTTTAAGTTCATTATATGGACTTCGAGTTCCCCAATTTTCATGAAAAAAATCCCTCCGGAAGTGGGTCAAACAGTGACCTAAACAGGGCTACTCAGATTGGTTTTTGGCAGACTTGACTGACTGGGTTCCAAAAGTGCGCAATTGGAACGCTGGGCAAACGCGATTTTTTTAACCAAAAATTGCAGATTTCAAGTTTATTATATGGACTTCGAGTTCCCCAATTTTCATGAAAAAATACTCTCCGGAAGTGGGTCGAATAGTGACCTAAATAGGGCTACTCATATTGGTTTTTGGCAGATTTGACTGACTGGGTTCCAAAAGTGTGCGATTGGAACACTAGCAGACGCGATTTTTTTTAACCAAAAATTGCAGATTTCAAGTTCAGTATATAGACTTTGAAACCCCTAAATATCGTCCAAAAATTCCTTCGAGAAGTGGGCTAACCAGTGCCCCAAACAGGGGTACTCAGCATCACTAAAACAAAAAAAACATGTTCTTGCCAATAACTTAAAACATCAGCATTCACCATTCTTATTCAACATCAAACCAACCACTCACCTATAACTTCCACATTCAAACTCAACCTGTTTTTGCCCATCACTTAAAACATCAACATTTTTCATTCTTATTCAACATCAAACCAACCATTCATTCACCTATAATCAACACAAGCATCCAGATTCAGCACCAACATCACCTTTCTTACTCAACATTAACAAATATTCAGATTCAACACCATGCTCATGCTCATCCTGAGCAAGGCCAACAACACTTATGTAGGAATCATTCAACATGATACACATATCAACATGGGACAAAAAGAAATCCAACATGATCATTCCACATTCACATTTAACATTGGCTTCAACATCAACTATTTTAAACTCAACATTGAACATAAATAAGAAAAAAAGTGCATCTGGACATTCCATAAATCAACATTCAACACTCAACATTGAAAAAAAAAAAAAAACTAACAGAGATGGCTAAGCTCGGGTTGCCAAGTTTGATCCCCATACATATGCAACAAATAGTATAAACATCATCAATATATAGCTAGTATAATTTGGGTGTTGCGGCTGAACATTATGAGCTTCAACACTTTCTCTCAAAGATTTTATCTCCTGCTTCATCTCTTCAAGTAACGTTCTCATTTCATCTTCTCTTCGTTCGCTTTGCACACGTCCCATACTTCGGACCGGTGAATTTTCAATCGCAGCCTCATCCATCCAAATAAACCACCCGCAACCTCCTTCTCCCTACACACAAATTCATAGCAAAAGAAATATTAATTTTAGAGTGAGAATACATAGTAATTTAAGAAGTTGAAATCTATTAATACTTACGTGTAAATCCGGGCATTTCCAAAATCTTCGTCCTTGATTCAGAGTCGTACGAAATGTCTTTAAAATCATAAACCCATGCCCACATGGGCACTTTGGAGCCCATTCTAATTTTCTAACGGAAGACGATGCTGACGACATTTGTAAGCCTATTCCCATTATGGGAAGAAAAAATAAACAAAAAGTCTTTAAACAAAAGGATAACATCAGATAAAAGAGTTCAGACATAACTCTCAAAAGCTAGCAACTCAAATGGGAAAAGTTGAGATATTTAGAGGGCATCTGAACAAGAACTGTCCAAACAAAAATATTGTGCATGTGGATGTTGGAGGTGGATCCAGATTTTCACATGGATTAATTGGAGGTAGATCCAACATTTTTATGTGAGTTTTGGATTTTTAGGAGGTTGAAAATCACAATGTGACTTAAGCAAGCAAGCATATGATAAATCAAATGTGGGATCACTAATTTCATCATTTGAGGGAGTGTACTACTATAGTTTAATCATCCATTATGTCTACCATAAGAAGAGTTTTAATTAAGCACACTAAGATTGCGTCATTGGCTGAGGTCCTTTTGATATGCCAAATTAACAAAAACACAAAACCTATTCCGCCAGCAAAGGCAACTAAGGGAGAGAGTACATGGTAATAGAAAGGAAAGAAAAATGCCATGAATCCATATAGGATTTGGTAGTTAGATGACTTTTATGGAGTAGAAGTCAGACAAAAAGCTACAACTATTGACAAGTCCAACAGGTGGGGAAATGGTGAAATGAGGTCCTAGCAAAAGAACCTCATACTAGTCCTGAAGAGTTCTCTTATTATTGCAGTCCCTCTTATTATTAATAAGAGGACTAGTATGAGGTTCTTTGGGCTGAAAAGGAAGAAATTGGGTTTTGGATGACACTCCATTTTTCATGTTCATTGAATTGAATTGTATTTTCTCTGAGGACTCAAATACTAGAGTTCCCTCACATTATGAGGAAAATGGTGCTGTGTAGATTTTTTTTTTATATTTTATACTTGAATGAGAATTTAGGGGCCTGTGGGTTTTCTTGCTGCTAGTGTTCCTCTTGAATGAATTAAGGTTTATAAAGATTGGCTAATTCCTACTATCTTAATCATCACAAGTTGACAACCCATTGCATGATGTTACATGTTCTCTGTTCTTCCTCCAATAAACTGTATTTAGATCTCTAATGGTAGAAAGAAGCAGAGGATGCATTCTGCCCATGTTAATGTAGTAGGCTTTCTATTTCCATCAGGTAGAATGATAAGAGTATTTATACATTAGGAAGGTGGGAAGTAAAATTTGCTATGGAGTGTGTAACAACTCTCCCCGAGTGCACACAACCCTGGTCAGGGAATACTCATGGGTTAAGTTAGAGATCAATCTTTATCTAATCTAGCTCTTAAATGCTGACAATAATCCTAACATGATCTAAACATGTTATTCTTAATTAATCCTAAAACATATCCTAACAACTCCAACCTTCCTAAAAAATAATATTCTGCATCATCATTCACCATCAATTCTCAGTGCGAAATTGATAGTTCTGTTTCAACTTAGTTGTTGTTTCACATATGATATGAGGTACATTTAAATCAAATGACATTACTAAAGGGCCTTAAACTTAATGTACTGATATGATTTTTTAACAGGGCACAAGTGATCTTGCTAAACAGCCCTCATTGACTGACCCGAGCAATTAGAGGATGGAGAAGAAGTTCAGCCAAAAATAAAAAGGCAGTGCAGTTCCTTTCAGCCCAAAGAACTGGAAATGCAAGAAATGAAAATTACATAGAAGCACAGAGAAATAGACTAATAGAGTACAAACCAGATACTATGCACCATGATTTACAAATATTCCCCAAATTAACTTAACACAATCTAAGAAAAGAATGAGGTGCTTGTTGGATTTCTTTGTCTTTTTTATTTTTCAAATCAAGATGAAGCCTTTGTCATTTGTCAGCCATCAACATGGTGGGAGAGATGAGGAGTTCATACCTGATGTAACGCCCCAATTCCGGATACCGATATACTCGTTCGAATACCCGAAGTTGGCGCGCTACTTCCCGGAAAATCCGAGAACTTCTAAGATCGTAGGCCGCAGTGAGGTCCAATTTAAAACTTTTTGAACCATATAATAATAACATCTAACTTGCGGAAGCATAAGAAATAAGCGGAAGCAATAGGTATCGATATATATATTAAGTGTGAGCCGAACAATAGTCTACTTAAAATGGTTCAGTGTAAATTAAAGTTAATACATTTGAGTTCTACCCAACTCACTACAAAATTATTCTCTCAAAACCCAAATAACAAGAGACTCTCAAAACCCATATAGATCGTCTCCACCCTCCGGCTCGACATCCGTGTCGGCCGGGCCCCATGCGTACTCTCCTGCAACGGGTGTCTCCACTACAGCTAGTGCATCGTCAGGGATCTCTGGGTCAAGGCCTAAGCACCAATGAATGGGTCAGATCTAAACGATCTGGCAAGTTACAGCATACTACTAACATAGAACATATATATTAAAGGAAATAAAGACAGGTACATAAATTAAATGAATAGCAAGGGAAATGAACTAGGCAGTTGTGCATTTAAATCATAAGGAATCAGTATAAATGAAATCATCTAAACTACTACAACAATGTGGAACATTCACACGAGCTGGAATACCGCGAGATATTATGCCGCGGCCCTCCCATACTGAACACAGTCGCGGCGGGGAAATCTCACAAGTGCTGGGAATAACTAGTCCCTCAAATCATCTCATCAACTCATCATCTCAACACTCCAGATCGGCACGGTATCACACCGTCCGTCTTAACCACACAGCTCATCATGATAGCTCTTCAATACTCATCTAGCTCCTACCGGGGATGATCAGTCCACAGGCTGAGCTTAAATCAACCGAGTGAATGTTCATGCCGACTCGAGAATAACTCTAAGGGTCTGTGTCTGTCTAGGCTTTGCCTTGCGTGAACAAGGTCCTAACAGTATCTCTAAGAGGTCTACACATCTCAATACAGTCTCTGGATCTCATTCAAGGTCCAGGCCCACTCGTTGGATCCATACCAAGGCCCATCAGTACATGGCCTGGTCTAACACTGTCCACACGAGGCAACTAATCCACTTATACTGATAAACAGTTCCATTTCAATCCATAACAGCTTAACAGTCCGATAAAACTACCTCTTCAAGCTAAAGGGTTCACATCTCCACACTTAGGCCCAATAAGGGCCCGCCTAGACACAGACACGGGTCAATGATCTCCGAAATCACACTATCGGGTCACCTCTAGATACCCTAGGTTCAAGTCTTCCAATTATGTTTAATTAATAGTAAACAGCTATTCTAAAAGATCTAAGAACGACAGAGTAATAATAACAGTGAAGTATAAACTTCAATCAGAGAATCAACGGGAAATCCAACAGTCCAATCCTAGGTAATGGGCCACTTAAGGTTCGGGTCCATCTCCGGTAATTCGATCTCTAGACGATGTCATTAATGCCGTAAAATACTGTATTTGGTGCTTAGTTGGTTAAGGGCATTGTTGACAACTTTTAGAGGTCGAATCATCTTAGATTATCAACCAAAACCCTAATCGGTGGTCCCCACGAGTCAAGGTCGAGCCACGCCATTGACTCGTGCTTGGCACATTGATGGAAGTTCATTTGGATGGTTAATGGGTCCCACAATCGATTAATCATACAACAATGCTAAACTCACACCCTAGAGTTCACAGAGTGGCAGGTCGACTTGGCAAGGGTCGGGTCGATCTGCTCCACTGGAATCAAAGTTGGGACTTGGTTTGGATTTTGGAATTTCCAGTGTACCCGATTGACCAGGTGGCCAGCCGGTCGATCTGGTATACAGGTGTACCTGAGTCAACAGACTCCAGGCCAAATCTCAACTTTTACACTAAGGTCTGGGTCTGATGGAAATATCCAAGTCATGCACAAACTATTCGAATTCGGTTCGTAAAATGCCCAGGGCTTAATCAAATTATAAAAACTAATGATATTTATAAAAGTGTAAAACTAAGGGTCCAGATTAATTTAAATTAATTTAAAGACTAAAGGGTCTGGAAATATTAATTTAAGGGTAATAAGTTAATTTATTCTAATGGGGTTCCACGAAGGCTAAGGGTCCTACTTTCTTAATTTTCTAAAACTAATGGTCCCATAGTACACCTTAGAAACTAAATGTTTTGTTTAATTAATAAAGCTAATGGGTTATGGAAATAGTGGGCCCCACTGGGCCCAGCTCCGATTTGGTCCAATAAAATTAAAGGGTCTATATTTCTAATTTATGAAAATAATAGAGCTAATAGAATACATTAAACTAAGGGATTATTTTTAATTAGTGAAAATTAATGGGTAATTGGATCAATGGGCCCCACTGGGCCCAAAGCCCCCATCCAGAACCTAAGTCCCCTAAACTTATCCCCACTCCTCACTCTCTAATTCCACCCATCAGGTCATCATCAGGTCATCCCATCCCTCACATGCCCCCCCATGGACCACACTCATCCCTTATCACATACTTTTATCTCACACAACACACCTTTACACGTGTCATCTCCTCCCTTTCTCTCTTACCTTTCCATCTCATGTTCTAAGCTACACAAAGTTACAGACGTTACAGAACTCATTTGAAATGGTTCTACGACAGCAACGACAAGACACTATGGTAATGGGCCCCACTAAGATCTATGCTATGATCAGGCCATGCTACTAGGGTCGCCCAAGCCCCAACCAAGAGATGTGTGGCCTGGATTCCAAGGGAGGGCCCACCTGGGCCCCATAGTTACAAAAAGAAAATAAACCGGAAAGAAACACTCATGTGCAGAGGGGGTTTATCAGTTGGGTGTCCACCACATGGATCGTGGCCCTCCTCGGATCACATCCTGATCAGACACCTCCACCACGGTCGCCCCACCCAACCAGACCTGATGGACGGTCCGGATCTGCAAGGGTGGCCCACTGATCTCAACCTAGAAATCACTCTGTTTCCCTTACAGTGACTGAAACAGTCACTCTTTTCCATCCATCTTCTAATCCAATTGCTTCTCAAACTAAACCATTAATTAGATTAACAATTACAAATTGTAGAGACACTACAATGCCCCTCCATCAACGTCCATTTCATCCAGTCAACACAACTAGGCTCAGGTAGAATTCTAAAACTCAATAATCACAAATCATGAGATGAAACCATAGAAATCAAAGGAAACACATACATTCTATGTTTAATCAGTAGGTGCACTTGCCTTTTTGTAGATGAAGAAAGGTTTGCAAAGAGAAATAACTTGAAGAGAGAGGGAGAATCAGAACTCCAGCAGAACAGAGAAGATGAAGAAGAAGATGGTGACACTGCAGCAGCTCTGAAAATGGGTTCCAGCAGTAGCAACAGCAGCTTGGAGAATTCCTCAGCAGAAATAAAACCTCCCAGGTGAAGAATAAGAGGGGGAGAAGATGCAACAGTGGCTGCTGCTCCCAGGAATATTTCTCCCAGCACAAATAGAGAAGGAGGAGAGGAAGGTGATACAGCAGAGATGGGATTCCAGCAACAGTTAGTAGCAATGGCACAACCGTAGGGAAGGATTGAGAGGGAGGAGAGGAGAGGGTTTGCAATGGAATAGTGAATTTGCCTTGGGATGGGGGCTGGCTCTTAGGTTTAGGGTTTTTGAAATGGGGATTAGAGACATTTTATAGGTTTAAGGGGGGGTGATTAATAACCATCTTAGCCCTAGGGTTTTCATGTAGTTAGGGTTAGGGCTGGGGGTAGTTGGGTCATTAGGCTGGAAGCTTCTAGAGAGGGCACCTTTTGCACTAAACCCACTTAATTAATTAATTAGACTCACTAACTAAGCCTACCCCACACTAATAGTCTAGGATTAACACAACACCCGACTAATTAAAAAACACTAACCCACTAAGCTAATCTAACTAATCTCGCTATCAACCCCTAATTAGCACAAATAAATGGTAATTAACAATAATTAGCAAAGATTAGCCATAATTAGCATAATTAACCCATAATTAGCATAAATTAGAATTAATTAGTCTATAAAATAGCATTTAGAGGGCCCACCAAGGGCGGGACCTCACACCTGAGATGAAAGACCTGAGTTCAGACCGGCGAGGGAGGGAGAGAGCTTCGCTGGGAGAGTTGAGGCTCTGAGAGAGGGTAGGGTTTCGTCGCTTTCAGAGAGAGAGAAGCAGCGAGGGAGAGTCCGGCGTCGCCGTGAGAGAGAGAGATCAGACGAGAGACAGAGAGCTTCCCCTCGTCGTCCGATCGTCGTCGTGAGAGACAGAGAGCAGGCAATGGAGGGCTGGTGGTCGTCTCTGCCGCATCGTTGTCGTCCGAGAGAGAGAGATGCGAGTTTGACTCAGGCGATTCGATGAGAGAAAGGGAGAGAGACGAGAGACAGAGGAGAGGAAGGAGAAAGGGGGAAAACGAGAGATGGAGAGCTCGATGGTCGTCGATGCCGGTCGTCGTCGTCCGAGAGAGAGAGAGAGGCGAGTTTCTCCTCAGGCGATTCGATGAGAGAAAGGGAGAGAGACAAGAGACAGAGGAGAGGAATGAGAAAGGGGGAAAACGAGAGATGGAGAGCCCGATGGTCGTCGATGCCGGTCGTCGTCGTCCGAGCGTTTCTCCTCAGGCGATTCGATGAGAGAAAGGGAGAGAGACCAGAGACAGAGGAGAGGAATGAGAAATGAGAAAGGGGGAGACGATTTCAAAAAGAGCGGGCCAAAACTTCATTTCGTTACTGTTTGCAATTCAAATTAGTCATAAGCGTCAGGCAGGATCCGTTGGGCTCTCACACGCGTCCAGCTTGTGATAAAACAGGCTGCAGCCTGTGTGATCCCCTCCCTATATATATATATATATTTATATATTTGTTAGTTTCCATTGATAAAATGGAAAAATATATCTTTTATCAAATTTCAATAACTCAAGTTACTTTTGGTAGAGCCCAGCTGGATGCATAATGACCAAGGTAGGCGTGTCGATGAAAAGTCTTGGACATTAATTAGAAAAGTAAATAACATTAGGCCATTCAAATCATCCTTGCATTTTGGTTTTAGGACCTCAATATTTAAAGGTCAAAATTAACTTTTTATCTTTTAACATAGGTGATAAGTTATATGAGTTTTTAAACAGATAAATAAAGAATTGTTACTTTTTGCGTGTTTTAGTTTTAGTCAAGCGACCCATTTGAAAGTTGGTAGAATACTATAAGATGTTTATTTGCTCCCCATTTCATATTCAAAACTACGTCAGATTTATTTGGTGTGCATTTATATAATTTCAACGTGAGGTTCAAAGAATTCACGGATACTCTTCGTAAGAAAACAAAACTAAAACGATAGTCAAGGGAGGTTTGTGTAGATTATAAAATATAAGGGCCTTTTTTACACACCCCAGATTTATTGGCCCCCAGATCATGCACGTGTGCTCTATAAAAATGGATTACATTTAGACAGCATCCAAACCGGAAGAGGGCAAAAAACATAGAGAGGAAATGAATTTGCAAGCAGTGAAAGATACGTTGGAGTGTGCAGGGGAGAAGAGCGACCCTAATCTGTCCCATGATTTACCCAAGGGATTCTTCGACCTCTTTTTGACCCATGGCATTCGCGTCGATCAGATCGAACCCGGTCGAATCTGCTGCTCATTCAAAGTTCCTCAACGTCTTCTAGTAATCAAACAGACAATCCCAAACACACTCTCTTTCTTTCTACTGATTTTGTTGATTCCTTTTCTCTTTCGCGTTAGATTAGATTGATTTTGATGTTTCTTTAGTTTGGGTACTTTTGTAGAACAAAGGCAACTTTATGCATGGTGGGGCGACTGCATCTTTGGTTGACATTGTTGGAGCCGCTGCTGTTTTCACTGTGGCTCCCGTTACTGGTGTTTCAATAGAAATCAGTGTCTCCTATTTGGATACTGCTTTTCTTGATGTGGGTACCTCCTCTCTCTCTCTCTCTCTCTCTCTCTCTCTCTAATTTCTTGATGTGGGCACCTTTTCTTTTTTCCTTTTTTCTTACCCTCAATATTTGTTCTGGCTATCATTTCTTTCCCTCAATATATTGCTTTGTGACTTGAGGACTCAGATTCTAGTTGAGCTTTTTGTAATATGATTTTTCTTTGTTTACATTGATGGGTGAGTTGGGTTCCTCACCCACAGTTTGTTTAACAGGGATTTTATGTTCTATGAATCAGATTTTAAATTTACACATTCACAAGTTTTTGGATAAGTGTCTCCTACCTGCTTAATTGGGTTTTCTTTGTTGTAAAATCAATAATATGATCATTGATTGATTCAGGAAGAACTTGAGATTGAGGCCAAGGTTTTGCGGGTAGGAAAGACTGTTGGAGTTGTCAGTGTTGAGCTAAGAAAGAAAAATACTGGGAAGATTGTTGCTCATGGGCGCCATACCAAGTATCTTGCTGTCTCTAGTAAATTGTGAATGTGCCTCTACTTTGTTTACTTATCGACCTCATGGTCAGCTAGGATCTCTGTAAGCCAGTGGTGACTTGGTTTAGGAATGTGATTAATATAATACAATATTATGCAATATTATCTTATTCATGAATCACGTTATTAATCATATGTACTTATTTTACAGTGAGACCAACTCCTATTGTGTTGTGATGAAAATCCGTATTAATAGTGGGACAAACTCCATTTAGAGTACAATTTGGCAACAATCCATATACAGGTCTAATATTCATTTTTTGTTGATTAGATTTTTTATAGGTGGGCTCCACACTAAATATACACTTATTCCACTCAGAGAAAGCTTAAGTGACTAAGAGATCTACACTCCCATTAATTATATGGATGTCAAAGTGTTTATGATCATCACAGGATCCAAGTCTCTGGTTGTTATTTTATTTTTATTTTTCCATTAAAGCAGCAAGAAAGCAGTTTTTAAATTGAGGAAAATTTTGAATCTTGATTTGGATCCATGCTTGAAGGGTCCAAAACCTTAAATCCCAATTTAGCTGATTGTATATTTTGACTCGAGGACTCAACTTTGGTGAGGCTGACAAAGGGCCTGAATTTGATTGGGTCTAGCAAGGATTCAAGTCAGGCGGGCATGGACAGTGTTCTGGGTCCTATTGGTTGAACCTGGATCCATGTTTATGGTCTGGAACCCTTAACAGGCCAGATTCAAGCCTATGGTCATAAGCCCGCTGAACTCTTACTAGGCCTGTTTATAAAGTTTTTTTCCATATATGTGGGATATTATATCACGCACACATGGGGAGTGGATTTGACATCCTGATTGGGATCCGTTTCCGTGCTCTCTATATATAAATGGTGAAGACAGGATCCGTAGTCGAAGAAGGAAGTAAAAAAGAGAGGGAGGAAGGAAATGAATTTGCAGGCAGTGAAAGATACGTTGGAGTGTGCAGGGGAGAAGAAAGCCCCAACTTTGTCCGATGATTCCCCCGAGGGATTCTTCGACCTCTTTATCAGCCATGGCATTCGCGTCGATCTGATCGAACCCGGTCGAATCTGCTGCTCATTCAAAGTCCCTCAACGTCTTCTGGTAATCAAACAAACAAACCCAAAAAAAATCAATCTTTCTTTCTTTCTTTCTTTCTTTCTTTCTACTGATGTTTTTGATGTTTTTCCTTCTCATTCTAGATTAGATAGATTTTGAGGTTTCTTTGTTTTGGGGGCACTTGGACAGAACACAGGTAACTTTATGCATGGTGGGGCGACTGCTTCTTTGGTTGATTTAGTTGGTTCCGCTGCTATTTTTACTGTGGCTCCCGCATCTGGTGTTTCAATAGAAATCAACATCTCCTACTTGGATTCTGCTTTTCTTGATGTGGGTAACTTCTCTCCTTTTTCTTTTCTTTTCTTTTTCCCAATAACTGCTTTCGGTCTCATTTCTTCATTTGGGTCATTAGATTTTTAGCTATGCATGGGCGTTTCAGTTGGATTCTGTCTGTATTTCGTGAGTTTACCATGTTTATTGTTTGTTTTCTTTTGAGTTTTACTCTTGAGGAATGTCAGTTGAATTTATCTACAGTAGGGTTTGTGATGTCTCTGATATACTGCTGCTGTGCCTGTTATCATGTTAGGCTTGTTCCAAGTACCCCATTAAATGATTTATTTAGGTCACAGGTTTGGCATTTTCTTTTGAGAAAAAAGGAAGTGATTTTCTAAGAAGGGGCATTCCTTTATGGTCCATTTGGGGCCTCAGGTGAGTTTTAGGACTATCAGGATTGGATGGAAAGCTTATTTTTTTTATTTTTATCTGGGAAAGGATTCCTAACAATTAAACTATTTTTGCAAGTGTTTACTAAGGAATCGACTGATCTGTTCACATGTGTGAAGGTTAGTGATCTTCAATTGAAGTCTTATACTTCAATGCAAAAGAAAGTTTTATGGTTGGTTGGTTGCTGCTGGTGATGGTTCAGTGCCTTCTTTTTGTATCTCATTCTGTAATTATTTAAGATTTCACTCTATGCATATTCTCAAGTCATATAGAAGTGAAAATACTTCTCCTTTTAGGTGCTGAGATTACTTGCAGAGCCCTATTAAGTGAATATGATACATCTTCATGACTTAACACTCTTCTGATTACCTTCGCTCCTGGTTTCATTTGAAAGCCCCAGCTTTCATGTCCTTACTTGAAGTGGTATCCATGATTCATGTCCTTACTTGAAGTGGTATCCATGATATCTATATCTTTGAGCTGTAGATATTACCCATCATCGAGTCTCTTTGCCTTGAGCAAATATCTTAGATGGTTGTGTTGAAAAACGTTGCCCGTCTCTGTTCCCCAACCGAGTATGCAATTTAGCCACTTGAGTCAATTTGGATGTGGAAATTTCCTTATCATTAGAAGGTTGTTTACTTTTTTCTCCTTCCTGCTACTTACTCTATAGAAAGACTAAGGAACATTCTTTGTATAAATTTATCATTTTATTTCCAACATCCTCTATGGTCATGTTGTTTCATTCATTTGTGGGAATATAAAATAAGGAGGGAAGATGAATCAATTTGGTATTCTTCAAATCTCAAGATGAAAATGGGCTTGATCTGGATCGTGGCTAATGAGGTTAAAAACATGAATTCCTGTAGGTTCTCTCTCTCTCTCTCTCTCTCTCTCTCTCTCTCTCTCTCTCTCTCTCTCTCTCTCTCTCTCTCTCTCTCTCTCCTGATAAATCTTGAAGATTCTTTCAGAATCTTTGGCAAAAAAAAAAGAAAAAGAGCCCAAATCCAGACTCAATCGGACTCGACCAAGTTGACGACCTGACTTGACTGGACAATGGCTGAGTTGTGGCTTACGACCTGTAGTATTTTTTTTTTTTTTTGGTATTCCCATTGAGCTTACATTTAGCACTCTTGGAAACCAGCTAGAGAAACACTACTATAGCATCCTTACATGATCCTAGCTTATGATTTAGCCTCCCTATAAAGCACTGCCTCTTTGGAATGTCCTCGCCTTATGGTATACTGAACCTACAATCTTTACAGAACTTAGACGCGGCTGTCCTACTATTGGTCTTGAGGATCAACTCCTTTCATTCACCCATCTGACAATCTGCTATTTTCCTCCATAGGACTTCTTTCCCTACTTCATACTACCTCCATCTTTTCCTAACAGACTAAATTCAGTGGCTAAAGTTACTAATACCTTGCCCACCATCCTTTTCTTTGAACCTCTTTCCAGTTAATTAAATAAATAAAATATTTCCACACATCTCTATTGCCTTAGCAATTAGCTACCAAGTTTCGTTGAAGTGATTCCAATGTTGTTGCCACCTAACTCAGGATTTTGGACAATGCAGATTACAGAGGTTCACTAATGTTGAAGGTATTTTTACCAGTATTCCACTTTTAGAATACTAATTTCTTCTCGAAGTTCTTAGTCAATGCCAAGATATGAAGGCAAACAAATACTTTCTTTAGCCTTAGAAAGATACGTACTTAAGAATCTATGAAAGATTTGTGATTAACTTGTTCCCAAAAAAAAAAAAAAGACTCAAGTTCGTAGAATTGACAATGGGATTATGTTGATGATGGATTGCCAACTTTTGAAACCTTGGAACACACCCAAATCCTTTATTTTCAAGAAATAGCTTGCCATGGCTTCCGGCAATTGTGGTGGAATTAATAGGGTACAGAGAATCTCCTCCGTGAAGTCCCTTGGATCTTCTAAAATATCCAAAGGGAGATTCATTAATTAATAATTCAATATTGATAAGGCTCTTAAGATGCATTCATATTTCTAATTTCTCCATTTAATTTTGGATCCCACTTTTGATAGCTTGTAATTTGGGAACCTCCGACCTGCATGTTTTCAGAACCCAATAATATCCTTAAATGAAGGCGATGGGCCAATGAGACAGCAAAGTATCTTGTCCCATTACCTCCTGCAAACTATTTGCCAGTAACTTGCTACTGTTATGTTTTTCCAGTTAAGCTTACTGGTCTAAACAGGAGTGGTTTTGTCCTTTTAGACTAGACTACATTGGGGGGACTTTGTGGACCCCCCACAAGCTAAATTTCCTTGTTGCTTCCCTGGGTCCAAAATTCTTTGATTCTTCTGCATGATAACTTTTTGGAGTGAGATACATTTTGAATTAAGAGCTTCATTCTGTTTTCTCATTGTGTGACAAGCTATTTATAATATTACCTCCACTCAGCCTTTTCTATTTATTTATATCTTTTTCTACAAGGAGAACTCAAACTCACACACACACTCACACATGTCATTAATCAGCTGAGCTACAGATAAAGACTCCATTGGGTCCATTTATATTCACTGCCAGTATTTACAGTAAAAGGCAAGGCTAAAACCATCCTGGCAAGGTTTCTTATCCCCCTCTAGTTCTTAAACCACACATTCATTTATGCCTTTCCACCTCAAACCCAGAACAAAGATAAATTATAGAACTCCTTGCCCTTCAAATTATGTTTTTGCCTATGATTCTGATTTGCCAGCAATAAAGGAAAATTAGATCCTTTCTCAAAAAATAAATAAATATATAAATAAATAAAAGAAGAAGAAGAATTAGATCCCATCCAACTTTGGTCTTGTGAAATGCCTCTCATGAACAAGGAGAGTAGATGGCCTCTGATTTGTTTTGGGACTTCAAGAATGACTTGCCCACGTTTTGATCCAAAACCTTCTGTCGTGCAAATCCACCGGTTCTTCTCTGCTCTTCATTGTTGACCATAGTTCACCTTTGATCTTAACATGAATAGTTCTTGTGGTCCTTTCTTTTTGTTGGAAACTTTTGGGCAGCATCCTTTTTATCTCCACTCTACAAGTCAGGATTGATTATTGCTTTTATATTGGTTAATAAGTTGGGGTTTCAGATACTTGTTGTGCTTGTTGTGATATGATTTATCTTTATTTTATGTTGATTGGTGAGTTTGGTTCCTCGCCCATTTTTCATTTACTATGGATTTTAAGTTCCAAGAATCAAATTTTGAATTTAGAAATTCCCTTTTTTTTTTTTTTTTTTTGGATTAGGGACTCCTACCTGCTTTATTGGGCTTCTTTGTTGTAAAATCAATTATATGATCGTTGATTGGTTTTTGAATTTAGACATCAATTTTTTGGATTTGGGACTCCTACCTGCTTAATTGGGTTTCCTTTGTTGTAAAGTCAATAATATGATCATTGATTGATTCAGGAAGAACTGGAGATTGAGGCCAAGGTTTTGCGGGTAGGAAAGACAGTTGGAGTTGTCAGTGTTGAGCTAAGGAAGAAAGGTACCGGGAAGATTGTTGCACAGGGGCGCCATACCAAGTACCTTGCTATCTCTAGTAAATTGTGAAGGTGCCCACCATGTTTATTTACCTACCTCATGTTCCAAATGTCACCGTCAAAATTCATCCCTAACACTCGCTCAAGCTAGAAGCGCTTGATGTTGGAGTTAATAATATTGTTGCATAACTTGTTCTCAGTTATTTCAAATTAATAGTCATTAATAATAATAATAATGGTAATAGTATACAGAACTAATGGCCAGCTTCAGATTTATATTTTCAGTGGACATTAGTTTGTATCAGAAGGTTGGAGTGGCAGTTAGTTCGTGTTGGTTATGTTGGAATATAAATGATGCTTACTCCATGCATCCTAGAAAACAGTTAGGGCCCGTTTCATTGCATAGAATACATAAGAATCATACCTTAAGTGGTTGAAAATGAAGATCAAAGGTGATTATTAAAAAATGGGCATCAAATATCCTCTCCTTTTATAGAAATGGAAGTAAGGGAAGATGGGAAATGAATCACTAGCCTGCCCACTCTAATAATTTAAATCCTAGGAAAGTCAAGGTCATATCTAAATCGCTACCTTACATATCACCCCTTTCCTCATATTCACCCCCACATCTTTAATAATACGAAAGATGGTGCTCATTCAACCATGAGTTCTACTGTATTCAATTCTTCAACCATGAATTCAACTGTATTAAATTCTTACGTATTCTATGTAAACTAACTGTCCCAACTTTGGCGGATGCCGTAAGCAGGTAATACTGCATTTTATTGACGTTTGCAGCACCCTTACCAATCTCATGTGTGGGGCTCACCTTAAAAAAATTCGAGCTGTTTACAACATCTATCATCTGGCTGCTGCTCCAACAGCACAGCCTCTTCACTGCAACATGTGGATATGATGGTTTGATATACTATCTCAACTACAAATGCTAGAGACAGCAGCTCTCAAATTTAAAGGCTAGGAACTAATATTTAGGGCTATGTCATAATCAATCCGCGCCTACATTCTCCCCTTGGCATTCCAAATTGACATCCGATTGCCATTTGATTTTAACATAGTTATCTAGGGGTTGGGAAAGAAGTCGAACTTGGACGCCTCTAAATCCAGGTTAGAATGATGACCTGACTGGGACCCTTTTTAGGCACCCTAGTCCACACCAAGACCCTTTTGGTCCCTACCTTTTCTTATCCAATAATTGATAAAATAGCTGATGTTTGATTCTCAACTTGCATCATCCTAACTCTCTGGGTGTTGATTCGTTGGCATAAGGCTTGGGTTTGCTCCCAACGTCGGTTGTTAGTTCGTTGGCATAAGCCGTGGGTTGGGTTTGCTTCCCACATTATGAGTTAGTGTTGTCGGGTCAAGTACTACTGGGATACCTTGTCAACTGAGAAAAAGAAACTTCATCCTCAACCCAATGGGTGACTCGTGTGAGAAACATGAGACACCCCAGTGGCAAGGGTGTGTGTACCACTCACACATTTAGAAAAAAAAAAAAAAAAAACTAATGGGTGTGGTTATTTTGGGAATGAATTGTTATATACTTAATGCCTATAAGTTATGATTTCAGATTAAAAAAATATTGCAACTTCCACATTCTAAATTCTCACAATGTTCATTGCCTCCATGAGTAAAATTTTCCAACAATTTTTAGTGAGGGAGGTTTTAGCTTAAACGGTATCAATGCAACCTAAATGGGACATGGATCTACAATACAATCAATGGTCAACTCTATATTAAAATTTGAAGATGAGCAGCATAAATATGGTTTCCAATTTCACCATCTAATGGATATTGAGTTTATTTCAGTGGGACGCGGGATGTCTGCTTACAGGCCAAGAAAATTCAAAATTTTCATTAAAGGCAGCCTGATTCAGGTCCAATCAACCTTGGCTTGATAGTGATCGGTTGCAAGATATTATACAGTGTAGTGATCTATTGGTTTATTTATTATTAAAACACCCACTTTATTGTCATTTTCAAATTTAAATAAAAAGTATGACAACCTCAAAAGTCAGGAAAAAACACTACTGGCTTATATTCGAGAAAAGGGCATTGGGACACTAACAAAAAGTTACCTCCAAATTGTAGTTGGGTCATATATCGAAGTAAAGTAAAATAAAATTGATCTATTGAGTGATCATGAAAGAAGGATCGATTGAAGTCGAACAAGTCACAAAAGGCATTTGTTTCCCTGATGTCAAATGTGCATGATAGAAGTACTGTTTCTAAATGCCCGTTTGCCAACTTTGTTTCGAATTTCTAGGAGTTGGTGGCCACTGTGTTGTATGAAGGAATATTGAAGTGGTGAGGAGTGACAATGTAATGTGGATATATGGATAGGGAGCTCACTTACCTAGGATTTGATTTACAAGGGTGACTGTGATGGTCATTTGTAGATCATCATATATATACTCTCTCTCTTTTAGCCCCTTGGATAGCAGGGTTGCAAACAAATGGGCCCTAATTGTACTCTAATGAGAAGGCATGGCACCGGCTACCTGGATATGCAGTGGCCCTTGAATGAATTGGGAAAGCAGAAAACAGAGCCTCCTTACAAAATCATAGTTCCATTCCTGGACCCTTATCTTAAATACTTGGTTTAATGCTTTTCTTCTTGATGGGTAATTGTCATGGACTAGAGGGGTTGTAGGGGGATGAGAACCATAATCAAACTCACATGAATAACTCCAAAAAACGAAGTAGAAGAAATGCAGGTAAATGAAACAGGTTTATTAACAAGATTAGCACCCTCCATATTAGTCTCACTTCCAGATCAAAGATCATATATTACACATTACAATATACGAATATGTAATGCCATGTACTCAAGAACAGCAATATCAAGCATTCAAGGCATGACACGAGATGTCTTTCTGGGACAGTGAGAGCTATGAATTAAGAAGAGCTTCTTCAAGATCTTCAACATCACCAACAAGCTTGGTTTTCTACGAGGCATCAGGCTCCTGCTCTTGGACACCTTCATGGCCTGCACACAACCCAAATCAGCCATACTCATCACATCCTTGTTCGAATCTGAGAACACCCCATTTGGCTTGTCTGCTTCTTTTCCATCCGAAGAAGGCTGTCTCAACTCATCATTGAAATCCTCCCACAACATATCCATCTTATCTTCATCCACAAAGAACCCCACATCGTTGCTACCATCGAGATTCGCCAAGAACGCAAGATCTCTTGTCAAATTATCAGTTCTCTTGTTGCCTTCCAAAGTGGAGAAGCTTCTTCTTTGGTGGGCCTTCTGTTCGAAACTGAGTTTTCCTTGTTCAGGCAGGGATGATGACACATACCAGAAAGAAGAGGTTTTGAAACTGGGGTAGTGGAGATGGTAGAGAGAGTTGTTTTCGGTGATTATAGGGAAGGTGAAATCGTCTGAAACTGCAGATTCTTTGTTCATGTCTGTCTCTCTCTTGATCTTGAGCTTTTTGCTTTGGCTGTAGTAGTGTTGTGAGAAGAGCCCAATCCTCCTCTTTTTGCTTACTCCTTTTTAGTGGAATTCAATTCATCTGTTTCGGTTTATGAATGCTGATGATGATTGTGGATGTGGAAGTGGGTCCCACCTGATCAATTTCAATTTTTCGTTTTGATGGGATTGGACATCTCATGTGGTGCCGTGTTTGACGGATTGGAGAGAGCCTCTGTTATCGTCTTTTAGCAAATTCGGTTTTGAAAAGGACTGCCCACAAGAACACGGTTTGAAAAGTAGCATTTGGATCATGAATTAAAGCAGCTTGATTCGGCCAAACGAATGATGGAGGAGCTGTGCAAACATGGGTCGGTGAGTGCCCACTTAAGAGGTTTGAAAATTGGGTTTTCTCCTCAATTTAATCATGAGTGACCACTTTGCATCGTCATCTGTAGACAATGTAACGGATATGTGTTTGTGGTCTTGTGGACGGGGTGGATTAAGGGTAGTTTTCTCCTGAACTAATCATTAGCTCCTTGCATCATCGTCGTCATCATCAGTCACGGGCATGTGTTGTGCAGGCGTGAGTTGCGTCGTCCGTTGGCAGACACTGATTGGATGATTGGATTGAGAATTGAGATTGAATGGGTTCGGGTTAGGCTAGGGCCTGAGATTTCTCAACTACAATTGACTTTGGTGCTTGATCTAGTATGACCAATGTGATTCAACCCCAGTTGAGTTGGGTTCCTTAGTGTTGAGTTTGGTTCGGGTTGGTTTTTATAGAATTTGGGCTGGGCTTGGGTTAGGTCAAAACGACGTAGATCCACCCTACTTTCACCCATTATACTAACTTGTAATACTAGTCATTGATGCCCACGAAGCAATTATGGGAGCCTCTCTATCTTTTGCTTTTGTTGTTTTTATACTCAGCCAAGGGAGTTGGAACCTTTCAGAGAACCCAGCCATTGCAAAAGAAGCCTACTCCCACAGGATGAGAAGCCCTGGCCGTGGTAAAAGAAAAAAACCTACTCATGTAAAAAGAGGAACCCAGAATCCAAACATGAGTAATTTAGGTGAGAAATAGGGTGCTGAGCCAACCGGGCAACTCTTGTTCTCGAGAGCCCCTCTAGTAAAGTGCTGGTTTCTATCAGTTGTTCTCCTGGTTAAGGTCATGAGTATTACGAGTCATGGTGAGTTTGAGTCCCAGTCAGTCTAGAAAGAGAAAAGGGAAATTAATAAAATCTCTCTTGATGATCCCTTTTTAAGATGCATCAAGATTGACCCTCAACTCAACCGCCCTATTATGATGAACCAATATTCCTTGTCATTTTTCGGCAAATGTGACAAAAGAACACTCAACCAAGACCGATTAGATGGATGAAAGGCATAATAATGATCCTCTTGTTAGACTCGAGCAGATAATCTTTTGCTGCTGGATCTGATCTTGCCATGACAATGATCATACTTGTAAGAAGTCATATATCAATTCAAAAAACTAAGCTGATAGGTGAAATATGTAATTAGATATACGAAAGACTTTCAAATCTATTACTTGGCAAATATGAAATGCGAGAATTCCCAATAATACTATCATAACAACCCATTCAATAATCAACAAATCTGACACCAAAGATTGAAACTATAAATAATCAAGGGTCCAATGACAAAAATCCGAGGATTAGATTGTCCAAGAACTGTGGTCTTTTTTGTGAGCTCCAGAAAACTTCTGACGGACACAACATTAAAGGAGATGGGTCCAGATCAAGATCAGAGTACAGGACATTTAAGATGTCAGGCCAACCTCAATCCACTCACTCTGGCACCAACAATCAAGTGTCAATGTGATTCTTTTCTGGTAGGACCTGTGGCGGTGGTTTGTCTTTATGGAGTGTAAAGAGGGTTGGAATCTTTTCGTCGAGAGCTAGGACTGGGTGAACCCAATCTGTCAATGTTTTTAGAGAGTAGCATTATCTCCACCATAACCATCAAATTATAGGGTTGGAATCTCTTTGCGATCTACGTAAGATCTTTACTAGCATTAGAGGATATGAAGGTGTCATCTACCTGATGTTGGTAGACCCGTTAACCTGAAAAAAAAAGATGGTAAGGGCCTGTTAAAGCTTTATATAAATTGAGTGATTTACCAATGCCTTTGGACCCTTGCATTTGTTTCATTAGAGTTACCCACAAGTAATAAAAAAAATAATAATAATAATAAATAAATAAATAAATAAAAATTTACCAAAAGCAGTTGTAGGTTGATTGTGTGGCGAGCTACGATGACGGGAAGAGGGCCTAAAGACAAAAAATTGGTGAAATTACAAAATAAAGTGGCCAATATTTGACAGTTCCATATATATATATATATATATATTGTCAAAGAGGATTTTGGAAGTAATGAAGGCCCCAATCAGATGAATGTTGTGGATGGTCCAGCAAGATTACTTCCTGTATAAGTACAATGTATCAGAATGGGGAGGTGAGACTTGTACAACTTGATGAGCCCAGTGGAGCTTTTGAGGTTCTCTGTTTTTCTTCTACTTTTTCTTACTTTTTTTTAGGGTTCCTTTAACATCATTGTTCATAAAATATTGTCATCTTTTTCTTTTTATTCCAGCTGCGCGTTAGAGACAACAAACTCGCACATATAAGATAATGAAAACTAACACATATAAAGGAAGACTAACTCGCACACACAAGGAAAGGGAGTGGCCAGGTTTGAAACCTAGTGAACCCAGTAAGAACTGCCACATTTTTTTTTATTTTTTTTTTTCACACGTAAGGAAAGGGAGTGGCCAAGTTCGAAAACCAGTCAACCCACTAAGAACTGCCGCATCTTACCTGTAGGATAAGACACCACCCATTCTCAGTTTGTTTAAACCCCTATTTTTAAAGCCTACAAATCCCTCAATTTGTTTTCATCTGCACAGTAATCACAGAAGTCCTAAATCCACTAGTCTTCTTTCTGAAATATACGTGGAAGGGTCCAGGGTTATCTGAGCCTGGTAGGTACAATCTGGAGATCCAAGGAATTGTGGAGGAGACTTTTTGCTCCACTATCATCGGCGTTAGCGGATATGTTACGTTATGTCAGATGCAGCTTGCAATTACACAGGCTACATCAGTGGTGGACTCAATATTTTTGTTTCAAATCCCAATATGTGGGCCCACCCTGGGCCTTAATGGTCTCAACCTCCAAAAGTAAAGGTATCTCAGGCACTTGGATTAGTCATTTCATCAATTATACAAAATCAATGGAAACACATTTATTTCTTTCAATATATGAATATGATGAAGGCCTCAGATCTCCTTTGTTCCCATGTGGAATAATTACGCACATTTTAAGTGATTTCATTTGTTAAACAAATTTACCCCCAGCATTTTACAATCAATGATTGCATATGAAATTCACCAATTACCCTAAGAGACGTGCTACATGGCCCGACTGGGAGACGGGGTTTTGGCCCGATCCCCCCGGAGTCCTGGGATCCAATGGCCCTCCTGGGGGATCGGGCCAAAACCCCGTCTCCCAGTCAGGCAAGTGGAGTTTCTGTTACCCTTAACCCTACGTCCAAAAAAAAAAAAATGAAACGAAATGAAATGATAAACACCTAAAATGGAGTTCTGTTCTGGCTCTCTAGGCTACAGAAACAAACAGATTGTTAGTGTGTAATTGATGTGCTCCGCATATATTTTTCAGTCTCCCACCCAATACACGGGGACTGCTTCATTTGGGCATCCAATAAAAAAAAAAAAAACCCTCTTTTTTGCTTTGCCTTCCCTTCCAAAATAGAACGAAAGAGTTCTCTGGCAGTGAATCCCCAAAAAGGGCCTGAATGGTGGTTGATAATATAGAGATAATGGGAATACACTACGGCCGCAAGGCTTCCTGGCTCCTCAGAGGAATCCCTTCTGGATCAAAGTCATCCTCATTGGCGTGCTTTGAAAGGCGCATAGATAGAGACTGTGTTAGACCTGTAATTTTGTGTGGTTTAGCAGTCTACACAAAAGTCTAAGACTAATTAAGAACTTGGGATTGGGGGGGATAAGACAAACATACCATCACTCATGTCCTTTGTTTTGTGAAGAAGAAATGTACCAGAAAGGATGGTCACAAACCCACACATCTCTGTAACAATTTGTGTTGGATTTTGCCGATCCCAGTCCTGATCAAGGAGGTAAATGCTATAAGCTTGGCAGGAGGGTAAAAAAAATGATAAGCTAAAAGAAAAAAAAAATCATGTTAACTGAATTTTAAACCTCATCATAAAAAAGGCACTGCATCCATGAACCCCATTTGAAAAATGAGCACAAAGGTCACAATAGTAAATGAAAAAAGAACCAAACCCCAGCATTACAGTCAAATTTTTTTTTTTACTCAAAAAGGAGTAAAAAGATAAAAACCCCTTTTCTTATATATTCCATTCACATCATTATTTCCCATCATGAGCCATGACTTGAAAAAATACAAACAAAATATCAAAGTTCTACTTAATGTGTGGATCTCTTTTGATATGCATAGTAGTAGAAAACATGTACTTCTAACACAGCTGTGATTTAACAGTTGTTCAATGAGAAAACTCCTCAAACCATCCATCATGCAACAGTTTGAGTATTCACAGATTTAACCAACAATATGGATTACCTTAAACATGATGACACTAGCCAAAATAGTTAATGATGTAAACATCACATAGTATATAGGCGAGACAACAGCAGTATTGAATGTATCAAGAGCCTGCGATTTACATACAAACATTAAAGATGTCAAGTCATAACTGCAAAAACAAGGGGCATAAACGACGAAGGAGAAATTAGGACACCCTTATGTAATATCAGCATTATAAAATAGACAATTAAAACACAGAACAAAATATGTATCCCTGTGCAAAGTAAAACATGAAAGTAAAGTTGGCATAATGGAAACAGTTGCAAGAAGTCAGAGAGGAACCAAAAGTCTCGAGAAAGCAAGGAAATGACAACTAGAAACCATGTATCATATTGGTGTTTATGTAGGAAATCTTCATTTGAGGCAAAGTCGCTATAATTGTTTTCCGCACAATGTTTTCACTTTTTATCAAAGTCCACGTCCTCCATTTTATTTGTGTTGTTGTATAAGAGAAAACCAGTTGTTCTTTCAAAGGGCCAGGGAAAAAACCAATAATCATATATTTAACTTGCCAATGATGATCATTGGCTCCCATGTTCTTATTAAGGATGACAAGAGAAGGAATAGACCCTGAGGAAGGTCACAGGAGTGAAAAATGTAACACTAAGGTTATTTAGAAAATCAATCAAGAACAAGGCAAGTTGGCCAAGAGTTTGAGGTGCAACCCTACTGTAGAAAAAAAGCGTGCAATTAACTGAATACAAAATGGAAAGTTCTTTTCTAGGCAAAACCATATTTATCTAGCATTAACCCACTATTTACATTAGTCAAGAAGATGCATTCCTTTTGGTAAAAATAAAAAAATGCATTCCTTCTTGTTTAAAGAAAAAAAAAAAAGATAAGTTCCTCTTTTAGATGCCAGCAATGAAAGAATTTAGATAATCGCAGAACAAATCGAGTTGGTCCAATTTAAATTTGAAAGGTATTTTCGCTTCCGGATTAGAAATGAATCTCTCAAAAGAACTGTAAAGGAAACAGATGAATAGCCATATCAGAATCGGCAGTCAGGACCATAGATCCAGGTGTCCAGGTATGCAAAACAACTCCCTTCTGCATCCAGGAATGATAGGAAAATGAGTGATTCTTTGGAGAAATGGATTGTGGATCATCTTTTAAGATCATTGCCATGTCAAGCCTTCTGAATTAATGGATGCATTAGTGAAGGGCAATTGCCTAATGGATGCATCAGGAAAATCACTAATCTCTTATTGCCAAAAAAAAAAATCCCAAAAATCTAAGTAAGATGTCTCCTAGCTGGTTGTAGGCTCCCTGACGAACTGTTCATCTGATATTGGGCCACACTGATAAACACGCAAAGTGACAGTAATGTGCCAAACCCTGGACGGCTGAAGGAGATAGTTTCCTTCCTGATGATGCTCCATGAATGATCTCCGAGGAGCTCTGAGATGAGGTGCTGCCTAAGGTTCTGAATCACAAACATGCAACAGAGACACACCAGCTCTCTGTATTCTCAAATTGAAAGATGAGACAAAAACAAGTGTTCACTGTGCTTATTATGATCAGGAACAAAGCTTGCTTAAGGTTTTTCTAGATGGTTCAATCACTGATCGGGGCTCTGATACCATGACAAAATCGAAAGGAACCAAACAAATTTGTAGAAAACTTCATGCTCCTTGGCATCCATGATTCATGTATTTATATAAAATTTTGGTGGAACAAAGATGATAGGCTGGTGGTAACTTTAATTATCCTTATCAACAAGGATTACACTAATCCATCCTAAACTTAGAGATTACTTACTAATGTTAGAATGACTTTTCTGGAAAAATACAACAAAATTATGGGTCATTCAACCCAAAAACACAATATCCAGTCCTATGAGCCCATTTAACGCAGGCCCATGATTCTATCTTGGTCCAGTCCATTACGACCTGGCTCACAGCCAGATAGAAACATAAGCTCTATTTTTTTAAGGGGAAAAAATGAAAGAAATAAAAAGAGTTCCAACATTAATTAAAGGACAAGCAACTAAAAACATCAAGATAAAAGGCTTTGATGACGACGACGACGACAAAAGCAATTAAAAACATCAACAGATCAAAGCAAGAATGACTCTTCCAATTCCAGGTCAAATTACCTAGTGAATAGTCACGTTAATCAATTAGAAAACATGATTTTTTTAGTTTGCTCTGCAAAGAAAATGAACTGGAACAAAATACAAGTAATATATTACCTTGTTTAAATAATTCATTTGAGTCACAACACAAATAGCAACAACTAAGGTGAATGCCCACGTTTGGGGATATATTAACTGATTCATTCCAGAGAATGTCAACTTCAAAGCAATTCCAAGGGCTTTGACACTCATGACCTGTCAGAGCATATAAAACGAAAGGCTAATTGCAAACCATACCAACAAGAAAGGAATGATGATGATGATGATGTCTATTGATCAATAAATCGATGAAATACATACCGACAGAGAACCAACAAGTGAACAAACCCCAATATACACCATTATATGCGTCTGTCCATACCGTGGGATGTAGTGGAATATAATTACAAATACTGCTGCTATCACTGAAGCTGCATACAAAAGAAAAGCTACAAAAGACAAAAATGCTACTGAGCTCATATTGTTCAAATCCAAGCAAAATAGAAACAACAAAATCTTGGAATCAAACAACCAATGTTTTGTAATGAAAAGAATCAATGAATGGATAATAATAAAGTAAGCCCAAATGAGAAAAGATTTACCTGGCTCAGTAGCAAGATCCCATACTTCCGTTACAGACTCAATCTCACGTTCTTGAGGGGCATGTAGAACAATTGTTGTTGACCCCACAACACACAGAACACAGCCAAGAACACCAAAAACATGCAGCTTCTCACGTAAAATGATATGGGCAAGTACAGCACTACGAAATCAATTTATAATGTCAGCATTTGTACACATTAGAGAGAGAAATTAGAAAAGAATGTGGTTCACATGCCTGATAATTATGCTGACTGCACCAAGTGGAGTTACAAGAATTGCTGGTGCAAATGCATATGCTGCAAAGTTAGCAACTTCTCCGACAATCACTGTTTCATCGGAACTTATCTGATTAGTACTCACTATCACCTCTAGCAATGGAGAGACATACAGCTTAAAAGTCTGAATACTATTTTTGAGTTGTGAGTCATATATCTGACACTTAAGATTCAATACAAATACAAAAAGGGAAAAAATATTTTTTTATCAGTAAAAAGACTATTTTGAATTGCAATTAAAAAGAAACAACTACAAAGTACAAACCAATGACCTTATTAGCAAAATTGTATATGGTAGGTGATCTATTCAAGACAATTATAAAACATAACATGGTGTTATGTTCACACTTCTTTCACCAAAAGTAAAAGAAAAATCTGTAGGTTCACTTCGAGGGGAACCTTGACCCTCCAATAACTCAATAAAAAGTTGCTAGAAGACAGGATATCTCTTTCATTAATCTACGTCATCTTTAAATACAAGATACATGCACTTATAACTACCACATTTTGACCCTCTCTCTATAACTAACACAATTTACCACAACTTCATCCACCACTATTACAAATAACTGCACCCACTACTCACACTCATACAAATATGAAAACTACTCCTACTCAAAGGTAAACCAACTAACCCCCCATGACCCATTACTTTCTCCATGATGCAAGAACAACTACCCACACCTCATGGGTAACTCCTTATAACTCCCCTACTGCCATATGGCCCCCACATAGGAATGATCATGCTTGTGTAATGCAAGGCGACATCACATGGCGGTTTAGTGTTATGTTGCCCATCAATTATAATCTAATCATATGTGAATAATCTGGGATGTAGTAAAAACTAGAAAATAGTCAATTGTAGGGTGTAGTTTAACCTAAATGATGTAAGTATGCATAATTAGTATTATTTTAGCATTTCATTATTTTTCCTAATTTGGGCATTCTTTATATCTTTTTTCATTTTTCAATTGCATCCATTCCGGAATACTGGACTTGACTGGAATGATGGAAATTTTCCATACAGGGTAAAACCTAAATGGAATTGCCAACACCCCCACAAAATCATCTGTCCATTGCTTGCCCAATAAATCTCTCTGCTTTAAGCGATGCCTGAAACAAACACAAAGAATGATTTTTCTCTCAGGTTCTTGATGCTCGTGACGATTTTTCTCTCAGCTTCTTGATGTTCCTAGGCAAAGAGTAACAACCAGCTGTCCTCATACAAATTTCTAATGGCATATCACATTTTGATGATGACAGCCGTCTAATGAAAAAAGGTTTCTGTTACTTCAACAAAATTACAAATATAACATCAAAATAGATGTGCAATTACCCCCCACCACTAACTGATTTGCATCCTTGTTAATGATGCAGAGCAGGCTACCACTCCACCAATGGTCCCACCCAGCATATTTTAGTAGCTTCCTAATTTTATTGTAATTAGGATTAGTATTCTAATTTATTTGGTTTCCTAGTTTGATTAGGATAGTTGCTATTATTAGATTAGGTTTTCTTAGGCCCTAAGTTACTTTGCCTATTTATATTACATTGTAGAGATGATAATCTCAGATTTGGAGTTAAATAAAATTGAGATTTTCCCTGGGAGAGGGTTTTCTCGTGTTAGAAATCTCTGCAGAGATAATTTGAGGTGTTTTTTGACACTTGCTTCAGCATCTACGCAAGCCCTAACCCTAGGGCCTGCATCAGTTGGTATCAGAACAAAGATCCACGTCGCTCCGATACATCTCCGGTCACCAATCGGAGCATATCCATTGTCCATCCCCACTGCCATCACGCCCAGCCCTTACACAAACCAAACCCCCCTTCTCCAACGAAACCCCCCCCACTACCGCAACCCATCTTTCCAGACCCATCCCAGCTGAAACCCACCCCAACTCCATCGTCATCATCACACCCTAGTGCCTCAATCCACACCGACAAAAACCCATCCACATCGGCAAATAACCCATTGCCGCAGCCCCAGCCTCAGCCCCATCGCCCAGTGTCTCCCAGAACCCCAACAACACCCACTCCACCTTGATCAAAGTCCTTCCAAAACCTGAACCACCAAATCCCACCATTCTTGCCCGAACCCCACACCCAATTGCCTACCATCTTAGCACCCACCACAGAAGAAGAAAAAAAAAAAGAGGGGGCAAGGAAAGAAAGATCAGAACGAAAAAAAAAAATAGCAGAAAGAAGAGAAGTAGAAGCAGCTGAAAAGAGGAACGTGACGTGTACCTTGCACCACAGTCGTCCGCTCGCCTCCGGCTGCCTCCTCGCTTCGCCATCGCCAAAGCCACAGCGCAGCGCATCTTCCTTCTTCATCTCTTCGAAAAAGGGCAGAAAAACCCTTTTCCTCTTCGTGCAGCGAAACGTGCCAACTTAAGTGTTATTGGGCCTGGGCTCTAGTTTGGATCTGCTCAGCCACTTTTTGCTGTACATCTTTTGCAAATTTGGATCAGGTGGATCCGACCCAAATTACTATTGAAGCCCAACTTGTTTTGAAGCGCACAGCAGTATAAAACATAAAATTTCAAGCAGAGTACAGACATCAGCACATCTGATCAATGGCAGATTTGACCAAGATCAGCCGTTGGATCTTGTTTCAGCACTATCACAGCCATCCAACGTCAGATTACAGATTTGTTTTCGCCAGCGTGATCGTGGAGAGCAGATCTAAACATCAGGACAGTCATAAATTTTAAATTTGCTTAAAATGAAAATGCCTCCCAAGAAGCAGGTAGAAGTGGAGTCTTCCTCTCATAATGATGATGATTTGAGGGGAACCATCGCGGAATTATCAGCAAATGTTAATCAATTATCCACAATGGTGGTTCAAATGCAAGACACTCTTGCAAGGATTAAAACCCGATTAACTACTTTAGAAACTAATTGGCGTGAGAATATTTATCGAGTTGATGGGGGACATAATCAGAATCAACGAGATCCACATGCAGTCAATGTTGATCGTGATTTGGCTATTAAGCTCGTGATTCCAGAATATGATAAAAAGTTGAAACCGGAGGAATTCATGGATTGGTTAGTGTGTGTTAAAAATATTTTTGCATACAAGCCAATGACGGATGGTCATAAGGTCACCTTAGTGGCAACTCGATTGCGCAATTATGCTACAATTTGGTGGGCTGAGTTGCAAAAGAAAAGAAGAAATCTCTACGGAGATAATTTGAGGTGTCTTTTGACACGTGCTTTGGCATCTATGCAAGCCCTAACCCTAGGGCCTGCATCAGTTAAACACATGGAAAACAAGCTCGAACAAAACAAGTCCTCACTAGCTAATGCCCTTGTGTCTTCTAAACAGCCTAACAACCTCCATGGATATGAAATGTCCCAAAGTCATTTAATAACAGCACAAAGAGAGCCCCCTCCACTATTCCTCTGATTGTCTTCACAAAAGATATCAAATTCTACCTTTTTTAATGATGAGATATATATACTAAAAGAAGTAGAAACGAAATAGAATGGGTGACAAAATAGAATGGGTATATGGTATGATGATGATTGATGATAACTCTACCATTTTAAACATTGGTAATATTACAATCTTAAAAGAATAATCGATTCTTAATTAACTAGTTCTGAACAAAAAGGAATAGCCATTTCAACACAAACTAATTTATTTAGGTAACATCAACATCGCAGAATGGTGGAACTTTTACCAAATCCCACAAGGAAAAAAGTTCAGTGCCGTATAAATCAACAGAATCAAGCTTATATTTTAAAGAAATAAGTACAAGAATATCCCAATTTAAGGGAAACTGTAGCACAAAGATCATTGAGTGGTATTCAAGGTTTACTTCCAAATCCATTAGATGGAAAGCTAAAAGCAAACTCACTTGTTATCATGCCTGCCCACCAAAGCGGCTCGTATAAGTAAGAATAGCCTCCAACTCCTGCAAACATATAGAATCACAAAATTTAAATAAGCTCCAGTACCCAAAATGATTGCAAGTCATCTAGTTATCTTAGATGAGAAAACACATGTTTATAAGCAAATAATGCATCTATGGAGACACAAATTAACAACACACGATGATGCAAGAGAGGAATAAGTGTTTTGATCCAACCCAAAAGGAGCTGCCACAGAATGGGCTTCAGATAATGGGCCAAATCCAACCTAGGTTCATTGGCCTAACAGGCCCAACTGTGTATAGCAAGCAAGAAGAGCAGGCCTCCATTTAAGAAAAACTATTAATTGAGTATCATTTTTATTAGTTCCTTTATGTATCTTTCTTATTTAAGTATGTATATTTTTCTTAGGGTTTAAGTTCAATGAATGTTTTTTAAAAAAAAAAGAAGAAGAGGAAATCCATTTGAAAAAAGGAAATTTCTTTCTTTGGACATCAAGAGACCTATTTAAGGACATCTTACGTATTCTTAATATTAATCTTCAATGAAATCCAAACTTCCTCTTCTGTTTGAGATAGAACCCTAGAAGTAATTGTCTTTAAATTGAAGATGCCCTCGAATGGGGGATCCCTCTAGTCCAATCTGGGTGCATCAATTTGACACAATGACCATCCCTACAATTACTTCTTCCAATTATCATTGCTAACATAATGGAGAATCCTTTTCTTCAATAGTAACATCAATTTTACCAGAACGCATATAAATGAAACAGCTAGTCCAAGTAAACATCAAAAAATAAAGTACATGAGAAATATTAATTCAGTCATATTATCAAAATCTGTCTTGTCCTAAGACTCCTAACACCTAACCAACTGTTCTATCACCCCTGAGATGCTCCATCTGATTTTTCAAATGTGTCTCCTGTATTAGCCTCTCCACTAATACATTTTCAAAAAGGAAAATAAATTCATTTACATTCTTCTAGTGTACAAAAAGTTAGTTCCAGTCCTTTGTGTACAAATCAAACTTCATCAAATGTACAAATAGAAAATAAAAATCCATAGGCAATTCATTTCCTTTTATGGCCACCATATGATGCAATGGAAAACATTTCTTAACTTCTTGTTGTTGCAGTGTTATATACATATTTATCAACTATCCTCTAGCACTGGCAGGAATTTTGACAATACGTTCTTTTTAGTAGAACTATGCTTTCTTGCAATGTCAATAAAGTCGTATCCGCAATTAAATTTGAGAAATAAATACCAATATAATTACTCTTTAATGCAGACCCTTCTAGTAACAAAGGAAAGGAATTGTGCCTACCATACACCATGAGTCAGAGGCTATGAGAATGGCATTTTGTATTATTTTGGGGGCATAAGCGACGCACCATAAGAAGATATAGGGGCAAAGACAGATGTGCCCACAGCCCATAGGCGTTGTACCTTGTAGGGTCGGCGGTTTCCTATATACAGTCCTTTCAGGTAGTGGATATTGGTCCATGGCAAGAATCAAAATAGCAGTTGCGGCAGGCGTAGCAGCCAATGGCAAAAATGCTATCTAACAGGGAATACATAGCAGTTAAGGCGATATGTAGCAGCGGCAATGTGAATTTCTTAGGTGCTCAAAAGAATTCGGCGGCAGTGTGAATTTCTTAAGTGCTCAAAAGAATTCGAATCTTGTGTACCAGCCAATCTTGTGCCTTTTTAATGATTTGGAAGCATATAAGGATAGAGACAACTTTAGAAAAGGCTATTGAGGAGAAGAAATAGGAAAAACTACATTTTAAATTAAAACTTGTTGACTCTACTAAGTTTTAGACCGTAGCGTCACCATTTTCAAAATAGCATAGCAGTCTCAACTGCTACAGCCGATAATGTGGCAGCCACGTTATATAGTGGCTGCTATTTTGAACCACGGTCCATGGTCAATTGGATTGGTCAGTGCAAGGCTAGATACTGCGAAACAATGATTGCGTCCCTCGATGTGGTCAGCACAACATATTGTTGGGCGACAAAGCTTACATTTGTTCACTTATTATGAAGGCTCACCAGGGCCTCTTTCCTCCCTTTTACGCTCACCCGTATGGGTCCAACAAACTAATATAATAAGTTACTTATTCGCTCTCATGCTGCAATTGCCCTTTCTCCTGACTTGAAACTATAAGTATAATCAACTATCTTAAACTATTTCTGCATAACTACTAAAATGGAATCCAAAACATCAAAGGTATGCCCACGATTGACTTTAAATCACTACACTATTTCCTGTTTGCAGTGACACAGGACAACTGTAACTTTCTCATTTTGCATTTGCACTATCTGTGGTTCACTGAAACATAGCTTAAGAATCTTTTAACTGAGACATATTGCCTTTTTGCTTTCTTTTGACCACTGAAACAACTTGCCTAAAACAAAAGGTGACAGATAATGCAGATCTATTCTAAGGAATAAGGATCACATTGTATGTCCATGTGGCTATGTTTTGCCCTTCTCATACACCTCAACCTTGATAAATTCCAAAAACTTGAATTAAATCCAAAGTGAATCTCATAGTGTCATAACCCATGATAGGATGAGTTGCTTGATGTGGTTCTCGATTCTGGGCAGCATCAATCATCACACTAGGACCCATCAACACCTTGCACATTATTAAGATTTCCTCTTGCTGCCTTGCTAAAAGCATTAGTCAGACATCCCCTAACTCTTCTCCTCAAGCTTCATGATTGACAAACAGTCTTCTATCCCTACTCCACAGACTAAAATTGATTGGCAATATACACTTCAGAAAGAGGACCAATCCACATCTACATGTTCAGTAATTATTATCAACTAAAGCCATAAATGAAAAAACTCAAATCTATCAAGAATAAAACGCTAAATCACATCACCTTAAACAAAGAACACAGAACTCCACACATATCAATAAGAATATGACAATAAATCACTGTCCGCTAAAGCCATGAACTGAAAACCTCAAATCCATCAACAATAATAAAACGCTGGATCACATTCAACATATATAAATCCCATCATCTTAAAAGAAGAACACAAAATTCCTGAAGTGCAAAGAAAAACGTGCAAACACAATTCAAGAAACAATCGAAGTGCACATAACCCAGGTCTAAAATGCAGACTCTCAATCTGACTAAATTCCACTTCATTCCGTATTATCTTCGTGAATCTGAGATCTGTCATCCCATTTGACATATCCACTCCGCAGATTACAACACAAACAGCCAACAGCCAACAACTTGAAGGGATGACGATTCCACAGTTGCAACCGAAAGAAACAACATAGTCCATGAAAACAAAAGAAATCAACGTCTCAGAGTCATCTCCGATCAAAGCGCACATTGCCCAGATCTCAAGATGTCAAATTCTATCAAAACACTAAATCTAACACTGCATCTCAGAGTATCACCCATAAACATTATAGTTCACTTGCATTCTTCTACATCTCTAATCCACAAACTAAAACATGATCCCACCAACAACCCACAAAGACAAAAGAAAAAAGTGACAGAAACTAGGGAGATACCTCAAAATGAAAGAAAGGTGATTCTAAATGCACCCACCCATAATGCAATCACTGTTCACATAAGGGGATGTGGGTGTGTACAGCACATAATGGGGGTGCATTTAGAATCACCCATGAAAGAAACCCAAATCTCACAACCGACTCTGATCAAAACACACATAACCCAGATCCTAAAATCAATTACACCAAAACCCCACTAAATCCGAGAATCCCCCATCAACCTGCATACTATAAATTGCTATTTCGCCAGCAACCCAAATGAAGCGACAAATCCAGATATTCAATGGAAATCAACCCACAAAGACAAATGTGAGAGAAAAAGCGCAACCCGATTTAATCAAAAGAAACCCACATCTTGGAACTCGGAACTCTTTCTTAGGCATTAAAAAGAAGAGATTTTTTTGTGTGTGTGGTACCTGCTCGGACTCCGGAGGCTCCAGCCTTCTTCAATCCCTTCTTCTTGACGATGAAGCTAGCGCCGATGAATAAACTCGACGAAAGCGCCAGGAGCAAACCCTTTATGTTGTCGGAGGACATGCCCTTGTAAGAGGGCATCCAGCTCTGAGAACCCTTGTCCGCCATTGCTAGAACCCTGATATCCGTACACCAATCACTGCAATCAACATCTCCACCGTCCATCTAACGAGATCCATGGAGGTGCTGATTCATCCATTGATGTCTTTCTCTCTTTCAGAACTGCAGATATTGGGGGATTTGGGAATTAAAGGCTGAGATTGGAAGATCTGTTCACCTTTGCTTTTCTTTTCTTCGTGCTGGTTGTTAAGAAAGATATCGAAAGATCTGATGGTACTTGGGAGATGCGAGGAAAGAAGAGGAAGAAGAGACGGAACGAAGTGCAATGCAGCAGCAGCAGCACTGCTGTCGATACGTTTCGTTGGAAAGGAAAAACAGACGAAAGCGTTTCCTTAAAATTGCGCAAGGTGCATGAATGATGGTCCATTTGAGTGCACCGTAAAAACACCAAAGCCAAAAGCCAAAACCAAAAACCCCACCCCCAAGCTGCCATTTTTTATGCTCATTCTTTTCATTTTTTTGTCCAGCCCAAATGCCATTTTTTATGCTCATCCTTTCTCTTTTTTGCCTTTTTTTTTTTTTTTTTGTCTCAACCTTTTGGGTTGGACGAATCGTACAACCCAAATAGAAGCCGAAGCTGGGGAAACTCCCATGTGGCCCTACTGTTGTATTGTAGTTTCGAACCTACAAACTCCTGATGCAAACCATGGTACTAAACCAATTGAGCTACCTCTTGGGGGGTTCTTTTTTTATGCTCTTCTAAAGTTTTACTTATTGAGTACACTAACAAACTTTATGATTGTTATTAAATCAAGGGTTGGGATAATTTAATGAGGTTGATTATTTTTATAATTTTAATATGTAAAAAGACAGTTTCATCCATCATATCATAAATGATAGGATTGCATTCAAGTAGGCCTCACGAGTTGAAGTGGATAGCGATATATAGCATGGTGTATGCATGTAGGAGAATATTTTTTCTATGCTCTTCACAAGGCTTGGGGTGAAGAAATTATGACCTTTCAAATAGGAAATAATGTTTTGCGATATCATAAAGACTTAAAGCATTTTAAATCATATTTAAGACAATGAGATGATGGAAATAGACTTGTGTGCCAAATGGGCACTTAGTTTTTTTTTTTTTTCCCCTTTAGTTTTTTTTTCTGCCATTTTTATTGCAAAAAAAAAAAAAATGGTGTTGCGTCAAATTACAAGAAAATGATTATTTTTTTTCGGAAATACGGCTACAATAAACATGCTCTCCGGGCATATTTGTTTGGATAGAATTGAACGTTTAGAGATTTTAAGAAATTTATTTTTAAATGTGACTAAAACTGAAGAAATAAAGGTGAGTTTTCATAAACAGCTATTAAATGATATTTTTAATGAAAGACTAATTAACTTTGTTGAATTTTAAAATATATATTTCTAAACATGATCAATTGAGGAGATAAAGGAAATATTATTTGGTAGCCATTAGCAATATTCATCATTATTTCTTCAATTTTTTTATGATGTTTAGGAATACATCTCAAAAAATTTATAATCTCAATTCTGTGCAAACAAATAGATGATCAATATTTATAATATTTTATTCTCTATTTTCTAAGTAACCAACCTCCTGTTATTAGAGCACAATACGGTGACAGCCCATGCAAAACATGGTTAACTTTCCTAGTCTCATACACTAGAAGCCTCATCAATTACGAATCTTGTTGGGTTGTAATAGACTCTGTGGGTCAGTATAGTTTGAGTCCGGATCCTCTAAAGCTGTGATTCAGAGAAATTCCAGAGTCAAGAGAGTGGAGCTCCACAGTGAAGCGTCCGATGGCCAATGCAAGATTTTTATTTGAGTGGTGCTCGCAATGGTCAAATTAAGAAGTCAAATAATGAAATATTTTTAAGGTGATATTTAGGGAGTTTTTTGTATCTCATGGGTGCGGTCATTAGACTTAGGGCCGCCCCTAGTGGCCTACTCCTTCAGTAAGATAAGCCATTTGATTAAACAAAATGACTGTATTAATCAAATCTTGGGTGGGATCTACTACTTTTGGAGTAAAACTTGAGAATGCCCTGTGACCTTGACTGGCATATTGAATTTTTAAGAGATGGGTCACTTGACTTCCACTCTCTTTCACTTGGGATCTCTCTCAGTCAAAGCAGTGTGAGGATCCACTCTCATCTATTTTCTTACAGAACTTGTAATATCTTTGTATTATCTGGTTGGAGTTATCTCAACTTATCCCTCAAATCTCTGTCATGGATAAAGACCCTGTCTACATTTTCTGCAAATTTAAAGGGATTCACGGTTACTATCCTTGTAAAGACATGTTTACATGGGACCTTAGTTTCGATCATTTGAGTAGGTTCATGACCATCTCATCCAACCATCCTGTCGCCGTTAATTGAAGTTGACAATCTTAAATCTTCCTCCAAATCAGCTGCAAGGTTCTTTGGAAAAAGGAGAAGGTTGTAGGCAAGCTCTTTAACCGCTTGTTTTAAAACTAAACTAGATTCAGTTCAGTCGCAGAGCTAGGATTTTCTTTGAGGGGTGCAAACTTTAATTAATTTGGTTTTTGGGGGCAAACTGATGATTTTTATGTGGATTTTAAGGATGAACCTACAATTTTTATTAGATTTTTTTAAGCTCTTCGTGGTTTAACAGGTGCAGTCCCACTCGTGTGGTTGTGCCTAAGTCCGCCCCTGAGTGGAGAGATCCCAGGCACCAAATCTACCAATCGAAGAATTTGTATGCGGTTCATACCAGTGCAATTTCACTTGATGGTAGAATGCCTTCTGCTATGATTCAAACAATGGCAAGGTGAAAATCATCGATCGTGATATTTTTTTAATTTGTTAATTTTGAAGTAGCCCCTTTATTGGGAATTAGGCGTGCTCATGGGAGGGCCCAGCTTTCTTTGGACCAGCTTTGATATCGAATCTGGGCCCATTTTGTATTTGGGTGAGCTTGGATTAAGTGCCCAAATAATGAGTGCTTTTAATTTAGTGATACTTTGTTCAAATAATTGCTAATTAAAAGCCTGGTTTGTCTGCCTGGCCCGGTTGACTAAATTGGCGGGCTTAGGGTTGACTATGTTGGGCTTGCCCGGATATGGGCCTTTATTATTAAAAGTGGGTTGGGCCTGGATATTTATCGGCCTAGTCCATGAACATCCCAAGTTGATGGCTAACCATTATTACAGGTTCCGATTTTGAATTGAGATGAATGTATGTTAGATACCGTTGGGCGATTTTCAATGCTCAACACTCCCCCTTAGGTGGAACCCGATCATCTCACTTTTGGCTGCATGCATTTTATATTTGCGCCGAGTCGTTCCTTTTAGGATTTGAATTCACAACCAGTTGATACTGATACCATCTTAAATTTCTTTAGCTAACCATTCCTACCAAAATCTCGAGGGGTTGGTAGAGGCACCATAAATACTTTTCAATGCTCCCCTAGGGTGGAGCCCACTCCTCAACACAGTACAGAAGTAATTCTTAAAATTTATATGGTATCAGAGCCTTGGGCAAAGTGATGATCTTGCGATCAAATCGGGTATGATCGTGTTTCCGCAATTATCACCACCTATTTTAAGAAATCGCAACAAATCTGATCCAATAGGCCACATGCACCGATAAGTTTAAAAAGAGCAGGTTGCGATAATGATGGATCCATGTAGAGACAGTGATCACTATGAAAAAAATAAATATCGCTTAAGAAAAATTAAGTGATTTGTTTTCCAGATATCAAAGGGTTGTATTTTCATATTACCAATCACATATCGTTTTTTCCTAAAACAGTGATGTGATTGAGGGGGATGTCAGAGATTATTATTATCTTATAAGACAAGATGGAGTTCGGTTGGTTTGTTTATTAGAGATAAAATAGATATTTGTTATAGATTTTAGAATTACATTTGAATTTGTATAATCTTGGTATATTACCGTGTATAAATTGAGAGGATTTCCTCTCTTCCTATTTATGGTGAAATTCATGAAAAGATGTGATTCTTAAAATTCTATAGATACTCCATTCTTTGAACTGACCTACCCAGTTCTCTTGCTCAAATCTTTCAACAAGACCAGCGTACTAAAATGCCAACTGAGCACCAATTATCGGACGTTGAGCTTTGAAGGCCAACATGTAAGCCATACAATCTCCTTGAGTACAGAGGACAAGGCCTTATGTTTTGGTACTTTTGAGGATTCAAACACTAATTTTTTTCTTGCACTACAGGAAACAAGAGAATCATCTAGAAATACACATCAGTCCGTTGTTGGACGAGTATCGATCCGGGGATTTTGTCCAATCTTCATTTGCATAGGCTTGTAAGTGAAGTAGTGAACCAGGAACACAAGAGACCACTAGAGCTGGTATTATGCATGCATTTGATGAACCAATGGATTTACTACCTATGCTGCATAGGACATAGTCTTGAATTTCTGTGCATTTTTTGCGACAAACATATTTTTTTTACGCCGAGTCGTTCATCCTGAGATTCGAACTCACGACCGGTTGGGTCTGATACCATGTTGAATTTCTTTAACTAATCATTCATACCAAAACCTCAAGGTGTTAGTAGAGGCTGCGGAAATACTTTTTAATATTCCTCCTCGAATCTCACTCCTCAATACATAGGAAGGCGCGCAATGCAGTGATGAGATGACTGGGTTTCCCCATTTTTGCTTCAGGTTTGACGGTCATTTCTAGTGAGGTGTCCATAGAATGACCATCCCGAAGAATAGCCTGGTCCTGGATCTTTCATTTTTAATGATCCGTTTACTTCAATCTGTTTATGTCATCCCATCGTCCCAACGACTAGTATGACATGTCAACAACATAGACTAAAAAAGGTGGTTGCACTGAATCAATTAATGATTCATGAAAGGATCAAAGAAAAAAAATTGTGGTTGATTTAAATGCACCAACATGGAGTATATCATGTTTTGAAACCATTCAAACAATGCTTATTAGGCGCTTGTTTCAGGCTATGATGGGCCTTCTTCAATCAACATGCTAAAAATGAGACCGAATGATAAGTGGGAGGTTCTACACATGCTGTTACTCTGTGATCTATATCATTAACTGGATAACTTTTGTTGGTAAGTGGTTGTCATCATCGTATCAAAGCGGGTTTAGATCCCGTCGTGCCCTTGAAATCTGTTGGCCCTGTAATAGAAGCAGATGAAGTAAAAAACTCTTAAAATTGGAACTTCCATGATAAGCAGGCACATAATCAGCAAATAGTTGCTAGCCGTGGGTGTGGTTGTGCTATAAGAAGTCATTGACAAAGTTCTTTTTTTAATTATTCAGATTTGTATTTGAGATATGTTTTTGTCCCAAGTGAATGGAACTCATCATGCATACATACAAAAATTGGTCGGGGTCTAAATTGACTTTATGCATTGATATTGAGATTCATGATTTATACATGTGCTTACACAATGCGGATGAGAATGGCTAGAAACATCAGAGCTTTGGGATCGTCAAACTGGAATTACTACAAGGAAAGCATCATAAGTGAGGGAGCTGAGCTAGCCAAGTGGGTGCTTAGTAATTCAATACAAGATGATGCATGGGAGCGGATTCTTGATTCCAGTCTTAGCAAAACATCGTTTGGAGATGCATTACTTAACGAACCTAATATCTCTAACATACTGGTGTATACTGTGACTTCATCTCGTAATGAAGTAAGATTTTTTTAAGTTTCATGATACATAGCTTTTGGTGTATATTTACTGGTTTCTACTATCTGGCATCTGCTGTCAATTGCCATCTCAGGGTTTGTTTTTGCAACGCCGTCCCGTCCAGGTCGGAATTCCAGACGGTATGTTGCGTGGAAATGAAACCAAAAAAGGGGATTCACTTTGTCTTTCGTCGCTGCACAGACGTTTCAAGAAAACTCACTGTCGGGAATTCCGTGAAATCTCTTTTTGCACAAACGTTTCCTTAGAGCATATTTGTGTAATACTTTTTTATGGAAAAGTGGACGGTTTTCCACGAAAAATCCATTTTTCCGGCATTTAGTGCTGAACAATTCTGCGGAAATGATTTCCTGCCTCGTCAACATTTTCCTTAATAATTGTAGAAATGAGTTTCCCATTGAGGTATGGGAAATGAATTTCCTCAAAAAACTTCTCCCTCTTTTTCTCACTTTTATCCATTTCAACCCAAAAACCATATAAATCTTTTATTTTTTATTTCTTTATATAAATTATTATTTAATGTTAAAATAAATAATTTATATGTTATGTTGTTTTTCTTCAAAAAATTATATCACCAAATAAGAAATTTTGATTTTCTATAAGGAATCCACAACTGCACCAATTCAATGAGAAAACTCTTTTTGCACCAAACATAAATTTCTAAATTCTACGAAAATCATTTTCTGAAGTTTTTATTTCTATAGAATTTGCTGACGTGACAATTTTCTCTTCTCACGAAAAGAGTGTGTACACAAACATACCCTTCCATAAATGTATTTTCTTCAATGCCTTATCTGCATCAAGTTTCAGAAGTGTGAGAATCTTCCATCTTTGTCAATTACTCGCATTTCCGAGACACATGTTTTTTTTTTTTTTATATTTGTTTGTATTTCTTCAAATTGGACCATACACATTTAATTCTGAAGTTCAGTAGAAAACAGAGCCGAAACTAAAACACTTTCTCCAAGAGGATCTGATTCCTGAGCTGTGTCAGGAAACAATATTGTTGTCTTTCTGTCAGACTGTCACAACATACCTCTATTACTATAGGCTTTGCTTTCAACATGTCTTCTCCTATTTTGGAGCAGTCATTATTAACTATTAGGCCTCATCTATTGCGACTGATCCTGTTGATACTAGTGCTAATTTTTGGGAGGTTTTGCATATGGCTGACTTTTATATAGGCATTCAGTTTGATAGGGAATGTAGGACTCATAAACTCCTTGATTTGAAGGCCCATTGCTCAAACCTGGCTGTGCTTCATGATCTATAAATCCTCAATATCGAATTGGGGGGACTGAATATCAACGCAACAAGACTTGGATTTCTATCCTCAACCCACCAGCGTGTGGTAACTACTAGTCTATAGGGGCCATGTGTCAGTACTGCCGCTTCCTGAGGTAGAGCATCTACATGGGACTCCATGGAAAAGTGAGTTTGAATTGCAATGGGCTGAGAAACAGTAAGACTATGATGTGATCTGAGAGTTCGAGATTTTGTCACGGGTTCGCGTGTTTGTATGTACGGTAAGTTAATGAATGGTGAAGTAAAACATCAAATTAAGAGAGAATAAAATATAAAGGGTCGTGATAGTGTTTTGTTTTTACTTATTTAATATAATATCTTTTTTATTTTTTGTATAGAAAATTGGAGTTTTTTTATCTTTTAGAGAAAAAATAATGTTGATTTTTTTATTTTTTGTCCCGTTCTGGATTCACTTTATTTTAACTTAATTAGTTAATTGTCAAACAAGCGGGTGGTTGACGGGGGGGGGGGGGGGGTTTTTGGGATTTAGTACCATGGAAAGTTTGCAAGCACAGCACTCAATAGACTGAGCCCTGAGAAACAGTACTACTGTGATGTGATCTGAGAATGAGAGTCCGAAATTTTGTTCAACTGAAGGGTGGGTGATTGAGAGAGTACCTGTCTTGGGTCGGCATGCACATGGGAGGGGGCCTTGTGATTTAGTACGATGGAAAGTTCCCAAGCACAGCACTCAATAGGTACGATGGAAAGTTCCCAAGCACAGCACTCAATAGGCTGAGAAACAGTACTACTGTGATGTGATCTGAGAATGAGAGTCCGAAATTTTGTTCAACTGAAGGGTGGGTGATTGAGAGAGTACCTGTCTTGGGTCGGCATGCACATGGGAGGGGGGCCTTGTGATTTTAACTTATAGTGAGATGGGTGGTTCCCAAGCACTTCTAATGCAAATTCATTGGAAAATGCAGTGGAGGCACGTGAGGAAGTTGGGCAGGTTCAATTGAAAGACTGGTATAGGAATGTGGATGTGCAGGTAGTTGGAAAGGTTGACATCGGCTCTTGCCTATTGAGAAGAGTGGTTGTAATGGGCTGGCTGGGACCCAGTCAGAAATGAATCGAGCTCGGCCCTTTATTACTGGTGAGGCCAAGGTAAAATGAGGACAGGCCCATTACAGCTTGTTTAGCAATCAGGCAAAAGCCACCAAAGAAAGAGCTGTTAGTCTGTGCAGATGGCAAGAAATAGAAGCTGTACCGCAGAGATGGCAAAGGGTTGGTTAGGCATGGATTGGGAAGTTTGGAAAGGCCAAAACCCAAAGATAGACCAAACCCAAGTTCGCATTAGTAAATCCATATTCAACTTGAACCCGTCAAAGCCACTAACAAACCGAGCCCTAATAGCGGTGTCCGTGGCAGGCCATCCAGTTAACCTGGCCCATTTCCATTGGTACCACGGAGTGTGGCAAAAATTGAGTAAAGGCAGGCACAATACCAGGTTCGCAGTTTGACCAGTAGGAATCTGAGTTCATAATTCATAATTCTAGACTTATATATTGATTAAACAATTAGATGGGGTAATCTTAAATGATTTGCTTTTCAATTTGCCTGCTTTGAAGTTCGATTTTGATGAGTTCAATGAACTAATTTGTCTTGAGTCCATGCTTGAATCCATCATTGGGAGCCCAAATCTAAAAGTGAAAAAGCTCAAAATTACTGTCCGTCCTTATATTAACCCTGGGCTAAGTTTCACTTCAACAAGAAGTTGAGCCCTCCATCATATAAATCGCAAGTAGAATATGTGATTAAAATAAAACCAATGAAAGTAAAATCACATTTTATAAGTGTTCAATCTTAAGGTGGAACCAACTATGATTGGAGTTAGATACAGGAGAGAACTGATATAGAGGGTTGTAATGCTTTTGGGTTGCTTCAATGTTTTAGGGGGGCTCTGATGATGAACTTACAGGACTCAACTTGAAAATTATTATGAGAACAGTCAACAGTACTCCACGAAACCAACTGCAAATATCAGAAAATAGAAACTGTAAAGAACCGCTTAGCAACCTGTTGAAGAGCAATTTTGAAGGAAAGACAGGGCTTGGAATGGCCCAATCTAAAGCTGTTACTCTCTTTTAGGATAAAGGATATAAACAGGCCAGGTTTCGTTCAGGTCCATGCTGTACCCAACTTATATCCAATTAAGTTTGAATTGGGTTTCATAACTCTGGACTCGAATTCGGATCCAATTGTCCATCAGCCCCAAAATCAAGGCCTATTCCCCAATTTCTTCAAATCCAACCCTTCAGGTAGTTGTCTCAGCAGGCTCACTATAAAATCTGGCTTGTGTCTGCATCCAAGACTTAATTGATTAACATCAACAAGATGTTTCTACCAAAATAAAAATAAAAAACTGAATTGATTAAAAACCTTAAAAAGAGAACCATACTTGAACAAAAAGGGTCTCATGACCATATACCCAAACTCTAACCTGATTGTTAATCGAGCCCAAAATTTGATTCCAGACGCAAAATTTTCAGGCCAAACATTTTTCGATAATCCTGGAAATGGGTACCCATTGACATCCCTCGGTCACCAGGGACCCATCCAGACCAATAGAAATAGAATCTATAGAAAACCAAAACCTAAGAAATGCAACACAGGGATTGATCCTTGTGTCACAAGTTGTATACCACTAACCCATCTAGTGGAGGAAAAAAAAAAACACAAAACAAACACTGGTTGTGAAATATAATACAAATTAGACATAAAGTGAATCTTTAGATTTGGATTCGGTCTGTCAATATCTCTCTTACCTTGTTGATGCTTCCTCCAATAGGCATATCTCTAGCTTCCTTGAAGGTTCAATAGACCATCAAAATATAATTAAAGTTGATGGCTCAGGTGTGAAATCTCATCTTTTGGGTACACATCAGTCTAATTCCCTGTCTACCTGTTTTAAAGTGAAATGCAATGGTTCTCATTACTTCCACTCAGCTTATTTTCTTAGAATTGTTCAAAGGTGAGGTTTCTGGGTAGTTGGTTCCCCAAGAATGTGCAAGTTCCACACAGCCTTATCTTTCTCATGCTTTCTTTTACTTTTGTAACTTTTCCTTTTGCTTTGAATAGACGTCATGCTTTCTTCTTCTTCATGGCTACTGTCTCCTTTCAAATGAGCAAATCATTCAGCAATTCCACACCTTGGCTTGCCCTTCACGCTCAAACGTTTCCACGCGTTTTTGGGGTTGAAGTCTTTCCTTACTTGGACCGGATTTGAGCACTCTCTCTCTCTTCAACAACCATCATTCGGTTGTGCCTGGGGCCCAACTAATAAATGGTTGGGTCTGACACTATCCATGGCCGTTAACTTTCTTCATGAGATTTAGACAAAATCATTGATCTTTTTATGCCAATTTGGAAACTTTCGTCGTTACCCCGTAGAACCCAAGTTTAAGAGAAATTCATCCATAAAAATTCCATGAGATTTCATAGATTCTTCATCTACCAGATCTCCACAGAGTTTGTATTGCTAACCACCTAATTAATCAATGGTCGTAATGACCCAAATCTGGATCTATAAGCTAATTAATAAGTTAAGCGTGTATGATGTGGGCCCCACTAAGAGAAGTAAAGACCAGTTAACCTCTTGGAGGAATTGATTTAGATAAAGATTAATGTTTCTAGGCCGTGGGCTAGATTATAAATTTGTTAAAACCTTAGGGGCTAGACTGTAATTAAGGTGATCTCATCAAGGATGGTACATGCCACTAGATACTTGTCGTTATTGAGTCAATTAATCACCTAAGGGCTATGGGTGAAATCAGATATAAATAACATTTTTCTCCCTAAATCCATCACTACATGAACCCACTTGCCATTTTTGTCCCTCCCTAATCCATCAACATAAATGGCCTACTTTGATACTTGAAATGACCTAGCTACATTAATATAGTTGACTGGCCCCAAAAAAGCAACTCTCTATGTAAAAATAACTACCATCAAGGTGGACCCCAATGAGGCCCATTTAAATCAATCAATCATGTGATCTATATTATTAATGTGGGGCCCAACACAATTAAACTAAACTAGTTTCCTATTTAATTCAATAAGTATAACAAGTGGTCCGTACCCACCTAGGTGAGATCTTCTAACTTCCTCCAAGATTGCAGTTTAGCCCTTAAGTTTTAACAAATTATGCGACCTCCTTTGTCCCTTGCATGAGGCCATTGTACTTGTATCAATGCTTTTGCCCAAGGCCACAATATAAGCATCAATACAAGTATCCAGATTCAGAAGTCCTCAGAGTTTTGCCAGGGGAAGATAGGTAAAATCGAAGTAAACCTTGTCTCTTCATTTAGGTGAGAAAGAGACTTCAAATCGCTTCTGATCCTCATAATCAATAAAATCAACTGCAGCAACGTTGGTTGGGTTTAATATAGAGCCTCCAATGTCATTATTGAATTTGACAAAGAGGCCTATTTTTTTTCATATTTTGTTTTTAGAGTGCATGAGATGGAAGTTCCAATTTTTGGTGCATGCTGGTATGTGTAATTTAAATGAGGGTTACAACTCACAATAGACAATGCTGCATGATCTCATCTGGGGCCATGTTTCGCACCACAGTCATGGGAAAAAAGAGATAAATAGATTTGCATGTAGATTAGAGGTGTAGATTAGAGGTGTACCTAATATCAGTTGAACGAAATGATCATGTGCACTTTTATTTATTTATTTGTTAAAAGATCATGGGGTTTTTTCGTGATAAAATCCAACGATGAGTGAAGTCTAAAGAGTGTCAATTGAAGGTAGATGCGTTGGAGAACTTGCCTCTAAATGATGGAGATGTCTAAAATAATCCATTTTCCCCATTGATCACCACAACCCCTCTCTCACTCTCTCTCTCTCTCTCTCTCTCTCTCTATATATATATATATATATATATATATGAGTTGGATTGAATGTGGGATGAAATTGTGGACTTAGAAGAGGTGATCATTAATGGGTCAAATGTAATTTCTTTATTTTCACAAAAAAATCTAGTCAAATAGTTGGAAAAAAAAAAAAGATCAGTCAACGCGGTCGACGTCCAAAATTGTCAAGAAGCAAAAGATGGTTCTCCGGAGAAAAATAATAATGAAAAAGGCAACTTAAGTCTTAGAAAAAAATAATTAAGTGGTTAATGTTAATATTTCATCTTAGCTTAAAAGAATACATATACTCTTATAAATTGATAATGTGTCATTATCATGGCTACATATCTCCAAATTAATTTAGGACAACCCCCACCTTGGCATGTGATATGAACATGACATTTCAAATCAATGTAATAGCTGCCCTCTATGTATGTAAACTATTTGTGAATAGCTGCCCATATCTATCTATGTAAACTATAATATGAATTTCCATTTCATGGCACTGGTATTCGAAGATACCACATGTTAAAGTATTTCTTCAGTAAAACCACTTTACTATAAATTAGGATTTCAATAGAATACAGGCAAACGGGCCCTTTATCTAATAAGATATTTCATTTCATGCCAATTATATACAAAGATTCACGCATTAGTGTTCGACAATGCACGGGTATCTACATGTGTGTGTCCTCATCTCATTGGCCAAACTATCATGTACAAGCAATGGCATAAGAACTAGATGTAGTCCTATATGTATTTTATATATAGAAGAGATGTCAAACCTTACATCCCAACCACTAAGAAATATAAAATAATCTCATTACAAGAAGATGGTACTAAACTTTAGAAAATGGCGAAAATGAGCTCAGTTTTTGTTTGTGACTTTCATGTGATCCATCCAAATTGGTTGGAAGACAAAGAAAGCAGAGGCAGTGAGGCAAACCATGTTGCTTCAATGTCCTTTTGGCAGCCCAAGTTGTCTCCATGTGATGATGTGAATCATACATGTGCAGGAGTTGGGGCTGTGCCTATTTCAGTGATGTCGGTTTAGCTTATCTTTTCAAGCATCTATCTATTTTCTATGCTAAGCTAAAAATCCAAAGCTAGAAGGCAAGTGACAACAGCTAACATATGTAATTTTAGGAGGTTTGCTACATCCACACGCATCTCTCTGCTCACACTAACATGAGAAGACGGAGAAGAGACCTTGCAACTCTTTCAGCTTTTAATTATGCTGTGGGCTCAAGTCAGGTTATCAATTAAAAAAAAAAAATTTATATGTCCAGATGCCTTTGTTGAATGATACTTCTTAAAATCTTATGTTTTCTTTTGCTACTTAATTAAGGTCATTGCTTTGATGTAATGGTAAAAGTCTCAGGTGCTATATGTGATAACGTAAGTTCCAGCCCTACGACCATCTAGTTTGTGAAAAATTACCGAAGATTAGGTCTGTCTCCAGTCTAGGCCATGCTTGAGCGGGACATCACTAGGTGATGACCTTTTCTGCTACTAAGCTCACATCTAGAAGAGCTTAATAGCGATTAAAAACAAAATCGATAATTATTTTAGTTCATGCTACTGGAAAGTTATATTTTGTGGATGATCGAGTAGCAAAATAATTCAATTACATGATTCATTTTACAAGTATGGGTAAGCAAAATTATCTAACAAAAATGAAAAGATGTGAGGAGAGGACTTGAGAGGCCAAACTAGATGATTTTAGATAGATGAAAGCTGGTAATTTGTGCAGGAGACCAAGGAGTGGAGTGGAATCTTCACCCAGGCAAATCATGCTAGGCCTGTGATTTGTGATTTGTGATTATGAGGAGAAAAAATCAACAACATATAGAAGTTCATGTCCAACTGTATAAATTATAACTTCAGATGATCTAACAAGGGTGAAATTTCGTTGACCTCCTCTTATTCACATTTTCCCCTATAACTTTAGATTGATTTGATGAGGATGAAAAATTAGTTCACCCCTATTCAAATATTCAGATCCTCTATCTGTGATCGATAGAACTCTGAATTGGCACCAGGATGAAATAGCCAAAGTCCAACCACACCATATCATTACTCATTAAAAAAAACAAAAAAAACTAAATTCTCATAATTTTAAATACAACATATGACAGAGTTTGTAGGGTCTAATGATTTAAAATAAACAAATGAACCTTTTGATATCATTAGATGTATCATTATAAAGATTACAAATATATTGGTGGCGAATTTTTTTTTTTATTTTAACAGAACATTTTTGTGGCCTTGGACCTAAACTGGATCTAAAAAGTGACAACATCCAAAGGACTTAGTTTTTTTCAAGTAAGATAGCTAGACTCCGAGGTTCTTGTGTCTAATAGGCTATGGGACACAACGAGCTTTTATTTTAACAGAATTTTTAGAAGAAAGCCAGCAAGAATGGGAAGGAAGTCCACACACGCAGAAAAAAGTGGCATACCTAAGCAGCCAAGTGAGAACTGCGACTTCATTTTTGAATTTTCATAGTTGTTGCAAACAAAAAGTCCCACTTGCTCTTTCGCCCATTTCTATAATAATTCCAGGCAGTTTCTTATCATTTTCTAAAAGGTTAGGAGATTAGAGTCATTTTCACCACAAGAGAAATAAAGATGAGGAAGTAATGAAAGTGGGTGCAACATGAGAATCTGATAAAAGAGTGTCTCCATCTTTGACAATAGAGAAGGATGGCCCACCACAATCACTACCACCGTTCAACCACGATATGTTTCCTTGAAAGCAAAGCATATCACAAAAAAAATGTGAAAGTAGTAAATTCGGATCACTTCCCCGTTATCCACTCAAGTAGTTGGAATGAGAGAGAGTGGAATATTAAGCAATTTCCTAGAAGAGGAAAGCCAAACAGAATATGGAAACAAAGTAGAGGAGGAAGAATAAAGGTAGCTGGTTGGGTGTGACTTCAACTTGCTCGCAAGGAACATTATTAAAGTCCTCGAGGAGAGGCAAGCAGTTAGGTTTGAGACCAGCTGAATTGCTGAAGTTGGGAGATATTTACCAGCAACGCATTAAAATAGATTAGATAGAACAGGTGAGGAGGGAATATTGATGGTTCAATATTGATCTGAACTGCTCTGTCCCATGCATGGGTCCAAAGTGGATAGCCTGCATCACAAAACTCTCCTTGATTTGTTGATGACATCTATATTTTGTTTGGAAGAACACCAACGGCTCATGTTCATTTATAAAATACCATAGCATTTGATGGCTAAAGACTCACAATCAAGAATTTCTTTTAATCAAATTCACGCATGGTGGGTTGCAATAAGGGGGTATTTCGTTGTTAGAATTCAAGAAATTCATGTTTGAAAAAATCTATAGTTCCCCAAATTGTGTCCCCTCCAAATTCTTGCCCTCGTATACCCCCTTCCAACAAGAATTCTAATTTTTCTTTTTCTTTTTTTTTTTTTGTTTACATAATGGGCCCACAAAGAAAATTTCCTGGTTTTCCACCATTGCAGCCAATGCAACATCTAGGAAATTTAGAGAAGTTTAAAAGTCAAACATGACACTTCAAATATTGATACTTTAGAAAAACGTCACTAATAAAACAAGAAATTCCAAAAATTACATACTTTCACAAGGGCATACATTTAAAATGTCCACAAAAAAATTGCAACAACCTAGCACACCCGAGCGTATTTGTTTAGCCATCAGTAAATTAAAAATAAGCCCAATAGTCATATGGAATTCTTAAGTAATCGTAATGACTCTACTAATCCCCAAGGATTTGGTAGGAATGGTTAGTTAAGAAAACTTAAGATATAAAAAGAGTCAACCGATCGCAAGTTCAAAAGCAAAGAGAACTGACTTGGCGCTAAAATGTGTGCATTGCAAAATGTGCGCTGACCGTGTTCCACTAGAGAGGGGAGTATTTAAAAAGAAAAATGGGTTCCACCAGGGGAAGTATTGAAAAATATTTTAGCTGCCTCTACTAATGCCTTATGGTTTTTATTGGGTTTAGATATTCTGTTCTGAGTTTACCAGATTGGTCAATTGGGCTGGGTTCAGGGTCAAGGGTATTTTGGTCATTATACCGGAGCCTTCTTGGGGGTTAAGAAAGTAGAGACTAGATCTATGATGTAATCTGTAATTTGTAATCTTAGATTCTGAAGAGAGTTAAGATGTGAACCGTTACTCTTTTACTGTGGACATAGGCGATTCTGTCGAACCACGTTAAATCCTCTAGTCACTCTTGTGTAACATGATTTATTGATTGCAAATTTCGTGCTTCCGCACGCTTGCGAACAACAATTTTGATAGGAATTGTTAGTTAATAAAACTTAACAAAAGTGGCGTGGTAAAGTAAAGTCCAACCACCACTTTATTATACCACACACTTTGTCACTATTAAGTCACTTTCTCTTTACCTCATAGTGTGGTAAAGTAAAGTTAATATAAAAAGTAACTGCTTTATCTCTCTCATTCTCCCACCTTACTTTACCACATACCTTATTTTATCATATATTTTCAATTATGTGATAGTTATCTCTACTTTACTTTACCACATATGTAAACATAAGACTTGTTTATTTGTTTGCAATATATATATATATATAGGAATTCAGAGTGAATGAGCTCTGCCGAAAGATTATTAAAGATATAAAGTGAGTGAAAAAAAGATATAAGGTGGAAATATACTTTCTCAGGTTGATTGCTATTCCCTTGCATTCAAATTGAACTAAAGAGGAGATTATTTAATGATCATTTTTTAATATTCCCCTTTAATTTTTAATTTCCAACCACTACAGAGAAATACAATTCCTTAACATTCACTTAAGTGAAACAACTAGCCCTCAATGTAGGCATTCAAGATGACCCAGAAAGAAGTACTACTATACATATCAGTGGTCCAAGGATCCTATAATTTTGAAAGTTAAAGAAAAGGAACCCAACGTATATCATGTGGGATTTTGGCCTTTTGCCTTGCAGTGCCTTTGGACTTTGAATAAAGAGGACAGTTGGCAATCTTCTTCTCATTTGAAAGGATGCAAAAATAAATAAATAAATAAATAATGCTTTGAAATGCCCAACAGCCAGGTAAACAAGTATAAAGAGAAAAAGAAAAGGAAAAAGTCTTAGAAGTTGGAATATTATGGCGTGTTTAGTTACCCAAGTTCCTCGGCATGTCTTGCTGCTTTTACATGACAGAAGAGAAAGTAAAACGTTTTATGGGCTTTGACTCGCACTTTCGTGATTCATGTGGTCTATTTTGGTAATCGTTTACTCTCTCTCTCTCTCATGCCCATGGCCGCTTATAGTTTGCAAGGTTTTTAGATTCATTTTGAAGAAGTTCGTGCATGTGTCTCCAGCCTCCCACCATCAGTACTGTTCTCATGAAAATATTTAAGTAAATTACAGTCCATTATATAATACAAAGGAGTATTGGAAAACAATATTTTTTAAAGATCTTAATAGATTGATAAGTTAGATTCCAATCCAAGTGTTTACAGTACCATATTCTTTTGAAAAGCCTTCATATTGTATGAGTTGAGGCGTGAAAAGAAGCCTTCATATTGTATTAGTTGAGGTGTGATTTGTGAGTTGAACTTGTCAAGAATAATGTAATAATCTTGCTTAAAGCAGTTTTTTTAGATATAATAAAAAAAAAGTAAGGTGGCTATGATTTGTCTTCAGTGGTTAGACCATTTTTGCGAGAAAATTGGAGAATCATCCATTTTCTATGTCATGAGTTCGATTAGAATCTTTTGATCTAAGAGAATGCTATTATATTCATTGACCATCCATAATAAGGATGAATTATTCACTTGGACGCCCAATGATAGCATAAGGCGTGGATTTGCACACTCCACATTTTGTATTCAAATTCCATCCTCAGACTTTTCTGGTGCATGTGTATGTGGACTTCATGAGTGCAATCTAAGGAATATTTCCCGTTGAATTATACATAATGGGGAAAACCTTATCATAAAAATAGTAAGGATGAGGGAATAGAAGGTTGGCCTTGTGAATAAGGAGGCCGCTTCCATATGTCCTGGCCACTGGGCCAATCGAGAAAAAAAATTTAAATAAGGATGAATTACATTATTGTTTGTGTTATTTTGTATATATAGAAAGTTTTGGACCCCTTTCCTAATTTGTTCTCTAATAGAGAGACCATTGCGATGATTAAGTTCCTTTAATATGCATTTTCTTATCTATGATTTGTGGGTTGGATACTTGGAGTTCGCTCCATGCCAATATTTTATAGTTTGTTAAGTGTAAAACGAGATAATTTGCACTACGAAATACG